>JARDYH010000002.1:68205000-69455000 GCA_029215795.1 Anniella stebbinsi | reverse complement strand
CCCGCCAGCTATTTGTCTGTTATGGGGGAAAGAACAAAGGTCTACCAGTGTCTTTTCAGCTGGATTGTACAAACTATTTCGTTGGCCTATCAATTAGTTGGTAAGGAGCCACCACTCTCGGTTAGAGCTCACTCCATGAGAGGGCAAGCCGTATTCACCGCTCTGATTCGTGGTGTATCCGTCCCTGACCTGTGTAGAGCTGCTACCTGGTCTAATGTTTCCACCTTTGTCAAACATTACAAGTTGGACGTGAGGGCCAGACAAGACTGCACCTTTGGCAGAGCTGTGCTCTCTTCAGTACTTCAATAAATGGGTCAGCGAGCCTACCCTCCTCCGGTAAGTTTTGCTTGTTATTCGCCTATATGTGTGATGCACAGAGACCACAAAGGAGAAATGCAGGTTGCTTACCTGTAACCGTAGTTCTTCGAGTGGTCATCTGTGCAGTCACACAACCCACCCAACGTCCCCTCTTGGCATTGTGTGTTTGATTGTCAAGACATTGACCTTTGTGCATGCTCATTAATTGATAAATTCTTGAAATATATTCAAATACTTATCTTGGTCGCGAGGCCATGCGGTCTCAGGGAACTGAGGTGAGCGGGAACCCGGAGCATGCGTAATAGGACGGTGGGGGAGGGGTTCCCGCCTAAATCTAAGCTAGCTATAGAAGTTTCCCGAAACGGGCTCGGCACCGGCGCGAGCCCATATGTGTGACTGCACAGATGACCACTCAAAGAACTACGGTTATAGATAAGCAACCTACATTTTTAT
Organism: Anniella stebbinsi; assembly: GCA_029215795.1. Classification (NCBI taxonomy): domain Eukaryota; kingdom Metazoa; phylum Chordata; class Lepidosauria; order Squamata; family Anniellidae; genus Anniella; species Anniella stebbinsi. The sequence continues at coordinate 69,454,229 of JARDYH010000002.1, read as the reverse complement.
TTATTTATTACATTTATATTCCACCTTATTTCTTCCAAAGAACTCAAGGCAGCATACATAATCCTCATCCTCCTCTCCATTTTATCCTCACAACAACAATCCTGTGAGGTACATTGGGCTGAGAATCTGTGACTGTCCCAAAGTCACCGAGTGAGCTTCCATGGCCGAGTGGGGACTAGAACTTGGATGTCCCAACTTCCAGTCCAACGCTCTAACTACACATAACTTTTTGAGAAGGATGGTAGCAGTCTTGTCACAGGACCAAACTATTTTCTTACCTATAATGTTCCCTAAAATTGTACTTCAATGCAGTATCTCCTAAATGAACTGATAAAATACAGTTTGAAAGAAATGCTGCCAAATAGGGGAGACTCAAGTTCAGTCTCAATAATGGAAAATGAACATTTTGTACAAAACTGGAAATGTATTTGCTTTTCATGAATAAATCAGCTTTAGAATAAATAATAAAGGAAATATTAACAATAAATAGAGGTGTTGTATATTTTCACCATGAAAAATCCTTTATCTTCACTCAGTGAACATTTTAAAACATACTGTAGTTTTCACAATAACAATATAATTAATGAAGTGAAGGCAGCTATGGTTGTTAAATACAGCTGCACATAGCGGGGATATTGCATAGGCAAAGGAAGTGTGGGTGTGTTCTTGGCTTGTGTGCTGTATAGTGGAATGCCACTTTTCAGAAGTTAATCGTTTATGAAACTTCTCTTTAGTTGGGGTATTTTCTACCCCAAACCAAGTAGTTCTCATTGATACTGAGAGATTTGTCTGGAATTTTATTTGCTAAATGTAAATGGTAAGGAAGGTTCTATTTCAGTTCATAGTGATGATTTTATAGCTCTATAGTATAAATTGGTAGCTGTGGCAATTCAAGCAGTGTGTTGAGCTGCCCCAGCTATCAAGGCATTTTATATCTGCTCATCATTCTTTTCTACATCCACATCCTTATTGTGAGGTGAATCTGATGAAATTGCATTGAGCACATTCATGACTCCCATGGGTCTATGAGGAAATTGCAGAAAAAAGATGGGGATGTATTCCTCCTTCCCTGGGCCTATCTTCTTGCATCTCTACCTGTGCTGGTTAGTTACGTGTGATAGTTGCTGTCCCAATATTGGGATTAGTTCCTATCATACATTTTTCAGTATGAGACCTTCAGGCCTGATCCTAGGCAGTCAGCAGCAGAATGCCAGAACCTAGGATCTGTCATGAAGAAAGTATTTGAAACCAGGACTGGAGCATGTTGAAAAATAGGAATAATTTCAGCATTTTGGAGTAGTAATAGAAATGACACAGAAACTCCTGTCTACTTCCTGCACAAACACGTGACTCTGAGACCCTCTTTCTAATGCCCTGCGTTGCCTGCCAGCACCGTAGGGCTAAGTTACAACAGGTGTCTCTGGGTTGTGTGTGCAGCCTCTGTTGTCTCTCTCCCTAAGTCTAACCAAAGCCTCCAGCCTCAAACAATCTCCCTCTCTCTCTCTCTCTCTCTCTCTCTCTGCCAAAGTCTCCCGATGATCCAGCCGGGCCGCACACTTGTGGCCAAGAGTATTGCTTATTGTTTGATCATGTCTGGTGACTCTTACTTTAAAAAACTCTGCCGCCAGCCGTCTCTACCTCTTCTCCTCCTTCACACCTGCTCAACTCTGATGCACTCTTAAAATACTGTGGGTGGCAAGGCAGCCTCTCAGGGCCAAGCTGCAGGTGAACCTGAGTTGCCTTCAGCCTCTCTCTGCCTTATGCCAGCCAGCCGATGTCTCCAGCTTCTAGCCTCAAACAATCCCCCCTCTCTCTCTGCCAAAGTCTCCCAACAGTTCAGCCAAGCTGTGCACTTGTACCTTGTGGCTGGGGGTAGGGTGCCAGCTTATAGCTTGGTCACATCTGGTGACTCTTGTTTTTTAAAAAAACTCTGTTGCCAGCCACTTCTGTCTGCACCAGCACTGGACTCAGAGATGCTCTTAAAAGGCTCTGTGTGGCACGCCAACCTCTCAGGGCTAAGCTACAGCTGTCTCTGAGTTGTAACTCTGTCTGAAACTGATGCCAGCCAAAGCCTCCAACCAGCCAACACCTGCACCAACACTTGATTCTGAGACGCTGTGGAAAGGCTCTGTGTGGCATGCCAGCCTCTCAGGGTTCAACAACAGCTATCTGAGTTGTGTCTTCAGTTTAATTCTGTCTCTAAGAGATATGCAAGCCAGCCCAAGCCATAAATCTATCTATTTTTTTTCGACACACACTTCAAATGTTCTGCATTGCATGCCAGCAGTGCAGACAGAGCCTAGCTCATAAGTGAACAAAGTGAAATGGAAGGGAAGGAGTAGCAAAGCAAAGCAATAACATGGCAGGTTCCAACATCTGCATCAACAGGACATCTGCAAAGATGAGAGCCTCTCTCTCGACTGCCACCTCACTGTTGGTCGTGAGAGTTTTTCTCTAAGGATGAACCTTAGAGAAATAGGCAACTACCGTCTTTACATCTTTAGATCTTCCAACTCTAGGAAAGGGCACAGCTGGCGTAATAGCCGAAGTTGATAGTAGGCACTCCTGGCCGTTGCATCTATCTGGGCTGTCATTTGGAGCGACGGTCCAGGAGCACCCCCAAGCTGCAAACGCAGCCTTTCAGGGGAAGTGTAGCCCCATCCAAAACTGGTTGACACACCTCCAAACCCAGGTCAGAACCCTTGACAAGCAGCACCTCCGTTTTGTCTGGATTTAGCTTCAGTTTGTTTTCCTTATCCAGCCCATTACCGCCTCCAATTATTATTATTATTATTATTATTATTATTATTATTATTATTATTGTTATTATTTCCCACCTTTTTCCCAGTAATGGGACTCAAGGCGGCTTACAAATTAAAACATATACAGTTCAAACAAATTGTGATATACAAAAATTAAAAATATAATTAAACATAGTACAATTTTAAACTATTAAAAACATTTAAAAACATTTTAAATACACATAATTAAAAATCCGAACTATAAGCAGTACATCCACAAAGGTATGAATTACTCCCCAAAGGCCTGCTGAAACAGAAAGGTTTTTGCCTGCCTCCAAAAGCACACCAAGGAGGGAACCAGTCTAGCTTCCCTGGGAAGGGAGTTCCAGAGCCCCGGGGCAGCCACCGAGAAGGCCCTCTCCCTCATTCTCACCAGGCATCCCTGTGATGGTGGTGGGATGGATAGAAGGGCCTCCCCTGAAGACCTCAGGGGACGGGCAAGCTCATAAGGGAGAATATGGTCTTTCAGATATCCTGGATCCAAGCCGTATAGGGCTTTGTAGGTCATACCCAGCACTTTGAATTGTGCCCGGGAACAGACTGGGAGCCAGTGGAGCTGTTTTAACGGGCATTTGTATGCATTCATTCAGAGGATACACACTATCCTTAGCTGATGCTGTTATCCAAGGCACAGAGAAATATATTTGCGTGACATTGGCATACTGATAGCACCCCGCCCCATGCCTCCGGATGATCTCTCCCAGCGGTTTCATGTAGATGTTAAACAGCATTGGGGATAGGATGGCGCCTTGTGGTACGCCACACAACAGCTCCTTTTTTGAGGAGCAATTATCCCCAAGCATTACCATCTGGAACCTACCCGAGAGGTAGGACAGGAACCACTGTAGCACAGTGCCCCCAATTCCCAAACCCCTCAGGCGTTCCAGAAGGATACCATGGTCGATGGTATTGAAAGCCGCTGAGAGATCTAAAAGTACCCTTTGTCAATACTCATTTGGAGATCATCCACTAAGGCGACTGTAGCTGTCTCAACTCCGTATCCTGCTCTGAAGCTGGTTTGAAATGGGTCTAGAAAATCTGTATCATCCTATACTGCTTGGAGTTGGAAGGCAACTGCCCTCTCGGTTACCTTGCCCAAAAACGGAAGATTTGATACAGGTCTGTAATTATTAAGGTCCAGGGGGTCCAGGGAGGGCTTTTTTAGAAACGGCTGTACCACCGCTTCTTTTAAACATGGTGGAAAATTTCCCTTCTTGAGAGATTCATTAATAATATGTTGTAGTTGTAGTCTAACTGCATCTCCTCCCTGGGCTACCAGCCAAGAAGGACAGGGATCAAGAGGATAAGTTGTCTTCCTTACTCGTCCAAGCAGCTTGTCCACATCTTTGGTACTCACCAACTGAAACTGATCCAGTGTAATCCTTCTCACAGAGTTGCTGGACACTTCATTATCAGCTTCTGTTATAATGACGGCATCTAAATTGGCTCTTATCCGAGAGATTTTAGCTGTGAAATTATCGTTAAATGCATCACAGCGAACTACCGAAGGCTCTAAAACCGGGTTCAGGGGGGAAGATGTCTGGGTTAGACCCCTTACCACCCTGAACAGTTCTGCTGGACGCGAATTCGCAGACGTAATGCGTGCAGAGAAAAAAGCTTTCTTCACTTCACATATTGCCACCCCATAGGAACGAAGATGTTCTCTATGTCATGTCTTGTTGGATATAAGTTGAATTTTCTGCCATCGGCGCTCCAGTCATCCTTCCCACTTCAACTCCCTGATATCTTCTCTATACCAGGGTGCCCGATTGGAAGCGGGTTGGAGAGGACATTTGGGGGCGATCGTGTCGATAGCCCTAGTTAGGTCTTGATTCCATCTATTGACCAGGGCTTCTACAGGATCGTCGATGATACCAGCCATAGAACCCTTTAAGCCTTCCTGGAATCCAAGAGGATCCATCAGCCTTCGAGGGCGGACCATCTTAATAGGTCCGTCACCCCTGCAGGCACAGGTGGTAGCCGTGATACTAACCCTGACCAGAAAATGGTCTGTCTATGACAATGCAGAGGTATCCGCCCACAGATCCGTTTGTTCAGAACTGAAAACAACATTGAGGGTATGACCTGCTGAATGTGTGGGTCCAGAGACCAATTGGGGTAGGTCCATGGTTGTTATGGATGCCATGAACTCCCAAGCTGCACCTGACAAACTGGTCCCGAATGGGATGTTGCAGTCACCCAGGACCAAAATCCTGAACGACTCCAACACTAGCTCTGAGACCAGTTCCATGAGCTCAGCGAGGGAATCAGATAGGTAGTGAGGTGGCCGGTATGTTAACAGAATCCCTAGTCTATCCCTGGTCTTCAGACTCAGGTATACACACTCAATGGCTGAATTCGGACAACACATTAAGCAACTGGGGTGGGGGAAACAATCGTCAGTTGTTTTGACTATCGTGTCGTCCGAATGCTGCCATAGTCAACTCAGTGCTGATCCTAATCCACACCACAGTTGATTATTTATTACCTTGTTGTGTGGGGAGTACCTCCTAGATGAACAACTGTAAAGTTGTTTATTACCCCACCATTGACTATTGTGTTGTCCAAATTCAGCCAATGTAATTCAATTCCTGGACAGGAAGTCTGGTCAGGTTAAGATTGTCTTTGTAGACCACAGCTACTCCACCCCCCGGCTACTTTTCCTCACCTGCTCGCTGACACAATACCCAGCTGGGAGAGCCTGGGCCCATGTCGGGCCACTGTCATCTCCAGCCAGGTCTCTGTGAAGCATACCAGGTCGGACTCCTCATCTGTATGGAGATCATAGATAATATTCATTTAATTTTTAACTGACCTGGCATTGCATAGGAGCATGGAGAGGTTCTGTGGGTGGCTTGGTTCATTCTCCAAGATCCCAGGGGTAGCAGGGCGACTGGAAGGTAAGATGGGTGTTAAGTATCTAGCTCTCCTTCTCCTGTAACGGCACTTCACCCTGCTATTGCCATCTCTTCCACTAAGCCATATTTGACTTAGACAAATTCATGGAGGAAAAGGCTATTGATGGCTACTAGTCATGATGGCTATATGTTCACCCAGTTAGCATGATCAATGTGGCTTAAATAAAATTATTTGGGGGTTGTTTCCTCCTCAAGCAAGCCATACCTGGGTTTGGACAACACAATAAGCTGCACCCGGGCAGGTAATTAGGAAAATGGTGGCCAGCACGTACTGTGGCTTAAAGAAGGCACCATGGCTTGTTTAAGCTGTGGTGATCGTGCCAACTGGGCCATTGTCTCCCAGTAGCAGAGGCAGTATGCCTCTGTATGCCAGCCAACTGATGGGAATGCAAGATTGTGGGCTTCCCATGGGTCTGTTGGCCGCTGTGTGAACAGAATGCTCTATACTATATACACATTTGGTTTGATCCAGCATGGCTCTTATGTTCAATTCTATTTGTCCAAACATGAAGAAAGGTAGAAATAAAGGGATACAACTCATATCTCCTTGCGGTGACTCAGTGGCTCAATTCGGACAACACACTGAGCCTCAGTTGTTGAGTTACCTACTGACGGTTGTTGAAAAAGGTGGTGATCTACAGACAACACGCTGCAGCAGGCGCTGCAAGGAATCGGCTACCACCCCAGTTGCAGATTGCCTACTCGGCTCTGACTGACAGCTCAGCCACCATTTTCCCCGCTCACCGAACTCCGTTAGTCCTCCAGCAGGTATCCCAGAAGGCACTGCGGCCGAAAACCATGGGCGCCGCCATTGAAGCCGATGCAGGACACGCCTCCCAAACCCCATTGGCTGCCTCAGTCAGTGGGCAGAACTCAGCAGCCTCGGGCAAAGAGGCAGCCAGGAGGAACGGCAGCACCAATACAACAGTCGCACCCCATGCCCAGCGCTGCAATTCCAACGTTGGCACCTGTGCCCCAGCCCCCAACCCCCCTCCCTCCTAGAGCATCTTCCGCACACACAGGAAAGAAGGCGAGAGTGGGGTGGTGTAGAAAACTTTATTCAGCAGGGAGACCAGACATGGGCAATAAGGCACATGGGCACCACTATGCCAGGGCACAACCTACGGAAAGGACAGTTGCCCCCGGGAAGGGAGGAGGCAGCTGGAAGGCACAGCGGTGAAGAGGGGACGGCCGAGGCCACACCCCCAGGGAACCAAGCACGGAACATGCCAAGGGGATGAGGTGGAGAGGGGCGGCATGCCAGGGAGAGATGCCAGTCCACAGATGAAACTCCACAGCCGACGCTCACAGGGGGTGGGGGTAGCGCAGCCAGATCCTGGCACTGATGCATTCATGCACCCGGGATGCCTCCGCACAGGCGCGACGCTCCCCAACGGGATTCTCGGGGCCCGGCAATGGCTCGCTGTCCAGCCGTGTTGGGCGGCTGAGGGGGGGCTCTCTGGTCACCGCTTCCCCTGCCCTCGTCCTTCTGGGTGATGCGAGGGTGGCGGTGGCAGTGCGGTGGGGGTCTGTTTTGGATGGGGTGTTGTTCTCCCTCTTGGTGTGTGTGGGGGCTGTCCCTTGCTCCAGGGCGCCTGGGGTTGTTGCTTATTCTATCTCCCCCTCCCCCCCTTTGCCGTAGTGCCCTTCTGGTGCGCTTCCCTGTCCGTTTGGGTAGCTGACTGGGCACACTGCGTAAGTGCTTGCAGGAGCTGGCCCCTTGTTGAACTCCGTGCGGGCTGCCTGGTGGGGGAGGTGGGCGTCCTTGTTGCTATGGTGGTGAAGCCGGGGCTCTGTTGCAAGCGTGCTTGAGTGGCTGCCCGCTTTCTGCCTCTCTTGCCACTCCACTCTCTGATTTTCCGTTCTCAACAACTCACGATCGTTGCTTCAACAATGCCCCAATTCGGCCGACACGTTTGTCAATTGACAAATCCCCCAACAACTCGCAAATGAGTTGTTCATCTCGGTTGTTACTTTACCAACTGTGGGTTGTTGCTCCGTTGTGTGGCTGAATTTGGACGACACGTTTAACAACTCAACGGGTTGTTGCTTCAACAACCCACAGTTGTTAAATGTGTTGTCCGAATTGAGCCAATCTGGGGCATGTACTCTTTAGAGAAGTGTTGAGCAATTTTGGAAGTTGCAACAGCCATTTTTGCCCCCTGGGCCTCCCTTGCACTGACTGCTGTCCTGCTTCACAGAGTGCCGGTGCCTCTACCCCCAAATGGTTTGGGTGGCAAATCACTATGGAATGCTACAATGCCACATTTAGCTTGGAAACAAGCTAAATTTGGCCATTGTAGTGCTCTGTAGTGGCTTGCCGTAAATTGTTGGAGGCATGATTATTTTGCTGCCATGAATTTCTGCAATGCAGCAGGGGTGGTGGGAGGTTGCAGGGGCTGTGTGTTGCCCATCTGAAATCTAAATCTTTTCCTTTTCTTTTATGTTGTCACATTATAAGCATCTACATTTTCATATTATAATGGGATCACAAACCCTGTCCATGTTTGTCAGGACAATGTAGTATTTTGTCACAGCAGAAATGGGCAAAGTCAGGGAAATGAGTACAAGGAGAGTAACTGAGCTTGTTGTATTCTTTCCACCTCCACAACAATATTTCACAGTACACACGATCGTGCTTTTTCCTGTCTCAAGTTTTAGTATCCTTTGTGAGATAAATAACATAATTGTCTGATCCTCTCTTCCCAAATTTATTTTTATTTTGTACACATTTTCTATAAAGGAGTGAAATCTGATTTCAGTTTTGGGCAACAAAAGGGCACAGGGGCTTCAGTTGCAGCTACTGAGCATGCTGCATTACATTTGATCATGCTAAGTAACAGTATTTATTTTATTTTTATTAATATTTATATATGGCTTAATATTAAAAATCTCTCAGCGGTTCACATACAGTATTAAAATATTTAAATACAGTATTAAAATACTATTAAAAGCAACTTCAACTAAGACAACAAAACATATATATTTGAAATAACACTATTAATAACAATTTTAAAATGACAACAGAAAGCATTAAGATGGAGCAGCATTATTTATACAGATCTGACAAGTGTATAAAAAGAGATGATACACCATTGCACGGAACTTAAAAATCTCCAAGATTTGCTGGTGCCAAATCCTCAACACTCTAGCTGGTGTATTTAGCAGATAGGATAGTGCAGTGCTGTAATGTGACATTATTTTACTAATAGGAATAGAATGATAAGCAGACAGAACTATACAACTATTCACTTTGAAAAGTGCATATAAAAAGTGTTTTTAATTTGCTTCTCTCTCCAGATATTAATGAGTGCAGCCTCATTCCTGGAATATGTGATGCTGGTGAATGTTCCAATACTGTGGGAAGTTATTTTTGCCTCTGTCCACGTGGCTTTGTGACATCTACCGACGGTTCACACTGCATTGGTAAATGTACCATTTAATCTATTCTTTGGACATACTTGAAGTTATCTGCTAGACACTTCAGTAATCAATAATTTTTATGTATGCTTTCCATGGACTTTTCTTTGAGGTCTCTAGCCTGTAAATTAATTTAGGGCACAGAATTAGACAGAAAAAAGTTCTAGAACTCCCAGCATTCTCCAGCCAGCCAGGCTTTGTTTGGCTGAACATGAATAAGTTTGCACCCTCCATAACCTTTTCTTATTCTGCATTAATGGACACTTTCTAAATTAAGAAATTAGACTAGTAACTGATCACTCGGTCAAAGTTTGTTTATTTCACTTGATGGGATTCTCAATGGCAAAGGCAGCACGTAGATTAGGGGCATTGCTGCCAGGAACATTCTCCAACAAAGCTACAGTTCTCGACAGAGGAGCTAGAAAGTGTGTTACAAAGCCTCCAACAAATCCTTGATGAAAAGTTTTGTAAAAAGTACACTCATCTTCCCAAATCACTATGTTTGTTAGTAAACAGGCCAAGTGTTTACTGATCTTATTCCAGAGTATGTAGCATCTGGAAGTCCTTGTGGAATTGTTTCTAGGGGCCCTGTCTAAAGGGAGCTACTGAGGACAACTGCTCATGCAGTTGGCTCCTGTAGGGACAATCTGTCACACTGACGAACTGTTGTGACAGCACCTTTCCCAACTTTCTTGAGGCTCTTTACCCCCTCAAAGAAATCCAAGTTAGAGTGTTCATGCCTTCAGCTCTTGCAGATCAGCATCATTTGGCCTGAGATAACTCTCTTCTGTGTTTTATACCGTTTGTTTTAGTATTTTAAAATTGTAAACAGATTTGGGTCATCAGATAAACAAAATTAGCAAAACTTCAGGGATCTAGACTAAAGAATTTGGTCAGTTCTCAGAAGTCTTTGGCATGTGGTTATTATCAGCAAAAACACCACATAAGCCAACTTGTCCTCTATGTTTTTTTCAACATTGTGTACAGCAAAGTATTGCCACAAATAGGCACATCAACAGAAATAGTTAGGCTGTCTTTTCTTAGGTGGAAGGGCATCTTCTTTTTGTCACTGGAGTAGATTAATGGTATCCACACACACCAAAGCCTAGTAGTCCAGAAATGCATCAAGCACAGCTGTCCCTGGTAATAGACCAGTTGTGGGGAATCTCTGAGCCATGATTGCAATGTGGCCCACAAACATCCCCCATCTGGCCCACCAACCTCTTCCCAATCTTGTCCCCTCTTCCCATTTCAGTCCTAGTTATGGAAAGATATTCCATACTTATTCTTACTAAGGGATTCAGTTCCATTTACTGATGCCTCTATGTTCAGCTGGGGTTATTCTGTTGGATGCTTTATGGGCTGATTAGTTATTTCAAGGCCTCCTGGAGATGTCTCTTTCTCTTACTTTATTCTCTTTTTATTCGATCCTGATCATAAGCTTACATGTTGGGCAAGTTCATAATTGGAGTTCCACAGTTTCCAAGAATCTGGGGCCACTCCTCACTCCCGATATCATAAGATTTTAAACCTTCCCCTCTGACATAGGAGGCACAGGAATTAAGGTTAACCCATTCCAGATTAGGATGGAATGGAAATTTACAATTTTTTTTACTCATTTGTAATTACGGGGGGTGGGGGAAATCAGTTATCAATTGGTTAGAGAATTTGAATATGAATATTTCATCAGTCTTTTTCATCCAATTTTCTAAAATATGCATTGGATGCAGTAATTTATATCAGGGATCTTTTCACAATTATTCATGCTTTGAACACTGAAGAACCTTTCTACCGAACACTTCTCCTCCTGCCCTGAAGCTGTTGTTACAAGGTGTCCATTCTGGTGGGGCAAAGTGTTTTTTGTTCTTGTGACTTATCCTAATAGTTAGCATGCCACAGCATATAGTTTCACCCTCCCTCTAGGTTTGGGATCAGCAGGGATAGACTCTCTGACTGAAGGAAGGATGTCTTGGATGAGGGGAGATGAATATGCAATTGCATTGGAAGTGAATATACAGAGTGGACAAGAAATAGGAGAGACAAGAAAGCACAGGTGGGAGCACTGATTAGAACGGTGAGAGTTTAGTCCAGGGTAGCTTCCCTAATATGGTGTCCTCCAAATATTTTGGACTACAATTCCCATCTGGCCTGGCCAACATGATCAATGGTCAGGGATGGTGGGAATTGTAGTAGAAAACATTTGGAGAGCATCCAGTTGGGAAAGGCTGGTCTAGGAGGCAGAGTTAGCCTCTTTCCAATGTACCCTACTGGCTAGTACTGGGTTTGCAGTCCATTCAAGACATTAAAGAAGTTGAATGTAGGTTTCTGATACAAGATCAGTGTTACTGAACCTTTTGGAAAAATTATTAAACCAATAAATGATTAAATGTGGCTGATTCTGTAGTGGCACCTATGCCAGTTTATTATTATTATTATTATTATTATTATTATTATTATTATTATTATTTGTAACCCGCCTCTCCCTCTGGATTGAGGCGGGGAACAGCAACAATATAAACATAAAAATCACAACAGTAAAATTTTAAAAAAACCAGAGGACAATACAACATTAAAAACATCTTAAAATTCATCTGGATAGGCCTGTCGGAAGAGGACAGTCTTCATGACTCTCTTAAATTCATGAAGACTGTCAATTTGTCTAACCTCCTCTGACAGACCATTCCATAGTCTGGGAGCGATGGAAGAAAAGGTCCTCTGGGTAACACTCGCCAGCCTAATTCTGGCTGGCTTGAGTAAGTTCTTCCCAGAGGACCTAAGTGTGCGGGGCGGATTGTACGGGAGAAGGCGATCCCGTAGGTATCCCCTAGGCCCAAACCATGTAGGGCTTTAAAGGTAATAACCAACACTTTATACTTCGCCCGGAAACTGATTGGCAGCCAATGAAGCGATTTTAAAACTGGTGTGATGTGATCACCCCTAGATGTACCGGTGACCAACCTTGCTGCCATATTTTGAACAAGTTGAAGTTTCCGGACTAGGCACAAAGGTAGCCCTATGTACAGCGCATTGCAGAAGTCGAGCCTCGAAGTTACCAGCGCGTGCACTATCGTCTTTAGGTCTTCCAACTCTAGGAAGGGGCACAGTTGGCGTATCAGCCGAAGCTGATAGTAGGCACTCCTGGCCGTCGCATCTATCTGGGCTGTCATTTGGAGCGACGGATCCAGGAGCACCCCCAAGCTGCGAACACAATCTTTCAGGGGGGTGTAACCCCATCCAGAACTGGTTGACACACCTCCAAACCCAGGTTGGGGCCTTTGACAGCAAGCACCTCCGTCTTGTCTGGATTCAGCTTCAGTTTGTTTTTCCTCATCCAGCCCATTACCGCCTCCAAGCATTCATTCAGAGGAGACACACTATCCTCAGCTGATGATGTTGTCAAAGGCATAGAGAAATATATTTGGGTGTCATCAGCGTATTGATAGCACCCCGCCCCATGCCTCCGGATGTTCTCTCCCAGCGGTTTCATGTAAATATTAAACAGCATTGGGGAAAGGATAGCACCTTGTGGTACACCACATAGCAGCTCCTTTTTTGAAGAGCAGCTATCCCCAAGCATCACCATCTGGAGCCTGCCCGAGAGATAGGATCGGAACCACTGAAGCACAGTGCCCCAGATCCCCAATTCCCCCAGGCGCTCCAGAAGGATACCATGGTCGATGGTATCGAATGCCGCTGAGAGGTCCAGGAGTACCAGCAGGGACACACTCCCCCTGTCAATACCCAGGCGTAGATCATCCGCTAAGGCGACCATAGCAGTCTCAACTCCGTATCCCACCCTGAAGCCAGTTTGAAATGGGTCTAGAAAATCAGTGTCATCCAAGACTACCTGGAGTTGAAAAGCAACTGCCCTCTCGATCACCTTGCCCGAAAATGGAAGATTTGATACAGGCCTGTAGTTATTAAGGTCCAGGGGATCCAGGGAGGGCTTTTTTAGAAGCAGACTTACCACCGCCTCTTTTAAACATGATGGAAAGCTCCCCTCCCTGAGAGATGCATTAATGATATGCTGTAGATTTGATCTAACTGCATCTCCTCCCTGGACGACCAGCCAGGAAGGACAGGGATCGAGAGGGCAAGTCATCTTCCTCACACATCCAAGTACCTTGTCCATATCCTCGGTACTCACTAACTGAAACTGATCAAGTGTAATCCTACTCGCGGAGTCACTGGACACTCCACTGTCAACCTCTGCTATAACAATGGCATCTAAGTCGGCTCTTATCCGAGAGATTTTATCTGAGAAATGATCGTTAAAGGCATCACAGCGAACTGCCGAAGGCTCTAAAATTGGATTCAGGGGAGAAGGAGCCTGAGTTAGACCCCTCACCACCCTGAACAGTTCTAATGGATGTGAATTCGGAGACGCAATGCATGCAGAGAAGAAAGCTTTCTTCGCTGCACGTGTTGCCACTCCATAGAATCGAAGATGTTCTCTATGTCGTGTCTTGTCGGATATAAGTCGAGTTTTCCGCCATCGGCGCTCCAGTTGTCGTCCTTTCCGCTTCAACTCCCTGAGGTCTTCTGTATACCAGGGCGCCCTATTAGAAGCGGCCCGGAGAGGACGTTTGGGGGCGATCGTGTCGATAGCCCTAGTTAGGTCTTGATTCCATCTATTGACCAGGGCTTCTACAGGATCGTCGACGATACCAGCCATGGAACCCTCCAAGGCTTTCTGGAATCCAGAAGGATCCATCAGCCTTCGAGGGCGGACCATCTTAATAGGTCCGCCACCCCTGCAGGGACAGGTGGTAGCCGTGATACTAACTCTGACCAGAAAATGGTCTGTCCATGACAATTCGGAGGTATTCAGTACCTCCTCCCACAGATCCGTCTGTTCGGAAGTGAAAACAGCATCGAGGGTGTGACCTGCTGAATGTGTGGGTCCAGAGACCAATTGGGATAGGCCCATGTTTGTCATGGATGCCATGAACTCCCGAGCTCCACCTGACAAACTGGCCTCGAATGGGATGTTGAAATCGCCCAGGACCAAGAGCCTGGGCGAATCCAACACCAGCTCCGAGGCCAGTTCCGTGAGCTCGGCCAGGGAGTCTGATAGACAGCGGGGTGGCCGGTACACTAACAGAATCCCTAGTCTATCCCTGGTCTTCAGACTCAGGTACACACACTCGATGTGATTCAGTTGCCGGACAGGATGTCTGGTCAGATTAAGATGGTTTTTGTAAACCACAGCTACTCCGCCCCCCCCCCGCCCACTTTTCCTCACCTGCTCACTAACACAGTACCCAGCTGGGAGAGCCTGAGCCCATGTCGGGCCACTGTCATCTCCCAGCCAGGTCTCCGTGAAGCATGCCAGGTCGGCCTCCTCTTCTGTGAGGAGGTCAAAGATTATGCTTGTTTTGTTTTTAACCGATCTGGCATTGCATAGGAGCAAGGAAAGGTTCTGTGGGTGGCCTGGATCGTTCCCCAAGATCCCCGGGGTAGCAGGGCGACCGGAAGGTAAGATGGGTATTAGATATCCATCTCTCCTTCCCCTGTAACGGCATTTCGCCCTGCTATCGCCATATCTCCCTCTGCCCCACACAACAGATATTGGTGCTCCCAAACACATTTCAGTTGCCCGCAAGAGAGAGAAAAAGAGGAGGTGGGGGGCGTGCAAGATGTCAGCTGCACTTGTCCTTCTCCCCCCACTCACGCCGTCCTGTTCTCCTGGCGCCCGCTCACAGCTCCATTGTCCCACCGCCTCTCGCGCGTGCGCATGAGAGAGAAGGAGGTGGGGGGCGTGCAAAATGTCAGCTGCACTTGTCCTTCTCCTCCTCCCACTCACGCCGTATTATACTAATTTCTGGCTCCATAACTGATTGCAGTGAGGGAAGGGAGAACGAGTCCAGAGTCCTACCATTTGCTACTATCAAGCAATGACTAGGGGCAGGGGGAAGAATCCATTACTGATATATGGTACTAAGATCATTCTCTCCCACACCTTGTCACACTTTGTCGTTTGGCTGGGGCAGTGACTACAGGTGCATGAGACTTCCCCCCTTAGCTGCTATAGCAGTGGTAGCTATAAATTGCAGTGTACACTGTCTTCCGCTGCACTGATTACATTTGCATTTGTTTACACAACTTGTTTAAATGCTATTTTAAGCTTAAGGGAATGTTTTAAAATGTTTTTTAAAAGTCCTTTGTAATATTTTTAATTATCAATCTCCAGACCAAAGACCAGGCACATGTTTCTCCAGTCTGGTGAATGGTCGCTGCGCGCAAGAGCTTCCTGGCAGATTTACTAAAATGCAATGCTGCTGTGAATCTGGACGTTGTTGGGCACTTGGATCGATTCCAGAGATGTGTCCTGTTAGAGGTTCTGGTAAGTGTCTTTAAATGCATGTATTAGTTAGGATTGTGGGAATAATGTTGCACTCATTTTAAAATCAAGCCCGAAAGGATGAAAAAAGTTGTGTTCTTTTTTAAAAGATACACTGAGTTCCCACTCCCACACCCTGCCCACGCTCTGGTCTGTTTTTATTTAGAGCCAGTCTCATTCTTTTATAATTGGAAGCATTTCTTTAAACCAAAGTTATTTTGAGGAACCATTGTTCATTAGGATTTAAAGAAATAGCTACCCTTTCATTGCAGATTTCTTTTCTATTATAAAGTTAAATTGGCAGAATATAGAGGATCTATATTTCCTTTTATTTCTCCATTCAGTGGGATCCTGGGAGGAAGAGGTTTGAATATAGAAACATTCCAGTTTGTAGAATGCTTCAGAAATAAAACAGAAATGCTCTGAGAAAATGTCTGACTTACCGTCTACTGTATATTCACGGTCTGTGTTGCTATAGCCCCTCCTACTCTAAATGCCCTGGTGCTTTGTTCAAGTCTTGCCTCCCTCAAACAATTTTCTGTTGATCTTCTTAAAGTCATGTTAATCTCAACACATCCCACCTGCATTCCATTGTGCTCTGACTCCCCTTTACTCCCCTTTGCACTCTTCATTCCCTTAAGAATCTCTAAATGTTTTTCTAAACAACCTTTACATAAAGAACGTTCTGCCTATCAAAATTCAAAAATCACTTCTCAAGAGATGTTCTGTTGAAATATGGCTATTTTGGGATTGGCTCAGATTTTACATGTTATACTTAAGTGAGTGTTCCCAGCTGTCTCTACCATCTGCTCAACAAGAAAATGGAACATGTGAACTAGGAGGTTATTAGTAGTGACAAATTCCATGTTTACTCACACGAGTACACTTTTCATGAATACAATCTGAAACAGCACTGAAAATATAGTTTATTACGATAACTAAAGATCATTCAGGAAGCAGTTTTTTCTATAAAAGTTCATATCTATGCAAGAAGTGTACATTTTTTATTCTACCAACCTCAGGAACTTGTCAGTGGATTGAATATCCTCTGTTCCTGAGCTGCCAATTATTAAACTAGATAGCTGTAATTAAATTCTGGGATAACAAAACGTACAGTAGTTTTGCAAATTTACTTCTACTGAAAAGTAACTGTGGTGGCAAAATCTCTTCTCTTTTTTAAATGTGAAAAAAGAATAGTAAGTTTCAAAGTGATTTTTTTTTAAAAAAAGGGATTCACTGACGTATGTTCCCACCTGTTTTGAAAAGATGTGACAGTAATGCTGTTGTTTTGGTTTTTGTAGATGAATATCGTAGGCTTTGTATCGATGGGATTCCTGTTGTGGGTGGTTCCAGACCTGGTGGCACAGGAGGAAATGGCTTCTTTCCTGGTGGAAATGGAAATGGCTATGGCCCTGGAGGAACAGGATTCATTCCCATTCCTGGTGGAAATGGCTTTTCTCCAGGTGTGGGTGGGACTGGAGTAGGGACCGGTGGTCAGGGTCCCACAGGAAATGGCCCCATCATTACAGGGCTGAGTAAGTTGTCTAATTTCATTATTAAATAAGTTTCCTACTTGATGGTGTAAGCTTCCTTGGAATTTGAAAATTTTAAACCCATTGTGTTTAAATTACTTTCTACTTTACTTTTTTCTCAATGAAACTTTGCAAACACTATAACCATATGTTTCTGAATTTTGTCTATTTCCTCTCAAGCTTCTTTCCATTGCTGCATATAGCTCATGTTAGTATGAATTACAGTTTTATGAGCTGTTCAGTATAACATCTAAATGACAGATTAAAGATGTAGTACATTTACATTTTACATATTTATTTTTGCTGTTTTCACATTGTATTACATTCAGAAAGAAAATGGTGTTCATAATGTGCAGAATTTCACATTGACCTTGTAAAAGGTGAATTTGTTTTTACAGTACCCCTGGTGAAGATGTTAATTGAAATGCATTAGGCCCAGTCTTAGCTTTGTGCACCTTGAGGTTTCCTGTCCACTTGTTCTTGACCAGGCCAGAGCATTAAACCTGGAATTCTCAAATCCACATCCTACAGTTGTTCACTGCACCACAACGTACAGATACACTTCTCTCTCTCTCTCTCTCTCTCTCCCCTCCCTCCCCCTCCCTCTTTTTGTAGTTTATAGTCCATTATGGCTTGTTAGGAGTGGGGAGTAGTTCAAGAAAGGAATAAAAAACAGAAAGGAATTAATGTTTGAGCTATCATGTTTGAGGCTACGAGAGCAGTGTTGTGAGCAAAAACAAAGTATCCAAGTAGAGATGAGTGGCTAAAGACATTTATAAAATAAGAAAGGCCCTGTCTTGGAGGAGGAAGGAGGAAAGAAAGCAGGCAAAAACTAAGTTGGGGAAATAAATGCTTTCAATAGGTATCAACAACTGAAGGCTCTAAGGCCAGGTTTGAGTACAAGCTGCTCTTCTCTCATTACCAGTCCAGAGGTGATGATGAGTGAGAGTCTGCTGGAAGTTCACTTTGGGGAATAGTTGGGGGTAGCAAGCCCCACTTCTTCTTCGTGGTCTCTGTGCATTACACACTATGGGCTTGCGCCGGCGCCGAGCCTCATTTCGGAAGCTTCTAAAGCCTAGACTTTTGGCGAGAACCCCTCCCCCTACTGTCCTATTGCGCATGCTCCGGGTTCCCGCTTACCTCAGTTCTTTTTCGACTGCCGTGCTGCTTGCCTCGCGGAAGACTTCTCTCTCTGAATTTCTCCTAAACGTTCGTATTCGACTCCTTGTCCCCTTTAGCTTAGACTTTCTCTTATATTTCTCCTTATCTTCTCTTTCTCGTCTAAAAAAAAAAAATTAAAAAAAATTATACTGTTAACTTCTAATTCTAATTTATTTCATATATAAATCTGGTAGATAGTTTCCCCAGACCCCCCCCCCTCACGGGGCCCTGCCCTTCAGAGGTCGGCGATAGCGCAAACGGCATTGTTTAAAACCTGTTCCTCTTGCCACGCCAAACTCACCTTGTCGGATGGCCACTCCCGCTGCCTCCTGTGCCTCGGTGAGACACATGTTGTGGATGCCTGCACCCATTGCAGGAGTTTCTCAAGGCAGACAAGGAAAAACAGAGCGGACAGGCTCCGAGCTCTTCTATGGAAGAAAGCTCTGGAAGCGGTGGATACACTGGCACCGTCTACTCTGGCCACAGCTGTGGCCCACGCCTCGGCGGAGCACCCTAAAAAGCGCCCCTCGGACGAGTCTTCCCCGACAGTTATAGGGGTAAAGGCGAAGAAGCCCAAAAAGGCTCACCTTCAGGAGGAGGGTCCGCGGAAGAAAAAGGAGAAGGCAAAACTTAAGAAAATGCCTAAAGAGCGGCCTGGAAAAATGTCGGCCTCGGCGGCCCCGCTCCCTCCGGGCTTGGCATTGGTACCGACAAGATCACCGGTACCGATGGGCCAGCCGCTACCATCTCCTTCGGCGTCAATATCTATTCCGCCTACAAAGCCAACACGCCCTTCAGTACCGACCTTATCAGTACGCCCTTCGGTACCGACCTTATCGGTACCGAAGCATCAAAGAGCTACGTTGGAATCAAAAGGCTCCCCGGTACCGCGCCGTCGTTTATCGACACCGCAAAGGGAGGGCTGCTTCCCGGCTTCACCTCCCCGCTCCCGCACGGGTTCGAGGCTTGCCTCACCTCGGTCTATCCACTCAACATTCTCAGTATCGAGAGACACTCTGGTTGAGCACCGGTCCCGGTCCCGCTCGCCAACACCCTCTCAAGACTGGGAAGGTCTTTCAGAGCGTTCCGTTCATTCCTGGGCTTCACGTTCGAGTCAAGGCGGAGGTGATCGAGCCCGTAAATCCTGTGTGTTTGATCCCTACACGGGCGAATGACTGAGGCCAGTAGGGGACTTCGTTCCACCCCTTCCACCGCGTCGCCCATCTTCAGCCACCATAGCTGCACCGTTTCCAGGGACCTCGGTACCGGAGCCTCCTCTGGTCGACGTTCCTACTCCCGCTTCGCCACAGTCAGTGGAGGACTATGCATCCGACTCCTCATCATCGGAGGACGCTCCGCCATCGGCACCGTCCCCAGAAGAGGCGGTCAGTACTGGGGCACGAACCTCCCCGTCGATGGAAGTCGGAACTTTTACCGAACAGATGATTAGGATGGCGGAGTCCCTGGAGGTTGAGCTCAAACAACCCACAGAGGCGTGTGTAGACACAATCTATGACGTCATGTACCCAGATGTCCAGGCTTCGCCGGCTCTACTTTTCATTCCGACGTTGCTGCTGACTGCCCAGGAATCGTGGAAGAACCCAGCCACCATAGGCCCAGTCTCTAAGCGGCTAGACTCCTTGTACAAAGTCCAAGAGAAGGACGTCGGCTTCTTATTTGTACACCCGAAGCCTAACTCCGTTATAGTAGAATCCGCCCAGGGCAGGACTTCAAAATCGCATTCTGCCCCAACCGACAGAGAGGGGCGCAAACTAGATTCAGTCGGCTGTAGGATTTATTCATCCTCAGCCTTATCAATGAAGGTCTCAAACTACCAGGCCATGATGGCTAGATACCACTTATTCCTGTGGGACAAGATTGCGGCGCTCCACGCACACCTTCTGGACGGACGACATCAGACAGGCAGCCCAGATATTTCAAAATGAAGCAGTAGCCCTGGCTAAGCAGGAACTGACGACTGCTAGGCACCAGATCAACTGTGTGTCCAAAACAATGATCGGTGCCATAGCACTTTGGCATCACGCTTGGCTCCGCTCTTCCAACCTCCCGCAGGAGTCCAAAGCCAGGATCGAAGATCTCCCTTTCGATGGAGAGGGGTTGTTTCACTCCACCACCGACACAACCATGGACACTATACAAAAGGCGAAGACCTCAGCCAAGAAAATGGGGTTTTATTCGACCGCTGCCTCCTACCCTTACCGGACTTGGAGATGGGGGCGTCAGCAATACTACCCGCCTCGCCAGTTCACAGGCAGGCACCACCAGCAGCGTTCTCAGCCCTCTTCACAGCATCCCTTTCCGCAGAAAAAGGGATACCAGCCCGGCCGATTCCGGCAGGGTTGTCCCAGGCAGGAGACGTCCCAGAAACAGCGCCTTTGACTTACCACATACCACCCACCACCCAAACCCAACTTTCAACCACTGTCTCTGAAGGTTTTTCACAGCTTGGACTCAAATCACATCAGACCGATGGGTACTCAACATCATACGCCACGGCTATCAGATAGAGTTCATCTGCCCCTCTCCGACCGGCTCTATAAAAATCACACAACCTTCGGAAACGTTGCGTCAGGAAGTCTCTACCCTCCTCCTAAAGGAAGCTATTGTCCCAGTTCGCAACACCGCCCTGCGGGACGGCTTCTACTCCCGCTACTTCACAGTACCAAAGAAGGATGGGGACCTTCACCCCATCATGGACCTAAGGGCCCTCAATGAATTCATCACTACCAAAAAATTCCAGATGGTCACCCTGGCTCTCATCCTTCCTCTGCTCCGACGCCACCAGTGGTTTACACTCGTAGGCCTCAAGGATGCGTATTTTCATATAGCCATCCACAAAGCACACCAATATTTTCTCAGGTTTATAGTAGGCCAAAAGGCGTATCAATTTACTGTCCTCCCATTTTGCCTCAAAACTGCACCAAGAGTATTCACAAAGTGCATGGCGGCAGTATGCGCTTTTCTCTGGACGTCCAGGGTGGAATTTTACCCTTACCTGGACGACTGGCTGATAGTCTCCCCATCGCGCCTACAGGCACTCCACGACGTGGCCACCATGAAGGAGCTACTTTAACTATTGGGTTTGGTCATCAACTACGAAAAATCTATCCTCACACCTGCACAAACTATCCAATTTATTGGAGTTCACCTGGATTCCACTCTTGGGAGAGCAACCCTCCCGCACGATCGAACGAGCGCGATCTGCCACCTCTCTCGCTTCCTCCAAAAGTCCACGAACGTCCCAGTGCGTCTCGTCCAGAGGTTGTTAGGACTCATGGCCTCGTCGGTGTCTGTCGTGTGGTAGGCATGACTACGAATGAGACCCCTCCAGCAATTCTTCCTAGCCAATTGTGACCCCTGCGAGACGTCAAACTCGGTGCGGATTGTTCTCCCTCTCGCTCTTCGCTCAACTCTCACTTGGTGGATGAAATCCTACAACCTGAGTATGGATCTCCCATTTCTGGAACCCAAACCAACCAGAACACTCACGTCGGATGCCTCCTTAACGGGATGGGGCGCCCACTGCGATCACCTGGCAATCCAGGGAAAGTGGTCTACCAGCAAACAACCATTGCACGTAAACATCCTGGAACTGTTAGCAATACAGAAAGCCCTCCTCGCGTTCAGAACACATCTTCAGGGCCACCACGTCCGGATTGTCTCCGACAATACGACAGTGGTCTGGTACATCAACAAGGAGGGAGGCACGCGATTGCCAGACCTTCTGCGTCTAACATTAGAAATCTTCCACTGGACAATCAGACACCAGATACTCCTCTCAGCCATCCATATAGCGGGCACAGACAATGTCCAGGCAGATGTCCTCAGCCGTCAATTCCAAGACACCCACGAGTGGGCGCTATCTCCCCACGCCCTTGGTCTCCTGTTTGCCAAGTGGGGAACACCGGTCATCGACTTATTCGCCTCAACGGACAATGCTGTTTGCCCTGCATTCTGTACAAGGGCGGGGATAGGCGAGCTCTCCCTGGGAGACGCCTTCAACACGCCCTGGGGGAGCGGCCTAGCCTACGCCTTTCCTCCCTTTCCATTAGTGGCCAAGGTCATAGCCAAGCTCTCCTGCGGTTGGACGAGCACCATACTGATAACTCCGTGGTGGCCACGTCATGCGTGGTTCACCCCGCTACTTCACTTGTCCAAAGGAGAGTACCTTCGCCTTCCAGCGACTCCAGACTTAATCTCCAGGGAACGGGGCCTAATTCTGCACCCGGACTTACCCCAACTCAAGCTCACAGCCTGGTGAATCCGTCGTTGTGGTGAGACCTAGCTCTCTCGCCCTCTATACAGGCCGTCCTGCTGGAAGCCAAAAAGCCCTCTACAAGAACATCTTATGACAGGAAATGGTGCAAGTTTGCCACGTTCATATCCGGCAAGAATCTCAACCCTACAACGTGCGGGATCACTGACATCCTGACCTTCTTATACTCGCTCTATGTGGCAGGCCTAAAACCTACCTCAATAAAAGTCTATCTGGCGGCAATCTCGGCCAGACATGACCTCATACAAGGGTCCTCTGTCTTCATTCACCCCCTGTCAAAACAATTCCTCAAGGGTCTGCACAACTTACGCCCTCCACTGCGTCCTGTGATCCCTCAATGGAGCTTGTCTGTTGTTCTTGCAGCTCTGACGAATAAACCTTTTAAACCATTGGCTACTGTCTCCACCAGACTGCTGACCCTTAAGGTAGCCTTTCTAGTCGCAATAACTTCGGCAAGAAGGAGTTCGGAATTGTGTGCCCTGATGGCTGACCCTCCTTACACCCAATTTTTTAGGGATAAGGTTGTTCTCAAACCCGGTCCTTCTTTCTGACCTAAGGTCACATCAGAATTCCATATCAACCAGAGCATTCTGCTCCCAACCTTCTTTCAAGCATCTTCGGATCCCTTGAGCTCTAAACTTCATTCGCTCGACGTCCGGCGTAGGACAGCTACTTATAGGAAATCCAACCACTTATTCGTCTGCTATGGGGGCAAGACTAAAGGCCAGCTGGTTTCCGCACAGAGGTTCGCCAAGTGGGTTGTCCAGACGGTCACCTTGACTTACCAATTGGTGGGCAAAGAGCCCCCAGGCGGGCTGAAAGTGCATTCCACAAGGGCCCTTTCCACGTCCACGGCTCTGGAACATGGGATCGCGATCCCTGACCTATGCAGGGCAGCCGCATGGTCTAATGCATCCACTTTTGTATTGCATTATAAACTCGATGTTCGGGCCAGAGCGGACTCCTTCTTTGGCCGGGCTGCCTTGTCCTCCGTCCTCCAGTGAGCCATCTGCGAGTCTACCCTCCACCGGTAATGATGCACAGAGACCACGAAGAAGAAATGCAGGTTGCTTACCTGTAACCGGAGTTCTTCGAGTGGTCATCTGTGCAGTCACACAACCCACCCACCGTCCCCTCTAGACCTCGCTATTGGCCTGGTCCAAGAAACTATTGCCATGCGTGCATATTTGCCTCCGTATATAGCTTATTGATCTCATACTTATCTCGTTCGCGAGGCAAGTCGGTCTCATAGAACTGAGGTAAGCAGGAACCCCGAGCATGCATGATAGGACGGTGGGGGGAGGGGTTCCCGCCAAAAGTCTAGGCTTTAGAAGCTTCCGAAACGAGGCTCGGCGCCGGCGCGAGCCCATAGTGTGTGATGCACAGAGACCACGAAGAAGAAGTGGGGCTTGCTACCCCCAACTATTCCCCAAAGTGAACTTCCAGCAGACTCTCACTCATCATCACCTCTGGACTGGAAATGACTGGCCTTTCTCCTCAGTTCCAAGAGACCGACTTGCTGGCCCATAACTAGGAGAGAAAACGCTCTGTATCGACAGTACATTTGCATCGACACCAAAGCGGGGACGGTGGGTGGGTTGTGTGACTGCACAGATGACCACTCGAAGAACTACGGGGGGGCGTGGCCTAGCAGAACATGGGGTAGGTCGTATATCCTTCATCCTCCGAAAGAAGCAGTGAATTAAATGTAAATTCCCTATCTTAAAAGAGCGATCTGTTACATATAAGTCTGCTAAGGAGAGGGGAAAGCTTGCTAAAGAGACTGCAGCTGGAAGAGATTTATGATTTTACAACCGGCTTGGCAGAGGGAGGTGACGGACCGACAGCTTTGAAGTACGGCGAAGGTAAATAAAAGACGTATTTACAATGCTGGCTGATTGAATGGACGGTAGAACGATTGCTAACTTTCAGAAAAGAGTTTTTTTTTAAGCTTGGAAAGCTTTTAAGCTTTAAGCGTGGAAAGACTGTTGGTTGTATAACTGAGTGACTGAGAGGAGGGGCTAACTCTGCTCCGAGGAGAAATGAAACTCAACGTTTCAGCCGTGGCAATTAAACGAACAATTAAAAGATTATAAGTGATTAAAAGGCTGTTCGGGAGACAGAGAAGCCAGAGGGAGTGACTGTGGGAAAGAGACTTTGATCCCTGGCTTGAAGTGGCTGTGTGCTTATTGGATAGGCTTGAATAGTTCATGATTTATGAGCAAGAAGAAAATAACTTCTTGGAGTCGACTTAAGGGTGACCATCCGTCCGATAGAAGCTACAGGCTACTCCGTACTGATAAAATGTCAGATAAGGATTCTGAAAAGACAAAGAAGCAATCTCCTAGTCATGCCGGAAATGCCAGTGCTAAGACTGGAATTAAGCCAGGTGCGATTCCTAAAACAACCACAGGGAGGCAAGCTGACCCAACAGATGAGCTGATTCAGACTATCCAAAAGATGCTGGATCGAGCCATTCTAAAGCAAGATGGAAATATTGAGCAGGCTCTTTTGAAGCAAGAAGAACGACTGGCAAAAAGGATTACCGATTCGCAACAGCAGCTTTTGGCAGGACTTCAAAAGGTGGAGAAAGAGGTTGGAGCTTTGCAGGAAGAAACTGGAGAACTAAAGGTTCTATACAAGAAACAAGAGGAACAGCTAACGCATCAGGATTTACGGCTTATCGCGATGGAAGACAGAGACCGAAGAGCTAACATACGCATAAGATCTTTTGGGGAGCAGCAAGGGGAGACCCTTAATAGTATAAGAGAATTAATCTTGGCATGGGCCAAACAGCTGGTGCCACAGGAAGATTGGAGAATGGAAGATATTGAGCGGGCCCATAGAGTGGGATATGGAAAGACAAGAGAGTTCCCAAGAGACATTATTGTGAAATTTGCTAATTATTACAAAAAAGAAAAATTAATGCAAGCAGTTAGAAGTCAAGGTCAACCAATGCTTCAAGCAACACCAATTGAGGTCTTCCAGGATTTGTGCCCCCAAACGGTGCAGTGGAGGAAGAGCGTTAGAATCTGTACAGGGGCATTGAAGAAGAAATCGATTTCCTATAATTGGGGATACCCAGTTTTCTTGAGATTTAGCTGGAACGGGAAGCAGCAAAGAATTACATCTTGTGAGCAAGGAATCGAGCTACTGGAGAAGCTGGGCATAATGGATGCCACATCGGTTGGAGAAGAGAAGCAAGATGAAGGCGCGGCAGGAGGGAGTAATGAATAGAAGATATGGAGGGAGGGTAGACGTTATCCCGGAATGTTGGGCCGAGTTCCCCCCCCCCCCAAGAGTTCTAAGAAGATTGGGACCAATGCCCAGGAAGCTGGTGAGGAGGGGGGTGAAAATGGGGGTGAATGTGGGGGGGAGGGTTAGGGGGGGGGATTGTGTTACACAGAGGGAGACCGAATTAAAGACGTGTGAGAAAGTGAGAGATGGAAAATAAACTTAGATTGGCAACATTGAATGTTAAAGGGCTAGGAACAGTAATTAAAAGAAAAAGAATTGAAATGTTATTAAAGAACAAAAAAATAGATGTAATTTTTTTGCAGGAAACTCATCAGGCCAAAGATGGAGTTAATGAGCTTCGAATGAGGGAGGTGGGCGTTTATGAGAAGGCATGTGGAACTTCGAAATCGAGAGGGGTGGCAATAATAATTTCAAAAACATGTGGTATAACTATGCAAAGTGTAAAGAAAGATAAAAACGGAAGGTTTCTTATTATGTTCTGCAGGTTGGGAGAAGAGGAATATGTATTGGTGAATGTTTATGCTCCAAATGGAAAACAAATGGATTTTATTGATGAAGTATTTAACGTGTTGGGAGAAGTGGGTAAAAAGCATATCGTGATGGCAGGTGACTTTAATATGGTACTAGATATAGGGAAAGATAGGGATAACATATTAAAAGATACTAAGAGGGTGGGGAAGACAGAGTTAAGCAAATTAATGGAAGGGAAAGAATTAATGGATGTGTGGAGAGTTATAAGAGGGGAAGAAAGGAAGTATACCTTCTACTCACAGAGATTTAAGAGCTATTCAAGGATAGATTATATTTTTGTATCAAAAAATATGTTACCCAAAATTATAGATTGTGATATTGGAGTTATCAAGGTTACTGACCACGCGTTAATGATAATGGACATGGAAACCAAAAAAGATTATAGATAAGCGAAGAGATGGAGATTGGATGTAAGGTTGCTGATTAAAAAAGATACAATGGAGAAGATAAAGAAAGAATTGCAGGAAATATGGGAGATTAATGAAAAAGAGAATGATCGGCAGGACATATTGTGGGATACAATGAAAGCTGTGGTAAGAGGGATTTGTATTAGGGAAAGTTGTACATTAAAAAAACAACAGGAAGCCCAAAATAAAAAGATTGAAGAAGAGGTAAGGAGTTTGGAAGATAAGTTAAAGGAGACAAAAGATAAACGCCTAATTGCCCAAATTCAAGCTAAGAAAAAGGAATTAGAGAAAGAAGAATTAGAACAAGTACAAAAAAATTTGTTGTATTTAAAAAGAGATTTTTTTGAATATAGCAATAGGAATTCAAAGATGCTGGCCAGATCCACACAGTTAGAAAAGGCTAAGAATATGATAGGGACAATTAAGGATAAGTTAGGGAATAGTTGTAATTTAATGAAAGATAAATTAAATATATTTAAGGATTTTTATAGGGAATTATATACATCAGGGTCGGGACCACAAGATAAGGTATTGGAATATGTAGAGAGGAATTGGAAAATAAAATTGCAGAAGCAGGATAGGGATTATATGGAAGGTTTAGTTACTGAAAAAGAGATAGAGGGAGTTATTGATAAACTGAAAGGAGGAAAATCACCAGGGATGGATGGATTGGGGTTGGAGTATTATAAGCTTTTTAAAGGAATTTTAATACCAAGATTAAAGAAACTATTTAATAATATAATAGAGGGGGGGAAGACTCCGCCATCATGGGATCACTCCCTGATTATATTAATTCCAAAACCAGGTAAGGACTTAACGGATCCCGCATCATACAGACCAATTTCCTTAATAAATCAAGATTCAAAGATATTTACGGCAATATTGGCAAAAAGAATGGCCACATTTATTTGTAAATATATTAAAAAAGATCAGTGTGGATTTATTCCGGGTAGGCAAATATCTAACTTAATGGGAAGAGTATTAAATATAATTAATATTATAAAAAAAAGGAATTTAAAAGCAGGCTTGCTAGCATTGGACATATTCAAAGCCTTTGATTGTGTGGAATGGCCAGCACTTAAAACAATATTAAAAACATTTGGATTTGGAGACAAATTTATGGGAGTGATGGATAAGTTGTATAAAAACAATAAAGCCGAAATAATGGTTAATGATGGGTTAACACAACAGATTACACTAGCCCGAGGAACTAGGCAGGGATGTCCTCTTTCACCGATCTTATTTGCAATAGTAATAGAAATTTTGGCAAATGTAATAAGGGAAGATGAAAGAGTGAAGGGGATAGGTAGAAAAGAGAAGATTAAAATGAATATGTTTGCGGACGATACTTTATTGACCGTAGAAGATCCCCTAGGGAGTGCAGAGGTGATTAAGAAACATTTAAGAGAATTCGGAGAAATTACAGGATTAAAAGTAAATTGGGGGAAGTCAGAAATGATGTTATTTAATTATAATAAGGAAGAGCTGGAAGAAGGTAAGGTTAAGTTGGGTCTTAGACTTAAAAATATAGTAAGTTACTTAGGGATTAATATCGATAGAGATTTAGAAAGGCTAGAGGAACTTAATTTGGTAGCTTTAAAAAAACAAGTAGGGGAGAAATTAGAAGTATATAAGAAATTAAAACATTCTTGGTTTGGTAGAATAGCAATTATTAAAATGAAGATTTTACCTAAGATCAATTTTTTGTTTAGAATGTTACCAATTAAAATATCAGATGCAGAGTTGAAAAGCTGGCAAAATATAATTAATGTATATTGTAATGGGGATAAGAAAGCTAGGATTAATAAAGGGTTATGGTATAAGGCTCAAAAGAAGGGAGGTTTAGGACTTCCAAATATTAAGTATTATTATATAGCTAATCAGTTAAGATATGTTATAAGTGGTATTCTAGGGGAGGAAGATTTGGAGTGGTTGGAGACGCAAACTAGGGAAATAGATTATAAATTGAAAAATATTTTTTTAAAAAAAATTCAAAAGAAAGAATTAAAGGGACTGGACAAACCTTTGTTGGTAAATATAGTGGAGATCTGGGAGAAATTTAGAGGGAAGTTGATACCAGGAGATTAACCACTTGCCCCAGTGGTAGTAGTGGAGAATTTCCCAAGAGTGTTAAAAGTGGAGATTGAAGCGAGATTGAAAGATAAGGAAATAATTAAGTTAAGGAAGTGGATGGAAAATTTGAAGGATAATGAGCAAATTAAAGAGCTACTGATAGGTCAAAAATCAGCATGGTTTAAATGTATACAATTAGGGAAATGGACTCAGGAATGGAAACTGAAAAATAACAAGTGTAGAAATAATACAAGATTTGAAGATTTAATAGAGTTAAAAGGTAGGAAAGAAGAAAAGAAAATTAAGAAAGGGTTGACTAGTGAGATATATAAATTATTGATAGAGGAGGAGTTTCAAAATTCACTTAAAGCAATAAAAAAGGTTTGGGAAGAGGATGTGAATGGAGAAATTAAGGAATACAACTGGGAGAGGTTGTGGAATGCAAGAATGTTAAAATTGTTATCGATCAGAATTAAGGAGAATTTTTATAAGGTATTGTGGAGATGGTATCTAACACCGGTTAGATTTCACCAGATAGATAAAAAAAATATCTAAAAATTGTTGGAGGGGATGCCAGGAGGTTGGAACTTATTACCATATGTGGTGGAGCTGTGAATATGTACAAAAATTTTGGAAAAGGGTATTTAAAGAAATAAGTGAAATAATTGGAAGTAAAGTGGAATTAAACCCGAAGCTTGCTCTACTAGCAATATGGGATAGAGGGGAAGAGGACAAAAATAAGAGAGAATTGATAAACAACCTCCTGACACCTGTTAGACTAATGATTGCAAAAAATTGGAAAGGACAAGGAAGCTATACAATAGAAGAATGGTATAAAGAAATATGGGATATGGCTTTGAATGATATGCTGACTTGTAAAATGAAATTAAAGAGGGGAATGTCCGGTAAAAATGATTTTGGGGAAATATGGAGTCCCCTATTGGAATATGTATTAAGATTGGGGAAGGGACAAACACCTTCAAAAGAGTCGATAAATTTCTGGATAGAATAAAAGATTAAGAGAAGGTCTCATGGTGTGGGGGTGCACGGGGGGGATTGTCGTGGATTATGTATGTATTTTATGTTATTATTATGTTGAAATTAATAAAATTATTTCAAAAAAAAAAAAAAGAAGAAGAACTACGGTTACAGGTAAGCAACCTGCATATCCCTGGTTCCCTCTTTAATATAGCCTCTCTACAAAGCTATTTACTGAAAAGGGAATGGAAACAGTGTAGCAATAAGGATTGTGTTCTGTTCAAGGAATATATCCTGCCTTCTATTCCTTCTTTTTTTAGACCAAACAGAAATACATATTCAGTTAGTATTTTGTATTTACTATTTTAATTTTTTTTTACCTTGTAAACTGCCTTGTGGAGGCACCATCTTGAAAGGTGATATTAAAATATTTTAGATAAACAAATAAATAGATCAGTGTAGGAATTTACAATGGTAGCTTGACTTGAAAGGCTTGGATGCTGGATATGAATGTATGAGTGGTCAATGCACTATCCTAGCGTCCTAGATTTGAGCAAGAGGTCTTCTTAAATTGAATTCCAATTTGATTTTCTACTTCCTATTTAAAACAAAAACAAAAGCATGCATTTCAGTTTGATATGGAACGTAGCTTCTGTTGGTGATTATTTAGGATTGTCAGGTAGGAATAAAGTTGCCATTTCAGATTCAAGCAACCTTGTTTAACATGTTTCCCATATATGAACCAAATTACATCTTTATTCATCTTTTTGGTAAGCAGATCCATTGTCTACTTGACCCTTAGGAATGTTTCTGCCATGTAAATCTTCTAAAAGAACTTATATTTTTAAATAAGCTCCAGAATGAGTTATTCTTATTCATGGTCTTTGAGCAATCTAAAATATGGAATTGTTCAGGTACAACATATGGGATTGTATCGGCACAAACTTCAAGAAAGTTTGCTTTCTTGAAGTTTCTACTGATGGTCTGAAGAAGTACTGTGACTAAATAGGGTACCAAGAATTACAGATCAACCATTCTGCTTTCCTTCCTGCCTCAAATATAAAATGTTCCATTCCCCTAAAATAAATAATTTGGATTAAGTGATGTACACGTGTGTGTGTAAAACATTGCTGGTTATATGTTACAATATACTATGAAAAATAAAACTTTCAGAGTTGATAATCTGGGTCTCATTTTTATGTTCTAATAATTTTTTTTGCATTTTTTTCTTAGCTATACTAAACCAAACAATAGATATCTGTAAGCATCATCCAAATCTTTGTTTAAATGGACGCTGCATCCCAACCATTTCCAGTTATCGATGTGAATGCAATATGGGATATAAACAAGATGCAAATGGAGACTGTATTGGTGAGTGCAACTTTTCACCATTTCACCTATTTTCCCTCACTGAGCACTTTGAAATATAACTTCTATAGCGATACTAGAACTTTTAAAGTATGATCTTATACACTTTCTTTAGGACCTAAACATGCACTGGAGACTTTATCACAATGAAATATAATTAATGTGTCTGTTCTAAGTGAGCTGATTAAATGAAACATTACATTCTAACGTATTCTTACAACACTGATATAAAAGCCTATAAAAGTTTTATTAATTGAGAAGAATTAGTTTTCTGCTCACTAGCTCTACTTTCTAAAAGAATTATCCCCCAAAATCCATGTAGTCGTACGGCACATGTTACTGTACAGCACACAATTTTAGCTGAAAAATTACCAAAGGGAAAAGGGTTAAGCAGCCTCTCTCCTTGAGCTCTTCCTCTGGTCAGACTGGCAGCATTTCAAGACTGCTTTTGGCAGAGGGAAGTAACAGGGAACTCTGTTCAATGTCCAGATAATCAGATGAACTCCTAGTAAGAGAATACTTCTGGGGATTTAGCAATCATGTAGAGTGCTCTGTAATGTGGAGTGTTCTGTAATGTTGTTACTGCACTATTAGAACACACTTGGACTGTTTAAGGTTGCTACCAAGTGTGTTCTAATAGTTCAGTCACCTCCTCTACATTTCTAACAATGTATTTATTAATCTGTAAAGCTATTCATAGGGATATTGGTTTTCAAGTAACTGGACTGCCCAGTGAAACAAAATAAACTACTAAGTGCTTTGTAATGAACTCCCACAGGAGCTAGGGCATTAAAGAGAGCAGCTGGGACATTTAGAAAGTTGGAAAGTGTTCAAAGGGAAACCATTTGAACAGTATTAGGGCAGTTTGAGTGGTATAGTGAGCAGAATGGAGAGAAACCAAAATAGCACAATGTGTTTTCTCGTGGAGGTATTTACAAAGGGATTCTGTTTCTTTTTTATTCATGATTTATTTAGGCTGAAAGCCTGTGCCCACTTACCTGGGAGTAAGCCCCAATTAATTTAATGGGACATAATTCTTAGTAAATATATAGAAGATTGCAGTGTTAAATCAGTATTCTTTTTGATTCTGAACATGTAATGGAAGCACAGCACAAACCATTTAAGGTCATGAAGACCATTTTCAAGTCTAATGGATTTATTTTTTAAGATACAAAAAAGGTAACTCTTATTTTGTGGAGTTATTACATTTTGTTGAGATCTGGGAGCCCAGCAGGGAAGCCACTTTGGATGCTTCATTTATTCAAATGATAAAGGCAGGAGGGCTGTCACTTTGACAGAGAGAAAAATGCTTTTTTCTGTTATGCTATAAAGTTAATTTTTGTTCTTCATAAAGGTTTTCAACAAAAAAAGAGCATTGTCTTATTGAGATGCCATGATTCATTTATCTTTCGTACCTTCTACCACTACCAGTAATATGGGAAATTGATAAATGTAAATGGGTTTATCTGAATAGAAATAATATATTCTTTCTGTAAAATTCAATAATAAAGTGAACCGCTAGCTGCAGTTAAAGATTTGCTCAACATGTTGAGCAAAATTATTTGCATAGAACATAAAACAAATATATTTGTGATGCAAATTTTATGCTTTCTTTCCAAAAAAAACCTTAGCAAGACAGAGGTTTGTTATGTTTGTTGTTTACAAATATTTTCTGCCTACCAACAAAGGGAGAGCGTAATACTACACATTTTAAAGGTTACTTTATTTCTATGTAAACTTTCATAATTATTATTAGATATACAGGATATAACAAGCAACATATTAATGAGAAGCCATGGTTTCATTGCAATAGTATCAGTAAAACTTGAGTTGATGGGTTTGTTCTGATAAAAAGTATGTTGAAACTTCTTTGTGTCAATTATTAAGTACTGAACCAAGTGATCCAGAGGCAGACTGGTCTACTGTGCATGAGATAAAATGTTTTTTAAGTTCAAATTCCACAAACCACCCTGTGGTTTCTTTTTAATGCATCCAGTTCTCTTATTTTCAAATTGCTTCATTGTTATGGCTTTGCTGCAGTGTGTCAACTACATACTCAAATTTAAATGTTGCTAAATGAAGCTCAATATTTTCTTTTTGCATGAGAAATGCTGAATGTTATAGTATTAGTTTGGAGACTGCTGTAATCTGCCAGATTTGATTTCTGTTGTAGATAGTATATTTCCACTGGTATGGACAAATATCACCCACTTCTTATGTCTGATTCTATCCAATTTAATTTCCATTCAAGGGTGGAAAATATTAGCAGCCTAATGTGCAAACGTTTATGTGTGTGTGTGTGTATGTGTGTGTGTATGTATTTATATATATAGTTGGATACAGAATGTCTTACACAAGCTGGGACATTTGTGTACAGTAGTTGCCAAGACACATGGCGAAACTGACTTATTACACTTGCTTGGGACCCCCATGTATCTGACATACATCTGAGCCTGGTTCCATTCCCTGAGAGTTCTTCCCTTAGGATCAATGGGGGATTGGGGAGAGCCCCTAGCTTTATTCCTGCTGGAAGACAGACTGCTATCTGTCCAGTACAGATAGCTCAGAAAACTAGTAACTTAGCTAAATTCTGGGAAGCTAGAATGCATAACTTAGGACTCTTCGTCTAGATTGTGGAGTGTTCCCATAAGTTTTCTGGAAAGGCAAGACAAATCTGAGATTTCAGGGCTTTAACCTCCCCCCTCCCAAGTTTATTAAAAGGCACACAAAAGCAGCACCAATTGATAAATACTTTGTTTTTCTTTTCTTTTATGTATTTTTAAACCACATTTCTGGATAGATTGTCCTCTGAAAGCAGTTTACAATAACAAATAATGTTAAAACATTTTTTTTAATTTAAAAAACACAATGCCACACAGAAAAACTATGACAGCAGCACAAAATATTTTATCAGATAAGATCAAAGACAGCAGCAGATTAAAAATATATTAAAATAGCTGTGGCAGATTAAAACACCACAATCATTCAAAAGCTGACTGGAATAAAAAAAAGGTCTTTAGAGCTCACCTAAAGGCCAACAAGAGGGGGGCAAAGAGTATTTCTCTGGAGAAAGTACCTTTCTCTGGTACTCACCAGTCTTACAGCTTTTGCCGATGGTCCAGAGAGCAGGCCCTTAATTAACATGCCAATCCTAAGGCTTGACCAGCCCATATGAATGCAAGTAGACCTTCAGCTATCCTAGACCTAAACGTTTTAGAGTTTTAAATGTTAATACCACTGTGAGTTTATCTTCAACTACTTGCTGCTGCTGCCCCATCTTGCTTTTACTATTTAGGCTCTACAGCACCGCAGCTCAGCAACCTGGCTTCCAGATAACTTCTTTATACCACTACTACCAGTACCTTCTTTAGGTACACCCACAAACCACACTAGAAGATATAATTAACAAGAATTTATTAATAAGAAATTACGTGTCAACAAGCTTAATTGGTACTTCAGTTCAATTGCGTAGTGGTTACAAGGTTTCAATGCTTAGTGGTTTCTGTCAGAACTCTTATACTTTAACAAACTGTTTCTTATTTAATCTATGCTCTAAAAACTTACCTCAATCTCTCAATCAAACACTCTTCTTATCTAATAATCTTGCTTCAGACTCTCTCTCTCTCTCAGTACTCTCAAATCTCCTTTAACGTCTCTCTCAAAAATCCCCCTCAAATCTCCCCCCAATCAACCCTGTCAGCTCTCTCTGTCAGACACATATATAAACTCTACTCACTCTCTAGCTCCTCCCACTCTTACACAAACAACCAATCCAGGCACTCTAAACAACTAGCCAATCAGCACTCACTTTCTATTCAGGCACACAGCTAGCCAATCCAGGCACTCTATACTTACTTAGACCTTTAACTACAATCAGCAAGTACATTTTGGCCTAGTTATTTACTTTGCCTGTTATTATTCTTACTACTTTTTAAAGATATAAACAAATGCATATCACAAACAATAAACTTTGCAATATATTTACAACTACAAACAGTTGAACTTCACAGCCACCACGGCAAATTAGCCTCAGAAATGAATAGGCTGCCAATGTAACTTGTGCAGAAGACATATAATGTGATGAGAACACAAAGCTTTTACAAGCATTCTCACATTCTGAATCAATTGAAGCTTCTGAACTCTGAGACCACCCCTGCCAGCCCAGGCAGCAAGAGTATTGTCCAATGGGGTAGTCAGCACACCAACAGAACCACAATCCTATTTTGTGCCTTGAACACAGACACTCAAAACTTGCTGATAGTTGGGTAGGGTATCTGACGATGGATCACAGAGCCCTGTGGACTATAATGATTCTTCCTCTCCATCTCTGAAGGCCACCAGTTCTGTTCAGCCTGGATGTACTAGAACATGTGTCATTGAGGAGAGATAAGGCTGCAGTTGACAAAACAACCAAAGCTGGTAAAAAGCATTCCTGACCCCTGATGACCCCTGCACCTTCATAGAGAGTGCCAAGGCCAGGAGTACTCCCAAAGTGTATACTTTGAAGCTCAGCCCTGGCTGATTTCAAAAGCCAGGATGGGCAAGGATCCAAAAAGCAGGTGCTTAGTTTCATTCTTCCAAGTAGCTTGTCAACAATCTCTGGCTGCACAAGCTGAAAGGTATCCATAAAAGTAAAATGAGAGAGTGCCTTGGCTTCTGTTCTGCTTGATCTTGGTCCAAGCCTGGTCTCTGATCCAAATGCAGAGGAGAAGCCAACTCACAGTACAGCACAGGTCCTGGGGGGGTCACAGGCAGGTGGTAGAAGCAGCCCAAAATGCAGAGTTACAAACAGAGGCTAGAATCAAGCCTGGAAAAGCAGTCCAACAGGGACTGTGATCCAGTAGCGAGGTCATTGTGCAAAACCAAGGCCAACACAGTGGAGAAAGCCAAGGAACAGGTGTGGGCTTAGGAACAAGATAATGCTGGTAGCTAAGAATCAGAAACATGGAAGGTTACACAGTGTGTTGTTCTACCAGTGGATAGACCAGAACTGAATGCTTTTGTAGTGTGGTCTTCCATAGCCTTATCTGGACTCAGCTGTAAATAATTAGTTCAGCTGTCAAGATTTTCTGCCCCTGAAGATTCCCCTACTTTTAACGAAACCCCATATTTCCAAGAACCCCATTATTCCTGATAAGCCATACACTTTTCCAATGGGAGACCACTGGCACCTTCTGGCACCAGCACTCTCTAGAGCTGGGCAGTTGCTTGGCCTTCTCCTCCTCTGAATTCATGGGCATGGAAGATTCATCCTGGGATGCAATCTCTGGGCCTCTCAGGGTCCACTATTGTTGAAGGGCCTGAAGTTGATTCTCTGGGAATATGAGGGATGCCTATGGAAGTGCTGGAGTCAGTGGGTGTGTCTCATGGGGTGTTTATCCTTGGAATCTTCATCAGAAGAGGAGACCTCCTGGCCTGGGTTTAGGTCAGGCATGACAGCTCCATCCATCTCTGGTTCTGGTAAAATTATGGCTTCTAAGTCTGAACAAACAAACAGATAAATGTTTTACCTGCAAAACGTAAACTGGTCACAATGGGCCTTCAGTGGTTCAACCTGGTGATCTACTGGGCCTATATTAAGTAGACCCATAATCACTTGAAAAAGCTCCATTGGTTGATATAGAGCAGAGGAAATCATTATGGAGAAATATGCCTCTTTTGTATCTGGTCAAAAGGGCAGGGCTACTGCAGCTTTAACTACTGTAATGAAGAATGGATTTCACCAGGTGCTGCATGCATACAATTGATAACTGCTGAAATTCCCTTTTCTATGCAGTTGTTAAAGATACAGGAGCCCTATCCTTTTTTCCATATGGTCACTCTAGTAATTATACATATAAGAATACAAAAGACAAGGATATCTGTAGCCAGAGAAGATCCATAGAAAACTAAAGGAGACGATATTGAACCTCTTTGTTAGTTTCACCTCTGCAGTACAGGGGTTTCTCTCAACTTAATAATTTCCACTGCTGCTCAAATGGAGATTTAAAATGTGTCTTCTTCCCTTCTTCTGCAGCAAGTTCCAGAAGTTCTATAATGTAAAGGTAAAATTAATAAGGTTTTTTAAAACCAGTTGTTAGTTTCACCTCTGCACTGAAGGGTCTTTTTAACTTCCCATGGAGGTTGGGCAGGGAGCTTGTTAGTCACTGCTCTTTGCAGACTGCACACAGTTTCCTCAGTTTAAGTAAGATGCCATGGATGATGTAATTGCCATGCAAAGAAAATGGGCAGGCTCATTGTTGTAGGCTATGAAAAATTGAGCCATAAGTAGAAGCCAAGCTAACCTCTTTCCGTGTATATGTTTAGGCATTAACACATTTTATTCAAAATCAGGAATATCTGTGGTTATTTATTTAAGCAAATGCACATGAATAAAAACAAGGGATTATTTTACAGCAACAATACAGTAGATAAACACATTTGCTTTTCTGCAGTTCAACATATTTGACTGATGTGGTACCATGCACCAGTATTTTGTTTTGCTTGGTAGTCCAGTTATGTTGAAACCAGTCCCCCAAAATATGTACTACGTAAGCTGCATTACAAGATCACTAGAAAATCCACTGAAGAATGGGAAAATGGGGATGTGATTATATCTTAATAATCTAGTGGTATATTGCTTTCATTTCTTTCATTTTCAGTATGTTATTTATGGAGAATAAGAGCTTTTCTACATGAGGCATTTGTTATGTGCTTGTCATTCCCTACTTATGGTTGTTTACAGGTTCTTTAGATGATATCATGACCCTCCAGTTTCCCTTGTTTGTAAACAGCATTTTCCATGAATTGTTTTAGATCAGGGAAAATGGGGTATTATTTCTGAAGATGAAAGTGCAATCTCCTTATGTATTGGCGCTATTCCAAAGTGCCACCTAGAGGTTATGTAGCAGAAAAGCAGGAAAGGAAATGCTCTTCGTAGAGTGTTCTGATCCCAACTTTGTGACAAAAGCAAAAGTAGATGCAGCAGATTAACAGCCTTTTGTAGAAAAGCCTTCAGGTAGTTTTTGTTTTCTGTTTATTTTTGAAAACTGAAAACAGTATAGTAAGTACTGAATGTATTCTTAAAATCATAGGCTAAGGAAAGCTTTTTATTTTGATGTATTCAGTCAGTTTATGACTGAAGAAAGTTATATTTATCTCTTCATTCAGAAAATTCTGTATTTGATAGAAACCATTTTGTATAAATGGTGAAATCTGATTGTCTTCTGTTCTGATGCCAACAGATGTTGATGAGTGCATATCAAATCCATGCTCTAATGGAGACTGTGTGAACACACCTGGCTCTTATTATTGCAAATGCCATACAGGTTTCCAAAGAACGCCTACAAAGCAGGCGTGCATGGGTAAGAAAATTTTACTTTCACATCTGTACCGTCTGTCTATGCTTAAGTTTTACTCTGAGTCAGATCCGTTTTGTATTCTAAAAACAATGTAGTTTTGCCTTTTCAGTAAACCATGACAATGATGTAATGTTTTCAGGTATTTAATTAAATCTAGTTCTAGGGGAACAAAATTTGACATCTGAAACCATCAAGTTGAAACCCAAGTGATTCTGGATACACAAAAATGCATCTCATTTTCAGAATTAACCATGATACATTCAAGCTATGAGTCTCAAAACCCAAATGCTCAGAATTTAATCCACTAAATCCATTGCATCTGTCTCAGTTAAAGCATGTAGAGGGGCAATGCTCTACCAAATCTGGATTTACTCACAAGAGTTCAGTGGTTCTCTTTTTTCAGCCTCATTTTGAGTCTACTGCAAGTCCATACATTCAAAAAAGGGGCTGAATAAGTCTGGGAAAGCCTTTATGCCCTATTCAGTCCAGAGCATAACATCAGGACCATACTGCGACCCACACATCTTTTAAGGAGAACATCCTTTCCAGCATGGATTGGATCCTCCTTGATGCCTCCCCTATCCTGCTTTATGTTACTTACTAATGGTGGTGGGTGATCAAGAGCATTCCATTAGTATGGGAGAGACATCAATAAAGCCTCACATGCTGCCCTGCATATGTAGTGCATCTGAGGCATCCAGAGAGTATGGGGATAACAATCCCATCAATTCTCAATATCTTGGATGCACTGGCTCCATTCGGACAATCATACATGGCATAATAAACCAAATTAGGAATGAACAGTGTGCCTGCATGCGCAGCTCCTTTCCTTCTGGGTATGCGACAATTAAACCTGGAAGTATTCAGGAGGTGGAAAATGTAACATCCTTTAAATGTCTCTTGAAAACACATCTTTTCACAGGTTTTCCTCTGGGCTGTAATTGCTGCTAGATTTATTTTGGTTTAAGTGGTATTTTTAAACCTTTTGTGTTTTGATCTGTTGTATAATAATAATAATAATAATAATAATAATAATAATAATAATAATATATTTATTTATAACCCGCCTCTCCCTCCGGATCGAGGCGGGGAACAACAATAAATATAAACACAAGGACCACAAAATAGATAAAATATTAAAACAAATAAAAACTAATACATCAATTAAAAACATCTTAAAATTCAACTGGGTAGGCCTGCTGGAAGAGATCAGTCTTCACGGCTCTCTTAAATTCATGAAGACTGCTAATTTGTTGAATCTCCTCCGGCAGGCCATTCCACAGTCTGGGAACAGCAGAAGAGAA
The DNA here is from genome assembly GCA_029215795.1 of Anniella stebbinsi. Taxonomy (NCBI): domain Eukaryota; kingdom Metazoa; phylum Chordata; class Lepidosauria; order Squamata; family Anniellidae; genus Anniella; species Anniella stebbinsi. Next base: position 69,414,498 of record JARDYH010000002.1, on the reverse strand, counting down.
GGTCCTCTGGGTAACACTCGTCAGCCTAGTTCTGGCTGATTGGAGTAAGTTCTTCCCAGAGGACCTGAGTGTGCGGGGCGGATTATACAGGAGAAGGCGATCCCGCAGGTAACCTGGACCCAAACCATGTAGGTTTTAATTGTGACCTGCCAAGAGAGCCTCAGCTGTTAGGCAATATAAAAATGTAATAAATAAAATGATTAAAGTATTTGATTAATATTTCCTGTTAGGTCTGAACTGGTAAACTATTTTACCAGGTTCAGAACAAAGTTTCCTTGGAACTCAGAGCTCAAAAGAACCAGCAGCAGAGATTCACATTTTGCTACATATCTGCATAGCAATTAAGCTTTGTTCTGTTTTAAAGGGCCAGTAGTGTTTGAGATAGAAGAGAGATCGGACAGAACAATGAATACAGTTTGATATGACATCAGTCAGTCCTTTGAGTTTGCCTCTGTGTCACGGCATATGTAGGCAGCTTAGTATGTCTGCTAAACCAACTACATATGCAGCTTGGCCGTTCTCTCCCTGCCTAAAAGGCCTTTGAGGTAGGGGAAGAACAGAGTGTGAGTTTGCTACTCTAAGGCTGAATTTGGACGACACATTAAGCAACTGGGGAGGGGCGGAAAACAATCGTCAGTTGTATTGACTATCATGTCGTCCGAATGCTGCCATAGTCAACTCAGTGGTGATCCTAATCCACACCACAGTTGATTATTTATTACCCTGTTGTGTGGGGAGTACCCCCTAGATGAACAACTGTAAAGTTGATTATTACCCCACCATTGACTATCGTGTTGTCTGAATTCAGCCTAAGGCTTCCTTGGCTAAGTGGCACATGAAATAGTTATATCTAATTAATGCCTCCTGGCAGTAGAATAGCTTTCCTCGTTGCTGTTGCTGTTGTTATCTATTACATTTATATACCATTCCATAGCTGAAACTCTCTGGGCGGTTTAGAAAGATTAAAACATTGAGCATTAAAAAACGATATACAAAATTTTAAATCAGTAGAACAGAGATGGGAGCAATTCCCTATTTCCCGCAAGCAGCCCCCCACCCTCCCTCAAAATCTGCTCTGGTGGTTTGGGCGATGCTGTGGACAGATTTGAGGAGGTGCAGGGGTAAGGAAGGGACAGAAACATTCCATCGCATGGGCAGAAGTCTGTTCCCACACAGTAGATTTCACATGCTGTTCTTGGACGAAAGAAAATAATTCGTAATTCACTGCTACCTGTATCGACTTCATTCTTGGATTTGCAAGGTCCCTCTAAACTCCTCATACATGATTTCCTTCTTCAGACAAACTATAGTTTGCAATTACATTTGAATCAGTAGACTATGGTCTGAGCTTGCTTTCCAAAGAAAAATGAGAAACTGTGGTTTGAGGTAGGCAGGGCGGGGGGAGAAAGGTGTGTGCAAGCCCTGATGCTTGGACCAAATGGCCAAATCATGGTGTGAACCAGTCTGCTGTTTTCTCCATGAAACTCATTTATTATTGTTTCATATTCTTTCTCAGATGTTGATGAGTGTATCCAAAACGGTGTCCTTTGTAAAAATGGCCGGTGTGTGAACACGGATGGAAGTTTCCAATGCATTTGCAATGCTGGATTTGAACTAACTACAGACGGGAAAAACTGTGCAGGTATGGGATGCTTGTTTTTTTCTTTTTCCCAAAGATGGAGCCTGAAATAACCACTTCAGATTTTATTTTACTCATCATTGTTCGCCTTTAGTGCTGACACAGAATGCAAATTTCCTTACAAGAACTTTCATACTATCCAGTCATAATTTGACCTAGAAGTGACATATAACATGTTCATATACTTCTAAATTTATATTTTGAGACTATATTGTATCATATATGTATGGAGTCCATAAAAGTGTCAAATTCAGCTTTAATTTAATTTTTTTTATTCCTATAGTAGTTGTTTGGACATTACAAAATGCTTTCAAATGCAGTTAAAACCTTTACTTTTTATTCTTACTACTGTGAGATCTAATGTTACATTGCAGTTTGTTGTTGTTGTTGTTGTTGAAACCTTCTCTGTAGCGGCACCCACCCTCTAGAGAAAAAAAAACCTCGTGTGGTTCGGGAGGCGAAAAATGTAGCATCCTTCAAACAACTCCTGAAAACATATCATTTTAGACAAGCTTTCCCTGGAGTATAACTTATTCTGGTTTTATACAACATTTGAAATTTTTTAAAGTTCTAAATCTTGATTTTGTATATTATGGTTTTAATTGTAAACTGCCCAGAAAGCCTTGGCTGTTAGGTAGCATAAATATGAAATAAATTAATAAATAAAAATTACTGAGTACCAAAGCACATGTTACTTTAAAGACATAGCTAGTAGCCACAATATAAATTCCAAGTGGAGGAGGGGGCTGATCTGGTTTAGGATCATAATTAGAGGAAAAAGTTAAATCCCATCACCACCACATTAGGGTCTCAATCTGGAACAGCCCCCCCTACAAGATTTCGGTTTGACGCCTGGTTCCCCGATTATGCGCATCTTCTCTCAATCGCTTTTACGCCTAATCCCTATACATGGGAGGCGTTGAAGCACATTACGGGCTGTATGAAAGGCATTTTAAAGTTTTTGACATGCTGAGAATCGCATACAAATGTTGCTGAAAGTAATGCACTTTGTCCCAGAGAAAGTCCCCAAACCGGTTCCCTCCCTTTATTCTCCCTGCCCACCAGAATCTCCCGCCTTTAGTTTCCTAGGTTACCTGAAAGGAATGAGCTGATTAACATGTTCGGCTACCTGTATTCCCCTCTATTTCGCCCGATTGCCATGTCCTCCTCAGGAATAAATGGGAATGTGCCTCGCGCACACATACACACACACACACACCAAAACAGATAGGGGGATGCTGCTTCGTCCCTTCCCCCTCCACTTCCCAGTGAGCTCAACAATTGTAAAACATACACACACACACACACACAACTCAGCTCAGGAACCCAGCAAGAAGCGAGGGGAAGTTATGTCTGCTGATGGCTAATTATGCGCACATCCACACATCCTTCCTACCCCCTTTACTTCTCATAAGACCACCTCCATCTGGCCCCGTGTCTCCATGTTAAAAATATTTCATCAGGGTACTTCAAAGAAACTTTATTTTTGGTTCACATTGGGTCACCTCTTCTTGGAGTTTCCATCCAGAGAGACGGAGTACAAGGAGGAAGTTGCCAGGAGGAGAGAGGAAAGGAAACTAAACCAAAAAGTGGGAGGTTTTCTCAGCAAAGGGGCAGTTCTATGCATGACATTACGACCACAGTCCAACCCCCTGATCGTTAATGCGCCTCCTCAGAAAGTTGTTTACACGGACATAAGGCGCTCTTACTCTCGCGGTAAATTAAAACTCGCTAATTAACGCGCATTCAAAAATGCAAATAATCGGAGAGAAAACGCGCCTGAGCCCCTGATTTGCGCTCCACTCTTGTAGAGGTAAATTTCCTAATGTGCCTTGAAAGAGCTTTAAATCGCTCTTGTAGAGGCACCTCAGAACCCTTGCGTTTAGAGTAAAAAAGAAAAAAAGATGTAGCTGTTTGCTACATCTTTAAAATGTGCATTGGGTTGTCTGAGATTATTTCTCAAGGGCCACTGCTGTGTTGAATGTAAGCTTCCTAAGGATTAATTTTACAGTCCATCTGCCCAGGTTTATTTGTAAGCTGACACGTTTCTGTACTACTGAATTTGTTAGTAATTTGTTAAACAGGCATATAGTATCTCAAATACCTGTTGGTTATAGGCCCCATTCAGGCTATTGATTCAAGAATGATACATGTGCTCCCTCCACATCCTTACCTTTCCTTCCTCTCCTTGCATGTCCAACTGCTGCTTATCTTCTAGCTTGTCAAACCAGTTTCCAATGATGTCCAAAGTGTGGAACTGTGATTTAAGCACAGTTTATTAATCAGAATATGAAACCACGATCAGATCCGTGTATATAAACACTTAAGTGTATAAGAAATACTTAGAGTAAAACTACAGAGCATGCTAATCATGGAGCGTGGAGTTGAGGGTTAGCTTTTAATTAACTTTAGTACAATTGTGTGGGCCCCCTATTCAGACCACCATGCACTGGAAGGGAAGGGTTAAACCCACTGTTTTCCCCTGGATATTCCCCCACCCACGGCAGGGGTTAACAATGGGGACGTCTTTCCTTTTTGGGCCTATTCAGATGACACAACAAGCCATGGTTAGACAGCTAACTCTTTTGCAGCAAATGGTTAGTGAGCATGTTTAAATCGCAGTTATGTAGCTACCATGGTTAGGAATGGTTCACATGACACACTAAGTCATAATGTTTAGCTCAAAATGCTTAATCACTGTGGTTTAGTATGTCGTCTGAACAGGGTCTATTTTAGCTTCCTCCCTCCTGCAGGGGGAAGGAATTTGGGGAGGGGGAATGATGGGAATGAAAGGGTTAATAATCTCCTGGTACGTGGTATTAATCAGGGCCACATATACTTACACTAGAGTAAATAAATTGCCAACATTTATCTACAGACTATACTATTAGCATAACATGAAGTTTGGCTTTTAATGCAGTTTCCCAATAACCTTCTGGTTGGATTACTGCAATGCAACCTATGTGAGGCTGCCTTGAAGATGATCTGGAAGCTTCAACTGGGACATAATGCAATGGCCAGAATTTTGACTGGCACCACTGATTTTTTATATATTACACCAGTATTGAAAGAGCTTCATAGGCTGCTTGTCCACTTCTGAGTTCAGTTCAAAGCGCTGGTGCTGATCTTTCAATTCCTAAACGGCTTGGGTACCTGAAGGAGCATCTAATCCCATATCAGTCCGCCTGCACTTAACATTTAATATCCAGGGCTCACAGGTTTATATGGGATTCTGCACGCTGCTAACATGCTCTAGCCTGAGAAAATTCCAAGATTGCTTGCAATGAATGCTTTTCATGTTCACCTGTTTATGTTGGATAATAGGAACAACTCTGCATGCTTCCAGACACTAGGTGTGATAGTGGAGATCCTGTAGCTTGATCAGTTCTTATTTCCTGTTCCCTCCCCTTCTTCTTCCTTCTTCTTCCTGTTGCCTCTGCAACTGCAAACACTACGTGGCCTCTACAGAGAGGAAGCAAGTAACCATATTTCATGTCTTCACTCACACTCATACACCCAGCTTTAGGGATAAAAAAGAATGTAAATCTGTATTACATTATTTTTCTAGATCATGATGAATGTACAACTACCAACATGTGTTTGAATGGAATGTGTATAAATGAGGATGGCAGTTTCAAATGCATTTGCAAACCCGGGTTTTTCTTGGCTCCTAACGGGCGTTACTGTACTGGTATGTATGAAATCACATTGAGGCAATGTTGACAGGGACCAATATTTTGTTGAGTAAATTATTTGTATAACAGAAATCTTTGTTATATTTGGTATTCCTATGAGTTTGAAAAATGTAATTTAATTATAGATAATGCAAATAGTAGTTATTATTATTGACAGTATTTATATGCTGCTTTTCTGCCACATGAGCAGCCTTCAAAGCTGCTTGCAATCACAATAAAATTACATAATGAAAACAAACACATGATCTACAAAATATCCATAATAAGGTATCAACCATAAACTAAAAATCCATTTAGTAGTGTATAGCTCACTGCTAGTTACTGTACTTTTGGGGTGGATAATAGTTTGCCATTTGAAAATTTTGGGAAAATTCTTTGGACTTGAACAGAACTTCATCATTTGGTATTGTCCACCAGTACTATCCCATGTACACAAAGGCAGCACAAAGAACCATTTTAGTGGGAGTCCATGTACATATCCCATATATTCAGCCTTCTGTTCACAGTATAGAAGTTACTCATACAAACATGAGTAACTTATATAGGGCAATATTTCCTCATGCTGCCTGCCTGCATGCTCACACTTCCACATTGACAGAGGAATTGGAAACCAAAGCTCTAGCTTTATTGAGTTCTCTGTGAATTATACTCACACTGAACTGAGGGTGGAGCTACATGGCACATATAGTTGTGTAGTTCTTTATGAGGGGCATTTTTATTTTATTTTTGCATACACTGCAGCTTTTATCCCCAAGTCAGAAATCGTGGCAACAGCCCTACAAGGAAATTTAGTATTATTATCTTCATAAGGCAAGCTATGGCTAAGGCCCTTTCCGCACCAGCCATTTTTCCCGGGGCTGCCCTTGCCTGCTCGCGGAGAGTCTGCATGATGCACAGAGCATCCCGCAAGCAGGTAGGGGCCAGCCCTCCATTTTCCCGGGAGTTTAGGGAACACTATATCCCGGTTTGTTCCCTGTTCCCAGGAGGGCAGCGCAATGGGCGGCTGGTGTGGCTGCCCATCCTGGGCGCAGCCACGCTTACCTGCAAGTAAGCGTGACTGCACTGATGGCCATGGAGCTGCACCACGTGGCTCCGAGGCCATCAGGAGTGGGGGAAGCTAAATCACCATCCCCAGGATGGCGGGGGGGAGGGGGGCACGATCACATGCGGATTTTTTTAAAAAAATAAACTAACCTTTTGCGCACGAACGCTCACGTGCATCTCCGCACATCTTTTTTTTAAAAAAAATGGTCGGTGCAACTTGCGGCAGCCCAGGAGAAGCCCGGGCCACCACATTGTGGTGCGGCCTCATTGCGACGAACCTGGAAGTGACTACTTCTGGGTTTCCCCGCTTCCCACCCTCTGCGCCCTTATGGTGCGGAAAGGGCCTAAGAGAGTGTGCCTAAGATCATTTGGAATGACTCCATGGCAACAGTAAGATTTGAACCAGGGCCTTCTTGGTTACCAGCTCACTTTCTTAATCAAAGTACCACATTCCTAATGCATGGTGAAGGATATATTTTGTGGTGGTTGGTCTGAAAAAGCATGAGCAAATTTTATTGGTTGCCTATTCTATTTTTATTTGCTTATGGCATTAAATCAAAATGGTGGTAGATAGATCCTTGGTATAATCCTTCAAGTATTGTTTCTGTGCCACCCCAATTTATTTCAGTTGTGCTAATATTAAAAACACTTCCACTGATTCGTAACAATGCTTGTTGAGGTGTCTGCCTTTTGATCAAGTTTTACTGAAGTGTGTCTTCTAATAGTTTATTTAATCTACATATGAATCCGTGGAAATTCTGTTAGTGTCTGACTACACTAACATCACAATGGCACAGTTTCATCATATTATAAAATAAAAAACCAAAAAATGAATACTGAGTAAACTGATATTTTCTTCTGGATAGATATTGATGAATGCCAAACTCCAGGAATTTGCATGAATGGGCACTGCATTAATACTGAAGGATCATTTCGTTGTGAATGTCCACCAGGCCTAGCTGTGGGAGTCGATGGTCGTGTTTGTGTAGGTAGGTGTATGTAGAATAACTTTCCTTCTTTTTTATTTACTAAGTTTTTTACTTCTAAACCTCCCAGAGAACTTTTTCTATTGGGCTGCAGCCCCAATAATACTGAAACAACACAAAATGAAGTCTCGGTGGTATGATAACAAATACTGGACATAGGAATATCTGATCTGTGTTGAAGGTAAGGGGGAATGTGCAATTAAGGGTGCTATTAACAAAATTTAGTGTCCGGAATGTCGTGTCTAGAATATATATACATTAGTAAATTGGAAGACCTGACCTGAAAATATAAAAGGAAGACCTGGTTGATATTCAGCATAATGGAAAACATGCTTGGCCATAGTTCCTTCATATTAGGGAACAGCCTTAGTGAAGATCTTGTGCTAGCAATTGACCCAGGCCACTAAAAGAGAAAGATTAAGGAGGTGATATTTATTGATCAATTAAAACCAGATATCAGTTTGATGGATGCCATGAAATGAGCCATGACGTTTATTAATGTGACTTGATCGGTTATTTACCACAGGTGCTGACTGTAATTTTTTGTTTCTCATTCGAGGTTTGGTCAATTTCTGGCTCAGATTATAAGTGATATTGCAGCTGGTATTGCATTTGTGATTGAAGCTGCCATTTTATGCCAAAATATTTCATATTTTAGAATCTGTTTATAAATTTTCATTTTGATTTCCTTTGCAAGTGTATAAATTGGAGGTGCAATTGCTGGTCGTGTATTATGGCTTGGAGTGAGTTGTCACATCATCACTTGTGCATTGGCTTATTGGGTGATCAATAAATATTGAAAATAAAATAAATTATTGATAAAATATAAAGCATCTATTCCAACAATTGAAAATTGCAGTGGAGTTTTAGAGAATCCTCTGGAAAATTCATGTTGGCCTTAGTTTTTATGAGCTAAAGCTTACTTTATCATATGCTTGAAGTTCATGGAGCTATAGGGTTACATCTCTCCTTCTGGGGAATATTTTGGAGGCACATAGGGAGCTGCACGGGGAGGGGAAATCTGTTCCACAACAACTTCTGTTCTATGGACACTATTGACTACAACCCATAAAGATAATGTGGATTAAGTCTTGTAACTGGTTACATTACATCATTGTAGATAGCACATGTTAGTGTGCTATCTTGTGCTCTAATGTTGTGTTTATATAAAAACCCTTCTAATGAATTAGTATCATACCTTGTACTTCTTCCCATTCTCTAATACCATCTCATTTCACATCTATAGGGGTGGGGAATCCTTTTTATGCCAAGGCTAATGTTATTATGCAACAAGCAGAATATTCTTTAAGAAATGTAAATTGTTCATTGCAGTTCCTGTAGATAACAAAAATATGCTAAAATTAATACCACTGCAGGCTAGAATAAATCAACAAAAATGAAAATGCTTAGTTTTGGCTTCATGGTTATGCTACTAGCTTATCTTGAGCTGACCCACCTGCAAGTTAGCATGAGTAAACTGTTCAGTTCTCTAACTAGCCCAGAGTTGTTGTTGTTCTTATTATTATTATTTACATTTATATACCGCCCCATAGCCGAAGCCCTCTGGGCAGTTTATAAAGATTAAAACACTGAACATTAAAAACTGATATATAAAAATTTAAACCATAAAAAACATAAAAACAGTTTGCATACAATATCTATTTAGAACAAGTATTCTGGATCCAAAAAACAACAACCCTCAACATATGCTGTTAAATGCCTGAGAGAAGAGAAAAATCTTGACCTGGTGCCGTAAAGATAACAATGCTGGCACCAGGTGAGCCTTGTCTCCATAATGGGGGGGGGCACCACTGAAAAGGCCCTCTCGTTGCCATCCTCCGAGCTTCCCTTGGAGTAGGCACCTGGAGGAGGACCTTAGATGTTGAGCATAGTGTACATGTAGGTTCATGTCGGGAGAGGCGTTCTGTCAGGCATTGTGGTCCCAATTCATGTAAGACTTTATAGGTTAAAACCAGCACCTTGAATCGGGCTCAGAAATGTACAGGTAGCCGATGCAAGTGGGCCAGAGTTCGGCCTTATATGTTCAAACTTCTGGTTCCTGTTATCAATCTGGCCATTGCACTTTGCACAAGCTTCAGTTTCTGAACCGTCTTCAAAGGCAGCCCCACGTAGAGCATATTGCTGTAATCTAACTTGGAGGTTACCAGAGCAGAGACAACTGAAGCCAGGTTATCCCTGTACAGATAGGGGCGTAGCTGGGCCACCAACCAAAGTTCCGTGAGATTGTTGTGTGTCCATAATATGCACATAGATTTAACCCAAAGAAGGAGAAAGGAATCTACTATGCTGAAAGTGCAACTGATACCTACTAAAGTTTGGCAATCCTAATGGTAATGCTTGCGATGCAGAATGTTTATTTCTCTTTTTAATGCACAATGCTAGAGATTAAAAGATTCTGCTTTGCAATTAGTTGTTAGACAATTTCTTCACAAGTGGCAGCACCAGGAATCATTTAGGAAATTTTGTTTTGCAACATGATGATATAATTGCTGTAAACATATAGTAATGGGAATAAATCTTAAGTAGTGCATAATAAAAACCTTACTCCTTCTTGTCCCTCTGAGTAAAATTACAAAGAGTGTGTCTACTGTTAACAAATCTACTGTAAATTTTTCTTTGGCTTCAAAAGCCTTCTTGTTGGCTAAGCTGCATGATCCCTCGCATGATCTAAGAAGTGATGTTATTCAGAAACCGTAGGCAGCTGCAAAGTATTTATAGTCTGAAAATTGGCACATTAAATTAAACATTTTGCATTGGGCTTTTAGTAGTGTTGACAAGTGGGTTAAATATTTAATAGAATACACCAAAGGAAAAGTACATTTGAGAGTTTAAATCATACAGTCATTCATACGTACTCAAAGTATCATGTTTTTCTTGCAGGAAATGTATTGATAAAGTTTAGTATGACATATTAGGAAATAACTTGTAACATGAACAGAATATCAACTTAGTTAAAAGAACATTCAAACATATATGTAAGCTTAGGTTGGATGTCAACAATTGGATTGGATTGAATCTTATAGAAGTTAAGTCTTGCATTAAGATGAATTCATGTATGCCAGATGTAAATATTTTGGACTTATTCTTTATGTGAGAATATTTATTTATACCATTTCCAGTGGGAGACAACTCATCTATTGTTCTGCTGGTTCCCTTTAGATACCCATATGCGAAGCACATGCTATGGTGGGATCAAAAAAGGAATATGTGTCCGCCCTTTTCCCGGAGCAGTGACAAAATCTGAATGTTGTTGTGCCAATCTGGACTATGGCTTTGGAGAACCTTGCCATCCATGTCCTGCCAAAAATTCAGGTAAAACTGTGTTCTTTTATTATTATTATTTTACACCTGTAACAAACTCAAGAAAATAAAAGGGATTCACAGATTTTATATTTCAGAACTGTGAAGAATGTAACCTCTTAATTTCTACGTTGTCAATGAAGATAGGCGAATGAGTTCCTTCACTCTAAATTTCAGACTTCTACATCTCAGAGATTTGCTTCCCTGTGAGCTTTCGTTCAATTTCAGGTCATGATTCTGCTTCATATCAGTTTCAGATCAAAGCATACATCCATGTTACTGTTTACAAATGTTTTCCTTATGAAAATATGCAGTTTTAAGTCAATTAAGCCAGGGTTCTGGAAAGAAATGAGATAAAATGGAAATGCATAGTACCTACTAAAACTAATCCAAATATTAAATGCAGTTTTTAGTTCCAGAGTATCTGCCTTGAATTGGATTATATTTTTAAAAAATTAGTTCACCCATATTTTGTAAAAACCTAACACAGAAGGCAATGTATTGGGCTGCTATATCTCAAACTAGATGGAGAACTCTGATGCTGTTAAAGCACTTTGGAAGGAAGCAATTACAAGGCTTAATGGTAGGTTCTCCAGACCCTACCCATATTTTGTGATGCTACTGTGGTATGTTTGCTCTTCCTTTGTTAGCTGCTGTTTTCAGTTGAGTTCAACATGCCTAAAAAATATGAGGAAGGATTGGGGCAACATTGATCCTGGACAAATAGAACTAAAAGGGCATTTGCTATTCATTTCTTGCTTGTATAGTCAGGAAGCTTAGGAAGTGCATAGGAAGCTGCATGAAGCAGCTTCCAAGGTCTCATCCCCTCCCAACCCCTGGGATTGCCCCTATTTTGCCCTGTCTGTGCTCTATTTCCAAGGATGGAGATGTAGCTGGTGTGGCAAGAACCACACTGGTTACAAGGGGGAGGGGAAAGGACTACAGTTTTTGGGAACCAAGGTCAGAGCTCTGACTCTGATCTTAGTTCCCAGAAATTGAAAAATGCTTTGGCCATCTAGACATTGTCTACTGGTTATAAAATTGTGCCCTTAGAGAACGTTAAATAGTATAACATTGGACAATGGTAAACTCTTGGTTAAAGTACACTACACTCAAGTATAGTACAATGTAGTGTGGCAATTCTTTTGTGTTTGTCCATGAAGTTGAACAAGATATTAGGTCACTCTGCCATGTCTTCTAATCTTGAAGTTTTCAGCCTGTTGCTAATAATAGGTAGAAGTTTTGTTTCAATTTTAATAGTATATCCAATTAAGACAGAGTATGTTAATGTGAGCATAATGTTCTATGACTGTTGTTTTATGAAGGCTTTTGTCTGAAAAATTAGAAGTTGAAGACGTGATAGCTGAGTTAGCAGGGCTCTCAAAAGAGATTCAAATGCATTTGCTATAGTCTTAATGTATTTTAAAATATTAAAAGTTAACAGCTTCTCTATTTTTTGTGTTTCAACATTTATATTTTCACATGAGAAGCTGAGTTCCATGGTCTGTGTAGCAGTGGAGTGGGAATTACTGTTGATGGAAGAGGTAATGTTCCATAACATTTCATAGGTGTGGCCTATAAAAAAAGAAAGCAAATGAAAATACATTGGCCACTCTTGTTTATATAATGAGATATAGTTGGTACGATCTTTTGTGTTTTGACCTACCACATACTGTTATTTTAGGTATGGTACCATGTTTTTAAAAAGTCAACCAGGACCTGAGGAAGGAATAGGTTATGTTCCCTCTGGAACCAATGGCAAACTTTTCTTTTGTTGTAATAGAAGCTTGGAATTCACTTATATGTGTTTTCTTGGCAATAGCACATACATGATATTTTATAAAACAACAATGCAAAATTCTGTATACCTAATAGTTTTCATCTCATTTTATTGCATATTTTGTCATTTGTAGATTGTGATGATCCTATTCTTGCTATTGGGAGCTTTATAAGTAAGAACACAGATGTGAGAAACATCAATAACAATTGATTAATAAAGACATTCTATTTTATCTGCTCTTACTTAGGTTTAAATCCTGATTTAATTTAAATGGGCTAATCTTTTATCCAACTTTGATACAATTCATTTAGCTTTTTATTAAATAGTTTTGCCTTTTCCTCATTTGTAAAACATTCATATATTCCATGTCATTCCAATTTTGATCTACCTGCATTAAAACTTAAATTATTTTATCATTGCAGATATTAATGAGTGTGCTTTAGATCCTGATATTTGCTCCAATGGGATTTGTGAAAACCTTCGTGGCAGTTATCGTTGTAATTGTAACAGTGGATATGAATCGGATGTTTCAGGAAGAAATTGTGTTGGTACGTTATTTGAACTATATTCATATTAGTGCTGTGCAGGAAATATCTTTCATATTTTTTCAACCATTCTCATTTAAAATGATAGAAAAATGCTTTCAAAAAGAAATTCAAAAGAGAAGAAATTTTTGAGAAATTCTCATGGGTTGGGTTCAGGGTTCTTGTTCTTAATCTTACTCATATATACAGTTATCCTGCCTTTCATTGTACAGTCATCTCTCTGGCAGCATGTAGCCACCATCTTGCATTAGAGACAAGATGTATCCACAATCACCCCTCAGAAATTAAACATTTGGAAGAACTTGGGGAAAGTACTGAAATCTGAAGAATGACAACAAGAGCCAAGCCAAAATTTCTCAAAAAACATTTTTTCTCAGTAAAGTCTTGAGATTTTTTTTTTCTTATCTTTTAGACATAAAGGTCCACTTGTTGGAATTTTCTTCAAATTTTCCTCACCATTTTTTGTGGAGTTTCTCTTCCATCTTCTCCCATTTCCGCAATGCCCCAGAAAGATGCTAAGTATTGGGTATTGTGGAGAATGCAAAATGGGGGCCAGCTGCCAACATGGTTCATGCTGTAGCTATGAGCAGGGACAGGGAAAAAACAAAAGCTGTTAGGAAAAAAGAAAGATGCTGTGCTACAATCTCCATTTACTTCCCAGCCCCTTAAATTTGCACAAATTTTGCCTCCATTTGCTTCTGAGCCATTAAATTTGCAAACAATTCTGCATTATTTTTTAAACTCAGGGTAACCACAGCAGTAAGTGCTTTGAAAAGGAACCACAAAAATGGGTGGGGATGTAATATCTCCCCTTTCTGGATAGCTGGAGAATCAGGGAAGGGTTGAAAAGTACACTGTGAAATATCAGTCCAGCATTTAAAATCAATAGGATCACATTGCCAAGGGGGACTTATTATGTCCCTCCCATCTTTTGGTATATTTACTCCCTTGGCTCCCTCCCCCCCCCCCCCCATTTTCAGTACTTATAAATTGTAGCATCGAATACCCTCCTTTCCCTTAGGACTATGTCTATCCCAGTCCTTCGCAATGTAACTTGACCAATATGCAACCTCATCTTGTCAATTCCTTTTATGTTTCCTATTTCCATTGTGGCTTCCTTTGACAGCTGAAAGATACAAAGAAATTGACCAGGCAAGACTACACATATCAGACAGCAATGTGCAGATTTGCTAAAGACCAACAAAAAGATTATTAAAAAGTACAACTCCAATTGTGCATTTTTTTAGACACTAAAAAACAAAACAAAAAAAGCCGGTGAATGAAAAGAGGTAGCAACTGGAGCGAACACAACTGCATATTTGAAGCATCAATTTTTTAAAATTTAGTTTTTAAGACCAGGGAATGAAAAGGGGTAGCGACTGAAGAAGGGAGGGAAGTCAAGACGTTTTTTGGCACAAAGTCCCCCAGGGATATGTGATTGGGCTGGCTGGAGAACTGAAAGGGAAGGTGGGAAAGAACAACCCATGGCAAGCCCAATCGTGTGTTGGGTGTTCTATGGGTTGTTCCATGAACAATCAACCCACTGTGGCTTATTCACAGGGTGGCTTAGCGTGACAACAATTTCTCTTATACCAGCCTATGACTTTGATTATACCAATGAATATAGGCTTTTGCTATGACATACTTACAGCTTACAACTAATTTATCACTGAATAAGTTTTACTATTATTAATTGTATTCCATGTTAAGGGTAGCCCCTCTTATGCATTACAAGTGTGAAGAGGAGCAGAGCCCCACCCATGGCATCTATATGTTGAGGTTGGATATCAGAGGACAAGCCCTTACAGGAGAGAAGATGCTCATGCATAAGGCTGCTCCTCAGTTGTCTGCGTTCAATCCATGGACATCAGAGGGTAACACAAGCCTGGCTGCTAAATATTGGGTGCTCAGTTGCAGCAATTCCCCAATCATCATTTTTTTGTTTTTGTAATATTTTATTTTTCAACATAACACAACATAAAACAACATAAAATACAATACATAACCAACATACCCCCCATGCACCCCTCCCCCCAGGAGACCTTCAATTATTCATTATTCATCTTTCCAGAATTGTAAAGACTCTTTTGAAGGTATTTGCCCCTTCCCCGTTCTTAATACATATTCCAAAAATGGGCTCCATATATCTCCAAAATCATTCTTACTGGACATTCCCCTCTTTATTTTCATTTTACACGTCAGCTTATCATTAAGTGCCATATCCCATATTTCTTTATACCATTCTTCTATAGTATATATCCCTTGCCCTTTCCAATTTTTAGCAATCATTATTCTGACGGGAGCCAGGAGGTTGTTTATCAATTCTCTCTTGCTTATATTCTCATTTCCTTTATCCCATATTGCTAGTAGAGCCAGCTTTGGGCTTAATTCCAGTTTACTTCCAATTATTTCACTTATTTCTTTGAACACCCTTTCCCAATTTTTTTGTACATATTCACAGCTCCACCACATATGAAAATAAGTTCCAACCTCCTGACATCTCCTCCAACAATTCTTGGACACTTTTTTATCTATCTGATGAAATCTTACCGGTGTTAAATACCATCTCCAGACTATCTTATAATAATTCTCCTTAATTCTAATCGACAACAGCTTTAACATTCTTGCATCCCATATCCTCCCCCAGTTATGTTCATTAATTTGTTCCTTTACATCATCTTCCCAAATCTTTTTAATAATTTTAAGAGAGTCCTGATAATCATCTTCCTCTATCAATATTTTGTATATCTCACTAGTCAAACCTTTTTTAATTTTAATTTCTTCCTTCCTTCCTCTTGATTCAATTAAATTTTCAAATCTTGTATTATTTCTACATTTCTTATTTTTCATTTTCCATTCCTGTGTCCATTTTTCCAATTGTAAACATTTGAACCAAGCTATCTTTTGTCCTTTTAATAACTCTCTAATTTGCTCCTTATCTATCATTCTTTCCATCCAATTCCTTAACTTAATAATTTCCTGATCCTTCAGACTCCCTTCCAACTCTACTTTTAAATTCCTTGGGAAGTTTCCCACTACTACCACTGGGGCAAGTGGAGAGTCTCCTGGTATTAACTTTCCTTTAACTTTCTCCCAGATCTCTAGAATATTTTTCAGCAACGGGTTGTCCAGTCCCCTCACATCTTTCTTTTGAATTTTAATAAAAAAAATATTTTGCAATTTGAAATCTAGTTCCCCTGTTTGCGTTACTAACCATTCTAAATCTTCCTCCCCTAATATACTATTTATATTTTAACTGATTAGCAATATAATAATTCTTTATATTTGGAAGTCCCAAACCTCCTTTCTTTCGTGTCTTATACCATAACCCTTTATTAATCCTAGCTCTCTTATCTCC
Organism: Anniella stebbinsi; assembly: GCA_029215795.1. Lineage (NCBI taxonomy): Eukaryota > Metazoa > Chordata > Lepidosauria > Squamata > Anniellidae > Anniella > Anniella stebbinsi. The sequence continues at coordinate 69,398,130 of JARDYH010000002.1, read as the reverse complement.
ATTGCAATAAGCGTTAATCATATTTTGCCAGCTCTTTAACTCTACTTCTGATATTTTAATCGGCAGCATTCTAAACAAAACATTAATCTTAGGTAATATCTTCATTTTAATAACCGCTATTCTACCAAACCAAGAATGTTTTAATGTTTAGCTTCTCCTCTAAATCCCTTACCTCCTTTTCAATCTTTTTATTTTGTGCTTCTTGTTGTTTTCTTAGGGTACACATTTCCCTAATACAAATCCCTCTTACCACTGCCTTCATAGTGTCCCATATTAACCCTTGCGAGTTTGACTCCGTTTCATTAATTTCCCATATTTCCTGCATTTCTTTTTTTATTTTCCCCACTATATTTTTATTATTTAATAACCTTGTATCCATTCTCCATCTCTTAACTTGTCTATAATCCTTCGTTTTAATATCCGTCGTCATTAATGCGTGATCGGTGACTTTAATTACCCCAATAGCACAATCTATAAGTTTAGATATCATATCCTTTGACACAAAGATAAAATCAAACCTAGAATAACTCTTAAACCTTTGTGAATAGAAGGTATATTTCCTTTCTTCCCCTTTTAATACCCTCCAAACATCCATTAGTTCTTTTCCCTCCATTAATTTGCTTAACTCCGTCTTCCCACCACTGTTAAGATCTCTTAATATATTATCCCTATCTTTCCCTTTATCTAATACCATATTAAAATCACCTGCCATCACAATGTTCTTTTTACCCACTTCTCCCACCGCATTAAAAACTTCATCGAAGAATTCCATTTGTTTCCCATTTGGAGCATATACATTAATCAATATATATTCCTCCTCCCCCACCATGCAAAAAATTATCAGAAATCTTCCCGCTTCATCCTTCTTCATCCTTTGTATAGTAATACCACATTTTTTTGAGATTATTATCACTACACCCCTCGCTTTAGAAGTACCAAAAGACTTTTCATAAACGCCCACATCCCTCATCCGAAGCTCATTTACACCCTCCTTTATTTGATGAGTTTCCTGCAAAAAAATTACATCTGCTTTCTCTTTTTTTAATAAAATTTCTATTCTCTTCCTTTTTATAACAGTTCCTAGCCCTTTAACATTTAAAGTTGCAACCCTTAATTTATTTTCCATCTCTCTCTTTCACACAAATCTCTAGATTGGTCTCCCTCTGTGACACACATACCCCCCTCCCTTATCCTCCCCCCCACACTTACTCCCCATCTTCACCCCCCTCCTCACCAGACCTTTCTGAGCAATGGCCCCAAATATTTTTAGAACTCTTCGGGGGGGGGGGGGGAGAAGCAACCCAACAATCCCGGAGCAAAATCTGACCCTCCCCTCCCTTATAATCTCTTCTTATCCCTATTACAATAACATTTCTTTATTGACTGCTTCCTCCTACAGCGCCTTCCTCCTGCTTTGTTTCTCCATCATCTGTGGCGTCGACTAAACCCAACTTCTCCAGAAGATCCATCCCTTGCTCACATGATGTTATTCTATGTTGTTTCCCTTTCCACATAAACCTCAAAAAGACTGGATACCCCCAACTATATGTTATCGACCTCTTCCGCAAAGCCACTGTACACAATCTGACACTCTTCCGCCACTGCACGGCTTGAGGACATAAATCCTGATAAACCTCAATCGGAGTTGCTTGTAGCATCGGTTGGCCAAGACGTCTAATTGCTTGCATTAACTTTTCTTTCTTGTAATAGTTGGCAAATTTAACAATTATATCCCTTGGGAGCATCCCCTTCTTCTTATAGCCCACTCTGTGGACCCTCTCGATGTCAGCCATCTCCCAAGTTTCCTGGGGTTCCAATTCCCTAATCCATGCCAAAATTATATCTCTTAAAGCCTTAGGGTTCTCCCCCTCTTGCTCTTCAAAAGATCTAATCCAAATGTTCACTCTCCTGTCTCTATCTTCCAGGGCAATTAAACGCAAGTTCATCTCCTTCAAATGCTCCCCCTGCTACTTGCTATCATCCTTCAGCTTTCCAGTCTCCTTCTCCAAATTCTCCATATTTTCCACCACTGTTTGAAGGCCTGTCATAAATTCAATCTGTGAGTCCATAATTCTTTGAATTAATCTTTCCTCCTGCTTCTGCAAGGCCATCTCTAACACCTTCTGAAAATTATCCATTAAATCATCTGGTGACCATGATTTACTCTCTTTGGCCGCTTTAGGAACTGCACCTGGCTTGCTTCCAGATTTAGAACTGCCACTTCCGGAGTGAAGTGGGGAAACTTTTCCGGCTTTGTCTAAAGCTTTGTCCTCCATATTTCTAGTGAGCTGATGCCAGTTCTTATCTGAAGGATGTTCTTTCGGCAGCCTGCTCCAGGCGGGGGCACTGGACTTAGCACCTTTTTGCTTTCTTTTCATAAAGTTATACTCATAAATCAGCACCCCTCACCTAAATCTTAGCTGCCTCCCTCAGATAGCCTCTCCGTTCTTATCAGACAAATACGTTTTGGCTTCTAGCACAATCAGCTGAGGGTTAAATGTCTCTTTTCCCACATATATTCGCTTCAGTCTCTCCCTCCAGCCTTATCAGCCAGCCTCACTCCTTCGAATTAAAATCCATTAATTACCGTCTCTGGTCGCCTGCCAGGATTCCCAGTCTGTTTTAGTTTCGCTTTTCTCTCTGCTGATACAACAGCAAATGCAGCAGCTTCCTTCTTCCACAGATACAGCAATACTTCCGGACCCAGTATCAAATCTTTAATTAACAATCCGTCGTCTCCAAAATAGGGATTTTATAATTATTTCATCGCTTCGTGACGAGAGCGAGAGAGTTCCGACTCTACTCCATGTCCGCTAAGCCACTCCCCCTTCCCCAATCATAATGTGGAACCCCTTTATGTATGCAGTGCCTGAAGGGAGTTTCTATATTTTATTACAATTCCAACTCCAGCTTATCAGATGGGTCCTAAATGAACAGGAGTTTTCATTGATGGGTCCTTTGAGAAAAGATTTGGGAGCAACACTGCATATTATGTTGTAGTGGTTGCATTCATAGTCATTTTATTTGTACATTGTTATTCATGTTGCTATTTGGGGTATTTATTAAAGGATTGTATTGTATCACAATAGACAACTCAAAGATATATATTTTTTAATTCCACTCAACATCTTTCCAGTTTCTTCTCACTAATTACTACTTAAGTGATTAAGCATGACACCTAAGTTTTTACTGGTCAGTTACTGGTGTGTGTGGTTGTTTTAAAATCATTCATTATTTTGCTAGTGAAATACTGGGCCTGTATCTAGGTGATTAGCTTCTAATCACACCCTTCCATTTTCACAATAGTATTTATTAGTAAATTTAAAAGCAGAAAATTGGTAACTGGAAAAACTAAATTATATAATTATGCAAGAAGTTTAAAATTGAAATATAAAACTGTGTGAGAAGTGTGCCAGTTCACACCTGCCTGCTTTAAAAGCTTGTTCACGTGTGTGTGTATGAGGAGTGTTATTCCATGGGATACATACTGATCAGTCAGATTAACTTTTATTTTCCAGACATTGATGAATGCTTAGTGAACAGATTATTATGTGATAATGGCCTGTGTCGAAATACACCTGGAAGTTACAGCTGCACATGTCCAAAGGGGTATATATTCAGCAGTGAAACTGACACATGTGAAGGTAAAAAGTAAACAATATGGATACGGTTCTGTTTACATCACTATTTTTCAGTCTGATAATACTAATTAATAATGGAAAGAAAGGTCTTAGTTACAGCCTGAATTACCTCATTCTCCTTTCTTACCTAATGTAAGGTGTCAAAGCTGTTAATTTCTGACACTTTTTGCCATATAATTTTTGTTGTTGTTGGAAAGTGGTCAGATAGGCTACAATTCTATGTCTGTTATACTTGCGAAAGATTAACTAACTATGAGGATAAGTGAGGAGCTACCTCATGAAGCTGTTGCAATTGCACTAAGCATCCAGGGGCCCACTGATCTTATAGAACTGCTCTTTCTGGGACTACTCAGGGCCAGGGTCCTGGGCATGGATGAGACTGGCCTTGGATGGAAGCCACTTGTGTTGGTAGATGTGAGCTTTGGGCTGAGCTCACATCTAGATGTCCTCCTGCCTGAGATGGGAGGCCATACTGTCTCTGCCTCTTTCTTCACTATGTCCACTCCTTCCCCCCTCAATGCCTTTCTCTGCGAGGCCACAGAGGTTGAGTATCCAGGGCGACCTCATCCATAGTATCTTTCCCTGAGGAAGGTCCACCTCAGAGTGAGGCATTTGGACCTGGTGGGCTCTCTGGAGAGCTGTGCTGGCTGTTTTTCCTGCTATAGCAAATGCAGCAGTAGGATAGGCATGCAGGATGTGAGAGTGAGGGATCAAGCTGTGTGCTTTGGAGAGTGGTGCTGGCTGTTTTCCTGCTGCGGTATCTGTCATAGCAGCAGCATCACTCCCTGGAACACCTGCCCATCCTGATACCATGCTCTGAGGACTTTTCAAAATGGGCTATTGGGATGGCTGCTCTGGAAAGTGGTGCCATCTGTTCTCCTGTTGTGGCATTTGCCACAGCAGGAGAGTAGCCAGATATCTCTGGCACATCTACCTACCATAGTAATATGGTAAAGGGGGGGCAACAGTGTGGACCCTGGATTTAGGGGCAGCAGGGGGAAAATAGCTTCTGTACTGCTATAGAGCACTTCAAGAGCCAGATTTAGCTTATTTGTGTATTCCATAGCTGTAGGTAAGAAAAAAAATAACCCTTGTAGTGCTGCAATAGCAAACAGCTATTTCTTTGATTTTGAGGGGGAGTGCAGCCTTGCCGGAGCTGGGAGGCAAAATGGTCCTAAGACCTCCCACTGTTGGTCAGCTTTCCTCAGAGTGAGGCATTGGGCCTGGCTGGTAGGAGTGGGCATGAGGATCTTGCAATCTACTAACCCTCCCGATCTACCACCTAAAGGGAATGTTTCATCTGCCTAGGCTGTTTGGAAATATTATTATGTACCACTACCTTAGCCAAAGTCAGCTTTACCTTAATCTAGACAACTTCTGGACTGATTCCGTAGTGTCTAAAGGTGCATTTCTAAACATACAATGGTTGTCCAATTTTGTTGGTATACCATTCCCATAGAAACACAAAATGTCTATTGAATTGTCCTAGGCATTTAGGTAGATTATCCTTATTTATAAAGAAGCAAGTGTATTCAAATATCATAAAATCAGCCTAGAGTTGCTCTAGGTTGAGTATGAAATACTTTATTGTAGGTGTGGTTTTATGATGAATTAAAATTGTCTTTTTTGAGACAATTTGGTTCACTCTACACATACGGCTTATTACACTGCTTATGCATTGCTCAAACCTAGTCTGGGGGAATCAGATTTGGAGGATGCACAAGAGGGTGAAAGGGGGAAGAGAGCGAGGGGAAGTCCCAGTGTGCGATCAAAATTCTATTTGCATGAACTTGGATGTAGCCCCATGTTTTAATAGGAGTTCAAATAGTTGTGTTATGTTTTAGGATCACGGGGAGTTTATTGTAGGCTGAAGGTTGAAATAATACAACAGGGAGATGCTAACTATCTGTTTATCTTGATATTTAGCTTCAAAGCACAGCCTCGGCTATAAACATGTTCACACTGTTGAACATGAAACCAGAACACAAACAACAAAGCATTAATCATTGAAATGTAATCACAAGGGACATCTTCAACTTTGGCTTTGTCTGAAGAAATAGCTAAACAAAATAGGATAGTTTTACAAAAGATCAAAACATGTTTCTGTACAGTAATAAGAGTTTAAAATAAGAGGTTAAGTTGAAAGTTATTAATGTTGAAGGATGCCATTTTCAGTTTCTTTCCAAATGTTACTGCATAAGAAAAGCACAGTCTGAGTTTTAAACAAAGGTAAATGCAGACATTTATCTAATCTGAAAAATATATATTTAAGTATTAATCCTTCTGTATTGCCAGTTTGTATAAAATAGAAAATAAATATGTCATCATGTATTCTTTACTTTAAATATTGCCACCCAATCCTTCTGTCCCAACATACTTAAAATGAGTTCAACAGGTGCATAAAATGATCAAGAACACAAGGCTTTTCTACATGAGCCTTTTAACCCATTATATCACCATGGCTTTTGCTTCAGGATTTTTTGTGAGATTAGGCCCCCTCTAGATGGATTCTGTTTGACGCCTGGTTAGCCAATTATGCGCATATTCGCTGAAGCGCTTTTATCGTTAATACTTGTATGCAGGAAGTAATTGAGCACTCAACGGGTGACCTTACCGGTTGTTTCAAATGCGCTTTACAAGTAGTTAATGCGGAGAATCGCTTGTTCACATAGTCAAAATGCGCTTTAATGGCCGGAGCAAACTAAAACTTGCTATTTAATTCGCATTTGATAATGTACATAATCGGAGAGAAAATGCGCCTCTACGCCCGATTTGCGCTCCGTTCTTGTAGAGGTAAATTTTTTAATGTGCCTTGAAAGAGCTTTAAATGCCTCTTGTAGAGGCAGCCTAAAGTCCCCTCTACAAGGATTCGCTTTTGCGCCTGGTTAGGCGATTATGCGCATAATCGCTGAAGCGCATTTACGCCTAATACCTCTGCACGAGAGGCGGCGAGAGGCGGCGAAGCGCATTAAGGGATGACCAAAATGCGCTTTACAAGTAGTTATTGCGCATAAGCGCTTGTTCACATAGGCAAAATGCGCTTTAACGGCCGGAGCAAAATAAAACTCGCTGTTTAACGCGCATTCGATAATGCGCATAATCGGACAGATAACGCGCCTCTACGCCCGATTTGCGCTCCATTCTTGTAGAGGTAAATTTTTTTAAGCGCCTTGAAAGAGCATTAAACCTCTCTTGTAGAGGCAGCCTAAGATCGGCTCCTTTACACATGTTTTTTCCCAAGGTTTTCCCCCTCTGCCTTTCTGTATGGTCCATTACATAACCACTAGGTGGCACTGTAGTATAGTGGAATTGCGCAAATGCACCAGGGTCCCTTCACAGAAATACCAGACTTTCCTTGGTTGCCCTTTTCTGCAGCCTTTCCAGTTCTTTGACATACACATGGGAATGACCAGGACTGAACCAGGATCTGGCATAGTGGGGCAAATGGCAGAGTCTAGGTGCCCCAGAAGGCCTATCAAGATTGATGCCAACATTCCTTTAAAAAATAATAAAGCAAAACTTAAGACCCAGAGCTCTGAAGAAAAGTGCTGGACCAAGCAACTGGCATCATTGTTATTATTCCAACTGTCAGTGAAACCTGAATCAAAGGCCATTTCTGCACTAGGCTGTTTGCCTGGGATGGCCCCCGGCTGGTCCCTGTGCGCCGATGGTGTGTATTAGGTACTTCCAGGATCGCCCTCCCTCCCTCCCTCCATACCCCTATGGTGTAGAAAGGGCCAAAGATGCCAAAGGCTGCTGCAGCCACTTTGCTCTGCACTTCTCAGTGTTCGGTTGATTGCCACAGCTTATTCCCACCACTCAACCAATAAGCTGGAGGCTCCTCAAACCTGACTCTTGTCCTGCACCACATTCCAAACATCATAGATTTATATAAAACCATTACAATAGTGGCCATCTTAGCTTCAGTCTCTTTTCCAATAATCTCTAGCATGCCTTCTTCACTCTATTACACACTGAGTTGACATTTTTATAATCCCAAAATCTCTTTCCTGAAGAGGATTACAGGCAGTACAAGTAAAAAGATGGCTTGTTTTTGCACCACTTGCACCACATGTAGTAATGCAGCGATGCAGTGATGCAGCAGGCACAGTACACTGCTGGAGTATCTGAACACCAGCACGTTTTAATGTACTTCCTTCGGCAGTTCTCGAAGGCCATTATAAGAGAATCCCATATCAAAACCAGGTCTGTGTTTGTGGAGATGGAAATATTGAAACCGTTGCCCATGTGCTGCTATTTTGTTCTTTGTATAGACATACTCGTGAAGAGTTAATTACCCCCTTACTACTGCCATATCCAGGGCGTTCAACTGATTATTATGTGAACTTCCTCCTTGAGGATTCTAATAGATTGGTCACAGCACAAACGGCAAAATTTTTAGCAACTGCTATTAAAACGAGGGAAGCAATCACATCCGGAGCTCCGAATTGAATAAATCCAGTTCCAACTGCATTTATGCTTTTATTTGCTTGGTGCCACTGAGTATATTTATGTTGAGGATTCCCACCCCTGAATATGGGACATTTTACTGTCTGCTTATTTTACTGTTATAAATTGCAATGGCTATTCGCTCGATGCAAATAACATTTGATTTGATTTGATTTGATCTGAACACCAATGCCAGGTAAGGTGGTATTTTGGTAAGAAAATGTAAACCAAGTATCTTGAAGGTCTTCCACCTATTCGGTGGTGTTTTTCTCATGCCCTGTATCAGCATAAGCAGCTAGATATGCCTGTGAGAAGTGTGCTACAATTATGCATTTAAAAAACAAAACACCTCACACTCTTTGATCCTGCAATTTCTGACAAGGGGTCACCACTTTTCCATATCGTGCTAACCTTTCTCACAGGGAGAGCACCCCCCCCCCATTTCACCCCATTCCAGCAAACTATCAGGGAACGCAGCAGATCTCTTTTATTATAAACTGGAGATGCACAGCTGGGCATCAGCAAAGTAAAGGATAAAAGCTCCCTCCACAAATGCGCAGATCCTCCCTTCAGATTCTGCCCTGAATAACTTGGGATTTTTGCTTCTTTTCAGAACAGTTGGCATAACAAGGGGAGGAGGGAGCTATTACTCCCCCCACTGGAAATATGTTTTTCCCGGCACTGAAAATCCAGGTTTTAGGGACAGCTAGCTCTGCCGTATAACACTGACAGAGCAGAGCCTATTTCATCATACTGCGGAGAATAAGAACAATGTGCTTTCCTCCCGTTCTCCTCGAGATGAAGCCTCAGTCATCTTACCCCCATCCATATCACATATTTGATGCTTCAGCATATGATAAAGGATTGTGCTGCTATATAGTTGTTTAACATCATTTATGTAACAATAGAATGCAAATAATGGTTCCATGTCATTCTCCCGACGCCATAACAAAAGGGCTAAATATTTGAGAGAAAAAGATTTGGAATGGGAATAGAAAGTTAGAATCATTTATTAGATTCCAGGGAAGCACAACAAGTTGTTCAAAATAAGTGGGTATTTTTTTACTCTAATCTGTGTATTTATTATTACATGCTAGCATATATTTTTCCAGTATTTAACTAGCTCTTGTGTTTAGTTCTTCACTTATTTTTTTAATTGTAGGCTTATGGATTTGGATTCCCTCCTTGAGAACATAATTAAATACTAAAATGTATTCCATTCCTGAGCCACAACATGAATTCTGTTCGGATTGCTATGGCCTATTTACTCACCAGCCGTTTATTCCAAAATAGTATTGAGGTCGTCCCTACTGGGCCACATGATGGACAGCTGATCCCGCTGTGATCTAGGGAAGACCCCTCAGTTTTCCTAGGAGATGGATGACAGGTTGTGTCCCATTCCCCCCACCCGCGCTCTCAGAAAAATCCCGAGGTGCACGGCTTGTGTGCCCTCCTCTCGCAAAGATGTTGCTGTTCCTCATGAGTAGTGGGGCTCAGTGTGTGTTTTAAAAAACTCATCTTCGTGCAGGATCACAACTCTGCTCTTGCACAACAGTTGTAAAAAAAAATCACCTTAAAAAGAACAGTTCTCCTTAAATTGCGGGCAAACTTGCCGGCGTGTGAGGGATGATCACTGAAGCAAACTTCGCAATCATCCCTTCCCCCTCAAAAGGGCTCTAGGTGTAGATGAGCCCTATGTCTGATTTCATTTAAGGCTCATATCAAACATGGTATGGATGAACTGCAAAGACACAGTTAAATACCCCAAACTACCCCTTAGAGAATTATCCTCCTGAATACAAATTTGCTATTTTAAAAAAGAAATCTAAACTAATTTAGATTTTAGGCAGATATTGTCAGGTAGACATCTTCAGGTGGCCCTGCTTAAAAACACCTGGACAATCAAAGGTGGAGGCATAGATGTGCAGGTGAAATAAAGTGAAGCAGAGTATGGTCTATAGGTGGGTTGTTGGTTTTTTTACCATATTATAGTTAACAGTATTATTTTTTGAGCAGCTTCCAGGTCTGTGGAGTCACAGACAGCATTGTAATGTTTAGTTTATGACAGTGTTTTCTTAATTTTCCCTGAAGCCCTTATGGAGCCGTAAATTACAGAAACAATAAGTCCTTTGTTTGGACACAGCATGTTGTGGCGGGGGTGGGGGGGTATAGCTTTCCATTAAAATGGATTCTATTTTCTCACAAGAAATTATAGTTGATTCTGGAAAACCTTTTCAGTCCAGGTTCTTGGAAGTTTCTAGCTTATATGGAGCAGCCAATTAATTAGCACTTCCAAAACTATGCAAGCCCTTTTATGCTCATACAAACTCACTGCCCCACATTCTCTGCATTATAGATATTTAGTTTAACTCTCTTTTTTTTTAAGTGAACACATTTTCCAGACATTCTGGCGTAACATGGTTCATGGCAGGGTTTATACATCATAATATTTTCCAGAAACACATGGCGAGTCTAACAGTGTCTTTTCCTTCTGGATTATAGATATAAATGAATGTGAAAGCAGCCCTTGTGTCAATGGTGCCTGCAGGAACAATCTCGGTTCTTTCATCTGTGAGTGTTCATCTGGCAGCAAACTAGATTCTACAGGCTTCATCTGTATTGGTGAGTTTGTTGGTTTGTTTTAAATTAAAAACACACACCGTGAATTCAGTTGACTGTAGTGCTCAGTTAAACAGAGAAGAATGGTGCATGGTAATATCCAGCTAGTAACATAACTAGGTATTACTCCCGACAAGGAATTTCTGGCTTGGCAACAAAATCTATCAGTTCCCCTTTTCCTCCAAGAAAGTAGTATCAAACTTCATGTTTCTATAATATCAAGTATATGCTGCAGAAAGAACAAAAGTCCTTTACAATATTTCATAGAGAAAGTAAAAGCTAATAATTTTGCCTAGTGAACATGAAAAAAAAAATCCCCAGAAGCTTTGAGTTATTTGGAGGTGGGGGACAAGAGTTTTAACAGAAAAAAAAAGTTGGAGAGGAAAAATAAGCCATCTTGCCAGTCTTCTGCTGCAGATTGTATTTGCCATGGCTTCATTCTAGAAAAAAGGAAAAACTAGACACAATTGTCCAGTGTACTTCGGCTCTAAACTATCAACAGTTCATTTCTGGACACAATTCAAGGTGCTGGATTTGACCTACAAAGCCCTAAACGGTTTGGGACAAGGATATCTGAATGACCTCATCCTGTCATGTGAATCTGCCCATAACTTGGGATCATCAATGGAGGTCCTGTTATATATCCCACCACCTAGACAGACCAGGAGCGTCATCAGATGAGCATTTTATAGCATGCTCGTTACTGGGCACTCACAGATTTGCGCTGGTCCTTTTCATGACGCCATCTGCCTCCCACATATCTCCCACTCCTTCTGCTCGTTTTTCCATCAAAATGTCCTGGAAAATCCTATTTTTGGGGGCTGTAACAAAACTTGCCATCATTTCCTGCTGTGTGTAGTAGAAGCAGTGTGATAAAAACACCCACTGAATGGGCCACATACTTGTTGCTAGCTTCCTCTTTCTTCCACATGTGAAAAAAGAGAAAGCTGTTCGTCCCTATTGTGGGACAGAAGCAGAAAGCAAAGCGATGGCAGGGAAACACAATTACCCCCCCCCCCCCGGCCCCATCTGATGATGCTCTAGTTTGGTGGATACTTGAGGTAGACCCCCTCTAGATGGATTCCGTTCGACGCCTGTTCCTCCGATTATGCACATCTTCTCGGAAGCGCTTTATCGTAAATGCTTGTATGCAGGAGGTAATTTGATAATGCGCATAATCGGAGAGAAAACGTGCCTCTACGCCCGATTTGCGCTCTGTTCTTGTAGAGGTAAATTTTTTAATGTGCCTTGAAAGAGCTTTAAATGCCTCTTGTAGAGGCAGCCGTAGATAGAGCCATTTTGGAACATAAAACATTTTATCGTTCCTTTGCTCTTGGTTTTTATATGAGGCTTTAATTTTTTTATTGTGCATCATTTCAAGCACCTGCTAGGCCAAGGGTGAGATTTTATAAATCTAATTCATCACCATCATCATCAGGTTTGTACCAGTGATCAACTAGTAACTGTATCAGCAAGGACTTCCAGGATCAGGCTGACTGTAGCTATTTTTCATTTATAATAAATATGTTTATCTCATAGAAGGATTAGGAAGACCCTATCTTGTTTTAATTTATTGTAGATAGTCTGAAGGGAACATGTTGGCTGAATATCCAAGATAATCGCTGTGAGGTCAACATCAATGGAGCCACTCTGAAATCAGAATGCTGTGCTACTTTGGGAGCTGCTTGGGGTAGCCCTTGTGAGCGCTGCGAATTTGGTATGATTTTTTTTTACTTTGTAATGTTCTCTAGCTACTGAGCAGAAATATATGGGTGAAATAATTATGCCTCAGTTTATACAATTAGTTTCAGTGAAAGAACATCTGATTAGTGCAATACCATTACTTCAAAACTGATGATACGTGTCCCTTAAACCAAGAAAAGCCCTGAACCAGTCAGTGAGGGCCTCTTGTGCTGCATGCCCCCCAAAAAGCGGCTGATTGGCTCAGCTCACTGCTGCTCTCCCAGATGAGGAGAAATACTTCAAATTAAAATGCTATGTAGTTGTTACTTCAACCTGGCCGGTGCAGCAATTGCTTCACAGTGTATGCCAGCAGCCACCCACCCTTGCCAGGGAGAATTGGAGAGAGACACTGCCACTGGCCAAAGGGTTTAAAAAAACACAAGTGGGGCAGCAGTAGGCAGGGAGGGAAGGAAGGAGAGAGGGAAGGAGGAAGGGAGACAAGCATCACTGGCACAGAAGGAGGGAGGGAACAAAACAGTTCTGATGCCCAGCAAAATATTTTTTTTTAATGGGGGAATTGACCAGGAGACTGGAGTCAGAAGTCAGTTTGCCCAGGGCCCCATCACACCTGGTAGGACCTCTGTTCAGTAATGGGCTGGATGAGGGCCAATAAACTGAAGTTGAATCCTGTTCCTGAAAGAAGCAGGCATTATAGGTGGTAGTTTTCATGTCCAGGAAATGGGTATGCAACCTATTCTAGATGTAGCTTGGAGGTACTCCTTGATCGAGCTTTGTCACCTGAAGCCCAGGCACTCTCAGTGGTTCAGAGTGCCATAATTTGCCAGGTTTGCCAGTTATGATTGTTCCTGGATAAGAATAGCTTGACCATGGTGATCCATGCTCTAAGAACATCCTGATGGTATTTCTGTAATGTAGAAGACATGGAGCTGTCCTTAAAAACCACACAGAAGCCTCAGTTAGTGCAAAGTGTAGGTACCAGAATTTTAACTGGTACAGCCAGATGTAATCCTATTACATGGCTTCTGAAGGAGTTGTACTGGTTGTCTTTTTGCTCCTGAACCTAATCCTAACTGCTTGTACTTGCCTTTGAAGCCCTAAATAGCTTGGGATTCAAATACTTGAAGGAGTACCTCTCCCTGTACCAGTCTGCCCAAGCTTTAAGGTCTTCAGTGGAGGCTGTTCTTTGTGTTTTGGGAGGTGTGTTATGTGATTATGAGGGAGAACTCTTTGGTGGCCACCCGATTGCAGAAAGCCTTCCTCATTGACTTTGCATCAGAGGTATGTCTAGGTCCATCACTGAAATATTTCCAGCGCTAAGACAAACCCTTTTTATTTGCCCAGGCATTTCATGAACTTCAGTTCTTCTTCGTGGTCTCTGTGCATCACACATATGGGCTCTGCGCCTGCGTGGAGCCTGTCTCGGGAACTTCTATAGCTAAGGCAAACGTTTTTTTGGCGGGAACCCCTCCCCCACTGTCTACTGACTCCGTGTTCCCGCCTTTCTCCTCAGTTCTTTTTCGACCGCCTTGCTGAAAGGATGTCTTGTTGGGAACTTCTGTCTTTCTCCTGAGAAGAAAGCTTTAGAGTGCTAAGGTTTCAAGTTATTTTACTTTGTTTTTAGTTCATTTTTAGTCTTTATTTATTTATTTATTTATTACATTAGTATACTGCCCCATAGCCGAAGCTCTCTGGGCGGTTTACATGCGATTAAAACAATTAAAAACAATATACAAAAATTAAAGCAGCAAAAACATACAAAGTACATTTAAAACAGTATAATTTATTGTTATTATATTCTTAGATATTTTATTCTCTTTTTTTTAAAATAATTTTTATTAATTTCAACACAAAAACATACACACTATAAAGATACACAATATAAAACAAACTACAACCCTCAACAATCCCCCCGTGCACCCCCCCCCCCGAGGCCTTCTGATAATCATTCTTCCTCCTTCCAGAATTTTAGCGATTCTTTTGAAGGCGTTTGTCTCTTACCCGATCTTAAAACATATTCCAAAAAGGGACTCCATATTTCTCCAAAATCACTCTTACTGGACATTCCCCTCTTTATTTTCATTTTACATGTCAACATGTCATTCAAGGCCATATCCCAAATTTCTTTATACCAAACTTCTATTGTATAGCTTCCTTGCCCTTTCCAATTTTTAGCAATGATTATTCTAACCGGTGCCAGGAGGTTGTTTACCAATTCTCTATTAGTTATATGCTCATTCTCCCTATCCCATATTGCTAGTAGAGCTAACTTTGGGTTTAGTTCCAGTTTACTTCCAATTATGTCACTTATTTCTTTAAAAACCCTTTCCCAAAATTTTTGTACATATTCACAGCTCCACCACATATGAAAATAGGTCCCAACCTCCTGGCATCCCAGATATTTTATTCTCCAGCGATCTTGGATCGTGTTGAGGGGGATCACACAGCTATTAAGGCCCCTTTTCAAAATGTGTTAAGTGCGTCAGCAAGCTTCCCCAGCAGACAGACTTTTCTCTGTTTAATTTGTTTTGGGAGAGGCTCAGGTCATCGAAACCTGTCGCTACATTATTATACCACCCCATAGCCGAAGCTCTCTGGGTGGTTTACAAAATTTAGAACCATAAACATAAGACAACTGACAATTAAAACATTTTAAACTGTTAAGCCTGGCTACAAATTCAGTTAAAACCTCAACTTAAGCTGTTGAAATGCCTGGGAGAAAAGTTTTGACCTGGGGCTGAAAAGATAACCGTGTTGGCGCCAGGTCTGTGGATAAAAGTTCTAGAAGCCATGGTTTCTTCCAGACAATCGTTACACTTATGGCACAGGCTCCTCGATCTACTGGAGACATGGCCGCTTCATGCCTCATCCGATCTTCCAACATTTGGACGCTCCCTAGCTGTATCTACAGCAAGAGGGATATCTAAGAAGGCTGGAGCCTTCTGGGGCTGATCACATGGAGCGATTCTATGGAGGAGAGCCCCTCTGCGTCCTTGGACCCTGACTCTATTATGAAGGGTCATTCCGATCTTCCAACATTTGGATGCTCCCCAGGCTGTATCTACAGCAAGAGGGATATCTAAGAAGGCAGGAGCCTTCTGGGGCTGATCGTATGGAGCGATTCTACGGAGGAGAGCCCCTCTGCGTCCTCAGACCCTGACTCTATTTTGAAGGATCATTCCGATCTTCCAACATTTGGACGCTCCCCAGGCTGTATCTACAGTAAGAGGGATATCTAAGAAGGCAGGAGCCTTCTGGGGCTGATCGCATGGAGCGATTCTACGGAGGAGAGCCCCTCTGCGTCCTCGGACCCTGACTCTGATGAAGGGTCATTCCAATCTTCCAACATTTGGATGCTCCCCAGGCTGTATCTACGGTAAGAGTGATATCTAAGAAGGCAGGAGCCTTCTGGGGCTGATCGCATGGAGCGATTCTACGGAGGAAAGCCCCTCTGCGTCCTCGGACCCTGACTCTGACCATGGGTCATTCCGATCGTCCAATGTTTGGACGCTCCCTAGCTGTCTCTACAGTGAAAGGGATATCTAAGAAGGCCAGGTTACATAGGACTTTTGGGGACTGATCGCTTAGAGCGATTCTATGGATGAGAGCCCCTCAATGTCTTCGGACCCCCACCCTAACCATAGGTCGTTCCTATCTTCCAACATCTGGGTACTCTCTACCTGTGTTTCTACAGCTAGAGAGAGACCAGGTTTCAACTCATCTGCAGCTGTTAGCCCCCTCCCCCCGATACCAAGGGTGGCCCCTTTGGCGGCGATGACTTAACTGGCTCCTTTGGTACCGAGGACTAAGCTCTCGATACTGGAGCTTCTAACATGCATCTTCGACATCAAGATGAGATGTCTAGCACGCAGAATCGACATCAGAGGGTGAGACTCAACTGCCTCCTTCGGTACCAAGCTCCTTGGTGCCGAGCTCCTTGGTGCCGAGTTCCTTGGTGCCGAGCTCCATGGTGCCGAGCTCCTTGGTATCGAGCTCCTTGGTGCCGAGCTCCATGGTACCAAGCTCCTCGGTGCAGAGCTCCTCGGTGCAGAGATCTTGGTACCAAAATGAGATGTCTAACATGCAGCTTTGATGTCAAGATGAGATGTCTAGCAGGCAGAATCGACATCAAAGGGTGAGACTCAACTGCCTCTTTTGGTACCAATCTCTTGGTACCAAGAAGAGACGTCTAACATGCAGCTTGAAGTAGACATCTCTCCACCAAGTTAATTAGCACAGCCATTACAGGCTAGCTGCCAATTACAGGGCTGCTCCCTAGAGCTGCTACAATTGGAGTGCTATGATTTCAACAGAGAGAATTTTTATGCCTGTGATGTCTAGGGGCATCAATCTTGGCTCCCTGTAAAAAAAAAAAAAGAGGGACAGAACTTCATCTGGGTTGCCTCCCCCGAGAATGCCATACCAGTACAGAGATTGGCATCAGTTATGAGAGGGACACCTCTTGCAATGGACCCATAACTCCCGTACCAGGCATTGATACCAACTTCTATATTGGTACATATGCCTTTCTCGATACTGAGCAGCTCCATCGGTATCACGATAGCCACTGGAGGAAGTTTCTCGCAACTCCCTCTAGCTCTACCGAGATCACTGTCATTGTGACCTATCCACAGGGCTCAACCATTGACTCACGATACCGTTGTGAATGCGTCAGTACGTCCACCTAGCTCTTCTCCTTCCCAGCCCCACTCTGTGGGGTGTCAAAAAGTTCAGTTTGGAGAAGATGGGTTTAATCATAGAATTAAACCTGATTCCCCTCAATCCTTAGAGAGTTCTCAGTCGGACTCAACATTGCTCTCTTCTGCATCACCTGTTGATGGGGTAGCTGTACAGAGTGGAGCCTCCTTTGGAAGACCTATATCACTCTCTGATTTAATATTTGGTCCACTCCTCTACAGATCTCTTCAACCTGTACTGGATTTGAGACAGCTCCATACGTACATCAGAACCACAAATTTCTGATGACACATAAAGCCCTGCCCCAGAATATTTACAAAATGTACGGCACTGGTTCTTCCGTTCATTTGCCTTCAAGGGGTAGAAATCTACCCATATTTAGACAACTGGCTTCTGGTGGCATCCACGAAGCAAATGCTATCGAAGGCAAGGTGACTACTCAATTTATTGAGCTCTTTGGGCCTCATAGTGAACACAGAATCCAGACTCACCCTGGATCCAACAACCCTACATCGGTGTACTTGCACAGACTATTTGCTACGGGGCATGCGTTTTCCCACTTCCTCCCCCATTCCAAGTCCTCATACAAACACTTTCCTGTTCAACTGGGAATGTCTTTGCAGCCCTCATTTTTCCTCTCATTCCATGAGTACTGTGGTATGATAATATTAATATTGTGTAGTCCACACAGTCTCCATCATAGTCACCCCTTGGTGGCTGAGACAGGTGTGGCTCACTCTACTTCTGAAGATATCAGCCAATAGCGACCAATCGGGTTACCATCAGCTCTGCTGCAGCTCTGAAGATAAAAAAGTCGTGGTAAGTACCCGACTTTTTAAAACCGGAGCTTGAGGGATTTGCTCCTGGATGGCTTCGGGATGCCAGCTGCATCATATAGATGACCTGCTGCCACTCCGGATACACACCGACCGGGGGCAAAACTCTTGTCAAGATGTACCCAGACTGTAATTCCTAAATGGGCAATCTTTTGTCTTACAGCACCTGAGTGGGTAGAAGAAAATGAATCTGGGGAAGCCTGACCCTGACACAACAGGAGAGTGGCTTTTGTCTTGCAAGGAGACCTGCTGGGCAGCTGATGAGGAAGCAGGATGTGCTTGGATGTAATTTAGACTGCCTCCAAACACATAAGAATACAGACAACTGGAGACTGACTGAGGAATCTGTCAGTCAAGCTGTGAGCTTACTGATGTTACTTGGTTGGGCATTGCCCCCTTTGGGAAATCCTAGTGGGGACATTGCCCCTCCCGCTACCCCCCTCCCCCCATAGTTTATGCCCCTGCCTATGCTCAGACCCATGGCATGGGGTATCCCAATACCGTAACTACTTTCGACATGAGGTCGATTCCATTTTTTCATGCAGCCTGCAATGAAGTCATATACTGCACAATGGGATTCTTTTCTAAATACATGGAGCTTCAGGGCCTCAAGTCCCATTCAGCCTCCTTAACGATGTCCTTACACTTACCCCCTATACACTATAGGGCTAAAATAGTTGTCGATATGCAGGTATTTGACTGCTTTACCTGTTTTTGCACCAACCCCGTTGTTAGGGGGTTCCTCTGGGCATTACGAATCTGGCTCCTCTAATTAGGAGTTTCATTCTGACATGGAGTTTCTCTGTCATGCCACAATCTCTGACATTGAAACCAGTTAAACCAATGGCACCTTCAGATATCACATTAATTTTCTTAGAAAGTTGTTTTCTGATGGCTATATCAACACTACGCAGATCGAGTGAATTAGCTGCCTTAGTATTGATGCACCCTACCTGGGCTTCCACACAGGGCTAGAACTGACAAATTTCATAAAACGCAAGAGTTGCAATGACTCGCGGAGTGGATTGTACATAGTATTAAACTGCCCTACGAGTTGAGGGCTTGCAACTCGTTGGTCCGGTAATAGCTAAGTCGATGCGCAGAGTATCGAAATCCGTATCTTTAGCAGGGGATTGTCGATCCAGGACTTATGTAAGGCAGCTATTTGGTATAAGTCCTTTAACTTCATTACATGCTACCACTTGATTGTTTGTACCAGGACAAACTGCAATTTGGTGCAAGCAATTTCATTGTCTTGTGAGGGAACATTGATCTACACCTACCCTCCACCAGGAATTTAGCTTGTTAATCGCCCATATGTGTGATGCACAGAGACCACGAAGAAGAAATGCAGGTTGCTTACCTGTAACCATAGTTCTTCGAGTGGTCATCTGTGCATTCACACAACCCACCCACCGTCCCCACTTTGGTGTCGATGCAAATGTACTGTCGATACCAAGTGTTTTCTCTCCTAGTTATGGGCAAGTCGGTCTCTTGGAACTGAGGAGAAAGGTGGAACACGGAGTCAGTAGACAGTGGGGGAGGGGTTTCCGCCAAAAAAAGTTTGCCTTAGCTATAGAAGTTTCCAAGACAGGCTCCACGCAGGCGCAGAGCCCATATGTGTGAATGCACAGATGACCACTCGAAGAACTATGGTTACAGGTAAGCAACCTGCATTTGTTATTGTTGTTATGTTTATTGTTATATTATTGATCATATTTTGTGTGACAGTTTGGTCATTAGTGGGTTTTAACGTTATCACCATTAAGAATTCTGCAGCATTACTCACAAATGAATTTCATTTCACATTGTACGCAAACAAACAGCTTCTATACTGCTTCTCTTGACAACTAATATATTATCTCAGCTTCCAGTATGAGGGGAAAGTGGGGGGGAGGGGAAAGACTGAAGCTCCCAAATGGGCTGGTGAGTAGGAACTCCAACAACAACAACAACAACTAGGATAGGGTGTCATTTCTAGAGGGTCTGTTTCCCTCCTACTGGCAATTCGGGGCTTAAGCTTTTTAAAATTTAATACTCAGAGTGGTGCAATTGTACTAGGGTGGAATTGTGCAACCAACACAAATAGAACTTGTTGCTCCAAGGTCCTTGGAGGGAGTGGGATTCTCCCCTCCAGCTATTTTCATGCATGCTCCCCTTCTCTTCCCCAATGCAAAGCAATGTAAATGGTTACTGAGTCTCTATTCCAACCTCATTGAAATGTAGCAACATAGGCCATGTCTACACCAGAGATTTATCCTGGGGTTGTCCCTAGTTCGTCCCTGTATGTCCATATGATGCATAGGGGATCCCGGGAACGACCTAGGGACGACCCTGGGATAACTCCTGGATAACGGAAACTGGGGATATCCCGGGTTTTCTGTTGTCCCGGGTCCTAAAATGGGCATGGAGACGCATGGGGGGGCTCCGTGCCTGGGGGGGATGCAATTTCACCATCCCCAGGAAAGCTTGGGGGTTGGGAGCAGTTTTTTTTTAAAAAAACAACAACCTTACCTTTCCCTCAGACTGGGGCTGTGCGGATCCTCTTCATTAAAAAAAATGGAACCCGCAATGTCCCTCTTTCCTTTTGGGATGTCATGCAGCGGTGTAGACCCTTGGGGAGGATCGCGGAAGCAGGTAAGTCTGCGATCCTCCTCCCTCCCTCCCTCTACACCCTTAGGTGTAGATGAGCCCATAGTTTCAGTTTGCCAGCCATCAAGACATGCAGCTGCTTCTCTCAGAAATGTGTGAAGCTACATAAATATGAAATAAAGAATTCCAAAAGAAAGAAACTTTTCATTCATTATGAGTTAATTCAGATTACTTTTAATTCTTATTTATTCAATCTGAACTAAACACGAATGGGAGCATTTTCATATTTATTTTTCTTTCAGATTTCCCAAATGCACATAAAGTCCATTTCTACTTAGCCAGTTCAGGGTAATATGAACAAGATGTTGACTCACCTGTGAGAAAGAGGTTAACAGATTTCACATTGAGATTCAAACAACCCAAAAAGTTAAGGCCCAGGTTTTCTCATCTTTTTTGCCCAGCTGTTCATGAGGGTTTCTATGTTAAATAAATGGTCATTCCTATCTGCTTTGATCAGCTGTGAGTGGGAGAAACATGTGCCTGGATTAATTCCCTCCACCAGTTAAACAGGTGATTTCTACAATCAAAGTTGATAGTTGGCCTTCTGTTTGGTTACTGTCTAAATCCAGCAAGGAACACTGCACTCATGTCCTAAGTTGGATACAACTTTTAAACTACACACAGAATCCTGCTTGTGCGCCCCACTCTTCTTAGCACAAGGCTTATAAGCCTTTTATAATGGAATACAGATGGTAGTCTTGAATATATTTAACTCTGAAACTAAAAATAGCTTCTGCTGATTTAAAATAAATGTTTATGTGTAATAGAAAGTAGCAATCGTTTTACTGCAAATAACTAAATTCCTAGAATAGTAGGAATAACTGGAGTCCTGCAATAGAATTGTTGCAGCATGGAGTGCTTCTGTTAAGGGTTTCAGCAGCTCCATTTGATTCCCCCTCCCCCTGATTTTGCTCTTTTTTTGTTGCTTGAAAACAGTCCCATGCCCACTGAGCATAGTTAGTGCTCATTACCTTTTGTGGGGAGGGTCTCCGTTTGGGGTGGGGTTGTGAGTGGACACACTTGTGACCCCCAATGCCAGCTACATTTTTTAAAATTTCTCCACTGATGGCTATGGTCATCTATATATGTGGGGGGCATTTTAAAATTGCTTCTGTGAATCAGGAAATTCCCAAACACAACAAAATAAAATGTACAAACTCCTAATTTGGCAACAGTGAAAAGATGCACTCAAGAAAGGCAATTGTAATAAAAATGATGGGCCCAGTTTTTGAGCAAATGGTTGAAATGTGATACATAGAAGGACTGGCTTGTCTTGGGGGTGGAAGAGGACTAACACTAATATAGGACTCGTTACCATTAGAGATGGATAAATAGATTTTGCTTCCTACAACTTTTGGATTTTTGAGTCACAATATTCTATTTCCGCATCAGCATGCAATTTTTGGGGGGGGGGGCATGGAAATTCTTAAACATTATTGTATGCATTTCTCCAAATAAATGCATTTTTGTACACAATTTGACCAAATATGCACATTTTTGGAAGCTTTTTTCCTAATATATGACTTTTTATATACAATTTCCTCTAACGTATATGCCTTTTTGTATGCAGTTTTCTCCCCACCCCCCATGGCAGTTAGAATGATAAATAGTTAGAACTATAAACCACCCAGAGAGCTCTGGCTATTGGGTAGTATCAAAATGATATTATTATTGTTGTTGTTGTTGTTGTTGTTGTTGGTTTTTGTATGCCTGCACATTTTGGGATTACCCCAAGTCTGCTAATACTGCTTTCTTACATATGCATGGGTGCTGCAGATTTGCCTCCAGCTCCATCAGTACAGTAGACTCAAATTGATATTAGGAGAAATTAGATAGAAATATTAACAGATCTTTTCTTCAATATGGAAAAATAATTTAGGATTAATTTATATACTTTTAACACAACATATCCTTGTTTTGGGCTAGATTGTAAAAGGAACAGACATGTAGCTCATAGATAGATGATAGATAGATAGATATTCTTAACATTGCACATGTGTTGAGTTGATTCTATTGGGCTGCCTCTACACCAGAGGTTTAAAGCTCTTTCAAGTCTCATTAAAATTTTTACCTCTACATGAGTGGAGTGCAAATCGAGAGTTGAGGCGCGTTATCTATCCGATTATGCACATTATCGAATGCGCGTTAAATAGCGAGTTTTATTTTGCTGCGGGCCGTGAAAGCGCATTTTGACTATGTGAACAAGCGATTCTCCGCATTAACTACTTCTAAAGCGCATTTCAAGCAACCAGTAAGGCCACCAGTTGTGTGCTCAATTACTTCCTGCGTACAGTCATTTAACCATAAAGCGCTTCCAAGAAGATGCGCATAATCGGAGAACCAGGCGTCAAACCGAATTCTTGTAGAGGGGGTCTTGGATTCAAATTGGTTAGGCCATATAAGTTGTGTTCTTTCGGTGGGAAGGATGGACAGTTTCAGTCTGTTCCCATTCCTTTCCCTCCATAATCATTCACTAAGTATTTACTTTGCCACACTTCTAGCAGTGGGGAACTTCATTTTGTATACTTTGAGCTACCATCTTCTGAAATAAGTATTATTTCATTTGTGTGTGTGTAGACACAGCATGCCCCAGAGGATTTGCAAGAGTCAAAGGTGTTTCCTGTGAAGGTAAGATTATTATTTACTATTAGCACAGTCATTTTCATGGACAAAATAAAAATGTTCTGCATGGTCCATGTTAGTCTTGTTTTACTTGTTCTAGATGTAGGCTAGTTGTTTTCTTATGTTCTGTATCCTCCATATTAGAACATTAAACCAGATTTTTTTCTGATTATTGTCATCACTGAAAGCCCAGAGGTTTGTAAGATGTGGATAGGACCATAAGAAATAATACCTCTTTAGCTCATTGCAATAACCTTAAACCTTCTGATCATCATCCCTTCTATAGCCTTTCTCATTTTTATGCATTATTTTAAATTTGATATCAGTCATTGATTCAGTATTAATGAAGAGGAGGCTGCCAGAGAAGAAGAATATGATTAATCTTTGTAGATTACCAAGAGAGCTTTGGCTATTGGTAATAATTTTGTGCTTATTTTATTTTATGAAATAATTTTATGCTTCATGGTACAGTTCCTTGATCTCATCCAATAGGGCAATGTTCTTATATTACCTTAGTTCATAATCATTTATTCATATTTTATATCAGATGTAAACGAGTGTGAAGTGTTCCCTGGTGTGTGCCCCAATGGACGGTGTGTCAATAGCAGAGGATCTTTTTACTGCGAGTGTACTGATGGCCTAACACTGGATGGGACAGGCAGAGTGTGTTTAGGTGAGCACTCAAGATATCTCACTACTCAAATGTAGCTATATGCTTAATTTAGAGCCATTTCACCCATTAACCTTATGCTAAGGGCTCTACATGTCCTGCCGCCTCTGTGTGCCTTTAACCGAAGACCAAAGATCAAACCATGGTTTGTTAACCACAGACAACCCAGGAAGAAAACCCATGGCTTGTTGTTGGGTTGTGATCTGTGAGTTGTTTGCTCACAAAACACAACAGCCTACGTTCATTGACAACCCACACTCAACCCATAATCAACCTTAAGTGTGGGCTGTCATTTTGTGTGAACCCGGTCACTGTGAATGTACAGATTATACATAAACCAGGATTCATATTTGTTGAGGCAAGAACCAAAAGAAAACAGTAGTAGATTTCATCAGTTTTTATTTCAGATTTCGGTTAATGGTCTATATAAAATAGACTTCCAGAGGAAAAAAATATACCCACATTTCTTTGTAGAAATAGCAACTGTATGCCTTAAAATATTAATGGCTAATAGAGAAATATTTCCATAGAGAAGTTTATTATTTAGGAAGAGCAACCTAGACTATGTTTAAATAATAGCATGCAGTTTTAGTTTTTTAAAAAATGAGCAGCATGATCCTATCATGTTTATGCAAAAGTAAGTCCTACTTTGTTCAGTGGAAATTACTTCCAAACTAGTGTACATGGTAGCATTAATTTTTTTCACACAGAAATGCTAAAATAAAAAAACCCACAAAAAATGCAGTGGCATGAATCCAGGAGGTTCAAGTGTTATGAACATTCCTGCTGTTTTCATATTTGGGAGTATGATTTGAAGGCCCTACATGGGGTTTTTGTTTTGTTTTTATTAGTTTATTTGCAATTGTACTTTCCATCCACTTCTTCTAAGAATTTCACATTAGATTTGTACTTATTAGATGCCAGTATTTTGTGAAGCAACTGTAGACATATTGAATCAATTTTAAAATGCTATAGCCAAAAGAGAATGCTATGCCCCTCATCCCCAAACAGAACAAAATATTTCCAAACTACTCATTCTGCAACAGTGAAAAATGCACTCACAAAAAGTAATAATGACAACAATGATGGGCTCAGTTTTTGAGCACTTTGTTGAAATGAGATACCTTGAAGGACTGCTTATCTTAGGGGGAAAACAACTAACAATGTAATATAAGACTTG
The DNA here is from genome assembly GCA_029215795.1 of Anniella stebbinsi. NCBI lineage: Eukaryota > Metazoa > Chordata > Lepidosauria > Squamata > Anniellidae > Anniella > Anniella stebbinsi. Next base: position 69,373,062 of record JARDYH010000002.1, on the reverse strand, counting down.
TTACTATTAGGGACAGACAAATCTATCTGTTTCGTTTTCTACAGCTTTTGCATTTTTGAAGGACAAGATTGTTCAGCCCGTTTTCACATCAGTTTGCAAAGTTGTTAGCTAAAAGTCTGCATGACAAGTCATATCAATTTCTCCTAATTAAATGCATTTTTGTACACAATTTGTCTTAATACATACTTCCCCCCCAATATATGCCTCTTTGTATGCAATTTCCCCTAATGTACACATTTGTTTTATGCATTTTTCTCTAATGTATGCATTTTTGCATACATTTTATTGGGTAACTGCATTGCAAAATTTAGATAAATGCAAAAACTGAGGGATAATTACATTCTGTTTCATATATTAATTCAGGAAATGTGAATTAGATTAGTTTGTATTAAAATGTGAACTGAGCAATCAGGATTACTAAGGCCATCTTTTCTTCATAAGAAGATGGGTTTACAGCTCTTTGCCTGCCAAGTGACACTATGGAGCCAGAAATTTCTTTCCAAGTAGTTTTATGAGCTGCTGTTTTTGATTTTTATACTTCATTTTGTATCTGTTTTATCTGTTTTTATTATGATTGACTGTAGTTTTTATGATCTGACTATTAGCCATCTTGCAGATTCTAGGTATGAAAAAGCAGGATAAATATTATCTAAATAGAAACAAATAAATAACTCCACATTTTTTCAGTCACTGACGATCCTTCCTCTGCAGAATGTTATATAAAACTGTAATGTGGAATCAATACACACAAGTGCAATGCTATGAACTCAAATAATATGGCAGTGTCGTGGTGTATAAATTCAGGCTAAATCTGGATTAAACACCTTACATACTAGGGATGTAGACTAGAAAAATAGTTTTAACATTTATTTTTTGGATGTAAAATTATTTAGTAATGAATTTATTTCATAAAACTTTTGTTCATATATAGTTAATCTGAAATTAGTTCATTCACTTTTCAGATTGCACTTCTTTTTCCAGAGAGCATACTTTTCAATGCTATGTATTTTTCTGACTATAACTGACATTTTAAATCCAAATGGAATGAAATTTTCAGGCTTTAGACCACTGCCTCAGGGCATTTGGATTAAATGAATGCACAGTCATAAGAACATAAGAAGTGCCATGCTGGAACAGACCGAGGGTCCATCTAGTCCAGCACTCTGTTCACACAGTGGTCAACCAGCTGCCGGCCAGGGACCAACAGGGCATACTGGAGGTAGCATATAGCCATCTGGACTAGTAGCCATTGATAGCCTTCTCCTCCAGGAATTTATCCAACCCCCTTTACCAACCCCTTTTAAAGGTATCCATATTGATGGTCATCACTACATCTTGCGGTAGCAAATTCCATACTTTAACTATGTACTGTGAGGAGAAGTACTTCCTTTTATTTGTCCTGAATCTCCCACCTATCAGCTTCATGACACTGGGTTCTAGTATTATGGGAGGAGAAAAATGTCTCCCTATCCACATCCTCCACACCATGCACCAACTTGTACACCTCTATCATCTCCCTTCTTCACACTCATAATTTGATTGCCATGTTGTATTGTTTCCTATCTGCCACCTTTAACTGACAATAAACTAGGTGCAGGTGTCCAAGCATTCAACTGATCTGGGTTTAATTTTATAATGTATAAAATAGTGTTGGCTTTGTAGCTAAAAGTGTTTAGAACATACTTTTGCTGCTGTATCGCAATGTTATCATTAGTTTCTGTTACTTCTTTCTAATGTTTTAGAGGTGCATTTGCCCAAGCTTAGGATAAGACACATACTTGGTTGGGAAGCTTAGGATAAGACACATACTTGGTGATGTGGAAATTTTAGGACTGGGGTTCCTATGTGCCATTATGTGGTATTGCTTTTCATAAAATGCGTAGATATCCGAATGGAGCAATGCTACCTGAAGTGGGATGAAGATGAGTGTGTTCAACCTGTCCCTGGAAAGTTTCGGATGGACACCTGCTGCTGTGCTGTAGGTGCTGCTTGGGGTTCAGATTGCGAGGAATGTCCCAAGCCTGGCACAAAAGAGTATGAAGCATTATGTCCCAGAGGACCAGGCTTTTCCAACCGAGGAGATATTTTAACTGGAAGGCCGTTTTATAAAGGTAAAATAACATTAATTATGTAATGAACAATATCAGTCATTTATGTTTGATCAAAATAAAACATGAATTATATTTCTGTATAACTTTATACATGTAAGTGTTATGTGTTTATTGTTTGTTACAATGTCTTTTTTTGGATTTATAACCCACCAAATATAGAACTGCCATCCAATAGATGACTTTCTGGGGTCTATTCTTGGGGTGGGCATAGTAGCTGCTCCTTGAGCTTTTCTACATGAGGCATTTTTTGTGTGCTCATCATTCCCTACTCAGGGTAGTTTATGGGTAGATGACATTGTGACACTCCAGTTCTGCATCTGGTTTTTAATAGCACTTTTGACTTGTTCTTTCAGAGCAGGGAGAATGCAGTATTTTTTGTGAAAGCAAAAGAAAACACTTTTCCACTTGTATAATTGTGCCATTCCACTATAGTACAGTTGCCATCTAGAGGTTATATAGTGGGAAAGCAGGAGGAACACACCCCTCATATAGAGTTGGGATCTCAGTTCTGCAACAAAACCAAAAGTAGATACTGCAGATTAACATCCCCATGAAGAAAAACTTATTGAGGGATCTTCATAGGGCTCAAGCAATGCCTATGCCTTGTTGTGCTCATCGTGTGCAGGCTCTCCTCTAAGACATGGAATGGAAAGCTTGAGTACTTGTGTTTCTCATGTTTCTATCTAGCCTCACTCTCTCTGTGATGCAAATTATTCAAGAAACCAGATGGTCAAGCTAAATGTTACGTAACAGAACTTTATAACCGTTTCTTGTTAAGAAAAGCAGCTGCAGGTGACTGCAGATTTGAGTGGAAGAATTGGAAGAGGGGCTGTTTAGTTCTTTATCCTCCTGCTGTTTTCCCAACTCAAAAGCACCCAAACCAATATATTTTACTGAAAGGTGGGAAGGTAGTTTGAAGAAGTGATTTTGAATAGGAAAATGGCTGGAAGAATAAGGCATAATCAGCCCTTCTCTAACAGTTTCTCCACTCAAACTTGCAGCCTCTTACAGATGCTTTTCATTACAAATATCAGGAAGTCTTCTATGTAGCGCCTAGTTTTATCCTTATGCAATTCAAAGGAAGGTATGAAAAGAATATTCTTCACCATTTCACTCATAAGGAAAAAAGAAAGTTGCTTTCAAAAGTTGTGAAGTGTAGAGATGCCCTCTGGATTTTGTGACTCAGCCATGCCCATCACTGCAAAGCCCTTACTCTATGAAGCTGAGTTTATTATAGAGCCTGGCTACCTATGAAGGAATGAGGATGTTTGGCAAAATACACTTCTGTCTCCCAGACCACTATCTAAACCATAGAATGGCCCCTCATAGTACAGAATTTGGCCATACAAGGTCTAATCTATCTCTTTGCATTTTATTATTACCTAATCTGCAAATATTTTTACCTAGTCTGAAAATACCAGGGCTTCTGCCCTGACAGGCAGCCTAGAAATATTTACATAAAACTAAATAAAATTGCGTCCTTTATATTCTTTCTCTAACAATGACTACCAAATTGCCCTTAGTAATTTAACCAGTTGATTACTATTTTGAAAAATAATCTAAATCTTTACATCTTCAATTTAGGTTGCTTCCTATTAACTCTACCAGCCAGAGAATCCTAGCTTCTGATTTAAAATATTAATTATTATTTTAAGATATAACTGGGAGGATCAATTGAAGAAATGATACAGGTGTATTTACTATAATAGATTCCACTGTTTCTGTTCACTTGAATCACATTTGGGCAGGCCGTGAGCCACATATACCCCTGGAAAATTTCAAGGCAGCACACAGTTGAGGCTCAAGCAAGCCCCAGCCCCCAGCCCCACAAATCCTACTAAATGTTGCTACCTTCCCACCACTTTTCCTTTAGGCCAGGAGACAGAGAAGGCTTGTCTTCTGGACCCAGCATGAAAAGAAATTGAGCTATTAGTGGAGAAACACAGCTATTTGTTTCACCACTAGCGGGTCAGTTTCTTTGCCTGCTAGAAATCTCTTTTTCCCAATGCAGCATGGAAGGACAGCTGAGTGGGAAGAAAGTGTGTGAACAGAGGGAAGGTAGCTGTGTGTTGATCATGGGAAAAGTGTGAATAGGAGGCTGAGGTTGAAAGGAAAGTTTGGGAAGTGGGATAGCTGTCAGTAAGTGAGGATATAAAAGAGAGAATGGAAGGCAGAGAGTAAAGGGGGATGTTTGAGGGATGTTGCTTTACTTCCCTTAGATGGTGGGGTACATGTGTGTGTGTGAGAGAGAGAGGGGGGGTTAAAGGGAGGGAGAATATGAATGAAACAGTGAATGATTGGATGATGGATGAATGAAGGAGAGAGAAAAAGGATGTCCCCACCCACTTTTGACTTTGTCATTTTCCACTTTTGGATTTGACCCCGACCACCAGTATGCAGTCCCAGACCACTTTTCCCCAAGGGAATGCAGCCCTCAAACCTGAAAAGATTGCTCACCCCAACTTAGATAAAATAGTATGTTTGAGGCAGAACTGTTTGTTTGATAAATGTGCACATGTTCCATAAAACATGTAAACATGTTATCTGCTTTCTCTTTACAGATATAAATGAGTGCAAAGTGTTCCCTGGCATGTGCGCAAATGGCAAATGCAGAAACACAATTGGAAGCTTCAAATGTAGATGTAACAGTGGATTTGCATTAGATATGGAAGAGAGAAATTGTACAGGTAAGTTTGAGATAGGATTACCTAGAGAATCATTAATGAATGTCAGGGAAGGCATGAGCACCCACCCATCTCCTCCCAGAATGTGGCTTGTGTGGCATTTATGTTTGCATCCTGTTGCTGCTTTTCATTACCTTGATTGGTTGATTGACTAGGAACTCCCCACTGGTACTATTAGTCTGCAAAGACTTTGCAATAGATACAGTTTAAATGTGTAATTGATGGGTCCAATTCTCATATTCATCCTAAGGCCAAACGAAATGCTGTATGACAAACATGTGTAACAGTCCCCTATTACGTGTGTGTTTTTAAAAAACATGAAAAGCAGCCACAACAGTCTGTAAGTGGAGGAATGGCAGGGGTGCCGCAACTCAACTCTTTCCAGATGTTGTACTGGACAAAATTCCCTCCTCAATGCTTTTGTTTTAAATGGATGTTGTCTTTGTATGCTGTATGTTTTTATGTTTTTAAATTTTGTATATAGAATTTTTCTATATTGATTTTTAATGTTTAATGTTTTAATTTTTGGAATCTTCCCAGAGAGCTTTGGCTATAGGGCGGTATAGAAATGTTAATAATAATAATAATAATAATAATAATACATGCTTAATCATCAGGAAATTCCTGAATCAATAAAAGACAGCATGACTTGGCACAGCCCGTCATGTTCATCTAGAAATTTTCTACATGGATTGAATGCTGTGTATGTGGTTTTGAGCAGTCACTAAAACTTGCAGGCGCCTGTGGCTTCTTTTCACAAAAGAAAGAAAGAAAGAAAGAAAGGGCAGATCTGTTCAGAAACCAGTACAGCCTGCAGCACTGGTGTCAGGCACCAGTTCAGCAGCTGCTGAAGGCTTTACCCCAGTAGTGGCGCACTGCATATACCTGGAACCAAGTAACTTCTGCATGTCCTCTCTCAACTAGATGGTGTTGATAGGGCCCAGATGAAAAGGCAAACAAATGGCCAACAGCAATGAGGAGGAGGAGGTGGGCCTGCTGGAAGAGGAACGACTTCTAAAAGCATTTTACCCAAGGGTCCCCCAAAACCTAGAACCAGCACTGATAATCCATTGTTTTTTGCTCCCAAATAAATTTGTTTTAATTACTTACAAATAAACTATCTAGCTCTAGGTGCCACATGCTATGCTCTAGACATCAATGCAAAATTTATTACAGTTGCTTTGATCTTGCTCAAACCTTTAAAACTTCATAGTCCAAGAATGCTCGGTTTAGTCTTGTCCTGAGTCTCAAGACTGGACCTAATCTATTACTCTGTAATATTCTACCCATCCATTGTTTATGATCCTGGAATTGTAAATGTTAATACAGCTCTTATCTTTTCATAACAATATGCAAGGATGAAAGAATTGATCAGAAACTTCCTGACAGTGAGGTGTTTGGAATGATTGCTTAAAATAAGAATATCCACTACTAGTACTATTAGTACCAATGGTGTTCCAGGCTCTGTACATCCACTGTCAGTATAACTACATTCAAACACATTGGATGTCATTCACACAGGCATTGGAAAATGTGAGTTTCCTAAATTGTCATATTAGCCAGTTGGATCAAACATGGTCCCATCTTGTCCAAATAAATCAATGTCTAGCATTGTTCTAAAAAGAAAAGTCATTCTTTAGCACCTAAGAAAGCCTGAGGTTGGGGCTTAGCTTGAGACTTTCTACAACTATGATGAATGGATATCTGCACTGTGGGTGGCTGAACATTAAAAGTGAAAAGACGTTTGTTCTGGAACTGTGGAAATTGAATGTGCTAGTGCAATATAAAATGTGGGTGGTAAGACATGCAAATCAAGGTTTTCGGGATGTCAATGTTGCTATAGCTGGTAATTGCCGTGTTTTTATAATGATTGCATTGATGGGAAATGCATTTGCTCAACTTAACTCTTAAGCTTAAAGCAATTCTGAAAGTTGGGAAGGAAAATATTATCCAAAACCTTTTCCCTCCCAGGTGTTAAGAAAGCTTCCTTTACCTCTGGCATAGTACACTTCCTGGCTTGAAGACAGAGTCAATCTTCTGATTGGAGGAAGTGCTCCAAGTCCAATGTTTTTGGCAGGAAATGCTTTTATAAAGCTCCACTGTTATCTTCAGCAGAACTTTGCATTTTTTATTTTTTTTTTACTTTAAATCCTTGTAGATTTTCCCCACTCCTGGACCCCACCCTCCACACATACTTTGCCTATAATCCTTAGTAAGGGATTAGAATTGCAAACACACAGAAGGGAAAATGAGGAAAAAGTTTTGAAGGCTGCCCCTGTGAGGCCTTCTGCCTTTTCTTTCACCCAGACCAGAACAGTAAAGGAGCTGGTGGCTGAGGCACTGAAGAAATCTTGACGGCTGCCCATGGAAAGCCTGCCTTTCCTACCTACTAAACTGTGAAAAACGTTTGAAGCACTTTAGGAACTTTCAGCTTCACTTCTCCAGTCAGTTTGGGAAGGAGCTGAAAGAGCAGGTGCACTTGGGGCCATTGCCAATTTAGCCATTCTGTTTCCTGCTAGGAAGGGCAGGAAAAGGAAGCAACAGCAAGCAATGGCCTTCTCTTTGCAAGAGAAAAAAGGGAGTCTAATGGCTTCCAATCAGTTGCTCTGGAAGACACAAGGCAACAAGGAAGAGGTAGGCCTCAGTAATACTCAGGCTACAGCTCAAGGGAACTCTCTTGCCCACTTCCCTTTACTAAAGTCAGCAGTTCTGTGAAAGGATGAGACCTTTGGTACTTCTTCCAAAGAGAAATGCTTTGGGGCAAATGACTTTAGTATCTGTTAGGCTGACCATATGAAAAGGAGGACAGGGCTCATATAACTTTAACAGTTGTAGAGAAAAGGGAATTTCAATCAGTGTCATTTGTATGCAATTAGTTCCTGGTGATATTCCCTCTTCATCACAACAGTTAAAGTTGCAGGCACTATACTAGAGTGACCATATACAAAAGAAGGCAGGGCCCCTGCAACTTCAACTGTTGTGATGAAGAGGGAATTTCACCAGGAACTAATTGCATGCAAATGACACTAGCTGAAATTCCATTTTCTCTACAACTGTTAAAGTTACATGAGACCTGTCCTCCTTTTCATATGGTTAGCCTAGTATCTGGGTAAATTAATGTGGGGTAATTCAGTGAAGAAAAGCCATGAAAAGGGGCTGTGGATAGCACAGCAGCATCCAGGGAGCTAAACTACATGCTACATTAAATAGGCTGACCAGATAAAATCCAGGTCAGGGCTCATGTAACTTTAACAGTTGTAGAGAAAGGGAATTTCGTCCAGAATCATTTGTATGCAATTAGTTCCTGGTGAAATTCCCTCTTCATCACAACAGTTAAAGGTGCATGCACTATACTAAAGTGACATATACAAAAGAAGGCAGGGCCCCTGCAACTTTAACTGTTGTGATGAAGAGGGAATTTCACCAGGAACTAATTGCATAGAAATGACACTGGTTGAAATTCCCTTTTCTCTACAACTGTTAAAGTTACATGAGCCCTGACTTGGATTTTATTTGGTCACCCTACATTAAATATGTGGGTTACAGCTGACCTTGACCTTTTTAACCTCCAAGTTAGGTCATGGGTACCTAATCCGGATGGAGACCACCACATACAGATAGGGTAGGTTTAAATGTACCCACCCAGCTACTTCCCCCCCCCCCTTTCAAACACACAGGGAATAGAAAGAATAAGAAAAACTATTGACGCCATTTCCTTCCTTTTTTTAGACAACCCCCTCCCCGAACAGGGGGAGAAGTTGAGGGTGGGGAGTGTCTGTGGGGAAGGTTAAAACCTTCCCTATCCATGTGTGGTAGTCTGGATCAGGGTCCCAAGTAAAGTAAAAAAACAAAAACAAAACAGCATTATCTGAAAACTATGCATTTAATGTAGTGTATTATTAAGCTCTAAGCAGACCTAGCTCAGCTGTGTCTGCTGAGTCTGGTGGGATATCCACTTGGGAAGCTTAAATCATTGCCTTCTACCCAGGAGGCAGCACCCTAGGTTCACAACGGGGCTAGCTGATAGCCTCGCTATGTGGAGGGGTCCTCTGCTCACTGAGAAAGTTTTAAAAAAATCCTAGGGAAAGTTTCTAAAGGAAGAACGCAGAAGGGGCATTATAGCCTTTCAATAGTTGTAGAAATTGCTAAATACAAAAGTGCATATGTCTTTACTATCTCAGTTATCAAACCTCAACCTTTTTGCCAATTGCGATAACTGTAGGATCCCTGATGCCAGTCCTCTTTGCAAATTATTACATGAAAAGGCTAATTTATTTGGATTTTATCAGTATGTTTTCTCTGTCTTTTTGTTTCTGAAACTAGACATTGATGAGTGCCATATCTCACCTGATCTCTGTGGAAGTGGTACCTGTGTCAACACTCCAGGCAGCTTTGAGTGTGAGTGCTTTGAGGGCTATGAAAGTGGATTTATGATGATGAAGAACTGCATGGGTAAGTGATAGAGGTTTTAGGACACATACTACATCTACATTTCAGAGCTTGTAATCCATGCTATATGCACATTTTCATACCATTTTGTGTTTGCAGTCAGTGATCAGGTATATCAAGTTTAATAAAACAGCTCTCCCTTTATGAATGCAGAGTAAGCTGTGAGGCTAGTGGAGCCACTTGATACTGAAATTAGATATAACATTGCATATATGTTTTAGGATAAGCTGCAATCAATGAATCTAAAATTTGTACAAACTAAGGTCTATAAATAACACATTATTTCAATGGGCATGTTCAGACAACACACTAAGCCATGGTTAGGCTGCTAACCATTTTGCAACAAATGGTTAATGAACGTGTTTAAACCATGGTTATGTAGCCACCATGGTTAGGAATAGTCACTACGATGCGCTAAGTCATGGTTCAAACAACACACTAGGTCATAATGTTTAGCTCAAAATGCTTAACCACTGTGGCTAACAGGGTCAGTGTTATGGTAGGAGCAGCAAAAGATACCATACTATGTGTGAGAAACATGTGGCCTTTCTCTGTGTTTTATTGTTTGCAGTTGTTTGCTAAAATGAGTTTCTTTGTATATAATGTGAGGGAGAAACTTTTATGTATGCTAACAGTATATATAAGAGCATTAGAAATTGCAACTCAAACAATTCTGTATGTATTAGGTGTTTACATTTCTTTTTAAAAACCATACATATGATTTTATGGGTCCCTCGCTGATGAACAAATCACCTAGTTTCTTGTATACAGTACAGTTTTATGTTTTATTTATTATGAAAACTGAAGGAGAGAATTAGACATTGTGTTATGAATCAATATCCTTCTCAAATAGGCACAAGTTCCTGATTGCTTCCAAATGTTAACAATATCTTACTTAATCTCAAATCATCCCTTAAAAATGCCCCCCATCTTCTTTTCAGACATAGATGAATGTGAACGTAACCCTCTTCTCTGTAGAGGTGGCAAGTGTGTGAATACAGAAGGAAGCTTTCAGTGTGACTGTCCTCTTGGCCATGAATTGTCTTCATCACGTGAAGATTGTGTGGGTAAGTTTCAGGTGCCTGAGAGTGGCATATTCTGTGTTCTGTAACTAGTAATGTTGCCTAAGTTTGTAATAACTTGGTTCAAAATTGGATTTGTGTAGCTTGTAATGCTTGAATGCATTACAAACCAAGCATAATTTCATGCAGACATTCTTGGGCTTGAAATGTAAAATGAGATTCTGCAGGCTGCCTTGAAAATGGATGAGCAGAAGTTCTTATTAAGCTCTTATGCTTGATGAAAGTATCATTGATTTCTGTGAACTAGCAGATCAGACTACCCAATCAAGCAGCCTATCCTAGTCATTAAACCACAGCTCATACAAAACTGGGCAAAAGCCCCAAAGATTGGTTTTTAAAGAAACGTTGAAGTCCCTGAACAACTGGTGCAGGGTAGTTCCTGAGCTTTAGGAACAAGGAAACAATGCAGTCTGACTGTAATAGGGGAAGCTTGGACAAGAATCCATGTATATACCTTTAGTAAGCCTTCCCACAGTAATTGTAGTTAAAACTGGGGCAGGGCTGTTATCAGTGGGTTTATATAATGGGTCTCTGCCTAAGCTTTAGTTAAAACATGAAAAGTTGAGGGGCATTTGAAAATATTAAAAGCCAGGAGACAGCTCTTGGAAAACAAGACACATTTTTTTCTGAACACTTGCTGAGAAAGCTTGCAAATACCAATCTGATCCCAAATTGAGCCAAGGGGAGTTTGCCCCTCACTGTCTATAACTTCATGACTGATGCTGATGAAGGTGAAAATATCTCATATAAATTACTGTTTTAGTTTCTTAATTTCTTCATCCTGAAATCTGTTATCAGGCTGCTCCAAGTGCATTTGCTTTGGGATATAGCAGAATGAATAGTAAGGAGCAGATCTTACGCCACAGTTACCCCCAGTATGCTGGAATCCTCTCTCCCCAATGAAATGCAGATTTGCTCCTTCCTCATGACCTCAATACTTGTTTGTTTTGGAAGATGTATGGTTGCGGCTTCTGTTGTTGCTCTTATGAGTGCTTATGCTGTTTTGATGGGTTTTTTTCTTATTTCAGTTGACCTTATTCTTTAATTCTGTGTGTTATTTTCTGGTTCTGTTAACCAGCTTGAGCCACGAAAAGATGGGATAAAATATTTAAACAAATGAATAAATTGTGCAGACCTTTACTATGCTAAAAGGCTGCCATTTTCAGTAGAAAATGAGCAAATTTAAACGGATTTTTGTCTGGATCTTTCCACTGACTAAATGGTTTCATGTGGTTCGATATTGTACTCTACAGAAATGCAGATCTACTATATATATCTGGAATTGTTTGCATTTTAATTTATGTTAGGACTGGTTCTTGCATTACAGGAGCAGTGTGATTGCTGCTTTCCTGTAGCTGTAATATTACCACTCTGGTAACATTAGAGCATGGAGATCACATGGAGGGGGCGACCACATCACCCCTGAAATGTAAGAGCTAGTCTTTCACTGTTGAATTTTTAGCTTTAGTTTGACACATGGAAACATTCAGAATTAGGTTAGAGCTTCATATCAGAACCCACTTTCATGGAATTCTAGCTTCTTATCTATTCCTATATTCTGGACTTCACAGTGGGCAGTAGATCATAGAATCATAGAAGGAGCTTATAAGGCCATCGAGTCCAACTCCCTGCTCAATGCAGGAATCTACCTTAAAGCATACCTGACAGATGGTTGTCCAGCTGCCTCTTGAATGCCTCTTATGTGGGAGAGCCCACCACCTCCCTAGGTAATTGATTCCATTGTCGTACTGCTCAAACAGTCAGTACGTTTTTCCTGATGTCCAGCCGGAATCTGGCTTCCTGTAACTTGAGCCCATTATTCCATGTCCTGCACTCTGAGTTGATCGAGAAGAGATCCTGGCCCTCTTCTGTGTGACCTTTCAAGTATCTGCTTTCATGTCTCCCCTCAGTCTTCTCTTCTCCAGGCTAAATATGCCCAGTCCTTTCAGTCTCTCCTCATAGGGCTTTGTTTCCAGACCCCTGATCATCCTCATTGCCCACCTATGAACCCTCTCCAGCTTGTCTGCATCCTTCTTGAAGTGTGGTACCCAGAACTGGACGCAGTACTTAAGATGGGGCCTAACCAGTGCCGAATAGAGGGGAACCAGTACCTCGTGCGATTTGGAAGCTATACTTCTATTAATGCAGCCCAAAATAGCATTTTCTTTTTTTGCAGCCACATCACACTGTTGGCTCATATTCAGCTTGTGATCTACAACAGTTCCAAGATCCTTCTCGCTTGTAGTATTGCTGAGCCAAGTATTGCCCATCTTGTAACTGTGCATTTGGTTTCTTTTTCCTAGGTGTAGAACTTGGCATTTATCTCTATTAAATTTCCTTCTGTTGTTTTCAGCCCAGTGCTCCAGTCTATCAAGATCACTTTGGAGTTTGTTTCTGTCTTACAGGGTATTAGCGATCCCACCCAATTTTGTGTCATCTGCAAATTTGATAAGCATTCCCTGCACCTCCTCGTCCAAATCATTAATAAAAATGTTGAAGAGCACTGGGCCCAGGACTGAGCTCTGCAGTACCCCGCTTGTTACCTCCCCCCAGTGTGAAAAGGTACCATTGATAAGCACTCTGAGTCCGATTCTGTAGCCAACTGTGGATCCACCTAGTAGTTGTTCTATCTAGCCCACTTTTCACTAGTTCCTTAATCAGAATGTCATGGGGCACTTTGTCAAAAGCTTTGCTGAAGTCAAGATTTACTATATCCACAGCATTCCCACAGTCCAAAAGGGAGGTTACCTGATCAAAAAATGAGATCAAATTAGTCTGACAGGATTTGTTCTTGACAAATCCATGCTGGCTTTTAGTAATCACTGCATTGTTTTCAAGGTGCTTACAGATTGACTTCTTTATAATCTGCTCCAAAATTTTCCCGGAGATGGATGTCAGACTGACTGGTCTGTAGTTCCCAGGTTCCTCCTTTTTGCCCTTTTTGAAGATAGGGACAATATTAGCCCTCCTCCAGATGTCCAGCACTTCGCCCATCTTCCATGATTTCGCAAAGATAATAGACAGTGGTTCTGAGAGTTTTTCTGGCAGCTCCTTTATTACTCTAGAATGCAGTTCGTCGGGCCCTGGAGATTTGAACTCATTCAAAGAAATTAGGTGTTCCTTGACCATTTGTTTATCAGTCTCAAACTGCAATCCTGCCTCGTCAGCTTGTACTTCACTTTTTCCAGGGGGGTCATAGACCCTCTTTTGAGAGAAGACTGAGCCAAAGTTGGAATTGAGCACTTCGGCCTTTTCTTTGTCATCTGTTACCAATTTGCCATGAAGCAGTTGAACCACCATTTCTTTCCTCTGTCTTTTACTATTCATGTATCAAAGAAAGCCTTTTTATTGCTTTTTAGCATCCCTCGCTAGCCTCAGCTCCTTCTCAGCTTTAGCCTTCCTGATACCATTCCGGCACTTCTGTGCTACTTGTTTGTACTCTTCTTTTGAAGCCTGGCCTTCCTTCCACTTCCTATATGTATTCTTTTTTATTTTCATGTCATGTCTAAGCTTTTTGTGGAGCCACATTGGTTTCTTCTGTTGTCTTCTATCTTTTTTTCCTTGTTGGAATTGTTTATAATTGTTCCTTTAAAATTTCCTTTTTTAAGAACTCCCACTCATCTTGAACTCCTTTTCTCATTAGGGTCACTTGCCATGGGACCTTACCTATCATAGTTCTGAGTTTATTAAAATTACCTTTCCTGAAATCCAGAGTATGCGTATGGTTACACTCAGCTTTTGCTTCCTTTGAAATCAACAACTCAAGTATGACGTGGTCACTTTCCCCCAGAGTTCCCCTAACTGCCACTTTATCACTAAGTCATCCCTATTGGTCAGTATCAAGTCAAGGATAGCCGTTCCTCTAGTTCCTTCCTCTACTTTCTGTAGGAGAAAGTTATCAGCCACGCATGTCAGAAATTTCTTGTAGGGGCTACGTTTTGCAGAATTTGTCTCCCAGCAGATATCAGGGTAGTTGAAGTTCCCCATTACTACTACATCGGATTTCCTGGAAACACTGGCAATTTGCTTTTCAAAAGTTTCATCATCTTCTCCTTGATTGGGTGGTCAGTAGTAGATTCCGACTGTCATGCTCCTTTTATTCCTTTCCCCATTTATTTTAATCCAGATGCTCTCTATGAGGCTCCCAGGCTCATCCTCTTGTATTTCTGTGTAGGGATAAGTATTTTTAACATATAGTGTGACTCAGCCTCCCTTTCAATTTCTTCTGTTCTTTTTGAACAAGTTATATCCTTTAATTGCTATATTCAATTGCTATATTCCAGATAAATTAAGCAATTCTTGTTTTTCAGATATTAATGAATGTTCTCTTAGTGACAACCTTTGCAGAAATGGCAAATGTGTAAACATGATTGGGATGTATCAGTGTTCCTGTAATCCTGGTTATCAAGCCATCCCTGACAGACAAGGCTGCATTGGCAAGTATTAGACAATTTGACATCCATTTTTTACTTTAGCATAAATGTTTCCAATTTGTTTTTCTCTGAACTTTAATTTCATAAACATAAGTAAAAATAATAATCAGAACACTTTTCACAATCCACCCAGCCCCTGCCCTCACAACGCTGAATTGGTGTTGCCTTCCCCCCCAAACCCCTTAGTTTTTTTTATGCAGGGTGGCGTTGGGTAATCCCAACACCAAGGACCGAGCGCGGGATTTCCAGCAGTCATTCGGGTATGAGAGTTGCCGCCCCTCTTCCTGGTGGAAGACAACCAATCGCCGGTTGCTTTCCACCAGGACCGTCCCCTGAATCAGCCCTGGAGCAAGGTCAGATGGTGCAAGAGCTGTACTGACCTTGCTCCCACTGAAAATATCAGAGTAAGTCCCTAATTTGTTCAATGCTCAGGTTCACAGGAAAGCCCAGCAGTGGCTGCGAATCTGCGCTGCATCATATAACTGACATTGTGCAGATTTGCAGCCACCACAGGGTTTTCCCCACTTAGAGACAGCCCCCCAGTTGTGAATAGAATCCACCCAGTTGTTGCCTTCTATACTAAAAAACCACCAGTAGAATGAAAACTGGTGTTGGAACAGTATCCCCCTCTCCCTGCAGCACCCCATCTCCTGCAGAGGTTAGGAGACCCTCCAGAGTAGATTTGGGGAGTGCACGGGGGATGCAGTGAGGAGGAGAGTAAGGGGAAGTCCTGTCGCGCAAGCAGAAGACTACTCATATGATGTTGGATTTAAAGCTATTACTTTTTATTGTTGCTTTTGCTTTGCTATTCTTTACATTCTTGGTTTATTCTACTTTGATTCCCTAATGTCGCTAAAACCAGTTAACGCCTCAAAGTGGTTACTTCCATCTGCTGATAAGAAGGGGGAAGAAAGAGAAAAAAATAAGACATAGAAACTCAACTTTTTCTGTTAAAAAAACTTAGTTAAAGAATTATCAGAGAAGGATGGGTTGCTCTACAAGGAGCAAAAGATACCTGATAATCTGTCCTAAATATTCACTCCCTAGATATTGATGAATGCATGATTATGAATGGAGGCTGTGACACCCACTGCACTAATTCAGACGGCAGCTATGAATGCAGTTGCACTGGTGGATATGCTCTAATGCCAGATATGAGGACTTGTGCAGGTAAGCAAATAAGATTAACAACTGAACTCTGGTCCTCAGAATTGCACCCACAAAGCATTGAGAAATGTGTGTAAAACCCCTTTACGTGAAGATCAAACGTGGTGTAGTGTCTTAAGGCTTAGAAAATGAACCATGATCAAGAAGTCTCTGGTTCACATGTCACTGCAGCCATTACTAGGTGTCCTTAGGGAGGTTCACTAGATTTTGTTAGGCAAGCTCTGTTTCTCCGTTTTTGTCCGCAATATGTGGGAAATAACATTCGTTTGGATGGCTGAGATAATGAGCTGGTTCACATGTAATGCCAACATGAGTGAGCCTTGGGCTTGAATGCTCCCCTTTTTCCTCTCCCACGCTTCAATTCCCTCCCTGACTTTGTTTGCCTTCAAACTGGCAAACTATGATTCGTACTTGGCCTCCAGACAAGAACCAGTCAGATGTTATAGGAAGTATGGTTTGCCCTAAACTAGAAGTCAGGGAGAAAATCAACAGGCGTAAAGGGCGGAGGAAGCAGGTGATGCTTGCTCATATAACATCAAGTCATTTTTTTGCTTTACGCGTGAACTTGCCTTAGCATATGAAATGCTTTAAACATTCTAAAGCTCTATATTAATGCTAAGTATTATTATTCTTCAACATGTTAGTATTAAAACAAATCTTAGACAGCACGTTGCTGCAGTAGTATCTTACATATCCCACCAGTCAGAGGCTCCTGTACCCTTTGTAGGCCAACACTGCTTTGGAAGGGCATCAGTGGTATGGAAGGGACAGGACTAAAAGTGGTCTATCTTTCGAATTTAAAACTTTATTTTTCAAACAAAGATAAAACACAAACAGTACAACAATACAACATACAACATGGTCTATCTTCACGATTTCATTTCTTTCTGAATCAATTTGCTGATTGATTACACTTATGTACCCAAAATAGCAGCACCAACACACAAAGAGGGGGTATCAGTAATCTCGGGGGTAACCATGAGGTTTGCAGAAATATACAAATCTAAGGGGGAAAACTTAGGAAAGAGACTTCACAGAAACAGCCCAATGTCCATGTGGAGGAAATGTGTGGAGGGGGAATCCTGAAAACCATGTTGGAGAAAGAATGGAAAGGACTGACTGGAAAAAGAATAAGCCATAGATATAAAACATGTAGAGTGAACATTTTTATTGGCTCATGTGGAGAAGCTATTTAAATGCCTCCAGCAATGGACGTGAGATCTTCACATAGAAATCAATGGGAAAACCCAAGATTTTAATGTAACTGATATTGAGTACCAGTATGTTCTTCTCCACTGCAAAACCCACCAAACTGGTGATGGTGCCAAACCAAAATGAAACACCCTTTCCAAAAAGGAAAAAAAAATCCACTCCAATGAGGAATGAACATGCCCAGTGGTCACGAAATACAGTTTGTTGTGGGAAGGGGGTGGTAGAAAACTGAGCAGGGGTGAGGAAATGGACTGAACTGCCTGGAACCCCGAATAGAAACATTTCACACTGCTACATTTTGTTGCAGGGCCCCACTTGTACCATTCTAACAACATTCTGGCACTAACAGTGCCAGGATCATGGTGCAACCATTGTGCCTTCTATTTTAAGCATATTTGAGGAGGATATATCCATATGGTCATGCCTTCGTGCCTTGAGCTTCTCTACATTTTTTTTTTAAATTGTGCTCCTTACCATGGCTTTCTGCATCCGCTTTCTTTCTGAGATGTGATCCGTGCCATTACATGGGCAGCCACATGGTTTGAAATTGAATATTTCCTCTCTGTGCTTACTCTGTGTGCTTCATTCACTTTAATAAGACAGCGCCATCTAGTGGCGTAATTATAGCTGCGATTACACACTGGAAGATGGTGCAATTTCCAGGATATTCCCACATGAGCTCTGGTTTTTTTAAATACCCAATTTTTAGGGGATAGTACAGGAGCGCCCTGGATGCTGACAGCACCATGTAATGAATCCACCAACTTCCATGGGTGCCCAGTCACGAGCATCTTATGAATTGCTCATTTAGAGAAGACTCTTATCTACAATCTGCAGTTTTCAGTAGCATTGTTGTTTACCTAGAGCAAATTATGTAATAGTACATTTAAACAGTCTTACCAAAATTTTACTATTGGAGAAAGGGAACATAGGACGCTCCTGTATACCAAGTCAGACCATTGGTCCATCTAGCCCAGTATTGTTGATACTGACTGGCCAAGGCTCTCCAGGGTTTCATGCCTGATGTCAGGATTTCAATCTGGGGTGATCTGCATGCAAAGCATGTGTTCTACCACTGACCTATAGCTCCTCCACTTTTTATTCAATCCACTAATCAATTGATACCATTTGAAAAGTAGTATGGTTTTATGCTTGGTACCCCTAATTTTCTTCAGACATTGATGAATGTGAAAACAACCCAGAAATCTGTGATGGTGGGCAGTGCACTAACATTCCAGGAGAATATCGCTGTCTTTGTTATGATGGCTTCATGGCTTCGATGGACATGAAAATATGCATTGGTAAGTAATGTAGATGTAGATTTCAGAAGCTGTGTTAATGTGCAAATATATTATTAATGTAGCATTATGTGTAATTTTTAAAAAAAAAAAACAAATTATTTCCTTAGGGAAACACCTCTAATGTGTTAGCTAATATTTTGATTTTGTGACATCTTTAAAGATGAGGACTTAAACTCTGGTGCATTCAAGTGAGATTTGTATTGTGCAATTTTGTCAACTTCCATTTGTAACCCTCCTGTGTTTTCCCACCATCTTCTTTCTTTCTTTTCTTATTACAGAAACTCTGTTAAGGTTAGAAAGATGAAATAGCTGTATATTGTGTCCAGAAGCTCTTCTTGTTACAGACAATATCAACAAGTTAATAGAGTTAAATTAAATCTACACGTGGGCAAACTATCTTCCATACCTAAGCCTTCTTTGGAATGACCTGAAAACTAACCAATTTCTTTCCCTCCAAATCAGAAACAAATAGTTCCATTTCACCAGCCAGTCCAAGTGAACCAACTCTCAAGTGAATTGTACCAACTTTCAACTGTTATGTTTCATTAAAGCTTTTATTAGCATGTAACATAATGCTACATTGAACTGTCCTCCCCTTCACTCCCTACTTTCTTTTTGTTTTGTAGCTTGTTGTTTCATAGTGTTGGGGAGCTGTACATTGGCCCCCTGATAGTCTAGCTGTGGGGTGCCTCAACGTACCATCCTGTCTCCAATGCTGTTTAATATATATATGAAGCTGCTGGATGCAGTCATTAGGCAGTGTGGGGCGAGGTGCCATCAATATGCTGATAACACTCAACTCTATTTCTCTATTACATGTGATCAAGAGAGGTCATTCACAACCTAGATTGGTGCTTGAAAGCTGTAGTGGGCTGGATGGGGGCCAATAAGCTGAAATTGAATTCTGATAAGATGGGGGGACTGTGGGTAAGTGGTTCCCAGGTCTGGGAATTTGGGGAATCACCAGCTCAGGATGGGGTTGTACTCTTCCTGCAGGAACAGGTTTGCAGTTTGGGGGGTGCTCCTGGATCCATCACTGCCATTGTAGGTCCAAGTGATCACCGTGGCCAGGAGTGCCTACTACAAGCTTAGGCTGGTATGCCAACTGCGCCCGTTCCTAGGCAGTGATAGCTTAGTCACTGTGATCCATGCATTGGTAACTTTGAGTTTGGATTACTGTAATGTGCTCGGTGTGGAGCTGCCTTTAAGGTTGGTTTGAAAGCTGCAGCTAGTGGAGAATACTGTGGCAAGTTAACTGACTGGGGTGCCTTTCTCCGTACATATTATGCCTGTACTACCAGTCTGCTACTGAGCTAGATTTATGGTGTTGATATTAGTATACAAAGCCCTCTACAACTGAGTCTCAGGTTATCTCCAGGAACGTCTTCTCCTATACCAACCTTCCAGGCCATCACAATCTTCAGGGGAGTCCTATGGATTTCCATTTGGTGACAGCACAGAGTACATCAGGCCTCAGTACTGGCGAGCTTTAGGTTTTTATGTAAAACATATATGTTTTCTTTGGCTTCCCCCAGTCATGAGCTATCTTTGTACCAGCCTCATAATACTGTTGTGTTTCTCTCTGTGTGTGTGTGATCTGTTTTCTTCATTTGTTTTGTTGTTGTTTCTTTTTATTCTTTTGTAAACTGCTTTGGGATTTGTTTCAAATGAAAGGCAGTATATAATATATATTATATATTATATATATAATTATATATTATATATTATATATTATATATTATATATTATATAATATAATATAATAATTTGATGTAATTATAAAATGTAAGTCAAAATAATGTACTAAGTTTTTCCTGAAATTCTTATGTTAGTTGTATAAAACTATTTACTTTGAGTAGTTATATTCTTACAGCAAAAACAAGAATGCATTGAATAACTGAACTATATGAACTTACAGATGTGAATGAGTGTGATCTGAATTCAAACATCTGTATGTTTGGAGAGTGTGAAAACACCAAAGGGTCCTTTATTTGTCATTGCCAGCTGGGTTATTCTGTCAAGAAAGGAACCACGGGATGTACAGGTAGGATGTTGTGTCTTTCTTAAAAACTAGTGTTTGTCACCCCAGATGGTCATTCTTATTCAAAATATTGTTGTGCCACAGCTCTTTGCACGTGCAATCTCTGTCTGCTGGGGAGAGTTTTTGCCAGAATTATTGCCAGATTCAGATTAATTGGAAGATTAAGTACGCTCCCTATTTGAATATTTATCTATTAGTACAATCTAGTCAAGTACCACTATTGCATGGCTCTGTTCATTTCAGTAGGTTTTTCTGAGGACTCCTCACAAACCCCGTTGCAAGGCTTTTCCACAGCAACAATGCTTGGTATGTCCACTATTATTAAAGCCTTTAAGGCTGAAATCCTTTAAACAGGATTTACCTGGGAGTAAACCCCATTAAACACAATGGGACTTACTTCTGAGGAAACATGCATAGTGTTGCACTGCACACATCACTATTATGTGGTAAAATTAAGAGCTGGCCATTGTAATTTTGAACTCTTTTAGTAAATATAAGAGCTCTTTGGGGCCAATGGATGGTCTTTCTTTCTTTCTTTCTTTCTTTCTTTCTTTCTTTCTTTCTTAAATAGTAAGGAGAAATTAAAGGAAATAAGTTGCTGGGTAAGAAGACAACACTCCCTTCCCTCATGCATGGTGGTCCTAATCTGGTTTGGGGTTCCACATACTTACACAAAAGTAAACAAAAGGGTTATGATCACCTACACACTGCACATTAAATGTAATGTATAGTGTAGCCCTCATGGAACATGATGTTATAGAAGTATGGCAGGTTTTTTTATTATTATTGTATTGACACCTGTCCACCTAGGTGCACTTTTCCTGTGCTCAATTTGTATATGATTATCTATATCCGCTCTGTCAATGCCTTTTAGAAAATATCTGAAAAAAATAAGCCAGTGTTCAGTACTTAATTAGAGCATTATTGTGAACTGCATAGGGAGCTTCAGCTCTTGGGTGGTATTGAAATGTAATAAATAAGTACATAAATAATTCCTAAAATCATTATGTTGTTAGTTGCTGTCTTTATAAAAATGGAGTGAAATCATGCTACTTGATATGGTAGGTTAACACTACTACCAAGATTACCCAGGTATTCAATACATTGAATTCAAGGTTTTAATGTGGAAGTTTTTTTTTCATAGATGTGGATGAATGTGAGATTGGTGCTCACAACTGCGATCTGCATGCCTCATGTGTCAATGTCCCAGGAAGCTTCAGGTGTAGTTGTAAAGAAGGGTGGATTGGAAATGGAATTAAGTGTATTGGTGAGTACAAATAAATTGATGCAATTGTTCAGCTCACAAATGAATATACATGAGTTACCCTATTTTGAGAAGTTTCTGGGGATAGACCAACATTTTGTAGTTTTATTTTCCCGTTCATTTCAACAGGATTAATTTGGATTCCCTGATAGCGTAGTAAGTTAAATGTTGAAACCACTGTACAACTGACCCCAGAATTGTTGAGGAGTGCATGGGGTATGTTGTTCATTTGCTTAAAAAAGGGGGAGGGGGGGGTTGACAAATGTTTCAAACAGCTTCCGGGGTCCTCAGCAACCCAATTAACACAGAAAAATTATTAATTAAACTATACTAGAAACTTGCAACCAAAGTCAATTTATTCAAAACAATATTTAAACTTAATTTCCAACACTATTACTCCTCTTCCCTACCCTCATTGCTCCCTTACAATTGCCAAGTGACAATGCTGTAGTGATAGTTGAAGCCAAATCTGGGTGAAATCTTCCAACAAGCTTTAGACTTAGTAACTCTATGCTCTCATAGCTCCCTCGTCCACAGTATCCATCCCTCAACTCCTCTACCCATAATGGATCTTAGAGGCTATGCCCTCTGCTGCCCTCATCATCTGTACTACCTGCCTTATATGACTGGTTAAGCCTCTTCTGGATTCTTTGCAGGATTAAGATCAGCTCCTTTATATGAGCTTGGTGTGTGTGTCTTTCTCTGCCTATCTATATGTTTCATTATACAGCCACTAGATGGTGATGTGGTATAGCAGAATTGTGCAATTACATGGTATGAATATAATACCATTAAGAAAAATACTGCACTTTCTTCGATGTAAATAAAACCCCCAATAATGGTTGCAAAGCATGGGAAAGGCCCTGGAGGATGAAGATGTTATGTAAAGGACCCACAAACTAGTGTGAATGAGCAAACACTAAAAGCTTCATGTAGAAAGGCTCATTTTCTCCTGCGCACTATGCCAGCCAGCCTCCTCATTCCTGAGGTGTATTGAAGAACTTGCCCACTTTTCTTCGCGTTTCATCAAAGTGTTTGGAAGGAGAAGAGTCCCTTTCATCTCTTGTTGAGCAATAGTTATGCGTTAGGCAGCCATCTAGAGTTATATAGTAATGAAGTCATCTCATGAATGAAATGGCAAATATACTTGCCATAGAGATATTTTGGTTATTTATTTGAACCATATGATATAGGTGTGCAATTTAAAAACCTTAAAATTGATGTTTCGGCAATATTAACTGAAAATCAATAAAGTATTTTAGGTGTTCCCCTAATACTAAATGTAAAGGTATTCTGATGAACATACAAAGCTTCCTTACATTTAGTCAGACTGTTGGTCGATTTAGCCAAGCATTGTGCATTTTAACTGGCAGTGGCTCCCCTGGCAGAGGTGTTTCCCATCACTTGCCACCTGATCCTTTTGGCTGGAAGTACCAAGGATTGAACTTGGGAACTCCTGCATCTGCTGTGTCCCCAATGATTAAGAGCCAATTCTGACAGCCTTTAATCAACTCGTGCAAGCAATCTACTTTGAGTGGAGGAAGTCCAAGTGGCAGCCTTCTGTGAACATGTGTAGAATTTCCCTATCACTTCCTAATGATTTTGCTTTTCTCTCAGATCTTGATGAATGTTCTAATGGGACACACCAGTGTAGTGTAAATGCTCAGTGTGTGAATGCTCCTGGATCATATCGCTGTACCTGTGTAGAAGGATTTACTGGAGATGGATTTACTTGTTCAGGTAAGAGAGAGATGTAAGATGTTTTCTGAAAGAATTGGGGCACAATCCTATGAGATGTGTTCTGGCTACTCGTAAGTCTCCAAACTCAGAGGTTTACGGATATCCTATGCAGATTGGGAGGTGCCTCAGGCCTAAAGCTCTGCATTTAAGATAGACAAGAGGTTTCACCCATCTAGCTGAAGCTTCAGGGAGGGAACGCAGCTAGGGCGACTGTAGGATTTGTCGTATGGCTGCCGACTTGGTCTCTGCCCCTCCCCAACCTTGTGAACGTCTCCTTTTGCCTGTTTCTGTGCTCTGTTTTGCAAGCATGGAGATGTAGCTGGCACGATCCTCCCCATGCTAGCTAACAGGGGGAGGGGGCAGGGAGCACAGTTTTCTGGCTTCCAGCTCCCTTTTATGCCTTTAGTTTGTTTCTTGTGGAAGCAGAATTCAGAATTACTGGGGCACAGGGAGGACATGTAGTTTCATCAAAGCCCTGAACTATGTATGTGCAACTTGGCCTTACCATTATATCTACACAGACTAACGATTTTGAAAACAGCATATAAAACTAACTTTCTCACCAATGGGCTTTAAGTGGAAATGAACAAAATGGATATTTGGGGTTTCAATTCCTGATACTATAACACTATTCAACAGATATTGATGAATGCGCAGAAAATATTAATCTGTGTGAAAATGGACAGTGCCTGAATATCCCTGGTGGATACCGTTGTGAGTGTGAGATGGGCTTCACTCCAGCTTCAGACAGCAGATCTTGCCAAGGTAAGTCACCACTACTCCAGACTCATTTTCAGAATCTGGACTGGATGTCAGGAGGTAAACCACAAGAAATACTGGAAGAGCTTCTGTGTGGATGTAGAACATTTAGCACATGTTTTACATATGCAAGACATTTTTACAAGCAAGGGTTATTTTGCTGTGCAAGCTCTGATGAAGGTTCCTTTAATTTTTAAAGAGGTTGTCATGGCTGTGGACCAAGCATCCAGCAGCTAAGTTTGGATTGATTTCCCCCCCCACCCCCCACTGATCGCAGCTTTGTTTAATAAACGTACATCACAAAAATATATTACATTGATCGTGATTCCACTTTAGAAATTTAAATAGAAAATAGGGACTTTATCAGTAATGCATACGTTTTCCAACAGTCTTCAAGGTAGAACTGGGTAATTAATTTGCACGAAGTGACAGGCCTGTAATCTCGATAGTCACAAAGTTCCAAGGTCCAGATGTAGCACATCATTTTCTCTTTGTCACCTTTGATGCAAATATTGTATTCAGACATACACCCCTTATTGTACAACATGGGTGAGGATACCCAACTGCACACTCACTCCTTCCCAACAAAACCACTTGACACAACGCACAAGTATGCATTAGATTTCTCAGAAACATATTTTCATTCTGTGCATTATTTAGATACAAATATTCAGAGTATGCAACATATTCATGTACAGTAACTAATTTATCTTGGTATTATGCTTTCAGATATTGATGAATGTGCCTTCCAGAATATCTGTGTGTTCGGTACTTGCAATAACTTACCAGGAATGTTTCACTGTATTTGTGATGATGGCTATGAATTGGATAGAACTGGAGGAAATTGTACAGGTATATATTTAATCATCATATTTTAATTCCCCCTTGCCCTAAGACGCTCAGTCCAAAGGGTTGGCCCATTTTATCCTAACAACCACAAATAGTGTGATGCAGGTTGAGAGGTGGTGACTTTATTTAAGGCCACCCATGAAGCAACTGGGAGAGATTTGGTTATTGCACTAGTTTTCACTGATATTTTGTTATTTTCTTTTACTTAGTCTTTCAGCAAACATTCTCACACAAATTGCCACTAACTTGATTAACAGATATTGTTTCTCCAGATATGAATTTATTATCATAAAAATTGTATAATTAGTAACATCAGCATAAAAAAGAGTCAGACAATCTTAAAACAATGGGTTGTTTCCAACTATGTCTCTTTGCCAGTGGAATAGCATCTGTCAGTGGGATGGTTTCCCCCTTCCTCCTATAGCCCTCCCCCATGCCCTCCCAGATCTGTTCCCAGGGACTCAGAGACTATTCCAACCAGATTAGGGTGGGAGCAGGAACTTCAAGGGGAAGTTGAGGAAGGGAATGTTCTGTTCTGTGAGCAGAAGTCTGCTTGTGCAATATTGGATGTCACCCGTTGTCCCAAATTTTCAAAAATTTGTAAGATGAGGAACATATACATCATTATTAAGAGAAAATGTATAGAGAAAGAAATATAATAGAGAACCCTAAGGAATATAGCAAAAACTGATGCTCTCTGTGTGGGTATGAGTTAAGAACTTCACAGGAGTGACTGTAGACCAGGGATGGGCAATTTTCTTTTCTGTCAAGGGCTGTATTTCTTCATGGGTAATCTGTCAGGCAAACCTTTTGCCCTTGCATGTAAGGGCAACATCAGGACTTTTGATCCTGAAGACCCAAGGCCTCCCGTGATCTTCTCCCCAGTATGTCCCTTTCTCCATGATCATTGTTGGAGCAGTAGCAGCAGAAATTTCTGCTGCCGAAACAAGGAAGCCTGCAGCAGCAGCCTCCTTCTCTACCCATGGAAAGGACGATTTACAATATCCTAGGACACCCTCCCAGAGACCATAGGATTGCAGTCTTAATATGTTAGGAAAACAGGATTGCTTGGGAATATATCCAAACAGAAATAATCTAATACTAACATATGAGGAAGTAATAATAGCTGAGAAGTAAAGAATTATCATTGTTCCATTTTCCAGAATGAGGCACAACCTTAATATGCATATTCAAAAATATGGTTATGTGAGGGGGAAAACTTTATAGGAAGAGATTTTAATATATATCAGTGTGAAAGTCCTAGCACATAAATTCAGAATGTGGTACTTGTCTTGTAGACTTTAAAAAAACCCATGGATATTAGATTACAATTGGAAACTTGGAATTGAATTTGGGGAAAACATTGGGATAGTTATTGGATTTAAGTTCAAACCAAAAGCAGAATTTTTATAAGATTCAATTTCAGTGGATCTTATAACACTGTATAACCTGCAGACAATATGTACAGTAAATCATAATATTTATTAAAGGTGTGGTGGGAATCAGGCAGCTTTCATACATGTATTATGATAAACATGTCCAAGAATAAGACATTTCTGTTTTGTTTTGTTTTGTTTTAATACTAAAAAAATCATTAAAGATATGATTGGCTATTCAAGTCTATTAGACTGGGTACAATGATGTTTATATTTTGTTAAGGATTTTTTTTAACCTTTTCTGCAGTGTATTTAATGGTTGTGAAAATATCTATAACTGTAGAACTAAAGTATAAAGATGTATTGATTGATTTAACATTTGAGAAATAAGCTTTGTGGTAAAATAGATACAATTTGTGAAGTACAGAGATAAACCTAACAGCTCACAAGCAGGTTTGTTGAACATGAGCCATCATTTATTTATTCATTATGAAACAATATCAAAAGTGAATGTAAATATTTTAGACTACTTTCTTTAAAATAGTTTAACATACATTTTCAAAGTTATATTTCTTGTTTTAGACATTGATGAGTGTGCTGATCCCATAAATTGTGTCAATGGTTTCTGTGTGAATACTCCTGGACGATATGAGTGTAACTGTCCTCCAGATTTCCAGCTGAACCCAACAGGAGTTGGCTGTGTTGGTAAGTAAAAATTCCCATGTAGGAATTTTGGATGTATAAGCACAAAGACAAAGAGACAAAGTAATGAGCCAAGATTGGAAAGCAATTTTGGCTCATTACTTAAATACAGTAGATCAGATTCTGTCAAATGTACAGTCCACTCATGTAAACTGGTGAAAAGGCAGTACAAATGCTGATTCCAAACCTAAATAAATTTATGTTGAACTTCTTTTTAGCCTGAGGGCCAAATTCAATTTCATAAAAGCACTCTGGCCACATTCCAGTAATGGGTGGCATCAAAGGCAAAAGAGATGGAGCCAAAATACAAAAAAAATGCCATGTTCATAGTCTGACTAATCATCGCATTTGAAGTTAGGAAGGGCATTTCCTCTTGACAAATCAGCATTGACAATCTGCAACCTGTAGATCTCACATGACACTGATAAACCCTTGATAGCTTGTTATGACCTGTTTGCGCATTCTTCCTTTAGCTCTGTAAAGTTGCAGTTTCTGGTGTTGCAGTCTTACATTTATATCAAAACTCTTGGATTGAGGAAACTTACTGACCTTAATATAAGGTCATTATTATTATTATTATTTTTACTGCTTACAGTATTATGATATATGTTTTAAATTATGGTGGGTGAACGAACCTGTATTTGCATTCACTCTCTACAGATAATCGAGTTGGCAACTGTTATTTGAAATATGGACCAAGAGGAGATGGAAGTCTATCCTGCAACACTGAAATTGGTGTTGGAGTCAGCCGTTCCTCCTGCTGCTGCTCATTGGGAAAGGCCTGGGGAAATCCCTGCGAGACTTGCCCACCTGTAAATAGCAGTAAGGAAATGACTCTCTTAGATGTGAGGATGAAAAAAACTACTAACAATCTATCATAAGGAGTAAATCTGATAAAGTCATTTCATGTGATTATGCTCTATAGCCATGCATCAATAGCAAGAATAGTGTGCCTTAGTTCTCAGACATAATAGATAAGCCTTGGGTCTGATTCTAATATATATGACATCCTTGTATACAGCATAGAATCATAGAATAGTAGAGTTTGAAGGGGTCTATATGGCCATCGAGTCCAACCCCCTGCTCAATGCAGGAATCCACCTTAAAGCATAACTGACAGATGGCTGTCCAGCACCCTCTTGAAGGCCTCTAGTGTGGGAGAACCCATGGCCTCCCTGGATAATTAGTTCCATTGCCGTATTGTTCTAACGGTCAGGAAGTTTTTCCTGATGTCCAGCTGAATCTGACTTCCTGTAACCTGAGCCTATTATTCCATGTCCTGCATTCTGGGATGATTGAGAAGAGATCCTGGCCCTCCTCTGTGTGACAACCTTTCAAGTATTTGAAGAGTGCTATCATGTCTCCCCTCACTCTTCTCTTCCCCAGGCTAAACATGCCCAGTTCTTTCAGTCTCTCCTCATAGGCCTTTCTTTCCAGACCCCTGATCATCCTTGTTGCCATCCTCTGAACCCCCTCCAGTTTGTCTGCATCCTTCTTGAGGTGTGGTGCCTGGAACTGAACGCAGTACTCAAGATGAGGCCTAACCTGTGCCAAATAGAGGGGAACCAGTACCTTGCACGATTTGGAAGCTATACTTCTATTAATGCAGCCCAAAATAGCATTTGCTATTTTTGCAGCCACATCACACTGTTGGCTCATAGTCAGCTTGTGCTCTACAACAATTCCAAGAGCCTTCTCGCTTGTAGTATTCTGAGCCAAGTATTGCCCATCTTGTAACTGTGCATTTGGTTTCTTTTTCCTAGGTGTAGAACTTGGCATTTATCTCTATTAAATTTCATTCTGTTGTTTTCAGCCCAGCGCTCCAGCCTATCAAGATCACTTTAAAATTTGTTTCTGTTTTCCAGGGTATTAGCGATTCCACCCAATTTTGTGTCATCTGCAAATTTGATAAGCATTCCCTGCACCTCCTGGTCCAAATCATTAATAAAAATGTTGAAGAGCACTGGGCCCAGGACTGAGCCCTGCGATACTCCACTTGTTACCTCTCCCCAATTTGAGAAGGTACCATTGATAAGCACTCTTAGAGTCCGATTCTGTACCCAACTGTGCACCCACCTAATAGTTATTCCATGTAGCCCACTTTTAACTAGTTTGCTAATCAGAATGTCATGGGGTACTTTGTCAAAAGCTTTGCTGAAGTCAAGATACATTATGTCCACAGCATTCCCACAGTCCACAAGGGAGGTTACCTGATCAAAAAATGAAATCAAATTAGTCTGGCAGGATTTGTTCTTGACAAATCCATGCTGGCTTCTAGTAATTACTGCTTTGTTTTCAAAGTGCTTACAGATTGACTTCTTTATAATCTGCTCCAAAAATTTCCCCAGGGATTGGTGTCAGGCTAACTGGTCTGTATTTCCCAGGCTCCTCCTTTTTGCCCTTTTTGAAGATAGGGACAACATTAGTCCTCCTCCAGACGTCCAGCACTTCGCCCATCTTCCATGATTTCGCAAAGATAATAGACAGTGGTTCTGAAAGTCCTTCTAGGATGCAGTTTACCGGGGCCTGAAAATTTGAACTCATTCAAAGAAATGAGATGTTCCTTAACAATTTGTTTATCAATCACAAGCTGCAATCCTACTCCTTCAGCTTGTACTTCACTTTTGCTGGGGGGGAGAAGACTGATCCAAAGTCAATGACAGCCGATCCTCTGGTTCCTTCCTCCACTTTCTGTAGGAGAATGTTATCAGCCATGCATGTCAGGAATTTCTTGGAGGGGACACTTTTGGCAGAATTTGTCTCCCAACAGATATTGGGGTAATTATAACCCCCATTACTACTACATCACACTTCCTTGAAATACTGGCAAATTGCTTATCAAAAGTTTAATCCTCATCTTCTTCTTGATTGGGTGGTCAGTAGTAGACTCTGACTATCATGTTCCTTTTATTCCTTGCCCCGTTTATTTTAATCCAGATGCTCCTGTATTTCTGTGTAGAAATAAGTATTTTTAACATATAGTGCAACTCCGCCTCCCTTTCTATTTCTTCTGTTCTTTTTGAACAAGTTATACCCTTCAATTGCTTTATTCCAGTCATGGGAGTCATCCCACCAAGTTTCAGTTATACCTATCAAGTTTTATTTGCCTTCATATATTAAGAGTTCTAATTCTTTCTGTTTGTTTCCTATACTCTGGGCATTAGTATATAGACGTCGAAGACCATGTGCTTTGTAGTCTGGCTTCGTTCCTACATTATTTTGAAGACTATTTTTGGGTGCTATTAGAGCTTTTTCCTCTGTTATGGTGCATAAGCCTTCATCCATCGTTGCCTCCAAGTTTACATCTCCCTCCACCATAGGATTCAGTTTAAAACCCTCCTGTTGAAGTTCTTCATGCTGTGGCCAAAGGCATTCTTCCCAGGCCTTGTGAGGTGCAACCCGTCCCTTGCCAGCAGTCCATCTTCCAAGTAGCTTAGCCCCCATGGTCCCAGAATCCGAATTTCTCACGTTGGCACCACCTTTGTAGCCAGTCATTCACCTGGACTATTTTCTTTCCCTTTCTAATCCTCTTCCAAGAACTGAGAGGATAGATGAGAAAACTACCTGGGCCCCAAAGTTCTTGAGTTTCTTTCCCAGAGCTTCAAAGTCTGATGTGCTTTCTTCATAGTTCTGCTTGGCAGTATCATTTGTTCCCACGTGGATGAGCATGTTTTTTAACCTCAGTATCCCACTTTTCCTGTTTTCAAAATGGGGTTTTGGAAACATAGGAAACTGTCTTATGGTGAATCAGATGAGTGGTCTATTTTGCCCAGTATTGGCAGCGGCTCTCCAGGCAGGACTCTTTAATAATACCTGGAGATGCCAGGTATTGAATCTGGGATCTTCTGCACACAAAGCAGGTGCTCTACCACTGAGCTACTGCTTCCCTGCTAATGTTTTGCAATGTGTTCACTGGGCAATCCCATGGCAAATGCTATATTTTAATGGAGATGTGTCTACAAAGACACCTAACCATGTCTTCTCCTTCCCATGTTTCTCCGTTCACTAATACATTGGAAATACTTATTTTTCATATCACATGAAGACCCTTGAGTGGAAACAGATGTATGGAGGGAAAAAAATTGTTTAATGAATTATTACTTCCTTAGCCTCTTAGGTTCTAACTTATCACATACGTAGAGCACATGAGAAAGAAACTGTATATATTTTTAAAAGCAATGGGCAGAATCCAACAGGGTACTTACCCACCACCGATTCCCTTCCACCCCGCCAATTCCCTTCACAAGCAGTGTGTCCTGCTGATTTGGTTGCACAAGCGGAATCCACCATTTACGGAAGGGGGATTTAGTACTTTCTAGAGGGAGCCCCAAAATGAGCAAAAACACTGATTTCTAGAAGGAGGTAGGTCAGCAGAGCTCGCTCATATGAGCTCCACCGACCTGCGTCCTTCCAAAAACATGCATTTCCACTCATTTTGTGTTGCCCTGAAAGCATTAAATCAGCTTTGTGCATGTGGTCGTGAGAGGTCATTTGCACAATGGAATTGGCGAATGTAAGAGAATGGATTCTGTCCAATGTCATTTAATGATTTGTGGTAGCCTATTAATGAATGATTTCCAGGTCTGCCTGTGGATACCTCTGCTCCTCTTACTACCACATCTCCACTTTCACAGCTACCATTCTGCCACTGAAAGCAGGAAGTGATTAATTTTGCATGACTTTGCTTTTGGATATTTCTTTCTCTTTTGGGGAGGACTTTTAAAATTCTCAGAATTTTTATGTGCAGGCTGTGACCATCCAAACAGACATTACACTGAATGGGGCTCTTGGTGCTGCTTTGTGAAGGCTTCAGTTGTAGGATCGATGTGAATGGGGGACTCTACAGTAAAGACACTGTTCATATTCAGATGGTACATTTCATGTGTTGAGTATGTCAAGGACTATGCGAAGGGGGCACACGACAAATACAGCCCTCTGTACAATTTATCTTCCCACTGCCTTTGTTTTATTCTTGTTTGTGCTCTTTTATTTTTAGGTGAATATAATACTCTCTGTCCAGGGGGTGAAGGTTTTAGACCAAATCCCATAACTATTATCTTAGAAGGTAAATTCTTCTTTAAGAATGGAATTTGCTTAAAGGAATGTCAATATTTTTGTCAAATGTCTACAACAGGGAGGTAGTGAAACTTAGGTGCATTTTCGCTGGTTATCTACATTAGTGAGAAAGCAAATACAGATTTAGAGTGGCACAGTGAATAAACAAATGAAGGTTGAAAGAGCAATATATGTAGTTCCATAGAAAACTGAAATGCATGCATTTTGTCACCTTGGCTTTATTGTGGCTATTTGAAATATGGAATGACTTACAAAAGTTGGTTTGTGGCAGCAGTCCAGATTTACAAAACACCAGTGTTTTTCTGACTGTTACGGTACTCCCACCAATCCATAAATTACTTTTTAAACTTTTGAGGTCCATTTAAAAAAATGGCAATTTTTGCTGCCAAAATGGAAAGGGGTGCATAGTGCTATTTTATGAGTTGCCTGAATCTTACTCAATTTGCTGATTGTCAGTCTATTAGGAACCTCCACCATCACCCCAACAAAGATATAAATTGAAGCATGAATCAACTGTTCTGTTCTAAGCTTTTAGCATGCACATAATGTATCAAGAAGTGTGAGTTTCTGGACATATGTTCATGCATATTAAAATATGCTGCTAAAAGCACTAGGATCAGTCCAGTCAACATTAAGTACTTTTAGGACTCACTGATTATAGTGGGAATGTCAAATGTTCATTTCGGTCATTCTTGCTAAAACTATGGGACTTAAATATACTTACCTTTGGTTGGATCGTACCTATTTGCATGTTAACTCACTTTCACTACTTTTTCATTAAAAAGTTAGCAGATTTAGAAACAAAAATATAAGCAAAAGTTAGTCATTGCTAAGTGGACTGCTATACTTTTTCATGTACATTTCATCAGCCCAAAAACATAGCCTTTTCTCTCTTCACAGACATTGATGAATGCCAAGAATTGCCTGGTCTCTGCCAAGGTGGAAACTGCATCAATACATTTGGCAGCTTTCAGTGTGAATGTCCCCATGGGTACTACCTCAGTGAAGAAACTCGCATCTGTGAAGGTGAAAATTCGTATTTTTTCTTAGAGCAAAGCACACATTCCTTCTCAGACAGTATTTGGCCCTGTAGATGTTTTCCTTTTTCTCTTGAGGAAGAATATTGTGCTGATATTTGTGTAGTTGTAGATTCTAGTTTGTGTGAGATCTATGTACTCCACAGATCAAATTGTAGAGTTTGACTCAAATGATAAAAGATATTGACCCTACCTCAGTTATATTCTGATCCTTAGCACATATACTTGATTCCAATGAAAACTATTTGCAAGTAAACATGCTTAGGGTTCAAGCCTTAATCATACATAAGCATTAGAGTAATTAAAATTCTTTCATTCTTAATTTATGTCCAGTATATAAAGACAAATCTCCTAGAATACTGAATGAATATTTGTACTGCTCATTTTATTTACTGTCGAATTTGACATGATGTTCTATGCTTCTTTGATTCCCCGCTTTAAAAAATGAACAGCCACTTCAGTGATCCCTGACCCATATTGGAACTGCAAAACAGGGTAAGGGGTTTCCGTCACACTCCCCTAAGCTGATACTTGCCCCTGCAGCTGATATTTGCTGCAAATAACAGCTTCAAAGGGGTGATTTTTGTAGAAAAACAGGACAAGGGAAGGGTTAAGCACCCCTCATGTGGTGCAATCCTAATCCAGCTCATGGCTAGTCTAACCTTTAGAAGTTACTCTTAGCAAACCTAGAAACTTCAAAACAGATTCACACTGCAGTCCTATACCCATTGAACTCAATGGTATTTACTTCTGAGTAGACATGCATAGGATTGCACTGTAACTCAGTCATGAGTTGAGCTCAATAAGAATCAAGAAGTAGCTCAACTTTCAGTGAAAAGCAACAATGTTGTTTGCTCCTTTCTACACACTTGAGAGACAGTTGTGTAGATTAATTTAGGTGTATTCATTGTCATTTATTCATAACTTGTTTCTTATACCTTAATTTGTTTTACTTGATTTTTCCAGATATTGATGAGTGTGTTGCACATCCTGGTGTCTGTGGTCCTGGGACATGCTACAACACCTTAGGAAACTACACCTGCATTTGCCCTCCAGAATATATGCAGGTGAATGGAGGACATAACTGTATGGGTACGTTGACTTTCACTGCATGGGTACGTTAACCACATACCATGAAAATGAGAAGAGTTTGGAGCCCAGCTAACTGCCTAAGGTCGCAATCCTATTGTGATACCCATTAGCTTCCAAACTTGGATGCTGATGGACATCCTATGCAGAGTGGGAGGAGCACAGAGGCAAACTTTGCCTCTGCACTCCTCCTGCTGTTAATTTTTGCTAGATGGGCTTTTTCTCTGTCTAGCTGGGTCTCTGTGGAGTGGAAGAGACTGGGGAGGCCAGAGAATTCTTTGTAAGTCAGCTCCTCAGTCCCCTCCCCATTCATGGCACTGCCCCCTTTCCCTCCTCTCCAAAGTCGCCTTTTGAGGAGCATGTCACTAACAACATTAAACTAACAATAAAGAATTCTTTAAATATCAGAAGCAGGAAACCAGTTAGGGAGGCAGTTGGACTGTTGGATGACAGTGGAGTTAAAGGGATACTAAAGAAAGATAAGAGGAATCGCAGATAAGCTGAATGAATTCATTTCATCTGTCTTCACTATAGAAGATATAGGATAGATACCTGTGCCTGAATTGATGTTTTCAGGAAGGGAGTTTGAGGATCTGAGGCAAAAGATGAAGGTGACAAAAGATGAGGTTCTTAATCTTATTGACAATTTGAAAGTTAATGAATCACCGGCCTGGATTGTATCCATCCTATTGCTTTTATAGAACTCAAATATGAATTAGGTGGTCTTCTGACCAAAATATGTAACATGTCCTTAAGATCATCCTCTATACCAGAGAAATGGAAGATGGCCAATATAACACCAATTTTTAAAGAGGGATCCAGGAAACCATAGGGCTATTAGGTTAACGTCTGTTTTGGGTAAATTGGTTGAAAACATTATTAAAGATAAAATTGGTACGCATATAGAAGGACAAGTCCTGCTGAAAAAGAATCAACAAATCAAAAGCTTCCACAAAGGCAAGTTCTAACCTTTTAGAGTTCTTTAAGAGTGTCAATAAATATATAGGCAGTAATGATACGAGCTTCCAAAAGGCTTTTGACAAAAACCCTCTGCAATCAATCAATCTTTATTGACAGTCAATAGACCATTAGACAACAAGTAACAGTATGACATTAATAAATATAATAGTATCACTCCACACCCATCTGTGATCTACAACCAATTATTCTATTAAGGAATTTAGCTACTTGTCTGGTAATATAATCATTTGAACCTTCAAGGAGACAAATTAACAGGGACTCTTTAGAGTACCCTTGGTAATCCTGGAAAAGTGGTCTCAATAATTCTTCCCTAACTTGGTTATAATAAATACAAGAAAACAATACATGTTCAATGCTCTCAACTTCAGTGCCATTACACGGACAACATCTATTGGCTACAGGGATTTTTTTATACCTGCCTTCCAACAGTTTTGATGGCAGTACATTAAATCGTGCCATAGTAAAGGCCTTTCTGTATTTAGGAACAGTAAGCCTTTTTAGGTAAACCATCCCTTCATTAAGTACAAAATTTGATATCCCCAACGACCAGGGGGAACACGGACCAGGGGACCTCTGCAAAGTCTCCTGACCAAACTTATCAGTCATGGAATAAGAGGAGAGGTCTTCCTATGAATCAGTAAGTAGCTAAAGAGCAGAAAGCAGAGAGCAGGAATAAATGGTAAATTCTCCCAATGGAGGGATGTAAACAGTTGGGTCCCACAGGGATCTGTATTGGGACCAATGATTTTCAACTTATTTGTAAATGATCTGCAATTAGATGTACACAGTGAAGTGGCCAAGTTTGCTGATGACACCCAATTATTTAGGGTTGTTAATGTCCGGAGATTAGCGCTCCCGGTTCACTTACAGCAGAATAAGCGTGTTCCAGAGATCCATCCAAGTAAGAATACTCACACACCAGCGGTTTGTGTTTAGTATAAGCTTTACTGAGATTCCAGTAATTCCTCTAAGTATATGTACAGCAGTTTGGTCATCAAATATAATACAGGTTTCCAGGAAGATTCCACATCAAATAACATCACCGTCCAACCTCATATCCTCATTCAACCAGCCTCACATTCTATCAGATATGTACATATATATATATACACTTGAATGGACAATGACCATGCACAAATCTACAGAAAAAACTCCCAGGGAAAACCCCACTATCTCTCTGACCTTTACAAAAGTAGATAGAAAAAACCACTCCCCTGTTAATTGACATCAGGTGCAATAGTCAGTCCTCTGGACACTTTGCAACTGTCCAGTCCTTTTATTCATCTGAGAGAAATTTTCCTCAACACCCCTTCAAAATTGAAACTTCAGATGAATTAAAACTTTGTTCTATATATCATGCAATCCAAAATCTAATTTTCCAATTAGTTCTTCATGATGTTGCACCACCAAAGGCTTGGTGAAAATATCCACCACATTTTGTTTTGATTCACAATAAAACAATTTTATGAATCCCCTTTCAATATGCTCCTTTTTCATTGTAATACCTTATTGCTACATGCTTTATCCTAGATTTTAACATTTGTTTATTAGCTAGAGCAATACAAGACTGTAAATCCTCATATACTTTAACTGGTAAAGAAAACTTCACATTCAGATCTTTTAACAATTGTATAAACTATGTAATCTCTCCACATGCTTCAGATAAGGCAGCATATTCAGCCTCGCAGGATGACGTGGCAACACAAGCTTGCTTCTTCGATTTCCACAGCATAAGCAATTTTCCAAGAATTATTGCCATTCCACTCGTTGATTTCCGATCTAAGGGATTTCCTGCCCAATCACTGTCAACATAACATCTTAAAGACTCATCTTCAAAAAATGATAATGTTAAACACAGATTTTGTGTGGCTTTTAAGTAACGTAATACTCTTTTAACACCTTGCCAAGCAGCATTTGTAGGACTAGCCACCTGCTGGCTAAGAATGCCCACTGCACAAGCAATGTCAGTTCTTGTCCACTGACTAATATAAAGCAGACTTCCGATTACAGATTGGTACAGTTCTGGATCATTAAAACTATCTCCTTCCATATTTGACCTAAACTCAGGCAACATAGGACTCGGTACTCCTTTGCAATCACTCATTCCACAGAACTCCAGCAGATTCATGATTTTCTGCTTCTGGCTGAGCATATAATTCCCATCGTCTGTTTTGATGATCTGTACACCTAAGTAATTGCTTACTTCACCCAGGGATTTCAGTTTGAACTTTTCTTCCAAACATCCTGTAATTTTCTGTATTTGGTTTGTAGACTTAGCCATCATAAGTAAATCATCTTCACACAATAAAATTACAATAAAACTATTACCTGATCCCTTGGTGTACAAACATGAGTCTGCAATTCCCTTTTGAAAACCTAAATCTTCAACCAGGGTGCACTGTCACTAAGAGAAGTAATAGACTTATTAATATTCTCATGTCTGCTCCCACTTGCATAGATATTAGTAGTAGTATTTCCGGTATGTGGTTGCTGAAGCTCTAAACTTTCAATTTCTAAAACATCAAATCTATTAAAAGTGGGAATCATAGGTTTACTATAATCTATTACCGACCTATCAGATCTAAAAAACTCATCAATTTTAAGCTGTTTGGTATGAGGGGGAGAAGACTGATTAGAATTACTTCGGGAATGCTTTCTGGAACCCATTTCATTTAACATTCAAACAATTAAAATACTCAGACCTAAATATATATATGAGTACATGTAATCAAACACTAAACCCTCCGGAATTAAATTTTAGAACAATCAAACGAAAATACTTTAGCAAATATATTAACTTAAAGTCTGTTAGTTTGTCTGGAGCCTGCCCATCCCAAGTGAATTAATGAGTTAAAGGTCCCAAAGAAAATATCAAACTGAGGCTCAATACTAAGATGGGTAAAGGTTCTTTGTATTTCTCTCCAAACTCTTCGGGGCCTCTTCAGGATCACATTCCTTTCACTCCACCAACTGAAATTTGTCAAAAGGGTATTACAGCTTTCCAAGGACACCCTGCCTGACCAGCCCCCTGTAAATCAGTCAGGCATGTCCTCTTCTTGGTCAAGGTGTAAACTCTTTAGGGCAGCAAACCACACTCGTCGAGCCGCAATTCCAAAGCGTCAACCAGATGACCCGCTTCCAGGGAGTGACGAATAGCTCTAATATGTCCTCCTTTGGAGCCTGGAGATTCACGATCCTCGACTCCACGCAGGGTCCTTCCTCTTCGACTGATTAACAAGTTAGGGTATCGACATGGAATTCTGAACCTCTGCTCACCATCTCCTCCACAAGTCCCAGCAGAAAAACTATCAATGGCTGTAAGCCAGAAGTAGGAATGTGTGTGTAACTTTATACGGCTTAAGTTGTAAGTAAATCAGGAAACAGTTCCTTCTCCAGGTCTTTTAGATTCCTTGACCTCTCTATTGTTCAAGTTTTATCATTGTTATTTTTACTCTCTTGATGTAGTTTAGCAGGAACCAGCAGAAAAAGTTTACAAATAAAATTAAATTATGCTAAAATAAACAATGACGACAGCAGGACTCAAATAGCTCCGCAGCTTGGAAATAAAACATAGGCAACTAAAAAAATATAAAAATGCCAAAGCAAAAGGTGACTCCCAGTATAAATATGGGCTCACAGCAGCTAAAATAGATAAGGCCCCAGCCTGCTCTACCCAGCAGAGCAGTCTTCCTTTCGCCAGCCCCAGAGGTTGGGAGGGAAGGATTTTTGCAATGGCAACGAGAGGAGGGAAGAGCTTCTCCTCAACCAGGGTAGAATTCAAGCAATTGTTCCAGCATCGTGCTGATTGCTTCAACCCATACACAGCTTTCTTTAACAACCATACCTCCTCAGATTTATCATCAAAACCAGGGAGTTTATGCATGTAAATTTCCTCCTGCAAATCTGCATTCAAATAAGCTGTATCAACATCATAATGCTTTACTACCATAGCATTTTTTGCAGCTATGCTCAAAAATAACCTTAGAGTGGTTGCTTTACACGTAGGTGAGAACGTTTTATCAAAATCAATTCCTTTGATCTGTGAGAACCCTTTTGCCACCAATCTTGCTTTGTATTTGACTTCTCCAGATTCCAAGATCTTCTTTTTGTATACCCAATGACATGCAACTGATTTTTTCCCTTGAGGTAACTGAGTAGGTACATACACACCATGCTCTTGGAAACTCCTTAATTCATTGTTCATCGCAAAAAACATTTATCCCTTTCTTGCTTTGACAAATTAAGTACCTCTTCATAGTTTTGAGGCTCATAGATAACCATGCATACTCTTGCATTTTGATTTTCAAACCCATATCGCACAGGCGGTTTACCTTTGGTAACTCTTTCAGACCTCCTTAAATTTACACTTTGCTCTCCATCGTGTTGCTCTCCATTGCTCTCTATAGGGGACAAAGTTAAACGCTCCTCTCTGGAAGCATCAGCTCCAGAATGAGACGTTAACTCTTCCTTTTCCTCCCCTTCATTTCTCCCAGCTGGTGAGAAATGTAGCATCATTTCAGGGTTAGAATGAACCCTCTGCCAGTTTTGCTCCTCAAAATTTGCAGGTCTGGACACCACAACCTTTCCATTTCCTAGATAAAACCTCCATGACTTAGAAGTCATAGGGTGCCTCTACAAGAGAGGTTTAATGCGCTTTGAAGGTTCATTAAAAATTTTACCTCTACAAGAACGGAGCGCAAATCGGGCGTAGAGGTGCGTTATCTCCCCCCGATAATGCGCATTTTCGAATGCGCGTTAAATCGCGAGTTTTATTTTGCTCCGGCCGTTAAAGCGCATTTTCCCCGTGTGAACAAGCGATTATGCGCATTAACTTATTGTAAAGCGCTTTTTGGACATCTATTAATGCGTTTCGCCACCTCTCGCAGCCTCCTGTGCAGAGGGATTAGGAGTAAATGCGCGTCTGCGATAATGCGCATAATCGCACAACCGGGCGCAAAAGCGCATCCTTGTAGAGGGGGCCATTCCGTCATACCCAACAAAGCACAAATGAACTGCTTTGCATTCTCCCTTTTTCCTTTGACTCTTTGGGATGTGCACAAACGTCCATGCACCCCAAGTATGGAGATGGGATAGATCAGGTTTCTCTCCATGCAATAGGAAAAAAGGTGTATTGTTTGTCACACTTGACCAGGTCCGATTGATCAAATAATTAGCTGTTAAGAATGCTTCTGCCCATAGATTTTGCTCAATTCCAGCATCTAACATTAAAGAATCCTTTACAGTTTGCAACAGACCATTTCTCCTCTCAATGGCACCATTTTGCCAGGGTGCAAACGGATCAGTAAACCTTTGAGAAATTCCATTTCTTTCAGCCCACCTTAAGAATTTATTGCTAGTGAATTCACCACCTCGGTCGGACTGAACCTGCAAAACCTGTTTCTGGAATCTCCGTTCCGCCCATGTTAACCAGGCTTTAAACGTTTGAAAAGTTTCAGATTTATTTTTCAACATATATACCCAACTAAACCGGGATTTATCATCCAGTATTACCAGGACATATTTTGCTCCACCAACACTCATTGGGAAAGATCCCACCAAATCAACATGGACGAATTCAAAAACCTCATTTGAAACTCTGTCACTTCTCCTATTGATTGTATGAACCTTAGATTTTGATTGCTTACAGACCTTGCAATCCAAAAATCTTTCACACCCATTGAGTTGAATACCCTCACACATTTTTGGCATCTGTTTTAAAACCTTAAAACTAGCATGACCCATTCTCCTGTGCATCAAATGAATACAATTCTGATGAAGTGGAGCATTTCCAATTTGTCCTACCATTGGTTTACCTGACCTTATGATAAATAGACCATTTTTGTGGTCACCTTGTGCGTAAATTTTCCCTGCTTTTTCCACCTCGCAGAGATTTCCTTTAAACGTCACAACATATCCTTCCTCTGATACTAAATTAGCTATGGACAAAGGCTGTACTCTAAAGAAGGAATGAACAAAACATTATGTAATTTTTTTCCTAAACATGGTATATAACAAGACCCTTCCCCCTCAACGGGGGCTCTTCTTCCATCAGCCAACGTGACTGAATCCATGGATCCAGTCCGTAGATTCACAAACGCTTCTTTGTTGTTGGAAAGCGTTTGACTGGAAGCTGAGTCTATCA
This sequence comes from Anniella stebbinsi, assembly GCA_029215795.1. Lineage (NCBI taxonomy): Eukaryota > Metazoa > Chordata > Lepidosauria > Squamata > Anniellidae > Anniella > Anniella stebbinsi. The sequence continues at coordinate 69,331,567 of JARDYH010000002.1, read as the reverse complement.
GCCAGACTTCCTCTCGCTTAGCCCCATCGGATTTCACAGTGGCAGACACATATTGAGAGCTTCGCGCTTTCTCGCCCTCGGACTGCCAGTTTCCTCGGCTCGACTGCCTGGCTCCTTTCAATTGCAGCTTCACCCTGCAGAACTTTCGAATGTGCCCCAACTTTCCGCACCGATAGCACTTCCTTCACTCCACCGCCATAGCGCGCTCGGTTCCTCCCGAAGGTAAGCGCTGCTCTGACTCCATTTTGACAGTTTGTTTTACACCTCTGTGCAACTCACGGCCGTCTCCTTTCCGAACCTCTCCGCGCTCCGCTGCGTGTTCTGCTCGTTTTTTCTCTTCCTCGAGCAAACGACCACTCAAATACTGCATAGTTAGATCCTGTTGCTGCATGCTTTCCAAACTCATCGTGAGCCCGTTCCAACTCTCCGGGAGAGAACTTAAAATTATGTAAATTCTGTTCTCTTCAGAAAACTGCAACCCAACCTCTTGCAATTGAGCGAACATGGTTCCCATAGAATGCAAGTGCTCAGACAACGACTCTCCTTCCCGGGCTTTGTTCTATAAAGTTGCCTCGTCAAACTTATTTTAGAACTTGCCGTCTGTCTTATATTCACAGCACAATATTTGCCTTAGCTCTCACGGCTAAACCGTCCCACTCGTCCTGAGCGGCTGCACTCAAGCCGGCTGGTCGTGACATTTCTACAACATTCCAACAGCCTTCTCTCCTGCGAAGCATCTCCATTTTGAATGACCAGTTCAAAAAGTTCCTTTCATTTAGCCGTTCGATTGGAACACCTTCTGACAAGCTCAAACTCATCTGCGCCATATTTCCTGGCTGACTCGAAACTGCAGCCTTCCTCTGGCCAGAAAAATAGCTTGCCTCCTGTTCCTCACCCGAATCGCTTTCAGGGACTCAAATCCTGTTCCTCCTGCTTATACATCAACAACAACCATTATCCACGGCTGTAGCAGGATCTCATGGGACTCTGGGCGCATAACCTGTCCAGGAGATTAGCGCTCCCGGTTCACTTACAGCAGAGTAAGCGTGTTCCAGAGATCCATTCAGTAATAATACTCACACACCAGCAGTTTGTGTTTAGTATAAGCTTTACTGAGATTCCAGTAATTCCTCTAAGTATATGTACAGCCGTTTGGTCATCAAATATAATACAGGTTTCCAGGAAGATTCCACATCAGATAACATCACCGTCCAACCTCATATCCTCATACAACCAGCCTCACATTCTATCAGATATTTACATATATATATACACTTGAATGGACACAAATCTACAGAAAAAACTCCCAGGGAAAAACCCACTATCTCTCTGACCTTTACAAAAGTAGATAGAAAAAACCACTCCCCTGTTAATTGACATCAGGTGCAACTGTCCAGTCCTTTTATTCATCTGAGAGAAATGTTCCTCAACAGTTAAAACAAAAAGGAATTATGAGGCGCTCCAAAAAAGTCTCTCCAAACTGGGAAAATGGGCATCTAAATGGCAAATGAGGTTCAGTGTAAACAAGTGTAAAGTGATTCATGTTGGGGCAAAAAATCCCAGCTCCTTCAAATATAAACTGACGGGATCTGAGCAAAGCAAGAAACTTAACTGAGACAATCACTACTGAATTTCATGATTGATGAAGTACTTTAAAGGACAGCTTTAAAAACATGTGATTTCTCCATGTGCAGATATGAGAAAGAGCTTTTGTTATCGAAGCTACAATGGAACTTCTTGTGATAATGAACTTCCCTTTAACGTGACCAAGAGGATGTGTTGCTGCACCTATAATGTGGGGAAAGCCTGGAACAAGCCTTGTGAGCCATGTCCAACCCCAGGAACAGGTAAAAAGTGCCCTTAACTGGGATTGTTATACATTTTGGTCCTGGGCGATTTCAACATCCCATTCGAGGCCGGTTTGTCAGGTGGAGCTCGGGAGTTCATGGCATCCATGACAAACATGGGCCTATCCCAATTGGTCTCTGGACCCACACATTCAGCAGGTCACACCCTCGATGCTGTTTTCAGTTCCGAACAGACGGATCTGTGGGCGGAGGTATTGAATACCTCTGAATTGTCATGGACAGACCATTTTCTGGTCAGGGTTAGTATCACGGCTACCACCCGCCCCTGCAGGGGTGGCAGACCTATTAAGATGGTCCGCCCTCGAAGGCTGATGGATCCTTCTGGATTCCAGAAAGCCTTGGAGGGTTCTATGGCTGGTATCATCGACGATCCTGTAGAAGCCCTGGTCAATAGATGGAATCAAGACCTAACTAGGGCTATCGACACGATCGCCCCCAAACGTCCTCTCCGGCCCGCTTCTAATAGGGCGCCCTGGTATACAGAAGACCTCAGGGAGTTGAAGCGGAAAGGATGACTGGAGCGCCAATGGCGGAAAACTCGACTTATATCCGACAAGACATGACATAGAGAACATCTTCGTTTCTATGGGGTGGCAATACGTGCAACGAAGAAAGCTTTCTTCTCTGCACGCATTGCGTCTGCGAATTCACGTCCAGCAGAACTGTTCAGGGTGGTGAGGGGTCTAACCCAGGCACCTTCTCCCCTGAATCCGATTTTAGAGCCTTCGGCAGTTTGCTGTGATGCCTTTAACGATCATTTCTCAGATAAATCTCTCGGATAAGAGCCAACTTAGATGCCATTGTTATAGCACAGGCTGACAGTGGAGTGTCCAGTGATTCCGCGAGTAGGATTACACTTGATCAGTTTCAGTTGATGAGTACCGAGGATGTGGACAAGGTACTTGGATGTGTGAGGAGGACGACTTGCCTTCTTGATCCCTGTCCTTCTTGGCTGGTTGTCCAGGGAGGAGATGCAGTTATATCACATCTACAACATATCATTAATGCATCTCTCAGGGAGGGGAGTTTTCCATCATGTTTAAAAGAGGCGGTGGTAATTCTGCTTCTAAAAAAACCCTCCCTGGATCCCCTGGACCTTAATAACTACAGGCCAGTATCAAATCTTCCATTTTTGGGCAAGGTGATCGAGAGAGCGGTTGCCTTTCAACTCCAGGTAGTCTTGGATGACACTGATTTTCTAGACCCATTTCAAACCGGCTTCAGGGCAGGATACGGAGTTGAGACCACTTTGGTCGCCTTAGTGGATGATCTACGCTTTAGTATTGACAGGGGGAATGTGTCCCTGCTGGTACTCCTGGACATCTCAGCAGCTTTTGATACCATCGACCATGGTATCCTTCTGGAGCGCCTGGGGGAATTGGGAATCGGGGGCACTGTGCTTCAGTGCTTCCATCCTATCTCTCGGGCAGGTTCCAGATGGTGATGCTTGGGGATAGCTGCTCTTCAAAAAAGGAGTTGCTATGTGGTGTACCACAAGGTGCCATCCTTTCCCCAATGCTGTTTAACATTTACATGAAACCGCTGAGAGAGATCATCCGGAGGCATGGGTCAGGGTGCTATCAATACGCTGATGACACCCAAATATATTTCTCTATGCCTTCGACAACATCGTCAGCTAAGGATAGTGTGTCTCCTCTGAATGAATGCTTGGAGGCAGTAATGGGCTGGATGAGGAAAAACAAACTGAAGCTGAATCCAGACAAGACGGAGGTGCTCGCTGTCAAAGGCCCCAACCTGGGTTTGGAGGTGTGTCAACCAGTTCTGGATGGGGTTACACCCCCCCTGAAAGACTGTGTTTGCAGCATGGGGGTACTCCTGGATCCGTCGCTCCAGATGACAGCTCAGATTGATGCGACGGCCAGGAGTGCCTACTATCAGCTTCGGCTGATACGCCAGCTGCGCCCCTTCCTAGAATTGGAAGACCTAAAGACGGTAGTGCACGCGCTGGTAACTTCGAGGCTTGACTTCTGCAATGCGCTGTACATAGGGCTACCTTTGTGCCTAGTCCGGAAACTTCAACTTGTTCAAAATATGGCAGCCAGGTTGGTCACCGGTACACCGAGGGGTGACCACATTACACCAGTTTTAAAATCACTGCATTGGCTGCCAGTCAGTTTCCGGGTGAAGTTTAAAGTGTTGGTTATTACCTTTAAAGCCCTACATGGTTTGGGCCCAGGCTACTTGCGGGATCGCCTTCTCCCATACAATCCGCCCTGCACACTTAGGTCCTCTGGGAAGAACTTACTCAAGCCAGCCAGAACTAGGCTGGTGAGTGTTACCCAGGGGACTTTCTCTTCCATCGCTCCCAGACTATGGAATGGTCTGCTGGAGGAGATTAGACAAATTAGCATTCTTCATGAATTTAAGAGAGTCATGAAGACTGCTCTCTTCCGGCAGGCCTATCCGGATGAATTTTAAGATGTTTTAATGATGTATTTTGTCTTGTTTTAAAAAATTTTAACTGTTTGATTCTTGTATTTTATATTGTTGTTGTTCCCCGCCTCGATCCGAAGGGAGAGGTGGGTTATAAATAAATATTATTATTATTATTACTCTGAGCAATAAATGAATAAGGGAAAACATCTTATAAACCAGAAAGGACAGAAACGTGTTAAGTGGCATCTGTAACTATCAAAAAAAATTTGCTCTGCAATTTCCAATTGCAGAGCAATATAAGATTGGAATAGCATGAGAATCCTCTGCAGTGGTCTTACAAGATAGTGTATTGTTCAAAACTAGTGGCCTCTTCTGTGCAATTTAGTTAAAAGTTTAAAATTATTATTTTTGAAATGCTTGATTTTAACAAAGTAGATTTTTTTACAAAATAATAATAATAATAACAACAACAGTGATCATCTTTTAGATTAAAAGCTCATTTGTTTTACCAGCTTATGTAAAAGTGGGGTGTTGTACTGTAAAATACAGTGATCTCACCCTTATTGACTTCATATCCTGAATAAAAATTCACAAAGATAACAAAAGATAGCAGCAATGGATGAGTTCTCTCAAGCTTATCTCAGATTAATTTAGAAGAGATGTAAGTTCTTCCTCAAAACCCAAAAGAACTCAAATAATGCTAGCAGAGCTCTTCTGAATCTGTCCATTGCACAAGCAGTTGCACAATGGTAGCACAAGAGTTATGTGCAATGGGTTGAACAAGCATAATGCACATCTGCTTACTTGGATTCTTCTCCTGCACGTAGCTCAAAACATTGTTTCCGTTAGCCCAATATCATTTCTGCTAATGGAATGACACAGTTGGATACTGCCCTGTGAGCCCCTGAATTTAATATCCATGCCTGCCTCAGGAGAACTTTGGTGGCAATTCTAAAAGCTAGCTAGTCAAAATAGTAATGATAATTACAATCAAGTGGGGGGAAATTAATCACAAGGACAAGTAAAGTTATACTTCTCTTTATTTTACTGAGGAAGAATGGGAAGAATTATGAGTATTATTTAAAATGAGTACGTATTACTTAAAAATGCTTTTTTTTACATTTTAAGTTGAATTCAAGACAATATGTGGAAATATTCCTGGCTTCACATTTGACATCCATACGGGCAAAGCTGTTGGTAAGTTTTGAAAGGTGTTATTAGAGTACTTAAAATTATGCCTGTGTTTATAAGAGTATGAGGAGCAAAACCGGTTTTTTTTTCATTAAGCCATTAATTGTATTATTGATCATTGTTTTTAGGTATTACAATGTTTCCTCAACAACAAAGAATTCTATTTCACATGTATAGATGTGTATACCTATTCAGGTATTTACGCATGCACATGCCACACACCTCCATGTGACCGTCACCTCAGAATGCTTCACTGCAAAACAGCCTATGTCTATGGAAAACTAATATGACAAGGAAGAACCTTAGCCTTTTCCCATTATATATGTATCCCATTATGGGTTTCTCCTTTCTGAAAAAAAGCACTGAACGAACTATATACATTACAGGATATGTGGTATGCTTTTATGACTTAGCATATTAATGCAAAATTTAGTAGCATGTTAATTTCCTTGCTTCACACATAGAACAAGTTTGAGAAAACTCAAGATTCGTTGTGGAGGTCCCAAGCTGCTGCATTTGACTAATGAATGTTACTTTTACAGATATTGATGAATGCAAAGAGATTCCAGGGATTTGTGCAAATGGTGTTTGCATTAATCAGATTGGCAGCTTCCGCTGTGAATGCCCCACAGGATTCAGCTATAACGATCTGCTCTTGGTCTGTGAAGGTGATGTAAATTACATCTTTTCTGGTTTATCCTCACTGGAAGATTCTCAGTACATGCCTTAAGAGCAACTGTCTGTACTGCCCTGTTGGTTTACATAATTGGATGAATGGGGTGGCAAATATACCTAGAAATTACACAAACATGTGCTCCGAAGTCAGTTCCATGATCAAAGGAGGAAGCTGGGCTGTAGTGACCTCCAAGGCCATCTTTTGCCCACAATGATCTACCATAGTTGTGGGGACCAGAAGAGGACCAATGCACAGGATGAAATATCCTACTCATATGAACCATTGGCACATCTTGTCCAACAAAGTAGAATCATGCGAAAATCTCCCCAGATATAGCCACAGTTACTTTTAATTGTCATAATGAAATATATAAGAATGTTAGCGACTAATGAAAAGGTGTGCAAGAAGCTTGTCTTTGAAAAATAAACCTGTATGTCAGTGAATGCCTGTTCTTGTTTTTGCAGTATTTTTCTTCAGTCATTCCATTAACTTAAACATGATTATTGGTTGTTCTTTCTTTCCTGAATGTGTAAGTCTGTCTATGTATTGTCTGGTTTCACAGGATCTTTATCTTGCTAACTAGATTTCCTGCCTAAGAAAAGGTGCCCAAGAACACTCTTCTAAGCATCAGTTTTGTGCCATATGTGCAAAGTGCCACATTCCTGCTCTTTAAAGCAGTAGAATTTGTCTATCATGCTTTGCTGAAAAATGCAGTAGAATATGGTTATGAGATCTGTAGTGTGCTAGGCTTCCTCCTCTAATTTTTAGGCTTCCTTTAGAACTGTTCTTTCAATCTGTTACTTTGAGTTATCTTTTTAAAGAACGTGTTTGGGGAAATCCCATTTTTCTCTCTCTTTAAACAATACTAAACAAATGTGTCTTAATAATATATTGGCCTTCAGAGTATCACTGCAAAGATATGGGGCATAAATGCATTTAGATTTCATTTCATTTCATTAGAGTATTAAGCTCGTGTTTTAATTCTCACATTAAAATCATTGGGGTTTAAACGTGCTTGAATATAAACTGAATCATACCCATTGTCATTGTACACCACAGAAAAATATATGAATGTTTCACAGAGATTAAACAAATCTATGTTGAGATTTGACCAATGGTTATTGTTGTTACAGATATTGATGAATGCAGCAATGGTGACAATCTCTGTCAACGAAATGCAGATTGTATTAACAGTCCCGGTAGTTACCGCTGTGAATGTGCTGCAGGTTTCAAGCTTTCACCCAATGGTGCCTGCGTTGGTAAGATATCATATTTTCTCTAAAATATGTGTACTTTTTGTACTTTTAATTTGCATTTTGTTTTCTACCACATTTTTTTATTCATAAGCAGCAAAGTCTGATAGAGAAAACATGAATGAAACTGTTTGGCAGTTCCATCATATCCTACCAGTGTTTGACTTTAACATGCATAGATAAAAAGAAAGTTTCTACAAATTGTCTTCTTCAGGAAATAAATTTTTAATTCACCTTCAATAATCATTAACAGATTGTAAAAAATGAATTGTGAGTAATAGATGAATAATAATAAAAACACAAATCAATAATGTATACCATGTGTTTTATATTTTTGTTATAGATCGTAATGAATGCCAGGAAATTCCTAATGTATGTAGTCATGGCACGTGTGTGGATAAAGAAGGAACTTACCACTGCATCTGTCAGAATGGTTTTAAGGCATCCCATGATCAAACCATGTGCATGGGTATGTGCATAAAGTGCCGTCCATATAAAAACGTAAATTGGAAGATCTAGAACACTTTAATGAACTGAAGTTTGGGTGGGGATGGTTAGGACATGAATCTCAAGGAAATTTAAGTTCCATATTCACAGCTAAAAGTGGTGATTAAAATTATTGTATTATATCATGTCAAGATAAAACTGTGAGATATAAAAGAGGAAAAAAGATTAACCCAGTGATTCCTGAACTGATTCTAAAAATAATCATTCCTTTCTATCAATATTTTCTTTCGGTAGATGTTGATGAATGTGAAAGACATCCATGTGGAAATGGAACTTGTAAAAACACAGTTGGATCATATAACTGCCTATGTTATCCAGGATTTGAGCTAACTCATAATAATGACTGTATGGGTAAGAGAATTGATACAAACTATCTTTTTATTTAGAAACAGGGATGATGCAAGAAGTTCAGATAAAAACATGGGAATTTCCTAATTATAATAAGCAAATCTATTTGAGATCTGTAGTCAGTTATTGTCAGAATCTTGAAAAAGTAAGATAACCTTCCAATTTTAAATTATGTTTCCTTTAAATGAAAAAATAATATGATTTGTCTTTAAAATAGAATTATTTTTACTTCAAAACAATTTCTCTTTCACTTTTTAAATGGTCTCTAGATAGATTTCTGTACTGCCTACTTGTTGTTACTTAATGACCACTGAACAAAATGGTATTTCACATGAGTAACTTTCAGAATTTTTTAAAAAACATTATTTATTATTTCAACATATAATACATAAAATAAACATAATACATAACCAAAACCTTAACATCCCCCCGTGCTCCCCTACCCTTGAGACCTACATTGCTCTAATATATTATACATTTTTCCAAAATTGCAAAGATTCTTTTGAAGGTGTACATCCTCTCCCCTTTATTAAAACTTAATCTATAAATGGTCCCCAAATACTATCAAAATCATTCTTTTTGGATAATCCCATCCTAACTTTCATTTTACTTGTTAGTCTGTCATTAATTGCAATATCCCACACCCCTTTATACCATTCTTCTATACTATAATTCCCTTGTATTTTCCAATTCTTCGCTATCATTAATCTAGCCGGTGTCAGGAGATTATTTATCAATTCTCTTATGCTTTTATTCTATTCTTTCTCAAATATCGATAATAAAGCTATATCTGGACTGGCTTCCACTTGATTAGCCAATATTTCACTTATTTCTTTAAAAACTCTTCCAAAATTTTTGTACATACTCACATGTCCACCACATATGGAATATTGAGGGCCAAAAAACATGTGACACTGGATCTCCCAACATCATCATTATTATTATTATTATTATTGCCTTTAAGTAGCTGTGGGAACCACCAGTTTAAATCAGGACTATAGCCCAGGAGAAAAGGGCATTTAAATCTGAGTCAAAAGTAATTTTGACAACTTTTGCCATCAAAACTGGACGTTGGGTGATGGGCAAAGGGGACAAACTATGTAAACTGGGGGGATGGTTTCCCCAAAAAAGCAGTGATAGAGGTGGCTATTTTTTCTTTTAAAACATGGTTGCTGCTGTTGCAAATGGCAGCAGAGCCGATGCAATTCCCCACCCCTCAATTCCTCCCTAATGGTGTAGTATCATCTCAGAGGTGCTGTGTTTGTGTGTGGGGAGGGTGGATGGCAGCCTCCACTGACTGGGTCACCCACAACAGATCTCTTGCTGCTTGTGATGGCAATAAATTCCATTGGAGGGGGGAGTCGACTGATGCTGCCTCTTTTCCCAGTAAGGCCTTGCAAAACTGCTAAGGTTTTCTTTCCTTCCCCTGCGCATCGTCCAAGTTCCCACTCCAAAATTTGCTGCCTCCAAATGGGGTGGTGAATTTGAGTGGTCCATTTCAGCTCAGCTTTAGTTGTTTATCCTTTACCCCTCATGCCATTTCCATAAATCCCTCACCTGAAGCTGCTCTTAGATTGGTCAATCAGGTACCTTTTTTTCTGTCCAGTGGGAGGTAATCAGTAACAGCTGGTGCCCATTAGGGCTGGTGAGACAAAAGGCAGAGTCACCAGAGGTGGAGGCACAGGCTCACCAGAGACAGAGCTTATTTTGCATCCTCCATTGCATCCTCAGGTAGCCATCCAGTGGAGCTCGTCTGGGTGGTCAAGGGGCTGCTAACACCCTCCTCAGCAAATGGAGCCCTGGCCCCTTCGAGGACCTGCTGTGACCTTTTTACATCACACTTTGAGGATAAAATCGCTTGTCTCAGCAACAAACTTGATGCTTTTGTTAGTGCAGCTCCAGTTGAGAAGTCTGATGCCACCATCTGCCCGATGTTGTGGGATCAGTTCCAGTTATTGCGGCCTGATGATGTGGACAAGGTGCTTGCAGCAATGCGACCAACCATTTGCCTTCTCAATCCCTGTCCCTCCTGGCTTATAGAAGCAAGCCAAGGGGGGTTGACTGGATGGGTCCAGGAGATGGCAAAAGCTTCACTTTGGGAAGGGGTGGTCCCTGCTGTCCTTAAGGAAGCAGTAGTGCAACCACTCCTGAAGAAGCCTATGCTGGACCTGATGTTATTAGACAACTACCATCCAGTTGAAAACACCCCCTCTGTCACAACCCTTGAGAAGGGTTGTGACAGAGCAACTGCAGGTACTCTTGGAGGCTACAGATTATCTAGACCCATTCTAGTCTGGATTTTGATCTGGCTATGGGACTGAATCAGCCTTGGTCACCCTGATGGATGATCTTTATCGAAAGAGGGACAGGGGGAGTGCAACCCTGTTAATTCTTCCCAATCTCTCATCGGCTTTTGATACCATCAACCATGGTATCCTCCTGGATTCGCTCCGTGGGATGGGTATTAGAGGCACTGTGCTGCAATGGTTCCGGTAGCATTGGTTGACCAGTAGCATTGGTTGACCATTCCTCGGCCCCTTGGCAATTGAGCTATGGGGTGCATCCCCAATGTTATTTAACATCTATATGAAGCCACTGGGAGCGGTCATTAGGGGATGTGGAGCTAAATGCCATCAATATGCTGATGACATGTAGCTCTATCTCCCTGTGACAACTGAATCATGTGAGGCTGTGCAGGTCCTGGACCAGTGCCTAGACTCAGTAATGGGCTGGATGAGGGCCAATAAACTGAAACTGAATCCTTGCAAGATGGAAGCCCTGTGCGTGAGTGGTTCCCAAGTCCATGAGATAAGCTCATTGCCTGTTCTGGATGGGGTTGCACTCCCACTGAAAGATCAGGTTTGTAGTTTGGGGGGACTCTTAGATCCATCTCTGTTGCTGGAGGCTCAAGTGGCTGCAGCGGCTCAGAATGCCTTTTACCAGCTTCGGCTGATTCGCCAGCTACTGCCTCTCCTGGACAGGGATAGCTTGGCCACAGTGGTACAGACATTGGTAACTTCAAAATTGGATTACTGCATTGCGCTCTATGTGTGGCTGCCCTTAAAGCTCATCCGGAAGCTGGAACTAGTGCATAATACTGCAGCTCGACTGTTGTCCGGAGCTGCCCCTTTCCAGCATATAACTCCTTTGCTGAGGGAACTGCACTGGCTGCCTATTTGCTACCCGGCCAGGTTTAAGGTTTTTGTACTAGCGTACAAAGCCCTAAACATCTTTGGACCAGGATACCTGAGAGAGCGCCTTCTTCCCTATCAGCCTGCCCAGTTGCTGAGGTCATCCGAGGGCATACTCCTGGTGGTTCTACATAGACCCATCCTCTGATTGGAGTCCAGCAGGGGTAGAGCCTTCCGTGTGGTGGCTCCCCTCCTATGGAATTCCCTGCCTCTGGAGGTCAGGCATGCATCAACTTTCTATTCCTTCCGGTGCCTCCTGACCTCCTGGTTGTTCCAGGAAGCCTTTCCTTAACAACCAGCCATGGTTTATTTTACACTTGTTTTTTTAAAAATATACTTTTAATGTGTTTTTATTCTGTTTTTATTCTATTTTATTTTGTCCACTGCTCCGAAATTTTGAATGGGGAGCAGTATATAAATACTGTAAATAAGTAAATAAATTCGAAGATAGTAAAGTCCATATTTCACTGAAAATTCAGATTAAAATTCTTCCAGACTTTCTGTAATGTTTCCTTTGTCCCCCAAATCACTAACAGGTAAAGATTTGCCTAGTAATATGGAGTGTTCTTTAAACAGCACATATGTCTTAAAGTGCTGGAGAGATGCTTTTTCATTTACAAGGACCTCTTCCCTTACTGGCTGTGATTTGTCTTTTACATGAAACTATCCATTGAATGTGTTTATAACATACTATGACAACTGTGTCTGCATGTACATTCCATTTTGTTGACCTCATGGAAAATGCTTAATTTTTTCTTTCTTATTTATAGATATTGATGAGTGCAGTTCCTTCTTTGGGCAGGTGTGCAGAAATGGGAGGTGTTTTAATGAAATTGGTTCTTTCAAATGTTTATGTAACGAAGGTTATGAACTTACTCCAGATGGCAAGAACTGTATTGGTATGTATGAAAACAATTACCAAGTGTAAAAGTGCCTTGACTAGGACTGCAATACTATGCAAACTTAAACCCACTGAACACAGTGGGACTTACTTTTGCATAAATATGCATAGAATTGTGCTGGAGTTTGAGCCAATATGTGTAAAATTGCACAATCATTTGTGCTTACTTAGAAATAAGCTACGCTGAAATCACAAGAACTTATTTCAACATAAGTTGTTTAGGAGGAACTACCAGAAGGTATTTTAATTCCTCTTCTATAAAGTACTGATAATGAAATGTTTATATAAAGAAAATTGATGGCAAATTAGTGATAGGTCTAGTATAATGCCTTTCACTTTCAAAAACTAAACAAGTTAAAGAAGCCCAGCAAAGGGATTGTGAAGACCCACATATAGATGTACACTGCAGCTTAAGCACAATCTTGTACTTGAGAAGTCAGACAGAACTAGCTGTCTCTCTCCGTCTTCTGCTGTTCTTTCTCTTATTACTTTCGGTTGATGCAGATCTGTACTGGCCTCCATGAGCAAAATCCAGTTTCTCACACGGCAAAACTTTCTCCTCCCTGCTGCCCCCCTCACACCCTCCCAAAATCTGCTCTGGGTGCTTCCCAGTGGGTGGAAGATGCAGAGGGAAGGGGAATCTTCTACATTCCACTAGCTGATGAGCAAATTGAATTCTATCTCATGGCTTCTATGTGCTAAAATGACTCTTAAGATTTCATTCAGAAGAATAGATTAGTACCCTCCCCCATTTACAGAGGCTAGGATCTAGTCCTAACTTAAGAAATCTTATGCTTCATCCTTTGAGCTGGTTCCTGGGTTCACAAAGAATGTTCCTTTGTTGAAGAGAACACTGCTTACAACCAATATTAATGAAACACGGTTATATACAGATAGACTCAGGGCTATTTAACACAACACAACAGAGCACAGACAGAAGTATGGGATCAAAGGTCATTGTTACAGATTCTTCTCTACAATATATGCACATTGTGCCTGTATGTATTCATCTTAGAATCTCTAAGTTATTTTCTCTCTTTCCCCCCATTCTATTGAGATATTAATGAGTGTGTGGTGCTTCCTGGCTCATGTTTTCCTGGTACATGTCAAAACTTGGAAGGATCATTCAGATGCATCTGTCCACCTGGGTATGAAGTGAAAAGTGAAAGCTGCATTGGTAAGCTTGCAGTTTATCATAGTACTGACTTAATGGTAACACTGTAAAGCACAGTGTCATAGTCTGATGGAAATTACATTTAAGTATTGTGTTACTTATTTCCAAATGTAATGACTTTTAGATATTATTTTAAGTATTATTGTTTTGATGCAAACTGGAATGTGTGTGTGTGTGTGTGTGTATGATTTACTGAATCTATGTTTGATGTAACATCCACAATTACCCACTGCCAATACATGAAAAAGTATAGCAAAATTCATATACTCTCTGAAAATACTATCATTTTTGGCAAAGATTCAAGTTACTCCAATGTATATAGTAGTAAAGAAATGTAATGTTTAAAAATTATAAAAAGCAGTTAAGATCTTCCCAAGCTTTAAACCTTACAGAAGTCTATGGACAACTAACCTCTGAACCAAGCTCACATCTAGGGTGCAAATGATATTTTTGTGTAGTATTTAATATTGTTAATTTCAGCATCCAAGGAATGCCTGCCTGGTACTTCAATATAAACTTTCTTTTTAGATTCTAGGGACTTTTCTACACTCTTTTCTACACTTTTTCGTGCACTCATCATTCCCTACTCACAGTTGTTACAGGTTTTTTAGACTACAGGGTGACCCTTCAGTTTCACTTCTGTATCTAACAGCAACTTTGAGGAGTTTATTTTAGAGCAAGGGAAATTTGTGAAAGGCAGTTTCCTCTTGTGTCTGTATTTGTGCTATTCCACTGTACCACAGGGCCATCTAGAGGTTATATAGCAGAAAAGCAGTAAAGGAAACACTCCTCGTGTAGTGCTCGGATCTCAATACTGCAATGAAACCAAAAGTAGATACAGCAGATTAACAGCTGATTAATAGCCTCGTGTAGAAAAGCTCTGGATGCTTCATTATTTCATGAAAGAAAGTGAAACAGATATATGAAATTAGAAACCGGATCAGTGCGAATTGCATTAGGTTTCATGAGAATAAGGAAGAAAGATACCAGAAACCAAAAAAAGAACAAATCCTATATGTTTTCAAATTAACCATACAGGAAGTACATCATTATGTCTTTGCTTTGCCAAACTCCACTGATATTAGTGGGATTTTTACCCAGATGATAATTGAAGGAATTTCTAAATGTGCTTTAAATGGTCTACATGAATTTAATTTACATAAATCAAGGTACAAAGTCGTGCTCAAAGATGCTGGACTTTTCTCTTGAGCAATATATTTTAAAAGATTACAAGTTCTCCTATTCCTTTGTAACACTTAGTGCATGTTACTTCGTTTTCTTGCCAGACTTTGAATGTTTTTGATAGCAGTTCTCAGCAATATTAACAGATTTGCTTGAGATTAATCCAAGTTATCTTCTGTTGAAAATCATTCAAACTAGTACAATGAGCTCAAAAGATCGCTTTACAGAGGGGTAAAGCATACCTAGCAGCTTGCTTGTACATTCAGCGGAAACTCAGAAAGCTCTCACAGAATCAGTCTACTATGAGGACAAACAGAGAAATATTCCCAGTTCTTTAGATCAGGGGCATTGACATTTTACAAATCTAGCACATTTATATATAATAAACTAGCAGATAACAAAATCTATAGCATTCCATCTTCCATTCCACCTTCCATCTATCAGTGCAATAAGGTTTTAAATATTCAGGTTAAAAATTCCCACCCTCATGACAACCCTTCAAGGTAGGCTGATGCTAGGCCTGTCAGGTAACTTCAAAGCTAATTAAATGTGTTCCTATTCTCTCTCTCTCTCTCTCTCTCTCTCTCTCCCCCCCCCCCCCCTCAACACATGGCCAGGGCCACCTTAAAGCTGCTGCCATGATTTTACTTGTCCCCACAGAAAACTAAAGCTACAACTCCTGGAATGCCTTTCACTACGGTGCCTGACTTGCCCAATGTCCATTCTTCCACTGAGACTCACAGGAAGTGAAGTCTGGCTGAGCTGGTCTACGCTGCACTGTTCAGTCGGTGCCTGTAGGTAGGCCGTGAGGGAGCCAGCCTACTGACTGACTGACGGTTAGCTTGGTTGCCATTGGCAACGGGCCCTGAGCTGCAACCTCCTCCCCTCCTGCTCTCAATGGTGCCTAGCCACTGAGACAACTGGCCCCAGGCACTCTCCCTTCAGTCCCAGGAGGGCGAGCCACTACCAGATGATGGCTGCCAAAGTCTGATAAGTCTTGTAGGCATAAGCCTAAGTCCCTGAATAACGTATTAATCTTTGAACACTGTCTGAGGTGTGGGAGAAGATAATTGGAGAGTGGGCCTTCTTAGTTGTGGCACCCTGCTTATGGATTTCTTTTTCCCAGGCAGCCTGGCCTGGTGACTGCATTAATGACTTTCCAGTGCCAAGTGAATATTTTATTTTTTTCCCAAGGCATTTTGACTTGATGAGATTTCTTATGCTGTGGTGTGGTTGTTGTTGTTTTTTTTGGGGGGGGGGGAGGGGGGTTGGTCATAACTGAA
Source organism: Anniella stebbinsi (assembly GCA_029215795.1). Classification (NCBI taxonomy): domain Eukaryota; kingdom Metazoa; phylum Chordata; class Lepidosauria; order Squamata; family Anniellidae; genus Anniella; species Anniella stebbinsi. The sequence goes on along the minus strand of JARDYH010000002.1, from coordinate 69,315,596 downwards.
CCACAACATTCCAAGACAGATGCAGGAATTACTGAATAAAATTTACGTAAAAGCCTGACTATACCATTGAAACAGAAGAGTGAATGGAGGAATGACTGATAGCTGAGGCTAGAATGGAATGGTGGGCAGGGTTAGTGGCAGTTGGAGAAAGTCAAGTAGAAGGAGAACAAAGACAGTTAATGAGGGGTCAGGAAAGTGGGAGCTGAGTTAGGATTGAGAGATAGTGACCTGGCTTGCACATAGTGACCTGGCTTACTAACTCATGCTTTATTTAAAATTAGCCACTCTACATGCCTATACTATACCTCCCAGCATGCCTTTCATGTCCCACAGGTCCCTGAGTCCTCTGACAGGCGTTTCTCTCCTCTCATCACTGAGGAGGGGAGGTAAGTGGCTGTCAGTGGACATGCCCAGCTCAGGCTAAATCCTGCTGGGACTGCCTCGGCATGTGCTTCTCACCCATCAAGTGCTCCATCAGGAGCCCATATTGAAGGGCCGGTGTCAGCCGTGTACTTCTCCTCTTCATCAGGCTGTTTCTGGGTATGCACAGAGTTCCTCCCTTCCTTCCTCCTAAGAGCGAAGGCCACACATGCACTTCTCCCAGATTCTGAGAAAACAGTGATATCAGGATAGGGTGCCCTTGAGCTTGTTTGGCGCCTCATAGTCATGCTGCTGTATCTAGTTACAATTTTAAAACCATGCAGAGGGTGGGAGGAGGCACCGCAAATGGAAGCAGCCCATTTATGTGGGTTGTTTCCTTTTATGTGGAATTGGGTTGACTGCTCAAGACCAACCTTAGGAATTGTGAAAGACATGTAACAGCAACCCGCCCATGCACTCACAATGGCCGCCAAAGACCAATAAGTCTGGCCTCCCACCCAAGGCATGCTGGGAGTTCTGCCCAAGACTTGCTGGGAGTTGTAGGCATAAGCCTTGGTTTTTATTAAATTCTTTAAAAATACTTAAAACCTAAAATTCTGTGTTTTTGGATTTATCTGATACATTGTATAGCCAGACCTATCAGCATGCCAAATTTCAAGTTTCCAACTCATCTGAAAGTGGATAAATATTTCCAGACATACACATACTTTCCGCTTATAGGTAGAGAGAGATGGAAAGATTGCTGGAAATATCCAGTGGGACTGTTGTCCTCCCACTGGGACTTACCAGTAGTACAACAGGGAATTAACCCTAAAATAACCCTGAAAACACTTGTTTCTCGATCGGAATATGTTGGCGGAGCTCCCTTCTATGAGCTCCACTAGCCTATCCCATTCCGGAAATGAGCATTTCACCTCATTTTGGTTTGCTTTTAGAACCACTAACTCCCCATTGTGTTAGCTGTAGGTCCAGCTGGTGTGTGGGCTCTATATGATACTGCCTTGTGATTGCGATTGAAAAGAATACACACAGAGTTCTCTAATTGAAATGTTTTGGACTTATATAGTGCAATGACAGGATCATTTCTATGTGAAGTCAATTATCAGAAGAAAAGATCCAGGAATTTTAAAACACACACACATGCATAAGAGAACATGCCATAGGGACATATTTCAAAAAGTACAGGGTGAGTAGGAAAAGCTGAGAGTGATGGATATCAGTGAAGACTGACAAAGTCTATGTTTTATGAAGTGATATTTCGAGAGCAGACATGTGAGATCAATTATTAGCCAGTATAGTGACAGAGAAGAGGAAGAATCACACTTTTATGTAAAAATGAAAAGAAAAATAAGAGGAAATTGGTTATTAAACCTTCTTTCCCATGGCAACAGGAGCTGGCAACAAGGGGCAATTAATAGGGCTATTCAAAGGGAATTTGAGAGGATGCATCTGTAATCTCACTGCCAAGGTCAACAGGAAACAATAAAAGGGGCAAATTGTGCAAGCCAGAATCTTTCCTTTAACAGCGGAGGCTACCTTTGTTGAATGGGACTTCTGATTTGCACAACTACAGAAGGCTACTGACCATGATTCTGCTCCATTTTCAGTCTGCTTCAGTTAATTACCAAGAAGTAGTACCTCGGCAGCCCTAAAGGACTCTAGTGTGGAAGCAATTTAATGTAAGATTTTGTTATAGTAATGAAACTGGAAGACACACTGTAGAGGTTCCTATTTAAGTTTCTTTTATGTGATTGATGTGAAATGAGTAATGTGTGATGAAACAAGTTAAACTGTGAAATTTATTAAACATATCAAATAAATATATGATAAAAGAAAAGTTATATTGCTCGCCTGTTACTCGCCTATATTCAGAAGTTTGAAACTGCAAGTGGTGTATAATGCAAAATACGAGATGTTTAATAACCTTTAATCTTTGCCATTTATGATGTGCTGTTCTAGTGAATGTTGTTATACAACCTGCAGAATAAAGTTGGACCGAAGTGAAAAAGTGGCTGATGTTATTGCCACATTAATAATGTAGATTTGGAGATGTCATGTTTTCATAGACTGTCTTTAGTATCAAGGAAAGCAGTCATATGGCCTCTAGACAATGTATGGTGGGGCCATAGAATAGTTCATATTCCTGGATCCGAGGCCCCCTCCCCATCGCCACTGGCACGGAGATAACTGCAACAGCTGCCTTTCCAAGGTCACAAAAGTGACCTTAGAGGGAAGATAAAACGGACATTCCTGTGGGCAAGGAGAGGAGGGGACTGGAGAGGAATCCTCCGACCTCCCGTGCCTTCTTCCCTATGCCTTCCCGATTCCGTAGGTAGGTGGCCGAAAAAACCCATCTAGAGTGGGAGGAGCACGTATGGGAAACAAAAATATAATAGTACTTGAACAAAAGGACTAATAAGGGTTAGACATTATAAAGCAATTGTTGCTGTAAAATATCTTTAAAAATATTGTCTCTAACTAAGACACAATATTCAACAGCTCTCCATAAAAATGGTATATCAGTTTGGACAGTAATTCATGTTTTATTCATATTTTCAGATATTGATGAATGCAATGAGGATCCCAACATCTGTCTCTTTGGATCCTGCACTAATACTCCAGGAGGATTCCAGTGCATCTGCCCAACAGGCTTTGTGATATCTGACAATGGCAGGAGATGTTTTGGTAAGCACTGGCTGTAGCAGTCCACAGTAGTCAATCCAAATGTACAAGAGTGGGGGCTATTCAGTATATAATAATTTGGCTAACTTTGGGCTTTATTTATTTATTTATTTAATGAAAACATTTCTATCTCACTTTCAACCGCACAGAAAGCTTCAGCTATTGGGCAGTATAGAAATGCTGTAAATCAATCAATCAATTTTTTTTAAAAAAAAATGTTCAAGTGGACTGACATGTTCATTAAAATAACAATGAAGTTCAAATTATATCACATATAAAGCTAAAGATGAGATAAAGCAAATTCATACTTGACATGCCAGAAAAACAAAAAAAATCAGCAGATCAAATGCTTGCCTAAAAAGATATGTCTTCAGAAGGCTACTAGAGAGCAGTGTGTGTGTGTTTTTCTGTGTGTATATGAAGGGCCTCCCTAGGAAGGGGATTCCATAACCTCAACATGCCTGCAGAGAAAGTCCTCCCCCACTCCCAACCAAATGCAGTTCACGTGGTGGTGGTATGTAAGGCAGAGCCTATCCAGAAAATCTTAATGAACAAACAGGTTAATATGTGTATAATGCTCAAAATATAATAACATTGGTAATCTTATATATATTTACCTAGAATATATATATTCTATTGAATTCAATAAATTCTATTGAATTCAATGGGACTTACTCTCAGGTAATTGTGTATAGGATTTTAGCATTAGTCACCAAGGAAAAAGCAAACAGACAAATAATTTAGCAAATTTTATTATGCAAAAGCATTGCATAATATACTATCCTCTATACTGTCTACAGAATACACTTTCATTAGTAAAACAATATTTGTTAACTGAACAATGGAAAGCTCCTTTTCAGTACAGTCCCACTATTGTTAATGAGTTGGATCCAGAGTTGGCTCTCTGTGAACAGAGACTGAGGGAACAAGATCCAGTGGAATCTCCTCAATGGAGGACTGGGATGGAACAGTGAATTTTGCTAATTCCTTCTTCCTTCTCCAGCGTGAAATGCCATCACACACACTGTTTTGAGGGTGGTCCCAATGCACTGCAGAGCAGATTTTCAGGAGCATAGGGGGAGAGGGTGAATTGACCAAAAGTACCCCCACCCATTCCGCCTATAGGATCATATAGTTCATAAAGTTCTGCTCATTGCAATCCAATGGATTTTTGGCAAGTGCTTCAGTGTATTGTAGCACTAAGCCCTTTTTAGGCAGCACAATTTTTTAATGCTGTGCCAAATGTTTGCATACAAACATTTCCAATACATAAGTAGTATTTTTGTAGTGTCTGATCTATTCCCTAACACCTCTTGCTCACTTTTGTTTGCTGCTCTTCATAGCTGTGATCTGCTGATACTTTGGTACAATTTCAAAAAATGAAAAATACAGCTTTTCCTGATTATTTTATCCCAGTCAGCTGGGGATGACTTAGTTGGTGTCATGACTGCCTGTCAGTTTTGGCTATATGATTCAAACTAAGGGCAGGAAGCATTCTCTTCAGTCTCAGTGTATGGGCATTAACTTATGTACCATTGATTTCAGTGGATCTAAGTATAGCTAAGTTCCATCCCATGGAAAGGGCATGGTGAACAAATATCACACCCTGCTGTTATGGGTATAGATGAAAATTCCCCCATGTGAGAAGTGAAGAGCAGACTAACTGATTCCTTTCATTCTGATTAGTCATCCCAACTACCAAATTCTGTGACATTTGGGCAGGATCTACACTACAGCTTTATAACAGTAGTGACAACTGTTGGGGCCCAGGGCATACTCCATATACAGTTTTCAAACCGTTTTCAAAGTGTCATATCCTGGTTGGTATAGATCTGGCCTTGGTTTCTCCCCTAGATACTCGACAGAGCTTCTGCTTCATGAACTTTGAAAATGGAAAGTGCTCTGTACCAAAAGCTTTTAATACCACCAAGGCAAAATGCTGCTGCAGTAAGATGCCAGGAGAAGGTTGGGGTGATCCATGTGAGCTGTGCCCTAAAGAAGACGAAGGTAGAGAACAATATGTAATGTTTTTCAAGAGGAGGCAGAAAAAGAAAAAATATAACTAACATAGAAAGACTCCAGTTGTCAAACCACATCCTTGAGAGAATTCCCAATGATTCAGTGGGACTACTCCTAAGTAAGTGGTTTCAGGAGTTGTATCTTTAGTCAGTGGAGGTGATCCTGCAGAATAATCTGTTGGATCCCACTCACTGGCTGTTTTCGAACGATACAAACGGAGGGGGGAAGAGGCAACTGTCAGTTGTGTTGCTTATTGTGTCGTGAGGAGGGCAACACACAACGCACACACAACTGATGGTACGCTAGGCTGACCATATGAAAAGGAGGACAGGGCTCATGTAACTTTAACAGTTGTAGAGAAAAGGGAATTTCAGCCAGTGTCATTTGTATGCAATTAGTTCCTGATGAAATTCCCTCTTCATCACAACAGTTATAGTTGCAGGGGCCCTGCCTTCTTTTGTATATGGTCACTCTAGTATAGTGCCTGCAACTTTAACTGTTGTGATGAAGAGGGAATTTCACCAGGGACTAATTGCATACAAATGACACTGGCTGAAATTCCCTTTTCTCTACAACTGTTAAAGTTACATGAGCCCTATTCTCCTTTTCATATGGTCAGCCTAGGTATGCTATTAAGCAACGGGGGGAAACAACGGGCTGCTTCGTTGTTTTTCAAAGCCCCATTGCTTATTATGAGGCCGGGACTTTCAGCTGCACTACGGGGGGAGGGGCAACATGTCGTGTGGGAAGTACCCCCTGCTTAGTGTATTGTGAGTACGTTATCCCCCCTCCCTTGCCTAAACCAGCCTCCAAAGCATCATAGGAAACTGGAGCTGGTTAATGGGTTGGAGCCTAAAAACACTAAAGCAATTAGTGGCTTTGGTGTATGTGGTTTTTTTGCTTGTTGCTATTGGCTTACATTAAAAGCTGGATACTGATTACAGCAACAGTTGCTGATTACATTGTACCATTTATTATTCAGACTTCTTGTATTTCTTTTCAAGAAAAATCAAAAAAGTCTCTCTTCTAGTAGGTCTTTTTAAAACTATATATGTTTTTGTTTAATTTGCTGTCATCAGCAGTTTGTTCTCCTTCTAGTATTATTGCCCCCAAAAATGTTCTTGCACAGTTGCTTTCCAGGATTTGTGTCCATTTGGCCATGGGACTATCCCTGGGATTGATGATACACGTGAAGGTATGTCTGTACTTTATACTGTCCCAAAACTGTTTAGTTCTTGCTTCAAAGAATAATTACTGTTTTTCGTTGCTTTTCTTGTAAAGTGCTGTTGATTTTTCAAATGTGGCTAATTTTCTTGACTATGCAGAGATCACACAAGGCTTACTCTAGCTAGTATTTTATACCAAAACATTTGATATTTTAAATATATAGCTTTAAAATTAGTGAAGCATATCAAAAATCAAAAAGCTATAAAATTTTAATTTAATTTTAATTTTAGAATTTTAAAAAAATTAAATATAAAATTTCTAAACTGGATGTGCTACTTATGGTCATTTGATTCATTTTTAGAGTTCATTTTTAGCATGAGAAAAATTGTTTCCTTTTTCATTCATTAATTCTTTTGGGAGTGGGTAAGAAAGGGAAATTCTGCTATTGTTCATTAAAATGTATCCCTGTTACACTAAAGGAGTCTTGAGGTGGATAATAGAACAGTATAAAAGATGTGACATGGCTTTCTCCTTTTTAGATGTCAACGAATGTCTTGAGAGCCCAGGCATTTGTTCCAATGGTCACTGCATAAACACAGATGGATCGTTCCGTTGTGAATGTCCCTTGGGATACAACCTAGACTATACTGGAGTGCATTGTGTAGGTGTGTGCTGATTCTGTACTATATGGAAAATTTATATATTGCATATGTTTGAATACTTAAAGTCCATGAACTTGGCCTACATCCCAGTTTTCAAAAGTTTGTTTTGCCTGTTATATCCTAGATACCGATGAATGTTCAATCGGTAATCCATGTGGAAATGGTACATGTTCCAATGTGATTGGTAGCTTTGAATGTAATTGCCTTGATGGGTTTGAACCTGGGCCAATGATGAATTGTGAAGGTAAATTATAATTTACTTTATCTTCTTACTAAGTTTCAGCTGCTAGCTTGTTCTGACATCTTATTTGGGTACTCCTGTAAACTCCCATAAAGGACCAAAAGGAAAGGCAGATTTGTTTGTTTTGTTTTTATAGGATGTCTGCCTTCTAGATGTCTGGATAACATTGCTTTTTTAGTGTTTGGGAAAAATCATTATTCCATTTTAAAGCAAAGCAGTTCTACTCTCATTGTAGAATTTGAGAGAACAAAATACATTGAGATGAATTAGCAATATGTGAAACCTGTCCCTTTATTTCACTGAAGTATCTAATATCATTGCTTTTACGAGCAACTTCTGGGGATCCAGGATTCTTATCTTCCCCACCTCACCTCTGCAAAATGAAGCGTTACAGCAATTGGCTAGCTCATACATGTTGGTTCTACCACAAATGATGCATTCTCAGAGAGGGGTTCCCATTGTGTAGAATTCCTTTCCAAGAGAAACCTGCCCTTCTTTTAGAATAGCAGGTAATCTGAAAAAAAACAGGCTTTTTTTTAAAAAAAAAAAACCATGATGTCTGCCTCCTATTTTAATGTTTCCATTATATTTTAATAATATTTGTTTTAACAAGCTGTAAGCAGTTCTCTATTAAAATAACAAAGAGTCTTGAGGCACTTTAAAGACTAACAAATATTATGGCATCAGCTTTCATGACAATAATAATTACCTTATTTATAGTAGCCATTCACAAAAGCGTTATTGGGTGATAACACAGAATCTTTGCATTGGTGAGATGATTAACACATGGTGTATGTTTTTTTAAAAAGCCTTTTGTCAAGCCTCAGGAGATAGAGTTGAATCACTTGATGAACTGTAGCTCAGGTGTTTCACATTGAGATCTTTCTTTGAAGTTCCTTTGTTCAAGGATGGCTACTTTAAAGTTAGTGAAGTGTTTCTCCACATGTTTTTCTGAATATGGTTATTTCTGATACCAGATTTAAATCCATTTATTCTTTTGTGTAGAGATTGGCCTATTTAGAATGCAGTAGGGCATTGCTGTCAAAAGATGGAATTTATCACATTGGAAGGGAGTGTGTATTTGAACCATTTTTGTTGTGGTTGGAATTAGTAAGTCATATAACAGTGTTGCTAGAATAAGTCCTATAATAGTGTTGTAGGTCTTATAATAGTGTTGCTAGAATACAGTAGATATGGAGACAAAGTTGATGTCTGGATCTGCCACTCTGTCTTATTCCTGTGTCTGTATCTCTGAAACTTCATCTATTGTTGCTGGTGATATGCTGTTTTAAGTCAGGTGATTGTCTGTAAACAAGTCTTGACATCCAAGGCTTGTGAGATGGAAATGCAATTGTCTAAGGTGTGCTGTAGATCACTGATATTACATCTGAGTAGCTTTAGCTGGAAACCCTAGGTGACAAGTGGTGTTCTGTTGCTATCTCTTCTGGGTCTGTCCTAGAGTAGATTGTTTCTGGGTACAAGTCTAGCCTTGTTGATCAGTTTTGTTTGTGTTTTGTTGGGTGGGTATCGTACTCTGAAGAATGCCTGTTGAGGCTTTGAATGAATCTGAACAGGTAGTGAATGGTTGTATCATAGGACTTGGCTGTAGACAATAGATCTTGTAGTGTGTTCTGGTGAAATCTAGAAGCATGTAATTATGTGTAATGAGCAGTAGATTTCCAATATAAGGTGGCATTGATGTCAATTTCATAGTTGTACAGTCATGTTCAGAAAGTGAACCTTGTTGTGTGAACTGATCTAGACTGAGATTGATGCTAGGATGAAAGTTATTAAAGTCCTGGTGGATTTTCATCAGGACCTTGCATCCATAATGGATATATCATTTATGATTCTCAAGTTGAGAAGATGCTTTTGGGGACAAGAGCTGAGAAAGCATTTTCTAACCCTGCTAAGAAGATGTTGGTATAATGGGGGGCATGCAAACACCCATGGCAATATCATTGATCTGAAGATATATATTCTTTCCAGAGCTGAAGTAATTGTGGGTAAGTGCAAAGTTACAGAGTTAGTTGTTAGATATTCTGTAGCACCATCAGCAATAATATTCCAGATGGATTGTAGTCCATGTTTGTGATTGATGTCAGTGTAAAGGACCTCAATATCCATGGTAGCTAGGATGGTGTTTTCTAAGAGATTGTCAATAGATTATAGTTTCCTCAGGAAGTTGGTGGTATCCTATATGTAACTTGCCATATTGGTGACTAAGGTTTGAGAATGGAGTCCATGTAGCCAGAGACCTTAATTGTGATAGTACTAATGCCCAAACCAATAGGGCACCCAGGATTGCCTGATTTGTGTATTTTTGGGTAGCAGATAGAAGATGCCTAGGTGAGAATCCTGAGGTTTGTCCTTGTAAGATTTGTTTCTGCATATCTGTGGGAAATTATTTCTGTAGTTCTTCCTGGTATCCCTCAGTGGGATTTGAGAATAGAAGCTTGTAAAATGTGGTAATACAGCGTTCCCTCTCAGGCTGTTATATGTAGTTTAACTTGCTCATGCTGACAACAGCATCTCCTTTGTCAGCCTCTTTAATTATGTCAGTATTGTTTTTGAGGCTGTGGTTAGCACAAAGTGATAAACTATGCTGTTTGCTGGTTACCTCAGCTTGAGCGCGGCACTGGAAACATTTATGATAAAAATCTAATACAGTATTATTATGACCATATGTAGGGATCCATACAGAACTCTTCTTCCTGTAGCATTGAGAGGACATATGTTGTATGTCAGTGCATTGTCTAGAGGTGTGCTGGGAAGATAGTAATTGTAGTGTGCACTGATTACTGTTATGGTGGAAATATCCGTTGAGTCAAAGATAGCAGAAAAAAGCCTTTAGGTCACCACAGAATTATATAATATGTATGGATTTGGTGTAGCAGAAGACCTGCCTGTCTCAGTGATAGGCAAATGCATGCAGTACGTTAGATAGTTTGGTTTCTCTCATTTGCTTTACAGAAGCAAATTGTTTATAACAGGTTTGTTGTCTTGTTTCAGATAATTTCTGCCAGTTGTTGAATTGTGTAGAAGATTAGTTATTACATGGGCTTCCAGGACTGAGATTTCTTTCTTGATCTTTTTCTGTTTGCTATGGAGGATACTGATTAGATGGTTCAGTGGTTTTGGGGAGAGAGTGTAATACAGTCATTCAGCACAGTCCAAGTGATAGGTAAATGTTAACAGATTTTTTCACCTTCAGTTCCTTACGGATGATGTCCTACTGTTTGCATTCAGTTAGAAAGGTGGTCTACATCTGTATCTGGGAAGTTTCTTCGTGAGATTGATAGATTTCCACTCCGTTCTGGACTGGTTCCTTCCATTTAACCGTTCCAAGAGGGGTAGTCTGTTAGTCTCTTGCAGCAAAAGCAAAGAATGCATTTCAGTTCTCCCTGATTGTTTACAATTCCTCCCTGAACTGTGTGTGTGTATGTGTGTGATACACACTTGGCACACAGGATAATACTTCATGCATCTGCTGAAATGGGGTGTAGCCTATAAAAGCTTATGCCATGATAAATTTGTTGGTCTTTAAGATGTCACAAGATACTTTCTTGTTTTTTGGTGAGATAGATTAAAATAAGAATTTATTTGGGATCTATTAAAATAGTTGAAAATTATATGTAAAAGGAAATTGCAATAACAAAGATAACAAGCTGTAGCTAATTAATGGATATTTTAACATGCACTAAAAGGATACTTACAAAGGAAACTGAGAGAATCTACTTCAAATGTTTCTCTTATTATTTTGTGCATGGTTGAAAGAGGAGAAGGGATTGTGGGATGTATCCAACCCTGAGCATCTGCCAACAGATAGAGAGCATGAGTGAAATGGTTTTCCCCTCTGCCCTGCAGCCCCCTTGTGTTTCCCAATCCTGCTCTGGACAGCTGGGGAATGCTGTGCAGGAAATCTGGAAGGTGTGCGGGGGGGGGGGGGGGGTCTGCACACTTGCATGATGTTGGAATTAAGCCTAGGTCTTAGACGAAGTGTGTCCTCCAAGGCTAATTTCTCCCCTGCCTCCTGTTTTGTCTTGTTTAGATATAAATGAATGTGCACAGAACCCTTTGCTATGTGCTTTTCGCTGCATAAACACCTATGGTTTTTATGAATGTACCTGTCCAGTGGGTTATGAATTAAGAGAAGACCAAAAAATGTGCAAAGGTATGTATCTTCTACATTTTTGTATAAGTGTTGATACCTATCACAAAAATTATCAAAAATATATCACCTTTATCCAACACTTTACCCAACACTGTTTCTACAACATAAAACATCTTTAGTAAATTCTTGGTGAATTGCTTGTAGAAAAAAAGGCATCTTAAAAATACAGTACTGTCTACAAAAGGTAGGACAGACCATAAAGGAAGTATTCATCTCTATAGAGCACATAAGTGTGATAAAACAAGAGACAACACTAGCTTTGTTAATTGCAAAAAATATTGTAGCTTGTATTTAGTCGTTGTATACACCATAAATCACCTATAATTCCTTTTACTTGACAAAAAATTAGAAGAGTAAGCCTGCAATCTTGTACCCATTTGCTTGGGAGTAAATCCATTGAACTCAATGTGGCTTACTTTTGAGTAAATATGTATAGTATTGCACTGATAGTAGAGGGGGAAGTAGATTCATGTACTAATAAATGAATAAATAATAAATAAATTCTAAACATACACATTATTTTGCTATTTTAAAAGATCTTGATGAATGTGCAGAGGGCCTACATGATTGTGAATCAAGAGGCATGATGTGCAAAAATCTGATTGGAACCTTCATGTGCATTTGCCCCCCTGGAATGACCCGTAGACCAGATGGAGAAGGTTGCATGGGTAGGTATCTAGAAAGGATGTCCTGCTCTCTAAAACATAAAGGAAAAAGCTTCAGTCCATTTAACTTAACAAGCTAAAGGCTGCAAACCACTATTGGATAGTAGCTGTTATTAATGTTGGGAAATTTAACTATGCGTAACTGTTGTCAGAAAGTTATCTGTTATTAGAGGGGCTGATAAATATTGTCAATAAGGGGCTTGTAATACAAATGTGTACCACTGGAAGAGATGCCTGCCCAAGCACAGCAGCCACCCACCATGTGGCAAGTGAAACTGTTGGCCACTGGTGCTCCTAGAACTGCTGACACCTTCTCTTCCACATTCCAGAAGCCCACACAGCCAGGCTACCTGGACCTATGATGTACAACTAGCAGGGAGTGTCACAAAGTAGCTCAGGCACTGTTGCTCAGGCCCCTGCACTACGAACAGCATTGTGACAAACACACCAAAACATTACAAGCCAATTTAAAATTCTAAAAAAGGGATCTTTTACTGACCACTCACAAAGGAAGCTCGTAAATAGTGGCTCAAATACAATTCAACTGGGGGCAGGTTCACATATCTGTATTTGTCATATAAATTGTAATTATTTTACTGATAGATTAAACAACAATTCTGTATGTAGTATATTTTATTAGGCCACATTAAGATACAAGTTTTGTAGCTTTACAACTTTAAAAATATATCAAATGTATTAGTGAGGAATGAAGTATATTTTCACCATACAACTTTTAATGTGCTAAGAGTTATGAATTCTCAAGAGAAAACTAAGAGTTTAAAATGACTGATGCTTATTATTATTATTATTATTATTATTATCATCATTTCTCTGGGTGGTTCACAACAATTAACAACTTGTTTCAATTCCAATTAATGTTTTGGCTGTTGTGCTGGTGTTCATGCTTTACTTTTGGTTTGTTTATTTGTTTGTTTGTTTGTGATAAAGATGAAAATGAATGCCGCACCAAGCCAGGCATCTGTGAAAATGGTCGCTGTATCAACATTATTGGAAGTTACAGATGTGAATGTAATGAAGGTTTCCAATCAAGCCCATCTGGAACTGAGTGCATTGGTGAGTAAATTTATGTCCCTAATATTCTGTTAAAATACAAGATGGTATTTAAAAAATCTTTGACAACCTGGATTTGTATTACTAGCTTGCTGAAACAATTTTGTATCTGTCTTGGCTTACATGTAGGAGATATGAATGAAGATGATTCTTCCGTTTGCTAAAAACATACCAATCAGTTGATTTGAGACAAAATTAATTAAACTTGAAAATTGGGAATAAATCCTATCAAGTAGTGATTAAAGACCAAGAAAATATAGAGGACATTACCTTGCCATTCCCTGTCCTGCATGTACTGCTCCACTTGCAAGACTTCTCTGCTACCATCATCCTTCCATGTATGCACTGACAGTTGTATTCATGTGCGGGCTATATACATAGATTCTCCTATTGCTCAGGTTACTGCTTGCATCATGACCATCATATTGCAAAGTTAGGGTATAGACTGTACATCCACAGTTTGATCAGACTATAATCTCTGATAGTAGTAATGTTATTAACTTTCATACTTAAGATTTGTGCTTCATCATGATTATCTTACACATTCTGTTTACAAATTTGCTGAATAAAAGCTACTGTATGCTTACTGTATAAGAACAACTTTAAATGCATAAAAATAAGGAAAGGCCAATATTTTGTTACCACTAAAGGGAATATTATAATGTTAGATTTAGCAATAGTTAATAATGTAAAGATATATGAAAAGTATTAAAGTTAAGTAGCATTTATGACTAATATTTTAAATTTCCCTTTAAAAACTACATCATGGCCAAAAACAAATCCTTAATTTAGAAGATATTCTTCATTGGCTAGACTAATTCTATAAAGTATAGTTGAAAGTGTTTCAAGCAGTATACCGTGATTATGAATGATGATGTACTATGGTACCTTTTAGCTGATTGAACAAAACTGGACTTGCTAAAGACATATACAGAATATTATACTTTTTTATTCTATAGCATTTAATCTGGAAAAATACCGATCGTAGCATCTTACAGTCACTGAGATAGTATCACATTGCATTCAAAAGCTTGCTTCCAAGAATTGGCCACACACATACTCCTTACTGCCATCGTTTACACTTTTTTTTAAACTACCATTACAACAAAAGTCCTTATTTCACTTCTAGAAATATTTTTCTATGCCATATTAATACAAATAAAAGCTGTTTCGCTAAACAGTAAGCTGCTCTGAGAGCCATAGCTGAAGAGCTGCTAATAAATAATTTACCAAACAAAACAACATCAAACACATCTTAATCTAATTCAAATGTTACTTCTCATATTCACTTCATAGATACTCGCCAAGGCTTTTGCTTTGCTGAAGTTTTGCAGATAATGTGTCAGATGGCCTCTAGTAGTCGTAACCTTGTCACCAAATCAGAGTGCTGTTGTGATGGAGGAAGAGGGTGGGGCAACCAATGTGAAATCTGCCCACTTCCAGGAACAACCCAATACAAGAAACTTTGTCCACATGGTCCAGGGTACACCACTCATGGAACAGGTATTGTTTTGATAGAGAATTGGGATACGTTTATGACAGAAATATATTTTGAACAGGTTTTTTTTAAAGGTCTTTGCCTTTTCCTAATTATTTGTGGAATAATATTTTATTCTGCATATTTCTCTTACTGACCACACTCATATAATCTTACAAAGAGCCTAAAATAGGAAATGTGGGCTAGTAATACTAAAGCAAAAGATACTTACAAAAAACTTTTTGCACACCAAAAAATCCGAAAATTACTAGTAGGAAATCATGTTAAGGCAGAATCAAAGCCTGAAGAAATGGAAATCTTTAAAATGTCATATCCTACGTACTTTTCCAGTTCCATTCCAGCCAATTTACATGTATTAATGCTGGGCAGCAATGCATTATGTAAAGCTCAACAAGAAATAGTTGTACTAAACCCACTAAACATAGTGAAAGTGAATGCTCAGATATTTGCAAAAAATAAGGTATTGTCAAAATATAAATTTAGATTTTAAGCACTTACCTTTGAATAATTGTAATATGAATTGTTAAGCAATTACCAAAGCAATCTAATGGGTGGGGGAGGGAGAAGAAGTGATGGAGGAACCTCCACTTCCTATGCTTCCTTTGATTTTGGCCTCTCTCCCCCATTTTACCTTTCTCTCCCATTGCTCCCAATGGGACGAAAATAAACCACACCAACTACAAAATGTAACTTTTACCTATTCCAAGGACATTGGGGGAACTCTGGATCCAAATCCTCCCCTAATCCTAATATACCCCCAGAATACCTTTTTTCCCTATATTTGCCATTAGCCTTCTGGTGGTGGAAGAGCAATAATAGGGGACCTAATGGAGGAGGCTTCTCTGCCTGCTGACCTCCTCTCCATGGGAAGAGAGGCAGAGTTCCACTTTATCCTGTGGCCCTTGAGACACCTTCCAAGGAGCCATAAATTTATACCCAAGACTGCAATCCCATATCCACTTACCTGAAAGTAAGCCTCATTGAACTTAATTGGGCTTTCTTCTGAGGAGACATGTATAGGAGTGCCGTAGCAAGTGTTTCCATGCTGGGGAGTAATTTTTAATTTATTTGCTATTATTCCACAGATATTGATGAGTGTAAGGTCATGCCAAGTCTTTGTAGGCATGGCCAATGCATCAATACCATGGGCTCCTTCAGATGCTTTTGTAAGGTTGGCTATACCACTGACATTAGTGGTACTTCTTGTGTGGGTAAGTTTTATTTCACCCTTCTTTTTAATTGACTTGAAACCTGTCTTGTAGCCTTTCATATTTTCCCATTATATAAGTGCATAAAAAACTTGTAATATAAAATTGCATTCAATCTTTTATTTTCAAAAACTAAAAATTCTCTCCCAGGTTTACAGTGGTTGTCTGTAACCAGGTTAGTACCTTCTCTTTGTTGGAAGACAGTGTCACCCTCTCACCCTAACATGGGGGGAATAGCTCTCTGCCATTTCAGACCAGCCCTGTATTTTGGTCTGGACATTTTTGTTCTTGTTTTGCTGTACTTTCTTCTGACCCATTTAATTTTTCTTTGTTTTTAGTTTTCTTTCTGTCTCGCTCTCTTGCTCTCTTTTTCCTCTACCTTAGCTAGAATAGGAGAAAAGTTATTGGGGATGGACCTAGAACCCAAGTCCCCTTCCTGCATCCTCCGCTCTGGATCAGGGCAGAATGGGAAACCATCTAGTCCCAAAGTGCCACCTCTTTCCATTAAGCTGGGGAACAACAGCAAATGATTGTTCATGAGTCATGAGGTGGGAGTGGTATGAAGCAGGGGTTGCTAACATCACCTAAGCAAACCAGCCCCTTCCCATCCACCCCAAATCCCATAGTTGGGAGTCAGGAATGGAGTTAATGGTCACATTGGCACTATCTCTGTGTATTCTGCTGCAACTGGGAGGGGATTTGTGAGTAATGATGTAACTGACATTTATAATTACGTTGTTTAGAATACAAATTTGCATAGCTCATAATGCTTGGATACAAGACAAATTAAACATTGTTTCCCTTAGAAATAATTCTTTGATTCAGGACGTCCTGTACAAGTGCGGAGTATTTTTTTCAATTTAGGTATTTAAAAAGTACATGAATATTTAAGCTTTAAATGTTAAGGCAAAATGATACAGTACAGACAGCATTATGAGTCAAGTTTAAACTCTTGAGGATGAGGGATATTTTCTCCCCAAGCATTCTCTAAAAATACTTGCGATTGCAGATCTGATCTGAACTGTGCTGAGGAGAGTTTGTTCATCACTAATTGACAGCTCAGATGTGGCTGAGACAAGACGTGATTGTGCAAACCTGGTCAGAGTTTCCTATTCTGCCAGATCTGGTCTGGGAAGGTAGGGTGTTCTTCCTCTAGGTGAGGTCAAAATCTATTCACCACATTCTCTGAATGCATGGGGGGGGGGGGGGAGCAGGATTGTGCCCATTTGCTCCAACCTTATATTCAGCTGATGGTTTGAGCAAGCTCTACATGTGTACAATTGTATCCATATAGACTGTAATGCAAAATCGGATACCTTGCTGATTTGGGTCCCCAACCATGCTTATAGTTGCTCCGAGGTAGAGCTCTATTCATACCATCTACTGAATGTGTGAGGACAGGGCCAACAAGAGCAATCCCATTCACCCTCCATGTTTTCAATGAACACCACTGAAGGTGTAACTAGGGCTCCTGACTTCCAACCAGAAACAGGTTCTAACATAGATGTTCAAAGACTGCACTCTTAGAGTACAAAGAACAATGGGGACTTATCTAGATCTGAGGCATGTTCTTTGATATCCTTTGGCGTAATCTGTCTAAGTACTTATTCCACCTAACTTGAACCATTGAAATAAATGGAAGAATTCCTAGAACTTTGAAGTCTTGTTTATCTGAAAATGGAACCCATATTCTGTCCCATTTAGTCAAAAGTATTGTCATTTTCTCATAGATAAAATGTTGTAAACTGCAGGTTGCAGCAGAGGGAGATGCGATGGAAAGCAGGGCTGTTCCACCAGCCCTGCCGAAAGACCACTTGGTTTTTTCCCCTCTTCCTTTCCTATCTTGCTTTTATTGATTGTATGTAAAGCTGCTCTGGGAGGCTTTTTGGCTGAGGAACGGGATAAAAATGCTTTAAATAAATAAATAATATGGCATGTATTAGAGGCTTTAATAAAACAATTCTCAAGAAAAATCATGACTCTTATCTTATCCAGAAATATAACATGTTGTTGATTTCCCATGTGGGGAAAATTAATCTCCTTTTATTTCTTTGTATCTTCAGTTATGATCATTTACAACTTTTCTTTCAAGAACCCGAATAACTAATAGTCTATTATTATCCTAATTAGATCTTGATGAATGTGCCCAATCTCCCAAGCCATGCAACTTTATCTGCAAGAATACAGAAGGAAGCTACCAGTGTTCATGCCCACGTGGCTACATCCTCCAAGAAGATGGAAAGACCTGTAGAGGTGAGGGATTGAGTACCTTGGTGGATTTTGTTTAACTTATTAATTTCTTCTTATATAATACTTGCGATTTTTGTTGAGAAACTGGTATGGGGTTTCAGTCTAGATTGGGAGCATGTTTCCTGCGCTGCTGGTTTTCCTTCAAAAGAAAAGTGGCCAGCTTAAGTAAGTTTCCTTTAAAAAAAAAAAAAAAGCGTGAAAAACATAATATGTAACTTGGCCCAATAGGTACTTTGCAAGGGCTTTCTATGCTTTTGCTGCAGGCAGGGAAGGAAAGGGCAGGGCTTTCTAAGAGTAACAAAGACTGGTTCAGGACTGCCCAGGTGTATCTGGTACTAACTAAAACAGAGAGACTGAATTCAGACGACATATTAAGCAACAGAGGAGGGGGGGAACAATCGTCAGTTGTGTTGCTTATTGTGACGTGTGACCACGCACACACAACTGACAGTATGCTAATTGGGCAATTTAAACAATGGAGAGAAACGACGGGCTTGCATGTTGTTTAGCCCGAAGCCCTGTTGTTTAAAGTGTCATCCGAATTGAGCCCCCGCTCTCTCCATGGACTATTCCGTTTGGGGATAGAGTTCTGCCGGCCAGAGCAGCCGAAACTCCCCGGCCGCTCTATACAGCTGGCAGAGCTCACGGTGCATGCTGGGATACGGCTGGGGGACTGAGGGAGGGGGAGGGAGGAGATGCTGCAACCAAAATGGCCGCCGTCCGTTCTTCGCAACCGGTGCGTTTGCCAGTGCCGAGCAGCGCCAGCTGCAGCATGTCGTGTGGGAGCACCACCTGCCTAACGCACGGACAGTACGCTATTTCCCCCTCCGTTGCCTAATATGTCGTCCGAATTCAGCCAGAGCATTCTTCGTAAGCTGGGCAGAGCTCTGCTCTACTTCTTAGATGTAGGATTTTGCTTAGACTTTGCAGTTTAATCCAAAACATGGGATAAGTATGTAAAAGAGCATTTTAGCTGCTCTGCTGAAACTAGAGGAAATTCTAATTATCCGGACTGTGTTATAAATAAGTTGTTGGTTTTAAAAGAAATAATCATAGCAATATTTTTTTACTTTTAGATCTTGATGAATGTCAAACTAAGCAGCATAACTGCCAATTCCTTTGTGTCAATACCTTGGGGGGTTTCACATGTAAATGTCCACCAGGTTTTACGCAACATCATACAGCTTGTATTGGTAAGATCAATTGAAACAATGAGTTTCCTTTCATAAAAAAACAAACAACATGTAAGACAATGTTTCAACAGAAGCCATCTGATGTATGTAGGATTAAACAAATCTTTTGTGTTATTTTATTTAAAGTCTAAATTTTGGACATTTGTCTTCATTCTCAGAAGTTCCAGGAATAAAATGCAGATACATAAAAATGTCAGAAGAAATCAAAGCATCTACTCTCTAAGCATTTTCTTAGTGAACATTTTTAAGCCGTTTCTGAATATTACCACATTGAGACAAATATATAGCCACATTGAGTCAAAGGAGCTTAGCATTATTAAAATCTAACTTAACATTCCAGTTGATCAAAACTAGATCAAAGAGTATTTTTCCATTGAAATATCAAATGTCTATAACCCTCTTTGATCTTTGGCATACATATCTTGCCAACTGAAATCATGTTCCTGAAGAATGAATGTTGTAAAACATTTTCAAATGAGAAGCCACCTTTTTACTTATTCAGCTTGTATCTGGTACTAGTACTATAGGTGCAAATAGTTCCCACAATCTATTATAATCAAAACCCCTACTCCTGCCATATTTCAGATTTATCTCAAGAAGTTAATTTTTTGTATACTACTGTGGAAACAAAAGCCTGCAAATTTCAAGCATAAAATCCATTGCAATATCCTTCTACATTTTAATTAGATCATTTTTTGCATTTTATTTGTTAAAAATGAAATTCTTTTTTGTAGATAACAATGAATGTGGATCACAGCCTTCGCTTTGTGGATCAAAAGGAATCTGTCAGAATGCTCCTGGAAGTTTCTCCTGTGAATGTCAGAGAGGTTTCTCTCTAGACTCAACTGGATTAAACTGTGAAGGTAAAATGTGAACATCCTAAGTTATTTGCAGAAGTTGTGAGATCATAGTCTTCCAGTGATAATTAAATGATTAATTAAAGGGGCATAGGAGTTAAGGCAAGTAGTAAACAAAAGGTTCCACTATTATAAACTTCAAAAGTATATTGCTTATATAAGTGAGATCTGTTGAGCTAATAATGTGAAACTAGGCATCTGACATCTATTTGATGAGATCTACCATTGCACCAAATTTCAAACCAATTTTAAACATGCATATCATATATTTCTTTACAATTCAGTAAAATGTACTGATGTATTTTATTCAGGCTTGTGGAAGAAGGCAACCCTTTATTGGTTTGGTTAAATTCTAAGTAGTGATTAAAAAATTATTAAGTTTTTCCTGCCCTATGATAACCTATGGTAGCAACTGCTGGCAAAGTTATAGAGTAGCTGTTTAGTTTCATTCTAAAGCTAGAATGCTACCAGTACTCTAGTGTGGATAGACAGATGGATTCTGTCTGTGTGTAATGCCTATTCCTTTCATTATGGAATAGGACCTCAGGGTTAAACTACAATTACTATGTGAATTGGGACCCTACCATGTGGGGAGGAGACTTTAACCTTTTATACCCCCCCCCCCACTGTGATCCTAATCCAGATTGCGCCCTTTGTGCCTGCAGTTTACATTGCCAAGTAGTGATCTGGTTGTAATTAGGGATGCCAGATTATTCCATTTTGGGGGGGTGGAGTTCAACGGATTTTTCCTGATTTGATCCTGTGGATTTTGTTCTGTTTTCCTCTGTTGGCATCGTCTGTAGCAGGTCAAACCAATACACCATGGATTTCTGGAGCGTTTTTTTTTAAAGGCTTTAATTTGTGCATTTTCCCCCAGGTTTTGGGGTAGGGTCGTGAAGTGTGTGCAAATGTTATTGTACTTTTTATTTATTACTGCAGAGCTTCATAGGAAAGCTGCTGCGTTGTATAACTGACAAATTGCCACCACGGGGCTTTTAACACGTATAGACAGCTCCCAGGTTCCCTTTTCCTGAACTGTCAGTGCACAAAAATTAGGAAGGATCATGGCCTCACACTACCTTTCTGAAAGCAGGAATGCAGAACAAAGGCCCTGATCCCTGTTCTTTATTTCTGTCTTGTGGGAAAAGGAAAAGTGGGGATTGGGGCCCTACTGCTGCATTTCAAGAGCTCTTCCTGAATGCCTCTGAAAGAGGGCGATATTCCATGGTCTCATGAGAGTTCAAGAAGTGCTGCGGGTTTAAAGAAACCTCTCTGTAAAGAATTTCATGTTGCTGCAAGTACACATGGCGTTTTTAAAGTAAAAAGAAAAAAAAATAGAAAGCAGATCCCTCAGCCACCTCCTAAATTTAAAAAGGTATGTAGAAATCCTGTTCCCCTCCACATGGAGAGAAAATTATTCAAATTCTCTCCCTCCCTGTGAAAGAGGCAGAAAAAACAAAGCCTCTTTCGCAGGGAGAGAAAAAAAATCCCAAAAATATGGGGACGGTTCAGCACAGCACTAGCTCAGACAACATAGCCCCATTTAGATGACACTGTTAACCACTGTCTGATATGCATATTCTTTAATCAGGAGCCTTGGTCAGCTTCACTAACCCTGTTCTGCAGCAGGGTTAGCGGCACTAACTTTGGCTTAAGGTGTCGTCTGACATGTACATGTGATCAAGAGGCCGAAAACATAGACCTAGCAGTGTAGAGTGACCAAAATAGCCTAAAACACACAACTGCCAGGTGGAACATTTGGAGGACTCAGACGCTCATCTAACTGCTTTGTGGTTAGCGTGTGGTTAAGGAATCTGGGAACTGGATAGGCTTAACAGTGCCGTGTGCGAGCGTACGGCTTGTGGTTAGTGCTAACCACAGAGAAGCATGGTTAAGCTAACCACAGAGCCCTTAGTGCTGCCTGAATGGGCCCACCAAGAAGCTTTTGCTTCCTTGTTGGTTTAGCTGCTCCTGCTTCCAGGTGCTCAGGAGTAAGTTTTGCTACCATAAATGGAACTTACTTCCAGTTAACTTTGTATAGGGTTGCAGCCTTAGAGTACTTCAGAATACTTAATTTAGTTCAGTGGTGATACAGACTATAATTTAGACCATAATTAATGTTCTTGAGTGTGGTACAGATTATTGTGAGGCTTTCAGGGGATAATGTTTTTAGAAAATTTTCTGAACTTTTTTTACAAGATGAAATGGTTAGAACAATTAACCTCAGACCTTCAGGTTCTATTAAACTTAGCAAATTGTTTAGCTTTTCTTCTTTTGTCCTTTACCATATTGTTTTTCTTTACAGATGTGGATGAGTGTGACGGAAACCACAGGTGTCAACATGGCTGCCAAAATATTCTTGGTGGCTACAGGTGTGGCTGCCCACAAGGATATGTTCAACATTACCAATGGAATCAATGTGTGGGTAAGAAGATAATTGTACAAACAGACAATTCCAAAAATAAAAATGGAAGATTGAAAATAAAATTGCATCATTTGGTGTCTTTGAAATGTTGCTAAACCAAAATTTCTGTGAACTAACTATACAGAACTATTGCTTATACGTTGCTATACATCACATGTTCTTCATGTGATGTGCCTAAAATGACCTATTTAGGTCTAAAAATGCCACCGTATGGGAATCTTGATCAGACAGAACCCAGGACTGGATTATGTGCATGAAGGAGCAGGCTTGTTCTCAAGCTGGAATCATCAGGATTTGAGGCAGGGAGCAGTTTAGTTTCTACCCCAATGGCATCCCCAAGTCAAGTGCATCCCTTTAGTTTCTCCCATATAATCAAACAAGTGCCATTTGCTGATTTTGGAAAATGTAAGGTGCTATGTTTGGGAACGTAGTGTACCCTTCTGCTCTTTGGGGGACAAGAAAACTCTGGAAGCCCACCATTACCAAAAGATGCAAATCTCTGCATGGAGAGCAGAAAAAATATTAATTTATTTAAAACATAGCCCTCCCTACTGGTGCTTACACACCACTCAGGGCATTAAGCAACAAAACCAATAATAAAATACTATTAAATTCCAAGACAAACATAATAGAATAAAAACAGACAGCTGCAGCAAAATTCATTACTGCCACCCTGTACAGTTCCAATAAACAATAAATAAGGAACTGCTTAATTTTATTTCCCATATTCCAGGGTCCAGTATCTACTGTAATGGCAAACAGGTTCCAGGTCTCTGACCTGGGAGATGGGGATCAATATGTGCCACTAATGAGGCATAGCCCTGGCTGAACCACGGGATTACTTGTTTGTGGAAAGTGCTGTGTTAATTGCAGCCTGCATTTGGATCAATATACATATGTATGTTCTGAGAGGGAAAGCAAAATAGTAACTTTGCTGGGAGAGGTAAAGAAAGCACAGTAGATGGGAATTTTCCCCTCACATTACTGGGTAGTATATTTACGGCCACTGTTACCATGAATTATGTTTCATCTAATACCTTGTATTTTTTAAAGATTTTCTCTGTGCCAGTCTTGGGGGGAAATGACTTAAAAGTCTTGATCATTAAAAACTGGGGACCGTTTTGACAAGTACTCTCTTGACAAATTCTGTATCCTTCCAAAATAAAATGTTGCCATTTGTCCAATAGATGAAAATGAATGCTCAAATCCTGTCATTTGCGGCTCGGCTTCTTGCTACAACACTCTTGGAAGCTACAAATGCGCGTGCCCCTCTGGATTTTCTTATGATCAATTCTCAAGTGCATGCCATGATGTAAACGAGTGCTCATCTACTAAGAACCCTTGTAATTATGGCTGCTCCAATACTGAAGGTGGCTATCTTTGTGGCTGCCCACCTGGCTATTACAGAGTTGGGCAAGGGTGAGTATTTGACTGAGACTTCCACAAGGCAGCATCTATTGCATCACTCTGAGAAAACAATATATTTTATTGCAAGGCTAAATCCTACTCCCCTAGAAGACTCAAGTAGCCCAAATCACTACTGCATTAATACAATTCAAGTTTTTCATCACTAGAACATCTTTGCTGTCCCTGACTGAATACAAGAGAATGATTCATTTCCCAACTATTCTCCTGTGCTTCACAGAGGACATTTCTTACCTTAAGTTGGTGTCGTCTCCTAGAACAATTGGGAAGGCTCCACTTCTAATTTTGTCTCTCCATGGAGAGGAACCATCCTGTAAGCAAGTGTAAAGTGGGACCAAAAAATTCAGACTTCACATGTATGTGATCGGGTCTGAGCTGATGATTGACCAGCAAAGCGATCTGGTGTTGTTGTTGATACCTTGATGAAAAATCCATTTTAGAGATCATTAAAAAAGGATTTAAAAATAAAAGTACCTTTATACAAATCTATGGTGCAACCACACTTGGAATTCTATATACAGTTCCAGTCATCACACCTTGAAAAGCATATTATAGAGTTGGATAAGGTCCAGAAAAGGGAAGACAAAATAATCGAGGGCCTGGAACAACTATGAGGAGTTACAATAGTTGGGGCTTTTTAGTTCAGGAAAAACAATGAGTAAGGGGAGACATGATAGAGATGTATAAAATTGTGCATTGTGTGGAGAAAGTGGATAAGTTTTTCTTCCACTTCTCATAATGCTAGAACTCCAGGTCTTCCAATGAAGCTGAATTCAGGTCAGATAAAAGGAAGTTCTTCTTACACAGTGCATAGTTAAACTATGGAATTTGCTATCACAAGATGTAATGCTGACTGCCAAGTTGGCCTTTGTTCTGACACACAGCTTTTCTTGTGTTCTCATGAAGGAGAAATGTTACAGGAACGCTTATATTTTCAAGTATTAACATTACTATATTGATTCAACAGACACTGTGTCTCAGGTATGGGATTTAATAAAGGCCAGTATCTGCCAGTAGATGAAGATGAAGAGAATGCTTTGTCTCCTGAAACATGTTATGAGTGTAAAATTAATGGCTACAAAAAAGAAAACAGGAGGAAAAGAAGCCTCAATCAAACTGAGCCTGCTGAGGTAAGCAAATGCTGTACAGCTGGTTTACAAATTCAGAGATTTTACCAATTGGGGCTGCTAGCCTTTGCCTTCTGTACTCCAGCAATACCTTGTGGGGGCTTGTGGAGGGAAACTATCATTACAGTTGATATCACTATAGTCAACATCAAGAAGTGTGTCATCTTACCCACCAAGGGGCTATCAAGAGCAGTTTCTTACATATGCTTTTATGCCATGTGCTGTCCCTATTTCTTTTAGCAGGTTTTGTATTGATACTTTTTGTGCTTTACTAACGAGTAGAATAAAAGTACTGGATTGAAAATCTTAATGCATCAGAGTAATCATCAAAGGAACACTTCTAATGGGATATATTAAGGAACCCTAGGAAAACTCAGATTGATCTGCATATGGCTCTTTCATTAAACCAAGAGAAATATATTCATGATTTTGTTTTCTCCAGTTTCTTCCACTAGAATGGTTGACTTGACTGTTGTCTACTTTCATTGTATTCTCCATAATAGTAACATCTACTGCTGGAAATAAAGTTTCTGTAATTTTGGGGAGTGGGTGGAAGGATAAAGTTGGTCTTTTTATGTTGTTGTTGTTGTTATTATTATTATTATTATTATTATTATTATTAAAGAACAACAGCAGCATGGTAAACAGTCAAATTATACCACCAGTAGTGGAAAGTTGGTCTTTATGGAATAACCCTTTGCTGTTGATGTGCTTCAAAATGTTAATCCCTATAATTTTCCTTTTTTCAAACAAATATTCATATTCAAGCAGTGGAGCTGAGTACAGAGGATAGTATTCATATTTATGTCTGTTAAGCTCATCCATGGTTGTACTTGGGTTCAGGGAAAGACTTTGGGAGGTTGATAGAAGCCCATTTACAATCTGCCTGCTTGCCTCTTGAAATGTAGTTTCCAATGTATAGGTCGGTGCTACTTCAGCCATACATAGTACCAGGCAGGTAGCAAGAAGCAGAACAATTATAAATCAAATTAATTAATAGTTCATGATAGTAAGAATTGTATAAACAGAGATTACAGGGTTTGCTTATGCTTTTTTTGCCCTAAACCTTCGTTTCTGGTTTAATAGGTCAGTCTGGAAAGTTTAGACATTGACCTCCCATTGAAGATGAGGTTCAACGTTTCTGGGCTTCGCGATAAGGAACACATCTTAGACCTCATGCCTGCAATACAGCCTCTCACAAACCATATCCGCTATGTCATCTCCTTTGGTAATCACAACAGCATCTTCCGGATATACCAGAAAGATGGGCTCAGTTATCTTCAGCTTGCTAAAAAGAAAGCAATTGCTGGCACTTACACACTGGAAATTGTTAGCATTCCTCTCTACAAAAAGAATGAGTTAAAAAAACTGGAAGAAAGCAACGAGGACAACTACCTCCTAGGGGAGCTTGGAGAAGCTCTTAAAATGAGGCTCTGGATTGAACTCTACTAAAACCTCCACTACTTAGTCCCACTTCATGAATGACTCACTTCCATTCATGTACTTATACACTTGATCATACTTTGCTTTTCAGAAGCTTTAAAGGAATCAATGACTTACTTTTCCAAAAGACCAAAAAACTACAAAGGATAGAGACCTCTGTATCCTTCCATCCTGTCCAAGACTGCAGCGTGGCCCTTTGACCATGGCCAAAGCTTTGACTACAATGCCAATCATGGTTACTGTATCTTTTATATAACCTCAGTTTAAAGTATACTTAAAACAACAATCTGATGCTCAAGAGGTCAGCATATGGCACTAAATGGCACAAAATGTGAGCTACTTTTTCCTGTTAGCAGTCTAGCATGTTGGGAATTTTGCTGTGGTTCCTAAATTAAAAAATAGAGATTTTATTTATTTTTAATGCAGTAATATATGGAGAAATTAACAATCTATGTTAACAAAAAAGGGAAACACTTGTTTTTCTTTGAGATTTTATGAATTTGAACTATTACAGGTAAGAGATTCTTTCTTTTTTTAAAAAAGAAGAGAAGCAAATAGATTCCCCCAAAAAATTCCTCTCACTATTGTGCCAGTTGTCCATATAGCATAAAAACAGTATTTCAAAATAACACATAGCCAAATGAGCACTGTAGTACACTTCAGGGCCCCCAAAAAATCATTTTCCAAGCAGGGTATTAAGTCATGTCTTATTGTAAATTATTGAACAGGATTTCAATAATTGTATGCCTCAGTATTAATGCTCAACTCACAGATGAAAGGAGTAGATTCCATATCAGAGACTATTAATAATGGAAGGTGACGCACAACCACTGTAGCAAAATACCTGGACTGCTTGTACTACCATTAGCATTGCAGGCCAACCCGTACTGTATTTCCTTCAGATAACCTCAATATATCACACAACACCTCATTCACCACAAACTAAAGGTGCTCTACATACTTGCATTACTGTAGGCAGCTGAATACATACCTTATATTCTTAGAAGGGAACACACGATGTCTC
The DNA here is from genome assembly GCA_029215795.1 of Anniella stebbinsi. NCBI lineage: Eukaryota > Metazoa > Chordata > Lepidosauria > Squamata > Anniellidae > Anniella > Anniella stebbinsi. The sequence goes on along the minus strand of JARDYH010000002.1, from coordinate 69,288,084 downwards.
ATTCTGTTTGGTGCTGGCTTGGATTAATGCTGAAATGAATATGCCTAAGCTATTTCAGGACTGCCATATGTGCACACTATTCATGCTGCACAGAAAAAAGATGCATATTTGAAAACAATTAAGAATTTTCATTAATACTGTAGTTATACACAATATGCCTCATTTTATCATAACCTATTTTGTAAGATTTACTTTTGTACAATGAGTTGGCATTTAGTTTACTTTAGTATTTTAAAAAATGTGCCATTTTATTTTAATATGTGTATGTTGCCGTGGTGCTATTATTGACAGCTGGTACCTGAAACAAATAATGTCAAAGAACTTCACATGTGAACCAATCCAAAGCACTTCCCAAATCTGTTCCCTCTCTCCCCATATATTTACCTTTGCTGACCAAAGAGTAGCAAAACTTTACACTCACTGTTTGGATTCATATTTTGTATTTTCTCTATGAAAAGAAGAAAACATTGTAAATTACAATTCTGTTTTTTTTAAAAGCGGTATTGTTTTGTAGGCCTTTGTACTAATATACAGCACCACTTTTCCTGCAATAAAACTTATTTTCTGGTAGCTGTTTTACTTTGTTAAGGCATTTAAGAAAAATGCCTTTTGGCTGGAGGGAAAGAATGAAAGTAGTCAGACCCCTTACCCCATCACCCAAGGCATACTCCTGGCCAAGGGTATTCTTTTTAGAGGTGCTGCTATGTGCCTTCGAAAACCTGTGTTTAAATTTTTGAATGCTGTGTTGGAAGAGTGACATTTCTCCCATTAGGACTATGCACTGTTCCATGGCAGGTCATGTTCTCTCCACAGCCAGCATGAAGCAGACCATCAAGGAATGAAGGATGTGCTTCAGAACAATGAAGAATGTTCCTCTGCTCATTGTCTAGTCCTTTTTCTCCCCTCACCAGCAGAAGGAGGCTCCGACAGAGCAAAAACAGAGGTCCCTTAATTCTTTCTCAGAACTGTTCCTAGGCCTTTTATCTTCATAATTTAGACTCAAGACTAGGTAGTCGGGGAAATTTTGTTCAATTCACATTTTGATACAAACACCCATCTCCTGATACAGGCAAGCTGTCCTAGAAGATGGGAAGTACCTCTAAGAATGTGTAGAGTGCCTTTCCCTCAATAGTCTACTGCCCTCTTACACCCAGTATTTAGGAGCATGTTGCCTCTGAATACATTTTAGGCATGGTTTTTAGTCTGAGGGATGAGCCCACAATCCTTTCCTGGTTTCCTCCCCTTATCATGTTCCAGCACTCTAGAAAATTGCACTGTTTTATGTTTGATCTGAATTTTGATGTCATCTCTACCTATAAAGTGGAAAGTATGTATGTGTCACTTATGTCCGGAAATGTTTACCCAGATGAGTTAGAAACTTGACATGGTGACACAGTGATAGGTCTGGCTGTACAATGTACGAGAAAAATAAAAAAACTCAAATTTTGGGCTTTTAAGTATTTTTAAAGAATTTAATAAAAATCTAGGTTTACGCCTACGACTCCCTGCATGCCTTGGGTGGGACTTCCAGCATGCCTTGGGCAGGAGGCCAGACTTACTGGCCTTTGGCTGCAATTGTGAGTGGCTGCTGTGTGTCTTTTACAACCCCAACTCCTAAGGTTGGTCTCGAGCAGTCAACTCAATTCCACATAAAAAGAAGCAACCCACATAAATGGGCTGTATCCATTTGCGGTGCCTCCTCCCACCCTCTGTGTTGTTTTAAAATATAACTAGATACAACAGCATGACTTTGAGGGGCCAAACATGCTCAAAGGCACTCTGTCTTGCTATCGCTGTTTTCTCAGAATCTGGTGGAAGCAAGTGTATAGCCTTTGCCCTTAAGAGGGAGAGTGAAAGGGGAGGCACTCTGTGCATGCCTAGAAACAGATTCGACAAAGGAGAGGAAGTGCCTTGGCCTTCAGTACAGGTTCCTGATGTAGCACTTGGTGGGTGAGAAGCACAGGCCAAGGCATGCCAGGAGTTATAGTTTTTGTTTTCTGTGGGGACAAGGAAAATTATGGCGACAGCTTCAAAGCAGCCCTAGCCATGCATTGAAGGAGAGAGAGAGAGAGAGCAGGGAAGAAAATAATTTAATTTATTTTAAAAGTAGCCTCACAGGCCTAGGACTGGCCTACTTTGAAGGGTTCTCATGAGGGTGAGAGAGGAAAAACAGAAATGAATTTAATTTGTTTAAAGGTTAATTCACAGGCCTAGTCAGCCTGCTGCTTTTAAATGATTACCTCACAGACATATAATTTAAGGGGGCTGAGCAACAGTGGGTCAAAACTTGAAATCTGGCATGCTGATAGGTCTGACTGTACAATGTACCAGAAAAATCTAAAAACATCAAATTTTGGATTTTAAGTATTTTTATGTCAGATAAAAGGGCCAAGTCACCAGTTTCCTTGACCATCCTGGCCCTCTGCCAAAACTTGTTAAATGTAGATATTATATAGTAATATGTTTTGAAGAGAGACTCACATTTTATCAATCATAACTTCTGAACGCACCACCGTTTAATGCTGAATTATCCACAAAGAAAGATGGAAATGTTACATATTTCATTCTGAGTCTTGTCGTGATTTGCTCACGATGTTTACAGCCATTTTCTGTGTGATTCAGACCAGTGTTGTAGGTCACTTTCAAGTGGCTAAAAACCTCCAAGTTTTATCTTCAGCTTTCCCCTGGGAACCACTGGATGGCTAGTGATGACACCAAAAAAATAGGAACATAAGATTAACTGACTTACATTTTATATCTAGCCTACAATTGTCTGTTTTGATTGGCAGTGGCTGTCCGTGCTTTCAAACAAAGTTCACCTCACCTACTACCCAACCCCAACCCCCTTTTTTAAAAAATTGGATATGCCAGAGACTGAACCTGGAACCTGGAATGCATCCCTATCTTGACAGAGGCACGTTGGTGCCGGGATGCCTTGGGCTCTCACACTCGCACTCCTTCCCAGCTTCTGCACGGGAAGGACCACACATGTGGAGTTGCCGCCACACCAAGCACTGGGGAGGGGAAAGGAATGGGGCATCCAGAGGAGGAAGAGAGAGACGCATGGCACCCAAACAGGCCCTCCTCCAGCCAATGGCAACCAATCAGCCGTCGCCATTGGTTGTGCAAACTCCACAGGAAAAAAAGTCAAATGCCCGACTTTTTTACAGCCGATTTTAGGGGTTTGGGCCCTGGATGGCTTCGAAGTGGCAGCTGCGTCATGTACATCACTTGCCGCCGCTCCGAAGCCACCACGGGGAAAAGCTCCAGTCTAGAGGTACCCACTGTGTCCACATCAGATAGCCCAAGGGTATCCCTCAGTATTCAGAGATAAGGTACTGTCATGCTGTGTAGGCTCCAATGTCAGTGAGGTGGTGAATCCACTTCAGGTTTCAGTCAGAACTAGTCAGAACTTTAAGGGAGCTAGCCAAGGTGCAAAGACATCTCCCACAATGCTTCACAGAGCAAAACACTGGTGCCACACATTGCCCTCTGACCCCATGCCCGGCTGCTGAAGGAGCCACAGAGTGCAACAGGACTACAGTTTCTGTTGTGCCTCAGGCTGGTGCATACAATGGAAGCTCGTCTGCTCCTAACCGCAGCCGGATGGATGGCGGCACGGCTTGCTCGGCAGCATCCTGGGGTGTTGTTTCCCCTCTTCCACCTTCCCTCACACCCTCGGGCGAACCGAGGAACTGGCACCATGGGAGGGAGGAGGTAATTATGCGCACTGCCAAGTGCCTCAACAAGATGTCGCCATGAAAAGCGTGATGAGTGACTCTGCCTCAAGCCTGAAAGACAGTCAAAAACAAGCCCTAGGAGAAACCTTAAAAACCCATCAGATACCTTCGAAGCTCCGATGGGGCTTTGCTCCACTCCAATGGTATCTGACAGTTTAAAAAACATCCCTGCTCCGCTCTGCAAATACGAAGCTTCGACGGAACTCTGTTGAACGTTCAGATTTGTGGAGCAGAGCGCACAGCCCTACAGTACATTACTGCCATACTCGGGGATTTACATCACAGGCAACAAAGATCCCAGCTAGCCCTTACATCTAATCTGGTTTAGAAGGGCATAGTGTCACCCTTTGTATTTGGCCTTCCCCCCACCCCCTTGCTTTGTAGCCATACTAGGGACTATTGTGGTGCTTGTCAAATAAATCTTATATTGGACAATCCGGAACTGACTGCATATTTGCATATGAGAGTGCAAACGTTTTTACATCTCACAGAGGTCCTTGATTGTCAAATGAGAATTCTCTCACCTCAGACGATATGATGACCTTGCATCACATCTTTTCTTCTCCTGTACAGTACATTCCTGTGCTCATTCAGTCTCAAAAGCAACAGAATTAGCAAGCAAGCAAGTCAGCTGTAATTTGCAAAATCAGGTAAGTCTGCATTCTTTTCCTGCATCAAGATCTTAAAGTAAAAGCAGACTGCTGCCCCTATAGTATCAGAAAATAAGCATCTTAAATCCTAGCTGACTGAGGGATGCTGGGACTTGTAGGATTTTTCTTTCTTTCTAAACATACATAGAATTTCACCCTTATGCCTCCAGAGAGCAGCACAAGGAAATCCGAAAAGTGCTGCCTCTAGGACTTTGGGTGCTCTTGACAAAGTCTCTCTCTCTCTCTCTCTCTCTCTCTCACACACACACACACACACACACACACAATCCAGAAAACAGGAGAGTGTACAACCCAAGCATTCTCTCAGGGCTTCTCAAAACAAGCTATTTATAGCACATTCAGTTCTGGCCACTCACAAAAGTTTCTGGGTCAATTATTTATTTTATTTTATTTATATCTCAGCTTTATTTCTTCCAAGGAACTCAAGGCGGCGTACAGAATCCTCCTCCTCTCCATTTTATCCTCACAACAACAACCCTGTGAGATAGGATGGGCTGAGAGCCTGTAACTCAGAACACCCGATTCTCAGTCCAACACTCTAACCACTATACCACACTGGCACTGTAAAACGTAGGACATCTCCTGTGGTTTAACCCCCCCCCCCCACACACACACACACTTATTCCATTTTACAATAGATCAGAGAAAAGCTAGAATATACTCTTAGGGTCCATCACACCTATTTTTTTTTCCTGGTATGCATCCGCGATTTTGACCTTCGTTTCATTAGCATGGCAAGTGCTGTTCCCTTTCACAATTGCCACTGTTGTTTGCTCTCCTGCTATTGTGCCTGCCCCACCCTGCCCCTTCTCTTTCCCACTCCAGTTCATTGGTTCTTGTCAGGTGATGGACATGGTTGCCTTCCCCTCCTCACTCTGGATTTGTTGACTAGGATTTTACCGGTTCAGCATTTAATCGGCTGGGTGCCATTTCTGCGGGCAATGTGGGTGAGGTTGGAGCAGCAAAAATCCATTTGACCGGCTCAGCAAAAGTCCGTTCGTTCAACCAATAGATTCAGCAAGCTGGAGGAGAACCACCCCACCCTCCTCTTTCATCAGCAGGACTGCCCCCCACAAAAGCAACATAATGCCAGGATGGCAATACATGGGACAGAAGGGTGCTTTTATTTTGCATAGAGAAAATAAATCGCACTTTCCCCGCCCTAGAAAAAGATGGAAAATGAGGGGAAGAGGCGAGGTGACTGCAGGACAGGAATGACGTCCTGTGAGTATTATGTTTCAAAATGGCAAAATAGGTAGGATGAGAGTGTGATGAAACACTGGTGTGATGGAGCCCTTAACGGCATGAAATTAGCAGTGTGAAAAGATAGCATTGCGATATGAAGTTGTTGAAGAAGGGAGGAAGGAAGGACTTTAAATGGAGGGAGAAGAGGGTAAAGTGCCTCCCTGCAACAAAGGGAGGCAGATCTGATCCCCATGTGTCTACTGACCCCCTTGTGTTCAATGCGGCTTACTCCCAAGTAAGTGTGCTGAGGGTTGCAAACTTACAGCACAATCTTACTTCTACTCAGAAGTAAGTCCTGGCTTTCCTGAGGGCTGCAACGAAACAGATGAAAACAAGACATCCCCCGCTTCTTTGCACATGCATCTGTCATTTAAAGGAGCCTTGGGAAGCAGGATCTTCTGCCTTATCACCCCTTTCCTCCCATGTAAACCAACTCATATCAATCGCACCAAAGAACCAGGAAGCACAACAGCACCAGGTAAACAATGGGATTTCCCTTAATGTAGAGATCCTCTCAGACTGCCCCTGACCTTCTTGCATGCTCCATTCAAATAAAAAATGGTTGCATAGTTTTGGCAATGGGTCCTTGACAAGTCTTGGCAATATGGCCTTTTCTTTCTTTCTTTCTTTCTTTCTTTCTTTCTTTCTTTCTTTCTTATTCTAGTCACCAGTTAGAATGATATCAGTACTTTAAGTCCGCAATCTTGTGCATACTTGAACCCATTTTAAGTTATTTCCACATATGTTCGACCTTGAGGCTATTACCTATTACGATTTTTCAAGCAGGGCTCTTTTAGAGAAATAAACAGGAAAATCTGTCTGACCATCAGAAATGTGGAAACTAGCGCTTTTGCTGTCACTTCTTTTTCATGCCAGGAAAATCTTCACTTACTAAATTTCTACTTTGCTCATTGTTTTGCTGACTTAAGTTGAATTTTTGCTGAAGGAGCAACAGGAGGAGTTGTACTTCCTGTTAACTCTGCAGAGTGAGGGTCCTTCCAGGCAAAGGTTGCAGATTTTCAGTGGAAAGGGAAGGAAAAAATGGAAGAAGCAGCGGGAAAACACGAGAGGGTTCTGAGTGGAAGACCACATTACCTGGACCTCCTGTAAAAATGCAAAACACCCTTAGTAAATTGGAGGATATGGAAAGAAAGTGTCCTGCAATGGCCATAATTAATTTGAATGAATTATGCTACCTGCAAATCCTGTTGTTGATATTTGAGCTAGAAAGGATACTGTTTAAAATCTTTGGCTATAATCACTGGCGTACTGTCTTAGTGTATGCAGCTACACTTCATGACTCAACATTTTATTCAGTTTAAGGCAGACCTACTCCAGATTTGATTTTGCCAAAACTGAAGTCACCATAAAGGCTTGGCATTTATTCTCCCAAAAGCAATAGTTTTAGAATGTTTCTCATCTAAATTTTTCTGTCTGACCACAAGATGGCACTTGATGACTTATAAATTAAACACGTTTACAGCTATAACATGCCTCATTCTAACCTCTTCTCTTCACTACTTCTCTAATCTAGTTCAATGTCCTAGGATACCTCTAGACGGACAGTTTCCGCTGACATGTCTTTGCCCTGGCAGCAGTTGTGTTACATGATGCAGCTGCCAGGGCAAAGCCATCTGGGGCAAAGGCCCTTTGCCGTGAACTAAAAAAGTCCGCCATTTAACGCAACTTTTTTTGTTTGCGGCAGTCCTTCCCACCCACCCCCCATCTAAAGTTTTAAAAGTACAAAAAACAAAAACACCGATGCGCCTCTGCTGTCCCCCCTCCCATTTTGTGAAAAAAATATATATTTTTTTTACCTGGGAGTAGGGGAGCCGAGGTTCCCAGTCCCCCCTCCAGTAGCAGCCGCACCGCCGAATGCTCAGCAGCATGGGCGGCAACAAAGGAAAAGGCGCTGTCGCACCCCTTACATCAGGACTGGCGTAAGGGGCGCAAATGTGCCGTGTGATACCGGGGAGGCGCCACGGCGCAGCACTCCCGACATCATGAAGAGGGGGCCCTAATAATATTGGTGGTAGTGTAGTGATATTTTTATTTATTTATTGCAGCTGTGCATACTGAATGCATACTGAATGGGGAGGAGGAGGAGAAATAATGAAGTAGGAAAGCAAAGGCATATGTACAAACATCTTATATAAGAATATAAGGCTTATTACTAGACATCTACCAGACCAATTTTGCTCATTGGTTTTTTTAAACTGAAGCTTGAGCAGTGTAAACATGCAGAAACTTGAGAAACTTTGAAAAAGTTCAAAGCCCAAGCTTTAAGAGGAAAATAGTATGTTTATTTGCTCCATGCTAAATAGCCTCCTATTGCTCTTCACCTGTTTACTGCCCATTTATTTGCTCCACACCAAATAGTGCCTGATTTGACATCACATGTTTTCAACTTGAAACTTAAAGAAAAGCTACATGATTTTTTTAAAAGAAGAACATGCCAAGCAGCACCCGATCTGACATCGCATGTTTTCAACCTCCATTAGGATACTCAAGCCCATATAGGAGCGGAACAAGTTGAGACTTTAAACTTTATACAAAGCCCTTCTTTTAAGCAGAGTGCAACAAGAGAGGATTACATCGATCAGCCGATAGATAATATCGCAACAGGTCTGGTGAAACAGTTCCAGCTGATGCAAGTAGTGGAACAAGAGGAGATACTGTTTAACATATGTATATTACAGGAAGTTTTGGAGGGACGGCTCTGGACTAACACGGATACGACAGGGAAGAAAGAAAATCATTTTAGTAGTAATAAGCTACATCATCTAGAAGGGCTGCAGGCCCTGATAGATCAGTTACCGCCTGAAGAGGCAGCTAAAGTAATACAGTTTGAACAGATGGACATCAAGGCCCAAGAAAAAATTCTAGAAGACCTAGGACAATTACAAGAAATATTGTTCCAGCACTTGGGGAAAGAGGAGAATATGTATATCCTAGAGGAAAGAGCAGTTTGCAGTAGAACCTACCCCCAGTTGAATGTTGTTTCTAATGTCTGGGGGAAGGAGTTGGAAAAACCGCCCCCCAAAGCTCCTAATTATTGACTAACCAGTGTAACAAAAGAAATAACACCATATGTGCTTAATATGGTGTCATGGAATGTCTCTGGATGGACAAGCAAACTAGCTGATAAGGAGTTTGTGGGGTATTTACAAAAATTTTCCATAATTTTTCTCCAAGAGACGTGGGTGGAAGAAAGCTCTAATCTGTTACTGCAGGGCTATAGTACATTTGCGGTAGACGCAGTGAGGCATCTTAAAAAGGGGAGGTGTTGTGGGGGGCTGGCAATTTTAGTTGCGGTGGAACTAGAAAATATTTGTCAAATGGTGAGCGAACAACCGCATAGTGGTATACTAACACTGAAGATTACCTTTAAAAATGGTAGTAGCTTAGTTTGTATAAACACCTATGTCCCCCCCCCCCCGATAATTCTGCTAACTTCCCTGCCGAGATATGGGCGACCCTGGAATCAGTAGTAGGTGAGATAGACCGGCAATTGGGTAATAGGTCCATTATCCTGGGAGGAGACTTTAATGCTAGGATGGGGCAATCTAATGATGAGTTACTAAAACAGGTTGGTATACCAGTGGATGGCACCTTTCTATTAGACAGGCATTCACAAGATAAGAAAATCAATAAGAACGGAAAGATCCTAATGAGATTAGCCTATAATTCCTTCCTACAACTATTGAATGGAAGCATAGTAGATAAGTCCGCTGGGCATTATACTTATCTCTTTTTAAGGGGGGGAGCGTAGAAGATTATTTTCTGATCTCTCCCTCTCTTTGCACTAATGTTAAAGATTTTCTGTGGAAGATCGGATGGAAAGTGATCATTACCCTATCAAGATAGAAATCCATTTGACCGAAATGATAGGACAAGACAAAAAGACCTATCCGTTGAGGTTGACCTCCATAGGCAATAGACGAATAAAATGGTCAGAAACTTTAAATATTAAGATTACAAATTTACTTCAAGGATCCGCATTGTTAGCCCTAAGGAATAGGATTAAGGAGGGAAAAGAGAAGGTAATGGAAGGATATCAGCAAATAGTAGATCTCCTGAAACCGCATTTTGTCCGGCCAGGTACAATAGGTACGGTCACACATCAAAGTGCGAGATGGTTTGATAAGGAATGTAGAAACCGGAAAAAGGAATTAGTAAGGCTCAGCAGAAAAGTAAGGAAGACTAAATCAAAGAGGCTGACAACATTTTTAATTTAAAAAAGAACTTTATATAAGGCAGTTCTAAAGAAGAAGACTTTGCACATTAGACAAAAGTGGAAGGGGTTCGATATGGCAGTAAGACGGAAGGATGATACAAAATTTTGGGACTTGGTCCATTCCGGACTTCAGGCCACAAAATTATATCTGGAAGCACAAATCCCTGCCTTTACCTGGCAACAGCATTTTGAGAATATTTTTCAGGGTCCAGAACCAGTGGAGTTCGCCTTTCCGAGAGGCGAACTCCCAGTTTGGCCTGAGGTGACCACCTAGGAGATCAGAGGTCTATTAAAAAACCTGTCCTTAGGGAAAGCGCCAGGAGAAGATATGCTCCCCCCCTGAGCTATTTAAGTGCAATGAATCCTGGTGGGCCCCAATTTTGGTGAGACTGTTCTCTTATATTAATTCGACAGGAATATTACCGGTGGGCTGGCAGTCAAGTATTATCATTCCTCTTCATAAAAAGGGGGAGAGGTCAGATCCCAAAAATTATAGACCTATTAGTTTATTGGATGTGGCTTCAAAAATATATGGCAGGTTTTTATTAAATAAATTACAGGCCTGGGCAGAGGAAAACGACATCCTGGCCACAGAATAAGCAGGGTTCCGGCAAGGGAGGAGCACAATCGATCAATGTTTTGTACTCAGTCATCTGATACACAAAAGCCTGGGCCAGCCTAAAAGAAGCTTGTTTGTTGCATTTGTCAACTTTACCTCCGCTTTTGACCTAATTGATAGAGAGCGTCTCTGGTCCAAATTCGCTCAAATATTGACAAGCATTTATTGTTCCTGATCCAGAAACTACACTCGAATACGGACCTACGGGTGCGACTAGGTCTGTCGGGTACTCTCACCGACAAAGTTAATATCAGAAGAGGAGTCAAGCAGGGCTGCCTGTTGGCATCCTTTTTGTTTAATTTTTACGTGAACAACTTAGTGGCTGACCTAAGCAAAGTGAACTGTTTTCCTCCTGCCATTGGATCTAGAAAAATCCATATGCTTCTATATGCAGATGACATGGCTCTTATATCCACTACTCAGGTGGGCTTGAGAAGACTTTTAAGTAGATTGGGCACAATATGCAGGAATGAGAAACTGGTAATTAACCATTCTAAAACCAAGGTGGTAGTCTTCGCTAGGAAAAAGCAATCCCATAAATGGCATATAGAAGGGCAACTGATAGAGCAGTGCACCAGTTTCAAGTATCTGGGATTACTTTTTGCTTATAATGGATATTGGAAAAGGCAATTAGAGGCAGCAAAACTCCTAGCTGGGAGAACAGCCAAAGCCATACTGGCATACGGGAGAAATAAAGGGGGCTCCTTAGTAGTACCAGCACTGAAGTTATACAAAGCTAAGGTCCTCCCCCAATTTCTATATGGAGTAGAAATATGGGGACAGGGCTTTGCCCACGAGATGGAGCCTGTGCAGAACAAGTTCGTCAAAGAACTCTTGGCCCTCCCTCAGGGGGTGCCTGCCCCACTACTTAGATTAGAAGTTGACCTGCCCTCCATTAAGGCTAGGACGCACAAGGCTATTGTATTATATGGGAAAAGGCTTCTCCAGTTGGATGAAAGTAATCTGGCAAAACAATGTTTTTTAGAACAACTTGTGAAAGGAGGGTGGGCTTGCAAATGGTTAGAATTAGTCAATACCTATCTGGAGGATTCCCCAATTTCGATGAACAAAGTCTATATAAGAAACAGAATTTTTGAGTTAGACTTTCAGGGAAACGTGCTAGCAAGCCAGCAGCAAGCCTTTTCCACATGGTACAGTCTAATCAAAAGAGATCAGTACCTTCTTCAGTACTTACAAGATCTGTCATTTCCTGCGATTAGAAAGGCCTTCACAGCCCTTCGCTTTCAAACAATGCCCACTGCCTTTTTGGAGGGAAAGTATAAAAGGTTGCCTTACAATCAGAGGACTTGTATTTGTGGATCAGAGGAAGTGGAAGATGTGGCGCACTATTTATTACGCTGCCCCCTGTACAGTGATATTAGGGCCCGTTTTATGGGAGAGCTTTTGAGCTCAAGAGCAGGCTGGCATCCAGCAAATATAATCTGTGACCTGTTAGCAGACCATACTAAAGCCATCACAGCTAAAATTGCAACGTTTGCAGTTGCAGCAAAAAAAATCCGTCAGTCTGTTCTGGAAAAAGCAGTCGTAGACTGCAGAGGAGAACATTTACAATAATTGTGGGGATTTTAAAACTATGAGTGGTGGGGTACTTATAACTTGTTCCAAATGTTGGTTTTAAATTTTTATAAAAGTTGACCTATTATAACTTGTAAGAATGTGATTGTGCTATGATTGTAACGGCCTTTGTGCCATAAACAAATAAACTGCTTACTTACTCACCTCCATTACCTGCACCCTCCTGCTTTCCTTTTTCTGCTTCTATCTGAATTTGTTTTTATTTGTTTTACTTCACATGCAGGCTTCATGGGGCACTGCTAGGCCTTAGGGGGCTGCTAGGGGCAACGGCCATGCTCCCCTGCTCCAGACTGTATTGTTTCAAAGGGACGCTAATGCAGGTCATAACTGGAAAGTTGAGATAGGCAGAGGGAGGAAAAGAAGGAAATGCACCCTGAAAGGTGTTCCAATCGCAAGAGAAATGGCCAAACGTATTTTCATCCAATCGTTCTCACACTACTAGTGCCTGTGGCGACAAAGGCTCCACCCTAGTCTATATATAAACAGAAGAGGAAAATATCAGCCTTGCCTTTTCTGATTTTGGAAAACATTTTAGGGGTTTTAAATACTTTCAATCTATGCATGTCTTTCTTTTTTTTTAACTGGTGATTTCTTGGGAAAGTCCATATTTGTGGTGATTGTGGTGGTTCTGAATTACCTTATGGCACATTTAAGATCTACCAGTCTCCAGTACTTTTGATTCATTTCCGCTCTAATCCAAATTATTTATCTTTGGCCTGAGACTGTTTTGTGTTCTTATATAAGCTTAAAGAAAACAAAGCCATTATTTGGCTATTTTGTGGGAAGGAGAGGACCGTTTTCTTTCTGTCACCTTCTGGAAGTATTCTCAATGCTGTTATCACAATCTTCTGTTTCTATTTTATACTGGCAGTATAACGACAACAAATCAGTTTCACAGACCTGGCAAAACTGGACTGCAGGAGTGGAGAGTTCACACCTGTACCTTTCACATTTCTCCTGTAGAAAGTAGAGAGAGAGATGAAATTTGAATCAGGGGAGTTTGGAATACAAACTTTCTTGTGTTCAGAATGCCTCATCCCGATATGAGGTGAGCCCAGACTCCTCCCAATTTAAGCCAGAACTAGTGTTATCACATATAGGGGTTCCAGCTTCCCCCTTTGCTTTCCATTTCCTTTCCTAGTAGCAGGGCAGGGGTAGCAGCAGCAGCAGCAGCAAGGGGCACAGCTCAACGAGGGGTTTGCCGTGGGGTGGCTTCAGAGTGGCAGCAGGTGATCTACATGATGCTGCCACCATCGCAAAGCCATCCAGGAGCAGACCCCAAAAGCTCCACTTTAAAAATGTTGAGCACTTACCCTGATTTTTTAGCTTGGAGCGAGGCAACTACAGCATCTGCTGTTTGTCACTCTTGCTCTGGAGCAGCTGCGGAGGCGTGCCACAGCTGATGACGACCACTGATTGGTTGCCATAGGCTGGGCAGGGAAGGGGGTGGACCAGTGTTAGAAATGACTTTTCTAGTTTGCAAAATACAAGACGATCTGGATGGTGAAAGCAAATTTATTGAAATGCAATCTTGCAAGATTGGGTGCTACTGGACTACAAAAGCAGACATCAAAATCACAAGTCCTTTTATTCTCTGACCACGGCCAGAAGAGTCCCTATTGGTTAGAAGATCTAAGGTTTACAGCCTATCATGACCACTTAATTAAACTACTAAAATCCCCGCCCCTGTTTACATCTCCCCTTACTCAGATTTTAGCAACCCTTATGTCTATTTATTAATAACCTTATTTGGCTACTTCCTAGACCTTGCAAGCAGCTTTCAGCTAAGCTAAGTTTCGTTTCTGCATGATTGCAAGCCTTGCTTTCTTTGAAGCTCTCCCACAACAGATAAAATCTTACCACAATCGGTGTTTTTCCACTAATTCTTAAATGTCAAGTTAAGTGATGTGTCAAATGAAGCTAACAGACTTACATAGATTTAACTGCAAATACTTTCCTGTTTTTCAATCTACTAGCGAGGCTTCTATCACATGCATATTCCATTACGAACATAGCATCAGCCCAAGCCTGCCTATTAACCTAATTTATTTTATTAAGTAATTATTATGATTAGAACTGAAAAAGTAACATTTTTCTATTCCCCACACCAGTGAGGTGGACCAGTGCCATAGGCTGGGCAGGGAAGGGGTTGGACCAGTGAGGTGGACTGCCTCTGCCGACCATTGCTTACAATAAATAAAGGGGGTGGATATTCAGAGAGGGAGTGCTCCATTCTTCCCCCCTTGTTGTTCCCCCCCCTTGTTTAGCAGTAAATGCGAAGGATTGCATTTACACCTTTTTTTTAAAAAAGAACAAACAAAAGAAGGCAAATAAAAAACAAACAAACCTTGAACAGGGGGCCAGGCATGGATGCGCCCAGGCACCCCTGCAGTGATGCGAGTGGGCAGAGGGAATGGGCGCAATTGCACTCCTTCCCATGTAGAGAGCTGGAAGGAGTGCCAATGCGGGCAGGTGCCACCTCACGCCACTGCCATGCTGCCCCTGCGCCACTGTCAAGTCATAGCCAAGGTCTCTCGGTCACTCTCTCTGGCACCATGAATCCCACGACAACGGAATCCCAGGCACATTCCCAGGGCTCCTAAGACCATCGTTATCAATCCCCTCCCCTCATGCATGCACACATGTGCACACATGGACATGCACGTGCGAGTGCACACACACACGCACACATACTTGATGCAATTTTTAAAGCCTGCCTGTTAGATGCAATTAACATCACATGTGGTATGGCCCTGAATTACTGCTGTTGCAGCATTCTGGGCACTGGCAAAAGAGCACATAGAAGTGAGAGAGGCAGTGGCCTCTGAGAGAGGAGTGGATGCTACTGTCCCCTATCCTGCTGCCAAGTACATTTGGGACAAAAGAAGGCAGCTGTGGCGAAGGAGTCTAGGGCTTTAGGAAGATGGCAGGGGGTGTTGGGAAGGAATACCTGATCCAGGGGTGGGCAGATTTCTGGCTTGCAGGATCTGCTTTGTTTTTTAGTCATACATTGAGGTCCACCACCTGAAGCCAGGTGTAAAATAATGGCTCATGCTATAGAGGTGGCCAGACATAGACTACATATTAAGGAATAGGGTGTCTCTGATCATATGCACAACACAGGAATTTGTGTTCAGTACCAGAACCAAGCGTAGCAGTCCTTTCCCCCAAATAGCCACTCTTGGCTTCCCCCAAAGGACTCTTTTTCAGCAAACTGATTTCTAGTGGTGTGTGTGTGTGTGTGTGTTGGGGAGGAAGCTTTAAAATTGTTACTATTGTTAGACAATTCTAGCTGGAGGGAACTGAAATAGGGCAGAAGAGCAGTTTTGGCGGGGGCTACACCGATTGCTCTCTGGAGAGCTGCTACTTCTTTGCTTCCACTATGCTATACTGATAGGTACTTGTAAATAAAGCAAATATTATAAAGACCGTAAAAGTCTGAAGTGCTCTCTCTCTCCATGGGAATAAAGCCTTTTGGCTCTGTCCCCGGAACTTCTCAGCATGGGAAAAAGTGAAGTGGGGAGCATGTAACCAAAATGGTCATCCTAAGGCGTTAGAGAAACTGAATTCTTGACACTTATTCAAAATATAAGCCTGGTGTTCCCCCCTATTTGAGTGCAAGTCCAGCATTAGTATCCCATATACCACACTGACTTATTATTTACCATTTACATTGATAATGAGGTAGCCTCTGAAAATGTCATCAGTGTTAGTTCTCCCAAATCCTTTGAGTGGGAAAGGGGGAAGCTCCTTCACCCCAAAGGTTTTGCAGAGGATTGGGACGTCAAGAACACATGCTGGAGGACTTGAAGCCTCAATTTCAAACCCCCACCCCTGTACACTTCCAATAGCAAAGGATAGCCACCTTCAATGCCTAATGGCTTGTGGGTGTGGGTGTTAATGCAGGGTGGCCTCCTTGTGATGGAAGCCATTCCAATAACTACTCCCATTCCCAGAAGCTGGTTAAAATACGGCAAGATATTATTGCTGGAGTATGGTGAATCTGTAGCAATGTACTGTGGAATATTAGTTAAGAAATTATCTTTTATTTGCGGCAAATGCTCCTCTTTTAAGGTCTGGGAACCATTCAAATCACTTGTTTCGCTATGCAGCACTGTCTAAAATGGATTGTATTCAGCAAACTACCTTCCATAAATGAAATTTTCCTTAATTGAGAAATACAGCTGTTCTGGCTACAGTAGGAGAGTGCTTTGGCTCCAACATATCCCTAGCATGAGTAGAAGTCACTACTCCTCATATGGTGGGAGGCAGCAAATTTCCACCAAATTACACCTCTAGCTTCAACTGCCTACTCCACTGAATCATATGCTGTTCTGGAGTAGCTTTGTTCAGGGACACAGGGGACTACAGCTGGAAGGAAGCAGTGGAAAGACAGGTTACTTACCTGTAACTGTAGTGTTTTGAGTGATCATCTGTGCATTCACACTTATGAGCTCTGCGCCTGTGCGGGCCCTTGAATCGGGAAAATTTTCCAAGCTGAAGCGTTTTGGGCAGGAACCTCTCCCCCACACCGTACTGAGCATGCGTGTGGGTTCCCGCCCAACCCTCAGTTCCTTGAGTCCAACATTGTGGCTCGGAACCAAAGGTGAAATTGTCTGTCGATATGGATAGGTGAACAGATAACCTGACAATAATAAACAAATAAACAATTATTAAAACAATTACTGTCCTCCCCTTTGACACCATAGCGGGGTCGGTGGGAGGGTTGTGTGAATGCACAATGACCACCCGAAGAACTACAGTTGCAGGTAAGCAACCTGTCTTTCATCTTTGTGGTCTCTGTGCATCACACATATGGGTGATTAGCAAGCTAACTTACTGGTGGCAGGAAGGTGTCTAGGCAAGAAGGGATGACAAGACTGCTCCCCCAAAGTTGCAGTCTGCTCCCGAATGAACATCGATGTGGTAATGTCTTATAAACGTTGACAGTGTTGACCAAGTTGCAACTTTACAGCGGTCTGGTATTGAAACCCCTTTCTGGAAAGCAGTCGAAGTGGCCATAGCTCTTGTTGAGTGGGCTCTTAGAGGAGTTATTAATGTAAGTCTGTTGAGCTCATAGGCCAATGAAATCGCTTTGGTTATCCTGGTTGCGAAGCATTGGGTCGATACCAGCAAGCCCTTATGTTGTCCGGCATAACAGACAAAGGCTCAATTCGGACAACACGATAGTCAATGGTGGGTTGACTAACCCTAACCCTCACGCTAACCCTAGGGGGCACTCCCCACACAACATGGTAATAAATAATCAACTGTGGTGTGGATGTGGATCAGCGCTGAGTTGACTATGGCAGCATTTGGATGACATAATAGTCAAAACAACTGACGATTGTTTCCCCCACACCAGTTGTTTATTGTGTCGTCCGAATTTAGCCAAAGAGTCTTTCCGACCGTCTAAAAACCTGTGTTCTATCAACATAGAAAGCTAGAGCTCTCCTAGCATCCAATGCATGTAATGTTCTTTCCAGTTCAGTAGTAGGTGAGGGGGAAAACGTAGGCAGTACAGTATCTTGTTTCAAATGAAATTCGGAGACGACCTTGGGAAGGAAGTGGGTATCAGGTCGAAGGATTATTTTATCTCTATGAAATACGAGGTAGGGAGAGTCCACACGAAAAGTTCCCTTGCTCGACGTGCCACGGTGATTGCCACTATGAAAGCTACTTTAACAGAGAGTAAACTTAAGTCCACTGTTGCCATGGGTTTGAACTGTTTAGTGCATAAAGCTTTAAGAACTACTGAGAGGCTCCATGAAGGGGATGGAGATCTGATTGGTGGAGCAAGGTTGTGGATCCCTTTTAACAACTTCTTAGTAACAGGGTGTGAAAACATTGTGAACCCTTCAACAAGTGGATGAAAAGCTGAAATGGCCAGGGAGACCATACGGAACTTCCTTTGAGTAAGGTATGTGTTTAAAAGTCTCAGGTCCATAATCGGACGAAGTCCTCCATCTCTCTTCGTTACTGTGAAGTATCTGGAATAAAAACCTCTCCGCAGCTGGTTGATGAGGACGGTTTAGATGGCACCCTTGTGGAGAAGGATGTCTACCTCCCGCTGTAGCGTTGGAGAGCGGTTCGTGGTCTCCATGGTACTGAGAGGAGGGAGAACATTGAATTCAATTTAGTAGCCTCTTAATATGATGTCAAGAACCCATTTGTCTGTAATAATAAGCATCCAATTCAGGAAATGGTTTGACAGGAGAGTTCCGAAGACCGGTGTCGCGATCTGTATCGGTGGTGGTATGACAGAGTCAAAGACACCGTCTTCCCTGTCCTTCGTTCCTGCGAAAGGGAATTCTGGGCCTCTGTTGGCCCAGGGGCTGTTGTTGTTGTTGATATTGTTGTCTTGGTTGGGTAGAGAAGGAATAAGACGATTGGGATCTGTACCATTTACGTTGTCTAGGTTGGTAAGGTTGAGTAAAACCCATGCGTTTAGCAGTTGTACGTGCTTTGTGGATGGCATCCAGTGTGTCATCGGTCTTTGAGTAGAAGAGACCTAGTCCATCAAATTCTAAGTCTTCAATTCGGTGTCATGCTTCCTGGGAAAGTCCAGCATTGCGTAGCCATGCATGGTGTCGTAGTTCGACGGCCCCTACTAAAGCTTTAGATCCAGTCAACCTGATGTCTGGATGTGTGAATCTGTTGTCTAGAAAGTTTAAGTGCTTCTTGCTGAAAAAGGCATGCTGAATTCTTTTTGTCCTCTGGGAGGTGATCTAAGAGTCTACCTACTTTGTCCCAAAGTAACAGTTGATATCCAGACATGGCTGTTTGGTAATTGGATACTTTAATACCTAAGGCCGTAGATGAGTAGATTAGTTGACCAAAGAGAACTAGATGTTGACCCTTGTCAACCGGAGACATATGTTGCCTTTGGGATTTACCCTGCGCTGCCTCGACAACAACGGAGTTTGGTGCTGGGTGTTGGAATAAAAATTCAGCATCAGCCTGTTGTATTTTATATAGTCCCTCTAGACGTTTTTACGTCAGTGGCATACAGGAAGGTGTTTTCCAAGGCTGTTTAATTGTATTGAGTAGTGCTGGAAAAATGGGTATCAATACTGGACGTGAAGTGTCAGTAGGAATGGCATTGAAAACTGGGGCTTGGGTGGTAGAAGGTGCCTGTTCCACCACGATACCCAAGGCTTGAGCCATTTGACGGATCTGGTCTGAAAATTGACCTAAGTCCTCAGATTGTGAAATAGCACCCTGAGGATTCAGTTTGGGGGGGGCGTGGCCAAGCAGATCATGGAGTGAGTCGCAAATCCTTCATCCTCCGAAAGAAGCAATGAATTAATTGTAAATTCCCTATCTTAAAAGCGTCCTCTGTTGCATTTAAGTCTGCTATGGAGAGGGGGAAGCTTGCCAAAGAGATTGCAGCTGGAATGAGATTTATGGCTTTATAACCGGCTCGGCAGAAGGGAGGAGACGGACCGACAGCTTTGTAGCAGTGCTGTGAAGGTAATTAAAAGACGTATTTATGATTGCGGGCTGAAGGCTGTAGAGAACAGAACGATTGCTAGCATTCAGAAAAGAGACTTTTAAGACTTTTAAGCTTTTAGGCTCTGGAAGATTGCTAGCTGTATAACGGTCTGGCTGAGAAGCCCGAGGAGAAACGAAACTAAAAAAAAAAAAAAAGCCGGAGGGAGAGAAAGAGACTTTGATTACTGGCTAGAAGTGGCTTGTGCTTATCGGATAGGCTTGAAAGGTGGATGAGCAAGAAGAAAATAACTTCTTGGAGCCGAACTAAGGGAGATAAGCCGTCCGATAGAAGTTTCAGGCTTGACCGTACTGACAAAATGGCGGATAAGGATTCTGAAAAGCCAAAAAAGCAATCCCCGAGTCATGCCGGAAATGCTAGTTCTAAGATTGGAACTAAGCCAGGAGCAATTCCTAAAATAACCACAGGGAGGCAAGCTGACCCAACAGATGAGTTGCTTCAGAATTTTCAAAAAATGTTGGATCTGGCAATATTAAAGCAAGATGGAAATATTGAGCAGGCTTTACTCAAACAAGAAGATCGATTGGCAAAGAGGATTGCTGATTCACAGCAGCAGCTTTTAGCAGGACTCCAAAAGGTGGAGAAAGAGGTTGGAGCTTTGCAGGAAGAAACTGGAGAACTAAAGGTTTTATACAAGAAGCAACAGGAACAGCTAACGCAACAGGATTTACGGCTTATAGCGATGGAAGATCGGGACAGGAGAGCAAATCTACGCATAAGATCTTTTGGGGAGAGGCAAGCGGAGACCCCTAACAGTATAAGAGAATTAATTTTGGCATGGGCCAAACAGTTGATGCCACAGGAAGATTGGAGAATGGAAGATATTGAGCGGGCCCATAGGGTTGGATTTGGAAAGTCAAGAGAGCTCCCAAGAGATATTATTGTGAAATTTGCTAACTACTATAAAAAAGAAAAATTAATGCAAGCAATTAGAAGTCAAGGTCAACCGACGCTTCAAGCAACACCAATTGAGGTTTTCCAGGATTTATGCCCTCAGACCATCCAGTGGAGGAAGAGCGTTAGAATATGCACAGGGGCATTGAAGATGAAATCGATCTCCTATAATTGGGGATACCCAGTTTTCTTGAGGTTCAAGTGGAACGGGAAGCAGCAAAGAATAACATCTTGTGAGCAAGGAATCGAGTTGTTGGAGGAGCTGGGCATAATGGATGCCACATCGGTTGGAGAGGAGAAGCAAGACGAAGGCGCGGCAGGAGGGAGCAATGAATAGACTTTAATATATTGTAAGAGAGATAGGGAGAAGAGGAGACTTGGAGGGGAGGGTAGACGTCATTCCGGAATGTTGGGTCGAGTTCCCCCCCCCTAAGAGTTCTAAGAAGATTGGGGCCAAAGCCCAGCAAGCTGGTGAGGAGGGGGGTGAATTGGGGGTGAATGTGGGGGGGAGGGTTAGGGGGGAGGGGGTATGTGTTACACAGAGGGAGACCGACTTAAAGACTTGTGTGAAAGAGAGAGATGGAAAATAAACTTAGATTGGCAACATTGAATGTTAAAGGGCTAGGAACGGTAATTAAAAGAAAGAGGATTGAAATGTTATTAAAGAAAAAAAAATAGATGTAATTTTTTTGCAGGAAACTCATCAGGCCAAAGATGGAGTTAATGAGCTTCGAATGAGGGAGGTGGGCGTTTATGAGAAGGCATATGGAACTTCGAAATCGAGAGGAGTGGCAATAATAATTTCAAAGACATGTGGTATAACTATTCAAAGTGTAAAGAGAGATAGCAATGGAAGGTTTCTTATTATGTTCTGCAAGTTGGGAGAAGAGGAATATGTATTAGTGAATGTCTATGCTCCAAATGGGAAACAAATGGATTTTATCGATGAAGTATTTAACGGGTTGGGAGAAGTGGGTAAAAAGCACATTGTGATGGCTGGTGACTTTAATATGGTACTAGATATAGGGAAAGACCGGGATAACATACTAAAAGATACTAAGAGGGTGGGGAAGACAGAGTTAAGCAAATTAATGGAAGGGAAAGAATTAATGGATGTGTGGAGAGCTTTAAGAGGGGAAGAAAGGAAATATACTTTTTATTCACAGAGATTTAAGAGTTATTCAAGGATAGACCACATTTTTGTATCAAAAAATATGTTACCCAAAATTATAGATTGTGATATTGGAGTTATCAAGGTCACTGACCACGCGTTAATGACAATGGACATGGAAACCAAGAAAGACTATAGACAAGCGAAGAGATGGAGACTGGATGTAAGGTTGTTGAATAAAAAGGATATAATGGAGAAAATAAAGAAAGAAATGCAGGAAATTTGGGAGATTAATGAAAAAGAGAATAATCGGCAGGACATATTATGGGACACAATGAAAGCTGTAGTAAGAGGGATTTGCATTAGGGAAAGATGGACATTAAAAAAACAACAGGAAGCTCAAAATAAAAAGATTGAAGAGGAGATAAGAAGTTTGGAAGAAAAGTTAAAGGAGACAAAAGATAAACGCCTAAAGCCCAAATTCAAGCTAAGAAAAAGGAACTAGAGAAAGAAGAATTAGAACAAGTTCAAAAGAATTTGTTGTATTTAAAAAGAGACTTTTTTGAATATAGTAATAGGAACTCAAAGATGCTGGCTAGATCCACACAGTTGGAAAAGGCTAAGAATATGATAGGGACAATAAAGGATAAGGCAGGGAATAGTTGTAATTTAATGAAAGATAAATTAAGTATATTTAAGGACTTTTATAGTGAATTATATACATCAGGATCGGGACCGCAAGATAAGATATTGGAATATGTAGAGAGGAATTGGAAAATAAAATTGCAGAAACAGGACAGGGATTATATGGAAGGTTTAGTTACGGAAAAAGAGATAGAGGGAGTTATTGATAAACTAAAAGGAGGAAAATCACCGGGGATGGATGGTTTGGGGTCGGAGTATTATAAGCTTTTTAAAGGAATTTTAGTACCAAGATTAAAGAAATTATTTAACACTATAATAGAAGGGCGGAAGACTCCGCCATCATGGGATCATTCCCTGATTATATTAATTCCGAAACCAGGTAAGGATTTAACGGATCCCGCATCATATAGACCAATTTCCTTAATAAATCAAGATTCAAAGATTTTTACAGCAATATTGGCAAAAAGAATGGCCACATTTATTAGTAAATATATTAAAAAAGATCAGTGTGGATTTATTCCGGGTAGGCAAATGTCTAATTTAATGGGAAGAGTATTAAATATAATTAGTATTATAAAAAAAAGGAATTTAAAAGCAGGTCTGTTAGCATTGGATATATTCAAAGCCTTTGATTGTGTGGAATGGCCAGCACTCAAAACAATATTAAAAACATTTGGGTTTGGAGATTGTTTTATGGGAGTGATGGATAAGTTGTATAAAAATAATAAAGCGGAAATATTGGTTAATGATGGGTTAACACAACAGATTACACTAGCCCGAGGAACTAGACAGGGATGTCCTCTTTCACCGATCTTATTTGCAATAGTAATAGAAATTTTGGCAAATGTAATAAGGGAAGATGAAAGAGTGAAGGGGATAGGAAGAAAGGAGAAGATTAAAATGAATATGTTTGCGGACGATACTTTATTGACGGTAGAAGATCCCCTAGGGAGTGCTGAGGTGATTAAGAAACATTTAAGAGAATTTGGAGAAATTACGGGATTAAAAGTAAATTGGGGGAAGTCAGAAATGATGTTATTTAATTATAATAAGGAAGAGTTGGAAGAAGGTAAGGATAAGTTCGGTCTTAGACTTAAAAACAGTACGTTATTTAGGTATTAACATTGATAGAGATTTAGATAGGCTTGAAGAACTTAATTTGGTAGCTTTAAAAAAACAAGTAGGGGAGAAATTAGAAGTATATAAGAAATTAAAACATTCTTGGTTTGGTAGAATAGCAATTATTAAAATGAAGATTTTACCTAAGATTAATTTTTTGTTTAGAATGTTACCAATTAAAATATCAGATGTAGAGTTGAAAAGTTGGCAAAATATAATCAACGCATATTGTAATGGGGATAAGAAAGCTAGGATTAATAAAGGGTTATGGTATAAGGCTCAAAAGAAGGGAGGTTTAGGACTTCCAA
Source organism: Anniella stebbinsi (assembly GCA_029215795.1). Taxonomy (NCBI): domain Eukaryota; kingdom Metazoa; phylum Chordata; class Lepidosauria; order Squamata; family Anniellidae; genus Anniella; species Anniella stebbinsi. Next base: position 69,264,386 of record JARDYH010000002.1, on the reverse strand, counting down.
ATATTAAGTACTATTATATAGCTAATCAGTTAAGATATGTTATAAGCTGTATTCTAGGGGAGGAAGATCTGGAGTGGTTGGAGACGCAAACTGGGGAAATAGATTATAAATTGAAAAATATTTTCTTTAAAAAAATTCAAAAGAAAGAATTAAAGGGACTGGACAACCCTTTGTTGGTAAATATAGTGGAGATCTGGGAGAAATTTAGGGGGAAGTTGATACCAGGAGACTCACCACTTGCCCCAGTGGTAGTAGTGGAGAATTTCCCAAGAGTGTTAAAAGTGGAGATTGAAGCGAGATTGAAAGATAAGGAAATAATTAAGTTAAGGAAGTGGATGGAAAATATGAAGGATAATGAACAAATTAAAGAGCTATTGATAGGTCAAAAATTTGCATGGTTTAAATGTATACAATTAGGGAAATGGACTCAGGAATGGAAATTGAAAAATAAAAAGTGTAGAAACAATACAAGATTTGAAGAATTAGTAGAGTCAAAAGGTAGGAAAGAAGGAAAGGAAATTAAGAAAGGGTTGACTAGTGAGATATATAAATTATTGATAGAGGAAGAATTTCAAAATTCACTTAAAGTAATAAAAAAGGTTTGGGAAGAGGACGTAAATGGAGAAATTAAGGAATATAACTGGGAGAGGTTGTGGAACGCAAGAATGTTAAAATTGTTATCGATCAGAATTAAGGAGAATTTTTATAAGGTATTGTGGAGATGGTATCTAACACCGGTTAGATTTCACCAGATTGATAAAAAAATATCTAAAAAGTGTTGGAGAGGATGCCAGGAGGTTGGAACTTATTACCATATGTGGTGGAGCTGTGAATATGTACAAAAATTTTGGAAAAGGGTATTTAAAGAAATAAGTGAAATAATTGGAAGTAAAGTGGAATTAGACCCGAAGCTCGCTCTACTAGCAATATGGGATAGAGGGGAAGAGGATAAAAACAAGAGGGAATTGATAAACAACCTCCTGACTCCTGTTAGACTAATGATTGCAAAAAATTGGAAAGGACAAGGAAGCTATACAATAGAAGAATGGTATAAAGAAATATGGGATATGGCTTTGAATGATATGCTAACTTGTAAAATGAAATTAAAAGGGGAATGTCCGGTAAAAATGATTTTGGGGAAATATGGAGACCCCTTTTGGAATATGTATTAAGATCGGGGAAGGGACAAACACCTTCAAAAGAGTCGATAAACTTCTGGATAGAATAAAAGATTAAGAGAAGGTCTCATGGAGTGGGGGTGCACGGGGGGGACTGTCGAGGGTTATGTATGTATTTTATGTTATTATTATGTTGAAAATAATAAAATTATTTACAAAAAAAAAAAAGGATTCAGTTTGGCATCTGGGGATGCTATAGATGGCTGAATGGATGGGGAGGAGGGTGTATCTGATTGATAATCCTCTCCTTCCGAAACCTGGGAGTCATGAGGTCTTCCAAGAATTTCCTGAGATAGTGGGAGAGTGCTTGTGGTGGGAGGTTGCAGCTGGTCTTGTGCAGTCTGCTGCCTTGTCAGTGAGCCCAATGACTCCAATCCCGACACCTGTGGAGGTTCAGGTCATTGTGTTGTTGAGATATTCGTATTGGTGAAATATCTCTCAATGTAGGTTGTAAGGGTACAGCTGTAGTTATAGAGATCGAAACGGTGGGTTGTCGGTATCAATGTGGGGGAGGAGAATCTCATCTCGTTTCATCATAATAATGCCAGCCTGACGAGGTGTAAGAACAAGGACTTTAGAGCTCAGTATCGAGATTGACAACAGGAGTGTTCCTGTTCAGATCTTCTATCCCAGCCTCTTGGTGATTGGGATTGGTGTCGATCCGTCGGTGATCGAGGTGCATATTGAGGAGAGTATCATTGAGTATAGTACTCCCTTCGAGAGTTGTAAGAGAAATTGGAATTGGAAGCAGGTGAGTTGGCTCTTCTTGAAATACGTGGAGAGATCTGAGTCACTGTAGTTCTTGGAGAAACACGCAAAGTGGGATAAGAATCTCTGATCTCCCCTTCAGAGATTGAAGTTGGTAGCCGTTTGTCTTGGAGCGGTACCGAGCTAAACGTCAGTATGAGGAATTGGAGAAGAGGTGGCAATGGAGGCAAATGCCCTGATGTCGAAAGCGACAATGAAGCCAATAGCAATAAGGCAGTTTGGCCAGGTGTTGGTGTCGACGGTTCCTCAGATGGAGAAATAACAATTTGCAAGTCATCAGGAGATTTTGACAAGGGAGAATCAACTGGTGGAGTTGGCATCAGTCTAGGGTGCTTCGTAGTCAAGGACTCCGTACAGGGAGTCTCCTTAGACTTTTTGTTTATCCAAAGATTGAGTTTTGGAGGGATTAGATTTTGCCTTTTTCGATATTCTCTTTGCACAAGCGATAGTAGACACTGTACCAGAGGTAGAGGGTTGATTGGAAAGTCCTATTACCTCATTGGAGGGAGACTTCGGATTTGTGTTGCCCATAGTCATGGCATGCGGTGCGGTATTAGTTTGATTAACTGCCTGCAGAGCTTTGCTCCAAAGTAAGGCTTTAAGCCTGTCTGACCTGTGTCTACGTGTCTGTTTAGAAATTGTTTTACATGGGCACGACTCTACCACATGTCCTTATCCAAGGCATATGAAACACAGGGGCTGTCCGTTGGTGGAAGTTTACTCCCACATTCCAAACATTTACAGAAAGGTGCCCATAAGGCCATATGAATACGAAGAAAAATGTAGTAAGAAGAAAAAATATATGGAAAAAACCTCAGCTGGGTGACGAAAAAGAAGCAGAAATTCAACTCTGTGAAGAGTAACTTCCCTACGATGGCACCAGCTAGGCGGTCGTAAAGGAACTGAAGGGAAGGTGGGAACACGCTAGAGTGTGCACAGTGAGCCGGTGGGGGAGGGGGTCCCGCCTAAAACGTTTTCTCCTCAGCTAGAAAATATTCCCTAAACGAGGCTCGGTGCAGGCACTGAGCCCATATGTGTGATACACAAAGACCACAAAGAAGAAGGAAATAAAATAAAATGAAGAAATGCCTCAATACTAAAATTCTCTTGAGAGGATATTCCCAACAAGGTAGCCACAATGGCGGATGAAAGAGAACTGAGGGTTGAGCCACGTTCATGCTCAGTACGGTGTGGGGGAGGGGTTCCCGCCCCAAATGCCTCAGCTTGGAAATTTTCCCCGATTCAAGGGCCTACGCAGGTGCAGAGCCCATATGTGTGATGCACAGAGACCACGAAGAAGACACATACCTTAAGTAAATCTCTGCTGGAGGTTTTGATCCATGTCATGGATCTTGATGGAAGGTATGCTGGAGTTCTGTTGAATCAGCTCAATTGTAGTTAAAAAAAAGTGTACATCATAGGACAGCCCTAATTCCAGGGACTAAAGAAAGCTTTATGCCATAATTTTAAACTGGACTGACTCAGATATATTTCACCTACTAAACACCTGTTTAGTATAGTTGCTGAGAAAATTATAAGTATATAAATTTAATCACTGTGAACACTATTTGATATAAGCTCATCAGAAGATGCTCAATGAGGTTCCTGTTCCATTGACTATATGCTGTTTTATTATACATGAATGCATACAAAATAAACTTGACTGATTTTCAAAGTGCTGTTGAAGGATTCCCATGAAACATTAATAGTCATGGGGTGAGATGACAGGCCTTCGTGTGTTGGTGTTGGCATTTAGAAGGCAAAAAGCAGAGTGGGAATAGATGGAACAGTTTGAACAATGAAGAGGAAGAATATTGGGCTTGCCCGTGTCTGTATAGGAACAGATTTTTTTTAGTACCAAAGATGAGGTTGTCACTATTTGTGTGTGAGTGCAAGAAACAGGTGTGGGTGAGTGTTAATTCCGAGTGGAGTTCATTTCTGATGAACTTTATAATATGCAAGCCCAAATCTCCTTGAACTTTGTTGGCTGGGTTTGTAAATGTGATTGGCCCGTTCTTTTCCTTCTTTTTCCCCAACGCATAACCTCAGTGATGGGAGCAAATCCCAAACAGGGGGAAAGGTTGGGAGAAAAAGCCTTTGATAAGGGTTAGGGGTGCTACTAGAGGTAATAAAAATATAATGATTTAGGCAACCACATTTAATTCATTCCCATTTATTGCAGTGATCCCTCCCCAATACAGAGTAGTAACTGCAATACTCAACGTTGTTAAAACATTAGAAAAGCCATTGTGTGACAGTTACAGTACAGTATTATCAAAATATGACATGACATTTTCGAACTGTGGATAGTACCAGCCAAAGCTCAATCCTTAAATTAAGACCATAGTTCATTTTTAAATAAACAGAAAAGTGTATAAAAAGAATTACGTAAAAAGGAAAGCCTAATACAAACATAATGAAACAATAAATAATCATTTTTTTTCAGCTACTTTCTAAACACTTCCTAATAAAGTTGCATCTACAGAGATGGTATTGCTGAGTGTCAATGGAAAACAATTATTTCAAGTCATTACTGATTGGAACTTAAAAAACATGGCGCCAAAAATAAGTTTAATTTTTACTAAATAAAATAGGAATGGCTATATCACAAACTTGTCTCTTGCTAACAAGTTAGTTTAAATTTACTAGAGTGTTAGATTTTCTTTATTTTTTTTATAGTTGTTGACTTGGTATTGTGTGTGCGTGTATATATATGTAGTATAGAGAATTCTCATGTGAGAGGCAACCTTTATTAAGTCACAGACTACATTTTGCTCCCATCAACATATGCATATCTAGATAAATTTGATAATTTATACACAGCACACACAGATATATATTCATTTGGTTCCTTTTACAGATCACAAGCAATAGTTTTCCTGAATGGGTAATTTTTTAAGTGTACCTAGTACACTTTTTCTGGATAGCAGCATTAAATCCATGCTCTATTGTCCGCCTGTACATAAAAAATGGAAATTCAGGTTCACTGAATAATTGTACGTCCCCTACCATCACACCAATAAGCACTGCATACTTGTAACAATAAATGCTATTAGCTACACACTGGGAATGTTTTTCACAAAATAAACTGCTTCTATTGTAATTTCTGGTTTCCTTTCAAAACTAGATACTGGCATTGATTTATTCTACCTGGCAGCCAACCTGTATTGCACTTCTGAAAAAAGGAGAACACAAACAATGTTGATAAGACGGTGTGAGTTGTAACTTACTAGAATGCAAATCACTACATGCGAGAATCACGTCTCATAACTGGGACTTCCAAAAAGAATTATTTGTTCATTTACTTTGATCTTGTCTAGCAGAAAAATGTATGATTTTATATTCTGTATCTTCACTGACAAACACTAAAACGATAGATGTTCAATCTAGTATGGTACCCCATATTAATGCCAAGAGGCTGAAAAAGATTTTTAGGCCACTCTTACCGATAATAAGACATAGCACTATAACTAACCAGTGAATAAAACCTCAAGTGAGTCTTCAGTAAGCAGTTCATAGAGTAAAAAAAATATAAAGCAGTCAACGCACACACACAAACAGGGCACACAAATTGGCAGTTCTTGAATACACAAGGTGTCATATACAAATTAAAATGCAAGGTCAAGAGGATCAAACCTGAGTATTTAACAAGACTGAACTTAGATTCTGACAAGTGAATCAATTGCCCTTGGACGCTTCTAATAAAATGTGGTCCATTTAACTCGTTGAACAAACTGTTATCTTTATATAGATGGTCCTAAAAAGATTGAAGTATCCTGTTAAGTGGTATCTCATAAACACCACTGACATTTATAGCATCCTAGAACAGAATTGCAGTTTCACAGTGAAGCTGCAGAGCCCACTAACCTTCAACCAAGGTAGCCGAATGGAAAAAATAGATGGAATCTGAGAAAATTAGCATCTCTCTGTTAGTATACTTTAGGTTTATTCAGTGGTACAAATTGAATAGTACAAAGTCCTAGATATTAATAGTATGAATTTGGTTGTTATTATAGCCAACTTGCCCCACTTACCTGTTTCATATCTAACAGATATCTTTAAAAAAACAAAACACGCACACACCATTCCGAATAATAAGAAACATACAACAGTAAAAACTAATACCTTGATGGAAGACCAGAACGCAGCATTTTTATTGTAAGATGGAAGAGTCTAGAAACTAAAGGAAGTTTGATCTAAAATTTTAGCTAATGGCAGACTGACATTCTTTATAAATTTATAAAACAGGATATATGGATGAAATTTGGTTAACTTCAGAAGGCACCTCGAGGCTAAAAGGCTTTTATAAATCTATAATCCTTTCATTGATCAAAAATAAACACTTTTATTGCTGCCGCTCAAGTAGCAAAGAAAAACCTGTTCATTCTTCAGTCTACCAAGGAATCCTCCATTAAGCAAGATTAAATTACAGAAGAATTAGAAGAAAACTGAAGCTTTCACAACTTTAGAAGTATAGTAACTTTCCTTGTGTGCTTTCAAGTCAGTGGAATAGTGAAAGAGTAGTCACTTTTGCCTGTGCGTGATGTTAATATTTTAATCAAACATCTCAGTCTCTCCCCTTTAGGCACTGAAGTACCATTTCTTCACAGCTGCATGTTGTGCAGTAGTGCTTAAGAATAGAAAGTAAGAACACTCTGATGATTCCCACGGACAAGGAGAATTGGCGGCAGGTCCTTTGAAAGAGCTTCTATCCAGGCCATGTATAGCGCACTAGATACTGCACTTTTTCGTGCAACTGGTAAACTCCTACAACAAATAGAAAGGGGGGAGGGGGAGTAAACATGTCAAAACTGAATTGTCTAATACAAAATGTTTTTAATTACGGAGATAGAAATTAGTATTTATTTATGCTTTCTTACATAAGCAGATTTAAATTGATTTGCCACCCAAAATATTTTGCCTAGTAGCAATAGTAACAGAACACAAGAAAAATGACTTCCAGATTTTGTCTCATATACTGCTTTTGCTAACATCAAACACATTTTTTGGGGAGTAAGACCCATAGAACTCAGTGGATTTATGCTCAAGGACATGTGCAGAGAATTGGGCTATCAGTTATACTATTGACCGCTGATTATTCAAAGCAAGGTGCTATATCTTTCCAGTTCCTTATGGTTGGTTTCAATTCCCCCCTACAACTTTTATGCTGGTCAGATACACAAAAAGAAATTACCCAGGCAACTCAATTAATCAGTAGTGTATGTGTGGCCCTGCTGGCAGCCGTGATGTAGTGCTTCAGGAGGGGGAAAGGCGCTGCAATGAGCCTGAATGCTCAATGTGGCTAAATGCCGGAAGGGAACCCAGAAGCGTTATACTGCGACCATCAATGGTAGGAATTGCGTGTGCATGGTCAACGGTGGCCCTGGGCTGCCAGTGCAAGGCCCATGTTGGATACGACTCACTATTCTCTAATTTTCTAGTAATCAGGTGCCTTGGACTATAGATCTACCAAATATCAGCAGTCTGTTGCAAAGTGTCTTGCTCTCTATAAGCAAAAAGATCAAAACTAGACATTCCCAGATGCCTCTGAAAGAGGTCATTCCAATCTACAATTTGAGGCTGAAGGGAGAATTCACATCCCTGTATATCTTTGCCTGCTGAAGTGTTGGCTGCTCTTAGGAGGTAGATTTTGAATTCAAACTTTTGAACAAAGAGGTATAATAGTGCCCCAGTTCAGACTTTACTAGTAAACAGTTTGTCCTGTTTTTACGAGTTGTAGAATAGCTTAAATTTGTTACTTATGCAAGTGAGGATCTCTTGGATGATGACTCAGACTATAAAATCACATCAAGTTTCTAAATTTGTAAATACACTTAAAGGTAGTGTTTGTATTTTCATTTACCTTCTGAGCAAGAAAGTGGAAAAAGTAAGCTACTACTCCTGTAATAATCGGATTACCACCAAGAGAAGATGAAACATTGGGGCTGTCTTCCTGATCAGAAGACAGTTCAAGCAACAGACTTTTGTCGGACAAATATGTAGATATGTTTGCAAAGACACAGCCCTGTAGCATTTATATCGATATAGTGACTAAGGCACTGATAACATGAAGTTCTCTGTATACAATTATTCATGGGGATCCAAATATCTGTTTTTCCTCTGAAAATGCTCTCCTCCAAAACAGTTACCTGGTAGACAAACATGATATATACCAACCAGTACAACATTTGTGAATGCCTACAGGTTTTAGAAGTTTAAGTGCCACCAGTGCATCACAAGTACAAACACTATCTACTGGTCACTAAACTGACTGACAGCTTTCTATTGTTTTTCAGAACATCATGTATTTGAATAGCTTCCATAGTACTAACAACATTTTCTGAGCAGTATTTTGGTGTTTCCAATATTTACTGCAAGTGATGCCAAGAATCACCGAAAACAGTACTTACATAACAATTAGATTGGCTGTGCTTGAATGTTCTTTCAGTAACTCATTTAATCTAATCTGGCGGTGGCTCTGCAATTAAAATGAGAACAATGTTGATGTAAGACAGCATCAATCGACATTGCAAAATCTAGAAGTAGTCAATTTACAGATGTAGGAACTCAAACCCAGCTGAATATTATAGAAAAAGCAAATACACCTAAGGATCAGAGAGAATTAAATACATACCTTGGTTTTGTACAGCTCAATTTCATTATCTGTGATTCTCCAAGGCTCATCTTCTTTCATTTTATCTGCAACATCTTGCTCTTTATCATCTTCATGAAGTCTGAATGGCTCAATCATTTCTTCAAAAGCTGCAATGCTATAAATTTGATCATACAATTGAAGTGCATCAGTTCTCCAATCGTCAGCTGAAATATTTGTACTCAAAGGTATGTGACTAAATGCTACATCTATTTATAAGATAAATGTTATCTATTTCCATTTTATAATGCCATTAAAAACTGCAGACCAATTGGTTGGAAACCAAGCAGCGCAACACGTTAACCCTCCATGGGTTATCATGTTGTTTGAATGCAGCAAGTTTTCCTTAGGGTGGCTCATTAACTATGCAGTGTGGTTTATTTTTCTCCAACAAGCCACCTTGACCGTGGTCTGTTGTTGAGTTGTTCAGGGTAGTTAGTAATTCTTATGAGTAATTTATCTTACGCAAAAGAATAGAAAGATTAAACACTCTGCTTGCCCAGAAACATTTTACTGTTGCTTAAGACATTTAATGTTTATAGGGAAAGGGCTTTATCTAATATTTACACATTCCATTTGAATCTTAAAATATATGTTTACTATGAACGTTTTACAGTTCTAAATTGTATTTAGTCCATATTTATAAAGGCGTCATTGTTTTTATTTCATTCTGTTGCATGGCCTCAACTTTTAGTCCATTAACGTATTTTATTAAGAAAATGTTCCATTTAAAATACACAAAATTATTTTATTTCCATACTAATGTTGGATGACAACTAACTGCTAATGTATATTTTATAAAAAAATAAATATAAAAAATGAGCACATCAACTTACTTTTCTTTCTTTGGCTTTGTATTGATATCACCAAGGACCATGATATCTGAGAAATCTATCCGAAATTTGCTGAGCAATGTCGCCATCCTAAAAGTAATTTTAAAAAGAGAACAACAGTTAACTGGATATTTAAATAATTGTAGAGTCAGAAAGACTAAATATTTTGCATGTTCACAGAGTTATATTGATTAGCCAGCTAGAAAAATATAAGAAAAATATAAGAAAAATATAAATAAACTGGGTTGTGTAAAATAGTGTTTTGCACTAATGGAAATCACCTGTGCTTTGGCCCTGGTTTTCATCAATCCTCCCTACCTGCTACAGCCCTCTTATGTTCTGGAGGCTCCCCCAACCTTCAAGAGCAGGTTTTCAGTGGGGGGGGGGGCTGGAGTGGGTAGGTGGGGGATCAGTAAAAATCAGGTGCCATGCCTGGCACGAACAGAAGGGCTTTCCAATAGCACGAAACCATCATTGCACACAACCCACAACCTTAGCCTCAAGAAAACTTCAGGAGTTAACAAGCCACAGGTTATAAGCCTGACTATAAAAATCAATGCAAATCATGAATTTTGATGATTCAGCATTTTGACTTCTCCAAATTAAGATACAAAAAAATCATACTAGCCAAAATGTTAAAGCTTTTTACTTAATCAAACTTACGCTCTTCTGTCATGATCTATTCTGTTTATTTTCCCACCAATGAATACCCTGATCTTACAGTCTTTCCATTTTTTCTTGGTTGTCAGAAGATATGGAATCAAAAGCGTCAAGCCTACATGGGAAAAAAAATCAATTTTCACTTTGGTGACATGCTAAGGTTTGTTGTTGTTAAACATTAAACCCTACTTAACATTTCTAATAACCTTGCAGTATTCTAAAAAAAAAGTTGTCTTACCTCCATCATCAAAAAGCCACCATACATCAATATTATTTTTGCCTTGTTTCTTCTGAAACTGAGAACTTGCATCAAGCAGTCTTTGATCAGCCATGTTCAGAGGAACAGATAGGCCTTTAGGATCTGTAGAATTGAAAAGTGACATTTGAAAGTAAAAAAAGAAGGGCACAACTTTTGACCAGCCATCCTTATCTCAAACATAGAAATGGGTTTACTTCTACTTTGTTAAATTATATTAATATTAACTACTATTACTACAAAACTGTATATGCCTAAAATAATTTCTGTTACCTTTATAGCAGCCTTCCTGAACCTAGTGCTGACCAGATCTTTTAGATTACAACTTCCATTGGCCATGCTGACTGGGGCTGATGGGAGTTGAAGTCAAAACATCTGGAGAAAGCCATCAGGTTGGGGAAGGCTTTCTATAAATACAGATGAAGATATTGATGTATTCACACAAAATGGTAAACCGTTCTTCAGAATCTTGGCCTATCATTCATGAGCAGGTGTGCTGGTGCACGCTGCCTGATTTCTCCTGCTTGGCAGACAGGAGCAACGAAACTAACTAGGACCTTATAATGGTCTTAAAATTTAGCATGACGTCCTAACTTGAACCTTTCTTTGGTACTCCTCTAACAAGCATAAATCTGGAAGTCAATTTCAAACCATGACCTCAAACTCTTGACTTGTTACAGAAAAGACAAGCCAGGAGTCTCAGTTCATACTTAACTATAAGGCCACTCCTCGCCTGCCCAAGTTCTGGCAAATCTAGTATATACTGTGTATTTTGTCTCATGAAAATTACCAGTTGAATTAAGACTTCTGAAGGGATGAGTACAACCTTTGGGCTAAATTCAATGTTAACTGGAGTTTTCCGTCCCTTCTTCCTCCTTGCAATTCCCTGCAAGTCTTCCAAGTCTGCTCAAGGTTCCCTGAAACTCTGGAGCAGATTTGGGGGGGGGGGGGGCTACAGTGGGGAGGGCAATGTCCATTCCGTTTAATGCAACCCTTTATGCAGAGGCGATTGAAAAAAAAGGTATCCGCAATCTTTATCCTTCATCCCCTTTTAACATAAAAAGGACATTACAGGAAAATCTTAAACCAAGAACTTAGATGGTTTATTTTTCTTTAGGGATATTAAAACTTAGCTTTGTGAAATGCATATAGTCTCTTATGCATGCTATTCATATTCATGGAGAACTGCCAGATCTTTATTGCAAGTTCTACCCCCACCTAGAAAAAGTTATTTTGATCATAGTTTTATTCACTGATATAAAATATATGACCAATAGTGGGGTTTAAACTTCCGTTCTCGGTTATTCATAGAAGTTCAACCAGGAACACAGGTACCCACATCAACAAGCATTCCATTGCTATCCAGAAATATCTTATCTGCATAATGTTTATAGCAAAATATGGAAAATGTGGACAAACTGAATAATTTTCAACACAATTTATTAAGACTGAAGATTTAAGATTATCACAAGACTTTTAAAAAAATACTTAGGAAGAATTAGATTGACAGAGCAACATGATGCATAAAATCTAAAAGGAGAAGTCTGAAGAAGAGGAAAGATGAAGATCTGACAAGGGCAGATGAAACATCATGAAAGCTGCGAGGATGAGCAGAAGGTACTATGTGAAGACTGTAGGGCCCTACAGGAAAGGTAGAGTAGAGTTTGCAGGGATGATGACATGGTTGAGAGTAGCAGGGCCGGCAATGTACAGGTGACTGCTTAGGATCCCATTCGCTTCAAGGTACCCCCTTCATCCACCCTCCAGTCCGTTAACTTCCTTACCTCAACAATGAAAGCCCCAAGTGCTATGACACTCATAGCTTCAGACAGATGGAGTGTCAGCGTGGACTCAATTGTCTACCCACTGGCACAACCCAGTTAGTTCCTTTAAGTCACAGAGTGCATGGGTTCACATAGCAGCCTTCCACCACTACATTGCAAATTGCTTTTGAAACTCCTTTGATATGTAGTATAGCATAGCATTTTCATTAATTCTTTGTCACTATGAGGGACATGTTTGTACTACTATCCTTGTTGAGTATTCAACAGTGTCATCAGTTAGGAAGAATTAACTTTAAAATTCTTTCCACAACAAACCAGTAAGCTATGATGTCCAAGAAAATAAGCAAAGTTCCCATGAGCCCAGTGAGTACAATTTATCATTTTCTAGTAGTGTTAATTAATAGTGCTTTTAGCTGGCTTTGCGATATATGAAATAAAGTGTAAGTAATTACGAACTGATGTTTACAATATGGAAAAATGGATTAAAACCAAAAGATGGAAAATGGCCTGCCTTTTTTCAAAAGTGGTTGTGTTGGAGTCTTGCCATCTTCTTCCTCTTCTGAACAAGGTTTAAAAGTGAAAAAAAAATAAAAGGTTATTTGCAATATTAATGAAAATGGAACTCTTTACTTTTAAGGAATAACATAAACCAGTATTATGAAAAAAAAATGAATGAATTTGATCAATTTATGAATTTATACTTATGAATATAAGTGATTAGTATGTTAACACAGGACTTTATTTATATATACACACAGTTCCACCACTGAATCAATGGTCCACCATATTTCCCATCCCACATGAAAATCTCCTTTTCACTCTCAAAAGGATTTGGCGTAGAAGACATTACAATCCACAATTCTACAATATCGTCCTAACAAATAGTGTATATATATATATATTACATATGTAATCGTGTGCCTTTTATTGTATTTTAATGTTTTCTTTTAATCAATTTTAATTGGTTCTGTAAGCTGCTTGAGTGCTGTTTTTTGATAGAAAGGCAGGGTACAAAATAAATAACTAAATAACTAAATAACAGCTCTGCACAAACACTAGGTGTACCACTAGATGTGCTTGAAATGGGGTGGATCTACAACCATGAAAGCAGTCAGTTTAACACGTAACATTTCCTCTGCACTGTGAGCAGATAGTTTATACACGTTTATGACTAGAGTACTAATATATTTACCAATATGTTTGATCCTTTCCAATCAACAAACAAACTGTCTATATGGCAGCCACTATCAGCTTAATAGAATCACTTATGTTGTAGTACTTCAGTTCCCCAAAGATACTGGCTTGACTTTCCTTACAATCAATGACCTTTAAAGCATGCTTTGCACGAGAAATGCCTTTTGTTGCATGCCAATAAGCTTACTTTCAGTTCCTATACCAACGTGTGTCGAACCAATAAAGAGCTGCACTTGAAGCTCACACAAGCTTAAATTATCATTATTACTTGTAGATGTAAAGGAAGTGAAAGACTCTGAAGTACCTATGTGATCCTCTGGGTTATAAACCTGAATCTGAACTTTATAGAATGACTCTTGCACTGTCACAGACAAAATTCCATTAGATAAACCTTTACCTTTATGAATAGGAGCTTTTTCGTTTACTGGCTTTGACGTTACTGCCTCAGTCTTCTTGCTGTAGTCCACATTTACTATAATGTCTTTGGTTACTGGAGATTTCTCTTGGGACGACCATACTTCTTCTGTGAATATGAAAAAATATATTATTAAGCACGTCTGAAAAATTTATTTAAATTCTGGAAGACAATCAACTCATTACTATAAATGGACAAAGCTAAGATCAAGTACATCTGGGGAAGATGGTATAGTTCTGTGTAACCTTGAACAACGTACACCTCAAAATTGCTACTACTGTACTGACAACCTAAAGCTGGGCTTCCCAATGTGATGCATTTCATTTGGTTCCCATCATGCAACCTGATCCTCTTGATTTATAAAAACTTGTAAAGATTTTCTTTAAAAAATAAAGAATATTAATTGGGAAGCCAGCTTTCTACACAACGTAGTGCCAGCCTCCAGCACAGCACTATCTTTATTTTTAAGAATGCCTCCCGACCCAGTTTTTTGTTTTAACTCATGCTCAGCAAGAAGAAAAAGATAAGCTGGGGATGATAGTGTCCTGGCGGGGGATGGGTGGGGGCAAAGGGATGGTAGGGAGCGATGGCAGTGTTTTTGCTGTGTGTGTGTATGTGTGTTTAGCTGGTTTATTTGTTTTGGTGGTGTGTGTGCTTTTGCCTGGTGTGTGTGTGTTGTGCATGCACACATGTTGGTCTTGGTGTGTGTGCGTGTGTGGTGAGGGTGGGAGTTTTGATTGTTGTGTGTGTGTGTATGTCTGTACCTACATGCATATGTGTTTCACTGAGCATCACCTATTTGCCTTCTTTGAAATACATATTATTGTGCTCGGGGTGTGTGTGCAAATATATGATTTGTAATTTGTACCTCAGATTCTACCTCTTGCTTCTATGAATGGGCAAACCACCCTCTATGCAGCCATTTTGTGAGACAGACTGCCCACAACATACTCCCCAAATTCACACTGCTACATTTTCTGACCAGGATTAGCACTTATGCTGAACAAAGTGATGAACAGCATGAGCGGCCTAAGTCTATTTCATATCCAATATACACATGTACACCAAGGGCTGGTCCACACCTGATAGTAGTCCCCTAAATAATTGTTTCAGGAGTGCACAAGCTTAAGACCACTGTGTTTCACTATCAGAGAGCACTACCATAGACTTGCACTACCACCTCCACTCCATGCTCTTAACATGGCTGCCACAATTACCACAATACCACCAGCTTCAGAAAGAGCCAACACCAACATTGCAAAAGCCCTTTTTGGTGGTGCTAGTATTGTGGAAATCCTGGCACCTGGATTCTGGGACTCCCGGAATCTTAAGATACATTCCAGACAAAATTGATTGGTGTTATCACAGTTCAAGTTGCAAAGTAAAACATATAAACTAAGACTATGTTGCACTCTTCAACTATTCTAGATCAACAGGCCAAGCAAGAAATGTAAGACTTGGTTCATATTTTTCTTGCACTGCTATATTATGTCCTTCAAGGTATGTGATTTAACAAAGAGAATTTTCAAAAATACTAAGCAGATATTAATAGAGTTCCAAGAACAAGCATGATGCTTTATTTACTACAATCTTCTAAAACATTTGTAAAATCATTGTAAAAAACATTTTGCCACCTGGATTGCAATGTGTGTGAGGATACAGTGCTTGTATCCCTATAGTTTTCAAAAGATGTAATCCAAATTGCATGGGCCAGTTTCAACAGAACTCAATGTTTCACAGTATTCCAGTTCTATATACATATTTATTTATTTATAACCATGATTTATTAGTCATTTTCTGGGCCCATGCCCTCACAAAGCAATGTACACAAAATGAAAGAAACATACCATTAGATAAACTATGTAAGCATACCCCCCCCGCTAAATATACTCATGAAAAAAAAATGTTTTAGATCACACAATGCTGAAATATAACAACAGGTTTCCAAGACCTCCTTGGATGCCTGTCCTGAAGGGGCCAAGCAACTGTTCACCGGAAAAGCTACCACAGTGAAGATCCTGTCTTGTGTGCTCTGCCAACCTAACTGACTTTACCTGAAAGCACATGAGCAGGACTTAGATTATGGGTAGGGTCATACAGGTAAAGACTTTAAGGTAATCCAGCCCCAATTCATTTAAGTCCTTAAACATTAATACCAGCATGTACTAGTAGCCAGGCAAACACTTTAAGTACATGGATGCTGAAAGATTAATATCTGAACAACAGCTTTCTGACCTCAAGCTTAAACTGTGAAATATTAATGAAGTGTGCGATTTTTCCATGAATACACTAAAATACACTTACAGTTGCATTTTTAGGAGACAGTTCACTTTCATCCCCAGATTAGTTTAAGATCATAACGATCACAAAGATCTCCTTTCTGCAAAGCATTTTTTTCTTTTTACAGTTTGTAGATATGCAAAGAGAAAAACTTGCTTTATAAACTTGCACTCAGAATAGCTTGTTTCAGTAGCTTTAACTTTACCGAATTCATATTGTAAGGGTTACCTTGTCCCTGAAGATGAGAAATATCCAGACCTTCCCTCAGACGGATAACAACCACTCCATATTGAATATCAAAGGCATCACTGTAATAGAATAAATAAGTTTGTGGAAAACCTATAAACAGTCAAAAGTTGAGTGATTAAGTTAATTGCACAGTACAGACAAGTAACGTGGTCAATAGATATCCCAGAGATTCATTCCAGCTAAGAAAATGAGCAGAAATTGTACCTAGAAAGGTACTAACAAAGGTGCTTAAACTAGATAGCAGTGAATGCTCACAAGTGAATGTTTTTAGCATGCATGTGGAGCTTTTAGGGACACACCCACCTTGAATCCCACCCCACCTTTATAAGACCCAGCTTCCCTCAAACTCTGACGTTAATACAGAGCACACTGTCTCTGGCATGACTTCATCGTGTATTATTTGCTATATGCATATAGAAATGCAGGTTGCTTACCTGTAACTGTAGTTCTTCGAGTGGTCATCTGTGCATTCACACATATGGGCTCTGCGCCGGCGCCGAGCCCCAATCGGGAAACTTCACTAGCTAGCTTAGTGCTTTTTTTGGCGGGAACCCCTCCCCCACCATCCATCGCGCATGCTCCGGGTCCCGCCTTACCTCAGTTCCCTGAGACCGCGTTATGGCCTCGCACCAGGTAAGGAATAGGAGACATATGCGCTCTAGCCTCCTGCATACACCATAGCGTTGCAACGAGGGGATGGTGGGCGGGTTGTGTGAATGCACAGATGACCACTCGAAGAACTACAGTTACAGGTAAGCAACCTGCATTTCTTCTTCGTGGTCTCTGTGCATCACACATATGGGCGAGTAATCAGCCAAACTTACCGGAGGAGGGGATGCACGCTGGTGGGTCACTGACAGATGGAAGACAGGACCGCTCGGCCGAACGAAGCGTCTTTTGCGGCCCTAACGTCCAGCCTGTAGTGCTTCACAAAGGTTGAGGCACTGGACCATGTCGCCGCCCTGCAAATGTCCGGAACTGATGAACCATGGATCAGGGCCGACGAAGTGGCTTGCCCCCTTGTCGAATGTGCTGTGAACGAAGCAGGGGGCTGTTTGTTAAGAACTTGGTAAGCCAGGACAATAGTGTCCACAATCCAATGTGCCAGACGTTGGGGGGAAACTGCTAACCCCTTCGTCTTTCCACCATAGCATATAAAGAGCTTCTCCGAGTTACGGATAGACTCTGTCCTCTTTTTATAAAAGGCCAAGGCGCGTCGCACATCCAAGGTGTGTAAAGCCGTAGAGAGGGGGTCTGTAGACTCCTTAAAAAACGTTGGAAGAACTATATCTTGATTAACGTGGAACATGGAAGACACTTTGGGAACAAACGAGGGGCCAGGACGTAACACAACCTTGTCCCGAAAAAACTGGGTGTAAGGAGGTCCCACCATTAGTGCCGCTAGCTCTGAAGCACGTCTAGCGGATGTTATGGCGACCAAGAAAATTGTCTTAAACGTTAGCAACCGGAGATCAACCGTAGCTAACGGCTCGAACGGCTTAGTCATTAACGCCGTTAAAACTACCGATAAGCTCCATTGAGGAACAATCTGGCGCAGTGGTGGGAACATGTGACGTAGCCCTTTCATAAAAGTCTTTGCCACTGGGTGTGTGAAAGCTGTATAGCCGTCAATCTTCGCGTGTTGTCCTGACACGGCTGCCAGGTAGACTTTGATTGAAGAGGGTTTTAAGCCTGCCGTATGAAGTGAATACAAGAAATTAACGATCCCCGATATGGGGCCATCGTGAACTGGAAAACCCTTGTCATTGGCAAACTTAGTAAACCGCCTCCATTTTCTAGCATAGGAAGCCCTTGTAGACATTTTGATGGAGGCTTCGAAGATGGAACGCAGAGCCGAAGGCATATCTAATGACTGCCATCTGGTTGGATCCGCCACGCTGTGAGGTGCAGTGTCTGCAGGTCCGGGTGCAGGATACTCCCTGCGTTCTTGGACAGTAGGTGCGGTACCCTGGGCAGGCGCCACCACTGCCGTCTCGACAGACGATAGAGGATGGTAAACCAGTGTTGTCTTGGCCACCAAGGGGTCACCAGTATGGCGTTCAGGGGACACCTTGCGGCCTTGGCCACCGTTTTCGAAATCAGTGGAAACGGGGGGAACATATATAGGAAGCCGTTGGACCAGTCCCACTGGAATGCATCTCCGAGAGATGCAGGTCCAATCCCGGCCCGAGAACAGTAGTCCTGGCAAACGGCATTTGCAGAAGTCGCAAACAGGTCTATCGACGGCTTGCCCCACTTTGCGAACAGACGCGTCAGTACGTCCTGGGATAACTCCCACTCGTGGGTGTCGGTGAACTCCCGGCTTAGTATATCTGCCTTCGTGTTGTCCGTTCCCGCAATGTGAAGCGCGGTCAGGCAGATGTCCCTGCGAATGGCCCAATGAAGAATATCTAGTGCCAACTGTAAAATGCGCGGAGATCTTGTCCCGCCTTCTTTGTTGACGTACCACACCACAGTGGTGTTGTCCGACAGGATGCGAACCCTGTGTCCCTGAAGGTGTGGTAGAAAAGCGTGTAGCGCCCGCTTTACAGCCAGAAATTCCAGGAGGTTGATGTGGAGTCTGGACTCTGACTGTGACCATTTTCCTTGAATCTGCAGGTCGTTGTAATGTGCCCCCCACCCCTGCAGAGACGCATCTGTAGTAACAATTCGAGTGGGATCTTTTTGATGAAACGGCATGCCATGGGCCAGATTTGCGGTGGAAGACCACCAACGGAGAGAAGGGAGGACAACCTTCGCAATGGTAAGTATTATTCTCCTTGGATTTAGGTAAGGCCGGTAGTGCTTGAGAAGGAGTTGTTGTAGTGGACGCATGTGGAGACGAGCCCAGCGAACAACGAATACTGCCGAAGCCATGAAACCTAGGAGGCGAAGCACTGCGAACGCTGTTGCACGGAAGTGTCGGTGAAGCTTGGCGGCCAGAGATACGATCTTTTGAGCGCGTTCTGGTGGCAGGTACGCCCTTCCCGCGGTTGAGTCTAGAATCACCCCTATAAATTGAATTGTTTGTGTGGGGCGAAAAATGGACTTTTCTTCGTTTATTTGCAGACCCAGGCTGTCCAGGCAAGACATGACCAGGTTGACGTCGGAGAGTGCTCGCGACCGCGATGGAGAAACGATCAACCAGTCGTCGAGGTAAGGGTAGAGCTCGACATCCTGTGATCTGAGATGGGCGCACACTACCGCCATACACTTGGTAAATACCCTTGGCGCCGTCCGGAGGCCAAAGGGAAGGACTGAAAACTGAAACGCCTTTCCCCCAACAACGAATCTCAGATATTTGCGATGAGTGGGGTGTATCGGGATGTGAAAGTAGGCGTCCTTGAGGTCCACCAGGGTGAACCAACAGTTTCGTTTTAGGAGGGGCAGGATTTGGGCCAACGTAATCATGCGAAATTTCTTTGGTTTTATAAACTTGTTCAAATGTCTGAGGTCCATTATGGGACGCAGTCCGCCGTCTTTCTTTGGAACCGTGAAGTAGAGCGAGTAAAAACCCGCTTTTAAAAGTCTCGTTGGGACGCGGACGATTGCCCTCTTTTGCAACAGGGTTGTTGTTTCGTGTAGCAGTGTGGGAGACGGAGGGGTAGTCCTCACAGTGCCGAGAGGTGGAAAAGCTTGGAACTCTATGAGGTAGCCCTCGGAAATCGTTGAGAGCACCCACTCGTCGGTTGTTATGGATCGCCAACGATGCAGAAAGGATTGGAGCCTGTTGGTCTGAGCTCGAGGCAAGAGTAGAGGAATGGAGTCAAAGACGCCGTCTCGACGGCTGGTCCTGGCGACGTGCCTTGCTGTATTTGTTAGTCTGTTTTCTTGGCTGGAAGGAAGACTGAGACTGGTGTGTCTGAAAACGCTGGGTGCGCTCCTGCTGACGTCTAGGTTGGTACTGGAAGGGGCGGTACCAACGACGCGAACGAGATTGTGGTTGCGTCTGCTGCTGTGCTGGCGCGCTCATCTTACGAGCCGTCACCTTTGACTTGTGGATAACGTCCATGGTGTTATCAGTGGACGAATGAAATAGGCCCTCCCCGTCAAACGGGAGATCCTCGATCCTAGATTTTGTCTCAGCTGGCAACGTGGAGGTGCGCAACCAGGCATGGCGACGCAAAGCAA
Source organism: Anniella stebbinsi (assembly GCA_029215795.1). Lineage (NCBI taxonomy): Eukaryota > Metazoa > Chordata > Lepidosauria > Squamata > Anniellidae > Anniella > Anniella stebbinsi. Next base: position 69,243,986 of record JARDYH010000002.1, on the reverse strand, counting down.
CTGCCCCCGCAAGGGCTTTTGCCGCGCAATCCGTCTGGTGATTTGCCGTCGTTAACTGCTGTCTGGATAGTCTGGTCGCTTCAGCCTGGAAAACTCTGGCTAGTTCGCGTTGATCATCTGGAAGGTAATCAGTCAATGCGGAAATCTTGTTCCAGAGAAACAGCTGGTACCTAGCCATGGTAGCCTGATAATTAGCTACTTTAAAGCCTAGCGTAGCTGAAGAGTACACACGACGACCAAACGTATCCAGCTTTCTGCCCTCCTTATCAACAGGTGTGGAATGGCTTTTAGCACTGCGTCCTAGTGACGATTCAACCACAATAGAGTTAGGTCTGGGGTGGTTACACAGAAAAGGCGCATCGGCGTCCTTAACTTTGTATAAAGTCTCCAAACGTTTGGAAGTAGCTCCAACTGTAGCCGGTGTTTCCCACGCACTCTTAAAGGTCTTTAAAAGAGTTGGTACTAACGGCAGGTTAAGCTGAGGCGCTGGCTCTTCATACATGACGTCGTAAATTTTGTCATTTAGGTCCTCCTGTGGCTGATTAATGTCTAAGCCGAGGGACTGAGCCATCCTCTGCATCTGGTCAGAGAAATTGCCTAACTCTAACGATGGTGATGGTCTGTCCCTAGACCCCACCCCTTCCGGGGGAGATGGAACTGATGGAGCCCGGGAACGTAAGGACGAAGTGTCCGAGGCATAGTCATCTCCAGATGTTGGCGACAATGGTCTCGGCACAAGAGCCGTCGAAGAGTGAGTTGCAGCAGGCAATTGGCGATATCTACTCTCCCGCTGCGAGGATGACCGTCCAATCCTTTTCCCTGTATAGGGATCGAAAAGGTATCTCGGAGCCTCCCGGTGTCGAGATCTACTTCTAGATCTATCGGAAGCCGACTCCCAGTGTCGGGACCGAGAACGAGAGCGAGACCGAGAGGGGGATCGAGACCGGTAGGTCGCTTTAGAAGCCCTCGACGTCGGGGATGCCGCGACACCGAGCGGTGAAGAGTGATGGTACTCCTCAATAGGTCTGTCCTCATCGTCGTGATTGAAAGAAGTATCTGCCGGGATAACGTCCGTGATTTCCAAGTCCGATGAGTATACCTCCACATCCAAAGTTTGGAGGGCTGAGCGTGGCGGCAACGACGAGGCCCTTGGTGTCATTGGGGCAGACCGCTGAGACAGAAGCGGCGAAGATGCCGGGCGGGTCGGGGTCGGAGCCGTGTGCTTCTTCTGTACCGTCGCGGACTTTGTTGTCGGTACCGACGGTTCAAAGAGTCGTGGTGTCGACGGTGCCGATTGTCGGCTCGATGTCGACGCCACCTGAGTTGGTTTATTTCTCGATGTCGAGGGGCGGCCCGACGTCGACGGCCGGTCCTTAGAAACCGAGAGGTGGCTCGATGCCGACGGCCGTTCCTTCGACGCCGAGGGGTGGCGCGATGCCGATGTCCGCTCCTTCGACGCCGAATGTTGGCTCGATGTCGAGGCCGAGGGCCGTTTCGCTGCCGATGGCTCCAGCGGCGATGTCGATGGCCGCTTAAGAGTAGGGAGGCAATCCTCTCTCGGAGTCGAGCGTTTTCTTGAATGTTTCGGTAGCGAAGGAAGCTTCGGTGTCGATGCCGACGGCTTCGACTTCGCAGACTGCTTTGTCTTAGTAGCCTTTTTTGCCGCCAAAGTGGACCTCTTGGAAGATGGTTCCTTCACAGGTCGCGGCAAAGGCGCTTCTGCAGCGTCCCTAGGCAGGGAGGAGCAGGGAGATGCCGGTCGCGAGCGATTTATAGGCTTGTGCCCACGCTCCCCGGATGGCGAACGACCCCCTTCTGAGTCCACTGGGGAAGGTTGTCTTGGTCTATCTACCGCGGACAAGGCCTTACTCCATAACAGGCTTTTGAGCCTGTCTGCCCGATTTTTCCTGGTCTGGCGGGAAAAGGTCAGGCAATGCGTGCACGAGTCTACCACATGCCCTTCTCCCAGGCAAATGAGGCACAATGAGTGTCCATCAGTTAGGGTCATTTTAGCCCTACAGTGGGAACAATTCTTGAAAAGCGCCGCCTGCGCCATAACTATTATGGACAAGATGTCCACTACTTAACACTAAATAACTACTTTAATTTAATTTTTTTTTTTTTTTTTTTTTTAACAATAGACTAACCTAACACTAAGCTAAGAGAAAAAACTGTTTTACTTTCCTCAGAAAACTACGACGAAGAATCGTCCGGAGAAGTCTCCCGCGAGGCGATCAGCTACGCGGTCGAAGAAGAACTGAGGTAAGGCGGGACCCGGAGCATGCGCGATGGATGGTGGGGGAGGGGTTCCCGCCAAAAAAAGCACTAAGCTAGCTAGTGAAGTTTCCCGATTGGGGCTCGGCGCCGGCGCAGAGCCCATATGTGTGATGCACAGAGACCACGAAGAAGAACAAGTACATACATTAAACTACCAGAGCTGCATCTTCACAATTAGTGTATATGCTTATTGATCTACTCACTGTAGTAGGTTGACGTAGATCTCAACATCGTTCATGTCAGCTGACTGCCAATCTTTTTTAAATCCAAGAACAAGTGTATTTGGTTTCATTCGCCCCAAGCCTGCAGCCTAACAACAAAATAATACTTAAAACTTTGGGAATTTAAATGCTTACATATTGTTTGCAAAAAACAAAAACTGGAATTTTCCTACCCTGCCCAGACTTGTGGATTTGTTGGGGATTGTTTGGCAACTCTGGCTCTAACCTAGACACAACATTTTCCATCAGAGAGATAAATACTTCAAGACTAGGGAGAAGTTATTATACGTTTAATTTCTCCAGCTGATAATCCCTTTCTTCCATATAGGGAAACAGCACAAAACAGTGCCTGCATGAACACTCCACATCCTCACTCTCACGAACTGTTCCTTTCTGGCAGTACCATGAGTACCTGGGTCACCATAACTTTTTGCTATCACTGGAGTACTCCCATCTCCTTGGAGGGGGTATCTGCTTGCCTTTGCCATTAGGAAGATAACTGCTGATGACAGGAGAGCCTTTGTTGCTTTGCAATCAGGGGAGGGAAGCTTGCATTGGGGCATTAAGATTTTTATAGTTTACGAGTCGGGATGGGAAAGTATCGTAAAGTCTCTGATATGACAATGGCCTTGGCAGCATCTGTGTCATCTTGCTGGGGACTGGCAGCATGAGGAGTGAGAGCATTTCCCAATTCTTTGCAGTTTGGCTTAAGAGTACAGTAGGCACAAGCAGAATAAAAGGCTTCGGAAAAGTTTGGAAATGCTTCTTGTACTCTTCATGGGATTTTGCATTCAGGCATCTCTCAAAACTTTTCTCTAGATCAGGGTTGGGCAACTTGTGGCCCTCTAGATGTTTTGGCCTACAATTTCCATTATTCCTCATCATTGCCTAGGCTGGCTAGAACTGGTGGAAGTTGTAAGCTGAAATATCTAGATGGCCTTCAATTGCCCACCTCTCCTCTAAATCCTTCTAATGAAATGGAGGAGGGAGGGCTGCACCACAGATGCAGAGGAGGCCGTCGGAATGCTCTCTTGTTGGGAGACGTATTCTTCCATTGTGTCTGATCCTAGTGTCAAACCTCTCCCTCCTACTGTAGGAGAGGGCACTGCTCCTGCATCTTGCCAGACTAGCTGGCTAAGTGTTTGTTTGTTTTTTACCCTTAGCCTGGCTGGCTCAATGCCTACCTGGTATGACTTGCTTTCCAGTATGTCATTTACGGCCCTTACTGTAAGGTGGCTATTCCGAGATGCATTTTCTCAAATCCTTACTGCAATGAGGTAAGTGGAAAGATGAAGGACCACTACCCCATGAATCGTGATGGTCAGAAACCTTTAGAATTGTCTCCAATAAAAAGGTGGGAAATTATCTGTGAAGACTGGGCTGCATTTCTTGTAGGGATACTTAGTGGTAGGGATACTTTTTGCTGCATAGCAACATAAGAGTTAAGCCTTGTTTGCTGACATAGAAGCACAAGACCTAATTCATTCCTGACAGCCCCTCCTTACTGAATAAGATGTTGCTTTACTATGTTAGTTACAATAGGCAACAATTCCAAAACATATTGACAATACGTACTTAGAAATAGAATGTGTGGGATCTAACTGAAAAGGGATCTCTCAAAGATCACTACCACAATACAAGACGATGTACCTGCATTAAGTACTGTGTACCATCTCTCAAATCTTCTGCATGTACTGCAGCATAAAAGGCTTTCATTTTGTTTTTAATAAGCCACCGTTGGTACCTGCCCAAGTCAGCTGACAATTCCTTCATGGCCTGTCTGCGGGGACCCTAAAATAGAGGGGGAAATATAACTGCACTTATACACACATACACTTTTCAGAAGTGAAGATTCCTCATTGAGTAACATACATTGGCTCTTTAAAAACATACACCTATTCAAAAGCTAACAGTATTACATAAACCACAGACTAGTTTCTAAAGAATATAGACTATAAACTATTACTCTCTTCTGGCCACAAAACCAGATTTATCAAGTATGTCTCTCAAAACAATTTATTCTAATTCAGTTTTTAAATATGTGGCAAAACTTTAAAAAACCACAATTATCTGAAACCTCCATGCTCCTTACTAAAGAAAATATTAAGTTTCAGTACTTTAAACTTTTGGTGTTTGTAGGGTATTATGAATTTAGTTGTCATTTCCCATTGCACACACAGCAAAATGCAAACCTCGCAACCTAATGCTTCTGTGTTTCAAGCTTGCTCTTGCACAGTAACATTTTAATGAGTGATTCTTTGTACAGGCTCAGCTTGTCCCAAATTGTTCCCATTCCCAAACATCTAAACCATTCCTTCCAACACACCATCTCATCTGCATCTTTGTACCATGCCTTACTGCATCTAACATTCTACACAGGACAAACACACCTGCCTCTATGCCAAAGAATAAATGGACACAAAACTAACATGAGAATGTTCACTATTCAAAAACCAGTAGGAGAACATTTCAATGTCCCAGGACACTCTGTTGCTGACTTCAAGTTAGCTATCTCAAATACAGGAACTTAAAGGGAGAATCCAGCATGAAGCTGCTGAATTAAAACTTGCCAAGAAGTTTAATTCTATCACCTATGTCTTTACTTGAAGAAAAATATTATGGCTTTATCACACTATAGATGTTAAAGTATCAAATGCCTGGATATTTTATCATCACTACTTTGTGAATGGTTACTCTATTGTACATACATCTAAGGTTAAACGTAATTAATTATTTCTGCTTTCATCTCTTGCATTTAATTCTGCTCTGACTTCACCACCACCAATTTTCTTGTCCTCCCTACTCCACCTTTGTGACTATATAATCTGCCAATTAAGGATGACATTCTAAGTATCTGATAAAATATAGCTCTGTTCCATAAAACCTTATGCCACAATGAATGTATTAGTCTTTATGGTGCCACAAGACTTTTTGTTGTTTATGCGTCAAATTAAGTGGTTTGCAGTGAAAAGGGGCACTAGGAAAAGTTATATGAAGCTGTCAAGTAATTTTATAAAAGGCATATGAAATTATTCACAAACCTACCATATGTATATGACCACAGATCATCAATCCTACATTTTTGGTGAAGGCGTGAACAAGATGAAGCAAAGCTGGACGTGAGTTAGGAGCACCACTCATGACAAGGCATTGTGGCCTAGTTTTAAATTCAAAGGAAAAATTAATATTTCACTTTTATACTGCCCAATAGCCAAAGTGCTCTGGGAGGTTCACCCACCAAAATACAATCTCTGGGAGGTTCACCCACCAAAATACAACCTCTGGGAGGTTCACCAACCAAAATACAACATAATAGAAACATGATATAAAACTTTTAACACAAAAAACTTTAAGAACAATTTAAAACAGCTAATACTGGGACGTCATAAAAAACAACTGATATTAAAAGCCCCATCATATGCCGTCAAATGCCTGAGAGTAGAGGACAGTCTTAATCTGACTCCAAAAAGGTTGCAATGTTGCGCAAGGTGGACTTCAGTGGAGAGATCATTCCAAAATAGAGGGGATACCACTGAGAAGGCCCTCTACCTTGTTGCTATCCTCCAAGCCTCCCTCAAAGGAGGCCTCAGATGTTGATCGTAGTCTCTGGGTGGGTTCATATCAGGAGAGGTGCCATTGTAATGCTTTTTGATTGACTATAGTAGCTTTCAAAATTGTTTTGAGTTGTGTATTTTAAATATATCTATTTTGTTGTAGTTGAAATTGATTTTAATAGCGCATTTAAATGTGGTATTTAAATATTGGTATGTGAACCACTTTGAGATTTTCAATATTAAGTGGTATATACATATTATTAGTAAATAAATATGTGGTTCTGAGCCATATGAGGCTTTGTAGTTTGAAACAAGTACCTTGAATTTGGCTCAAAAATATACAAGCAGCCAGTTGCAAGCAGGCCAGAATTGGTGTTATATGCTCAGACTTTCAATTCCCTGCTTTCAGTATCGCTGCCACATTTTGCATAAGCTGAAACTTCTGAACAGTCATCAAGGACAGCTCCATGTAGAGTGCATTGCAGTAATCTAACCTGGAATTTATTTATTTATTTAAAATATTTTTGGCCACCTTTTAGGGCAGAAGTCCTTCCCAGGTGGCTTAAAGCAATAAAATTATCAGAGCATAGACTACTGAAGCCAGGTTATCCCTGGTCATAGGGATGTAGCTAGGCTACCAGCTACCAGAGGCATTCTGAGCCTCAAATAACAATGGTGGCTCCAGGAAAACTGTCAAGCTAGAAATCTGCTTTTCCAGGAGGAGTACAACTCTGTCCAGAACAGGGTGAACATCTTCCATCCAGTGAGAAGAACCACACACTAACAGCATCTCAGTCTTGTCTGTATTAAACTTAAGTTTATTAGCCCTCATTCAGTTCATTGCTGCAGCCATGCATTGATCTAGCACATCCACCACCTCCCCTGATGAAGATGAAAAGGAGAAGTAGAGCTGCATATGTCATCAATCTTTTGATGACAATGCACTCCCAAACTCTGGATAACTCCACTCAGTGCTTTCATGTAGATATTAAATAGCATGGGGGACAAAACTGACTCCTGAAGAACCCCATGCGGAAGAATCCATGGGGCCAATCAATATTCCCCCAAGCACCACCTTCTGGAGCTGGCCATCTAAGTAGGAGTGAAACTATTCCACTGTAGTACCCACTCCTAACTCAAACAGTCACCCTAGAAGGATACAATTGTCAATTGTATTGAAATAAATAAATAAATAAATAAATAACAATAAATAAATTACAATAAATGAAAAAATATATTGCCGAGAGATCAAGCAGTATCAACAGGGTTACACACTGTCACTCTGCATGAAACCTCTCAAAACCTCATTTCCAACACTCCAATGTATAGCTGTAAATTGGCCCTCACTTTTAGAATATTTGATTTCAAGCATTTCCACAATTTATATTAGACTGCTATTCCTGTATCTCAAGTTCAACTCTATTGTCCGACATATATTTAGCCAATATATTTGCTAAAATTCCAAAATACTGGCATTATATTTTCAGTTACCTGAAATTTTTCACATGATCTTCCACACCAGTAAGGCGGACAGCATGCTGCAATGCATTTAGATAAGTCAAAGCTTGAGTTGAAGAACCCCAATTTACATCTGTAAAAAGACAGATTTGATGTCAAGACAGAACCAGCCCTATTTAGACAAATGTAAACTAGTTTTATTTTTAAGGTAATAATACTCCTGACATAGCAATTCAACTACATGATAAGTTGATTTGAGAGGCAGAACCCTAGATATCTAAATTAAGCCTAGTTATCTCAACACTGCAGTGAGTAAAGGAAATCTTTCCTGAAATGGGGTCGGGCAGATAAATCCCCCTAAGATGTTTTACTAGTAATTTACTGACAAAACACTTGCAATGTCAATTACAATATCTTATGAAGGTTTGGCAAACTTCAATACATTTCAGACGAGCCTAGATAAAACCCAAGAAGATTAACAGGAGATATGGATTCTTCTTAAGACTTATGCCATGTATACACCAGGGATTTATCCTGGGTTTGTCCCTAGGTCGTCCTTGTGCATCCACATGATGCACAGGGGATCCTGGGGGCAACCTGGGACAACCCTGAGATAACAGAAACCAGGGATATCCCGGGTTTTCCATAGTCTCTGGTCCTAAAATGGGCACAGAGCCACTTGGGGTGACTCCATGCCCATGGGGGGGGGGGGGGGAGAAAGCAATTTCATCATCCCCAGGATGGCAGGGGAGGGTGTTGGAAGTGGTTTTTTTTTTAAAAAAAAAATCTGGATGTCACATGACGGTCTAGATGCTGGGGGAGGATCACGGAAACAGGAAAGTCCATGATCCTACCCCCTCCCTCCCTCTACACTCTACACCCAATCCCCCGCCATCCCAGGGATGGCGAAATTGCTGCCCCCATCTCCATGGGCACTGAGCTATCCCATGCAGCTCCATGCCCATTTGAGGACCTCAGAGGCTGCGGCACACCACCTGTGGTCCTCGGCAAAAACTGGGGTATCCCCAGTTTCAGTTATCCCAGGGTCGACTCTAGGCCATCCCCAGTTGACCTTGGGATCCCCTGTGCATCATATGGATGCGCAGGGACAACCTAGAGACGACTCCAGGATATCTGGCAGGTGTAGACATGGTTAAACCATAGTGTAGGGTTTGCAACCCAGGTTTCAATGACAACCCACTATTCAATAATAACCCATACTCAGGGTTGTTGTTACATGCAAATGTGGATGAACTAGGCCACAATTAGAATAGTTCTACTATTCCTTTTCTTGGTGCTCATAATGTGTTTTTTTAGTGAAGGTATGGTTCTTTCCCACCTCTGTCAAACAAGTATATAGCGTTTTCTAAAGAAAATGGCCATCAAGCTCCAACTCCTTAAATATTGCTTTCTCCAGTATCTTTCTAACGAAGTTAATGCACTATACAGGTCCTAAAGTTAACTAGTTAACTGCATACAGGTTCCTAATGCGAAATAGCATTGAAGAGGGAAAAATAATGTATATGAAGCAGACTAAAGATATTGTTTAAAAATAGCATTTAAATCAAATCAGAAATCCCATTATTGGCCTAGTGTCTGCTTAACATACACCCACCTGGCTTCTTGTAAGTTACATAAATGTAGAGTCCTAGAACGATGACGTATGTGAGGAGTGCGGCCCACCAGTTAATGACAAACATCACTATACAGCAAAGAATTGCTCCAACTAGAGACACCCACATGTTGTAGTACTTAAAAGCAGGACGCCAGCCTATTCAAAAAGCAAAAAGAAATTAAGTGTATGAACAGAAAGCTTCCTCTTCAGTGTGCATCTGCAACCCCCACATTTAAATAGTGTGTACACCAGCCATTCCCAACCTGGTGCCCTGTAGATGTTTTAGACTACAATTCTCAGCATTCCTGATGACTGGCCATGCTGGCTGGGACTGATGGGTCCTCACATCCCAAACATCTGGAGGGTGCTAAATTGGGGAAGGGTGGTATACACAGATAGGTTGCCAATATTTTGGCTAGATATATTATATTCACATCCCTAAATACCAAGAAAATAAACAGAGGCATCAGAAAATGTAACACAGTGAAGTGCATGTCTTTTTTTCAAGTTTCAAGTTACTCTGATGTGGATTGCTATCCACAACCTTATTAGGTTGTTTGGAATACACATTTTCAATTCAACAGATTATGCAATTGTTTAAGTTTAAATTGAAGAAAATTTTAAAAAGACATCTTGGTAAGAGCAACAAAACAGAATTCATACCTGGAGATTTTGCAAGTGAAGCATGGAACACAGAGAAGTTAATTAAGGCATAGGAAGCCAAGAAGAAGTTGGAGATAATTGGAGCAATTACATTTAATTCAGCTGTAAATAAAGAAACACACAATTATATTGTTACAATAAGTATGGTAAATCCGAGTTGCTTACATGTAATGGTTGTGCTTTGAATGTGCACAAATTTAGATGGGATATTCCAAGAAAGCCCTGCAAGATTAGAAGAACTATCCTCCCATCGTGTGCAAAAGTTCTACATGTAGGGGGCAGAAACTGTGCCCTCCCACTAAGTTCCATTTTCTGGCCAACAGAGAGTGCATAATTGGACATCTCCAAATCTGAGATAGTGACCTCTGAACAGGATCCATTGAGGGGATGGTGGGTGGGATATGTGACTGCACAGAATGCCCCCATAGTGCAAGTAAGCTACTCTTTTGTTCATTATTTCCTGGGGGAGATAAGAAAATTAGCTCATCAGAGAAACGAAACAGGTCCATCATAAGCAACCAAGCACATCTAAAGTGCTAAGCAATTTCTCCTTGGAATCATGCTGTGATCAGGCAGGAGAAGATTCTTAGGTAAATTAAGAGCTTCTTGGAACATTTGGGAAACTGGAATTTACTTGGTAGCAAAGGAAAAGAGGAGGCGAACAGGCTGTCTGCTGGAACATAGCTACATCATCCACTGGGAATGCAAGATAGGCTTACAGTGCTGGGTACTACTGGCCAACATGTAATCTATGATGATCAATAGTGCCTCGCAGCTGGGGAAAGCTAAATTGTGGCAGGGCCCATTGCAACTAGGACAGATATGCAAGAAGTCACCGGCTGGTTTGGACAACACAATAGTCAATGGTGGGTTAATAGTAAACTCTATGGATGATTATTGAAGGGGTACTCCCCACACGACATGATTACAATCAACTATGGTGTGGATTAAGGCCAGCATTGAGTTGACTTTCAGTCAAGAGTGTGTTTAATTGACACATCCCCTGCCCTCCCCCCCCCAGTCCTCCTGCTGGTATCCCATCAGCCATTGCGAGTTCTGCTAGCTGGACTAGAGTGGCAGTGGCCACTTTGGTCGCTCTTGCCAGAGGACTCTGTAATCACAGAAAAATAACCAATTGTTTGCACCAAAATAGTCAGCGGTGCCTGATACATGACATAATAACCAATGGTTGTTCAAATAATCAACTCTGCACAGTGTTGGTTATTTGCATTGGTTATTTTGGCAGAATAACCAACCATGGTGTGAAAAAGTCCCAACAGACAACACAATAACCAACCTATTTAACCGTATGTTGACTATTTTAGCCCACCATTGGTTATCATGTCGTCCAAATCCAGTCATCGACTGAACAGTGAACTAATTAAATTGAACTAATGAAATATTTGCAGAAATCTCAGGGTGGGGTCCTTTCTGCAGTTGCTCTGTCACAGAAAGTGTTATTGTAAATGCATTCTTTTCTGCTCTAATGAAGTTGTGCTATCCAGAATTTCGTTTTGTTTGAACTGTATACAGTAAAAGAAGACTTCCCGCTATATAAGAGAAGCCATTATACCAATGGTTTTGATTACGTTCTCTCCAAGAAACCGTGTCTGCACTGATTAATTATATGGAATTAGGACACATGGATCATAGCAGATGCTTTAGAAGAAGTTTAAAAAAACAGGGTAAAATTGCTTTTTGTAGAAAAACAGCATATACATTAACTAACCAATTAATATAAATCCAAGAGCAATCAAGAAGGTCAGAAGATAACCCCTCAAAGGTTCATTATTCTTCCCATAGCCTTTAGCAAACATCAGGAAACCAGGATAAATATTGTCTTTACATAAAGCCTAGGGTAAATAAAAAAGATATAATCATTGTTCACATAGAGATATATTAAGATTTGATGTCTTGATTATAAGTTTCAGCACACATAGGCCATTTGAAAAATATAATTAACATTAATGGCTGCACAGATCACCAATTCAATGTGGGTTTAAGTACCATGGGGAAAGTATGGACAGTGAAAAGTATTGTTGGATTAGTTACATTTACCTTATCTAAATAAAAATTATTTAGCTATAAAAATTATGAATGCCTACACATCTTATTGAAGTCCAGGCACAGTGACCACTGACAAACTATGTATTTAATATAGGAAATGTCTGAAATCATTTTTAATTCACGAATAACTATCTACTAATAAAAAGACTTATTAGAAGTACTTTTTCTTATCCCATTTCAAATTTGGTTAGTGTTAAACCAGAAATACCTTGAGAAACAGAAAACCCATTTTTGAAACCCTTTTCAAAATAGAATTTAGGTCTGGTCAGACTGACTATAAATAACTCAGGTTTCTTACCTGGAAGATTTTAGGTGCGCTGACAAGAGATGCTAATGCTGAAGAAAGGGTGGCAGAAAATATACCAGCTGATATTAGAGGTGCAAATCCTGATACCATACTCATTACCTGTAATTAGAACATAACTTTAATAAATGGAGACCTATCATTGAAACAACTTTGGTGCAAAATCATGTTAAAATTAAATCCTATATACAAATTTCTATGAGAAATATTAGAACATTTAGAGAAAACAGCATATTACTTTATAAAGAATTAGTGCCTGAATTTGCTTGTTTTCCTGTTCCCTCCCCATCTCTTTTGTCCTTCTATATTGTCTTGATAAGATTAACTTTCAACAGGCAAGGATTGTGGTTTTTTAAATAAATCTTTGTACATCACCTTGAAAATTTTAGATGCTTTATAAATAATAATACATAGACAATGGGTTTGGCAGATCTACGTTTGGTTAAGACTTCTCAAAACTACTGAGTGTAGCATAATATGCTAAATACCAGCATTGAAGATGACATCTCTTGTGCCAGTAAAACCATTATAAGGTTTTCAGTCATGAGATCTTCCAAAAAAGAAAAGTGACAATGTGATAAATGATAACGGAAGCTATGCAACTTCATTCACTTTAATGAAGTTACTGCAAGGGCCCCAGAGAAGATAGTCATGCTTCGTAGATTATGTACAAAAGTACTATAAGAAACTGAAGAACATTTCCAGGATCTCTGTTGTGCATGCTAAAAAAAAACCCAATAGGTGTGAAATTATGTATTTTCAGGACAGTGATAATTTAACACTAGTACCACTGTTCTCCACATAATAGACAGGTTTCATGCAAGCCAACCCCTACTTTAAAAATGTTGAAAATCTGATTGGCATTTTCCATTTCTGCATATAACCCAAATGATGTCACTTTTATACAAATATCAGTGTCTAAATGAGGTCTGACATCATTATCCCTGAATGAATTGTCTCTTTCTTCCTAACAGCTTTGAGTCAAAGCACACATTAATATTTTTAGAATTGTCACCAATCATTACTTTAATTGGATTTTATAAGTGACATAATAGAAAAAGGTAGTATGTGTCTTCATTATCTAATTCAGCCAACTTAGATGAAAACACATTCAGTCTAAGGTACTTTACCTTAATTGGGTTATTCCTTACACTGTCAAATTACAAACACTTGAGTATAGGGAAGACTATCGTGATAAAGCTTTAAACCATCTCATTTTATGAGAAACCTCAGTCACAGAGTGCCGCCAGATGAGGCTTTTATTACCCAGTTGCCCTGTCTTATTCACAGAATTTTACATGGATGCAAAAAAAGATGCCTTCCACTTGTAACCACCACTTCTTTCGTCTTTTTGTTACTGTAGTAAATTTGTTAAGGAAAAAAGATGGAATGGTTGCACAATGCCTTCTGATTAATAGTCCTCTGTCTGGAAGCACCCATGTTCTCAAGCCAAAATGCTAAAACGTCCAGTTCCAAGAGCAACTGGAATCACTGTGTCCCCTTCCTTAATTGATCTACCCAACGTAACATTTGAGATATAGTTGGTCTATCCTGGAAGCAACTGACAGACAAGTGAAGATTTTCTATGGGACTCCCACAGCAATGGAACCCGCTACAGGCATAGGTACTGGGGGAGGGTTCCCGCCAAAAATCCCTCAGCTATAGAAGGTTCCCAACTGAGGTCTCATGGAGAGAAGGACTATGGGGTAGCCAGAGACCGTGCTGTATTGACCATGAAGAACTCTAATTTAGCTCTCCCCTGCCTCCCCTGTATTGTAAATATGGGTTAGAATTTCTCTCTCTAAATTCATTCCATAGCAAAACCTATACATAGTAGGTATTTTGAGAAAATTACATACTGTCATCTTGAAGATTTCAGAAAAGTAGATACCACTTTTGTATTAAACATAATTCTAACTCTATTAAAAAGATATATCATGAAATATTAAAATATTGTTCTTGTAATATTTAAAGATTACTTATTTTGATAGCATTTAATGTTTTGAAATTCAGGCTGTACCTAAATAAAGTTTTCAAAACAACCTGATGCAATCAAACACACTGAAGGTGGTATGAAAGAGTGTTTGCTGCTTATGGCATCTACACTCACCTCACTTTTGCCTTTTGTAAAGGGATTTTGCAAAATTATTGTATTGTTTTAAAAGCATACAAAGATGTTTGAACAGTGGGGGAAAATAAGCGTGAGGAAAATAAGTGCATTTTCTAAGCAGCAATGTTATTTTGTTTCATTTAAAATGAATTTTAGGCCACCTTTAAGGGTAAAACTCTCAATTTTCAAATTCCTAAAAGCCTGTCTGTCTCCAGCCACAGTGATTGTAAATGATTCACAATTTCAAAAGAGAAGTTCAGACTCAGGTATCTAAATATTATGTACTGTCCACATGTGAAATTCTTGTTCTTGTAGACGAACTTATATTGTTATTATAAGTTCAAATTATAGAAAAGTTCCCCCATTTCAAACATTACACCACCAGTCATTTTAACACACCGGGAGAAAAATAGATTCTTCTAATCTGTTCCCACATTTATACTGAGCAGTTCGGCAATGTTTATCTCATAAACCAAGCACAAAGTGTGTAAGACATCTCAAGCAAACTCTCAACTGACATTCCCAAGGATTAGAAATCACTGCTTACTTGGAAGTTGTTCATTAGCCCATAAGGACAACCCCCCTTTTCACAGGAGGAGAAATCGAAGTTCAGCTTACAAGCAGCAGTAGTGCAATTTGTCAGCTCAGTGATAATTGTGTCATTAATGCTCCCTGTGGCATTTCGAACAACACAAGCACCTAGTGCAGAGGGAAGAGAAGCAATGAAGCAAACTACATTATAGTTGTTTTCAATATATTCCAGTGAAAAAGGACAATTCAATTAAGCTACTTTTAGAATACTTATGTAAAACATATAACCCCACAACCTCCCATGTTTATAAAATCTATAAAATGATACAGCCCAAGTAGTCAAGAAAGTGAATTTAGAGCCATAGCATTGTTGACAGGAGTGCCAGCTAAAACATCCTTGTTTTTCCTTTTTGAATTAGAAGCATTTAGAGTGCAGCCGTACATATGCCTACCCAGGAGTAAATCCTACTGAGTTCAATGGAAGTTATTTTCAGGTAAGAGTGTATAGGACTGCAGACCTAGGCGCTGTAAAAGCAGGGATGACCACCACAAAGATATAAAAAGCTTTATTCAGCCTACAAGCTCTTGAATCATCTTGAGAACTTCAACTTTTATTACTGAGACATGATTAAAGTGTGCCAGAAAGTAAATAAGATAAATAAGATAGCTTCAAGCATATAAGTTCCCTTTTAATTTGAAGACAGACAATATACACATGTGCAAGGATGCCCAAAAGTGGAAAGCCAGAAGAGGTAATTGGACCATTATATGAAGGAATTCCTGAATATTTGTCTTACAGTTCCATTAGGCTGCTTTTAATTTTTATGACATGAATTTGTGTATTTTGTATGGTTATTTTTTTAAAAAATGTTTTTAAATACTATGTATACAATGTAGTATGTTTCTTCACAGTTCAGCTACTGAGTGTGATTTCCATTTATGTTTCCTAAAGAGTTAATTGGACTTGTATTACTTTTTGGTCCATTTATATTCACTCCTTGAAAGCCTTGGCTATTGGGCAGTATAGAAATGTAATAAAGAAATAACTTTGGGTGGTTTGAGAGAAATGTAGAATCTTTTTGGAGGAGCTCTCTTCTCCCATAACAACATGCCCACTCATTCCAATCAGCCTCAGAAACCCTGTTCCATGTTGCCTCACTGTGTAAGATATGAGGAACAGTCATATGAGAGAGAGAGAGAGAGAGAGAGAGAGAGAGAGAGAGAGAGAGACCTTTTCACTAGTAGTGCTCAGGATTGTGGACGGCTCCCCAAGGGACATTTGTTTGGTTTGCTCTTATAAGCAGCAAGTTAAACCCTATACATTTGCGGAACCTTTGAACAGGCAAACAGGTAGCTGATATTCTGCTACTCAGAGTAACATATTTTATTGTATTTGTGCTCTTGTGTTAGTTTTAATGTTATTTTTTATATTCTGATGTAAGCTGCCTTGCAGATCACAGTGATAAAAAGTCAGTTTATATATTTTTTGTCTACATACATCTGGAGAGGAATCTAAACAAATAAATCTACAGCACGGCTCCTCTGGAGACCAGAGGGTCACTAATAGTGTCTACTGAGCATATACACGGAGGAATACTTTCTGAGCTATACTAGACACAGATTGCTTAGAGTTTTGAATTGGGCCAATACAAATTCTCAGCTAATGCGGTTCATAGAAAACTGAACTGAAATCAGAAAATACAATCAGTAGTCAAATTAGCTGTGGGTTTAACCTACGGTTAACCTACAGTGTCATGTAGTAGCCCCCAGTTGGGGGTCAAATATTCAAAAAGGCTGCTGAACATGCCCCAGCAAAACCCATGGTTTGCTGCCATGAAATGCTAATAGCCCTATAGGCACTGTAGCTCAACTTTATATTTTGTGAAGTCATTTACCTACTGATACTGCAATTCCTATGTAAACCACTGTAGTAATTAAGATGGCCAGCAGTGTCCCTTTAGGTATGGCTGATTGAGGATCCTGAAAAAAAAAAAATAAGTGAAGGTATGAATCCAAGAACAGTTCAAATTGGTTGAATAAGCAACAGAACAACTAAAAACCACTCACCGCAAGATCACCTGAGATATTTGCGCCAGCTAGAATGCCTGTTGCAGCTGGGAAAAATATAGCAAATACTGAAAAGAAAGTTTCGTCTCCTCGGAAATCTGGTCCAAAATTCTCAGAAAATATTTCAGCTGTTAGAAAGGAATATAGGGAAAAAAGAATATTCTAGTGTTCTGTATTCATATAATGCTCACAACAGTCCCCCCTCCTCTTCCACCAAATTAGTTGCAATAAAATTAGAGGGAGACTACACTAGAAACATTGCATATAAATTGAAAGGTGGGGTTTGTTTTGTTTTTATAAAAGCGTGGGAAGTGTTTCTTAGAAATTAGACACACAGCATGCCTTAACCAGCCCTTCCTGCACAGCACGAAGACTGGGTGTCCCTTTATTTCAGCCTGCCTTATTCCATCTACCCTTCTCCCCCAATAATAAATTGTAATACAGA
The DNA here is from genome assembly GCA_029215795.1 of Anniella stebbinsi. Lineage (NCBI taxonomy): Eukaryota > Metazoa > Chordata > Lepidosauria > Squamata > Anniellidae > Anniella > Anniella stebbinsi. The sequence goes on along the minus strand of JARDYH010000002.1, from coordinate 69,226,674 downwards.
CATTACATTAACTAAATCAATACAATTATAGAACAGTTTTAGAGTTAAGACATTTGCTGTTAAAAACAACAACAACCCACAATTCCATCCTTATAAAACAAAATCTTTGTCCAATTACTATAAAATCTGGTACAAAATCTCAAGAGTGTGGTATATAAGCTATCTAAGGTGTTTCTGAAAAAGGCTTTTATAGCATTACTGGAAGTTTCATGGAAATTTACAGGGCAGGGAGGAGTAGACAACGTCTTCTACTTGTGACTGTTCCATGTTTTCTTATCATTTCTTCTGTCTTTTTACTTAAAACAGAAAACACCCATTAAGGAGAAAAAGACAGAACAGCTGCGCAATGCCTTCCAAACGCTAGCACTGGAGCTCTCCATCTGCAAAAACTCTTAGAAAAGTTGGATGACAGCCGACTTTACAAGTTTAAAACTGGAGGTAGACAGCTCTTATTTCACACATGCACTGTGACAGCTACCACTAGGGGGCTCAGCAGCTGCCCCTTAACCTTGTCTCTCTACAAATCCCACAACCACTCCTCCAATCCTCCTATGATTTAAAATAAAATAAAGTAGTAGTAGTAGTAGTAGTAGTAGTAGTAAAATGAAGAAGAGCTGCTTGCCTCCATCATTGTCGGCGCTTCCAGCTTCTGCTGGCTGCCTCCACCTCTGTTTCAGCATGTGCAAAACAGCCAGTGCTCAACTTTTAACGCATGCAGTACAGTAGTGATTAAATCAATACTGCTGGCAGCTGACGACGCAATGGATTGTTCCTCTTCTCCTGTATCTGGCTGGCAGGCAAGTTATGAATTGGGAGCTAAGGACAGGTCTAGCTGGGATTTAGTGGAAAATCAAAGTGTAGATGCATGGAACCCAAGTCGTAAGCAAGGACAACAAGAGACTGTAAAATGTGCTTAATGCTTACGTGGCATGCACAAGAAATCAGAAATCCTAACTTACACATTGCCATGAGTAAAGTTTAAAAATTAGACTGAACTTTTCTTTTAAACTGAAGGCTTTAAAAAAAGGTACTAGTTACATTTCTATTCCTTCTCTCTTTCATGGAAGTAAGAGTAGCATACAAAGATATCACTGCTTCACTTTACTATTCACAATAACCATGTTGGGCTGAGAGATACTAGTTGACCAAGGTCACTAAGTGATCTCTGATTCAAGAATGCAGAAACAGCACACATATATAGAGACAATGTGGTGGGGAGGACAGAAGATGCATAAGTAAGTGTGCTGTGTAAGGTTTGGAGATAATTTGTCTTCTTGGAAGATATAAAATCGAAAGCAATGGTCTGGATCCATAGATAAATGAAGAGAACTCTGAGCATGGAACAGGGCTTTTCTGGTTTCTCTTCTCCCTCCCACCCACAATCCTTTGCGCCCTCCCAAAAGCCACTTTTAAGAGTCAAGGAAGCCTCTGGAATGATGTGGGGATGACGGGGAACAGGCAGTTGCAGTGAGAAAGAAAAATTGAGAGAAATGGACAGGCTCCATTGCATAAACAGAAATGCCTTTTTGCTTATGTAAGTCATCTCTGGATCCAAGCCAATAGTTTTCAATACAATCCCCTTAGCCTATTGCTTCGTAATCTTCATCTATTCCAATTGATTGGGGAGCCTTGCACATGCCCAGATAGAACAAAGTTAGGTGTGCATCAACTGCACCAGCAGATTGAATTGCATATTAAAAGTATTATATAGAAACAAAATCCTTACTTTCTCAAAACAAGACAAAATAAAGGCATTATTCTGTCTAGTAGTATAATATTGTAGCTAAAATGAAACTGAAGAAAAGCAGATGTTCTATAACTATCAAGTAAACAAATGCAGCAGATACCAGCATAGATGAAATACCAACATGTTTTAGACATATTTGTATTTACCTTTGTAGCCAAAAAAGCCTTTAGGCTTCTTGCTCTCAAATGGAATAAACGTTCCTATGATGAAGTCAACAATAGCTATCAGCAGGATTACCAGCAGAACGATCTGTGCCTGTAATTTTAGAAGTCATCATTATCAACATCACCACCACAATAGCTTTTCCACCAAGCTAAAATCATTGACATGAGGTTTGGGCAGGACTGGTCAACTGCTGTCAAATATTACAAGAATGTCATGGAGTGGATGGCAGATTGCCATTCTTATTTCATTACCATGTCAGTTGCTGAACAAGGGCAGTCATGGCCCTAGCCCTGCAGTAGTTCAGGGTGAGCCTAGCAAAGCTTCTCTCTCTGGCTAGCTGCTATTACTTCAAACATCTCTGAACAAATACATAAGCAGACCACTGCCTAACGAGTAGAGCATAATAATAATAATAATAATAATAATAATAATATTTATTTATAACCCGCCTCTCCCTCCGGATCGAGGCGGGGAACAACAACAATATAAAACACAAGAATCACAAAACAGTTAAAATGTTTAAAACAAGGAAAAAAATACATCATTAAAAACATCTTAAAATTCATCTGGATGGGCCCGCCGGAAGAGAGCAGTCTTCATGACTCTCTTAAATTCATGAAGACTGCTAATTTGTCTAATCTCCTCCGGCAGACCATTCCACAGTCTGGGAGTGATGGAAGAGAAGGTCCTCTGGGTAACACTCGTCAGCCTAGTTCTGGCTGATTTGAGTAAGTTCTTCCCAGAGGACCTAAGTATGCGGGGCGGATTGTATGGGAGAAGACGATCCCGCAGGTAACCTGGATCCAAACCATGTACGGCTTTAAAGGTAATAACCAACACTTTATATTTCGCCCGGAAACTGACTGGCAGTTCTGATTGGTAGGTCCAGGGAGACTCAGATCCAAAACATAATTCAGTCATAAAGTTGATTTGATAGGCTAGTTGCACATATTCAGTCATGAAGCTCATTTGGCAGGCTAGTCACACATATTCAGCCTAACCCATTACCTCAGAGTGTTGTGGTGAGGATAAAATATGAAAATATAGTTTTAAAAATCTGTAATACCTGTTTAATTTAAGCTAATATAATTGTTTCACAATAGCCAGCTAATTTGTTTTTGTAATTAGCATAAATATCGTGACTGTTGATGACTACCACCTTCTTTCTTCATTGTTGTCATAATATCAACGCTTTACAACTACTTAACAATTATTTGGCCAATATTTGGTCAGTTAACCAAATCGTTTTTGACCAATCAGACACCCATTCAGAGATGACACACTTTAAAGAGAATGCTTCTTGAAAAATAAACATATTTTCTTAAAGAAATAAGCCTAATTTACACATATACTTTACACAACACATTCACATTTATATCATTCTTCCTCATTTCATTCAATTAAACAATCTAAATTATATTATTATTCTTAATCACATAAACTGATAACATACGAAAACTTCTTTCATTAGGCTTTACTTGTAGATTCCTTCAAAGATTTTTTATTTTAATAACATTCAAAGTCCTGAAGAAAGAATGGCTTTGGAGTGTCTTTAACAATGAGGCCATCACATGGGAGCTGCCTGAAATTGCCTCTGTGTGGCAGCTGTTCCATGTGTACATGGTTCAGCACCAATGCATAATCTTCCTTCATTGACCACTGACGGAAATCATGTTTTGATCAATGATCGCTGTGGCCATGCTAATTGTGTTGATAGATAGATATAGATATAGATAGATATAGATATAGATAGATATAGATATATTAAAACCTTATGAATTTATCTTATAACTGTATAAAAGAGTTATTTAATTGCAATCCATATGATTACTTTTAAACTGTTCAATAAATTATACTACGCCCATATGGTCTGCTTTCTAGTGGAATGACAACTAGACCAATTAGGAAACATCCCAGAGCACAAAGAACAAGAAAGATGCAAGCAGTTCTTGTGAAACAATTCCGTGAACTAAATCATACAAAAAAAAGGTCTTACTGAGGTTGAGGTTAGGGATGTGCATCAGATCTGGCCGAAGCCTGAGCCAAACTGGGCTCCTTTGGACTGTTTCTGGTTCTCCCTGACATGAACTAACTACCCTCTGAAATTACCAAAACTGAATCTGGACACTGTACGAAGCTTCATTTGCGATTTGGCTTTGGAAAGGTAGACTGCATCTTTTGCTTGCTTTCTCTAAACACTGATGAGGGGGGAATGGGGGAATTGAGTGACTGACAGGTCCACCTTCTAATTATAAGGCACTTTTTACCAGGGGCTATCGAATCACTGTGTATTGTGGGAGTGTAAGGAGGTGACCATGAGATGGCCTTTCTTCCAACTCCACCAAGCTTCACTATCCCTGCACATTTCATCGAATTCCGGGAAGAAATAAAAAAGTTAGTGGTTTAGTGGTTCTTAAATACAAATGTAAATGTAATGGTGCATAATAAAATAAACAACTGCACCTATATTTCTGACATCTGGCAAGTGTAATCTAAAGGGATATTATGCCTTTCATTCACTTCTGACAGACAAAGATTCTAGCCATTTTTTTCATTTCCCATGGTAGTCAATGGGAGGCACAAAGTCTCACATTTCTGAATCTCAACTGGTTTGGTACCAAGGTCAAAAAGGACAGCCTCCAAATTGGACCGACCAGAATCAGGCCATTTTCCAAAGCACCAAATTAAGGCCTGAATCTTCTGGTCAGTGCACATTTCTAGTTTAGGGGGTTTGAAAGGAAATATAGAAAGAACAGGCAAGATTTACAATTTGTGAGACAATTATTTTTGGATTTATACAATGAGATCTATGTTCCCTTATTCCTTAATTCAGGAAATAAACTCTGATAATGTTTTGTAACTTACAATGCCTATTGCAATTTCAATTGATACATTCAGAATGTAAGTTTGATTAACATTCACATGGAAATAATTCTATTCTACTCTTTATGGTTTTATACATACATGGGAAGCAATGGATGCTGCAGAGATAAAGGCCCCATTAAACACATGAAGAGGGTTTATGTGTAAAACAGAAAGCAGGGTTGCAATACTGATCACATCTCCTGACATGAGTGTCTGGAACATGGCTGTCCCTGTCCATTTGGTGAGCATGGACATTAGAAAATAGGAGGCCTAAACTCAAATATATTAGCCATGTTATCTGGAACTCTGATTATGCAGGGTATGCAGAGGTGGGTTTATCTATGAGGTGGGCAACTTTTTTTGCCCAAGGGCTGTATGAGGACGTGTGTTGGGGGCCCATGGCTGTGGGCACAGTCAGACCTGGTGCTCCCAATGCACATACAGTCTTCACCCAGACCACACACACAGTCTTTCTCTCAAACACGCTCATGGGCTGGATTGCCACATGGGCAGGGAAGAGTTCACCTTCCCAACTGCACATTCTGATCTCCCTAGCAGTGTCACACTCCCACAAGACTACCGTCCAGATGTTTGGTAAGCTGGGTTGGTGTGATTTACAAGGTTCATTTCCATGTGTCACCCTCCCAGAGAAAACTGCACCCTCCCCAGTCCACTGAACAGCTGAGTGGGAAGCTTGTGGGAGCACAATTCGCAGAAGAATTTGTTGATAGAAGCTTAAGCCCCTGTATGGTTTTAATTGAAGGCCTCTGAGGGCGCCATGCAGCCTATGGGCTGCCTACATGTGATGGAGAAAATGGAAGTACAAGGTTAACAGTTTAAGAAAAGCTGGTGTGGGCTGAAAAAGTGTGCCTGTCCTTATATATGGTGGTTGACCGCTTCAAACTTCGTTGACACCATGTTCTTATAATATCTAAGCTTCAAATTTGGATCCCTTTTTGAGTATTTGACTTCATATGGGCTTTTCTTTGAACCTGGCAATAAATATATAGTATTTGAATACATTTTAAATGTGTTTATGATAGGTTAAGATTTGTTTTGTACTTTGGGATCAAGATTCCAATTCTGATTGAGTTGCAAAATTTTGTTCTGGGAGGTGAAGACAATATGAATGTTCTTCTTAAATATACCCTGAAGATGAACTGACGGCCTGTCTGCTGTAGAACAACCACTAATAAAAATGGTGGGTGTATGTCAAAATGCATTTAGTACGGGATGGACCAGGATGATTTTTGAATGAATTTGGGACTATTTGATTTGTAAAATTATTACTTAAAAGACTGGTTATGTTAGAATTCTTTTCATTGGTGATAAGTTTCATAAGGTTTTAATTGTATTTATCTATATATTGAAAGTTAACCGATTAGAGTGAACTGCTATATACTGCTAGATTAGTCTTTTATGACTGTAGTACTATGTTTTGGGTTTGTATATATATATTTTGCTAAGTACTTGATTTCCTTCCATCAAACGTCTCCCTTGTGGGTGCGTGAGGGAAACCTACATACTGGGGGCTGATCCACATGTCAAGGAGGTCTATAAAAATCACTCGGTATATGCAAAAATATCCACCTATCTGAACACCAGAACACCTATCAGAAAACCTAATGTGCAAAAATGGATATGCAAATTTTGCACCAATACAAGGGCCCCAACTTTCCAAATAGTTACTATGTAAGACTCTTGCACACCACATACACAATTGGCTCAATTGTACATTCAACACTAACCTCATTCAAAAGCACAAATGTTGTGTCAATTTATATCAACTAGTTAAATTATACATGGCCTCTTTTTTGTGACACGTCCTTAAAAACTGTTCACAAACCTATTTTTTGTTTGTTCAGGACACATACCAAAGTGATTGTGTGATAGTTTGCTCTCGGTCCAAAAATTTGCAGAATTCCTAAAAATTGTTCATCAACTGAGGCAATTTCAAACAGACTCCACATAGCAGCTTTGTCATGGTTTTGACAGCTTTGTCATGACCAGCTACTGAAAGAACATTCTATAGCCAGATGTCTTACTATTAATAACAATGTGAGTTCCTTCAAAGTTTTCATGAATTGCTTCACAGGTTTCTTTCAGATGTGCTTTATATCAGTGTTACTTACTTTAGCTTCCCATTCCATTCCTGCTACAGAGATTCCCAACAAAATAACTATTGTGATTGCTCCTATAATTCTGATGTCATTCATTTGATCCAACATAAGTATATCATGTTCCTACAAAAAAAAGAGAGAGAAAGAAAAAAAAGCAGTTATGATAGGGGTTGACAATATTTTTTTTTAAAAGACTGGAACAAGCTAAAATTGTGTTTTCTTTCCTGCTTTGAGAGAAAAATGTAGAAAGAACATTTGGAGACAAAAAAAATCATTCTGTCCTATCAGTAGTCAAAAATGATTGAGAGTTCTGGAGAATATAGTATTGCATTCATTTTATAAGAACTTTCATACAAATTAATGTCAAAACCTTTACAACTGCCATGTACTTTGAACCATTTGTTTGTTTTAGAGTTCACATAAATTCAAGCAATCTTCTGTACAGTACACTGGAGAAGGAACAAATCACAGACATATGTGCTCTCTTTCCCCATCCCACTGACAATTTCTTCCACAGTTGGTCATGATATCCAAATCAACAAAGTATGGGCAGTATCCAACACTATCATTCCGCTAGCACAAATGATGATGTGCTAGTGGAAACTAAGTTCCGACCTATGCACAAGAGGAGAATCCAACTGAAGTTACGTTTGCACAAGTGCGGTTGAACAACTGGCTGCACATTATGTTTGCACAAACCGCTTTTGCAAGTGTAATGCACAACCACTTGTACAACAGATTTGCAAAGCTCCACTGGCATAGTGGGGCCTCCGGACAACTGTCCAGCCCAGATCTGGAAGGAGTGCAGGGTGATTGTAGGAGCAAGGAGGGTAAGGGAATATTAAGCCTATGAATAGTACTTGCTCTTTAAACCGAAATCAGTTGTCAACTTCAAACTGCTTCCAATTCTGGTTTAGAGGGCAAACACTAAAGAGAGTTTACCAATTTAGCCATCATGGCAAACTATGGTTACTTTCTAAGCAAGAAACTTTGAGGGAAGGGGAGTGGGAAGCATGTCCACAGCCTTACTGTTTAATTAGAGAATTAAGAAATACTGATGAACCTGAATCAAAATGAAATGCCAAATTTTAATATTTTGATTGCCTATTTTCGGCCCTATGTTCTTTAGTCCAACTCACCTCAAAATTATTTTTATATCCATTTGTTTTAAAATCAAATACCTCGTAGTCTAGAAACCATAGGCTTATGAGAGGTACTTGTGCAACACTAGTGCATTTTGTATTCCCCACACCCTTTGAACAATTAAGTTCCATGCCTTATGCCTCCCCTCATTTTCATGGTTTGCCATGCAGCCAGGGCCAGTTGGTGGTGGTGAACTGTTAAAAAATAGCCCTAGACTTCCATAGGCTCAGAGAACTAACTTAATGGTCCTTTGATGCTGCCCCGACTTTCTAATGCATTTAAAGTTAATCTTTAAATGATCTAAAGCTGATCCCAATAAGTATTTTGTCTGTCAATCACTATTTTAACAGCACCAAATCCAAGGTCATTTGCATGTCCCTCTAAAAACAAACAATGAGTCACTCAATAATATAGATTTTTCCATCGCACATTAGCAGTCAATTTATCTGTTCTTATAGACTGTTCAACCCATCGAAGTGCTGCAGAAAACAGATGGTGAAATTCAGATTGTGAAATACAATGATAGCAACGAACAAGCTAGAGCAATTACTTTACCTTAAGCAGTTCTACAACTGTCTCCGCAAAACCAACAACATACATGGCTACAGCAACAGCATTAGCAAATGCAAATATCAAGCCAATTGCACCACCAAATTCTGGACCAAGGCTTCTGGAAATTAAATAATATGCTCCCCCTGAAGAGAGAAAAAATAATTTAAGCAAGTTTTGAAACAGATAACCAAACTTTGTTATGTTTGATATTTTTATACCCACAAGTAAAGCTTATGGTCTACAAGCAGATGAATTTCCCTAGGTGATATTACAAGGACAGACTTTTTTTTTAATAATCAGGATGCTGTGCACTACACATTCACCAACTTCTAGGGCTTTAACTCATAAAAATAATCATTCAAATATTTCCCCCATTGCTTTTCTAGAAAAGGGCAAGTTGAATTAAAACTTGGATGCATAACATAATAAAAGGAATATGCTATTCTGATCTACTGACACAAAAACCTGTTTCATTATATATTCTGATATTTACTCTGTTTCTAGCCTGCCTTTTCCCGCAAGGCAGGTAACAAGTACAATAAAAATACATTTAGCATATCCTACAGAAGCACTTTAAAAAATCAATGTACAGTACAATCCCAACAGTTTTCTAAAAACAATTTTCCTAAAAATGCCAGACCAAAGGGCCAAATTATACATGGCATGAAGTTTTTTTTAAGATGAAAATAGCAGCCACTAGGTTGGCTGATAATTATTTCGATTGCAACAAGTATGGAGAAGGAAATTAACCCTTTTTCATCCATCATCTGCCTATAAAACAGGATCTTTGGGCAGTTAACAAAACAAACATAGTTAAAATACAATATAAAACAAGAAGAACTGGTTAAAAACTAGCCACACAACTATAACAGATTTCTTCCCTTACTATAGTCCTGATGAAAACTCTGCCTCTGAAGCTGCTACTTGCATTGGAAGGCTGCTAGTTGCATTTTTAAAAACTCACACATAAAGTGCAAAACCCCATTTAATGCCACGTTTAGTTTGGACTTAAAATCCAAGCTTTTGAGGGAGGGTGCTCCACATCTGCAGCATTGTTGTGGAACTAGCTGAAGATGACAAAATGAACCTCTGCAGAATTTCATTGCCTGGAAACCTAGAATCCCAAAACGCACTGGGACTCTTCCCTTCCTTCACAGCTTCTACTTGGAATTTTTGACATGGGAATAATTACTCCAGTGGCATTCCCAGGCATAAATATAGGATATAATGCACAGCCTACATTGCAAGCTAAAATCCCCATTGATAAGTCACATGAACTACATCATAATCTTCAAGCAAAACAGTCCTCAGAATCATTCCTTCGAACACATGGATTACAGGCAGTAATTTTTCATTAATAGAAATGGCTTGTTTTTTAAAAAAAACACATTCATACTATGTAATCCAAATAAATAACATGACTCTATACAAAGTCTATTTTAACACCAGCTCTTATGTACTCTCGAAAGCTTTATCACCACTTATCAGTGTTATGTTTAATAAAGTTTATGGATGCTTCAGTGAGGTAAAGTCCCATTAACTGCAAAGGGATGGAGTTTGTGAATCAGTTCTTTAAATTGTAATCCCGTGCATGTTTAAATGAATTCCATTAAGGTTTAATTTCAAGCAAATGCATTTAGGGCCAAGAAAGTAGATGTTTTGATACTGTGTATCTCAACCCTGATATTCACTAGCAAAACTGAAATCTTAAAAGCAAAGAAACAGAGGAGAAACATCAATACTATTAGCTTTATCACAGGAACATCTGCCTGTATTCATCAGTTCAAGGGTTCAACTCTAACATAAACTCTTCAGAATGTTTCATGAACACCACAAAGATTACCCAATAATTTCTGTATTTTTTCCATGCAGCCATGACAATCTACTGTACTTGAAAAATACTGCAGATGTAAGGTAGTGACACATTTCCCAGGGCTTTCCTTACAGCCTGAAGAGCTATAAACTTTGTATAAATAATTGTCCTGGTTGAGGAAAACAGTCACTCCAGATGATCTTGGGACTGGCTTTTTGCATGCCTGGAAACTATATGCAACTCAACCCAATTCAGTCCGTAGAAATTCAAGGATTCTCTAAAACAGTAAATGCCTCTTATTCATACTGACGGAAACAGGTTTAATCTTTAGTTATTGCTGGTAACTTCAATAACAATGCACATTTGTCATGCACTCCCTAGTCCTATCACTTCCTTTAAAAAATAGAAAACCTATTTTCTTTATGAAGGTAAAAGATGCCCAATCTTCATCTTGAAGCAGAGAACATAAAAAAGCATGGATCACATTTTTTACTTAAGACCAATGAAAATAAATGAAGAAAATTCATTTCAGAAAGTATGTGTGTGTGTGATGTCATAAGATTCCAATAAATTGACAAACCCTTCAAGAGGTATTAACTTAACTATCATATTTCTTCTGTGTCCTCTTAGGACATACAATACATTATCATATGCCCAAATCAAATATTTAGTAATACCTTATATGGAACCTAGCTGTAGTTTATGCTAAATGTCCAATTGCATCACTTAGACCTAACATTTTGTATCACCAGAGCATACTGACTCCAGGTAGCAATGAGACTATTGAACAAGGCTTCTTTTGGCTAATTCAATCCCATATTTGTACAACTATTAAAAATGCTAAGCATCCAGAAAACTGGACAAGTATATCTTCAAGATAGAGATCTGCAATTAGCCTCTTGAGAAGCTAGTCTAGACTTCTGGCAATTTCAAAACATTTGTATTCACATGAGCTATAATCCTAAACATAATTAGGTAGGGGGAAATGCAATTTAAACCAGTGGGACTTTCTTCTCAATAAGCTGAGTTATGTTGCATTGTAAGTGCTTTGGAAGCTCTAGGTACTCTTTACTAGAGATACATGCATGATGTACATAGTTCATCATTTGTCTGAATGCAAATTATTTTATTCAAGTCAGAAGACCTCTGCTGTGAGGGTTCCCCACCACCACATTTATTAAAAATCTACACACACAGCCCACCTCCCATTCCCAGAACCTTACTACTTTCAAGTACCATGGGGGTTAACAACTTACAACTACAGTTGCACCAAGTCAATTAATATTTTTAAACAACTTGCCATTTATTATGTGCTGCTTTCACAATACAACTTTGATACAGATGCTAGGTAAAATCATATGTATTGGCTAGATTGGGAGATTACTGAGCATAGAAGAATTTATAAAGTTAGTTTTACCTCCTCTTACAAAGCCATTGGTAGCTATTGCTGAAGTTGACAAGCCGGTGATAGTAGTTACAACTGTGGCCATTGCAATGACTAAGACCGCAAGTCCTGTAAGGAAAAGATTATTCCTATGATTATTTATAGCAATGATAATTTCCTAAAATGAATGCATGATATTGTTTAACAAAGGCTAACTGCTGGTTTCATTATATCAAAGCAACAAAAAATATCTTAAACCCAAGGAATGCACAAGCTTGTTTTAGAATGTATGTAATACAGATATGCAAGGCATTACCTGTTCACATCAAAAGCAAACATGTATAGCACTGGTCCTGGACTCTTTTCAGGTGAAGAGTATACTTCATCACAGTTCTTGCTGATTTCTAACACCATAGCACTTGTTAATTTTTAACAAACTACAGGAAAAAATGCTTGCTGTCCACATAATGCCTTGGGAATCTACCACAGCACTAATCCTTCAAGTATGTACCACTTCCTTATCAGTTTCTACTACTGAAATAACAAAACAATAAATAATCTTGCTTTGGAAAACTATGCAAGAGGCATAAACTGAACCTCTTAGTGGACGTGACAGTTTTTTCCTTGTTGAAAATGTCATGGGGTACTCAGCAACAATCGATTTTTATCATTCAGGTTCCCCTCAATTGTTATTAAGTCACAGGGCCTAGATCTTTAACAGTTGTCCAAGTTATGTAATATACAGAGATGGAGGCACTGTATTGCAGTGGTTCCACCCCTACCCAATTGCACTGGGAGGCTGTGGGGTTATTCACATGAAACAGCCCAATTTTGGTATTTAACTGATGGTGAGACTGTGGCGCATGTGCGACCACTATTTTGAATATACAATCCCCCAAAAGGGTTAAGTAAGGACAGGTTGCTTACCTGGAACTATGGTTCTTCGAGTGGTCATCTGTGCATTCACACCCATGGGTCTGCGTCCACGCTGATCCTGCTTTCGGGAACGTTCTATAGCTAAAGAGTTTCGGCGGATGCCCCTCCCCCACTCCTCCAGTGCGCATGTCCATAGGGGTAACCACCGATCCCCTCAGTTCTCTAAGACCGACACTGTGTCCTTGAGACTAAAGGTAATATTACCCATATTGTCCACCAATAACGCCAGTGGGGATGGCGGATGAGTTTGAGTGAATGCACAGATGACCACTCGAAGAACCTCAGTTACAGGTAAGCAACCTGTCCTTCTTCTTCGTGGTCTCTGTGCATCACACCCATGGGTGATTAACAAGCTGACTTACCGGCAGTGGGTTGGTGTGTCATATCAATACAGCTGATAAGACTGCTCTCCCGAAGTTGCAGTCTTTCCTTGCTCTAAAATCCAACTTGTAATGTTTTATAAACGTCAATGGCTGGGACCAAGTTGCAGCACAACATACTTCATGCAAAGGCACACCCCTGTGAAATGCCACAGAAGCAGCCATCACTCTGGTTGTATGAGCCCGTATAGGCTGTGACAGCTGTAAGTTTTGCAATGAGTAAGCCAGCTGAATTGTCTCCACAATCCACCTTGACAACCATTGAGTAGACACTGGTTGGCCCTTCCTCGTACCCCCATAACAGACAAATAGCCTTGGGGATGAACAAATTTTTTTACTTCTGTCTAGATAGTATGCTATAGCACGTCGAACATCTAGGAAATGTAATGTTGCCTCCAACAACCCTGTTGGGGCTGGAAAAAATGCTGGCAACACAATGTCTTCATTAATGTGAAAAGATAACCTTAGGCAAACAGGATGGGTCAGGTCTCAGTATAACCCTATCCTTATGAAACACCATATATGGTGAGTCTGCACGCAAAGCTGAAAGCTCACTAGCTCGCCTTGCTGATGTAATAGCTATCAAAAAGGCAACCTTCAGTGACAAAAAATGTAGATCAACTGATGCCATTGGCTCAAACGGCTTGGCTGTTAAAGCAGTCAGGACCACAGAGAGACTCCATCCCGGTACTGGATTCTGAACTGGCGGGGCTATATTCTTAATTCCTTTAAGAAACATTTTTGTCAATGGATGTGAAAACACAGAAACATTATCGATTAATACATGTTTATCTGATATTGCTGCCAGGTACACCTTTAAGGATGACAGCTTCAAACCCTTATCCAATAAAGTTCGAAGAAAAAGTAGTACTGTTCGTATTGAGCATTCAATAAGATTCTCATTCTTAGTGCTGACAAAATCAGTGAACTTTGACCATTTGAGAGCATACGATCTGCGAGTAGATTGTCTCTTTGCTGTGCACAGGATCTCAATTACGTTTTGTGGTAATTGTGCAACATTGTGCATTACCATATTCTCCATGCCGTCAGTCTCAACGTATGCAGATTGGAATGTAGTATTTTCCCGCGACCTTGAGAAAGCAGCATTGGTACTGGCTGCAGTTGTTTGTATGTGTGCTGAGACAATCGGAGAAGTGTTGTAAACCATGACTGGCGAGGCCACCACGGTGTTACAAGAACACAATCTGTACCGTCCTGTTCGATCTTCACAATTACCCTCGTGAGCAATGGAAACGGAGGGAATAGGTAAAAATATCTGTCCTTCCACTTGTGAGTGAAAGCGTCCTCTGAGGAATTCCTCCCGATTCCTGCTTGACTGCAAAACACCGGGAGAGCTGTGTTCAGTTGTGTAGCAAATAGGTCTATATCTGGGGTGCCCCAGTCTGTGAAAAGATGTCGTAGGACTATACTGTTTAGCTTCCATTCGTGTGTCTGATAAAATGGACGGCTGAGGAAATCCGCACGTGTGTTGTCCACTCCCGCTGTATGTGTGGCAACAAGGGATATCCGCTGCGCTATACACCACTGGTATATGTCCAGCGTCATGCTGGTCAACCTCCGCGAGTGTGTCCCTCCTTGTTTGTTCAAGTAGGCGACAACTGTCGTATTGTCTGTCGTTACTTGAACTACCTTCCCCTGAAGGGTTTGCTGAAAAGCAAAGAGAGCTTCCCATACTGCCTGTAGTTTGAGACCATTTATGTGGTAATCTTTTTCTTTCATTGTCCAATGACTCTGTGCTGTGAGATGGCCGCAATGAGCTCCCCAACCCATAAGAGATGCATCTGTTGTCAATGTAATTGATGGAGTCAGATTGGAGAATGGTAGACCTTCCTGAAGATTTTTCCTGTCGATCCACCATCCCAACGAGTCTATAACTTGCTGTGGCACACATATCTGGACTCGGTGCGCGTTCCTGGAAAGATCGAAAGCCCTGAGGAACCACAGTTGCAGCGGCCTCATCCAAAGTCGGGCCCATCCCACTACTGCAACCGTAGCTGCCATAAATCCTAGCAGCCGTTGGATCATAATGGCCTTGACTGTCTTTTTTAATGATATCATTTTGGCCATATTGATTAATGTTAGCACTCGTTCTGGAGGTAAATATGCCCTGGCCGTCGTTGAGTCGAGAATGGCTCCTATGAATTTGATGGTTCGTGTTGGCTGTAAGCAAGACTTCTCTGCATTTACTACTAACCCGAGTTTGTGCAGAAGATTCATAATTACCTTGACATGGATGTTCAAGGTGTGACTGGTCTTTGCTACCAACAGCCAGTCGTTCAAGCATGGATAGAGCTGAACACCCTGTAACCATAGACTTGCACATACTGCTGCCATGCACTTTGTGAAGACCCTTGGTGCCATGGACAGACCGAATGGAGGACTTGAAATGGAAAACGTCGGTACCGACAGCAAAACGGAGATATCTTTGATATTTTTTGTTTATTGAAATGTAAAAATATGCATCCTTTAGATCTATGGAGGCAACCCAATTTCCCCTTGTCAGAAGAGGAAGAATGGCTGCAAGAGTTGTCATCCAAAATCTTTTTGGTGATATGTAAGCACTCAAATTCCTTAGATCCAAAGTAGGGCGAAGTTCTCCATCCGCCTTCGGAACTGTGAAATAACGGGAGTAAACCCCCCCACCCCCCACCCCCCGAATTTGACATTGAGGAAGTTTGCAAATCGCCCCTTTCCTCAAGAGAGAGGCTGTCTCTTTCGTTATCACGTTGGAAGGAGGTGTTATGATGACAGGCGAAGGCAGAGGGAAGACGTCGAACTGTATTTTGTATCCGTACCGAATAATGCTCAAGACCCACTTGTCTGATGTTATTGACTCCCATACCGACAGGAATGGTAGAAAGCGATTCTGGAGTTGGAGACAAGCAGGTGGGATGTGATCGTTCCTTGCAGAGTCAAAGTCTCTGTTTTGTATTAGGCTCCTTTTTAAAAGCTTGCCTCTGTCTGAACAGTGGATATGGCCTCCTAGGAGCTTGATTTGGTGCCTGTTGGTGAGAGCGATTGATAAAAGGCTTGCCTTGAAAATAAGGTTGAGGCTGCCAATGATGCGTGCGGTATCTAGGGTAGTGTTGCTGTTGCTGCACTGGGTATGGCTGTTGTGCAATACCCATTTTCTTAGTCATCAGTCTAGCTTTTTGTACTGTCTCCATAGTATCATCCGTACCCGCATTAAACAACCCAATCCCATCGAAAGGAAGGTCCTCTATACGGGATCTAGCTTCCTATGTTAGTCCTGCAGAGTGTAACCATGCATGCCGTCTCAATGCTATGGCTCCCACCACCATCTTAGAATCGCAGTCTACTTGATGCCTTGTAGTATTTATTTGTTGGCGAGACAGTCTCATGGCCTCATCTTTAAATACTCGTGCCAGCTCTTTCTTATCATCTGGTAGATATTCAGAAAGAGAATCCATCTTCTCCCAGAGGAATAACTGGTAACGCGACATAGTAGCCTGGTAATTAGCTACTTTAAAACCTAATGCTGACGCAGAATAGAGTCTTCATCCCATTAAATCCAGCCTCCTGCCCTCTTTAACAGTTGGTGCAGAATGAACCTTCTGTGATCGTCCCTGCAACGATTCCACTATGACTAAATTAGGCGCAGGATGTGTAAAAAAGAAACTGACATTCTTGTCCTGGACATGGTCTCCAAGCGTTTTGAAGTAGGTATCAGCGAAAAAGGAGATTTCCATGATTGCTGTACTGTTTCCAGCAATTTTGGTAGAAAAGGGATGGCAGCCGATGCCATAACATCTGAACAAACAGCATCAAACACCGGGTCTTTAATAGTTTCAGCTGGTTGCTGCATGTCTAAACCAAGGGATTGGGCCATTCACTGAATCTGCTCAGAAAAGTGAGCCCTATCCCATGGCAGGGAAGCACCGTCATGTGATTCCACCAGCGTATCTGGAGAAGGTAGTGAAGGTTCTTGTGAAGCAATTGAAACAGAGTCTGAACTAACATCCTCCTCTGACTGAGAGGGTAATTTACTTGCAATAGCTTCTTGCTGATGAATTGGCTGTATTGGCTGAACATTTACTGGTGGCTGAACTCTTTGCTCTAGAGGTGGGATCCCTACAGGAACCGGAGATATAGAGACTGTCACTGTTGACTGATCTCTATACCAAAGTGGGGAATGCGTAACCGTCATGGGCGTATCTCGAAGAGAAATGTCCCTCGTATAGCAAGTGCTTCTATAATAGTGCCTTTCCGGTCTGTACTTTTCCCATTGTGATCATCGTGGTGGTAATGACCACTCAGACTGTCGATCCCAATCTCTACGAGGAGACCGAGAATAATACCTATGGGATGAATGCTCTCTAGAGCTCTCTCTCTCATCCCCTTGGTAAAAACATTCACGCAAGGCTTCTCTCCCCTCTCCCGATACAAATGCTCACGCGAGACTGCTCTGGTATCCCTTCTGTAAGCCAGAGAGACTACCGATTGGGGCGAACTAGCCCGGTACCGAGGATCCTCGCGGCTAACAGTTGCAATTATCTGATAGGGGAGCTCGGGAGCACGATATTGCCCCTCTTGGTAAGTTTGCTTCGGTACTGATTGTTGTCGGGGCGGAGGGGAATCTCTAAGTTCCCCCTCCGATGTAGACTGTGGAGTGATAGGAGCTGGTGATTGTGGCAATTGAATTGGTGAGTGCAGCACCGGTGCAGATAGAGCAGACGCTAGCAGGGGCAGAGTGTGCTTTGTCTTAGCAGGGCCAAGTACCTTAGACTTGGAAGTATGTTTCTTCTTTGCCCATTGTTTTGGCGTTGCTGACTCTGTCGATATCCCCTGTGTTTGGGGATCAGTACAGAGAAGATGGGCTGATCTATTAAGTGGTTGGAGTTGCTCATCCTGCCCTTGTGTTGGTGGCGTCATCCCTGTGGTTAAGGGAGACCTGTGCGTTTCTGACATAACGGCTGTGGAGAAGAGTGTGGGGTGCTCTTCTCCACAGTTCAGCCCTCAAGCGGTCTGCCCGGTTTTTTCTTGATTGCTTCGTGAGGGACTGACAATGATGGCACGTCTCCACAACGTGCTCCTCCCCTAGGCAGAACAGACAAAGAGTATGTCCATCTGTGTGAGGGAATTTAGACGGACACTTGAGGCATTTCCGAAAAGGCCCTGCTGAGGCTATACAGATGTAACGATCTCCCTAAATACAGAGGGAGGTCAGCTAATTGAAGTACCCAAAAGCAATAGTAAATTGACTCACTGAACGAAAGAAATATCACAAAATAATAAAAAAACTCTAACTAGCTAATCCTAATAAGGACTTTTCCAACAGACAAAGTTCCTTCAGAGGCTTGCACAGTGGCGGTTAGAAAAGAACTGAGGGGATTGGCGGTTGCCCCTGTGGACATGCGCACTGGAGGAGTGGAGGAGGGGCATGCGCCGAAACTCTTTAGCTATAGAATGTTCCCGAGAGCAGGCTCAGTGCGGGCACAGACCCATGGGTGTGATGCACAGAGACCACGAAGAAGAACTTACATTGGGCTGTTATATTGTGCGAACAGCTCCATATTCCCCCAATGCAACTCTGACACCAGCTGTGCTGGTAGGAGTGGAACCACTGCAATACAGTGCCTCCATCTCTGTGTGCTATTTAACCTGGACAACTGTTAAAAATCTAGGCCCTGTAATTTAACCCCCCACTCAAGGATTATCGGGTCATGTGAATGTGAGTTATAGGAGAGTTGTTTAACCCTCACATAACCCATGTTCCCATGACAACTCCCGAGCACATGCAACATGATGCTTGTGGGTGCCGCAGCTTGCTGTGGGTTAAATAACCTATGATGAGAATGTCGTTTGAACTTAGTCTGTATGTCAACTCCTTAGCATTTGTGCTGCAAGGTTTCACAGGACACTATCTTGCCCCAATGCTATTTAAGATCTATATAAAGCCACTGGAAGTGGTCATTAGGACATCTGTGGCATGGTGCCATGAGTATACATCTCAGTTGGGTGTAGTTGTGTAGGTCTTCAACCAGTTTCTGAAAGTAGTGGTGAAGTGGGTAAGCTGTGCCTGAATCTTGACAAGATGGAGATCCTGCGTGTGGGAGGTTCCTGTGTCCAGGAATTTGGTAGCCTTCCTGTTCTGAATGGGGTTGCACTTCCCCTGAAGGATCAAGGTTTGTTATTTGGGGGTACTCCTTGACACTATCCTATGATTGAAGAGGGGTGGTATTTAAATATTTGAATAAAATAAATAATAAATAAATTTAACATTTGGAGGCACACTTACCTATGCCAGCATGTCCTACAATCCATGACAGTCGAATGAAGAGCATCACACCCCAGATATTCAACATACATCGTACCTATTATACCAAAGTAAAGAATGTTTATTCTACGCGTCTCACTATTTAGAATAGCTAGATTTATTTTAATAATTAAACTCTACAATAGGATTTTAAAAAACTAAGTTCACAGGATCAACTTCAGAAGTTGCTATGGGAACAACCAAGCACCTCAAGTTTTAAAGTACGCTTTTCTGCAGATTTAAACAGCCTGTGACACACCCAGGTGAAACACAGCACACCAAACATGCCATGCTCCTTACATCTCTTGTTTTTTTCAGTCCTAGGTTGATAGCCAAAGTAGGGGGGTTATCAATCTCTTTCCGGGCCACCATACATGGCTGGGGGGCTTCATTAGACTTGATGGATTAGAACTTGAGCAGGCCTGCTTTAACAGACCATTTTTAAAAACACATTGATGGAAATCACTATATTATAAGAACTACATTTCTCTGTGTCTAAAGAGAGGGTACCACCTCAAATATTCTTAAGGTATAGGCAGGTATTTTTTATTCTTGATAGGAAAGTTGATAGTTACAAAAGCTATTCTTGATAGCTTTTGTAACTAGAAACCAGGAAGCAAGAAGGTGACTCCAGTTATTTAGGTAGATGCAAATGATTTTTTTTCATGTAGTCATAAACTGAATATGGTACTGACATGCCAATATTCCTCCCAACGACAGGCAATTCTGTCCACACAACGTGGCTTTTTCTGTATAAATCGTTCTAAATATTTGCACAGGAAGTCACACCTCCCACCACACTTCTGTCCTATAGGCAAGAAATGACAGAGCAGCATAGGTTTGCGCTTTAAGCAAAAAGGGTATAGGATTGCTCTCTAAGAAAACTGACAAGAGGGGAAATGAAGAATCATTTCGATTTGTAAAAAATGCCAAAGGTCTACTCACCAATACACCTTTGATCCAACCAAACTTGACAATCCCTTTACTTTCAGCAGCATAAGTGGCAGTGACTTCTCCAGTTGGAGTTCCTTCTTCTCCATTAGCAAATCCATCTTCAAATGGTTCCTGTAGCACAGTAATGATCAGAAGGGGATGGGGTGGAGGGGGGGTGATATTTAGCCACTGTTGTTTAAGCCTGCAATCCTAAGTACATTTACTAAGAAGTGCCACATATCTGAACCTCGCCTATGTTTCAGCGATGTATACAACCTGAAGGAACAGGACCATTAAGAAGATTGTTTAATTCACAATCTTGGCAACAGAAATGGGATTCTGTAAAATTAGGCTGTCACTAGAATATAAAGATTAGAAAATCATATAGGATAATGGGATAACTTCACAGTAGCAGACTTTTCAAAAACACTGGCTTATATAAATTGAGTTTCAATCGTATATCTCAGCCCCTAGATTTGACCAAGTAATGCCTAAATATGAGCCTAAAGGTGAAATGAACCAGAAGCAATGTTGTTTTTTTGAGAATCACTGGATCCCATCAGAGAGTCTCTGAGAAAAGTGTATTCTTGTTTTTCTTCACGTGTTAAGGCTGGTTAGCAAAAAGTAGTAATAATGTCCATAAAATCCAATCAACATGTTTTAATGAAAAATTAAAGTAACCAATCAGCTGGTATAATTCCTATCCACGCTGGAAAGTTACTTCAGCAACACTGAACACTTCTGTGAAGGTAAATGGCTAATTTCCCTCATAATAGATTGATGGGACTTACTTCTGAGTAGACATGCATAGAAATTGTCTGTAATTTAATCAACTATTGATGTGTTAATATAGAAAACCTTTCATTGTTATGACTAAATAGGCAATTCAGCACAGAATCCTGGCCTGAATACTTGGCTTTTATGAAACAATAGCAAACACATAGTCAAGGAATTATCAGTTATCAGATCAGGGAAGTATTATGTATAACATGAATAAAAGATTGCATTCTGTATGCATTACCTTTGCATGACAAGTAATTTCTCCATATTTATTCTTTAAAAGTTATCTGAGCAAGTGGGTGCTTGCTAATAGTATTCAAAATGAAAACACTGAGGCATTATGAACATTTGTGGGTGTGAAAAATTCCACAAAGATTATACAACTGGTATACTACTTCACTACTAACGTATTACTGACAATGTATCTCTTATTGTTCATGTATAAATCTTTCTTGTATGCAATTGGTGGGTATAATAGTGATATTTTTACATTCAGTTAAGATCATGTCAGCGTAACATAGTTGCTACATTTCTGGTTTCTACTTTACTAACTTATAAGCTAGAGATAATGGGTTGGGTCCACATTTAGTCATGCTTTGAGTAGACCTACTAAATCAATGGTATTTAAGCTAGCCATGATTTAATGTGTCCACTCTAATTATCATTAAATCTGGATCCACCCCAATAGTTTCCTTATTACATTTACACAACATTTTAATTGGAATGCTTTGGGGGGGGGGGGGGATGGGTTGTCTCCTACACAACAAATGGCATACAAGCTACTAAAGGTAACCACTGATACTTTTCCATTAGATATTTTATGAAAAATATGCATATGTAATGAATCAAAAGATATGCCTTTTAGTAGTAGTAATTCTGACGTGAATAATAATTCTGTAAAACAATTTTCAGTGTTGCTGTAAATGCAGTACTTGGTACATTAAAATGCTATATGAGTGCTAATTATTTAAGGTAAAGAGATAAGGGTCGCCACATCCAAGTCCTATTTAATCACAGTTCTTCTATGGAGTTCATGCACAACTCTATTATAAAATCAAGTAAGAATCACACTGAAATCATCTCTCCTGCCACAAAATGTTTTGAATCCATTCAGTATACCAAAAGAAGAGGAAAGCCCAAGTTCATAGATGGATCTTCTCTTCATCTATCAGGAACAGAAGGTTTCTAACTACTAAGGCGACAGGTAGGCCTGGTGGTGGGGAGAACATTCCCATGAGAGCATATAGGCCTGAAGATGCACAAGCTAATTTCATAGAATCATGGCTCACTAGCAAAAACAATTGGTCCACTAAGCCTTACATTATTTTCTGGAAAGACTATCAGGTCATATTGGGTTGTTAGGACTGCTAAAATATAACAGTTTTTTTTAAGTTGCACTTTTTAAGCTTTAGGTATGCCACTTCAAACTTGCACTTTCAGCTACCCAAGAACAGTAATTTTAGGGGCTTTCTTTTCGAAGCAAGCTGCTAGAATTCCTTTAGTTATATGTCCCCTTGAACAGACTTCCCACTGGTTACTTTTAACCATCAGTTACTAGAAAGCTTAGTATTCAATCAAGTAATTGAGTAAGATTTTATGAGCCATCATGAGCCTGCTCATGACTACAATAATCCTCAAAAGCATGACATTTGCACGTAGTTCTACAGCCCTGTCTGCATCCATTCTGCCAAATAACACAGCCACAGCCATTCCAAGTATAAACATTTTGCTCCCATTCTCAAATTGAAATAATACCCCCTCACCAGAAGTACTACACATTACATGTAGTTCTACAGTTTCCCTCCCCGAATGTCTTTCTTCAATCAAGTAAAATAGCAATAATTTAGTAGTGGGGCAGGTTACTCTGAGCAAGCAAAAGCACTACAAAGAGTTAAATAGTAGCCCTCCCCTTCAAAGTTCTTTTACATGATAAGATAAAGGAAGGAGATGATGGAATTTGACACAGAAAGTACTTAGATTTTGCCACTTTCTAAATGTGTCAGCTTTGAGATGGTCTTATGACATTTGTCTTATGACTTACTTGTTTTAAAAAGCATCTCACATTTTAATGCAATTTAAAACGTCTGCTGTGCTGACAGCAACCTAGAGTATTCTTTCCCTGTCCCTCTGCTGAAGAGACACCTAGGATCTCTCCTTTGCAAGAGGAGTTGGTATTCAGCCACCCCATAAACACCATTCAAAAATACATTGGTGGAGGGGAAAAAACATGTGAATGAGTCCTTAAGAAGATGATGATTTCATACTATGCCCAGATCTCCTAATCTCAAGGCAATTACTTCATTTCCTTAAATACCAATAAAATATTCTACACAGCAGCACACTTTCACAAATTAAGAACACTTTTCAAGCCTCAGGCAAGCTATTTTTGTAAATACATTTACTTTTTTTTAAAGCATCTTTAAATTATGGTTCTTTTACTGAACATAAATTTTATTTGCCTAATAAAAATGCTGTTGTCTAAGTCATCTCTTTATTCCTTTCCATCCCTGGTAAGAGGATATGGATCTGTTCAAAAGATACTCTTCCTTCCAGAACCACACTATACATAGTGATCTGGATACAGATCTGGATACAGATTGCTTAGAGTAGACACGTTGAAGTCAACGAGACCTGATTTAGTCATGACTAATATAACTATTGATTGAAAAAGATCTATTCTAAGTATGACTAAGTCTGGATCCAACCCAGTGAGCTCAGAAGTTGGTTTTGAAACCATCAGCATTTCCATTACCATGTGTAAAGTAAGAGTAACCATTAATTAATTTTAACGTAATCTCCTTGATTCAGCAATTCATACCCCAGGGCCTGAATCCTAGAATCAAGATCTCTCATTTATAAACATGGTATCTTCTGGTTTAAGAGTTACAACCTATGAATAGTGGGAAGAAATCACTGCTCCCAATCTGACCAGGTAGTCATTGCTCCCAATCTGATCTGGCATAGAGGTTTGGGTTGGTTGTGAAGTGCCACCTAAAATACCTCATTAGATCTACAGGCAACATAGAAAAATGTAATTTGGCTGTTTATCATGACTCTTGATTAATTTCCATGTTTCTGTTTGCCAGATTATTGCTATCTATTTCTGTGAATTAAATTGCTTATCACCCAATCACACAAGTAAACATTTCTGTCTTTCAGGTTATTTACAGAAATGGCGATTTAGAGACGAAGAGTGAAGAAAATACTTCTGAATACCCTCTCTACAACAAGACATAACTGTTCTTAATGTATTTTAAATGATTTTAGGCCGCCTTTAATGATAGAACCCTCTTTAGTTGAAGATTAAACTTATTTCTACAGTGTTTCTTAGCAGCCCAATGATGCCAACAGCAAACATTTGCAAGATGTGAACCCTAAATCTGCCATAAACCTCCTAATATGATTCATAATACTCCAAACTCAACAATAATTTCAGGTGCAAAGGTGTGCATATGAAATGCATACTAAAAAGGAGTTTCACTAATACTCTTTGCTTAATACAAATGTAGCGTAACAATCAGTCCAATCTGAGTGTACAAGTTGACTGGAATCAGTTGTTGAACAACGTAAGTCCTGTTTACATTAAGCTTTTACAGCCATGTAGTTTGCCACATGTTCACTTAGTAGCAGCTGTCCCTATGTGAGCAGTCCAAAACTGCTTAATTACAAAGCTATCCAAGGTGCCCATAAAAGTTGAGAATGGCAGGTCAAGTGATCCCACAACAGGAACACTGGAAGTTGCCTTATATGCAGTCAGATTATTTGTCCATCTACTTCAGCACTGTATACACAGTGACTGATGGCAGCTCTCCAGGGTTTCAGTGAGGGGTCTTTCTGAGGGGTCTTCCAGGGATTGAACTTGGGAACTGCTACAAGAAAAGCATGTGCTTTATATCTGAGCTATGTCCCCTCCCATCTTGCTAACTGAAGGAACAGCAGTACCCCATTAAAGAATTGCAGTATCTCTTCTCCCCATGTGCTACTGCTTCTATCCAGACATGGCATTGTTATTCTCTGTGGACTGACTTCACAGTTTTAGAGTAGATGGGACTCCACATGATTCTATATATGTCAGGTTGTCTCAAGGCCACACACTAGTGTGTGACCAAGAAAATGAAATCTAGCAGGGCTATGTACATAAAAAGTGGGATCAGTTCTCAGTGACTATAATTGAATTCAATGGGAATAAGTAAATAAGAGTGCAACCTCGAGCATACTTGGGAATAGAAGGTAGGCAAAATCTATGCTTCTCTTAGGGACACTACTATTGCATATTCTTGTAATCTTCTTTGACATAGCTCACTGTGTTTTACTATTGATTCTTATTATGTTGTTCTGTTTTAATGATCCATTTTTAATTCTTGCTTAATAATCGTATTTTATTGTCATTGTCAACAACTTTGGGTTATTGTATTAATAGAAAATTGGGATAAAAATGAACAAAACGCCAGAGGAAATACAGCATAAGAGTTATGCACAGGCCAAAGAATTAGTATTCTCAGTATTCATTATTTCAAAAAAGTTCTTAAATTACCCCCAACAGCAAAAAATAAAATGGCTCTTTATACAGAGCAAGAAACACTTCCTGATGCACTGACAGTTTAACTGTTTCTTACCCTTTACTCCGTGAATGAGAAAAGGCAGCAAGCACATGGAGAAGGTTAGAATGGTTACTGCATCAAGAGCTCTCATAATTTGTTCTGAGTGGGTTCTTCTTGCAAATACCTTATGTGCCAGTTTACAAAGACCTCACCGTTTGATACAAACTGATCACAAATAGCCAAGCTTGAGTTATCCCATATTTATTAGTACCTTGAAAAGGCAACCTGCTAAGGCTAGAAAGATGGTAATATTGCAATGGTACACAAGACACATAAGACAGCTACATCTATGAAATTGTCAAAGGTGTGAAAGGGTATCTTTGTTGAGGGTCCAACTTTGCTATGCTTTCCAGTAAGTCTGGTTGTGGTAGAGACTTTTATAGTAAACACCAGCACTGGAATTCTCTGTTGCAGCATCCAAATAAGTTTCATATTCTTTTTATCATTACATTTACTTATCTACAACTTTTCTACCTGGTTTGCCTCCGCTTTTTTTAACTCTGAGGCAAACGAGCCTCAAGCTTATGATCCCTTTCACACTAATAGCTGCTCTTTCGCTCCTAAGGTCCATCGCTCCCTTGCTCTTTCACTCCACTCCACTCCACCCCTCCCCTTCTCATTCTCCTCCAAGTCAGGTCCTGGCAGATGAGTACTTCAACCAGACCACCTTTCTCCAGGGCAAAAATGGAACGAACATTTAGTCTAGCTCTTTGGGGGCATCGAGGGAGTACAATCCTGTCTCTGCAGAGATTCAGGTATTGTATGATTTTAAAAAAAACATTTTGGAGCCTTAGATGCAAGGTTTGGATTTTATGTTGAGGCTTGGAGCAGGCTGCTGGGAGAGATTACTTTTCCCTGCCAGGACCTGATGCAATCTATTTAAGCCCTGTTCCTTTAAAACTACACGGAGGTTTACCACGGATTTAATGCATTTAGGGAAAATAATCCAGACTTTTAGTGTTCTGGGAAAGGCTGGGGAAGAGGCAGGGTATCAGCAGGACAGGCACAGAGTCATGTGAGTACTGTGCTGCAAATCCACACACCAGGCATGGCAAGAGTGCAGTAAATTGCTAGTGTGATGGTGGCCTAAGTCATCCTGCTACACAGAAAGAGTTTCCAACAGAACATCTGAATATGCAATTTTATATTTTTTGGGAAACCTGAACCCATTACTGAAAACAGAAATACCATCTTCTCCTCTTTGTAGAGTTTTCACCACAACATAGGGAACTAGTTACAGGTAAGTGACAGATGAACATATCTTTCTCTAAGGAACAGGAGTTCCATTTTAAGGACTCATGTCACCATGCACCTGTATGTAGATATATATAGTAGATAACAGAACTGACACCTAAATTAAAAATGAGTGGCAGGGATTTAGTGAAAGGTACTATATATAAGTCTATCTTAAAATATGTGAGCTTATTAATAAACAAAAGCTTCTTTCAAATCCATTAACTACTTCTACCATGTCAGGGTATATTTTC
The DNA here is from genome assembly GCA_029215795.1 of Anniella stebbinsi. Classification (NCBI taxonomy): domain Eukaryota; kingdom Metazoa; phylum Chordata; class Lepidosauria; order Squamata; family Anniellidae; genus Anniella; species Anniella stebbinsi. Next base: position 69,199,470 of record JARDYH010000002.1, on the reverse strand, counting down.
TAAAAGAGAGAGGCCTGAAAACCACAAAACAAAAACAAACAAACACACCTTCCACTTGGATATCAATATAACCCTTGAAAGATAGTTCAGGCTGAAATTTAATTGAAAACTTAAAGCCAAAGCTGTCCAAGTTGGGTTCCTTTAGTCACAGTATAACAAACTAAGAGTGTACTTAAATCTGATCTACAGTTAAAAGCCAGGAGATTAAGATAACAGAATTTACATTCAACCATCTAATGTGTTAGTCAGTAGCAAAGCCTTTTTAAAACAAAGACAATTTAACATATAATTTAACAAAGGCAGCTATTAGGATTCTAAAACATGGTAGTAAAGCAATAAGAATACTGAGATACTTAAGAATAAGATAAAAATCTTTCCTGAGGTTATCAAGAAGAGTAAGATTTCAAAGCACCATTTAATGTATTGTACTCCTGTTAACAGCATTTTCACTAACAGATATATACCAGAGAAATAATCCTATTACATCCAAAGTTATTTGGAAAACTGTCCTCCTAAAGCAAGATTTCTATATCTCTTACGAATCTGAAAAGGCCCAAGGAAGCCTGTTTACATGTGATATAGCAAACACGTATAAATTTATGAAGAATACAGTAGTCTATGAAGAAAAGTATCATGCCAAGAGGCATGATCTGCCTTTATGACAGACCCCCAAAAATGGAAGCTGGATTCCTCCTGGTGATATAGCAAACAGCTCCATGTCATTAAGTAATCTCAATACACAAACAACCCGGGGTGGGGGAGATGGGGCATCGGATGGGGCATGGATGCTTGTTATAAAGCAGAGGCAAATGGATTTTCTTTGGCCTATCTCAAGGTGACCTTTTATTGTTCCCCACACCAAAGAGTTCGGGCCTTCCTTGCAGGATTGCCCTGTGTTACCCCTAGCAGCTAGCTGACTCCACGTGAGAAGTTCCTGACTGAAAAGAAGGGGGGGGTCTTGCAGTTATCACTTTTATGAGATCTAACAGCAAATAGTTTTCAACTGCAAGTGCTCTAATGACTTTTGCTGATTTATAAGCACACGTTTCATGCACACATACCTGAGACAACACAGGTAATGCCAGGATGGTGGGAGAATAATAGAGTATTTTTAATGTGTATCTGAGAATGCCAAGTTTGTGTGGAAAGAATGTGTTAAGTATACCGACTTAAGCTTAACATTTCCAGTTAAACCTAACCTAGTTTTGGCAGCCCATAAGATAAGACAGTGTTTATCTAGTTCTATACCACCAGCATTGCAACAGCTTTTGCCCCTTTGCCAATGCATGGTGGTATTGCCAGATACACACTGGTTTAAGAGACATTCTGAGTTTTTAATATAAAAATGGTATTTGTGACTAATTCCAGTTCATTTCAATTCCACAGAGTATCACATAATAAAATAAATACACTGGGAAAGTTGAACATTCAATAAAGGAGATTGGATTGGAATCTGCCTGCCAAACATCCCTGACTTGGGGCAAATGCTCAGGTTAAGCTGTTTTACGGGTTCCTTTCACTTCCCCATTTCTAGGATTTCTGCAACCAATGCTTGTGCACTTCTGCAGGGCACCAGAAAAGCAGTCACCAAAGCTCTGGTATGATTGTCATTTCTGCAAGGGAAATCTTTTTTCACCACACATCTGGTGTGTATAGATATGCACTCCTTTCTCTCACACATATGCGTACACACAGACACAATTTTGCGTGGAGAAAAATGTGGAGCAAGCTCACCATCACTCACCTTGTCCAGCTCATCGTGCAGCTCAGCGAGGCTGGGCCGGATAAGCTTCTCCCCGAGACCCGCGGCAGTATGCCGGTAATAGTCTATCCTGGGTACGGCATCGATGGTATTGTGGCCGAAGGTGCGCAGGTAGTAGGTGTTGGTGTGGGTGTCGTAGTAGTAGTGATGGTGTCCCCCTCCGGAATGGAGGCTCCCTTCGCTCATCACCGTGTCGCCGCCGTTCTGGAAACTGACATTGCAGCCCTCCAGACCGCCGCCGGGCTCGCCTGAGCTGTCGTCCCCGGCTGAGGGGTCCACGAAGTTCACCCGGAATCGGCCTTTGGCTTCCTCACTGCCTTTGCCAGACCCATCCTCAGGAGCTTTAGGAGGTGCTTCCGTCGTCCTCGCTTGTTCATCCGCGGCCGCTCGGCCAGAGTTTTCTGCCACTAGGTCCACCTGAAAGCGGCTCTGGCTCGGCGTGGGACCCAACGGTCGACATAGCCCATCCCCGGCGGCTGCGGAGCCGGGAGCTAGCCCAGTGCCGGACTCCGGCGAAGAGCCGCCTGCGCCAGCGGGAGCATCCCCGTCATTAGCCGGCAAGCGAGGCACTTCCTCGGCGGCTGCATCGGCGGCCCCTCCTCCCGCTGCTTTCAGCCTGGGAGAGCCGGAGCGTGGCGGTGGAGGCGGCGTGTGAGGCTGTTGCTGCAGCGGCTTCCCTTCCATGGCTCCTCCTCACAGCGCGGGCCGGAGGATGAGCAGCTTCTATCGCGGCTCCAGCGAGTCCCTTCCTCTCTCCCTTTCAGCCAAGCGGCGCCCCGCCACTGCCGGGCTGTACTATGCCGCACTCAAGAGACAACGCAACACGCCGCGCCTCCCAGGCAGGCAGGCAGGCAACCGCCCTGCCCCTCCCCGCCTTTCTTTCCCTCCGCCCCTGCCCTTGTAACCGCCGCCGCGCCAGGTGATGATGATGCGCTCTTGTGAGCGGCGGCAACACCGTGGCCGCTCTTGTTTCTGTCCCCTCCTTCGCCTGCAGCGAGAAGCGCAGCCCCTTAACGGCCGCCCCCTGAGGGAGATGAGAAAAGCGCAGCCGGGGGAGCCTCCGCGTTCCCTCCACTCGGCCAAGGAAGGCGCGTCCTAAGAATCCCACACACCCCACCCTAGATCCTCTCCTCACACAAGCATGGCCAAGCCTAGCTGCGCCTGGCTCCAGGAGCCGCTACCCTTTGGCTTCCCGCTCCACGAAGAGGTCCGAGGGACCCGAAGCGACGTCACACACCTCCTTCTCCTCACCACCTTCCAGGCCACGGCGGAGCTCCCCTCGCACGCCACGAAGAAGAGCGGCGGAGTGGGGGGAGAAGCCCGTTGGCTGGTTGGCCGGCCGATCCCGCCCTTGTGTTTGACACGCACTTGCACTTCCCTTCCCCTGCCCGACTGATGGGGCAAACACAATATTATTTATGTACGCGCCGCGTGTGTGTCCTGCTGCTCCGTTTCGGCTCGTTCCATACTCATGCCAGCCGCCGGAGCAACGCGAGCCAGCCGCAACGCTTCCCCTTCCTTGACCCTACGTTGCGCACACGCACAGATACGAGCTGCCTCCGCACCGAGGAAGCCGGCGCCAGGCAGCCGCAGCGAAAGAGAGCAGGCCACCCTCAGCCAATCGCCTAGCAGTAGCAGCGCGGTTCGGGATGGGTCTTTAAAGCATCCGCCACGAGAAGAGCGGGAGGCGGAGGCAGCAGCCGGCTCAGGGAGGGCTTTGGCCCAGCGAGGGCGGAGCGGCTCTTGGCTTGGCTTCAGGCGCTGCTGCTTCTCCCGGAGGTCGCGTATGCCGGCCTGCCGCTACCCGTTTAGTGTGTGCGCGCCTCGAAGCTGTTCTTTCCTGGTTCCCAGTTGTCAGTAGGAGACGACCCAAACCTGCTGAAAGTGCCTTTCCAGAAAGGACCGGGGTGGGTGGAGGGGGAGAAAGAGAAAGAGAGAGAGAAAGAGATGCTAAGTGCCGCCAGCTGTTCACTATACAAGGGCGGCCCAGCTAGCGCGGCCCCACTGCCGCCTTCTGGCTGCGCTCAGGAAGGAAGGAGGAAGGAATCAACTACCCCGCTCTGGCGCATCCGCCTCCTCACGACACATACAGAGAGAGAAAGAGGTAGTTCAAGGCGCGCGCACCGGATGGCGGGTTACAATGCTTGGCACTCGTCCCATACTGGGGATGGGCGGACCGAGTAATTCCTGCTGCCCCGCCGCGGTTATAGGGCCAGCTGGTCTGGGATGGAAGTTCTAGGACCCAGACTTCTCCTTAGGAGTCGTACTAACGGGCGGGCGAAGTCTCGCGAGGAACTGTACAGACGCGACTAAAGCTTTAACAAATCTATCCATAGTTGACACCCGACGGAGTGGGGCTTATTCTCAATAGAGACGCGGAAATATCGGGTTGCCTGCAAGTCGTTTGCGGCGCACTTTGGGAGGGGAAGAATGTTCACACGTTGCAGCTAGATAAATACTGGTCAATGTTTCTCGGAAAAAGCTGGATCAATGAGATGATTAGCACTTTTTATTTATTTGGGGGGAAATCATCTGGGATTCTCAACTTGGCTCAGGTTAAAAAAGAAGTTAAAACAATATTCCACACTAAAAACATTGTACAGTCACAAGACAAATAATAAAATTTGAATCTAAAGGAACAACAGCACAGACTTGCTTGATTCCAATCTGCCTTACAACATCCTTGAAAAACAGCTTGCCCACTGCTACTGATAATGCTTGCAATATGTGACCATAGGGTTGTTGGGTGTGTTTTAGGGTACATTCTCACGCAGGGCCACATAGGCTTTGGAAGTGCCTTGTTGAATTAGAGTGCATCCTAGAAGATGTTCTTGGTAGACAAGGTGATGTGAAAATTATTCCTTGAAAGCATTAAAAAAAAAAGTATAGACTGCAGCAATATGCACACTGCTTTAGGAAAAGGAAGGAGTCGTTTCCTTGGCTTGAGCAGTTTTCTAGGAGGCCAGTCTTCTCCAACCTGGTGCCCTCCAAATGTGTTGGACTGCAATTCCCAGCTTCCCACAGCTGTAATCGAGGGCACCAAGTTGAGGAAGGCTGCAGTAGGGTTTGCCACTTTTCACAACGCCTGGCCCTTCCCCGTGTTGGTTTGAATTCATCCTAGCATTTCTTCAGGTTCACTTCTGAGTTCCTATTATTTCCATCCCTGTTAGATTTAGACCATGTCTATACAAGAGGGGGGGGGGGTTTCCTCCATGAGCAATCAAATGTGTTAATTTAACGCATCTAGTCTCCACAGGTTCAATGAGCTCAGCCCATCCCCACATAATGTTTGGCACATTAGATCAGGGTAGTGGCAATGCTATTGTGAATTGCACTAGATGTATATCCCAAGGTTGTGTATTGTCACAAAATTCTCCTGTGCCTGACATGCCCTTCTAGTTTAGGGCTGAACTGCAGGAACAGAAATCTTTACAAAAGCACATCTCAGAAATAACACTATGGCTGCATTCGGACAACACATTAAGCAACTGAGGAGGGGGAACAGTCGTCAGTTGTGTTGCTTATTGTGTTGTGTGGAGGGTAACATGCCGCTCACAAACTACTGACGGTATGCTATTCCGCCCAAATAAGCAACTGAGAGAAACAATTGGCTTGCAAGTTGTTTAGCTCGAAGCCAGTTTTTAAAGTGTTGTGTGGAGGGGTGAGTGTGTTAATTGCGTGTGGTGAGTGGGTTAAAACACAAGCCCATAGAGGCAGGCGGCAAGAGCGACCAAAGCAGCGACTGCCACTCTGCTACAACTGGTGCAACTTGCAGAGGCTGCTGGGATAGAACTGGGAGGACTGAGGGAGGAGGGAGGGTGGGGAGAGGGCTGTGTCAGTCAAATGTTGCGTTGACTATTAGTCCACTCAACGCTAGCCCCAACCACCCACAGTTGTGTAGGAATATGTTGTGTGGGGAGTACCCACAAAATAACCAACTGAGTTGGCTACTCAACCCACCACTGACTAATGTGTTGTCCGAATTCAGCCTATGAGTTGTTTTAAAATCTACATACATAAAATCTTCTCTGGGTGGTCTCCAATTGGGACATAGGCCCATGTGGAGCCACCAGGAGCATGCTAGAAGACTGAACAAGATTTTGAATTTGCTCCAGTTTATAGGACTTTTTCACATATTGAAATTGGCGTGAGTTGACTTTTTCCATTGATTCTGTCACGTTGAATTGTCATGAATGTTCCGGGAGATCCAGATTATGAGTCACCATATTTTGATTCAACCTACTTTTAAATTGTTTTTGAATTGGTGAATTGCAACCTTAACATTTCTTAGGTCATTCATAAAACTAGTTCAACTTACTAAAGTCATTGGAAAAAGTGAAGTCATAAAACGAGTTAGAAATTCTCCCCTATTGTGCAGCAATACAATAGCTTCTTTATTTGATGTGGCCACCGTGACCTTTGCCATTTTCAAATACATTATAATGATGTGTTATTTTAAAATATTGAAAATAAAAATGGAACTGCTGATCCCTTTGCAACTACAGCACCAACTGCTTCTTTTAGATGAACAGTATGGCCTATTCTGTTTCCAAAGTGATACACACTCAATCACCTGAAATCTGTCGGGGTGTGTGTGTGTGAAGACTGTGTTTTCTGTTTATTTGATTATCTTATGTCACAGTGCAGATTTAAGAATACCGTGCTTGTCATAGGGTGGGTCAATAATTGTATTCAGTTGTCATGAAACTAGATGTGTCCCTTAAGGAATAGCTATATTTGTTTTGAGTAGATTAGTTATTGTTTATGAACAGCTTAAAGCTAATTGAAGTACTGCATCAATTTTTTTCCCCAACTGACCGTCCAAAACATCGTTTGGAGGAATGGGAATATTCCTTAGACTTGTATGTTCGTTCCGTTCCATCTTTCCCTTTCAGATGCCGATTCCCACCTCTGTTTCTGGCTTTTCCTCTAATCGTAGGAAAAGACAACTGACAGACAACAATCATTAGCACTAAGCTCCAAACCATCAATTTCAGGTTCATACTCAGGGCCGGTGTCAAGCGCAGGCATGGTTGGGCACTTGCCAAGGTCCCACACCCCAGCAGGGTCCCAGGCAAGAACTCCCTGGGGTTGATTCTACTTTTCACCATTGTAACCTGTTTGTTCCCTTGCCTGTAACTCTGACCCAGACAATAATGCTGGTGAGAAGGAGTGGGCTAGTAGGAGTTACTGCCTACTAGCCCACTGATTCTCTGTCAAACAAGTGAGTGCTAACAGTGATCAGAAGGAAGATGAGGATCAACGTATGAACTTGCAAAACATTTTTGATTCTCCAAACTAGGTTTGAAATGTGATGTCTGAACTGGGCCATAGGTTTTGAAGACATTTTTTCATATATGGTATTTTAGCCATAATCCAGTTCTGTTAAGTGCACGTATGGTCAAATAAATGCACACAGGCTTAAAGTATTCCCAACTCTGCCAGATATATCTTAATAGTCAATGAATCCTTTTCAGTTTCATTTATTTCTCTGCATGGGACTTCTGTATCTACTGAACACAATTAGAACTATGTCATAAAGAATAACTCCCAGACTCATTTTCCCATTCAAAATGTTTACTCTCCTTTGATGCCTTGTTTTCCTTTTTTTTGTTACATGGACAGGCACTGTACTGTCATTGTTCAGGGTGTGAAGGAAGGGAAGGCTTACCCCATAATATCTTATTGATGTTACCATTTCCCCTGGATATTCAGTAAATTCTTAGGCAAATATTGCCTAATATGCCAACTTTTGTTTGTTTATTAAAACAGATCAAACAGTTGGTTATTTTTACAGTGCCATACTTCTGAAAGCTTGCCAAGCAAATGCAGTGATTAACACTTCTTAGAGATTTGCATTGCTGGCTGGATGTAGTGGCAGTAAAGCTCCTTTCAGTGAGTTATGATTTTTATATTTGCTACTATGTGTTATGCTTTCCAGCTCCCATTACTATTGGTTTTGCCTAAGACCCCCTCTAGATGGATTCCGTTTGACGCCTGTTCCTCTGATTATGCGCATCTTCTCGGAAGCGTTTTATCGTAAATGCTTGTATGCAGGAGGTAATTGAGCACTCAACAGGTGACCTTACCGGTTGTTTCAAATGCGCTTTACAAGTAGTTAATGCGGAGAATCGCTTGTTCACATAGTCAAAATGCGCTTTAACGGCCGGAGCAAAGATAAAACTCGCTATTTAACGCGCATTCAATAATGCGCATAATCGGAGAGAAAACGCGCCTCTACGCCCGATTTGTGCTTCGTTCTTGTAGAGGTACAAATTTTAATCAGCCTTGAAAGAGCTTTAAACCTCTCTTGTAGAGGCAGCCTTATATGCAGCAGTGTAGAATCAAGACCACCATTAGTAAGTGAAAACTATTCTCCAAAAAAGACCATATTTTTAGAACCTGATATTTGCACCTTACATTTTCACAACCAGCATGTATCATTTGAAAACTTAGCTATGATTCATTGGATCCATGTAGACTGGGGTGGGCAACCTGCAGCTCTTGCTGCATGTTCCCCTTAGCCTAATTTCAAAAACCTTCTGCATGCAAACAGTTCAAACCTCTGCAGAGCAATCTGTTCCTTCCCTGGCAGCCTGATGCATGGGAAGAGAGAGAGAGAGAGATGTTAAAAAGAGAAAAGGGATGACCCGCCTACTTTTGATCCTGGCTCTGCCAACTAAATTAATTACCAGTAAATTACAGCAGGAGACCTTGTTAAAAGAATCTCTGCAGATTTTTTTATAACCCCCTGAATAAGGCCTGAAAATAATAATAATAATAATAATAATAATAATAATAATAATCCAAAACATATCAGACTTTTCACAAATAAAACCTAGCTCCAGCATCCTAAAATGTTTCTCTCCTTCTTGGGTCCATAAATTTGTCAGACACTGTAGGTCTTGCACCAGGAACCAGTGCTGACTTTCTGCTCCCTGTGCCATCTGGCTTCTGGCTAGAGGAGGGAACGATGTGCGTATCGAGTTGGAATACTTTTTAGTTTACTTATTGATTTGTAAATTTATGAGTCACCTTTTGGCCCAAATAGGGCCCCTGAAGCAACTTACAGTAAATACTTGCAAGAATTGAAATCTTACACAGAAGTCTAGACTCCTATCCTGGGGAGATCAGGTAATACTGATTCTAAGATGCACTTTTCCCCCCACATTTACGTCTGTAAAAATGGAGTGCGTCTTAGAATCGATGGCGTCTAAGAATTGCCGGATTTCTCCAGCGCTGGTATGGGGTTGAAGATACACCCCCCCACCCACAGCGTCATCACAAAAGGGCCCCGCATGCCCCCCCAACCAACTCGGCCTTCCCCACTCGCCTCTATCACCGCCAGTGCCCCCCCCGGTCCAGGCCTCACCGCCAGCACCGCCCCGGGCCTCACTGGCAGCGCTGCTCCGGGCCTCGCTGCCAACACTGCTGGCAGCAGCCTACCCGGCCTGGAAGAGCAGCGTTACTACAAAGTAGGCCACGATCCCGTGAGATCTCTCGCGGGATCATGGCCTACTTTGTAGTAACGCCGCATTTCCAGACCGGGGAGGCCGCTGCCAGCGAGGAGCTGTGGCAGCGAGGACTGGCCTTCCCCCATCGCCGCCCCGGTCATCGCCTTCAGCACCGCTGGCAGCACCGCTCGTGGGATTGTGGCCTACTTTGTAGTAACGCCGCGTTTCTAGGCTGGGTAGGCCGCTGCCAGCGGTGCTGGCAGTGAGGCCCAGGGCGGTGCTGGCGGCGAGGACCGGGGCGGCGCTGGCGGCGAGGACCGCGGCGGTGCTGGCGGTGAGTGGGGAAGGGAGGAGGGGGACTCATGCCCAGCCTGGGCCAGCTCAGCAGGTCCCTGGGTGGCAGATTGAGGGGGGGCATGCACAGTCCTACAGTATTTCTTTGATTCTAAGAAGTACTTATCCCCAATATTATGTGTCTGAAAATGGGGTGTGTCGTAGAATCGACGCAACGCTTTTTTCCTGCTGGTGGCCCTAAAATTAAAGTGCGTCTTAGAATCTATGGCGTCTTAGATTCAGTGAAATACGGTATTCAAGGTCCAAACCCATGCTACTGACTGATACAAAACTCAGATATTTGATGCACTCTTATAGACTGGGCAACTTGTTGCTGAAAGATGTCACAATTTCACTACCTCTCTGCATTCTTCAAAGTAGTTGCCGGTCCTTGGGCCAGAATTCCTGACAAAACTAGAGCTGTGTGTTTGTTGGTGGTACTTAATAAAGGGAACACAGATGACAAGGTGATAAAGCATCCCACAAGTTTCCAAGGTATTGTAAATGATAGCCTCCCAACTTCACTAAACAAAGATGGAGCAAAGATTAAACAAATATATACCTATCTTGGGCTGTGTAGTTTTATCCAATGTAAAATACCGCTCAGATTGTGCGTGGAATAGATATGAGCTGCAGCTGCTACTAAGAGTCCCAATTATGCCACATGCTCTGTGCAATGTCCCTGAAGAAAGGCATACCAAAATTCCCCACATCAATATTTATATCCGCTCTGATGTGTTCTTTCTCTGAGTACTATTTGAGCTACTGTTGTTTTAGACTCCAGTTACAGAATTAGACTTGTCAAAATCCATTTATGTTTTGCTTCAAGTTCTCAGCCAATGATTCAGTGAATGTGTGGAATCTCTTTCCATTCATCATTGATACGAGAACTATGGCATCTCTGATGTGTAGTATAGCTTCTTGGTTGCATGCCTTAAACCCCACAGATTCTTTCAACTTGATGCTGATTTACTTCCTCATCTTGGGGTGGCATGGAAGTAGAATATGGGCTACTAAACACAGCTGCTACAAAATAATGTCTGCTTTTTTCTTAGAAGGGATTGTGTGTTTTTGAACATTTAAAAAAATCCAGACCAATGCTTCTGTGTTTATTGCCACATTTAAATTTGGCTTCTTGGCCATAATGTAAAATATTACACAGGATTTTTTTTTTTTTTACTGAGTAAAAGAGTCAATGTTGAGTCCAAATCAAATTTGCTTTGCTTGTCATAAAACATTTCATTTGTTGTTCATTAACATATTCATTTCAGTACTGATGAGACGTGCTGTCCACATGTCTTATGTATTTACATAAGACATGTGATATAAGATAAAATGTGCCTGTGATATTGTTGATGACCTGAATCATGATCCCCTGAAGCTGTTGCTTCGCAGAGCTGCCCATAAGCCCATTGTGACATCAGTAGGGAGGATTCTGTCACTGTTCCCCTGTCTGGATGTCACAGCAAAAAAGCAACCTGGTGTCCATGCAGGATATATTTATTGAAATATCATACTCATGCCACAAACCACACCATTTAGCTTCTAGATTCCTAGTTATTAGGGATGTGCACTGGATCGGACCCGATCCACGATCCGAGTCCGGTCCAGTGGGAAATCGGATAAATTATCCGATTTCCGATCCCGCAGCTGGATCGGCCGATCCAATCCGAACCGGTCCGAAAAAGCTCCGAACCGGTTCGGCGGATCGGCGGGCGCCCACTGGCGCCCACCGCCGCTTCCATTGGCGGGCGCCAGCGGGCGCCCGCCGATGAAAGTGGACAGCGGGGGGGGGGAGGAGGGGGGCACTTACCTTCTCGGCCCGGTGGCTCCCGTCCGGCGCCGGCGCCTACTACTACTAGCAGGCTCCGCGGCCTGCTCTAGGGTGGCGCGCCGGGTGATGTCATCACCCGGCGCGCTACTCTAGAGCAGGCCGCGGAGCCTGCTGGTAGTAGTAGGCGCCGGCGCCGGACGGGAGCCACCGGGCCGGGAAGGTAAGGAGGGGGTGCGTGGAGGGGAGGAGGGGGCGCGCGGAGGGGGGAGGGGGGCCCTTACCTTTCCGGCCCGGCGGCTCCCGTCCGGCGCCGGCGCCTACTACTCCCAGCAGGCTCCGCGGCCTGCTCTAGGATGGCGCGCCGGGTGATGTCATCACCCGGCGCGCTACTCTAGAGCAGGCCGCGGAGCCTGCTGGAAGTAGTAGGCGCCGGCGCCGGACGGGAGCCGCCGGGCCGGAAAGGTAAGGAGGGGGTGCGTGGAGGGGAGGAGGGGGCGCGCGGAGGGGGGAGGGGGGCCCTTACCTGCCCGGCCCGGCGGCTCCCGTCCGGCGCCGGCGCCTACTACTCCCAGCAGGCTCCGCGGCCTGCTCTAGGATGGCGCGCCGGGTGATGTCATCACCCGGCGCGCTACTCTAGAGCAGGCCGCGGAGCCTGCTGGAAGTAGTAGGCGCCGGCGCCGGACGGGAGCCGCCGGGCCGGAAAGGTAAGGAGGGGGTGCGTGGAGGGGAGGAGGGGGCGCGCGGAGGGGGGAGGGGGGCCCTTACCTTTCCGGCCCGGCGGCTCCCGTCCGGCGCCGGCGCCTACTACTCCCAGCAGGCTCCGCGGCCTGCTCTAGGATGGCGCGCCGGGTGATGTCATCACCCGGCGCGCTACTCTAGAGTAGGCCGCGGAGCCTGCTGGAAGTAGTAGGCGCCGGCGCCGGACGGGAGCCGCCGGGCCGGAAAGGTAAGGAGGGGGTGCGTGGAGGGGAGGAGGGGGCGCGCGGAGGGGGGAGGGGGGCCCTTACCTGCCCGGCCCGGCGGCTCCCGTCCGGCGCCGGCGCCTACTACTACCAGCAGGCTCCGCGGCCTGCTCCAGGGTGGCGCGCCGGGTGATGTCATCACCCGGCGCGCTACTCGAGAGTAGGCCGCGGAGCCCGCTGGTAGTAGCCGCCGGCGCCGGACGGGCCGAGAAGGTAAGTGGTGGGGAAGGGGGCTTACCCCCCCCCCGGAGCCGTCCGCTTCTATCCGCTGGCGCCCGCGGGCGCCAGCGGATGGAAGCGGGCGGCCCCAGGGGGGGTAGGGAGCGCGGGGGAGGGGGTTTACCTGCCGGGGCCGTCCACAGCGGACGGCCCCGGGGGGGGGGAGGGAGTTAGGCCCCCCCTTACCGACCCGCCGCCATTTTTTCCTCATAGACTTGCATTGCAATGCAAGTCTATGGGGAAAAAAATGGCGGCCGATCCAAAAATTTACGATTTTTGGGTCGGGATCGGACTCGATCCGGTCCGGGGGGCCTCCGATTTTGTCCGAACCGGTCCGGGACAAAATTGGAGGTCCCGATCCGGGTCCCGATCCGATCCGGGGGGTCCGTGCACACCCCTACTAGTTATCCTATATACTAATAAAGAACTCATTCTCCACATGTGGATTCTTATGCAACCAAAACACCACCATCCATACACAAGAGTTACGTATCAGGAGGCTCCGTGAAACACCAAAGTTTGTAGAAGCACAAATAAAGAATCCTGTGGCACCTTAAAGACTAACAAGTTTATTTTGGCATAAGCTTTCATGGACATTGTCTACTTCATCAGATGAGTGAAGTTTCAACCTCAAACAGGCAAGATCTACACTACGGCTTTAAAATGGTTTAAAACAGTTTATAACAGTAGTGACAACTGTTGAGGCCCAGGACACACTCCATATACAGTGTTCAAAACATTTTCAAAGTGTCGTATCCTGCTTGGTGTAGATCGGTCCACAGGCAAATTTATATACACGTGCTGTGGGTGGGGGGTATTAAACTATGTTGACACGGAATTGAAGTGCAGAAAGTAGAGACAGTGATAATTACTCTTAACAGTTAAGGTAATCAGTTGTCATTCACAAACTTTTGTTGGTAATAACACAGATATCACTGAGCCCATGAAAGGTTGTTTATGCGAAGCGGAAGTGGCTCGTTTGCAGCATGCAACCCACCCATTGTGTGTGAACTCGGTCAGTGAAGTGTCATACTGATTAACCCATTTTCTACCTCATCAGACTTTGCTTTACCTTCTGCTTTTGTCCCACAATAGAGATGAGCAGCTTCCTCCTTCTTCACATGGGATAGCAAGCAGTGACCAGGTGGACCATTCAGTGGGCATTTTTATTGTGCAGTTTCTCCTGCACACAGCAGGAAATGGTGACAAGTATCATTGTATATATATATATATATAAAAAAACCCAGATTTTCCGGGTCTTTTTTTGTGACAGAAAAAAGAGCAGAAAGAGCGGAAGACGAGTAGAAGACACGTGGAAGAACACTGTCGTCGGAAAGTCCCATGAAGAACCATGAGTAGCCAGTCATGAGCATGCCATAAAATGCTCATCTGATGATGCTCTTTGTCTCTCTAGTGGTATTTTAAAGTTTCTCTCTACCAGATCTTTGACATATTTTTTCCATCTTAAGATTTTTTAAAAAAACAAATATTCTAATTTATTATATTCATTCTAACAACTATATTTCCATTCTTTTCAAATGAAATGGTTAACCACAGGATGTCTTTTGAAATGGGCATCAAATATGTTCTTAATATATAAGGCAACAGGATGGCTAACTGCCCATTTATGTCCACAAAAATGTCTGCATATTTGTATTTTTCCCTCCATGACACTGTGCTTAGACTCTGGATTAAAAATATATGAATGCCTTTATGCCATCAGCTTTCCAAATTCTGTATTAACATTTGTTTCAGCTTTCTTTCAGACAGTTTCACAGTCAATATATTCCCGAAAGGAAATGAAGTGGTATGATATTTGAACAGGAGGTACTACATTTCCAGTATTTTTGCCTTGCCAGAAAAAAAGCATTTTAAAAATGTTTTTCCTTTTTTGATATGAATATCATATGCACCTTGATTGGAATTGAGGGATTAAGAAATGGTACAAGTGGAAAAATAAAATTGATAGAGTGGCTGTAACCCAAGAATTAGTTTTCTAAGGTTACTTGTAACACCCATTTAAAGTTCAGTTAAAGTTGCTAGAGCTTGACTGAAACCCAGATGATATGGAGTGCGACATGGGGCTATAATTCTCTGACCACATGTCTTGCAAACTCTGAGCTCATAATGGGGAACTTTGGTGAGGGGAACTATGGAGAACATTGCTAGGACTTGTCTGCCTATCACCCTAAGAGATACCCCTGCCTCTGGATTCCAGACCCAAAATCCCAGGTTTGCTGTCTGAAGTGAGGAACTAGATGATGCCCCCTCCCATTCCATGTACAAAATCTGATTGGGCTGGCAATCAAAACTTACTTCAATATTGGGGATGGGACAGCATCCTCCACTGCACCTGAAAGCAGCAGGGTAGCAGATGTGCCACACAGCTCTCTCCTCCAAGATCTTGCTTCTGTCTCCCAGAAACTGTCACCTGAAGTTACTCGCTCATTCTGCCTAATGGTAGGGCCAGCCCTGACAACACCTAACATCAAACTCCACTCCTGCAACTGCAGGTCCTGGGACAGAAAAACACCCACGTAAGCAAGGGAAGGAGCAGACGTACTACAATGCACAAGTGCTGCAAATGTCTTCCATGTATCCTCCCCACCCTATCCTCTTTGCTATCTTTTAAAGCACAGCTGACTGGTGAGAATTTGGCCCTTTTGCCCAGCTATGGCCATAGTGTAGAAACGTGTCTGCACCACCACATTGCTCATAGCTACATTAGGTGCAATTGGGTGCAATTATATCAAACTTGACACAGGCCCATGGACTACTCTTGCTTAAGCACAGTGATTTGTGTGCTCTTCCTTGAAGGCCTGCATGTCATTAGTGACCCACTAATACAAATACAGCCCAACAGCTGTGGGTCGCAGCTCCTTGAGGGACTTGTCAAATCTGGTGTTGCTGCCTGCCTGGCATTGCAAAAAGTAGGGGGATTCTAAAGCAAGCCACAACACATGGCTGGTGGCTTTGTAAGGCTTGGTGGGTCGAGTTATATAGACCTGGCCTATTCCGTCATTCCTGCTAGTTGCTCTGTGGAGTTTTTCCTCCCCCAATGTCTTCTTTCGGGCTTCTTTTGTTACTGTATACTGGCTGGGAGCCAACTTTCAGAATTTTAAATAGGCGTTTATATATCCAAGTGGAAGTGGAGAGAACTCTGCTTTTCACACTTCCAGCATAACATCTGAAGGGGAATGTGATGCATCTTTCCCAGTGAGATGTGTGGGAACTGGCCCTGGATCAGCTACCCACATGTGTCACAGACCTGAGCTGACACATGAGTATAGCCAAGGCTGTGGTGTGTTTGTAGGGTCAACAATGGCCTTGTTTTTTTGCCACCACAGCAAGGCTCTTCTCCCTCTCATGTATTATGTGGGGACTGGATATCACAAAATTGTCACTGAAAAGTCACTCGCAGAAATACCCCACGCCCTTTCAAAGTCACTTCTGGCTCTCTTGGTTACTATGTGCAGAAAGCCCCAGGGTGTAAGGGACACTGTAAAGCACACCCATCTTCTTCCCCCAGTTTCATCCAAGCTGTAGCAAAGTCAGTTTGGTAACCTTGTAAGAAGTTGAAACTGAAGGCCTGTGGCAGTTGGAATAATTGCTCCCTCTTGCTTTTTAGTCCTTATCTTCAAACTCCAGATCATGTAACCGGGGTGAATTCTATATCTTTTGTGTAAGTTCTGAAGAAATGTGGGCAGGATAACACACTGTGTAAATTATAGTAAACCTAAAGGCTGGTGCTTACGTTTTTCAGTGGAATTTCCAAAACAAATACTTGTACTAATCCCATCCTTGAATTACACCTGTGTGACTCTGTGTGCTATGCTTACAGAGTCCACATATATGTGGCATAGTATTACCATTGCTCCAGCAGTAGGCAAAATTGGCATGACCTCTACTCTGGCAGAACAACAGCAGCTCAAGGGGCAAAAAGGAGAAGAGCTGCAGATGTGGCAGAGAAAAACTGGAGCACAGCTAGAATCCTAGGCTCACTCAAAGGTTGGTCCCACCTCCCAACAATGGCAAAGGTCCCCTCTACAAGGATTCGCTTTTGCGCCTGGTTAGGCGATTATGCGCATAATCGCTGAAGCGCATTACGAGAGGCGGCGAGAGGCGGCAAAGCGCATTAAGGGATGACCAAAATGCACTTTACAAGTAGTTAATGCGCATAAGCGCTTGTTCACATAGGCAAAATGCGCTTTAATGGACGGAGCAAAATAAAACTCGCTGTTTAACGCGCATTCGATAATGCGCATAATCGGAGAGATAACGCGCCTCTACGCCCGATTTGCATTCCGTTCTTGTAAAGGAATTTTTTTTAAGCGACTTGAAAGAGCATTAAACCTCTCTTGTAGAGGCAGCCAAAGTTTGTGCCTGTTAAAAAGGTGGTGTACATAAAATATTCCTATTGAAGTCACTGCTTCTCCCTCCTAATTGGCTTCAGCTGTTCACTGCTTAAGTGTGTGTGGTTCTTCCACAGTGGCTATGTGTTTGCACTGTTGCTTTGTGGAATGGAAGACCTCACCTGGTGCGTCACCCTTTTCCTTCTAAGTGTTGCTGGCTAGATCCTCCCCACTCCCAACTCTGCTGCCTTGTTTCTAGTTGCAGCATCATTCCCTCTAATAGTAAATTCTTCTGGTGAGTGCCAACAGGATTGTCACAAAACAGGGACACTGGGAAACAAGAGGAGGAATCCGCATGCTCAGGGGAGCCCTATGATTTGCAGAACTTTAGGGGGAAAATCTAAGGCCACAAAAAAAATCTCCCAAAACAGTCCAATAAGGACTGGGCAAGTCCATCGGCCACATAATGCTATGACCAAGTTGAAGGGGAACAGACAGAAAATGGAGGGAGACTCGGGAGACGGAGGATGAAATTCTAGGAGTATCCTAAAAGAAAACTTGGCTGAAATCCTGAAAAGGAGTACCCCACATTGTAATGCGTGGTGGAGGTGGGAAGATGTGGCATGCCCGGGGAAGGGGGAGGCATGGTGGAGATGTGCATGTGTTTTCCCAGCTCAGGCAGCAGAAGAGCTTGCACCAGCCCTTTGGAGGTTGCATGTCGACAGTGAGTTGGGCCAAACTTTGTGGTGGGCATGGTCAGAGCCAAAAGTGGGTGGGCACCTCCTTTTCTCTCTCTTTCTGCCATCCCCCCCTTCCTACCCAGCAAGCTGCCAGGGAAGGAAGAGAACTAATTGCTTACAAAGGGTTTTTGAAATTAGGCTGAGAGCCGCATGAAATTATGCTGAGGGCCACAGGTTGCTCACCCCTGATTGATTGATTGATTGATTTACATTTATTTAACGCTCCACATCCAGACAGATTCTAAAGCAGTGATGTTGTGCAATGCATTGCAAATGGGCCCCCATCCATGCCAACCTGTCCAACCCATCTTTTAATACAGCAGAACACTGGGACCTCATGAGAATACCATACTGTCAAGGTCCATTACCCACAAGCTATTCGTAGTAGGGCTCACCTCTTTTGTCTCCATCTGTCCAGTGAAGGCAACAACACCCTCCTTTTGCCCAGGTTATGTTTGGGAGAGTTCAAACTCCTACTTCTCTTTAGGTCTAGATATTGCACAAGTGATATCTAGGAGTGTGTAAAGGTTTTTTCTCTCTCTTTCCTACAGTGGCAGCTCTGTGCCAAAAAAGTAAAGTATCAACAACATCTAGTTATTTTCCTTTGGGGAAAAAAACCCACTGCTGTTTTCCTTGAAATCTAACGTGTGTTTTTAAAAACAACAGGTATTTACTAAAGTTGGTTCCTAAGCTGACTCAGCAGGAATGTTTGCAACAACGTTCCCTAAATTTGCTTGACTAGGGAGTGGGAACAGAGTGTTCTCCGTTTTAGGACACCAACACTGGATCACTTTTCGTTTTGCTCTTTGGCACAACTGCGAGAAGGTTTTTTTTTTTTTAAAACATTCAGGTACAGCACAGAATCTGTTTTCCTGCAAGAGTGGTTTGCAGATGAAATGAGGTTTGTTTGTTTGCCTGTTTGGCAACTGGGCTCCTCCCCACACTGCAAAACTGTTAATAAAAGATTCTTTTAGCACCATTCTGAGATTTATTTATTTTTAAAATAGTACTTGCATCTAACTCCAAAACAAGAGGGGAAAGGTTATTATCCTCAAATGCAAAATTCAGTGGTTTGACCAATTGTTTTATTTTTAAAAAGAGACATCAATTTCTTACACTTGCAGGAGTGGGCAACTTGTGGCTATCCAGATATTTTGGCCTACTGCTCCCGTAATCCATCATCCTTGGCTATGCTGGCTAAGGCTGATGGGAGTTGCAGACCAAACATATAGAGGGCCACAAATTGCCCACCCCTGCTGTATTTTATGATATATCAAGGAAAAACAGGAGAATTTGTTTCTTCCTCGATGGAGGTATACTACTAATAACCAGCTGCCTTACATTAGTGTCGTGCTTTCATAGTTGGGGCATTTTAAGTTTCCATTAAAAACAGAACAGCAAATAAGCTATAGGATGTTTTTGTGAACCACCCAGATAGCTTAGAAATGCAATAGATAAATAATAAATAAGTTATACTTACTTTGTTCCTATACATAGCGATTATACTCACTAAACAAATAATACATTATTAAAATTAATTAGGCCAAACAATATTAGGTATCTGTTATAGGTAATAATAATAATAATAATAATAACAATAATATATTCATTTATAACCCGCCTCTCCCTCCGGATCGAGGCAGGGAACAACAATAAATATAAACACAAGAACCACAAAATAGATAAAATATTAAAACAAATAAAAACTAATACATCATTAAAAACATCTTAAAATTCAACTGGGTAGGGATGTGTATCGTATCGTTCCGATGTCCAATAACAAACTGATAAGGTCGTTGTCAGACATCTGATTAATGATAACAATACACATTCCTGGAGGCTCTATCTGATCAGATCCGAAATCCATATGTCCGATAACTATTGGACATATCGGATATTTGGACCTAGGGCCGGCCCTCCCTCCCCCCTCCCACTCGTGCTCCTTACCTGGGCCTTGTCTGCTGCCGTCCACTGCTCCGGACTACTGAGAATTAGGCTTTGCGGCCTAGTTCTTAGTACAGCGATGATGTGCTGGGTAATGACGTCACCCGGAGTGTCTTCGCTCTACTGAGACTAGAGCGAAGTTTTCAGTAGTTTTCAGTAGTTTGGAGCAGCGGACGGCAGCGGGCAAGGCCCAGGTAAGGGGGACCCCTTCCTCCCTCCCCCCTCACGCTCCTTACCTGGGCCTTCCCCACTGCCACCGCCCCATAATACTGGTAAACAGGCTTTCCAGCGTGTTCGTCAGTACAGAGCCGCGCCGAGTGATGAAGACATCACTCGGCACTTCACTGTAATGACAAACAGGCCGGAAAGCCTGTTTAGCAGTAGTACGGGGCGGAGGTGGTGGTGCTGGCAGAGGTGGCGGAGGCGGATAGGAAGCGCGAGTGGCGGAGGAAGTGCGAGTGGGGGGAGGGAATGCCGGCACAGTGTTTTTCCCCATAGACATGCATTGGGGAAAAGCTTTCTTTCTCCCAATGCAAACCTATGGGGAAAACACTGTTATCAATATTGGAACTTCCGATATTTATCGGATTTAGGATCCGATCAAATCTGGGTACCCCCCTTCCCCACGATATGATCGGACTAAAAAAAAATTCAACCGGAATTTCCAATAACAATACGATACGATAATTTTGGCTGTGCACATCCCTAGTGTTCCCTTTGCTTTTTAATTATTCGACTATCATGGCACTCGGCTTTTATAAAACCTTGCCACATCATGAAATTAAATTCACCCCAGCTGTTTCTTGAAAATGACAGCATCAGAACTGCCATAATAGGTCAAGCATATGCTATAATCAATGGTGATGAAAATTATAAGCTCCACAGGCGGGGTTCTCTGAAGGCACAGCACACTGAGCAGTGATTCCTGGTCTTTTGGTCCCATAACTTTCCCCATAACTACAGCCCTTTCACAGATTGTCCAGCCTGACAGAAAGCAACAGCACAGAAGAGATTGCTGTGCACTGAATGTGTTTCCAGTTTGTCAATCTCTGACAGTATAAATACAGGTTAAGAGAAATGGACGGTATTAATGTGTAGGATTTCAGTTTGCCATCATATCCAGAATTAAATGTACCTGGACTTTCCTAGCATTTCCTTTTGCTTAGTGCAGGGGTGGGTAACTTGTGGTCCTCCACATGTTTTGGCCTACAACTCCCATTATCCTTCACCATTGGCTCTGCTGTAGGGTGACCAGATAAAATCCAGGTCAGGGCTCATGTAACTTTAACAGTTGTAGAGAAAAGGGAATTTCAGCCAGTGTCATTTGTATGCAATTAGTTCCTGGTGAAATTCCCTCTTCATCACAACAGTTAAAGTTGCAGGCACTATACTAGAGTGACCATATACAAAAGAAGGCAGGCCCCCTGCAACTTTAACTGCTGTGATGAAGAGGGAATTTCACCAGGAACTAATTGCATACAAATTACACTGGCTGAAATTCCCTTTTTTCTACAACTGTTAAAATTACATGAGCCCTGACCTGGATTTTATCTGGTCACCCTACTCTGCTGGCTAGGGTTTATAGGACTTGTAGGCCAAAATATCTGGAGAGCCACACATCCCCCTCACTTAGTGGGGTGCTGGTGGCTTGCTCTGATGAATTCTGCCAGTCTCCTTTTTACATCTCGCTTCAGATTTAGATCAGACTGTCCAGAAATCAAAAAGTTTTGTTTCATATCTGTTTCATACTCAGACCTAATTCTCAAACATTATGTTCTGAGAGACAAAGTTGAAAAAAGAGGCTTCAATCAGCAAGACTGCTGCAAAATAGGGGAGAAACTCGTCTCCACAAGAAAACAGGAGCAGAAGCCAGCTGTAACCTTCACCAGGATGGTGTCCCTGAGTATAAACATTTACTTTCTTCCCTAAAAGTGAGGGGCTGCCCTTCAGTCCTAGGGAAAATACGAAGCACCGAATGTAGAAATACTATTGCAGCAGAGCAGCCTTTCCTAAACTGGTATCCTTCATAAACTTTTGACCTCAACTGCCAGCATTCCTGACCATTGCCCATATTGGCTGGGGTTAATGGGTACTGAAGTCCAACACTCTGGAGAGCACCTAGTTGCGAAAGGCTGCAGTAAATGCAAAACCTACCTTTTCTGATTCTGGCCTGTACTGAGAGGCTAGAGACTAAATACAGAAACTCTGAAAAATTCAGATACAATTACTATTGTAATGTAATACTTATCTTGGGAGTTCAAAGTGGCCTGTCTACAATCACATTTCTTCTGATCTTTAAAGTAGTCATAATATCCATTTAGGTATGATTTCTTGCAATTTTGCTCCTCCAAATATGTTTCACTTTTCACCTTTTGTGCAATATGTATAGGTTCAAATGGCAATGAAAATAGTGATTGGCTCAAATGCTTTAAAAACCTTACTGCTGGTAACGTCCATGTTTATGTAATATCCAGATGAATTCTAATGTGTATTTTTTGTCTTATCTGCCAAATGTCAAGTTGTTCATTAAACATGTCAGAGACAGTTTGTGAATGTGAACTGCCATGGCAGTTGTCTTGATTTCATCACCTGATTTGTTTATTTTTTTTGGCTTGGCGATGAGTCACTTTTCTGAACTGTGTTTATTAATTTGGTCATGCTCTGGATATTAGGAACAGCACACCTTTCCTGTCAAGGGTGAGTTCTTCTGCATGTTGTTCTCACTGGGCTGCCTTATTTTTACTGAAAATAAAAAAGATGAAAACTGTCGGAATCTAAACAGATTAAAAAAGCTCCAGTATGAACTGAACAGCTTCTTGATATCTTTTCCATCTCTGTGTGTGAAAACCACAGTTCAAAAGCCCTTCCTATTTGCACACCAGCTTAATTTGAGAGAATGCTGAGGACAAACTACAAGGGGAGGTTTTTGCCTACATACTCGGCTTAGGAGCTCCCAGAAACTTCTGGCTGACCACTGTTGGAAACAGAATACACCCTGGGTCTAAGGTTATGGAGTGTTGGACTGAGACTCAGGAGATATGGATTCTAATCCCTACTAGACCATGCTCCTCCATGGGGGATTTTGGGCCAATCCCCCCCCCCCCCCACTGGTGTGGCATTTAGCCTCAGGAACAAGGTTAATTGCCAGCTTTGGGGGAAGCCGGAGGGGGATTTTCATTAGGACTGCAACTTAGGAGGGAAGGGTTAAGCCTTCCCAGGTGGCTGTGGTCCCAAAGAAATACAAGATGTGGGATGGGCAATTTTTTTTAAACCCTAGGCACAGTTGCTAACCATGCAATTAAAGTAACATCTAGTTTGACTCAGTGAGAATTAACATACTAAAACTCCAGTCTGGGGGAAAATAGAAGGTTCCTTTGGATTTACTCTGCAATGAAATGTTTTGTAAGGATAAGATGGCATCCTCAGGAAATTATTGCTCATAATGTAGGGCCATGCCAGCCAAATCCTCACTACATTTATGCCTTAGACTAGGTCCTTCTACGGAAACCCACACCCACCACCATTTAGAGATCAGAGGCAGTTCAGAAACTTGAATAAGAGATTTTTGTAATATTTGCTGCTCGCTTAGTTTTTTTGTCTCTAGCATTTATCCTGGTCCTGTATATTTCAGGTCAGATGTGACTTCGGAAGATGCAAGTCTTTTATTTTAAATGAGTCAACCATTTTTATCAAGTCTATAACAGTGCGTATTACATTTTAATGGAACATTTTTTTAATCTGTACTAATAAACACAAGTTGCATTATGTAAATGTTTACCTGTGCACTCAGTATATATTTTTCCAGGGTGTTCTTGAGAAACAGGATAAGTCACCTCGTAAGTGCATTTCCTAATTAAATAAACAAAATGAATAGTGTTTGTTCTAATGCTAACTAGTTTGCTATCTTCCCTGTTTTATTTTTCAGGCTAATTGTGTTATCACTCTTACAGCTCGATACAATAGTAACATTTACTGGCTGTGTTCAGACAATGTTAAATCATATTTTAACTGTTATATACACAAATCCTGTCCCTTCTCCTTTGGTGCAGCCTTGAAGAGGAGACTGGAAGCTTTCAGTTCTGCTTTCAGCTAACTGAAGTGTGCTGTTATGTGCAAACCCATAATTTTAACTAAGGTTTAAGGAAACTAGTTAGGGTCATAAATCATGGTTTGAACCAGGCTTTTTTCTTAAACCATAGTTAAGAATAACCACAATGACTTGGCTCACACAACACAACAGCCTATCATGGATTAATTTATCTGCGAGGAGCTGTGGTGCTTGCTGGCCTCCATTATGAATATGCAAGCTCCAACAGGAGGTTTCCATGGCTTGTCATGTCATGTGAACCCAGCTGGTGGGTATTATTTGAGAGTTAAAACCCTTCATATAACCCTAAAATAGATTGTGGGTTATGCAAGGGTTGTTTAACAGTCAAATAACCCCTGCTGGCCGGGTTCGCATGATATGACTAACTACAGCAACCCTTGGTCAGGACTTGCATATTTATACTGGTGGCTGGCATGCTTATTGTGGGCAAATTAACCCATGATGATCTGTGGTATCATGCAAACTGTCCCATTTTTTCCTGGATTTGCACAAAACAATAAACCATGGTTAGCTGAAAATGGAAGCAAAACCTTCGGATCTCCTCATGGCCATGCTGGAAGAAGAGAGGGGGCAGGAAAGCCCAAAGGTCATACATGTAATGTAAATTGTGAGCTTTTCGGTACAAGGCTGTTAATCACTGTATTTATTTTTGGTTTTGTTGCAGAATTGAAATCCGAGCTCTACACAACAAGCTTATACTTTTCTGCTATTCCACTACAGAACCTCTATGTGGCATTGTGCTATAGCAGAATATCACATTTACACACATAGGAAAATACCTGTTCTTTCCCTTTCGGAAAAAAATACCCCATTTCCTCTGCTCTAAAACCCCCTGGAAAAGTGCTCTTAACACAGAAGCAAAACTGGAGGATGATGCCATTGTCTAAAGAACCGACAAATAATGATGAATAAGGATTCATGAACTTACAATAAATGTCTCATGTAGAAAAGCTCGTACAAAAGCTCTGTGATTTAGTGCTTTATCTGAACACAGCTTTCTCCTCCCAAAAAGGCTTGGGATGGGGATTATAGACTGCTCTGATAATGCTGCTATGCAATGTATACTGCATGCTACACTTGTCTTTGTCAAGGCTAGCTGAGGTGTGAACAGCTTTTGCAGACCTAGCAAGTAGCAACTTATCTTGAAAGTAATTCTGACCTGGATTGTGCTTACCCTTTTCGGGGTACCATTCTGGTCAATGCTACATCACTGGTGTACAATTAGTGTCAAGTTCAAAACCATGATCTGTGAAATTCAAAAGTGGTGAGGCCCCAAGGACAAGCAACCCTGTAATCATAAAATAAGGTTTGCCATAGACAATAGTCTTCCTGTTCGTGACAGTGGCCAGCAATATCTGCTTCAAAGAGAAATAGCTTTCTGATTCATTGACTCCCGGCCTTGGGGAACAAAAGGGCATTTCCAGGTGGAGGTGTTTGTGAGCACAGGCTATTCTGAATCAGAGTTACCACACCTGATGTCCACAAGACCTATGCAGATACTGTGCAGAATTCTGTGTGAAGTACTGTCACTGCTAATCCAAATGGGCTAGAACAGCCTTTCCCACCCTGGTGCTCTCTAGATGTGCTAGACTACAAATTCCATCATCCCAGCCTGATGGAAGTTGTAGTCCAACTCATCCAGAAAGCACCATGTTGGGGGAGGCTGGACTAGTAGGATAATTACAAATGGTACCGCAGTGGTAGCACCAAACCAGCCACCACTGCTTCTAATCACCTGGTAGGAAGTATTTTTTCTATTCAATTTCCTATGATGTTGAACAGCTGAGATCTATGAATTCACGGTGGGCACATATTCAAGATTGCTTCATTCAGATTAGTTACTAAAATATTTTAACTACCCTATCATATTTATGCTCAAGACAGTAAAAGGTTGGATTTCCCCACCACACCCACCTTCTAATGTTCTTTTATAGCTGACATGGGAATTATAATCTCCATTAGTGACTGTACAAACTGTAGCAAGTTTGTTAAAGTGGATTAATTAATGTGGAATACGGGGATAATGTTGTGTATGTAGCACTAGAATCAGGATTCAGGTGCCATGCCAGCTCAATTAGAATGGGCTGTCAAGTTTATTATAAGAAACAATGATTCCTCTTGCCCCAAAAATGCATTTTTTTGAAATCAGTTTTAAAATGAGAAGCCTTTCTCTGACTTATTTTCAAGACCACATTCTGTTTCTCCCCAATCTACGCCAAGCAGGATACGACACTTTGAAAACGTTTTGAAAACTGAATCTGGAGTGTGTCCTGGGCCCCAACAGTTGTCACTCCTATTATAAACCGTTTTAAACCGTTTTAAAGCAGTAGTGTAGATCCTGCCCTGGTTTAAGAGTAGTAGTATAGAAGGACCTCTTGCCTATCTTCTCCAGCAGTTCTTCACTCAACCTTCTTTTCACTCTTTGCTGCAATAACAATCAATAAAGAAATCAATGGATCTTTAAAGTGCTGAACCTGGGCTGGATTGTGTCCTAGCAAACATCTTGCAAGAAATCCTGCTCTTATGTTATTTGCAGGCTAATCTTTTAATCTGAGGAAGTGTAGGTAGTTCAGATAAACATGTATCAGATTAGATAGGATTATTATTATTTCGAATGCCAGCCTCCTTTAATTCTAAATCACAATTTCCTCAATTAAATCCTGATCCAGCTTTTTAGTTGGTTATGCTCATGACACCCCCATGAATTGCTAGGATGTTTTGCAAAATTGGCACAAGCAAATAAAATAATAATCCTCTCACACTTACGTGAAGGTTTTATAGGAAACCCCAGTGTTTTTAGGCTCCACAATGTAACTAAAGTTTCAAGAAAGTCTATGAAAGTAAGTATACCAGCAGAAGCTTTCAGGTGTTTGTGGCGTAATAGCTAACCTTCCTGTGTATGTGTTATGTGTTGCTTTTAACTTAGTAGTAGAGCAGCTGCTTTATATGAATGAGGACCCCAGGATCTATTTTCAGCATGTAGGTTTAAAATGAGCTCAGATTGCAGGAGCTGGATCTAGGTTTAAGCTGGATCAACTGTGTTGGTGGAAGTGGACTTCCTCGCCCCTCCTCACAGCAGCCCCACCAAACCCTTAAAAATGTCACACAAACAGTCATGAGACTCTACGGAATAGGGTGAGCACTGATATGTGGGAGGGATACCCCAAAATCAGGCAGAAACCTTCCTTTTGTGGAAAATCCCTTCCTCACAAGAAAGGCAGAATCTGGGATCCACCCTATTATATAGTCTGGAAAATACCTCTCAAGACTGTCAATCAAGAATAAATACATTTCTTACTGTCTCTGAAATGTACTTCCCCTATTAAAGATTGTTAAAACATGTGAAGAGGGAAGCCTCTACATGAGGCTTGTAGTATATTCAGACTCTTGGACTAGTTCATTTCAGCATTCAACTCTTGGTTCCAACTGATTGACCAGAAATAAGACTCGTAAAGTTCTTGTGTGAATTTTGTCCATTCTAACAAACTACATCCCAGAATTCTGGGGGCCCAGTGGAAGTCACTGACAACCTACACAGACACAGACATGCACGCACATACACACACACAGAGAGAGAGAGAGAGAGAGAGAGAGAGAGAGAGAGAGAGAGAGAGAGAAAAGAGGGAGTTATAAGCCTTGTTCAGAAATGACACTGATGGCATGGGGCCTTTGTGCTTACAGTTAGTGGTTGGGCGTTGATTGAGCATGTGAGTGTCCTTTCTGAAGAGGCTATGGCTATCGATATATCTTGCTTTGGCTTTCCATTGCTAGAAAGGTAGTGTAAACCAGATCCCTGTGGGTAATATTGGAAAATATGGGGAAGCCAAATTATAGCTAATAGGGATTATTCCACTGACTATTGGGCCCTGGTTTCACTTTAATTTCTTTCCAAATGTACACATTAACTTCTGGTTATGTTTTGAACAATTCTGGGCATCGTCCATCCAAAGCCTCTGCAATAATAACTGATTTAGACATACCAGGGGGAGGACAAGGATTAACAGAACACTGCCTAAGCTTGAGCTAATAAAACACAGTTTGCTAGTAGAAAATTGCAAGCATTTGTCAATTGTGAATGAAAAATACTTTTATTTCTCTTGCAGAATGGTTCTCAAAAAGGTCAGCTTGCTTTTTGGGGGCTCATCTGAAGATGGTTGGGGATATTGCATTCCTGTAGTATTGCTGTGCACTGTGTTAACCAGCTACTTTAGTTCAGCTTTGACATGGCTGACCTAGGCTTCCTCTACATTATCTATTTAAGGTTCTTTCATGGCACATTAACGATTTTACCTCTACAAGAGCAAGGTGCAAATCAGGGGTACAGGCGATTTTTATCTCCTTTTATTCGCATTTTCACATTCGCATTAAATAGCGACTTTTATGTGTTATGCGCACTTACGGCGCCTTACTGTCGTGTAATCAGTTTCTGAGCATTTGCATTACCGATCATAATGGGTGGACTGTGGTGGTGATGTCATACTTGAAGCACTGCCCCTTCGGCGGGAACACCTCCCCCTTTTTCCCAAATCCCAAATCCTATGGGGGGGGCAGCTGTGACATTTTTTTAAAAAGGGGCAGCGATCCATACATCTGTGTAGCCGGAGCAACGGAGAGGAGGGAAGGAATGGGGAGGGAGGCAACCATGACATTTTTATTAAAAGGGGCAGCGATCCATACATCTGTGTAGCTGGAGCAATGGAGAGGAGGGAAGGAGGGGGGAGGGAGGGAGGCAGCCATGACATTTTTATTAAAAGGGGCAGCGGTCCATACATCTGTGTAGCCGGAGCAACGGGGTTTGCTGCTCCATGCTCCTGTGTTGCGTTTATTTCAGAAAAGCTAAAAGCCAGCCGAGCACCATACACAGTTTCTCTGTTTACAACAACACAAATCTTTTACACGTTGCCTCAGAAGTAAGCCTCATTGGGTTCAATGGGACTTTTTCCTAAGTAACCGAGCATAGGGTGGGAATGGCGATCGAGCACAAAGGAACAGGTAAATAAGGTGATTACAGGCAGGAAACCCAGGTAACTAAATGCGGAAGATTCTGGTGGGCGGGGTAAACAAACTGTGGGAACCTAAGGGGCAGTTTCTCCAGGAAACAGCGCAGTACTTTTGGCAACATTTGCATGCGCTTCTTCGCATGTAAACAACTTTAAAGTGCCTTGTAGAGAGCCTGTGATGCGCTTCCACGTCTCTCGTGTACAGGTATTAGGCATAAATTCGCGTGTAAGGTAATGCGCACAATCGAAGAAACAGGCGTAAAAGCGACTTCTTGTAGAGGGGACCTCAGGCTGATAAAATAAGGCCAGTTTATGGGCCTTTGCTGACATGTTTGTTTTACACAGGTGTTCATTCAGTCATTTCAGCAAAGTGGAGAACCAAGTCTTATAAAGCACCTTAGGCAAGGGAGATTTAACGCTTCTTTGAGAAAGTCCCCAAAATGAGCGGAAATAATAATCCCTGGAAGGAGGCAAGTTGGCAGAGCTCCCCTATGTGACTTTCGCCAACCTGTCTTCTTCAAGAAACGAGCACTTCTGCTCATTATTGGTTGCTCCTGAAGTGTCAAATCACCACTGTGCAAGTGGTGAGGGCCGCTTGTGCAACAAAATTGGAAGGACGTAACAGAATTCGTGAGGGCATAAGTGCCCTGTTGTATTCTGCCCTGAGTTTCCTAGGAAAATATATAAAGAATAAAGCAACATTTATGTCATGCATAATAAGTATCAGACCTTGCAGTACTAATATTACAGAACAGCTGTACCCAAGCCGTCCTTTTGATATTATTGTTCAATGCAAGACTAAACACCATACTTCCTCCATCATAAAAAGACTTCTACAAATACAAACACACTTGGGCCTCAGTGACAGACTGACTCACTGAGAGGAATATTAAAAACTTTAACCTACTTTCCCAATAGGTAGGAAGCTGACTTCCTATCAACACACTTTAATTACTGGTAAAGGTTGAAGATGGTCCATTGCAATGGCTCTCATTTAATTGAAACCCAGGATATGAACCAAGCCACACCCACACATGCAACAAAACAGAAGGTGTGGGAGTTCTTTTGTCACACATTTGAAGAACCATCCTTTAATTGTGGGAAGAGACATTTGCAATGGCCATTAAAACATTCTTAAAACAAGAGAAGCTAGATATGTAACGGAACAGAGGGAGTTCTACTTCTGCCCCAAAGTGTACCTATACTTGCCAAACACTAATCATGTGGAAGCCTATGCAGGAGCAGCTGCTTACATGTAGGGTTGTATCCAATGATAGTCTAACTCCTGAAGGAGCGGGTTCGTAGCTTGGGGGTTCTCCTAGAACCATCTCTGTCACTTGAGGCTCAGGTGGCCACGGTGGCACGGAGTGCCTTCTACCAACTTCGGTTGGTGGCCCAGCTACGCCCCTATCTGGACAGGGATATCCTGGCTTCAGTTGTCTATGCTCTGGTAATCTCTAAATTGGAT
The DNA here is from genome assembly GCA_029215795.1 of Anniella stebbinsi. Lineage (NCBI taxonomy): Eukaryota > Metazoa > Chordata > Lepidosauria > Squamata > Anniellidae > Anniella > Anniella stebbinsi. Next base: position 69,169,354 of record JARDYH010000002.1, on the reverse strand, counting down.
TACTGCAATGCACTCTACGTGGGGCTGCCTTTGAAGACGGTTCAGAAGCTGCAGCTTGTGCAAAATGCAGCAGCCAGAGTGATAACAGGAACCAGAAGTTTCGAGCATATAAAACCTACTCTGGTCCGCTTGCATTGGCTGCCTATATGTTTCCGAGCCCAATTCAAGGTGCTAGTTTTAACCTATAAAGCCTTACATGGCTTGGGACCACAATACCTGATGGAACGCCTCTCCCGACACGAACCTACCCATACACTACGATCCACATTGAAGGTCCTCCTCTGGTTGCCTACTCCAAGGGAGGCACGGAGAGTGGCAACAAGGGAAAGGGCCTTTTCAGTGGTGGCCCTCCAATTATGGAATGATCTCCCTGATGAGGCTCACCTGGCGCCAACATTATCTTTTCGGCGCCAGGTCAAGACTTTCCTCTTCTCCCAGGCATTTAACAGCATATGATGAGGTTTTTTGCGTTTTTGTGTTGTTGTTGTGCTGTAACCCAGAAGGATATTGTAATTTTAACTTGTTTTTATGCTTTATGCTTTTAAATTTTGTATATTGTTGTTTTAATTGTTCAGTGTTTTTAATTTTTGTAAACCGCCCAGAGAGCTTCGGCTATGGGGCAGTATATAAATGGAATAAAATAAATAAATATAAATAAATAACTTAAGGCCCATTGATTTCAGTGGATCTACTCTAAGTAGGAGTAACATTGAATACAACCCATGTCAATGTGTATATGTCTAGGGACAGAGCTAGCAGCATGGGGGTCATAGAATTACGTTTATTATTTTTTAAAAAGAAAAACCTATATTTCCACCTTTGCTGTCAAAAGCTTTGCTGTCAAATTATCTAGACCCCTGCCATTCTGTGTTTGACCTGGTTACGGGACTGAATCAGTCTTTGGTCACCCTGATGGATGACCTGTATTGGGAGAGGGACAGGGGAAGTGTGACCCTGTTAATTCTGCTCGATTTCTCATTAGCTTGATACCATCAACCATTATATCCTCCTGGATCAACTCCATGGGATGGGCATTGGAAACACTATACTACAGTGGTGCCTGTTTTCAGAGAGTAACATTGGGTAACCATTACTTGGGCTCCTTGACAATTGAGGTATGGGGTGCCGCAAGGTACGATCTTGTTCAACATCTATATGAAGTCACTGGCAGCCGTCATTGCGGGATTTGGAGCCAAATACCATCAGTATGCTGATGACACATAGTTCTATCTCCCTGTGACATCTGAATTAGAGGAGGCTGTGCAAGTCTTGGATCAGTGCCTAGACTCAGTGATAGGCTGGATGAAGGCCAATAAACTGAAGGTGAATCCTGGCAAGACCGAAGCCCTGTGAGTGAGTAGTTCCCAAATCTGGGAGACAGGCTAATTGCCTGTTCTTGATGGGGTTGCACTCCCTTTGAAAGTTCAGGTTTGTAGTCTGGGGTTGCTCCTAGACCCATCACTCTCACTAGAGGCTCAAGTGGCCACAGCGGCTCAGAGTGCCTTTTACCAGCTTCAACAGGTTCACCAGCTACAGCTTCCCCTGGATAGGGATGCTTTATCATAGTGGTACAGGTGCTAGTAACCTCATGATGAGGTTACTGCAATGTGGCCTATGTGGGGCTCCCCTTAAGGCTGGTCCGGAAGCTAGAACTAGTGCAGAATGCAGCAGCTCGGTCATGCTCAGGAGCTGCCTCTTTTCAGCAAGCAACTCCTTTGCTGAGGAAACTGCACTGGCTGCCTATTTGCTATTGGGTCAGGTTTAAAGTTTGGTACTAGTGTATACATACGGCCCTAACTTTGGACAAGGAAACTTGAGACAGCGCCTTCTTCCTTATCAACCTGCCCTGTCACTGAGGTCATTGGATGGTATGCTCTTGGTGGTTCCACCTGGACCTATAGCCTGACTGACATCTACCCAGAGAAGAGCTTTCAGTGTGGTGGACCCCTTTCTATAGAACTCCCTGCCTCTGGAGGTCAGGCAGGCACCAGCATTATGTTGTTTTTAGTGCCTTCTGAAAACTTCTTTATGTCAAGAAGCCCTCCTTGATTGACTAGCCACTATATGGAGGGTATTCTGTTTTTAAAAACAATTTTTTTAATATAGTGTTTTATTCTTCTTATCCTTTATTGTTCACCACTCTGGAATCTGTTTAGATGTGGAGTAGCATGTAAGTGCTGAAAATAAAATAAAAGTGTGTTGATTCACTGACTGTCAGAAGTATAAAAACTATAAGGTTTCTTCTACAATGAATAGAACGTTTCCAACTACTGGGCTATAGAATTAGCGGCAATTATAACTGTAGTGGCAGTCTTTCACCTTCACTGTGTGGGTCTATCTATTTCCCAATCAAATAATTGTTTATTGGCTCTTACTTGTTTGTTCGGGCTGCCAAGGGGCCCAGATCCCTGACTGCGGAAATCCCTGTCAAGCAGCTGGGCTATGGGTAGCCCTTAAGAAGACAGCCCCTGTATGCTTTTGCTGACAGTGCATTTTTGTGTGGAGGCACTGTGGATGTAAGGTGATGTCATCAATGTGTTTCCTACGGCCACTATACCAATATTGGTGTCTTTAGTTCAAAGGTAATATGGGAGCATCATTGGCCACAGCATCTTAGTTGATGGGCAGTGGCAGTGTGTTTACGGGAGCACTGTAGGATTGATTGTCAGTGTTGCAATCTTAGGTTGTTTCTATAGCTATTATTTTGCTTTGCTGTTGTGAGCACACAGGGTTGTGATTGCCTCATCTCTGCACAGGCTGGCAGTTGCTGGTGAAGGATCAGCCTATGCTTTTTATGGACACATATATGAATGAAATTATTATGAAATGCTCTGAAAACTCTAGGCTGAAGAACAAGACAGAAAATCCACAGATAATAACTAAATAACTAAATAGTAAATAAATAAATAAATAAATAAATAAATAAATAAATAAAATTGAAGCACAATGTGCCAAAACGTTCATGTTTAGGTCATGACCATATGGGAAACTGATGCATAGCTCAGTTCTCAGAAACCAGCTGAGCAAGTTTAATATAAAGAACAGGTGTAGGAGAGGCTGACAGGTCTGCTTGACAGAGGTATTTGTAAATAGCCTTTTCCATAAAGGAAGAGGGAAATAGAAGAAGGAGTCTGCATAAAAAGCCACACGAGTAGAGCCATATCTGTGCTTTGTGCTACTGTAGTGTTTCAACACTTAGGTTTTGTTTCAGAGGAGAAGATTTAATATGTGCATGATTTCGTTAGCTGGTAGCTGTGTTGGCAGTTCAACAAAATGAAACAAAGTAGTCATATAGTTTGTTGGTTTTGGACAACCTTCTTCTGGCATGATGAGTGTGGAATCTTCCAACCTTCATAAAGCTTTTAATTCAATTTAGGAGTGAAACCAGATGTTAAGTGTGGTTTCAGATATCACATTCTTCTAAGTGTTTTGTTGAATCTGTGCTGTGAGCCCCAGCATATCCTAGTAGAAACTGAACCTTTTAGTAGGAACTTTGACTGTGAGCTAATCCAAAATGTTTTCTCAAAGGTAAGATGCATTGAATTTAATAATATTTCCTCCCAGCTGAGTGTGAATCAGTGATCAGGGCTAAAAACCATGGGTGGTTGAAAATGAAGTAGGAGCAAGTGAGTGTGCTGGTTACTGTCCGCCTGCCAGTCCACTCCCGTTGTGACACACAATCCAGGAATGCTCTGTCCTTGGCTTGTTTATTGTGATGTCTGAAACTGGAACTCTGGGTTGATGGGGGAGAAACAACCCAGAGTTTGGAACTCATTGTAAATCCATGGGTTTCAACTCTGGTTTGTCTTTCACCCAACAACCCAGAGTTCCTGGTTTGGAAGTAGCTCTGTCTGACTGCAGCAGGAATGGGAACCAGCATGCTTGCTCACTCTTGTTCATTAAAAAAAACACAGTTTGTTGACCATGGTTTGTTATGATGTGCAAACTGGTTTTGACATTGCTGTCCAAAAAACTCTACACCATTAAAAGCACTACAAGCTTTGGAATTGTATGAGGCTCCAGAATGCAGTACATATTAGAAATCCCTAAATCTTATGACAGAGCTGGAAGGGGCAATAGTCATGTTGTCCAAATTCTTGCACAATTGTTGGATCACTCAATCACAGATTACCACCCTATTTCCACACTCGCACACCCAGAATTCCAACCACAGTTTGCCAAAATAGATAGAAGGTGCTTACAAAGGAAATAGCTCCAGATGACTCAGAAGGTAGCCAAGCCACATATCTTAGAAGGGACAAACAAACAAAAAGCCTTCATTCACAAACACACACACTCAACCAGGATTTCTAGACTATTTGACAAATTTGATAAAGACTTGTTCCTCCTGCCAACTATGGCAATTAGTCCAAGGGCAATTAATGCTGGGCAAAGAGAAGTACTTCTTCACAATAAATGTAGTTGGCTTATGGAAATCATTGCCACAAGATGAAATAACAACCACTAGCTTGGGTAGCTTTTAAAGGGGAATAGATAAATTAATGGAGGATTAGGCTATCAATGGCTGCTAGTCATGATGGCTACGTGGAACCTTCCCACAAGGCTAGGCTGACCATATGAAAAGGAGGACAGGGCTCATGTAACTTTAACAGTTGCAGGGAAAAGGGAATTTCAGCCAGCGTCATTTGTGTGCAATTAGTACCTGTGAAATCCCATCTTCATCACAACAATTAAAGTTGCAGGCACTATACTAGAGTGACCAGATACAAAAGAGAGCAGGGCCCCTGCAGCTTTAAGTGTTGTAATGAAGAGGGAATTTCACCAGGTACTAATTGCATACAAATGACGCTGGCTGAAATTACCTTTTCTCTACAACTGTTAAAGTTACATGTGCCCTGTCCCCCTTTTCATATGGTCAGCCTACACAAGGCCATCCCTACCATAAGGCAGAATGAGGCAGCTGTGGGACAGGGAGTGTTAGTGTGATGTTGGAGGACAGACCAGTGTGTGTCAGGCTGCCTGTCCTGCATCTCCTAAACTAGCCAGCTGCGCTTGTGTGTGATGGAGGACACTGTCCCATTACAAGCATAGAGATAAAATGCAACTATCTGTTCAGTCTGCTTTTGTATGTGGAATAGAGGGAGGAGAACGGCATCTTGTCCTTTGTCAGGTAGCAAAATGCTTTGGGCCATCCCTCCTTTCAGGTTCAGAGACACTTTGTCATTGGATACCAGTTGCTGGGGAGCAACAGCAGGAGAGGGCTACTGCTAAGATGTCCTGGTTGTGGGCTTCCCAGAGATATCTGATTCCCATGGGAATTAGGACACTGGACTAGATGGACCTTTGGTCTTATCCAGTAGGGCTCTTCTTATGTTCTTAAGCATGAATACAGTTTGTGTGTTTCCACTGAGAGGTGGTGAAGGAAGCAGGCAGGACAAACTATACAGTGTGGATGCCCTGGTCAGTGGACAACAGCACCCAGTGAAGGCAGATAAATGCCATAGGACTGTGTCCATGCTGGTCACACCACTTTTCCTGTTTAGAAGGATTGATGTACTATCTGCATTATGCTGCCCAAGCCCCTGTCACATGGGTTCCTTTCCCTCTCTTTCAACAGAGTCAGTTGAGCAATATACTCCATACCCTGTGCACACGACAACTGAATCAGTGTGAGCAAACTTGTTTTTAAAAAGGGTGGGGAGGGGGGTAGCGGTTAGTGGAGAAACAGAACAACTATTTCACAACAGAACGACAACAGAACAACTCATCATCGTATCCTTGTTGTGGCTAGCCCTGATGCAATAAAGGGGAAATGTGTGTTTGGAATTGACACCCTTCTTGACTTCAGTAAGACAACTGAAAAGCCAGAATAGAAATCACAGGACATTCTTCATAAATGCATCCAACTTCATCTTGGACATAGTTGCTCCAACAGATGTTCCAGGTAGACTGTTTGAGAAGCTGAATGTAACACATCTTGATAAATGACCCAAAACCATTTACCCTGACCAGCTTCTAAAAAAGCCCTCCCTGGATCCCCTGGACCTTAATAACTACAAGCCAGTATCAAATCTTCCATTTTTGGGCAAGGTGATCAAGAGAGCGGTTGCCTTTCAACTCCAGGCAGTCTTGGATGACACTGATTTTCTAGACCCATTTCAAACCGGCTTCAGAGCAGGATACGGAGTTGAGACCGCTTTGGTCTCCTTAGTGGATGATCTACGCCTTAGTATCGACAGGGGGAGTGTGTCCCTGCTGGTACTACTGGACCTCTCAGCAGCTTTCGATACCATCGACCATGGTATCCTTCTGGAGCGCCTGGGGGAATTGGGGATCGGGGGCACTGTGCTTCAGTGGTTCCGATCCTATCTCTCGGGCAGGTTCCAGATGGTGATGCTTGGGGATAGCTGCTCTTCAAAAAAGGAGCTGCTGTGTGGTGTACCACAAGGTGCCATCCTTTCCCCAATGCTGTTTAACATTTACATGAAACCGCTGGGAGAGATCATCCGGAGGCATGGGGCGGGATGCTATCAATACGCTGATGACACCCAAATATATTTCTCTATGCCTTCGATAACATCGTCAGCTAAGGATAGTGTGTCTCCTCTGAATGAATGCTTGGAGGCGGTAATGGGCTGGATGAGGAAAAACAAACTGAAGCTGAATCCAGACAAGACGGAGGTGCTTGCTGTCAAAGGCCCCAACCTGGGTCTGGAGGTGTGTCAACCAGTTCTGGATGGGGTTACACCCCCCCTGAAAGATTGTGTTCGCAGTTTGGGGGTACTCCTGGATCCGTCGCTACAGATGACAGCTCAGATTGATGCGACGGCCAGGAGTGCCTACTATCAGCTTCGGCTGATACGCCAGCTGCGCCCCTTCCTAGAGTTGGAAGACCTAAAGACGGTAGTGCACGCACTGGTAACTTCGAGTCTCGACTTCTGCAATGCGCTGTACATAGGGCTACCTTTGTGCCTAATCCGGAAACTTCAACTTGTTCAAAATATGGCAGCCAGGTTGGTCACCGGTACACCTAGGGGTGATCACATCACACCAGTCTTAAAATCGCTTCATTGGCTGCCAATCAGTTTCCGGGCAAAGTATAAAGTGTTGGTTATTACCTTTAAAGCCCTACATGGTTTGGGTCCAGGGTACCTGCGGGATCGCCTTCTCCCATACAATCTGCCCCGCGCACTTAGGTCCTCTGGGATGAACTTACTCAATTCAGCCAGAACTAGGCTGGCAGGTGTTACCCAAAGGATCTTCTCTTCAATCGCTCCCAGACTATGGAATGGTCTGTCGGAGGAGGTTAGACAAATTGACAGTCTTCATGAATTCAAGAGAGTCATGAAGACTGTCCTCTTCCGACAGGCCTATCCAGATGAATTTTAAGATATTATTATTATTATTATTATTATTATTATTATTATTATTATTATTATTATCATGTAGGCTGTGATGCTAAACACACTTATTTCAAATATGTTCCAGTAAAATCAGTGTGTTGATTTTCAAGTGAATATTTTCAAGAATCATAGTATTTGGACTCAATCTGTCTGCCTTATAGTGAGGGTGGAAATCAGGGATGGGGAACCTGTGCCCTCCTGATGTTGTTGCACCCCAGTTCTCATCAGCCCAGCCAGCATGACCAATGGTCAGGGATGATGGTAATTGGTGTCCAACAACATCTGATCACAAGTTCCTGATACTTGAGATAGAGGCAAGATGGTCAATTTAAAAAGGAAAATAATAATTTTGAAGCAATTAGCTAAGGTTTCTATTTCCAACCAGTTAGTAATGTCGTCTTGTCCCCAATGTTATTCAATATCTATATGAAGCCTTTGGGAGCAGTCATCAGGAGATTTGGTGCAAGGTATCACCAGTATGCTGATGATACCCAGCTCTATTTCTCTGTAACATCTGAATTGGGAGAGGCCATGCATGTTCTGAACCAGTGCCTGGATGCAGTTATGGCTTGGATGAGGGGCAATAAACTGAAGCTGAATCCCGATAGGACAGAGGCCTTGTGGGTTGGTGGTTCCCAGGTCCAGGAATTGGGGTGTTTACCTGTTCTGGATGGGGTTGCACTCCCTCTGAAGGAGCAGGTCCATAGTTTGGGGGTGCTTCTGGATCCATCCTTGTCACTGGAGACCCAGGTGGCCTCGGTGGCTCAGAGCGCCCATTATCAACTTTGATTGGTACGCCAGCTACACCCATTCCTGGATAGCATAGCCGTGGTCATTCATGCACTGGTAACTTCATGATTAGGCTGCTGTAATGCGCTCTATGTGCGGCTACCCATCTGTGTGGTTTGGAAGCTGCAGCTTGTGCAGAACGCAGCAGCTAGGGTGCTCACTGGGACACCTAGCTCTGCCCACATAAAACCTGTGCTAAAAGAACTGCACTGGCTGCCTGTTAGCTATCGAGCCATGTACAGGTTATGGTATTATCCTATAAAGCCCTAAACAACTTGGGACCAGGATACCTAACAGACTGCCTTCTCTTATACATACCCAGATGACATTTACAATTGTCAGAGGAGGTCCTGCTCATCATTCCCAGATGAACAGAATGTTGTCACAAAGAACCTCCATGGCGGGCCTTCTTTGTAGCGACACCCACCCTTTGAAAACCCTCCCTTGTGCAGTTTGGGAGTTGGAAAATATAACATCTTTCAAATGCCTCCTGAAAATGCATTTTTTAAGGCAAGCTTTCCCTGGAGTATAACTTTTTCTGGTTTTATATATATTTCTAAAAAAAATCAAAGTTTTAAATTCATCCTTGTATACTATGGTTTTAATTGTGAACTGCCCAGAGAGTCTTGCCTGTTGGGCAGTATAAGTATGTAATAAATAAATAAATAAATAATATTAATTCTTATAAGGATTATTTTCTTGGCTTCTGGAGAAAAGGAGGGAAAGATCTCTAATTTAGAATAAATTGCTTACAGTTTGGATCTTACAGGAATATTTTAACAAGGGGGCAGTGTGTACAATCAAGCCTTAGTGGCTTGTTTTAATTCCTGACATGTGCCGGGTGCCATTTCCCTAATAGATTGCCCAGGTGTGGCTTATTGTGTCATCTGAACCCAGGCGGCATGGTTTGTTTGTAGGGAATGCAATCTTTAAATAACCCAACAACAGGCCATGGGTCATTTTGTGGGTTGTTTCCCCCTCAAACAAGCCATGCCACCTAGGTTTCGGATGACACAACAAGCTGCACGTGAATGGGTAATTAGGGAAATAGTGCCCAGCATGCATTAGCATGTGCCAGAGATTGAAACAAGCCACTGTGCCTTAAATAATACACGTGGCTTGTTTTGATGGTGCAAACTGGGTCATTGAAGCCCTCTTGTAAAATGTTCTTCATTGTGTCTAAAATGCTAATTAACAAAATATTTCATTGTTAGAGGAGTATTCTTTCAGCTGTATTAACATATAAAGTAAATGGCACTCCACGCCTACTTAAGTTAATTGTAGTTTGAATTGCCTGTGACTTGATAAGGGTATATATTCTAAAGACTCTGTATTTCTATTTATGGAGGTTAAGGTCGGAGAATATATATACACACACCATTCACTATAGAATCTCTAATAGTTCAAATATTAAGCCAGGTTTCTCAAGAACCAGAAGATTAACAATACTCTTATGGCAAATTGCTTCACTCCATTCATGCACATGGAATACCCAACTTAATGCTGTTACCCATCTTTGCAAAGTCAAATCAGATTGCAAAAAAGTAGGCAAATCGGGCTGACATTTTAAATGATTTGCCATTCATCATCTTTACTGGCCTACTTTAAAACATTTTCAAAAATGCCTGCCAATAAGATTGGCAAATGAAATTCCATACGTTCAAAATGAAATTGTATAATTACATCAATCCTAAACTGTTCTATGGTTATCATGTTCCTAACATATAAGAAAATAAATTATGCTAGTAATAATATAGCCGATTTTTGGAATGTTCATGTTTGAAATCCATAATCTGTTTTGAGAGCTTTATCCTATGAGCCAGTCCTATGACTTACCATACTAGCAAATAAAGTGCTAGCGTGGATGGGATGTGCTTATCAGGACATGAATGCAATGTCACGATCATGTCATTATGTGTATTACCCAGACAGTGCACTGACACAGCAGGTAGATACCCCAGCAATAATATTAAGGATAAGAATGATAAGCCAGGATTGTAAATCATGGTTTGTTCTTGTGAACAACAAACCAGGAGCTTGGATTCAGATGTCATGCTAAGCAAACAATTTCTGGCTTGTCTAGACTCTTTGTGTTCTGTAGGAACAACAAACGTCAAGACTTTTAATAGTGCCATTATGAAAGGCTCATTTCTTCTAATCTCAGTTTATTTGTTCAGTTGCATAAATATGGATTTGGGAGGCTAGCTTTCAACTCCTCTGTTTCATTTTTAAATTTTGATCCATATGTTTAGATGGCTCAGAGATCAAAGCTAACTAAAAATGGCCCTAAATCCATGTCTGGCTCGCAATAATCTAAAATTAATACACTGCATTAATATTAAAAGCAACAACTTAACTAAACATCTTGAATTTTACTGATAGTAACATTGGGACTGTTCATTCATTATGTTTGTATTTTAAATACTATGAACCCTTTTATTTATTTCCAAGCATTTATTTAAGTATATTTTCAGAAGCCGTAAAAAGAAAAAAATATATTATTTTTCATCTACAATGAAATTCACTTTGTGTGAAGAATAAAAAAGAGTTCTGGAATAATGTTAAAAATGTAGTATGATTCCAAGTTGTCATGAATATAATATATATTGTCAGACAGTCATAGGTTAAACATATAGGACAGTCTCCATTTCCAAAGATAGAGGAATGTGTAAGTGGAGAAGTGTATCAGATTGTGATGTGTGCGACAAGAAAGAACCTAAATAACAGCCTTATTTCTGTTCTGAAGTACGGTACCCCCTTCACTGGAAAAAAATGTTTTATTTGATGCTAAGTAAATGTTAAGCATCAATTTTTTTACTCCGTTGCTTTACATTCTGTGATGGTGAGCTTTGCTATTGCAGCCTGTTCAGATGGAGTAACTATTTCAGCAAGCTGTCAACTGGATTTGAAATATGTCTAGTTAAAAAGTATGGGGTGGGAGAAATGCCATTGAAATATAATAAAGGATGTTAAACAGCAGTTCTCCAGCTCCACCCACCCACTGTGATCTATCCCATTTCAGAGACCTTTGTTAATCCTCATTCCATATGCACACGTCTGCTTGATAGATGGAAAACTACCACTTTGCCCTCCAGTGCTCTCTGTTCACCTTCACAGGATCAGTTTTTCAGGAAAACCTAACAAAGAATGACCATGGCTGTGTGATTTCTAGGGTAGCCATAAGACCAGAGGACAGTCCTTTGTTTGAAGGGTGCCAGAACCACTCCTCTATTTGAAGGCATAATTTATTTGAAGGGTTGTCCAATCCATGGGCTCATCTACACCTCCAGGCCTTTCTGGGGTGAGGGAGGGATGATTACAGGCTTTTCCGCTTCCAGGATTGTCCCTCAGGTTGCAAACGAAAGATGGCCATTCCAGGAGTTTGGGTTTTTTTTTGGGTTTTTTTAGAAGAGAGGGACTGTGCAGCTTCGATCCTGCGTGACAGTAGGACTTAAAAATCAACAACACTAAACACCTTGGCGCTTGAAGACATCAAAAGCCGTCCAGGGGACGTCGAAAATGCTCTCCCCCTTGCCCCCAATAGCCAACCATTCTCCCTCCTGGTCTTCTGGCCTGTTTGCTCACCCCCGCTCCTCGCGGGGAAGAAGAGAAGACCCCGGGAGCAGGCGCCACAGCACCAACAGATCTTGGGGTTGTTCCGGGACCGTGGTAAAATTCAGTAAAACTGCGGGCCCAGTTATCCCAGGCAAAGCGAGTGGTCATCCCTGGTTAACCCCGGGTTCCCCTACATCTCTGGTTAAAAGACAAAGAACCATAAGAAGCTGAGAGAGGAGGGGCTTACAAGTTGCCTAACAACAGAGAGTACTGGGCAACATACTGAGCAGGCATACAGGTCACCTGTTCACAATCTGCTCTACTATGGTGAGATGTATTGTATATTTATTTAAATTATAATAATTATTTCTAAATGTGCATATATATGCAAAGTTTAGGCAAGCCTTCTTTCCTTTTTGTGTGTGGTTCATTTCCTCTTTTTTGTCACTGTGAGGTGGCCACCCTATTGCAATAATATTATTATTATTACCAATAGTAGAACAAATATGAAATTGATGGGAATGTCTGCCTGCTGTTTCCATGCCAACTGCTGAGCAAATTTGTGGTCCCCAGAGCTGGTTGGGTTCAGATTTTGCAATCATTTGAAGTGGGCGGACATCAAATGGATGCAGACCACCTTGCTGATTTTGCACAGTTGTTCCACGCTCATCCTGTCCTGCCTTTTTGTCGTCTTCTGTAGAGAGAGACTTGTTATGCTGTGATTTGGTCTAAGCAGAGTATGGTTTTGTTACAATAGCTTTAGTATCAAACAAAGGACTTAAATGGTGATTACTAGAATCTTTAATGTTTGCTTGACCAGATCTAGCTTGTGGGGAGGGGGAGAGAGAGAGAGAGAGAGAAATTGAACTATTCCATATACTAGTATTCTATAACTACTAGGAAAACATAAAATGGACTTCTAAATATTACTGGACTGTTCTCATTTCCAATGGGAAATGACAAAACCAGGCTTTGGAGTGTGTGCATAAGGCAAGAAATGGTAAGAAAGCCCTCTTCTTTGGAGTCAGGGAAGGGCCATAAAAGGGAAGGGCCATAGCCTGTGATAGAGCACATGTTTGGCATACAGAAGATCTCAAGTTCAATCAGTGGCATCTAGGGTTGGGGGTGGGAATCTGTCTGAAATGCTGGAGAGCCTCAGTCAGTCAATGTCAATAATACTTGCCTATATGGACCAATGGCCTGACTCATGGACATGTTCTTATGTATCACTGGAGCACAAGGTTGGTCTTGTTGAATGAGCCATCATCCATTTTCCTCATGATTTTGTTGCCTTTCTCCAAAAGCCAAGTTGTCCTGCCTCCAGAAGTGAGTTCTGTTTCAATTTGGCCATACAGGTCAGGAACGATATAGGTCTTGACTGAAAACTTGGGTGTTTTTTATTTTTTTTTGGTGTACTGAGATGGAGTGGAGCCATAGGCATAAGTCTTGAGAAAACTTGTATTACTAAGAACTGTTTTATAACAGGATGTTTTGCAGAACTTGGAAAAAAAAACATGGGTTTCTGTGGGAAAGAAGTAGCATTTTCTGTAGTACAATGATCTCCTGTTTTCCCTCCCTCCTCACCTATGGAGAAGAAGAAAGTGAGCATTAAGGATTATTGGGAGTACCTTAACTGTCTAATTCGGTTGCATTTTGAATAATTAAAATATTGCTGAAACATTTGCAATGTTTGCAGTATAAATATATTTAGATTTTCGTTGTAATTTGTTGGAAAATTGTTAGGACAGAATAAGAAATGGAAATATAGGATGAGGTGGGAAAAAAACCCTAGGAAATCTGGCAATGTTGTTGGAAAAATATGCGGGGCCCTGGCAGACGCCTTGGTATGGATTCAAGCTGACTTTAAACTAAAGATGTGTTGACATGTTCATCTGTTTAACCCCTAGCATTTGTATGGTGGAAGGGTGAAAAGAAATCACCCGTTTTTTAAAAAAGTGCAGGTGAAACGTTCATGTGTGGAGAGTTTGTCTTTTATGGCTGTTACATTTAAAAGTGTCTGAGTAGGGGGTGTTCTAAGATTAACTTTTTAAAAATTCTTCTCCTAACAGTTTTGCACCAGTCTCTGGTGCTTCCGCACTTCCAGTGCTACTTGGAATGCCAGTGGGAGGACATTACCTCAATACACCCTTCCAGGGGTTTTCGAAGAACAGCGGCTGGCTGGGACTTGGAGGCTGCCTGCCGAGTGCTGAGGAACAACAGAGGATTTTTTTTAAAGCATCCTTGGGGTGACTAACCTCCAATAATTAGTAAAAATGATAAAACAACACAAGAACACAAAGGAATAGAAGCATGATGGCAAAAACACAAAACAGAATGCCCCTTCATAGAAAGTCTTTCTAAAGAGAAGCGTCTTTAGCTGCCACCTAAAGACATCCAAAGAGCACTGTCTCCTACTGTCTCTCAGGGCAGAGAGTTCCAGAGCCTGGGCACCATTACAGAAAAGTCCCTGTCCCATCACCCAATCCTCCACACTTCACAAGGCAGAAGGACACTGAGCAGGGTCTCCTGGCATGACCAGGGTGTGCAGGCAGGCTAATGTGGGAGGAAGCAGGCATTCAGATATCCTGGCCCCCAATTCTTTAGAGTCATGTCTGCACCATCCATTTATCCCGGGGTCAGCTCATGGTTGTCCCTGTGTGTCCAAATGATGCACAGCGATCCCAAGGTCAACTGGGGATGATCACTCACTTTCCCTGGGATAAAATGGACTACTTTTATCCTGGTTTTCCTGCGGTCCTGGGACAACCCTGAGGACCGCAAGCAGTGTGTTGCGGGCTCCCAGGTCCTCCCTGCGAGTAGTGGAGCTTTTTAAATGGGCACAGAGTTGCACAGGGTGACTCCATGTCCATTGTGGGGGGGGAGCAATTTCGCTATCTCCAGGATAGCTGCCAGCACTTTTGTGTTAAGGTTTGGGGGGTTTTTTTACTTACCTTTTTTGGAGGATGGGGCTGCGCAATTGCGCGACTGGCTCTTCCTTCCAAGAAAACCCACATGCTGCGCTGGACATTCCTCTTTCCTTTCGGAACATTGTGCTGGTGTTTGGACGCTAGGGGAGGATCCTGGAAGCCAGAAACCCTAAGATCCTCCCCCCTGACCCAGAAGGTCCATAGATGTAGATGAGCCCAAACTGAGCCCAGAAACAAATTTTGAACCAATGTAGTTGGTGCAGGATGGATGTTACATTACCTAATAAACGGGCTCCTATTGGTGGTCTTGCCACTGCATTCTGCACCAGCCAGAGTTTGCAGCCCCACATAGATTGTATTGTAGCTGTCTAATCTGGAGGTAACCAGGGCATGTATCATTGTGGCAAGGTCAGATTTTCCAGGAAAGACCACATCTGGCACACCAGCCAAAACTCAGGAAGGCTCCACCAGGCTATCCAGGAGCCGTGCCAGGCCCAAGAGCATCCCGCAGGCTAAGCACATGGTCCTTTAGGGCAGGGGTGGGGAATATGTGGTCCTCCAGCTGTTGTTAGATTGCAACTCCAGTGAGCCCTAGCCAATTGGGAAGGATGACGGGAGTTGCAGCCCAACAACATTTAGAGGACCACATGTTCCCCATCCCTGCTTTAGAGAAAGTGAAATCCCACTAAGAGCATGTGGAACAGCTATTCCCTGATTGGCTGTCTCTTTTAGCATCAATAATTCCATTTTCCTTGGATTAAGATTCAGCTTCTTAGCCCACATCCAGACCTCAGACTCAGATTCAGAAAAGAGATAAAGAGCTGGATATAATCAGCATACCAATGGCATCTTACCCCAAATCTCTGGACAACCATTTCCATTGGCTTTGTGTAGACATTAAACATTATGGGGCAGAGGAGGAAAGGAGCCAGAAGACCCAAGCTGGACAGACATGGCAATGTAAGTCTTCTCTATTCTTCGGAGATGTCTTCTCTACTCAAAGCAGCAGTAGTCAGGAAGGCATCACTGATTGAGGGAATGTGGGGAGCCCTGGCTGAGGCAGAGTTCATCCCTATTTTATGTTAGCTCATTTTGAGAATTTTTAAAAAAATAGATTCCCCCTTATTAAAAAGAAGTTCAGGGTATACTAATCTGGGGGCAACAAATCTGGTCCATGCCTCCTGCGGATAAGAAGTGAGTGAGATTCTATAGTGTAGTGCTGCCAAAAAGAAACACGGCCACCCGCTGCACCACTGTGATCTTTGCATAAAGGTCAAGTGCTTGCCTCTGCACTAATAATCTCAATCACCCATTTTCAGCACACAGGAAGGACAGGGGTGGAGCACACAGGTAGTAACCCTTGCCCCTCCAAGGAAGCTAAAGAAGCAAATTAATGGAGGATGTGACTTTAATTTGAAAACTGCAGGATGTGACTTTAAAATCCTGCAACGTTCTGACAGCGATCACTTTCCTTTGGAATTATCTCTTCAGATTCCTGGGACGTTTAAACTGATGATAGATACTACTCAGCCAAGATTACCGGAAAATAATAAAGATCTTAGAAATCTAAAATGGCCTAAGATAACTGCCCAGGATTTTAATATGTTAATCCAGTCTTCCCAGTTCTCTAAGGTAAACAAGAGAATAGAAGCTGACAGATCCCCGACGAATGGTATAAAGATATACGAGGATTTGATGCAGGAACTGAGCCAATCTATAAGGACGATGGTTCCAGAGGGGAAAAAACCGGGAGCAAGGGCAAATAAGAAACTAGCCAAGGAATGTGAGGATTGTAGGAAAAGAATACAGAATATATATCAGGTGTACCGGATGAACAATGAATGAAAATCACCTAGTTCATATTATGAAGCAAAGAAGGAATACAAAAAACTTATGTACCGGAAAAAAATTGACGCGAATAAAGAGTCCTGGCAGCTACTCATTGGGGCTATGGCCACTAAGAATGCTAGAATTTTCTGGCAGATAGTCTCAGGAGAGTTAAGCACATCTGGACGCAATAATGAGTATCACATCTCAATGGTCACCTGGGAAAATCATTTTAAGGAAACTTTTAATTCTCCAGGTACTATAATTTCTTTCCCAAAATTACAAGATGATCTCTCTGAATGGCCGGCTGTAGATGTAGAAACTATAGAAGATCTAATAAGAAAACTCAAAACGGGGAAAGCCCCCGGACCAGATGGCATCCCCAATGAAATAATAAAAAGTAACATCTCCTGGTGGGATGAATTGTTAGCAGCGCTATTCACATCAATAAATAGGCATGGACAAATTCCAACAGATTGGCAAAAAGCGATAATTATTCCAATATACAAAAAAGGCTCAAGGGATGACCCATCAAATTACCACCCAATCAGTCTTCTGTCCACTGTCGGGAAACTGTATGCCGGATATCTAAACCAAAAACTAAATGAGTGGATCACCAGTAAGGGTATTCTCGGTCATGAACAGATAGGGTTTAGGGCGGGCAGTTCAACCTTGGATCATGCCGTAGTGTTGGTCCATCTTGCACAAAAATATATGACACCTAAGGGCGGGAAACTGTTTGCTGCTTTTATAGATCTCAAAGCAGCTTTTGACTCGATACCGCGTGATCATCTATGGGAGAAATTGAAGCGGTATGACATTGAAGCTAGATTGCTTTTTTTGATCCAGTCGCTCTACAATAATACAACAACCCAAGTACGCTGCTCAAGACAGGGATATGTAACTAAGGAGATATTAGCTACAAGGGGGGTGAAACAAGGATGTGTATTAGCTCCTTCTCTCTTTAACTTATACCTTGCTGACCTTTCAGTCTCGCTGGCCTCTATATCCTCCCATCCCCCAAAGATCGGACAAACAAAAGTCCCCATCTTATTATATGCGGACGATGTTATTTTAATATCCCAAACTAGGCTGGGACTTAAAAGATTATTAATCGGATTTGCAGATTACTGTGAAACAAATCTTTTAACTATTAACATTACTGAATTCAAAGTGATTGTATTCTCAAAAAGGAAGGTAAGATATCTGTGGTCTATGGCAGGCAAGAGATTAGAGCAAGT
Organism: Anniella stebbinsi; assembly: GCA_029215795.1. Classification (NCBI taxonomy): domain Eukaryota; kingdom Metazoa; phylum Chordata; class Lepidosauria; order Squamata; family Anniellidae; genus Anniella; species Anniella stebbinsi. The sequence continues at coordinate 69,151,651 of JARDYH010000002.1, read as the reverse complement.
GAATGCCTATAAATATTTGGGATTATGGTTCCATGAAGGTTTAAATTGGAAGTGCTATGAGAGGCACATAAAGGCAAAAGCAGAACAAAGAGGCACAGCACTGACACAATTTTTTTTCAGTAAAGGGGGGGAACTCAATACCAGCAGTAGTCCAAGTCTACAAATCAACTATAGTGCCGCAAGTCCTGTATGGATCCCCAATATGGTTCCCTCTAACAAAAGGCACCCTTGAAGGAATCCAAAATTCTTTTTTCAGGACAATTTTTGGTGTACCTAGATGTGTTGCAGGAGCTCCTTTAAATCTTGAAGCTGGCCTTAATTCCTTAAAATGCTTAGCCTGGGTTTACTCGGTGCATTACTGGCTTCGTTACCACCTAGCAGTTTCTACTGACTTCCTTGTCTATAAAATACATTCTGACTCTTATGTATCATCTTGGTTAAAAGTAGTCACGAACAAAATCTCTAGTATAGGGCTATCAATCCCGCACCTCTATACAATAGGATTAAAAAATGCCAGAATAGTAACTAAGCAAAGACTACTGGATATTGATGGGCAAGAGTTAGGAACGGCATCTAAGGGTCCCTGCTCCCCGCTGTCATTGGGGCTGACACTTCTAGCAACAGCAGTGGGGCACAATATCTAAAATGGTTATCAATTCCAAAATATAGGCGGGCCTTTAGGCTAGCCAGATTTAATGTGCTACCTTCTAGTTATTGGAGGGTCGATTTGAGAAAATCCAGTGGTGCTATAGATGTTGTCCTTGTAATAAATCTGAGGTGGAAACAATAACTCATGTTCTGCTATCCTGTGAATACTATTGCCAGGCCAGAGCTGATTTAATTTGGCCCATTATACACTCCTTTCCAGGAAGATCACCTGAACATCTCTCAAATCTGTTACTACAAGGTTCGTCTAAGACAATAACATAACAGGTGGTCAAGTTTCTGAATTTGGCAAGACAAACAAGAGCTTTAATATCAGCCTGATGATTTTAGATTATTTTAGAATAAAAGTCTCTATATTTTTTGCTTAGAATGTTTTTATATTTATGATTCCCTATGTAGTTAATAATATCTGTGGCCTCCTCCACACGGGGCGTTTAATGAGCCTTGAAGGCTCATTATAAATTTTACCTACACACGAGCGGAGCGCAAAACGGGCATACAGGCGCGTTATCTCCCTGATAATGCGCATTTTCGAACGCGCGTTAAATAGCGACTTTTATTTTGCTCCGGCCGTTAAAGCGCATTTTCGCTGTGTGAACAAGCGATTATGCGCATTAACTACCTGGAAAGCGCTTTTTGGGCATCTTTTAATGCGCTTCGCTGCTTCCCGCCGCCTCCCGTGCAGAGGGATTGTGAGTAAATGCGCCTCCGCGATAATGCGCATAATCGCGGAACCAGGCGCAAAGGCGCATTCTTGTGGAGGGGGCCTCAGATACCTTTGGTCTATTGACTGTAATAAAGGAATGATTGATTGATTGAACAACCTTTCTGAAATTTACAGGTGCCAGAAAGAAATGTTTGTTTTACATTACCTGAAAATTTCAAGAAGATTGGTGAAAGATTGAGGGAAGGAGAGCAGTTTAAGGTAGAAAAGGAATAAAAAACCTCTCTCCCTGCTTTTGTAAAATTTACTTCCGGGTTGAGACTTTTGTGCTCACTATTTGCATAATTTCTAGAGCCTTATTCATTAATCCAGTGGTGGGGTCTTCTTCCTCCTTGACTGTAGTTGGTGGAAAGCTTTTTGTTTTTTTAAAATTCCCTTCGGTTGACTTTTAAGGACTATTTTAACCTCTCATTCAAGTCAATGAGGCGGCCATCTTCCCTCATAGTGCGAGGCACGCTCAGGAGCATCACTCTCCCCCCTCCCTCCTGCCTTAGAATGTGGGGTGGGTGAGTAAAATGGCCGCTGCCTCTAGCACAGACCTTTTGAGTTAAGAAGAAGAGTTTCTCTTTTTTCTTCTGGAACATGCATTCCTTTGGTTCTGAGAGTATTTTGGGCTATCTTTATTAGGCCAGTTTGCCCTTTTGCTCCCTGGTGAAGCAGGGTGTGGCTCCTCTGGATCCATGGTAACCTGATCTTCAGATCTCTCCTGGGAATAGGTGGCTATACCTTTCTTTCTATCCCCCCACCCCATACACACACAGTGCTCCTTCCCTCTTTTCTAAGAGTTTGGTCCATACTGCTATAAGTTGAAAGCTTCAAACACTTCATTTAATTAGTTTGGGCCGGTTTTAAGTGCAATGCTAGTTTCGGCCTAGTCACCCTGTTTTTCTAATACGGTTTAGAAACAGTTGAGGTGTCGTTTATTTTGCATAGTGTACAGAAATGGATCTTCTTTCTAATCCTTGCAGTCTACACTGGCTCCCTCCTTGATGTGTTTTTAGATGCAGACAAACCCTTTTTTGTTCCAGCAGGCCTTTGGCAAATAATCTGGACCTCTGTCTATACCTTTGACTTTTAAATTGTTATGTATTTAAAATGTTTAAAATGCTTTAATATTGAAAAGTATTTAATTATATTTTTAACTTTTGTATATTTAGGCTGACCATATGAAAAGGAGGACAGGGCACATGTAACTTTAACAGTTGTAGAGAAAAGGGAATTTCAGCCAGTGTCATTTGTATGCAATTAGTCCCTGGTGAAATTCCCTCTTCATCACAACAGTTAAAGTTGCAGGCACTATACTAGAGTGACCAGATACAAAAGAAGGCAGGGCCCCTGCAACTTTAACTGTTGTGATGAAGAGGGAATTTCACCAGGAACTCATTGCATACAAATGACACTGGCTGAAATCCCCTTTTCTCTACAACTGTTAAAGTTACATGAGCCCTGTCCTCCTTTTCATATAGTCAGCCTAGTATATTCCTATTTATAGGTTTTAGCTGTATATGTTTTAGTTTTGTCAGGCTGCCCTGAGGCCCAGCATTGGGCAAAAGGCAGGATACTTCTACTACTACTAGTAGTAGTAGTAGTAGTAATGTTTCAGATTTCACTTCTGCATCTGATGTTCTTTTGCATTTACTTTTCTTTATAAACCATTCATATCTTAAGACTTCTTGTGTGGCATGTTTTCATTGGTTTAACAAGTTAAAAGGGGTATTCACTGTTTTCATGCTTATGTTATAAAATCTATTTTCAACAGGCCTAGTAACTTCAAGGGTAACAGAGTTGGGGAAAATCCTCAATCTCTTTGCTATCAGAGGCACTGAGTAAGGGACCCCTGGAGATAATTTCGACTGACCCCAACCACAAAACACTATTCCCCCTTCTGAAGAGATCTGGACCACAGACTACTAAAGACAAACAAAGTAGCAGGCCATAATAACAGTTCTCATGTGGCCATTTGCCTTATGAGGCAGGTGCTCTGTGGGCTACCAAATGGAGGGACTAACAGGCCATAAAGTTAGGCTGACCATATGAAAAGGAGGACAGGGCTCATGTAACTTTAACAGTTGTAGAGAAAAGGGAATTTCAGCCAGAGTCATTTGTATGCAATTAGTTCCTGGTGAAATTTCCTCTTCATCACAACAGTTAAAGTTGCATGAACTTTACTAGAGTGACCATATACAAAAGAAGGCAGGGACCCTGCAACTTTAACTGTTGTGATGAAGAGGGAATTTCACCAGGAACTAATTGTATACAAATGACACCAGCTGAAATTCCCTTTTCTCTACAACTGTTAAAGTTACATGAGCCCTGTCCTCCTTTTCATATGGTCAGCCTACATAAAGTTGCCTGGCTGGGTCTGCCAGAAATCCACCCTCAACACTCCTGGAAGGTCCATGTTCTATAGCACCTGCTGTCAGAGGAACTTGAGGGAATCCCACCCTCCACCCCTGGGTTTAATTTACTGGCTTCCCCTGGCTGGACCTTGCAGGAAACTATAGGGACAGACAGAGCAGGCATTCATAGCACACATAGAATGCTGAAACTGGCAAATCTAAAAGCAAGTGTGTTGCTTTTCAAGAACCAAGGAAATTCAATGGGTTTTACTTTTGAGTAAATATCTAGGGATGGAAATGCAGCCTGTGCAAGAACTGAGTAGGGTGACCATATTTGGGAAACCAAAAAGGAGGACACCTAGTGGGGGGGACAGGAAAATGGCTTTCTGGAGCCACCTTAAAGTCCCCAATTGGAGCAGAGGATGGGAAAGCATGTCATTCTCACCCCACCCCACCGCTCCAATCAGGCCCTTTTCTATAATGCCTGGGAATGACACGTTTTTCCCTTTTAAGGCCTTGATTGGAGCAGTGGGAGAGAATGACACACCTCCAGAAAGCATGTCATTCCCCCCTGCCACGCTAATGGTGGCCTTAAAAGGGAAAGTGTGTAATTCCAGGTCATTATAGACTATTGCATAAAATCCCCCCTGACACCGAGGATAGAACAAAAACCAGGAGAAATCTGGGGAAATCCTGACAGTTTTTTACTATTATTTATTATTGCATTCATATCCCACCTTTTTTTCGCCAAGAAACCCAAGGCAGCATATATAATCCTCCTTCTCTCCATTTTATCCTCACAACAGCAACCCTGTGAGGTGGGTTGGGCTGAGAGCCTGCAATTGGCCCAAAGTCACTCAATGGGTTTCCATGGCTAAGTGGGGAGTAGAACCCAGATCTCCCAGCTCCCAGTCCAACACTTTAGCCACTAGGCCACATCCTAGTGGTCACCCTAGAATTGAGCCATGCCAAGTTGGAAGCAGATCGGTTCGTGCCTTGATTTTTAGGATATGTTTTTAAAAAAATTGACTTCAATTTTTTTTCTAAAATTCAAGGCATGAACCAATCTGTTTCAACTTGGCATGGCTAAAGCCTTACTTAAGAGGTACCATGGTGCCAAGTTTCATCTCTTCATCTTTACTTTCTTTTTTTTAATGTACTGCTCAAGTCCCTAGATCCCAAAGAGGAGAATTGGGTTTGAAGTTTTAAAAATTCCTAAAACTCAAGGCATAAACAGATCTGCTTCCAACTTGGCATGGCTCAATCCCTACTTAAGAGCTACCATGCTGTCAAGTTTCATCCCTTTATCTTTAAAAATGATGGGATTGTAAGCATTTTAGTTAATTAAAAAAATTAAATTGAAGTTTTAAAAATTTCTAAAAATCAAGGGATGAACGGATCTGCTTCCAACTTGGCATGGCTAAATCTCTACTTCAGAGCTACCATGGTGCCAAGTTTCATCTCTTTATCTTTAATTTCATTTTTTAAACTTGTACTGCTCAAGGTCCTGGACCTCAAAGAGATTTCTGTTTGAACTTTAAAAATTCCTAAAAATCAAGGCATGAACGGATCTGCTTCATACTTGGCATAGCTATATCCCTACTTAAGAGCTACCATGATGCCAGGTTTCATCTCTTTATCTTTAAAAATGAGGGAGATGCAAGCATTTTGGTTGATTTATTAATGTTAAAAGTGAGTTCAACACATAACACTAGCTTTGATTTTATATTGGATGTCAAGATGGTATAACATTCTGGCTGACGCTGGCTTGGTTGTCAACTGTATAATATCTAGTCATCCGTTACAGAAAGCCATGAAATTCATTAAACAAAAAACCTACGGTTTACAAAAACAATGTTAAGGCTCTACAGATTCCAACCAAGCACCAAAAAGCAGGGAAATTGGGAGTTAAGGCTCACAAGCCTTAATGCCACATCCTCCCTAAGGAGGCAGAAAGTGCAAGTGAAATTCTCATTCTCCCAAAGCAAATAAACCATGAGGACAGGGTGGAGAATATGATATGCAGAGGTGACTGTGGGGTTGTGGAAAACTGATCACGAACAACTTAGGGCCACCTACTTCTCTTTTTGTTGTTAGAGCAGCCCTTCCCCAACCTGGTGCCCTCCAAAGGTGTTGGACTACAACTCCCATCACTGCAAGTCAGTATGTCCCATGGTCAGGAATGCTGGGACTTGTCATCTCAAACACCTGGAGGGCAGCAGGATGGGGAATGCTGTTCCATACCCTTACCAAATATAGGGTCTAACCAATACTTTTCTCTCACACACATCTCGCATATAGCAGCACTCTTGATAACAAAAGGGGCACTATTCATTACAGATCTAGAACCAGAGCATGTGCCAGGCACTTCCAACTTTTGGTCAATATCCTGCCTTTCAAAGAACCAATGTTTTTTTTCTTTAAATATATTTATAAAAAATATACTGTTCACTCCCCACAATCCCTGCACAATACATCATCTCATTTCAGATGAGATTAGTTTGCAATCCTATACCTCTTGGGAGAAAGCCCTAGTGAATTCAGTGGCACTGACTTCTGAGAAGACATGTATAGGAGTCAACCTTCTCCAGCCTGGTGCTCTCCAGATGTGTTACACTGTAACTCCCATGTTATGTGTTATGGGGAAGACAAAAATCAATTCATACTTAATTTTAAAATAATACTTACGCATGAAAGTATTGCGTGGTAGCTCTGCCTTTGATCTCACACTGCTGAACAAGTAAGAGAAATCCTTTATCTGATATTCAAGAAACAGACATCCTATGCCATGTGTTGAAAACTAATGTTGATGTTTGAAGGGCTATCTGGATTAGGTATTCAAGATTCATTCATTGTTGTTTCATTTGGTTTTGACAGTTTATTTAAAGTGATGCAGCTCTTTTGTAGTTCCTTGATTGATCACATATCTTAATGCTGGAAAACATCATACTTTAGTACAGATGTGGGCAGAAAATAGATCTATCCTGATGATTTGGACATCAACTCGCAGCATTCCTGATAACTGCCCATGCTGATAGGGGCTTTTACAAGTTGAATTCCAAACCATCTGGAGATCTACATTCTGCCTTCCCTTGTTCTTGAACAACATTCCCCAACCTGGTGCCTGTCAGATGTGTTGAGTTGCAACTCTCAACATGAGGAGATGCTCTAAGAAATGAGAAGTAGCTGGTCCTAAGTTGTTCATCATAATTTCCCACAACCCCACAGTCACCTCTGCATATCAAATTGCATATCTAGATTTTTGAGATGACAAGTCCCAGCATTCCTGACCATGGGACATACTGACTTGCAGTGATGGGAGTTGTAGTCCAACACCTTTGGAGGGCACCAGGTTGGGGAAGGGCTGCTCTAAACAAAAAAAAGAGAAGTAGGTGGACCTAAGTTGTTCGTGATCCGTTTTCCACAACCCCACAGTCACCTCTGCATATCCTATTCTCCACCCTGTCCTCATGGTTTATCTGCTTTGGGAGAATGAGAATTTCACTTGCACTTTCTGCCTCCTTAGGGAGGATGTGGCGTTAAGGCTTGTGAGCCTTAACTCCCAATTTCCCTGCTTTTTGGTGCTTCGTTGGAATCTGTAGAGCCTTAACATTGTTTTTGTAAACCGTAGGTTTTTTGTTTCAATGAATATGTGTTTATAGACATCTCACATGGAGGAGTCAGGATATTATCCAAAACTGGTTCTGCAATTAATGTGGAGTCCAGAATTCAGAATGGATACAATTTGTCTGCAAAACATCTTACCCCTCAAGATTCCCCCCAACTCCTTGAGGGGCAGGATGTAAAAGGCCTCTTGAAACAGCTCTGCTTGACAACATTGTGCAGATGCAATCAGCATCATGAAGTAGGCCCTAAAGTGTTCCCTGGTCCAAGTACAGTTGGATTCATCTTGGTTTTCCCCCAACTTTGTTCTACTGCTCTCTGCTGTTTCATTACTGCCACTTCTTTGGAAACCATGAAACTGATTAAGTTCAACCAAGCAGAAGATGAAACTTGTGAACCCTGCCTTATGAGGGTTTCTGATCACGAGAACGTGGGAACAGGCTCTATTCAGGCCTATTCAGCACAAAACTCTAACCAGAAGCCAGGCATGTAGGGACAGTGGGGGAGGGGCTTATGTTCACACCCCTGTCTCCTATACACTTTAGCCCTACTTGTGAACAGGAGAATGCCCGCATATAGCCCTATTCAGGTGTTCAGCTGAACATGTGAGGGCACAAACTCTTTAGGGGGGCACAGGGCTGCACGAGCCAGCCCAACTCAGAACATCCCTGTTCACTGGCACTGCCTGCTTCACCCCTGACTTTCCCTACATTGAACAGAAAGGTCTGGAGGGAAATTCTAAGTTAGCTTGGCTGAGCATGCTTAGAATCCTCTCCATGATCAGGAACCCTGAGGTATCATGTAGAGAGGTTGCAGTGTGTGGGGATGTTGGGGTGAGGGACCCCTGCTCCTCTTACATGCTATGCTTTTCCTCTCCACAAGTTCTTTGAATGCCCAAACAGGTTTTATGTTTGTGTTCATCTGTCAACTGAGGATAATGTTTCATGCTTCGGATGAAGTAGGCTCTAGTCCACAAGAACTTATGCCATAATAAATTTGTTAGTCTTTAAAGTGTCATAAGACTCTCTTTCATTTTGCTGTAATCGACTACCCCACTGGAATAGCTGCCCATAAACACTCACGAGAACTCGGCTCATTCACACACTCTAAACAAGCAAAGTTTGAATTACTACACAAGTGAGATGTACTGCAATGTTTGGAAAAGCTAATTTGGGTGATGTTGCTATTGCTGTTCCTTTGGCCAATCCTGTAAATCCTCTCACCTTGTTTTCCTCCGTTACTCAGCTTGGCAATATATTTCTACCCCTATGCTTGAGAAAAGTTCACATTCAAGCTAATGTTGACCGCCTACTAATATACACACCAGATAAGATGATTGTACAATACCTTCTAAGTGCCAATCCTGAAGCCGTAGAAAATGCAATGGGCAGTTCTGTGTATCTTTTACTCCCCCCTGCCACACACCCCTTCTGTTTTCATCTGCATACAGCTGTTAAGGAAAGATTTCCCAGGATTCTTTTTCTGTATTAACATATGAAAAGACCAACATACATTTGTTCTCATGAAGCTTCCCTTGGCTACAAGGATGTTATCATTTTTAACTATTGTGGTCAAAAGCACATGGTTATTAAAGCAAAATCATTGCCCCATCTTGCAGATAAATGAAAAAATAAACTACGTGACAGAACTGGTATTTAAGTTCAATAAATTGGGTCCTAGTTCCTCCTTTGTTAACCATAACAATGTGCCCCAAACCCTTGGAATATGTTGTACTATAGACCATCAGAAAGAAACCAATCATTCTAAGGGTACAATCCTATGCATGCATAGACAGAAAAAAGCCCTACAACTCCTAGCTATTACCTAATGCATACTTAAAAGACATAGAAGAGTCTGTACGCAGGCTTATTACAAGGAAGCATTTGAGCAAAATAGTAATTCCATAGCAGAGGGCATTGTATTTGGATGTTGAAGATGTGAAAGAGAAATAGAATCTCTCTCTCATTCAGTGAATGCCAGGGGATAAAAAAAATTTCCAGCACAGGATTGGCTTGATCATTTTTCCTGCTCCTCCCTTATCCAACATTGGCATTTTTCATGCAATGACATTCAGTTTAGGAGCATTTTGGCATGGGCTAGTGTACTTACTCTCCCTGGAGACTGAGTATGGAACATAAATCCTTGTGAACATTTTTAACTCTTACTGTCCAACTCCAAGTATTACACTGGTTGTGCCAGCAAGGGGCAAAAGGAAATAATTCAAATTATTCTTAATAATTCCTCATTATGAGATTTAGGTCCCCTCTACAAGGATTCGCTTTTGCGCCCGGTTAGGCGATTATGCGCATAATCGCGGAAGCGCATTTATACCTATTACCTCTGCACGAGAGGCGGCGAGAGGCTGCGAAGCGCATTAACGGATGACCAAAATGCGCTTTACAAGTAGTTAATGCGCATAAGCGCTTGTTCACATAGTCAAAATGCGCTTTAACGGCTGGAGCAAAATAAAACTCACGATTTAACGCGCATTTGATAATGCACATAATCAGAGAGATAACGCGCCTCTACGCCCGATTTGCGCTCCGTTCTTGTAGAGGTAAAAAAATTTAAGCACCTTGAAAGAGCTTTAAACCTCTCTTGTAGAGGCAGCCTTAAGCTGAAATCCTATACCCACTTGCCTGAGAATAAGTCTCATTGATTTCAGTACTTCTGAGTAGACTTACATAGGATTGTATTGTTAAATTCCTAAATGTGGGTTCCAGGGTTTGCTTTGAAGTAATTATATTTAGAATCATGGTGTGAGGCATAGTTTACAATTTCTAGGTGTCAATAAATACGCTCTGCAAGTTATACTCTTCTAGCAGTACATTTCTTCCTGACATATTTATTGGCATGCTCTCTCTGCTCTGTAGAGAGCTTATAATAATGGAATCAAAGAGTTGGAAGGAACCTCAGAGATCATGTAGTTCAACCCCACTGTGGTTAATAACAATATTAACAATTTAAAACATTTGTGGAGTTCACTCTATGTTATTTCCCAGTTAAAGGAGCAAATGACTGTGTGACATCTTGTCCACAATTAGTGATCATTACCCCAAATTCCATGTATTGTTGGACATGTGGTTCATACCCAATGGACTCCTTTGGAAAAAAACTGGTTCCACGTTGCCTGAAATCATTTGGTCAAGACCCGTATGGCAGCCTTCTCCAACCTCGAGCCCCCAGATGTGCTGGACTATAAATTCCATGCTAGCTCTAGGTAATGGGAGCTATAGCACAAAACATCTGAAGAGCACAGGTTGGAGAAAACTGCCACAGGGTGTGATTTTGTTTAGAAAGAAGTACAGTTCCCTACAGTGCAATGTGCACAAGCTTGTCCTGTAAGTGACGTAAAAGATGAACTAGTCCTTCATCTCCACCATTTTCCAACTACCTTAAAAAAATTCTACTAACTGCTTAGGACAGATGCTCTTGTCCACAGGGTTTGGAGGTTTACAGAGTACTAAGGAAGTTATTTTGCAACACTATGTGGAAATCCAATAAATATACAGTAATTAAAAAAGAGATTATGAGATTTTAGAAACTTGCTTGCCAACCTGTTAATGAAAAGGCACACTTCCCACACTTAAACACCTGCCAGTGTAATCACTATAAGAATGCAGTTCCTAATCTCATCCTAATGTGATGCTTCCCTGTCAGTTAGTTGGATCCAGTTGGATCCAAATGTTAGGCTAGAAAAACACACAGAATACAGAGAAGCAGACCACTGCTGGTAAAATGAGGACATATTTCATGGTAAGGAAGAAAAAAAATATTTCAAATTCTACAACGGTAATTTTTTAAGTGATGCATTCCATGTAATTTCTATCACCATCTTTTTCAAACAGAGCTCATCACTTTAAGCCTAGGCCGTGTTTCAAAACTGTTGTCATTTAGCACTAACCCTTCTCTCGCCATCAATAAGGGTTGCTTTGTTAGAGGTTTTTCATCTTCATAAGACAATCAGATTCCAGAATATTCTTGAAAATGCTTCTTCTTCTTCTTCTTCTTCTTCTTCTTCTTCTTCTTCTTCTTCTTCTTCTTGTATGTGTTTCACATGAAGAAACTGAATCACCTTGAGCAGGTTGTGCAACGGTGTCCAATTCCCACACAAGTCAATGGGGAAAGGTTAGTGAGGTCAATTCAGAAGAAAGTGGTAGAGCCTCCTTTAGATGTGGTTGGCTGGCTCCCAGCTTCATGCTAAGTGAAAATATGACATTGCCCTTTTGGCAAACACTGCAGTGCTTGTTGAACCTAAACCTATAAGTGTTTATTTCCTTCTACTTGTCCAGAGAACAAATACAGTATTGAAAAAAGAGAGAGACATGAACTATGTAGAAAGGGTACTATTTCACTCACAAACACTTGTACAGTTATCTATAATATCTTCCTTATATCAAGTTTGCAACCAGCTTTGCAACATTTTTGTAGTTATATTAAAAAGGGGAGCCAAACATTTTGCACATGTCTTCATTTAGTTATATCAGTGTAGCCTATTCTTCTTACACTAGTGACAATCTCATGTCGCCATGGGCACTAGTAATCCTGCTTTGGTGATTTTTTGCCTCTCAGTCCCCTCACCACAAATAACGCAAATGTGGCTCATGCATAGTGAATCCCCCCTCTGAAATTTCCATGCAGTGTGGCCCCACCCCTCCCTTATACACCCTGATTACACACCCTTACACACCCCTCCCTTACACACCCTGATTACACTCCTTCCCCCTCCCACTGGCTGTGACAGCCTAAACGCAGGGCTACACATGGGGCCCACTTTGCGTTGCATTGATTGGCCGAATAGTGCTGTCGGCCATCCTGTTGACAGAGCGGAGGAAATTAATTGCTATTAAACCTTGAGCTTTGAACTTTTTCAACATTTCAATTTTTTTCTGCATGTCTTCACTTGCTCAAACTTCAGTTTAAAACAAAAAAGAGCAAAATTGGTCTGGTAGATCTCAAGTAATAAGCCTTACACTACTGTATTCTTATATAAAATAGGTCTCAGGTAAGCTTCTTTGGTTTTTTTGCAAAATGAAAATCAGTAAATAAGATGTTATAACTTATTAGATCATAGCACCAATTATGGGATAGAAAAAGTCCTACAACTCCCTGGGTAGCTGGGGAGTGCTGGTACTTGTAGGAGATTTAACAGGCATAGCATTGTGCCCTTACTAATGTTATTTTAGGAACAGGGAAAGCTGCCTTATTCTAAGTCAGACCACTGATCCTTCTAGCCCAGTATGGTCTGCACCAGGGTAGGCAACACATGTCCCACAGATTGCATGCACGTTCCATTGCCCTCATTGCCCCACAATGAGGGCCCCACAATATATAAAACTAAATTAACCATTGTAGTGTTCTTTAGTGCTACAATTTGCCGTTAAATTTTGGCAGCCAACCAACAATTTTGGCAGGGTTTGGGGGGGCACCCTGTGGCCTGCATCAGGGATCCTGGGGTCCGAAATGGGCCCCAGATCACCAGATGTTTCCCACCTCGTGATCTACATGGACTGGCAGTGGCTCTCCAGGGTTTAGACAGATGTTTTCCCAGAACTACCTGGAGATGCCAAGGATTGAAACAGGCAAAGCATGTGCTGTGACATTGAACCATAGCCCTTTCAGTACATAAGTGGGCATCTTAAATCAAATATTTGTAAGTTTCTACTAGGTCGGGGGGGGGGTCACAAACTCTATTTTGCAATTCTAGCAGCAGAACCCAAGTGCCTTATGTTCTGTAATGCTGCAGCAGCTTGCCAGGCAAGGGAGCTGTTGTCGTTCCCTCTCCTGTACTGCAGCCCCACAATTACCAATGGCCAGAGTGTGGTATTGCAGCAATCAACTTAGCAGGAATCAGAAGACACAAGGGGACAATGGAGTTCCACTTTGTTTTATAATCCAATGTGCTCAGGCTGACTCTTCAATCTGAGCAAAATTGTTAATGAATGGACTAAGTTGCTCTTGGACTGCCTATCCCTGCTGAACTTCCTGCTTGCGCCCAGAGTGCCAGCCTTGACAATTTATCCCATTCCATTTTGTGGTTCCATTCTTTCCCATGTGTTTCTTCAATGTGCAAATATGCTTGTGTGCATATTTGGGGGCTTTATATATGATGCAGCCACCGATTTACTGCCACCGCAGGGCAAAGAGATGAAGATGTGCAGCAGAAAAGTCAGGGACTTACCCTAACTTTGCCTACTGCAATGAGGTCAACATGACTCTTCCAGCATCTGTCCTCATTCTGGCGCCATGCCAGGGGTGTTCCTGGGTGGAAGGCAGCCTCCCATTGGTCGCCAAAAGCCAGGGGAGGGGGTAGGCTTGGCGAGCCAAATGGCCGCCAGAAAGCCTGCACTGCCTCCTGCATCAGGATTACCCGACGCCACCCCACAGCAGCAAAAGCGTGGGTTTTTTTTTAAGCTGGGGCAAACCAGTACACCAAGGAAGCCCCCTGGTAGAAAAAAGATGTAGTGGGAGGGTCAGCAAGGCAGTGGCAGTCAGTGGGGGACCCTCCTGGCAGGTTTGTGTGTGTAATTTGACACCCCTCCCAATCCACCACCTGAGATCAGGGATTCACCCCACTTGTGGGAGAGCTGGCCCAGCCGAGTGTGTGTAACACAGTCACACAACAAAGAACACAGCAAAATACCCACAAAAGGGGGGAAGGGAATCTCTTTTAAAAATGTCCCAAACTTTAAAGGCTCTGCATGCCATATAAAATATGTACAAACCCCACAGTATAAACTTCCATACATTTTCTCCAAAAAATGTCCTCATCCACCCCATCAATCAAAACTCCCTAACCCCTGCACCTATCCTTCTGAAACTTTGCAGGTTACTTACCTAAGGGCATATATACAATGTATTCCAGAAGTGGACAACTTATGGTCCTCCAGTTGTTCTGGACTATAAGTGCTATCAGCCCTAGTCAGCATTGTCAATGGTAAGGGATGATAGGGTTATAGTCCAAAACATTTGGAGGGCCATAAGTTGCCTATCGCTGATGCATGCCATTTTCACATGAATTGCCAACAAAACCATCAGAGGAACAAATCAATTTTTACCCCTAACTTTACAGGCTGTACTTGCACAAAACTCCCTAAACTAACAGCCTGAAATTGTTGAGGCTCTATCACTCCAGAAGAGTCTAGTAGGCCTGCAAGAAATTTTAGAAGGTAAAGCACCCTCCCTTTTTTTAAAAAAAGGCTTCAAACTTTAAAGGTGCCTAGCTCAGAAGTCCTTTCACTTATTTCTCTGACATTGTGCAGGCATCATCTGTTCAGAAGGGGGAACTATGATTGCAAATTTCATTCAGTTCTGTCAGAAAGCAAAGCCCCTGTCCCCCAAAAACTCAAGTTACAGTTGTTTGTTGATTTCTTTATGATAATCAATGGGGAAACATACAAAGCTTCTGATTTCTGATTTGAGGCTTTCCTTCAGACCCAAGGCAAAGCAGCTCAAAGTGAAGCGACCTTCTATATGAAGTGTCAAAGTGGGATCCAAGTCAAATCTTTTGTAATGTGAATACCTGCAGAAAATATTCTAGTAGACTGAGCAAAAAGGCATGGCTACATATTTTAAGGATTATGACCTAAGAATGTGGCATAGCAAACACCAGAACAAAGGATCAGACTCAAAGAATACTTCTTGGGACAATCAGTGGAAGGCGGAGGGAGGTCACTGCACATGTGCATTCTACAAAAGGGGATCATTTGTCAAGTTCTGCATGCAAGAGTCTGGTTAAGACCCAAGAAGATCCAGCCCTTGTTTGGCTTTGGCAAGGTGGTGACAACACAAGTGACATAAATGTGAATGACAATTGGAACAAGCAAAATAGCTCTTCACTCATCCAGTGTTCTTCTCTCAACCCTTACAAATGAAAACCATATAAACATTTTGTGGAGATTTCCCCCCCCCCCCTCCTGATGTTTACATAACATGAAGCAAGAGTCCTGTTAAATACACCCTCTTTTGTATTGTTAGGTGTCATGATCTCTATGTAAATAAACCAATCCTGCTCCTTGCTGTAATATTTAGCCACAACGGCCAAAGTGAACAAAGTTTCATAGGCTATATTGCACAATTTCTCCCAAATGTTCCCAGAATTTTGGGTTTTCTTAGGGATGTCAGAGAAATCCGCAACAAAACCAAATGAGTCCTGATTTCTATGAATTGTCCCACAGATTCCGCAGCAGATCAACTCTTCCTGAGTTGCATGGATTCCACAGACACACTACTGTTTTTTTAAAAAAAACTTTCTACAATTTTACACAAATGTAGTCATAGAAAAATACATTAAAAACACCCTGGTGAAAATGCACATTTTCCCTATAGGCTAAAGCATGAAAATGCACATTTTTTTTGTGGGGGGAGTTGCAATTTGGGGGGATTTGTACTTTTTTGCAAGTGCGAATTTGCACAAATTTGATTCTGTAAATTTGGGAATTGGAAAAAAATCTGATTCCGCCAATGAGTGGTCAACGGAACAAGAGGCAAGTGACAATCCATGGAAACATTTTTTATTATTTTTACAAAATCCATAATCCCCAGTTTCCCTACACAAATACTCCACCGAACCCAAATTTTCTCATGCACCATGCTATTTCTTTAGTGGAGTTGTAGAATCGACCACCTGATCTGTGGCTTTAACCTCTGGATTGAGTTGCAACTATGTAAAGCAGCCTTCCCCAACCTGGTGGTATCCAGATGTTTTTGACTTCAGCTTCCCTAATTTCTGACCATTGGCAATGCTGGATGGGGATGATGAGAGTTGTAGTCCAAAACAACTGAACAGCACTAGGTTGCCTAGCCCTGGTGTAAGAAGCTGACTCCCCTTAGCCATATCAAGAACAAAATGACTCCTCATTCATCCCTGCCTTACCAAAAGTTTTAATAGCATCTCTTCACTTTGGGAAGCAAGATCTATGTAAGACAGGGGCTTATTCCTAGTGACTAGTATTGCAGCATAGACTCCTTGAGAAAAAAATACGGGTGCGAATGTAACTCTAATGAACTGGTTGGCTTAGTACAGCAGGAGTGGAGTTATCATTCAGGAGAGAGCAAGGAGGAAAACAGCTTGTTCTGCAGGGGAGCAGAATAATAATTATGGACTCATCACCTTTCATGAGGTAAATGGAATTTATACATGTGTATGGTTGATGTGTAAGGAGATGGGGAAGAAATGTTTGAATTTCTGATGTTTGTTGAATTTGCATTGCTACTTCAGGCCTATGACCTTCATGCCGCACTTGACAAGTTACTTCTTCTTTAGGACTGAATCTATCCACAGAGGAGAAACTGAAGTGTCCAGAACCTTGGTGGTCCAGAGGAACGTTGGAGTGACTAATTACAAAGTTTTGGGAACAGGACTTCCATATTACTCTTTGGACTAACTTGTCTTGTTCTTGTGTTATACCGCTGTATTGTTCTATGTATAACTGTGGTTCTAACTAAAGAAAGCTTAATTCAAATCCTGGCAAGTTTTATTTCAACTAAGCCCCACAGGACTCAGACAAGTAGAGATTACATTTTACACACAAAAATCCAAACCTGATTACCTCAAACTTTCTTCATTTCTGCAGTACAACTTAGGTTGGGAGGGTCATCACTTTAAATAAACTGTCAAAACCAAATGAAACAACAATGAATGAATCTTGAATACCTGATCCAGATAGCCCTTCAGACATCAACATTAGTTTTCATCACATAGCATAGGATGTCTGTTTCTTGAATATCAGATAAAGGATTTCTCTTACTAGTTCAGCAGTGTGAGATCAAAGGCAGAGCTACCACCTAATACTTTCATGCATAAGTATTATTTTAAAATTAAGTATGAATTGATTTTTGTCTTCCCCATAACACATAACATGGGAGTTACAGTGTAACACATCTGGAGAGCACCAGGCTGGAGAAGGTTGACTCCTATACATGTCTTCTCAGAAGTCAGTGCCACTGAATTCACTAGGGCTTTCTCCCAAGAGGTATAGGATTGCAAACTAATCTCATTTGAAAGGTGTTCAAGACAGCCAAACTAAACCTCTTCTGCTCCACTGTTGCTTTGATGAGATGATGTATTGTGCAGGGATTGTTAAAGTTATATGAGCCCTGACCTGGATTTTATCTGGTCACCCTAAGCTAAAACCTATAAATAGGAATATACTAGGCTGACTATATGAAAAGGAGGACAGGGCTCATGTAACTTTAACAGTTGTAGAGAAAAGGGGATTTCAGCCAGTGTCATTTGTATGCAATGAGTTCCTGGTGAAATTCCCTCTTCATCACAACAGTTAAAGTTGCAGGGGCCCTGCCTTCTTTTGTATCTGGTCACTCTAGTATAGTGCCTGCAACTTTAACTGTTGTGATGAAGAGGGAATTTCACCAGGGACTAATTGCATACAAATGACACTGGCTGAAATTCCCTTTTCTCTACAACTGTTAAAGTTACATGTGCCCTGTCCTCCTTTTCATATGGTCAGCCTAAATATACAAAAGTTAAAAATATAATTAAATACTTTTCAATATTAAAGCATTTTAAACATTTTAAATACATAACAATTTAAAAGTCAAAGGTATAGACAGAGGTCCAGATTATTTGCCAAAGGCCTGCTGGAACAAAAAAGGGTTTGTCTGCATCTAAAAACACATCAAGGAGGGAGCCAGTGTAGACTGCAAGGATTAGAAAGAAGATCCATTTCTGTACACTATGCAAAATAAACGACACCTCAACTGTTTCTAAACCGTATTAGAAAAACAGGGTGACTAGGCCGAAACTAGCATTGCACTTAAAACCGGCCCAAACTAATTAAATGAAGTGTTTGAAGCTTTCAACTTATAGCAGTATGGACCAAACTCTTAGAAAAGAGGGAAGGAGCACTGTGTGTGAGTGGGGTGGGGGGATAGAAAGAAAGGTATAGCCACCTATTCCCAGGAGAGACCTGAAGATCAGGTTGTCATGGATCCAGAGGAACCACACCCTGCTTCACCTGGGAGCAAAAGAGCAAACTGGCCTTATGAAGATAGCCCAAAATACTCTCAGAGCTAAAGGAATGCATGTTCCAGAAGAGAAAAGAGGAATTCTTCTTCTTCTTCACTCAAAAGGTCTGTGCTATAGAGGCAGCGGCCATTTCACTCACCCACCCCACATTCTAAGGCAGGAGGGAGGGGGGAGAGCGACGCTACTGAGCATGTGTCAGTGTCGCGTTATGAGGGAAGATGGCCGCCTCATTGACTTGAATAAGAGGTTAAAATAGTCCTTAAAAGTCAACCGAAGGGAATTTTTAAAAAAGAAAAGCTTTCCATCAACTACAGTCAAGGAGGAAGAAGACCCCACCACTGGATTACTTAATAAGGCTCTAGAAATTATGCAAATTGTGAACACAAAAAGTAGCAACCCAGAAGTAAATTTTACAAAAGCAGGGAGAGAGGTTTGTATTCCTTTTCTAACTTAAACTGCTCTCCTTTCCTCAATCTTTCACCAATCTTCTTGAAATTTTCAGGTAATGTAAAACAAACATTTCTTTCTGGCACCTGTAAATTCCAGAAAGGTTGATGAAACATTTTCGATTTTATGGCTGTTAGAATGACCCCCCCATTATCACTTTAACATAGCGGAATGTGTTTTTTACTGACGACCCTTAACAATGGAGGCACGGCTATGCCTCCATTAATATCTGTAAATATCTGATAGAATGTGAGGCTGGTTGTATGAGGATATGAGGTTGGACGGTGATGTTATTTGATGTGGAATCTTCCAGGAAACCTGTATTATATTTGATGACCAAACTGCTGTACATATACTGAAAGGAAATACTGGAATCTCAGTAAAGCTTATACTAAACATAAACCGCTGGTGTGTGAGTATTCTTAGTTGGATAGATCTCTGGAACACGCTTACTCTGCTGTAAGTGAACCGGGAGTGCTAATCTCCCAGACACAACCAGACCAGTAATTGGATTTTACTTCAAAGTTGGTGATGTGAAAGTGTATTCCACTGCACCTGAAGGCAGCAGGCTAGTTCAAGGAGTGTAGCTCTGTCCTCCAGCACAGAGGAATGGCAGGGGAGGGGAGCTCAGGAGGAATAACCAGGGGTTGATTGCTGCTACCCCCCAGCATCTGCTGTCTGAGGCATTTGCCTCACTTTGCTTAATGGTTGGGCCAGCCCTGATTATTAATTTTGTAATCAGTCTTCATTTCATCCACTTCCAAGGTTACATTAAGAGATACCAGGTTAGTTAAAAGTCAGGGCTGTGTGTGCACTGTGCTTTATTCACCAGACCTGAGATGAAAGGCCCTCTCTCCCTGAGTAGTGTGTGTATTTAATTGAGTGAATAGCTACCAGGCTGTGTTTCATTCCGCAACATACAGTCCATTGTGTGCCTTGTAATAAAATCACGGTGCTGATATTTAGAAAGTTGATATGGCAGAATAGTGAAGCCATTGATTCTCATCCAAGAAGTAAATTAACAGGACACATTTTCTTCAAACGTTCATGAATTAATTAATGCAACTCAAGAGTCTTTGGAGTCAGAAGCATGTTTTATTATTCTCTAGCTGGGGGAATAGAAATCTTTAAACCCATGAAGGTGATTTGCTCTGCTAACCCAGGGCAGGTTAAACTCACCACAGAAGCACTGAAACAACTACATTTGCTTTGTAGGGGGTAAAGAGGAATGAAGCACTTTCTCTTTCAAGTTGAGAACATCTTACTTTCAAAAGAACAATGCCTCCTGTCTATGTTCCCAGGATGGAATGACAGCCCAACGAAGCATGAGGCGGGCTGCTATTTGTAAATCATGGAGTCTGCTAATGCTTTCCCTACAACTGTGGGAAATTCATGTAACAGATTTAGATGGGCTTATGTCTGCCCCTCTTCACAAAGACACACCACAAAGAGTCTGAGGATGGTGGGAGCCATGCCTAGCTACAATATAATTAACGACTAAGCTAAATTGAGCTCCCAAGGCGTTAAGATCCTAAAAGCAGCTAAGCTCCTCAGATAGATCCAATGAATTCCCATAGATCTATTTTAGAGTGCCATATGTAATATCACAACTAGCTGAGCCAAAAGGTATCACAAGATAGTTTTCTTATACATTTTCAAAAAATGCCTTTTCTAAACTCCTGAATTTCAGTCCTGCCCTGGCGAATACTCAGTAAAATGGGCCTCCCCAATTTTTCCAACTATTAATAGAGTGGGAATTTTAGGCACAACTATAGATTCAGTTTTAACATTGTTTAATTCTATTTTAATATTGTTGAAAGAAGCAACAAGCTTGGCTCCTACTCCTTGTAGCCCTATTTTCTACCAATATGAATGAATAATAGTTCCATTCATCATTAACTGAGTTGAAATTTCTCAGAAGATAATTTTCTAAGGGCAGAATCCAATGCAGCATTTACGCTCCTGCTGATTCCTTGCTATCTGCTGATTTGCTGCTGGAAGCAGAGGGCCCCATCAATTCTGTTGTGCAAGTGGGACCCACTGCTTATGTATGGGAGATTTAATGCTTCCTAGGGGGAGCCCCAAAATGAACAGAAATGTTCATTTCTGGAAGAAGGCAGGGTGGTTATGCGAGCTCCACCGACCTGCCTTCTTCCAGAAACAAGCATTTCTGCTAGTTTTGGGTTGCCCTGGAAGTGCTAAATCGCCATTGCACAAGTGGTGGGGGCTGCTTGCACAATGGAATTGGTGGCGCGTAACAGAATCAATTTGGGACAGAAGTGCCCTGTTGTATTCTGTCCTTTGAATGCCCCCCTCTTTCTCTCTCTCACACACACACTCATAGACATACTATTGGAAAATTTATTTCCTCCCAAGAATATTCAGTAAAATGTCCCCTCCCTCCACACATACATTTAACCTCCAACAAATAGCATGGAGAAGTTTGGAAGGCCATTTTTCCTCAATCCTACATTGCACCATCTGTCATGTGGGGATTGGGTGGGGAAGCAGGAAATTCTCTTTTCTCTGAAACATTTAAGCCCCATGATGTATTTCTCTGTATAGTTGTTCCTGTTGAGCAGTAACTTTGGCAAATAATATCAAGAAAACAGTGTTGATTTTAAAAGAAGAAACCACTGAAAAGGAGCTGCAAATCACTCCGAGAGCTTCAGCTATGGGACAGTATAGAAATAATAATAATAATAATAATAATAATAATAATAATAATAATAATCCTATTTCTATCCAATGCTTACTCATAATTTACTTATCAGGGTGAAATTACTGTGGCGTATTCTTTGTAAAGTAAGAACGTCAGGCACTTGCGAAGTGTAGGGTGCAAAATAAAGAGTTGAGACAAGAAAGTTGGGTATAAAATGGGCCACTTTTATTCAAGATCTGCAGAAAGGGGTAAAACCTATGCGGGCATCCTCTCTTGGCCTCTTCCAGGCCAAATCTTAGGAATGGGCGAACCATTCTCTGACCTCCAGGTGGCAGCACACGTTCGCCACCCCTTGGTCATTCCCCCATATGGGGTTGGGAGGCCTTCCTTTGTCACAACACCCGTGCCGCAGGGCTCCGAGCGTGTGAGTAGAGTTGGCCTCAAAGGTAAACCTTATTCCCATGATCTGGTGCCGTGGGGCTCCCAGATGTGGACGTCAAGTATTTCCCTTTACCTCAACGGTTCCTGAGAACGTTCACCATTTGAAAACGCCCCTAAGGATGCCCGCACCCACCGCCAAATTAAAGTGACCGAATTAATAGAAATCCACCTATTTAATACTCCCCAGCTGTCTTACAGTATGAAGTAGGCGAAAAAACTCCTAACCAAATTAGGATAAGAGGAAAAATTCCTACTTGGCCTCCTAATGACAACCGGCTAGCCCATACTGTATACAGGGAGGGGAGGGAGGGAGCTGCGCCAACACGAAGAGGGCGGGCAGGACCGTTAGGCGGCAATTTAAGCCGCTCGTCCCCACCCCGCCCAGTGGCACCATCCGGATGCTCCAATCAGGAGCATCCCCCTCGACTCTATGCCCCCCCACCCGCAAATATCATCCCCCGCCCAACTGGGCTGGGGATTTCACTTGCGAAGTGTAGGGTGCAAAATAAAGAGTCGAGACAAGAAAGTTGGGTATAAAATGGGCCACTTTTATTCAAGATCTGCAGAAAGGGGTAAAACCTATGCGGGCATCCTCTCTTGGCCTCTTCCAGGCCAAATCTTAGGAATGGGCGAACCATTCTCTGACCTCCAGGTGGCAGCATACGTTCGCCACCCCTTGGTCATTCCCCCATATGGGGTTGGGAGGCCTTCCTTTGTCACAACACCCGTGCCGCAGGGCTCCGAGCGTGTGAGTAGAGTTGGCCTCAAAGGTAAACCTTATTCCCATGATCTGGTGCCACGGGGCTCCCAGATGTGGGCGTCAAGTATTTCCCTTTACTTCAACGGTTCCTGAGAACGTTCACCATTTGAAAACGCCCCTAAGGATGCCCGCACCTACCGCCATGGGGACTGACAAGCCACTTGATTAGTCACTCCCCCCCCACCTGGCCTCTATTACTTCCCTCAAACCCTTCTGCAGATCTGCCAAAAGAAATCATTGCCACAGTCCGAAAGATGTACACTAACCGGACGATACAGCTCCCTCCGGGAACGCGCAATGTCAGGATGCTGGGTACTGACATCCCCATATTTGGATAACTCCTTAAACATTTTGGAGTTTACTTTCCTGTGGGCACGCTCCAACGCCAGAGGGTCGCACCCTCTCTTTGAGGCAAACCAGGGCTCCAACGCCAGAGGGTCGCACCCTCTCTTCCAGGCAGACCTGGGCTCCAATGCCAGAGGGTCGCACCCTCTCTTCCAGGCGAACCTGGGCTCCAACGCCAGAGGGTCACACCCTCTCTTCCAGGCGAACCTGGGCTCCAAAGCCAGAGGGTCACACCCTCTCTTCCAGGCAAGCCTGGGCAACAATCATGGCCACATGATCAGCATGCGGGCCCACGCTGCCGAAAGATTTCCCAATCGGCCATCGATTGCAAAATCAGGGCCTTGCCTCTAAGCAAGCCCAGTCGTTCCCCCTTAATGGAGCATAAGGATTCGAGGGGAGGGGGACGACATGCATGCTGCTGAACTAAGGAGGGAAGCTCCCACCGCATGCTGCGTCTGCCCAGCCAAAGAATGGATGCACAGTGACTCAACCCAAGCTGGGTTCCAAAGCTGGAGGAGGATGCTCGCCGGCCGGCCCAAAAGACCATGCTGTATCCACATATGATCCCTCTCACTGGGTCTGCCTTCTCCAGGTATCTATAAGCAAACATGGGCATGTCAGCGACTCAAACAAACCGACTTCCTCCCCGGAAACTTTCTAATGTAGGGCTGAGGAATGCCATCTCCCCACGGCTTGTATCTGTGTGGGCGAGAACCCGCACTGGCCGCCGTCGATGCAGCGCCTATTCAGAAGGAATGAGTCCCAAACAGATCTACCGAGAGACCCAAGTGCCTTAAAGCCTGCTTTATCACCGCTCAGAATTGATACTTGGTCAGTGGAGATCTGTCCATATGACAAAAGGGGAATCCCAAGTCGCTCCCCCTTTCCCCGAGGAATGTCCTTAACGTTTATACTGGGCATAGTTCCGCCAATGGTGCGGGAAAATTGACCAGCCCCTGATGGTACGTTTAACTCCCTCATCTGTGGTTGAATCCGCCACTCCACGGATCTTGGCCAGAAAAGGTAACGCAGCTATCTTGCCCCCAATGGTGCAAGCCGCTAACCGAAACCTGCGCAACACCACACAGAATTGCCAAATCCGGTCGACCGGAATAGGCCAACGCTCATGTAAATTGTAAGTGGACAGGAGTTCCTGAAACAGCCCACCTGTCTTGACATAGACTGCCCCGGTGGCAAGCGCCACGGACTGCCACATGGCCTGCGCTATGTCGACCCTCCAATCTTCCAGAGCGCTGCTGGCATCGTTTCCGGCAGTGGCCACGCCCACGGAGCCAAATCCGGGAGCCTCAGAACCTGCTGACGCGATAAAGCGTCAGTGATATCATTCTTGATTCCAGACACATGTCGCGCCTTGAACCAAATGTTATGCGACAAACAATGCAAAGTAAATGCCCTGACTAGCTCCATCACCCTGGGACTGCGTGAGGTCAACGTGTTGATGACCTGCACCGTAGCCTGATTGTCGCACCAAAAGTGAACAACTGAGTTGGCCATTTCTGTCACCCATATGTGTGTTGCCACACAAATGGGGGGGGGGGAACCAAGGAATGTTAAATCTCTGCAGATGCCATTAGTTAACCAATCAGAAGGCCATCTCTCAGCGCACCACCGATCCTGCCAAATTACTCCGAAACCCAGAGCGCTGGAGGCGTCGGTATGGACCTGCATCTCAGCTTTGAGAAGCAGGTCACGTCGCCAAAAGGACACCCCGTTATACTTATGTAAAAATGGAATCCAGATAATCAGGTCTTGCCGCATCTGGGTCGACACGCGGACTCTGTGGTGCGGTGAGTGAAGGCCCTGCATGGCTGTGCCCAAGCGCCTGATAAAGGCTCTCCCTGGTGCTATAACACGGCAGGCAAAGTTTAAATGCCCCACTATCTCCTGTAACTGGAACAATGTCACTTTGTGCGAACCAATCAATACCTGCAGCTTCTGGAGAAGTGTCTGCAACTTGTCCTGGGGCAATCTGCTGCACTGTGCCACAGAATCCAATTCGATTCCGAGATAACGTAGGGTGGTAACAGGGCCTTCTGTCTTCTCATGTGCCAAAGGGACCCCCAATTCGTGTGCCAGCTCCTGAAACTGCTGCATCAGCAAGTGGCACTGGCTGGATCCTTAAAACAAAATCCTAACAAGTCCAAGTCCCGGGGATTGACGGGCAATATGCGAAACGCAGATTTCATATCGCATTTTCCCATCAGTGCGCCTGCTCCACTCTTGCGCACTAGTGCTACTGCTGAATCGAATGAAGCATATCTAACAGAGCATAAATGCTCTGGAATGGCATCATTCACGGACGCTCCCCTGGGGAAGGACAGGTTATGAATTAACCTGTACTCCCCAGATGCCTTCTTTGGTACTATGCCCAGAGAAGACACTCGCAAGTTGGGTATAGGCGGTTTATCAAAGGGGCCCAGTACTCTCCCCGCACTCACTTCTTTCGCAATTTTTTCCACACCATGGCTTCCATAGCCTGTATGGACTTCTGATTTTTTGCTATGGAAGCAAACCTTAATCCTTCATACGGAATCCTAAAACCAACCATCAGACCAGCGTCTAAATACCTTGCATCCTCCCTAAGCGGGTAACGTGCCAACAATTGCCTAAGAGGTACAAGCTTAAATGGTCTGGGGCCCTTTAGGGGGCGGCTGTTGTCCTCCAGGACCCCCTGGTTCCTTGAAATTGGATCACCCCCGAAAGGTGCCCCTTTCCCTCTCGCCAGACGGGCAGCTATGCTCTGGGTGGATGCCGCCACAAACAAGGCACTCATGCCTGTAATTGCAAGGGGATCTCGTGCAAAACCCCAGAAGCTAAATTCCCAACAGGGCGGGCGGAGTTGAACCCCCCGCCCCGCCGACCCACTCAAGGTGGTGGCAAGTTGGGGCCTTTCCAACAGGTGACTGCTATCCGCCCGGTCACCCTGACCCGGTTTGACAGGCATCATATATTGCAGCCATAGGTCATTGTCCTTAATATCCCACTGCAGGGTGCGGTCAAAGGCGGCCCTTCTACGGAACGATCCATCATAGGCCAACCAGGCCCCGCCCTCATATTCCCTATACGCCCAATAAATTATATCGAGGTATTTAGTGAGTATATATCCTTTTGAAGGGAAGCATTGTTGTAAAACGCCCATATATGTTAAGAAACCCGGTAACCAATTGTTCCAGGTCCTGGCTACCCTCTTCTTCCGAGACTTCTCTGCTTTCCTCTCTGCCATTCTGTCTTTGTCCATGTTCTCTGGTTCCCGAAATAATAAGGAAAAAAAAATTCTATAAACTCCCCTTTTAGGATCTTGTCCCTTGTGGCTGGTAAGAGGTGGTAACCCAGAGGAGCCGCCGTGTTCCCGGTGGGAATTGCCGACCGCTCCTACTGAAGGGTCCTTGTCTGCCATGATTGACGTGGCAACTGAACCAACAGGACCCTGCCACACCTCTGCACAAGCTGCCACGACAGCTGTCGCCTGCGCAGCTGAGGGCCCCCCCACTGAGACATCCCCTATGTCGGAACTTGGGGTGACCTGTGTTTGAACTGAAGCATCCACCCTCGCCTCAGATGTCGCCCTAGTGTCACTTACCGTACTAACACGACCAACGAACTCGGGTTAATAAGCTGCGATGGAGCTGTGTCTAAGCTATCCCTATCGCTTTGGGCCGGTGTCGGTCCGCTCTCCCCCGTAGTGGATGGAGGCGGAACGTTCACCTGCAGTGTCCCCATCAAAGAACCACCCGTGTGGTGTCGGGTATGCCATCCCAGGCATCCATGGGCACCATCCCCAAGGAAGGAAGGCACCCATAGACTGCACCGGGGATATAAGGTGTTCAAAAGCTGCTCACCTGGTCCCTGTGATGAAAAGCTCGGGACTGTAGTCTGAGGTAGCACCAACGGTCATGCTTGCTGACCATGCGTCGCCTGGCATCCTGCGGAATGAACCTGCCTGTCCGTCGGCTGGCTGGAGGAAGCTTCGATAGCATCCAGTCTGGAATTGATAGATGATAACAAACTATCTAACTTTTAATGCCTGGTCTGCCTCTGTGGTGTGAGCAATGAATCCGTCTGAGCCTGAGCTGAGATGCTTGGGGGTATGCCCCTCCCCTCCTCCAGAGATTGCAGCCATGCCAAAATTACAGCCAATTCTGGGTTAACTTCCTCGTCGGAGGAAGAATTGCTCCAAACACTAAGGTGCTTTGCCGGTGGCCGTGTGGCCTTCCCTATGCCTTTTCTTCCCCCAATGCCTTTCCATGGCGACATGTTGCCAATTAATGGCCAAACTGGAGTAAACACTTAGGAATGGCCCAAAGTAGTGCTATGGCACCACCCTATGGCTAAACTGGAGAATTACTTGTGAATACAGGATAAAGCAGTACGACAACACCACCCGGCGATTAAACTAGGGAATTACTTGTAACAGGAATAAGAGCACTGGCACCACCCAGTGGCTCAATGAGGAATAACCTAAGAAGCTCCCTCCCCCCAAGACTAAAGGGAAAAAAGGCACGAGGCCCCGGAGAACTCCTCTAATCCTCTGCAGGCGGGTATGCCCCAATAAGAAGGCTGCTCAGGCAGTCTGTAGCCTGAGGTGTCACCGTGGGCCCCTCCCAACTGCGCTGGCGCAGCCCGTCGCCGCCCGTCCTCCCAAGGAGGTTAACCCCTGCCTATGGAAGCCAATGGAAAAACCCCAGCGCACACCGTGTGAAGGCGCACTAGGTCAAACCCCTAGCCCAGGACCCCCAGAAATTAGATGCAGGGCGACCACGTTGAGATCCCCCCTTGCAACCAGCCTCCGTTACTCTCCCGTCTGCCTCCTTCGAGAGCTGTTCCAAACTGCTCTCAGCAGCGTCCCAAACTGCTCTGATGCTGGCCGGGTGGCAGACTCTGCAGCAGCTTGCTGCCTGCTGTCGCTCGCGCCGGGGTGTGTGTGTGTAACAAAGAGGGAGGTAGGGGGAGGGGTGTGTACGTGAGGGCTGCCCCACGCACCCTCGCCAGCCCCCTGTACCGGCAGCCGTAAAGCCCGCTCCAGCCGGTGTGTGGGAGATCTACCAGGCCTGGTAGACCAGCCCTCCCCTATCCACAGCCGCGTCCCGGCTCTGGTAGCCCGGGCCCTTTGATCGACCAGGTCTCAGCCGGCGAATGGGAGATCCACCAAGCCAGGTAGACCTGCCCTCCACAGCTGCATCCCAGCTGTGGTAGCCCGGGCCCTCTGCGCGGCTGGGTCTCAGCCGGCGTATGGGAGAGCTACCAAGGCAGGTAGACCAGCCCTCCACAGCCGCGCCCCGGCTCTGGTAGCCCGGGCCCTCTGTGCGGCCGGGTCTCAGCTATCGGCGCACTCGCGCCTTTTCCTCCGCTCGGGGGGGGGCAGCCGGCCCGCCCCTCAAACCTGGGAGCTCACAGCCCCAAGTAGAACGTCGCCCGCGGGATCGATGGATCCTTCAGCTCCGCGCCTCTTCGTCGCTGCTGCATGCAAGCCGCTCCTGCAAAGGCCGCGCCAAAGGCCTGATCTGCGCGCTCAGCCAAGCCGCAGTGGAGTGGAGCCGAGCTGCGCCAACACGAAGAGGGCGGGCAGGACCGTTAGGCGGCAATTTAAGCCGCTCGTCCCCACCCCGCCCAGTGGCACCATCCGGATGCTCCAATCAGGAGCATCCCCCTCGACTCTATGCCCCCCCACCCGCAAATATCATCCCCCGCCCAACTGGGCTGGGGATTTCACTTATGCTGAGAGAATTCAGCTGAAAACTCAGTGTCATAAGAACTTTTAAAATGGATCTCCTATAACACTGAGGGCCAAACCTGATGTGATAGTGCTGGACATGTGTCTGCCACACTGACATATAATACAGCAGGAAGTGGTGGGTTCTTACCATTAATAATAAAATTTGCACATAGGAGAGAGGAACTCAACCTTCCCCCATGCCTCCCCCCACACTTATTTGTTGCTTCAAGCACCTTTCTCTGATCCCAGACCTGGGAATGGAGAAATGAGGCTGGAGCAACTGACTGCAGTGACGTAAAATGGTTGTCCAGATGAACCCCAAGCCCCATATGAAAGCCCCAAGGGGCAGGCTGCAGTCACGGTCACCTCCTGAGGCTGATGTGGCTGCTGGCTTTACCACTTCACCACCCATGCATAGGATTCTGTTGCAAATCTATCAGAGCGAATAGCAGTGTTTTGTCTTATTTTTAAGAACCTAAGGAGAGCTATGCTGGATCAGCCAAAGGTTCCATCTAGACCAGCATTCTGTTCATACCATGGCCAGCCAGCTGTCAATGGGAAATCCACAAGCAGGATCTGACTGAAACAGCACCTTCCCATCCATGTTCCCCTGCAACTGGTGTACATAGGCTTACTGCCTCTGATACTCGAGGCAGCATAGAGCCATCAGAACTAGTAGCCATTGATAGCATTCTCTTCCAGGAATTTGCCTAACTCCCTTTTAAAACCATCCAAATTGGTGGCCATCACTACATCTTGTGGTACTGAATTCCATAGTTTAACTATGCACTATATGAAGAAGTCCTTCCTTTTATCAGTCCTATATCTCCAACCAATCAGCTTCATGGGATGACCCTGGGTACTAGTATTATGGGAGAGAGAGGGAAATGTCTCCCTAGCCACATTCTCCACACCATGCAATAATTTTGTACATCCTTATCATGTCTCCCCTTTCTCACCCTTTTCCTCAAGCTAAACAATCCCAGTTTTTGTAACCTTCCCTCATAGGGGAGTTGCTCCAGCCCTTGATCATTTGTTACCCTTTTCTGCACCTTTTATTTTGTAAAGGCTAATCACCAATCAACAATAAATAATGCAGATTCATTCATTAGTTAAAAGACAGCTAATCAACTAAAACAAATCTTTAAATGTTTGACAGGATTAATTTTCAGACACAGAAGTGATTTGCTGGAGTGTATGTATGGACAGAATCCAAAAGAGAGGCGTGCCTAATTCTGGGTTGGATTGTTGCTTAGGTCCATGCTATAATGTCGGGAAAGCCTTCAGTAGTTCTCCCAGATGAATCAAAATGATTTGTAGGATAAAAGCCTAAAAAATGTAATAATAATAATAATAATAATAATAATAATAAATAAATGAAATCAATAGCAACCGTAGGAAAGGCCATTCGTGTCAGAGCTAATTTTTGTTTGCCTTTTCCACAAAGCCCATGACATAGGCTCCCTCTACAAGGATTCGCTTTTGCGCCCGGTTTGGCGATTATGCGCATTATCGCAGACGCGCATTTACTCCTAATCCCTCTGCACGGGAGGCGGCGAGAGGCAGCGAAGCGCATTAATAGATGTCCAAAAAGCGCTTTACAAGAAGTTAATGCGCATAATTGCTTGTTCACACAGGGAAAATGCGCTTTAACGGCCGGAGCAAAATAAAACTCGCAATTTAACGCGCATTCGAAAATGCGCATTATCGGGGAGATAACGCGCCTCTACGCCCGATTTGCGCTCCGTTCTTGTAGAGGTAAATTTTTTAATGAACCTTCAAAGCGCATTAAACCTCTCTTGTAGAGGCACCCATAATTCAGAGGGAGGGGGGAGCATGGGACTATAAGTCAACTCAATAATAGTGTAAATCTAAGCAAGGAGCATTTACATATGTATGTGACTGTGGTGGTGCTGATGTCTTTCAAGAATAGTTGCCAATAAAACCTTAGTACAAAAGGTTAAAGTACAACGTTGTCTGTGTCACCAAACTTCTTATTTAGGTACTTTTGCAGCAGTGTTATTTTAGCGGAGAGGGATTATTGTTCTCTGAATTCAGGAAAGCCTTTTGTGCCGAGTGCTTTGGCTGCTGACATGAATGCTCTGCGAAATTGCAATGAATGTAAATTGACAAAGGGGCAGGAAGGGCTCGCCAAAGATTAAAACTAGTTTACAACAATTTACTCTTTCAGAGCATCCCACACCACCCTAGGTATGCAATATGTGACTAAATTGACATCCTAGCCATCCGAGTACTTTTGCCCCCATCTCTGAGCCTATCTACACACACAGGATAAAACACTTTGAAAACATTTTGAAAACTGTATATGGAGTGTGTCCTGGGCCCCAACAGTTCTCAAAACTGTTATAAACTGTTTTAAACCATTTAAAACCATTTTAAAGCAGTAGTGTAGATAGGCTGTGTCTTGGGTGGTATTGCATTTCAGAAGAGCAATTAATATTTCAAAGTGCATGCCATGTCAATGCAGGGTTTAGGATCAAGTGAGTGGGTGTACATTTCAAAGTTTTATAAAAGTGCTCAAAAAGCAGGAAATGCAGGGTTTTAATTGACCCCTTCTATGACCATGCCTCTCTCCCTCTTCTGCATCTCTCTCTCTCTCTCTCTCTCTCTCTCACACACACACACACACACACACACACACTCTACTGTTTAGAAACTATCCCTTGAAAGTCTCTCTGCCTATGGGGAGAGACAGGGCTTCTATTTATAAACACAATTATTTAAATCTATTCTTCACCCCTTCACCAACAGTTTTTTAATCCACTAATATGTCTGTCTGCCATTTTGCATTCCACACCATTCCTAGCAGAGCACTGATAAATTATGGGGTTAACTGGATTTAAAAATGGTAAATTATCCTTTAGAAGTTGAGAGCCCATTTCTTCCCTGTATTCTCTGATCTATAAGATAAAATATATGTATAAGTTTTAATTATAGGTTTCCCTATACTCTTTAGTAGAGCTGTATGGCAATAGCCTCCTGAAATTTTCCACTCTGTTTGGGGGCAGAAAAATTGGGAGGACCACTTCATTGAATTTCTCAGGGAGGAAGAGAAATTCCCGATAGTTTTTTGGGACTGAGACTCACCATTACCACTGGCAGTAGCATAATTTCTTCATTTTTTCTTTGATTGGATTTTCTTTTCTTTTCTTGCTGCTAGTACAAGTGACAACAGCAGCAACTGTATTGGCACCTTGGCTGCCATTTTGCAACTACCACATGCCTCACACTTGATTCTGGGATAGGGTAGTCACTTGTGAATTACCCAAAAATAAAGGACATGCAGCTCCCAAAAATAGGACAAAAGAGGACATTAATTTGCATAAATTTTTCAGATGCTAATTTATATGTATAGATGGAAATCTAAACATATTTTTTTATTTAAATAAACATATAGTACATTTCACCATGGTGTGGTAGACTGTGACCAAGTGACCTGTTTGCCTTGCTCAGACTGCTGTCTAGGTTAGGGTGACCATATGGAAAGGAGGACAGGGCTCCCGCATCTTTAACAGTTGCACAGAATAGGGAATTTCAGCAGGTGTTATTTGTATGCATGCAGCCTCTGGTGAAATTCCCTCTTTATTACAACAATTAAAACTGGAGCTCTGCCCTCTTGACCAAATACAAAAGAGGACAGGGCTCCTGCAGCTTTAACTGTTGTGGTGAAGAGGGAATTTCACCCGGTGCTGCTGAAATTCCCTTTTCTATACAACTGATAAAGATACAGGAGCCCTGTCCTCCTTTTCATATGGTCACCCTAGCTAGGTACTATCGATGGGCAACTTCAAGGCCCAGCTCTTCCTTATCATGGTTCTTTATCTTTATACTGAACATGGCCTGGACAGCCCTTTAAATAGAGAATGCCTTCAAAATAGAGAACTGTCCTCTGTAAAAGAAGAATTGTGGTTTCCCTATGGCAGCCACCAAAAAAATGGTGGAAAATATCCAGAGAACATTCTGCAAAGTACCCCTAGGGGTAATAAAAAGAAAAATCTCAGCAGTGTTCTCAGAAAAATGCCATCAGAGAAATTTCACTCCAGCTCTATTGTTATGTCTTTCATAAAGTCAAAGGAGCCAGTCAGTGCTACTATTTTTAAAAAACTCCCTCCACAGAATCCAGTTCCCAGTTTATGTTTTCTAAAAGGATTTCTAAAGTTCAGCAAACTGGCAACTAAAACTTCCTCTACCAAGAAAAACTGGATCCAATAAACTCCTCCCCTCCCCGCACAGGTTGCTCCGTTTCAAGGCCATTCTATGTCTTTTCCATCAGTAATACCTGACACAGCTTAAAGAGAATGCCAGAAAGTATGACTATATGAAGAAGGAATTTTGGTGCCTTGCACCTCCCACTGACGTATTTCCTGTTTCTTTGTCTGCCTAAAATTGTTTTTTAAAAAATCTGGGACAATGCCTTAAAAGTTAAGAAGAGGTTTGCCTGAGATTTTCTGAGTCATTTCCTACTTTTTCCGATCTAGCATTCTTCCAAAGAATGTGACTTGTCATGTCAAGCATATACACAACCCCAACAAATAACCAATCAATATTTCTAATGCAATGTAGCAATGCACAGAGAGACTCCAGATCCATTCAACCATTGGCTCATGCCCAGACCGTCATTTGATATTCCACTGCTCATTCTTTGCAGAAACTTACATGCTAAAAATAGACTCGAAACAAATGATGCACTTATTATTATAGCTTTACACGATGATTAGAACTAACTCTCTCTCTCTCTCTTTCCTTGTTTAATTCTCTACCAACAAAGCCAGAAAGGAAATCAGGAAAGGGACAGCAGGGTAGAGATAGGGGTGAAAAGAAAGATCTGCATTCAAAGGTTTAAAGTAGGGTCAAAGTCTCATTTGAGAACACATATCAAATGATTTTCCATGTAACATTCTTTAACAACATTGGCTCCTAATCAAATGGCAGATGGGTAGAGCAATCCTATATCTTATATCAGTCTACCTCAACCTTGTGCTGTCCAAATGTTTCGGACTGCAACTGTTAGTATCCCCCAACTAGCATGAGGGATGGCTGCAGGATGCTGGGAGCTGTAGCCCAATACATCTGGAGGGTACAAGGTTGGAGAAGGCTGCCTTACATACACTTGGACCAGAGATACACCACCATTATGCCAGCAGAATATCCACCATATCCAACACATTCTCAGCTTGGGAGGGGACACCAAGGTTTGGTTACATGTGTTTGCAATGTGTATGTGAAGAATGGCACTAATTTCTCTAAAGTTTAGAGAATCTAGAAAAGCTGATTGCATCACACTTCTTCGTCTTAAAAAAAAATAGGGTGACCAGATAAAATCCAGGTCAGGGCTCCTGTAACTTTAACAGTTGTAGAAAAAAGGGTATTTAAGCCAGTGTCATTTGTATGCAATTAGTTCCTGGTGAAATTCCCTCTTCATCACAACAGTTAAAGTTGCAGGGGCCCTGCCTTCTTTTGTATATGGTCACTCTAGTATAGTGCCTGCAACTTTAACTGTTGTGATGAAGAGGGAATTTCACCAGGAACTAATTGCATACAAATGACTCTGGCTGAAATTCCCTTTTCTCTACAACTGTTAAAGTTACATGAGCCCTGACCTGGATTTTATCTGGTCACCCTAAAAAAACATAACTGAGAACTCCACCCACAAACTTTCTAGCTCCACCTCTATGGTCAGGAGGTATAAAATAGGGAGGAAGAACCTCAGACCCATGGGCCAAATCTGGCCCTCTTGGGGTCCCAATCCAGCTCTGCAGGGTTCTCCAGATGTTTATGCCCTCTTCCTCAGCCACCAATTGTCTGGTGGATTCCCTACTTTTATGCAGTTGTTTGTTTGTGTAAAAGGTTGAAATGCTTTTCCAAAGGCTTAGTTACTAGCAGTTAGTTAAAATATGATGGTACCTTTATTTATTTAATTTTTGGTATTTCAGCCCTGCCCCTTTTGCCATTGGCTTAGCCTCTTTTGTCTTCAGCCCCACCCACCACTGGAATGTGGCCCCCAAAAGCTTCACCAGAATATAATTTAGTTCTTAGGCTAAATTATGCATCCCACATATAAAGGTTCAAAATATATATTCAGATCATGACTGATGTGCAGGTTACTTTGTGCCTTATTAATAACATGCAAATGACTAAGAATCAAATTACCAATACTATAGAGCATTTGGCTTCACACTTTAGTTCTTCCTTCCTGGTGACATAAATATGTAACTATGTAGGTGGATCACATTTTGGCAATGAAAATTACTAGCTTAGGGCCCCTGATCTATAACATATAGCTTGGCCCTGAAAACATCTGAGCACAATCTAAGGCAGCCTTTCCCAACCAGGGACTCTCCAAATGTGCTGGACTAACTCCCATCATCCTAGCCAGCATAGGATGATGGGAGTTGTAGTCCAAGACATCTGGAGGGCATCTGGTTGAGGAAAGTTGATCTAAGGGTTGATTGTATTGAAATGAGGCTGCCTTGGACCACACTGTACTGTCCTTTTCTTTCCAAAGTCCTCTTCCTCACATCTAGCTTGCTGTTAATGCACCTGCAAAGGTCTGTGAAGGCATGCTCTCACACGCATACGTAGGCAGACTCTCCATGCCCCAAATTCCACACATTCTAGTGTGTGTCATCCAATCTGGGGTAGGACATGAGTAATTCATCTATTTTGTGCTTTTTTTTAACGGTCTCACCTTAAAGCAACCTGGCATCTCTGCTCTCCCCATAATATTTCATCGGGTAAAGTGAAGAAATCTCATAACCCTGCCTTGCCTTGGGTCTCGAAGAAAGCCTCTTGCAGGAAACCACATACAGGCCCTGATTTAGAAAGCCACAATTAAAATACATGGCAGATATATTTTCATATAGTCCAAATTATATTGGTTGTGGAGCTATCTTTCTGTCTTGAGTTTGGGGGTTTAAACAGGGAGTGTAAAAATTCACCAACTTGTTTCCCAAGTAGCTAAAGAAGGATGCTTATTTGCACCACGTGCTCTGGAAAACGACTTGTGATGTCTTGCACCAAAACAGTGAACTTGCTTAAATTCACAAACGAATCCTAATTACATAAATTACAAATCCACATATCTCTTCAATAATGCTCCTTAACAAAGTAATAAGCAGGCCTCATTTCTCTAATGAATTAGCAATTGCATAGGCACATTAATCCTGTATCTGTCAGCCTGTTCCAAATTAGCAACATCCATCCATAATAGGCTGTCAGGAATTTTCAAAGGAAAATGACAAGGCAATGCTCTAATCTCTCCCTCTCCCTTTCTGTGTAACATTAATGCAGAGGAATTGAAGCTATGACTCTGAATGTGCTCTGATATTGCATAGGCTGGATGCTGTCCTACAGATAAGGCAGAATTTCATCTGGAAAGGGGCTGCAATCCCATGTTTCCACCTGAATTACTTTAAGCCTACACTTAATTTCTGCTACAAGCATGATTTAATTTTACTGATACACAACAGCTGTCAAGAGAACAGGCTTAGTAAAGAAACATCATAGGAAAAAATGACCTTGGTTTATATCCAGTAGCTATGACAGCAATGAAAAGGACATTTTGTGCAATGTGCCGGGGGGGGGGGGGGCTTAGCCTTGCTTTCCAATGACTGGGTTGCACAGCCGTCTCAGGCATGAGGGGAAAAGGAAGAATTCTCCAAGTTGGTTTTCTGTGACTGTGATGGGACAATGAAGTTTTGTGATGTCATTGCATGAGAAACACACCATTGGTTATTTCAAATGACAACAAAACTAGTTATTATTTAGGATGATGCTGCATTCACTGAACACCTTCAGTTAACCAAACATCCCAGACATTTTGGTGTATAGTAGTGCCTCACAACTTTCAGTAAAAATATAATAGTAAATTAAATAGTAACCAATTTACTACCTTCAAAGGCAGCTAAAATCTGCTGGTTGAGATGTCCACTTCACTGTGGAACACAGACAACTGGATTATACATGTTGGAGCAGTGATTGCTAGGGGTGTGCACGGACCCCCCGGATCGGATCGGGACCCGGATCGGGACCTCCAATTTTGTCCCGGATCGGTTCGGACAAAATCGGAGGCCCCCCGGACCGGATCGAGTCCGATCCCGACCCAAAAATCGTACATTTTTGGATCGGCCGCCATTTTTTTCCCCATAGACTTGCATTGCAATGCAAGTCTATGAGGAAAAAATGGCGGCGGGTGGGTAAGGGGGGGCCTAACTCCCTCCCCCCCCCCGGGGCCGTCCGCTGTGGACGGCCCCGGCAGGTAAACCCCCTCCCCTGCGCTCCCTACCCCCCCTGGGGCCGCCCGCTTCCATCCGCTGGCGCCCGCGGGCGCCAGCGGATAGAAGCGGACGGCTCCGGGGGGGGGGGTAAGCCCCCTTCCCCGCCACTTACCTTCTCGGCCCGTCCGGTGCCGGCGGCTACTACCAGCGGGCTCCGCGGCCTACTCTCGAGTAGCGCGCCGGGTGATGACATCACCCGGCGCGCCACCCTGGAGCAGGCCGCGGAGCCTGCTGGTAGTAGTAGGCGCTGGCGCCGGACGGGAGCCGCCGGGCCGGGCAGGTAAGGGCCCCCCTCCCCCCTCCCCCCTCCACGCGCCCCCTCCTCCCCTCCACGCACCCCCTCCTTACCTTTCCGGCCCGGCGGCTCCCGTCCGGCGCCGGCGCCTACTACTTCCAGCAGGCTCCGCGGCCTACTCTAGAGTAGCGCGCCGGGTGATGACATCACCCGGCGCGCCATCCTAGAGCAGGCCGCGGAGCCTGCTGGGAGTAGTAGGCGCCGGCGCCGGACGGGAGCCGCCGGGCCGGAAAGGTAAGGGCCCCCCCTCCCACCTCCGCGCGCCCCCTCCTCCCCTCCACGCACCCCCTCCTTACCTTTCCGGCCCGGCGGCTCCCGTCCGGCGCCGGCGCCTACTACTTCCAGCAGGCTCCGCGGCCTGCTCTAGAGTAGCGCGCCGGGTGATGACATCACCCGGCGCGCCATCCTAGAGCAGGCCGCGGAGCCTGCTGGGAGTAGTAGGCGCCGGCGCCGGACGGGAGCCGCCGGGCCGGGCAGGTAAGGGCCCCCCTCCCCCCTCCCCCCTCCGCGCGCCCCCTCCTCCCCTCCACGCACCCCCTCCTTACCTTTCCGGCCCGGCGGCTCCCGTCCGGCGCCGGCGCCTACTACTTCCAGCAGGCTCCGCGGCCTACTCTAGAGTAGCGCGCCGGGTGATGACATCACCCGGCGCGCCATCCTAGAGCAGGCCGCGGAGCCTGCTGGGAGTAGTAGGCGCCGGCGCCGGACGGGAGCCGCCGGGCCGGGCAGGTAAGGGCCCCCCTCCCCCCTCCCCCCTCCGCGCACCCCCTCCTCCCCTCCACGCACCCCCTCCTTACCTTTCCGGCCCGGCGGCTCCCGTCCGGCGCCGGCGCCTACTACTTCCAGCAGGCTCCGCGGCCTGCTCTAGAGTAGCGCGCCGGGTGATGACATCACCCGGCGCGCCATCCTAGAGCAGGCCGCGGAGCCTGCTGGGAGTAGTAGGCGCCGGCACCGGACGGGAGCCGCCGGGCCGGAAAGGTAAGGGCCCCCCTCCCCCCTCCGCGCGCCCCCTCCTCCCCTCCACGCACCCCCTCCTTACCTTCCCGGCCCGGTGGCTCCCGTCCGGCGCCGGTGCCTACTACTACCAGCAGGCTCCGCGGCCTGCTCTAGAGTAGCGCGCCGGGTGATGACATCACCCGGCGCGCCACCCTAGAGCAGGCCGCGGAGCCTGCTAGTAGTAGTAGGCGCCGGCGCCGGACGGGAGCCACCGGGCCGAGAAGGTAAGTGCCCCCCTCCTCCCCCCCCCCGCTGTCCACTTTCATCGGCGGGCGCCCGCTGGCGCCCGCCAATGGAAGCGGCGGTGGGCGCCAGTGGGCGCCCGCCGATCCGCCGATCCGCCGAACCGGTTCGGAGCTTTTTCGGACCGGTTCGGATTGGATCGGCCGATCCAGCTGCGGGATCGGAAATCGGATAATTTATCCGATTTCCCACTGGACCGGACTCGGATCGTGGATCGGGTCCGATCCAGTGCACATCCCTAGTGATTGCATCAAATAAAGGTGCAAGTTAAGGGTTAATTTCTTCTTCTGTAGATGCAGTGACGGAGGTCACTCTGGATGCAGAGCTAATTAACAGTTCTGGATGTATAA
This sequence comes from Anniella stebbinsi, assembly GCA_029215795.1. NCBI lineage: Eukaryota > Metazoa > Chordata > Lepidosauria > Squamata > Anniellidae > Anniella > Anniella stebbinsi. Next base: position 69,112,744 of record JARDYH010000002.1, on the reverse strand, counting down.
GAAAGCCTTGGGTGCAAATAGAGGCCACAAGGAGGTGGACATTTCCTAGCCGCTATCTGGAGCCAACCACATTTCCTTTTAGCCTGGGTTTCTTGTGTATAAGAAGACTAGCATGTTCAGTATATTTAGTAGTAGTGGTCCTGGTTTCATTCTGTTAAAAGTCTGGGTTAATTTGCTCTGCTGTTTTATACTTCTAGCTGCTTAGCCAGGAGGGTGTCTGTGTAAAGTTTGGCTTTACCTAGGCTTATGGGAATTGAAGTCCAAAAGATTTGGAGGATACTGGGTTGCCTATCTCTGCTATAAAAAATCTCAGTCCCGACACATTTTGAGCACAGGGTTTTTTGCCAAGGGACAAGGAAAATCAGACTCCCATTACAATTTCTGGAGAAAACTGGTTCGAAAAAGAACTACTGACTCCTGCAGTGGAAACAATCAGTGTTGCTCTACTTTCTCATACACCTATGCTATTCTCCATGCACTGGCTCTGCAAAGAAAAGAACCATTTCTAAGTTTAGAATTTTTCACCAAGGCTCAACTCTTTGGCTGGGTTTGGACAACAAGGTAAGCAATGGGGGGGCGCCTCTTGCGTTGCTTATTGTGTCATCTGGAGGGGGACAGACAACTCATGGTGCACTATTTTCTTGAAATAAGCAATGGAGAAAATCAATGGGCTGCTCCGTTGCTAATCTGGAGACCCATTGATTAAAATGTTGAGTGGCGGGCTCCGTTGCATGTACCGTGCATTATTTCCATTGGCCATAGAGTTCTCTGGCAGGAGTAGCTGAAAGCACCCCTGCAGCTCCTGTACAGCCGGCAGAACTTGCAATGCATGATGGGATAGGTCCGGGAGGACTGAAGGAGTAGATCCAGCTACTCGGAAAGACAACGGGACTTTCAGCCACGCGACGGGGGTGGGTGGGACAACATGTCATGTGGGGAGTACCGGCAACACAACACACGGTGAATTGCCTATTCCCAACTCCCAACCCCCATTGCAAAGTGTTGTCCGAACTCAGCCTTTAAGTTTGACTTTTTAAACTTGAGATCAAATACCAGCTAAGAAGCAATATACGAATGACTGTACAGGTGGGTTTGTACATAGAAGACTCCTGCCGGCAATCTTTTCCTTAACAGGGGGATGAATTAGATGATGAGAACATGGCACTATGTATAACAAGAAAGCTTTTGTTAGCTTAATTGTGTGGGGATTGTTGTCATGTGGAGCAAATGTTGTTAAGAAGAACTTAGCTATACTTGGAGACCTGCAGCCAAACGTCAAAACAATTCCTGTGTTGCCTCATAGGCAAATCCACAATAGTAAAGTACTAATTGTTGTCTTTCTTTGTAGGTGGGTAAATGAGCACTATATGGGAAGTCCTATCTTTAAGACAAAGAAAGGAAAGGAAAGGGAGAGGTTTAGTACTTCCAGTCAATTGGGTGTGTTCTCTAAATATAGTCTATGACCCATTGAAATCTGAAAGATAGCCTTTCCTTAGGTTATTGTCTGTTTTTGTATAGGTGTCACGTCTCAAAACAATATTTGTAACATACTCTCTTTAGTGTCAATAAGGTGACTCTGAGGCATTGCCTAGATGCTTTGAAAGCAGTGTGGTCACTGTGTAGTGGTGCTGCATCGGTTATATGATGCAGCAGCCACCTTGCAGCCATTGCGGGGCTTTCCTGCAAAAATGTGATTTTCAAAAGTTGGGAACTTACCCTGACTTTTTCTCTGGAACGAGGCTAGTACAGGGCACCCATCATCTAACTTCACTCTGGCATCATGGTAGAGGTATCCCTGGTTGGATGGCAACCCTGATCGGTCATTGTCCATCCGGGCAGAGGGCAGGGAGCAGGCCCGGTGAACCGAATGGCCATCACAAAGCCCACGCCCTCCCTCTCCTTCGGGATTAGCTGCTGCCACCCCACAGCAGAGAAAGCACGGGGTTCCCTAAATGCAGTGGCAACCCAGTACTGTCAAGACAGACCCCAGTGCAGTTGTTTTGAGTTTTGCAGATGAGGAATGTTAAAACAGTGTGTTTAGTAGCATGTCTGACTGTAACTTTTCAACAAGTAAGTATGATTAGGGTTACAGTCCTAACCATCAGCACTTCACTTTTACAAAATGTCTTTAGGTTAGGGTGGCTGAGTATGCTATTTTACAGGGGGCAGTCCTCCATTTGAAGGCATCCTCTGTTTGAAGGGTTGTCCTATTCTATTGCAATTTAAAGATAATGAACAATAAGAACCGTTGCCCATCAACTATTAGCACCCGAACAGCAGGCTGAAAAGGCAGGCACACTGGTCACCTGGCCACAGTCTTCCACATTATTGTGAGATGTACTGTATTTATATTTAAATTCAAAAAATAATTTCTAAATATTCATCTATACCTATACATGACCAGATGCAATTTTTATGAAAATTTGTGTCCTTTCCCCCCTCTTTTTTGATGTTGTATTTCCTCTTTTCAAGTGATTCAGAAGTTACCAACCCTGACTCCCAGGGACATATATAGGCTGAGGCAGATGGGTCTCAGTCCTTGTAAACAAAACTCTCACTCTATTACGAGTAGGGATGTCTGCTGCTGGGAAATCTGGCCCTTTTGGGGATCGCTGGATTTCTGCATGGCCCCCAACTAAGCTTCCATTCGGTTTCTTCCCAAAATCTGGGCAATTTTTCATTTGTAAAATTTGTGTAAATAGCAATTTGTACAAATTTTGATTGCAATTTGCATAATTTGCACAAATTACAGCTGCAATTTGTTCACATTATGCAACTTACGGCTGAAATTTGCACAAATTATGCAAATTGCAGGTGCAAATTTGCACTAATTGCTATTTATGCAAATTTAAAAAAAATTATACATTGCAGACTTAAAACAAAACACACATCCAAAATCTGAGAACTGGTCTGACTCGATGCCAAAGTCCACAGGGCCAAGGTAATGAAAGGTCGACAAGCTCCATTCCTCCAACATCCCTTATTATGAGCTCCATGGCTCCGCTGCTCTATTCCTGACCCTGCAGTGCAACAAAGGTGATGTGAATTGCAGTGTTCCAGTGCCAGCTACAACTGCAGGAAGTGTGCCCAGCTACTGACATGCTGCAATTTACCCTCGTCCCATCCTTGCATCTAGGAGGCACATCTGAAAACCAGGAAGAAAATGGACGCAGAGACAAGAACATGCCCTTTGGGAACAGAGGACAGGAGTTGGAGGAATCAGGAAGGCAAGAGCTCTCCTTGAGGAAGAGAAGAAGGAGTGGTCAGAGCAAGGCCAGTCACTCTTCCCTTGACTGAGAAAGTGCACATGATGATGGTGTGGCACAGCCTGAGCAAGGAGGGATGGGAGGAGGATAGGCAAATGCTGTCTGGGTGAACTGTCCCTCAGCCTCAGCCAGTGACTTTCTCTTCTTTTATAGGAGGGGAATTCTTCCCTCCTACAGGAATCACCAGGGAAGGGAGCAGAAGCTGTAGAAAAAATATGTCCCCCTCACCATGATATTATGGAGTACAGGAGAATGGGGAACCAGAAGGTCAAGAACTTGAGCTCTTCTTCATTGTTGGAACTTCTGGTCTTAGGTGGGCATTGCTGCAGCCAGGCAGGATTCAGAAGGGAGGTTGGAGAGGCAGCAGCATCCTTATTAAGTTATCTTACTTTTCTTGAAGATCATTTGTTGTTGATTGGCTGTAGGGTGCTTTTGGGTTCCCTTTCATTCCATTTGGGACACAGAGACAAAGTTTTATTTCTTTGTCAACCACTCAGGCAGGCAACTTTTGGCCATGCTCAGTTTGGGATCACTCTGTTAACCAAACATACTGGAAATGTAGTTTCTATTGCATTCAGAAACAGTATTTAGTCTAATAAGACACTTTATCTTCAAGTAAATGAACTTGCTTAGTAGTCTTGAATGTACACTGAGAGAGCCAAACAGAATTTGTCTCTTGTCTCTAAACAGATATAAGAGCCAAACTACACAATACACTTAATTGTGTAGCATGTAGATGAGGCTTATCTAGTTTACGCATGAGTTGCCTCAGTTTGGATTGGGAACATCATGCTCAAGGAGAGGAGGATTAAAATGCCCCCATGTGCATATCATTGCTACTTTAGCAATATTGCTTAACAATGGGCATTAGTTCTTCTAACTTTAGCTTAGGGTGGGCGGGAGATTATAGCTTTTAATACATTAAGTCTGTTGTGCATGACAGGCGTGTTTCACAGGAGACCAACATTTTGGGTTGGCCTTGCTAGCCAAGCCCACAGTTGTAGTCACCAAGTTTCTCTCCTCCTGGAAAGACCACTCTACCCCTTTTCTTGTGGGATAGCTTCAGATCCTGATGATCCAGAGCCTCCCCTATCCCTCCCACACCTTGCTTTTGATTCTCCCCCTTCCCCCACTCCAATGTTTTAGTATGACCAATGGATCTATTCTAAGTATGACTAGGTCTTGCTCCAACCCACTGTGTGTAAGTAGACATTAGATTAGTGTTGCCATTTAAAATGTTAGATCAGTGTGGATCTACACCAAAGGTAGCAAACTTTCTCACCATTAGGCCATGTCTACACATGACGCACAGGGGATCCCAGTGGCAACCAGGGATGAGCAGAGACTTTTCCTGGGTTAACTGAAACCTTGGTTATCCTGATTTTTCCTGCGGTCACGGGAACATCCCAAGCTCTGCGGGGGTGTGGCTAAATATCCTGGCTTCTTCCCACCTCCTTGTGAGTAAATGTGGCTTCCAGAATGGCCATGGAGATGTTTGGGGTGGGGGTGGGGGGCCTTCGTGGGTGGGGGGCAGCAATTTCACCATTCTTGGGATGTCGGGGGTGGTTTGGAAGCACAGTTTTGCAGGGGCTTAACTTGCTGTTTCGCCGGATCGGAGTCACGCAACCGGCTCTTCTAAAAAAAAATGGCACCTGTGACATTCCTCTTCCCTTCAGGATGTCATACAGCCATATAGAAGCTGGGGGAGGAACACGGAACCAGGTAAGTCAACGATCCTCCGCCTCCCTCCCACTAGGCCATTAGGGGTATAGAGGGAGGGAGGATGATTCCGGAAGTAGCTTATACACACCATCAGCGCACAGGGACCAGTCAGGGGCCATCCCAGGCAAACAGCCTGGTGTAGAAATGGCCTTAGTGTCAGTTTCCCCAACCCCACCACCAAAGATGCTGAGACTTATCCATGCATGAATTTGAATCTTGGTTGGCTCTGTCCACACATCTGCTTTGACTGCTGACAGTCTCACTGCCAAGCCAGCAACTTGCAGAAGCACTAAATTAACTTAAAACAACAACAGAAAAACAACCTTTTTACAATGATATTTTTATCTTTGGCCCTTTCTACACCAGGCTTTTCACTTGGGATACCCCCCGGCTGGTCCCTCTGAGTCCAAATGACGCACAGGGACTCCCTGGGGTGGGGGTTGGGGGCAGGCACAGGATTTTCCAGGGATAAGGGAACCTTGGAAAATCCAGATTCTTCCGTGGCTCCAGGAGTTCCCAGGACCGCATAAGAGCAGCAGCACAAATGGGCATGGAGCCATGCCGCGTGGCTCCACGCCCATCAGGGAAGGGGGGGACCAAGTCCGCCATCCCCAGATGGCAGGGGAGGGCCCCCCAATTTTGCCACATTTTAAAAAATATATTATTATTGGAGCTCTAGCACTCTCTTCTCCGCTTGAACCACAAAATGGCGGCCACGACAATCCGGGAGCAGCCCGGGTCATCTCATTTCTGATGAGAATTGAGAGAACCAACCCCAGAAGCAGCTACGTCCAGGATTGCCGGCCATCCACCCTCTACACCCCTATGGTGTAGAAAGGGCCTTTGTCCATGCCAAGGCAAACAAGCAAGCTCAATGTTTTGCTTTGTTTTATAGCTACATTATGTATTTACCTTTAATGAAAGGGAAGTCAAAGCAAAATGAATGGATGTAAAACAATGTAGTGGGTCTTGTTAACTAATATGTTTAAGTTGGAATGCAGTAAATTCTATGACTGCCATGCTGTGAAAGAACATGGAGAAATGCAGGCCTTGTTAAATTTACCTCAGCATATACAAATGTGATTCCTAATTAAGAAATGGCTTGTATGTTAGCTGGAAAATTACATTTTACATGCAGCCCTGAATAGGATGGCCACAGGCTCCTGTACATTTACTAGCTCTATAGAAAAGCAAATGTCAGCAGAAATTCCCTCTTCAATACAACTTGTCCTCTTTTGCATCTGGCTATCTTGACTCAGAGCTTAAAACGGAATGCCTCAGGATTTAAAGTTCTTGTCAGGGCCATATACTGAAAGAATAAATATAGTCACAACCAAGCATCAAGTATGCTGATTTCACATTTTTTTAAAAAAAATATCCAAATTGGATTTTGAAAGAAATACTTGAAGCTGCAAACGAAAAAGATTTTTTGCATCCCCAAATCTGCATGTCTCCATGTATTTACTAGGACATCCATCTACAGCTGTGTTGAAGTAAGTGGTTCTTCTATTGCTGCAAGGTATTTCCTGTTATTTACATAGCCTAAATTAAACTGGTATCCAAACATTTCAGTGACCACTACGGTTAACATTTTATTCAAGGACACAGGGACATCAGTCTTTCTCAGTTTGACACATGGGGAAATGAGGCACTGACACTGCAATCTGAATCACATTACTTGGTACTAATTTTATTTCTTTAATTAATCCATTTATTTGGCTATAATCTTATAGCACAAAGACACTACACACATATTAATAAAATCATAGGCAATATACATTTTTCTAAAGAAAACAAATTTAAATAAAATACAATTTCAAAATATCTGTCAGCAGCAAATAACATTAAAGTTTTCAATTAAAAGCCAATGAAAAGCAGATTACGTGTTGGTGTTGAGGTTGTTTTCAAAAAAACCTCTTAAAGAAGCCCCAGATAAGGCCAGTTGTATCTCTCTTTGCAGGAAATTGCATAAGATAGGGGCCATCACTGAAAACACCCTATATCTAGTGCTGACCAAATTTACTGAACTTGAACAACAAGAAGGGCCTCCAAAGATTAACATAAAACATGGCATGTAGATATGGGTGTAGCTGGTACTTCAAATGGCCTGCCTCAAATCATCTAGGGCTTTAATGGTCAAAACTAGTCCTTGGAAATGGGCCAGAAATGCACTGGCAACCTGTGCTGCTGGTGTACAATTGATGTAATATGATCTGACAGTCTAGCTTCATGAAGGACTCAAGTGGCCGCCTTCTGAGCCAGCAGAAGTTTTCAAGTCATCTTCAAAGGCTGCCACAGATAGAGCACATTATTGCGGTCTAGTCTCGATGTAACTAGGGCAGTCTGGGGCCAGGTCCACTTTCTCTAGAAAGACTCACAGCTGACATACCAATTGAAGTTGACAAGATGCACATCTGGCTACTGTTTTCCACAGCAATGAGTCGAGAAGAACTCCCAGGCTACAAATGTAGTCCTTTGGGGGAGTGCAACCCTGTTCAATACCAATTGAATCTCTCTATGCAGATCAGCATAATTCCCACCCAATCATGGCTACATTACACTTAGACTGCCAAATAGCAGAGGCTTTCTAGGAGGTTCACAATTAAAACCATAAAACACAATAGGTCAGAATAAATTTAAAACTTTAAAAGTTAAAAATGCCATATAAAATCAAAATAAATTACAGTCCAGGGAAAAGCTGTGTAAACAGATACGTTTTCAAAAAGTGTTTAAAGGATGTTTCATTTTTTGCCTCCTGAACTGCATGAGGTTTTTCCTGATGGTAGGTGCTGCTACAGAGAAGGTCTGCTGTCGAGGTTCTTCATGGTGACATTCCGTTCATTTCGGAATGAGCAGCAAGGTCTCTTCGGAAGACTGTAAATGTCGTTCACCCTCATCCATCCCAAAAATGCTTTCAAGCACCTATTTAGGAGTTCCACAGCCTCCCTGGGTAAGTAGATGGGAAACAGAGGTAGAGCTATGTATCATCCACATATTGGTGATGCTGTGGCCCACATCTCTTGGATGCTTAACCCCAATTTTAAGTAATGATTGTTTCCTTTGGACTTGCTTCTGGACAATACATCATATGATTGGATTGTGATGTGAGCAGTTTAAACACTATGAAATAAAAGATGTTTGCAGCTAAATGAGAAATAGGAGGCAACTCCTTGAATCTCTCCAATTCTGAGCAGTAGTATATAACTCCTAGAGCATCATCATGCAGGGGGAAATTGTGTTTGCTTACCGTCGCTTCTCCACCCATGCGTTTGTCCCTCATTACTTCCTCTTTTGAAAGAGGAAGTAAACAACATGCATACGGCCCATTCAGTGGGCTGTTTTGATCGTATTGCTTCTGCACACACAGGAGATAGCGGCAACTTCTGTCTTTAAAAATAAATCAGACTTACTGGGGTGATTTTTGTGGCACGAAGAAGGCTAAAAGGGGCGGGAGGCACACAGGAGGCAGACGATGTCATGAGAGGGACCTGCGAAAATCCGTGAGTGCGAAAATCCGTGAGCCCAGTAATGAGAATGCAGTAAAATACTCATCTGATGGAGCTCCTAGTCTCCTCATTCTGCATACCCATATACTAATCTTCCTTGTCTCTTGGAAGAGATGATATGCACCATACATTTCCTAATTTCTGTATAGCAAGAATAGAGAACCTTTGGCCTGCAGGCCAAATGCAGACCTCCAGGGCTCTCAGTCTTCCAAATTCAGCCCAGGCCATACTCCCTCACCCAGGCCATGCCCCATTTCCTCAGGCCACACTTATCACTGCCCCTACTCCAGGTTATTAATATCATGTTCTATATCCTGCTTTGTCCTCCAAATACAAAGCTGATTGAGGGAGCCTTGCACCAATCAGAAAGGAGAATGCCAAGTTGCTAATGTCCTCTTCTCACCCCCATTGTGTACTAAATAGAAGAGTCACGCCTGTAACTCCACCCATTTGGGGCTCTGACCAGACCCACTGCTGGAAAGTGGTTTTGATCTCAGCAGGAAAAAAGTTCCCAGCCTGCTATTTGGTCTGCTTCTTTACAAAGGGGACACAAGGAAATAATAAAGCAGCAACTTATGGTGTCATTTCGTTTTTGTTTTTGAAAAAGCGTGATTTGTTTATATAAGGTTGAGTAAAACTGTATTTATTTATTTATTTATTTTCTTAAGGTCTTCATGTACATCTTGAAAGCTATTCTTCTTTTGAATGTGACTGTTCACAAGCAACCATGTACTGAGTAATGTCTTCTAATATTAGGAGTTTCCATTCTAATAACAAATTCACCTTGCTTGAATTTCAGATGAACTTTTATTTTCTTTTATACCTGCCTGAACTCTGATTTACTTTTATATCTGCCTGCCTTATGTGTCCCAGTCACTTTCCTGCCACATACCTGGCACGTGTTGTTTACCTACTTGCCTTTTTGAGAAATTGCATTTATTATCTTCCATACACGTGACATATTCAGCAGGTGTATGCTAATTTATTTCCCAAGCCGCTGTTAAAACAATGTCCTAGTTTCTACCCCTGTAGGAAAAGTACAGGTAAAAGTTTTTAAAAAGAAAGAATTCTGGTCTTCATCCAAATGTTGAAGTCAAGCCAATAATTTCACAGATTCCATTCTAGTTCCATTACTGTAATTAAATATCAAGTGAATAGACTTTAGAAAGAGCTGAGATAACTCCTTTGTGTTTAGGAACAGAATTCACCTATGATTTACCTTCCACCATCCAAGAAACCACTGATTAGTGAGTCTGCACGCCTTGTGCGACCTCATCTCCCAACGTACATTTCTGAGGCAATGAGACATTTCTGGAAAAAATAAATTGCCAATAAGAATCTGAGGCGGAATCAGAACCTTTTCTTATTCTAGAGAAAAGTTAGAATTAACACATACTACATACAGAATCGTTTATGTATACGAAATAGAAGAGGGAGTGTTGCATTTTTGGTAGTGTATGGGTGTCATTGAAGCCTGTAGATCTCCTGAATACAGTCCCCTTCTGTAAACCATGCACAACCGCAAAGATGACCAGAGGGGCCTGTGACGACAAGACTTTAACAGTATCCCAATGCTGGAAGAGTAGTTTTCTAGGCAAAAACATGATCAAAACTATAATTGTACATGCTGATTCCCATTTCATGCTTTTCTGGATTGTGGTTTAGGTGCAGTGCCAGCTCCAGTTCATGGGGTACTCTTAAAACAAAATGCCCTCAGCTGGCAAGGTCTTTCTGAGTGGGCCTATCTCCTACTTTCCACTGTCACTGCTACCCAATGCCAGCTCCAGGCTTTTGAAGGCCCTTGGGCAAAGCACTCTCAATGCGTTTACCGATTCACCACCATTGTCATTAGCTGCCATTGCTCCTCATATTCCTTCTCATCATTGCTACCTCTTGCTTACTTGACAGGCAGACAGCCAGTGAGCCAGTGAGCAAGTAGGCAGTCACATCTACTTCTCCTCCTTCTCACTATCACTATTGTCTGGGCCAGAGTGAGAGCAGGTGAACAAGCAGGGGGTAAGGGTGAAGAAGAAGAACAACTTGGTAAGGGGAGGGCTCTTGTCAATGGGTCCCTGCTGGGGTGTGGGCCCTCAGCAGGAGCCCTGCTGCTGCCCGTTCACTTGCCCTTTACCTCTGGGCCAAATCCACAGAACTGTTCAGATGAAGAGTGCAAAACAAGTGGAGGATGCTGCTTACATTCTTGGGGCCTTTTCTCACTGCTTACATGTTTGGAGACAAAAGGTGAAAAGGCAGAGTCAGGCCCTTTCCGCACCAGCCATTTTCCCCATGGCTGCCCCTGCCTGCTCACGGAGAGTCCGCATGATGCACAGGGCATCCCGCAAGCAGGCAGGGGCCAGCCTTCCATATTCCCGGGAGTTCAGGGAATAGTGTTATCCTGATTCGTTCCATGCTCCCGGGAGGGCAGCAAGATGGGCGGCTGGTGTGGCCGCCCATCCCAGGTGCAGCCGCGCTTACCCACGAGTAAGCGTGGCTGCACCGATGGCCACGGAGCTGCACTGCGTGACTCCAAGGCCATTGGGGGAGACAGCAAAATCTCCATCCCCAGGATGATTGGGGGGGGGGGGCAGATCGCACGCTGAGATTTTTTTTTAAAAAAACTTACTTTTGCGGAAGAGTGCTCGTGAGCTACTCCATGGATCGTCCGGGGGAAAAATGGCCGCCGCAATTTGCGATGGTCTGAGAGAAGCCCAGGCTGTTGCGGTGCGGTGCAGCCTCATCACGTCGGATCCGGAAGTACTCACTTCCGGGTTTGGCCTCTTCCAGCCCTCTCTGCCCCTATGGTGCGGAAAGGACCTCAGTGAGGAGCAGGAGCAGGAGGCTTTAGGGAGTTAGGAGTGGGCCCCTGCAAGGCTGTGGGCCTCAGCAGGTACCCGGTGATGCCAACCCCTGACACTGACACTAATTGGGTGTATATGGATGGACATAGTAACTGTATGGATGGTTAAAATGTTGTATGGTGTACATGGATGGACATAGTAACTGTATGGATGGTTAAAATGTGTTACCTTCATGATACTCTACTTAGATTCATATGTGCCACCACCCATAAGAAAGCATACAAAATGGACTATACCATTTGTGTGAGCAGCTCTGCATGTAGGTTGAGTGATTTTAGTTATTACCACAAATTGTAAATCCTCAAAAGAGGGCTTGTTTCATGATGGTTAAAATTGCCAAAATTGTATGAGTCACACTAAAGGCTTACCACATACAGCTGTGTGCCCACATGATTGCATTTGAAGTGGTAATCCAGGGAAGTGTCTGCCATATGAATTGAGCTTCTGAGTGACCATACTATAGTCATGGTGGCAAATGTTGCTATAGCAACATATACTGCTGTTTCAGTTATGAGGTGTAGTTGACAAAGCGTCTGTTGCACCTCATGAGCAAAGTTTGATGGCAACAGTGTCTCACTGGATCAGGCTGTTAGAAGAGAATGACTCAGAACCTATCTACACTGTACCTTGGAATGTTTTAAATAGTATTTTAAAACGTTCCAAATAGGTGCAGTCTAAAACGCCTTAGGCCACATTAAGCAGTACTCACGTTACAGGAGAAAAATTCTTCAGTCTTCAAAGCGGTGTATGCAGTCTCACACCCTTCTGTCCATCTCTTTCTGTTTCATTTTTACAATGAGTTTAGTAGGCTGACTATATGAAAAGGAGGACAGGGCTCATGTAACTTTAACAGTTGTAGGGGAATTTCAGCCAGTATCATTTGTATGCAATTAGTTCCTGGTGAAATTCCCTCTTCATCACAACAGTTAAAGGTGCATGCACTATACTAGAGTGATCATATACAAAAGAAGGCAGGGCCCCTGTAACTTTAACTGTTGTGATGAAGAGGGAATTTCACCAAGAACTAATTGCATACAAATGACACTGGCTGAAATTCCCTTTTCTCTACAACTGTTAAAGTTACATGAGCCCTGTCCTCCTTTCCATATGGTCAGCCTAAGTTTAGGGCAAAGCATTCTGGGTGCTGTAGTTCAGTCACTCACTTCCTCCTTAGTTCCCCTTTCATTCCCTAGCTTTCAATGAGTATAGGGCTAAGCATTGTGGGTGCTGTAGTTCACTCGCCCACTTCCTCCTTAGCCCCTCTTTCTTCCCTACCAATTAACTGCTAAGCATTTGGATGCAGGTAAATGAAGCACTGCCCCCACGAATCACAAATGGTAAGGAAGGACACATTATTTTACTTAAAATGATTTATTAAAAGTAAAAACCATTGTATATAGCTGAAGTGAGTTTTAAAAAACATCAGGTATACATCGTTCAAGGGAATGCGTCGAGTGGCCCAAAGAGTTTTCCTAACCCTTATGAAACGTTACAAAGCCAGAGTGTAAATCGGCTCAAAGTGCTCCATTGAGATTGTGTTTTATATTTACATGCAGTGGCAATATATTTATATTTCTGTTTCCCACAAAACAACATATGTAGAACATGTTTCCCCATTCTATTAGGGTTCCCTTAAAGTTAAGCAAATGCAGTGCTTGTTTTGATCAAAAGAACAATTGCCTTCTGTTCCTTGCATTTCATGTATAAGTTTCAGAATTTTGAATACTGGAGTGTTCCCAACATGGTGCCCTCTAAATATGCTGGCTGGGGATGTCTGGAGTAGTAGTCAAGCATATCTGGAGGGCTCCACGCCAGGGAACATTGTTCTAGTGGCTCAACAGGGCCAGGAACCATTTGATTCTACTTCTGGACCCCTTGGAAACAATAGAGCTAAAAGTAAGATTACCAGATATTCTGTGAACTTTGCATTGGCATAACGCTACTAACAATGAGAAAAAGAGGGCCATACTCTTTCTTAGGGCAAAACTCCACAGTGCACATTGATACATATACCTGCAGCCTGGTGGCCCATTTTGAAGAGAAACGTCTTCTCCTGGAAATATTTATTTATTTGTTTATTTAAATCATTTATTTGCCTTTCAGGGCAAAGTCCTTACAAGGCAGCTTACAATAAAATATTGAAAGCAATAAAATATTAAAAATATTAAAAGCAATAAAACAGCAATTAAAACAATAAAACTAACCATAAATCCAGCAGGAACAACAATAGCAGCAATAATAACAATAACAGCAATAACAATACTCATCATGCGAAGGCCTTCATAAAAGAAAACGTTTTTAAGGCCTTCTTGAAGGCCTGCAAGGAAGGTGCATGGCGGACCTCAGATGGAACTTTGTTCCAGAGATTTGGGGCCACTGCAGAGAAGGCCCTCTCCCGTTTGGACACCCACCTAATTTCTCTCACTGATGGGGAAATGAGAAGGGCCTCTGTTTCTGATCTTAAAGTGTGGGCAGGCTGATATGGGTGAAGGCGGTCCTTCAAGTAGCTTGGTCCCAAACCATTTAGGGCTGTAAAGGTCAAAAACAACAGAAAGGCTGTTTAGGGAGCACACAGGGGCTGATATGGGACATTTAACCATTTCTCCATCTACCATTTCCATCAATCTTCCAGTAGCTTCTTCCCTACGCAGGTTTCAAATGTATGTTTGTAAGAACCACTCCTCATCCATCACTTCTCTGCTTCTGGTTTTTCCTCGTTCTCTTCTTCTTCTTCCAATGGCAAGTACTGCTCCAAACCATCCAGAACAGGTAATCCCCTGTTGGTGTAGAATACAGTGACCAGACTGGCAACTTTGAATGGCAAAAAGGACCATTTAACACTGGTCCTTAAGGAGCTTCAGTGGCTGTTACTTAATTACTCTGGGTTATTTTAATGACGGGTGTTTTTTTTACTGTTTTATTAGTTGATCTTATGGTATTTTATCATATTTTTATCTTGTAAGCAACTTTGGGATTTTTTAAAAAAAGTAAATAAATCTTCTGAAATGAATAAACAAATAAATAAAATTCAGTAGTACAATTTCCAAAGCTGTTTGCGACTGCTTTGGTTAGCTGAATAGATGCATCCTGCCTTGTGTTTCCCTCCACATATATCGTGCTCATGTTTTAAGATCTTTTGAAGAGACCTTGATACAGCTTCACCTCCTATCTGAGATGTGGTCGGCGGTCCCGATGTCTACGGCTTTCTCAGTCACAACATGCAGCCTATAGAACTCCCTGCAAAAGTTTGTATTGGCAGGTGAGTGGTAGCCTTTAGAAAAATAGTGTGATATTTAGGAGGGATTTTGCAGATAGTTACTGGAATTGGATATCTTGATTTAATGTTGCTAACACTTTAAGGACTGTGCCCAGTTTTTGTATGTGGAAGGTTTTATGGTGAAATCCAATGAGCTGTTTTATTGTGTATTATTACATCGATTTTTAACTGTCGGCCTCTTTCGGAGCTTTGCCTAGGAAGTGAGGTACAAACTGAAGAATTTATTTATTTAAAACCAAATTAAACAGGTATGTTTGTCACTGAGGACTGCAATTTCAGTTGGTAAGATGGACAGGTGTATTTATCTATGGACCATCATAGATAAATACATCGCCTGATATCACTGCAAACAGCCTTCGATGGAACCAGTTCACACACTGAAAGCAATCCAGCCTAGAACTGTGTTATCAAGAATCAAGCAATGTACATATATGTGGGAATTGGTGCCTGGTTTTGGGAGACTTGTGGAAAACTTGAAGCATGAGTTTAGAGGACTGCTGCAATCACGTTCTGAATATTTCAAGAGCAAGGCTAGCCAATTGAAAAAGTGGCAGAAATATCTAACCAACCGTATGGTTGTGGGATTTGCTGAAGTTTTCCCTGAAGCTCAGGATAGGGTGACTTCTTTGTCGTCACGCCTTGTGGGGCAGCGGACAGGTACATACCCAACACAGGGACTGTTTATACTACAAGAAATTTCAGAGGCAAAATGACCCGATGAAAGGATGTAAGGGGGACTCTGTGCATAATAGTTACCCTTGTGCTTAGCCCCTTCCACTGAAATCAATGGGACTTAAAAGTGTTCAATTTCAGCTGGATCTCTCACAGATGAAAAAATTGTCTGGCCCAAAGCCTGTTGAAATTGACAAGGTTACGCATTGTCCTTAAGTTTACACTTACACCTTAAGTGCTTTAATGGATCTGTGCCAAAGTAATAAATCATTACACCGAGATTACAAAAATAACATTTCATAACTTACATTGTCACAGTTCTGTTTTGTACATATACGTGTACATATAAAATTATATGGCGAATCTTCCCACTTGACCATTATTCCTGTCTTTATTGGTTCGTTAATTGTGGGTTCAGTCATAGGACAGGGGGCAAGGAACCTATGGCCCTCCAGAAGTTGTTGGAGCCTCAGCCAGCTTGGTCAAGAGCTGGGGATGATGGGAGTTGTACCCCAACAACATCCAGGGGATCAAAGATTCTCCACTCGTGACTTAGGGTGTATACACACCAACACCCTTCTCATTTTTATCCCCTGCCCCATCCATTTCTCTTTTTTTGTACCATCTCATCTTGAAAGAGCCTTTACATGTTTTTCATTTAGGAACATAGGAAGCTAACTTATACTGAGTCACACCATTTGTCCATCTAAGCCTTGTATTATTGACACTGAGGCCCTTTCCACACCAGGCTTTTTGCCTGGAATAGCCCCCAGCTGTCCCTGCCCCTGTGAGTTCAAATGATGCACAGGGAGTCCCAGGTGAAGGGGGGTGGGGGGCATGGGATTTTTATGGGTTAAAAGGAACCAGAAAAACCCTGAATCTTCTGCGGTCCCGGGAACTTCCCGGGACTGTGGAAGACAGCAGCTGCCCAGGGTTTCCAGCCCTGTCTGGAGACACGAGGGTTGAACCTGGGATGTTCCACATGCAAACCATGTAGAGAGCTCAGGGCGGGGGATCCCGGAAATAGCTACTTCTGGGATCAGCACACCCAATCCTCATCATCAGTGCGATGACCTGGGCTCCTCCTGGGTCACTGCACATTGCATTCGCCATCTTTGTTTTTTTAGTTCTGGAGAAGAGTGCACGAGCACTCCGATGAAACGGTGAGTCTTTTTTTAAAAAACAAAATCAGTCATGTGGGCCCCCAGCCCCTTCCCTGCCTTCCCAGGGGTGGAGAAACTGGTGCCACCCTCTCCCCTGCTGGGCATTGAGCTGCACAGTGCGGCTCCATGCCCATTTTGCAGCTGTGCGTACTCGCGAGTAAGCACGGCTGCACTCGAGTTGGGTGGGCACATTCGTCCGCAGTCCCTGGAACTTCCTGGAACCATGGAAGAATCGGGATTTTTCTGGTTTGGGTTTTCCCAGAAAAATCCTGTGCCCCCCACTCCCGGGACTCCCTGTGCATCATTTAGACTCACAGGGAGCAGCCAGAGGCCATCCCAGGGGTTTTGCCTGTTGTGGAAAGGACACATGTGCTTTACTGAGCTATGGCTCCTCCAGTTTAAATTCTTTTCCCAAAATTGTACGTGTAATGTAAGCAAACCAAATCAAAATGCTGATTTTTAGCAATGGCATCCATGCACTAAGTTCAATGGTTTGGATGCATGATGGGTTTCAAAAACACACTAATGCTAATTGAAAGGAAAGACACTCCAGCTATGAAGTAGAATGTATGTGATAATGGTGAGGAAGAGCCACGTCATAAGACTGCATCCACACCAATTGCACAAAAAAGATGTATCCCTCTAGAGAGATTCTGTGCACAGATGTGACTGAAACACAGTTCCCCGGATACAGTGTGTGAACACAGCTCTTTCTCAGTGAAGGCCAGCAGCAGTCCATATAAAACACTTTTTGTGTGAACAGATCCTGAAATCTGATATGCACTTACCTGGAAGTAAACTGCATTGAGCTCAATAGGGCTTACTTCTGAGTAGGCATGTCTGGGATTGCAGTTTGATATAAATGTAAGTCTACACTCCTTGGCATTTTCATCTATCTTCATGTACTCTGTGTGAAATTTGTCCATGGTGACATGCTAGAGGAAAGGGCAGGATGCAGCTTTTGCCTTAAGTCTGTCGCTTCTGGGCCAATGGGACTTTTTGCCATAAACCAGTCACTTCTGGCCCAATTCATTTTAAATGTTATATGTGATCAAACATTGCAATTGTAAACTTGGAGAATTGCTATAGCATCTTGGGGGCGGCAGGAAGTTGAGCAGATGAATACAGCAAATGTTTGACTACTCCCTTTTCAAACGCACTCATAGGGATTTGTGCACCCTGGGATACCCCAACAAAGCATTCTCATGTGTGTGTGTTTTATAAGCCAGAGAATAGTTTGGTTTTGTGACTCAGAGAATATATATCAAGACTTCTTGCCAAAATATAATAAAGTAATTAGAGCAAAAGTTATAGAAAATAAAAGAAAAAAAGGCTTGCTCAAGCAAAGTTAATCCTCTCTAGTCAAAGATATATCTTCAAGGTCACGGTCATAATATTTTTATAAGAATCTTTTGCAGCTTGCTTAAGAATGAGTGTGTGTTATATTGACGTAAGTAAAACTGAAGCAGGGTTCAACTCATGGCTCCAGATGGAAATGTTCATCCTTAGAGAAAGTCACATGGAGGCAATTCAATGGAGCCTGGATAAGCATTGCAATGTGGTTGCAGATGCCGTCCACATTTGCACCACATGTATACCAAAGCCTGGTTCCTCACATGACTCTTCCTTGTCGGAGAAGGTAACTTATTTTTCCCCACATGGTTGCTATTTTAGGACTCTGACCATTGAGTGCTTGTCAAGAACAGTCTTGCACAATCTGGTACTTCACAGATTAATTTTGGATTATAAAACCCAGAATTTTTTTATTGTTAGTCATGTTGGCTGGGGCTGATGGGAATTGAAATTCAAGACATCTGGAGGGCACAAGGTTGGGTAAATCCACTCTAGAGCAAGATGTACTGAAAAGAATAAGTTAGATTGTGCTCAGCTGGGTGCACCATGAATATGCAAAAAAATATTTTCCCTTCTTAGCTCTAAGTATACCACAGTGTGGTATTATGATTGCCTTTTTTCAAGTGTGTAAATGTTTATTGCATATAAATATAACACATAATTGGGATGTGGGGAGGACTGGACAGGCTTTCAAAAGAGAGGCCACATGCTTTTTTATTGATTAGCAATAGTCCAGCAGTCTTTAGTATGAACTGCAAGAACTTCCTGTTAGGAATCCCACAGGGCCTGACATTTCTGTTTTCAGAAGACAGCTGCCTAGTAACAGAGACTGTAATATTTTCCTCCCCCGCCCCCACTTCCTTTTGTATTTGTAGCATTTTCTGTAGTGTGTGTCATCCTAATTCTGTGTCATTTATTTCCCTGATGATTATATGATTAAGTCTAGTATGAACTTGGTCGATGTGTTTGTTAGCCCAAATCAAAAGCTCAAAATGTTAAGGTGAAAATATTTCATAGCTGAACCCTGTTGCACAGTTTTCCCCTGAGCTTGAGTTTGGTCGCCCTTAGCAGCATGTAATTTTGTTCATCATGATTAATGGGTACCTGTGAACTCAAACTCCTGGTCTTTGTGCTGTCAGTCAGAGGGATGCAACCACACAGCTGTTGAAAAGAAGGGAGAGCCAGTTTGATTCTAGTCTCTGAGCTGAACTAGCCTTTCTGGATTCTGTTGGGTCCAACAGAGGTGCATTGTGATTCATGAAAAGACCATACAAAAGGTGTGGTCAATCAGTTGCCCTAGACATCTTGGCTATGACCTACGTTATAGTGCCTCTATACCTAGACTGTGATTAACTTACTCCTCCTTCCTACTAATGTTTTGGCACTCACCATAGACAGTCTTTCTGGTTATTTAATTCATTCAGGCTGCTGACTTCCAAACAATCCTTGAGCTTATCGCTAAACAGATGGATGCCTCAAGATTCAAAATACTATAAGTACTATAAAACAGCCTAAACCTGTTTCTTTACGAATAGGACCTTCCAATTTTTTTTGGGGGGGGGACTCTTTCAGCATTTATCTGAACATCCCAATCACTTGGTCCTTTTTATAATGTTTTTAGGACTTTTAGTACCCAAAATAGTTCAAGATTGAAGTGAGCCTGCCAGCTGCAGTATCTTCATTTCATGTAGTGCTAAAGTGTTTTCCAGCTGCTTTATCTTCTCTTGCTGCAGTGAAACTGAGTCGACAACTCTTGAATCAAACAAACCCTCTGTCTCTGTCCCCCACTGGTGTGAGACCTCAGCAGGTCTCCACTGCTGAGCATTCTTCTAAAATAAGCAAACAGAGAGAAAAAGGAGTCTGATCAATTTTAATTTGATTTGGCATTGCTGAAATGTTTCCTTTATAGCAATCCACAGTACATCCCACTTTCATATTTTTTCCCTTTTGAAGATAGTTCAAAGTGGCTTCAGCAGACATCGAGCTGCATTGTCTAACCACGTGCCTTGGATTAATTCAGGGATGTCCAAAAAGGAAAGAAGAGAAGGCACCGGTATAAAAACAAAGAGAGATGAGACCTCAAAGGTGCCTTGAGAACAATATATTTGGCCCAAGACATTTCAAGTCATAAGACTTTTTCGAGGACAACTTGATATTTTCAAGGAATAACTAGAATATGTCGTTCTCAAGATACCTTTGAGGTCTCTTCTCCCTTTGCTTTATACATTCAGGTTGGACAAGGAGTAGCTCACTGACCAGACATAGCTCCCAAAGCACTTCTATCTGCTGTTGGTGTCTCTATCAAATTTTCATCAATAATATTGTCCATCATATTACTTGAAAGGAAAGATGCAATGAATCTGCACAAACATTTCACTGCCAGTCTTCTTCAGAAGATCTTTCAGGAAACACATTTGTTCCCCATCCTCCCCCTGTCTGCATTTCCTCCTGTGATTCAGTAACCCTTTGGGGGTGCAATGTTGACATACCAGCTACCTATAAATAAAAGTTTGCCCAAGAATGCTAGGAGAGCATCTGGATTAGTCACATTTCAGGAAACAATAAATGTGCCCAGGGAGCCATCTCACACGCAATGTTTCTTCAACCACATCACACCTCTAACCAGCCAGGTGCATCAAACTGGGAAATGTAAGTGGAGAATGTTATAGAACATTACAGTCTTGAGAAGACTCTTCTTTCCTTTTCCCATATACCTTTTGTAATTAACAAAATACGTTCAAATAGAAGCCCTACATTGGCTGGTCCCAGATCTGTAAAGCACACAGAATCCAGGCTTGATTGTAGAGTGGCCAGATGCAAAAGCGGTCAGGGCTTCTCCATGTTTAGAAATTACATAGAAGAGAGACTTTGCCTGCAAGCTACACCTGCTGAAATTCCCTCTTCTACACAACTACTAAAGATGCAGGAACCCTGTCCTCTTTTGTAACTGGCCAACATCCTTGATTGGCCAAGAATTCCAAAGCAAAATTCTACCTCTAAAGGAGTCATTGTGGTGTAGTGGCTAGACTGTTGGAATGGGAGTTGGGAGATTCAGGTTCTAGTCCCCACTCAGCCCAGCCCCAGTGTCTCCATGCACCCAGCTTCTGGTTAAACCGAGTTTTGAGTCCAAAAGCCTGAAGAGGGGGTCTGTAAGCGCGTTTAGGTTTACAGAGTTCTCATGATTACCAACCTTTATGGGCCTTATCAGGGGCTGATGTTTCTAAAGATTCTGTACTCTTTGAAGAGGGAAATAGGATCCATAAGGATTCAGCTGATAAAACCCCAGGGAGAGCAAGTTTTGGGCCCTTTCACATATTAAGAGCCAGAGTGGTGTAGTGGCTAAAGTGTTGGACTGGGAGTTGGGAGATCAGGGTTCTAGTCCCCACTCGGCCATGGAAACCCACTGCGTGACAGACTCTTAGCCCAACCTACCTCACAGGGTTGTTGCTGTGATGATAAAATGGAGAGTAGGATTCTGTATGCTGCCTTGGGTTCCTTGGAGGAAAAAGGCAGGATATAAATTAAATAAAACATTTTTTTTAAAAAGAGAAGGCATAGGTGAGAATTTTATTTCAATTCATTTTTAGAAGGATTTACCAAAATTCATAGATATCTTCATATTTGAGACAGAAAGAACTTAATATTTTTTTAAAAAAATTGAATGTGGGAGAAATATAAACTGACAGATTCGTCCATCCAGGCAAAGGGCTTTGAGCTACAGGCTTTGAGTGTGTAGCTCTGAAAAAGTCTGGGTTTGAATCCCTGGCTTGTTTGTACTGCTGAATTAGGGTTGCCACCTGTTTTTTTCTGACAGTCTCCTCATCTTTAACAACTATATGTCAGACAGGTACAACATGATCTTCTCTGGGCTGGGAATAGCTCTGCCTATTGAATCTGCCTTAGGGCAGATGGCTGAGAATTCTGTTACAGCATTTTTGATAAGCATTTACCCAAACGTCTTTGTATTCAGGATGGAAAGAACTTGATTTTTAAAAATAAAATAAAATTGAATGTCAGAGAAACCAAAGATTTCTCCATGGGTATGTGTGTGTGCATGCATGTGCACACACATACATGTGAAAGAGACTGGGGGAGGAATGGAAATAGAGAGGGAGAGGGAAAGGGAGAGGGAGAGGGAGAGAAATTAAATCAGAATTCATATCAGAATTATGTAAACCACCCAGATAGCTTCGACTATGGGGCAGTATACAAATGTAATAAAATAAATAAATAAATAAAATATCCAGATAAAAGTATGTAGATGATGATTTTTAATTGAGTAACTTTCTAGCATCTTAGTTCTGGCTCAGCAACTTCCATCAATGCAGATCTAGACTTAAGAAGTCCGAATTATGTTTCTCTTTTGGTTCCTTTTCTATATTGCCTGCATTTGTTGGTGCATTGGCATCTTTTTGTGGTTGCTCGCTGTGTGAACAGAATGCTGGACTAGATGGACCCTTGCTCTGATCCAACATGGGTCTTCTTATGATCTTATGGTTAAGTGCTGTAAACTGGCATAACTCTGCAAGTTCAATAATACTCTTACAAGCCTAGATCATTAAATGTCATTACTGATTGTAAGAGGCATGGGTGATAGATGAAGTTGGTATTATTAAGGGGAAGAAGGTCACAGATCTACCACTAAAGGCAGCCTCCTGAACATTGTCTTCGGAGATGCACCCTACCTTGGAAATAAACATTTTTTAGGAAGTGATGCCAGATATGGAACTCTATTATTAAGCCCAGAGTAGAAGATTTTAGATAGATCTCTGTGGAAAAATCAAGTAGTCAAGCTCCCACAGGTGAATAGGTTGGGCCATGAGAATGTGAGTATGCTTAAGTTCCATAACGTGAATTCTAACTTTATTATAGAGCCTGGCCTATCCTATTGCTTTACATGAACAAGGCTCAAACGTTCATATGCTCCCTTTCACTCACTTCCTGGTTTGTTGCAAACCATAGTTTGCTGTTACACCTGAACCAGAAAAAAAGATTTATGCTTGCTCTTCAAGTCAGAATTGGAAATCCTGCTCAAACCTTATTCAGATTTTTTTTTTACGTGCCATGTGCATACAGTCTTGGCTTTGGATTGGGAAGGGGAAATGGAAGAGCTGGAAACAAACCATTTTCAGGTCAGAAGCGAAAGAAACAATAAACGGACTTTACTAAAACTAAGCTCCACAATGGGCATAGTTTGCTTCATGAACCTCTGAAGAAAAACAGCCTTATTCATTTTTCTATACCAACAAATATAGGGAGGAGGGAGGGAAGATTCATTATGCAGATTTCCATCAAAGCAAAATAAGAAGATAAGAATGTTATGAAGAATGCTGGCCCTACGTGTGTGTGTGTGTGTGTGTGTGTGTGTGTATGTATATATATATATATATATATATAGTGTGTGTGTGTGTGGAAATTGTTCATAAAGACACATAATATGACTGATAAAATCTATAACTGACAGCAAAATATGAGAAAGAGTGAACAAATATTTCAATAAGTTGTATCGAATGGTGTCCATCTGTAGCAGAATGGGTACCACCAGGAGAACAGATTCCCCCCCTCTTCCTTGCATCCCTTTTACGCCCCCAAAACCTGGTTCAGAGGGTTGGCGGACCCTCTGGAGCAGATTTGGAGGTGTGCAAGGGATTGGAGGGATGAAGAGAAAAGGGGAAGATAAGGCTATCAATGGCTATAGGTCATGATAGCCATATATCACATCCGGTATAGACACTTATAGGATTGCACTATCAATCTTCCCCTCAATTTAAACTTCCCTGGCAATTTTTTTCCACAGGAAAATTGCAAATATTCTAAAGCAATTCCGCAATAATAACTTCAGAATTAGTCTTTTGTTAGCTCATTAAGCAACATCCAATGTGGCTCATGCAATGGGATTTACATAGGAACATGAAATGGACCATACTGGATCAGCCCAAAGGCCCATCCAGTCCAGCATTCTGTTCACCTAGTGGCCAACCAGCTGCTAGTGGGAACCCAAAAGTATCATATGAGTACTAGAGCATCCTCCTTCTCATGTTGCCCAACAATTGCCTTTCTGAATAAGCCACATTGAGTTCAATGGACATAATCCCTGGTAAGTGCAATTGGGATTGCAGCCTAAATTCAATGTTGCCATGTCCCCTTGTTCACACGGACTCTCAACTTGCATGTAAATCATGTAGCAGGTGTCAGGTCCATAGCGTACATTACACATGCCAGAAAGCTCCTCTGTAATAGGCCCCCTCCACAAGGATGCGCTTTTGCGCCCGGTTCGGGGATTATGCGCATTATCGCGGAGGCGCATTTACGCCTAATCCCTCTGCATGGGAGGCGGCGAGAGGCGGCGAAGCGCATTAATTGATGTCCAAAAAGCGCTTTAGAAGACGTTAATGCGCATAATCGCTTGTTCACACGGCGAAAATGCGCTTTAACGGCCGGAGAAAAATAAAAGTCGCTATTTAACGCGCATTCGAAAATGCGCATTATCGGGGAGATAACGCGCCTGTACGCCCGTTTTGCGCTCCGCTGGTGTGGAGATAAAATTTATAATGAGCCTTCAAGGCTTATTAAACGTCTCGTGTGGAGGAGGCCATAGCTATCCCCAATAAACCACTGTCCTACAATAAAATCCCTTGTGCTGATATGCCACAATATCTGACAATTTGCACAAGAGATTAAGTGCAAGTCCCAAAGGAAAGGAAAGTTCCATTGGTAGGTTTCCATCTGTATATGGCTGTCATATGCCATCTTTTGAATTTTTAGTGCTCAGGCCCTATTTATTTATAACAGTCTACTCCTTAGGACCATTTTCTCCTTCAAACGAATAAAATGTGGTAAGCATCTCTCTGTGCTACAATAATAAACCCACTTAACTGTTAGAACTTTCCCTCAAGGAACACTAGGAAATTTGGATCTTTAAGGAGGCTCCCCAACAATGACTTTTCAGCAGTCCCACAAAATTAAAAGTTTCTGAGGTGCTTGAAGCTAGAATTTCTTCACACAACCTTGAACAGTCAAACAAAACTATTGAGCTCCATCAGATGAGCGTTTTCTTGCACGCTTATTGCTGGGCACTCACGGATTTTCGCAGGTCCCTCGCATGATGTCATCTGCCTCCTGAGCGCCTCCTGCTCCTTCTGGCTTTCCTCGCGTCACAAAAAACCACTCAGAAAGTCTGATATATTTTTTAAAAATGGAAGTTACCGCTATGTCCTGCAGTGTGCTGAAGAAGCAGCGTGATGAGAACAGCCCACTGAATGGCCAACGTGCATGTTGTTTACTTCCTCTTTTGAAAGAGGAAGTATCAAGCAACGAAAGTGAGGGCGGAGAAGCAACGGTAGGGAAGCGTGATTCCCCCCCCCCCACACACATCTGATGGAGCTTACTATCTCCTGGGTAAAAATACAGAACAACACACCAGGACTACTGAGGTGGGGGGAATTAAAGAAAAGCCCTACCCATGGCTTCAACAGCTATGAATATTGCTAACTGGGCTAACAACGATGACATCTGTTTCATACGTTTCTGCAGAAGCGCAGCTCTTTGGCCACATGTCCCTTTCACAACATCTCTGATGGTAAGACTGCTGTGTAAGATGTCTTTGGGGATATTATGTAAGGGCGTCCTGTTTAATCTTTCATCAGAGTCTGCCCGATAAGAGAAATATCAGGACATGCAAAGGTCACTCTTATTTCTTGTAGTGCAAGCTCTCCTTAATCTCCCTTCCAGTATTTCAGCACCAAATTTATTTCTAATAAGCACATGAGAGAATGTTGTGACCTGAGGCATGTCTAAAGGGTTACTCAAATACACTCTTTACCTTCTTAAAATCAGATTAGCTTTAAGAGGCTCAGACTTTCCTGCTGTGCACTTTGCAAAAATGACTCATTTCTATGGTGCAAAATTACAAGCTTCTCAGCGCATTAAGCATTTTCTGCTATTCACACCATGAGGACTGTATCCACATACTATTTAGGCACCTAGGAAACAACCCTGAAGAGTCTGTGTATGAGCTGCGTATTAAATTAACAGCATACTTTCCACTGCATTTTAAAAGCAAACGTTCTGACTCACCTTCTTAAAGTATTCCCTCAGGCCTTTCCTTCGTCACTACATAGCTTTTCACAGGCATTTCTTTTCATGAGAGAATAATTTATATCTATATATTAAACTCTTTTGTTCATAATGACAGGTTTGAATGTTCAGAGTTATGTATAGAGAAATACAGGACTCCCACCAACCTGGAAGTCACTGCTTCAAAACATTTCTTATATTTGAACATTTCTGAATCAATATTTCTATACAACCTTTAATACACCTTGAGTATCTTTAAATTGCTCTGCACTAGACAGAGTCCTACTTATATAATGATCAGATTAGAAGCCGTACTCTCAAACATTACAAAGTGTGTTTCATAGATGTCCTCTACTGTGCATTATAGCATTCATTAAAAATGTCTAAAACACATCATTTAGGTCCAACTCTTACTGGTTTAATTTAATTTCACTTGCGTCCCACATTGTCCCAGTTTTAGTCTTTATGCATTCCCACATTTCCTATATGCATACATTTCGTCATCCCAGAATTAGACAGTAGGTCCAGGTTTTGAATTTGTTCGTGCTTTCCCCTGCCCCCCCCCAAGGGCAACAGAGCATGTGTACTTGTATGCCCACTGCTACATTTTATGCAGTATGTCGGGCGGGGGGGGGGGGGGGAAGGATAGGAAGGACTGAGTCAGAATTGTGAAGTAGTTAGATTTAACATCAGCTCAGGACATTAGCAGAGGAAATTAACAAAAGGGTATGATGCAAATTAACTGTTAAAATATTTAAAAGTGGTTTTAAACTTTAGGTACTTGGGTGAGGGGGAGTAGGTAGGGACAAAATCTGAAATTGACATGTTCCTGCAATACTTCTTTGTAAAGTGAAAGTTTTGCATCTCTCCACAAGGTGTTCCTCCTAGAACTGGGAGTTTGCATACTTACTTGCAGAACGATATCTAAAATTTCCACTTGGAACATTATAAAGCAGCAAAGAGAACAGGAAATGCTAGTCACCTGAGTTTCCTGTAGTCCTTGTGTTACATAAATCTGAAGTTGTTCGTGAAATGCATGAATTCACCTGACTGTGAACCTTTAAGGTAGGCATGTATTATTATATCGATGATGCTGTTACCTAGCAAACAGACAAAACCAAAACAAATAGTTATGAGCCGTTTCTTCACAGGCCTTCTTTCCCAGGGTTGTCCCTGGGTGCTCCCTGTGCATCCAAATGACGCACAGGGACTCCCGGGGGCAGAGGGGGATGGGCACAGGTTTTCCCAGGGATAAAGAAACCCTGGGAAAACCTGAATCTTCCAGTGGTCCCAGGACGATCCCATGTTGTGGGCGCCCATCCCGGCTTCTTCCCTCTTCCTTGTGAATAGCGGGGGTCAGCAGAGGGAAGCATCCAGTCTGGGAGGAATCTAGGGGCATCAGGGGTGGGATGGGGAGTGGGGCTTTTTTAACTTACAGTTTTGGAGGAGCGCAAGTGCGCTCCCAGCTCCTGCAGCTTTAAAACAAAAATGATGGGCTCGACGTCCCTCTTCCCTTCCGGGTCATCACACTTCCGTTTGGGCACCCAGGGAGGATCGTGGAAGCAAGTGAGTCCACAATCCTCCCCCCTCCAGCCCTCTACACCCTTAGGCCTGCTAAAGACAGACAGAATTCTTCAAATTCTCAGTTCTCCATATGATACCAAATGCTATGCTTGCTTTGAGGGATCATGGAGGTCCACAACGTCAACATACACAGCTTAACAACTACTCAGTCATTCATTGTTTACAAGAATAATTATCCAGAGTTAGTAAAGTCTTCGTTTATCTATAGTATATTCAGAAGTTAATCTGAGGCTGAAGTGAGGTAAAACCAGGGATAAGAATGCCTAGGAATGCCTTCTGATTCATTCCAAAATGTTCAATGCTGAAAACAGGGAGCATGGTAATTTTTTTTAGATATGCAAGGTCAGTAGAGTTCATAATTCACAACAAACACAAAGTAACTTCAAAAAGTTGATTAGTCTTGTAATGAATACCCTTTGATTCCTTGCTGATATTGTGTCCCAGAAGCTCTGAGGAGGCTGCAGTATTCTTAAAATGCACAAAGTAGCTATTCATTAATAAAAATAAATTAGTGCGATTATGGCCACAATCCTACATGTAATTTCCTGGGAGTAGGTCCCATTGAACTCACTAGGAGTTACTTCTGAATAGACAGAAGTATTGTTAAAACCCATCCTCTACCAGTTTTAATCCCTGTTTCTAAGCCTTACCCTGTCCTCCGGCATGGAGACCAGTATAAGAGCTATTTAGGCTACTGTAAAATCACATGGGCAGAACTGATCATTTCAGTCTAGGGTGGCTAGATCAGTCAGGATTCCTGCACCTTTAATGGTTGTGTAGAAAATCGTTGCCCTATTAAAATTCCCTCTTCTGCATAACTTTTAGAGAAGCAGGAGGCATTGGGCTACCCTCTGGCATCCTGCTCATTGAGGGCAACATTAAGGTGGGAAAGAGCCATGCAAAATTGTTCACATACAGTCCCCAGCAACACGGCAAGGCAATGGAACAGAAAAATGGAAGGAAAGAAAAACAACTGCTAAAAAAGTGAAGGCTTTCAGAAAGAGGGAGGGAAAGAGGGAAGGTCATGTTGCTATAATTTATAATTCTTCTTGAAGGGGAAAAAAAGAGTCACAGGATGAAGGAGTGTGAGAGTTTTGTCAACTGTAAACATCCTGAGTCAAGGAGCTCTGTGGAGCCAGGGGCCAGGCAGCTCAAATTAGATCTCATCAAAAGGCATGGATTTCCTTCAGTGGAATCCTCTTCCCCACCCCCCCATCTCTGAGAGTCCTGGAGACTGTTATTTGGGCCTTAATAAATAAATGTCTCAGTTTAATCAGATTAGTGAAAAATTGAGTACATTGCTCCAAAATCTTGCCTGATAAACTGTTTCTGTCTAAGAACACATAATATAAACCAGTTCCTGAGGTAACCCACCCAACACTCACTGTACAAGCAGGAAATAAACAAACAAATCCCACTCTTGCCAAATACAGCAACTTCATTTTGTCTTCCAGTTTGAGACAGCTTGTTTTATGTGAATGGCAGGTGTTAAGAACTGCCTGGCCTTGTAGGCCTTTCCATCTACTTCCTCTGAAGAATCTGCTGGCAGAATATAATGTTATAGGTCTGTTGTTGTGGGCAAGCTCAGGATCCACAATGGTTTTTAGAAAACAATGTCTAGAACCAGTAAGTGTGAGGGGTCTTCAAAACTTTGCCTAAACTCCACATTAGTTCAGGGCCCTCTACAACAGAAAGACGGCAAAGAATTGACAGGAATACTGTCAATATTATTATCAACACCTGCAGCAGCAACATTAATCTCATATACCACCTTTCCTCCTGGAGCTCAAGGCACCATACATGGTGCCCCACATTTTAGCTTTACAATAACTCTGTGAGATAAGAGATAGTGACTGCTCCAGGGTCACCAGTGAGTTTCTTAACTGAGTGGAGACTTGAACCTGAGTATCCCTAGCTCTGGTTCAATACCACATTGTCATTCATTATCCTTGCAATGTGATTGCTGCAAGGAATCTGAATCACTGGATCTTTCTCTATGAACCCAAGACAGTTGTGTAAGCAGTTGCCCAATTGGGTCAGGATACTACTAGCCATGCCAGAGAAATCCTTCATTTTGAGGGGAAAGGGTTCCTTGGTATGGTTAGAATTAGATTGAACCATATGAGTGCCACTTCATATATCAGGCTACAGTACAGTGAAAATAGCAGAATTTTTAGGCCCAAAATTGCATTGTACGTTCACTTGATAGCTATGATAAACAAAAATATCCAGTTTAAGCCATCATATTGGAAAATGCAAATTTCTCTCTGTTTAACTCTGAAATTAATTAACTGAATTGAATGTTTTTGCACCCATAAGGTCAGGAGATCTCAAAAAACAATTTTGGATCAGTTTTTAAAACCAAAGATTTTGGGGAGACCTTCCCTATGTTGATCACAACTCTCAAAGGCACAAACTGTGCAGTTTCAGGTTTTTATTGTAAATGTTTGAGTCAAATGCAAATTTCAAGTACTAACTATAAAAGAAAGCAGACACAGATATGCAGTTTGAGTTCCTAGAGCTTGATAAATTGTTTGGGTAATATATGAATTGGTCTTCAATCTAAAAGGCTCAAACAGGATCTGTATCATTCTCCGCCCTCTAAGAAATGCACTCAACAGTTATTTTCCATGTTCTTCTAATTGACTGTTGTGCTTTTACTTATCAGATCACAAGCTCCAGTATCTTTGTTCTGAACTGGAGTTTTGACACAAGTTCATGAGGCAAGCTGCCATTTATAAAGAGTCCAATGTCTCTCTCTTTGGCTAATTCATTGTTATACATAATCCTGTACCTTAATTCCCTGCAGATGGAGGGCTTTCAATGGAAGATTTCTGAAAGGATTACTTGAGCTGGTTTGATGTGACATAACGTATGTTCTCTTCCTTCCTCGAATTCCATCTCAAAATATTTTTCTTTTCAACTTCTCTGCTTTTTCTGATAGGGAATTGGATACTGACAAAGTGTTCATTTTCTGAGAAAAATTCTAACACAAAGAGCTGACTTCAGAGATCCTGGCTCTTATTTCCCAAATGGGGCAGCTTGAACTTTTAGTATAGACAAATCTAAACTATATCATTTTTCAAGTTGTAGGTGGTGCTTTTAGAAGCCTCTCCCTTCACCCTTTTTTAATGCCCTGTGAGCTTCTAAGCTGACAAAAACAAAACAAAAAGCCCTCAGTGAAACTGTAAGAGATTTGACTCCACCTCAATTAGCTGATTGACAAGGGGAGACTTCCCCAACCTGATAACCTCCAGATGTTTTAGACCACAACTCCCATAAGCTCCACCCAGCATGGCCAATGAGCATGGATGATGGGAGTTAGTCCAAAGCATCTAGAGGGTACCAAATTGGGAAAGGCTGGACAAGATGATAAAGTCCAGGGTTTCATTCGGCTGCGTTGGGGTCGTTAGCAGCAGGAGGCAGAACTGGGGACACTAGGGCTGCCACCAACCATCACTTCTCTCTCCTGAGGGATCAGCTGCCTCAGAAGCCAGTGCCTGCTCTTCCATAGTGCCATGGGGTTCTTCCAGATGGAGGTTTTAAGGTGCGGCATGATCCACAAAAAGCCAGCAGTGTGGCTGCCTGATTTTGGGAGCTTGTAGTATTTTGTGGCAGTGTGGCAATGGGACGTTTAAGGTGCTATTACTGGGGTGGTGGTGTTTTCATGACCTCAGGCTGGTCATTTTATCTCTTTCTTAGATAAGAAACAGATGAGAGTTATTGTCTCTTAATTACAGAATTATATTATTCTCTAATAATTTTCTAATTAAGAGAGAGTAACTTCTCTACAGCTGCATTTCTCTCTTGCCCAGGAAATTGATCACACCTCTCCCCGCTGCTGCTGCTGCTGCTGCTGCTGCACTTTCCTTCATCCTGCCACCAACATACATGGTCCTGTTTTAACAACAAAATAAAGGGTGGTGTGTGTGTAAGAGAGAGAGCGGTAACTGAAAATATTTGTACAGAGGTTTTTTGTTTGTTTCTTTTTCTCCAGAATTGCATAATTCTGAAAGTCTGAAGGATCTCTATTGCGTGTTTATTCTTGTGTATGTGCATGCATGTGCCCCTGATTCGAATCAGGACTATGGCATCCTGGGAGAAGATGGTTTGGAAGAGCCTATGGAAGGCTTAGAGAACAGAAGTCAGAAAGCTAAACAATAACTTTATTAACTACAATGATCAGCTACAATTATGTCCAGTGCCATTAGACCAGGGGTTGGGGAGCTGCATTGGTCACCCTGGAACCCTGTGGGAGCTGCACCCCTCTCCCACTGCTGCCTGAAGTGGCTGCTGTTTGGTGGGCTGTCAGGAGCCTCAATGTGCAGAGAAACAGGGCACATGACGGGACCCATATTTCCATGCAACCTGTTCCTGAGCAGCATCATGCCCATGACAAGGTGTGTGCTTCCCATGCACCTTATTTACCAGCAGAATCACTGTGACTATGTGCATGCCGTTCTTTCATAATGAGTGATAAGGTTGGAAACAAGAGTTCTTCAGCTGTTGCCTTATGCATGCCAAAGGTGAGCAGGGGACTGCCTAAATGCTTGGAAAGCCCTGGGGTGGGTGCAGTATCAATTATACAACACAGCTGCAATCATGCACCCACCCCAGGGCTTTCCGCCAAAGCTGTGGAGAAAAAAAGTCAAGACAGCCCCTTGCCTCACTCCAGAGTTGCAATAGAGATGTGGCTGGGCGTGTCTGGTGGAAGGCGACTTGCGATTGGTCACCTTCCACCAGGAAGAGGGCAGGGGCGTTCCCTCTTCGGCATCAGGATTACCCGATGCCACCCGGGGGAGGAAAGCTGCGGGGTTTCTGAGAAATACTGTGCCAACCTGGCACTGTGAAGACACACCTCAGAATTGTATGCCCACTTCTCACTAAGGTGCTATACCTGTGTCTGGACTCTATCACTTAGGTCTCTTGGAGGAGCCTCAATGTTCTACCATTAAAAAAATAAATAAATTCTGCACATAGAAAACTAGACGATACTAGGAGGAAGATAGGGTAGGTGGATGCTTCTCCCTCGGATCAGCATGTGACAGGAAGACATAATATTGTATATTCTCAGGCTGAGAAGACCGTTACTGAAATCTCCTCCCCATCCTATAAACAGTGCTGCATTTCTGCTGAATGAGGCATGCCTTAATGAATAAATGAATACTTTGAGCATCAGGCTGCCTGCATTCTTAGGGCTCTGTTCTTTTATGGGTCAGACTTATGGGCTAGGCGGCAGGAGTGGGCAACTTTGTGTACAACTTCTATCAGCCTTAGCTAGCATAGCTGATGGTACTGGATGATAGCAGTTGTAGGTCAAAACATCTGGGAGGCCACACATTGCCCATCCCTGGGCTAGGGAGAGGATGGAAAAGCTGTAGGATAGAGAATTGTGGGACATGCTCAGCATTTCCAAGGGAAAGTGCCTCCAGGCTTATTCCTGAGAGAATGAACTTCTGTTTTGCTTCTCGGGCTGTATCTACAGCAGAAGTCTGCAACTGTACCCACTTGGCCCACAAACGATCCTTATGCAATTATTTCTAGCCTTCAGGCACAATCCAATAATGACATCATTGACAGTGGAAAGGCATGTAATGTATGAAGGGTGTAGCAGTTTTACCATCTTCATGCCATCTAACCCTACTTGCAGTTATAACTCCACTGTTGCAGGAGGACAAATGTGTT
Source organism: Anniella stebbinsi (assembly GCA_029215795.1). Lineage (NCBI taxonomy): Eukaryota > Metazoa > Chordata > Lepidosauria > Squamata > Anniellidae > Anniella > Anniella stebbinsi. Next base: position 69,079,582 of record JARDYH010000002.1, on the reverse strand, counting down.
AGTCTTGGTAAGACCAAGTTGGCATGAGGCCCTAGCATGGAGCAGCACCCAGCAAACAGGCATGTGAATTGGTAAGTATAAGAGGGAAGCAGTGGATATGGTGTTTAGAATGCAGTGCTTGCATGTGGAGCACAATGTACACCCAACACATATATACTTCATTTGTATATATTGCAGTGAATGAGTGTACAAAGAGTGCAAATGAAAATATCCAGCAGTCCGAAAAATGCACTGGGTGTGGCATATGGTGATAGATCTCACCACAAACAATCAAAAGAAGGTGGGGTGCCACAAGGGCTCCATTCCTCACCAAGCCACCCCACCCAACCAAAGTTCCTCCAACTAAAACATGGGTCATTTTTATTTATTTTTGGTGATTTCAGGGGTGGAAATGCCTCTCTCTCTCTCTTTGGCCCTTTCTATACCGGAGGGGTGAAGAGAGCTCAGGGCGGGGGATCCCAGAGGTAGCTACTTCCGGGATCGGCGCGCCCAATCCTCATCACCAGTGTGATGACCCGGACTCCTCCCGGGACGTTGCACATTGCGTTTGCCATTTTTGTTTTTTTAGTTCCGGAGAAAAGCGCACGAGCACTCCAGTGAAACGCGAGTCTTTTTTTAAAAAACAAAATCATTCACGTGGGCTCCCACCCCCTTCCCTGCCCTCCTGGGGGTGGAGAAACTGGTGCCACCCCCTCCTCTGCTGGGCACGGAACTGTGCAGTGCAGCTCCGTGTCCAGTTTGCTCGTGAGTAAGCGCGGCTGCGCCTGGGATGGGTGGGCACATTCTTCCGCAGTCCCGGGAACTTCCTGGGACCATGGAAGAATCGGGTTTTTTTCTGGTTTGGGTTTTCCCAGAAAAATCCTATGCCCTCCCGAAGTTCCCTGTGAATCATTTGGAATCACAAGGGGGCCATCCCAGACATTTTGCCTGGTGTGGAAAGGGTCTCTCTCCCTCTCTCTGTGTTGTGTGTGTGTATGAAATTCTGAAGAGAAAATGTTTCATGTGTATGTGAAAATAAAATACAATGTGCTGAGGGCTTGTTTCTTTTCTTTTCTTTGGAGTTGAAAAAAAGCCAAGCTGCCACTGGCACGTCACAACCCAGCAGCATTGACTTCCTCAACATAATGGCCCCATGGGAATGATGGCACTGCCTGGTGGTGGCTTGGCTCCCACCCAAAAGTTCAAGTTCAAAGAAAAGAAGCCCTCTCCATGTCATAGTTTATTTTTTAATTAAGTCAAGATGACCCCACTCCCTATAAATGTTCTTCAGAACATGTGTGTGCCAGTAAAAGTAAATGAAAATGCCCCCTTTTGTGGGGGGTGGGGAATGGAGGGGAGCTAAAAACAAAATGTGCATGTGGGGAATTTGATATACCTGCAACAACCCCAGCTCCACCCATGGAAGCTCCTGCTATCATTCACGGCAGCTTAATTGGGCCCCCATGTTCAGTGGCACAATGAGCCTATCCACACACACAGGATAAAACACTTTGAAAACATTTTGAAAACTGTATATGGAGTATGTCCTGGGCCCCAACAGTTAACAAAACTGTTATAAACCATTTAAACCATTTTAAAGCAGTAGTGTAGATAGGCTCACAGGCTCTCAATACCAGTTGTTGCAGACACACACACAAAATGCAGAAATTCTGTTGCCTTTCTGACAGCTTTACCCAATCTGCCGCCTTCCAGATGTATGGAACTTCAACTCCCATCATCCCCAGCTAGCATGACACACTGGCTATGGATGATGGAAGTTTTGTTTCATTCATTTATTACTAGGGATGGGCGAATGAGCAATGTTTGAATTTGCCAGAGTTCTCTGAACGTCATCCTGCGGCTTGTCTCATGCCCTTTCCCGATTGCAACCACTGCTTGCTTTGTGCGAACAGGAAATTTGCAGAATTATTTCCTAATTTATACAACTTTCCTCCGTAGACTAAAGCAAGGCTGTTTCAATCTATGGGGGAGATTTATGCAAATTAGGAAATTTGCACAAACTGAAGTTGGAAACTTACAGGAATCAAATGCGATCAAATGTTTCGGAATTTACGAATGTTTTCGGTGGAATTGCGATCACATTTGGGGCTTTGAACACAGCATGCTCACATGTTTTGAAGCAAAAACTAAATTATCGTACATTGTCTGTCAATTGCTCTATCAGAAGCACTCATTTCCCCTTTATTCCATCCCCAAGAAAGAAACATCTCCACCTTTCTCTCACCGATGCCTGTCAAGAGCTCTCTTTCAATGAAGCCCAGTCTTCTGTGTCCCTCATCCTTCTTAAAGGGACAGGGCTCAGAGAGCAAAGAAGGCACAATATTTATAGTGGGCAGCTGCTGTCCATCTGGCAGCCATGCAGCCTGCCTATGCTAGGCCTCCAACTTACAATGGCAGCACTCTGGCTTCCACTGTTGGGGCAGACAAGGAGTGAACCTCTTATATGATCTTGTGCCAGTGTAGTGGCATCAGAGCAAAAGCATGAGAGCCTAAAAGCCACAACCCCCAAACCACCATCATCAGGGGGGAGGGAGGAGTGGCTGATCTTTTTTTCTCTCTCTTAAGGTGGTGGCTTAGAATGTCACATGCTCTGCCACATCCACCAATGCAAGTACTCATCAAAGGTTGGCTAAAATGTGTTCAGACAAAACTCTTGGCAATGATGCAGTGAAACTGTCCTGTATAAGGTGCGGCTGAATCTTAAGTCAATTTTGCTATATGAATACTTTGAGCTGACCAGCTGTTTCTGCATACAAAGTCCATGTCTGCCAGTTGTGTAATGCAATATATCTTATCACACACACACACACATACACACGCACACTCACTATTTGTCAGACCAAGCAAGAAGTAATATGGACAGGTAAACAATAGGCTCAGCCCGCAGTCCCTGCTCTGAGTGTGGTGAGAAAACAGTGCTTCACACGAATAGTGCTGTCTGACATCACATATGGAGCATTTGGAGAAGGTCTGAACAAATTCTTGCATATTTTGCATTGAAATAAACTATGTTGGAAGAAGAAAGCCTAATTCTCAGTACAAGCTTCAGTCCACCTCTGATGAGAGCCTGGCCAAGGGCTCCTTGTGAACATATCTGTGAGAAACAGACTTTTGAATGTTAATGAAATCTATACTGACAAGGCGGCTGTCTATACTTGGGGAAAGCCCTGCGGTGGTTGTGGATCTGCACTGCATCAGTTAAATGACACAAGCATAGCTTTGCAGCCACCATGGGGCTTCCCTATGATGCTGCGATTTGAAAACGTCGGGGATTTACTTTGACTTTTTCAAGTCAATACAGCACTTCCACCATCTGATGTCATCGGGGGCCAATCCGGGGTCAACCCAGGGGGCAGTGACTGGTGGAACGTGACCGGTGATTGGTCGCCTTCCATCAGGAAGAGGGCAGGGGAGGCTCCAGTACCTGGATGGCCATTCAGAAACCCCGTGCTCCCTTCTCAGCATTGGGATTACCCGATGCCACCCTGGGAGAGGGAAAGCGCAGGGTTTGAGAGGGAGGCAGTGCTAACCTGGCGCTGTGAAGACAACCCCTAAGTCTCAACATGCATGGCACTGTGAGAGTGAAACTACTCTGCATAAGCCAAGCTACAGATTGGTGCAAACAGCTGAGTGTCAGTCACAAAGGATAAGAAATACAAAATAAATGGATAAGTCCACCTAAGATCTTCTGGTGCAAGTTCTGTGCTGGTGTAATAGCTTGCACATTCTTACACCAAGCACAATAAATCCTCCCAAAAGAACAGTTAACACATTGGTATCCCATAACCAAGCACAGTCACATTGACTGCACAAGGGGGATAGGAGACAGTGTCGGCTCCAGATTTTGGGGGACCTTTGGGCAACATGCCCTCCCTTAGAGAGTCCACCTCTGTGTCAGTGCCATTACTTCCCAGTACCATGTCTTTACTGCCCATTTGTTTGCTCTCTCCCTGTGGACTTAATCTGCTCTACCACCCAGAAGGAGAGGGCAAGGGCAAGTGGAAAATTCTTCTTCTCCTTGCTCATCATGGCTCACAAGTTTAGGAAGAGCAGGCGAACAGGCAGCAACAATCAGGAGCAGAGCCATGGCACTATGAGCATCATCATATGGGGGAAAATCGCATTTTCTCACCATCACTTCTCCGCACTTCCTCATTCTTCCTGAAGGGGAAAGAGTAAGTAAACAAAGACCATGTGGCCCATTCAGAGGTTGTTTTTGTCACGCCTCTTTTCTTGCACATATTCCATTTTTTTAAAAAAAGGTCAGAAGGGGTCTATTTTGCTATGGAAAAACGAGTGGAAAGAGTGGGAGGCACATGGGAGGTGGGCCTTCATCTAAAGGATGTGCGCACATCCATAAGTGGGCACTAGCAAGCGTCTGATAAAAGGCTCGTCTGATGAACCTCTATATGGGTCAGCAGTGCCTCCCCTGTTGAAGTGTGGGCCTTGGCAGGGGACCAACATTGCCAGTCTCTGACTCCAGCCCTGATAGGAGGTTCCTAAGCACCACTGTATACTTTTCATAATATAAACTTTGTAATAGCTGTTTGACCTTGCCTATAGACGTTTACTCCCATATTGGTTACTCATTCTAATGGGTTGGGTAGCACATGCCGAGACATAACACCACATTTTTTGGCTTGTAAAATTAGTCATCCATGGACACAGTAAGATTCTCTAATACAGTATCCTGGAATGTATCATCATCATATTGTATAAACATATTGCTACTTCCAATTTAAACTTCTTTACATGAAAATCCAGTTCTTCGGAATTCTATGATTCAGTCTTTAAATGAGATGGTCAGGTCTTGGGAAATGTGTGTGTGTGTGATTCTTTTCAGAAGAAACAAACTAACAACCCAGTATTTTATTGCTTTTAACCCTACATGAGAATCTAACATTAAATATATGTTTTCCCCAAATTTACTGCCTATGGACTGATCCAGAAAGCCTCCATGAGATATTCCCCGGTGGACTTTGTCCCATTATTTGAAAATCATTGTCCTATACTGCTGAATACATACCTGTTGTAGGTTGGATTTTACTGTTCCTCCCAGGTTCCAAAATTCAACATTTGTTCCTCATTTATTCCTGAAGGAGAGTAGCTTGCTCCTGTTCTGTGGAAATAATTAAGCAATCTTTAATTGGGATTTAGACTAGGGCTTTATTTAATTCTGTATGGCCCGATTTAGTAAACATGTTCCTCTCCCAGGAAAGCCACAGTTTAATAAACCACAAGCACATGTTCCCAGAGCGCTACAGTTTGGCAGAACATGACTACTGTATAACTCCATGGGGTCATGTGAAATGTCAGGACTTGGATGTGCAACACAATACTTGGGTCAGAGAACTTTACCTCATAGACCATTATTGCAAGTCCCATAATGGCATAGCTGCTGTGCTGCCCTTAAGTATTTCTCAGCAGTTCCTTCCTCATGGCACTTGTGTTCAACCAATGTAAGCAACTGCACCTGTTTCAATTTTTTAAAAAACAAAAAACTGGTCAGTTCATGCTGTCTCAACAAGTGGTTATTATGCTACTGTCACATTATGACACATTATGTCAACATGACTTTGTCTTTGGGGTATGCAGCAACTCGGAATAATGAAATTCCTGTCCTTGCTGGGACTCATTCCTGCTTTTAATTTTCTCTTTTGGTGCCAAACAAGAAGTTCCCACAGATAAAAGGGAATGATGCAGAACTGGATAACTCATGCTAATGTTATACCTTGGATCCAATGGACAACATTTGCCCTAGTATTGTCCCATTTGAGAGTGGGTGGAGGAAACCACAGGATAACACCAGGATGGATCTAGGCTGGATTTAATAATAATAATAATAATAATAATAATAATAATAATAATAATATATTTATTTATTTCTTACCTGCCTCTCCCTCTGAATGATTCACAAGCACATAGTTAAACTAGGGAATTCACTACCACAAGATGCAGTGATGACGCCTAATTTCTACAGCTTTAAAAGGGGGTTAGACAAATTCATGGAGGATAAGGCTATCAGTGGCTACTAGTCATGATGGCTATATATTGCCTACGGAATCAGAGGCAGCATGCTAGGGAACATGAGCAGGCGGTTAAGATCCTGTCCTGCTTATGAGGTTCACAAAGGCATCTGGTTGGCCTCTGTGTGGGCAGCACACTGGACTACATAGGCCTGATCCAGTGTGGCTCTTGTTATGTTCTTAACATATTTTGTCTCAAAAGAAAATCTCATGCAGGCATGTCCTAAGAGTGGCAGAGTATGACTATTCACATATGTGAAAGATAGATAGACCAACAGAGTAATTTCAAAATGTGTTCAGAGCTAAATGTTTCATCTTCTGCCATCATCATTAGATGTGATGTTAAACAGATATCAGGAGTGGCAGTTTGGAAGGCTGGGAGATGAAAAATCCTCAAGGAAAAATCCTCAAGGAAAAATCCAGCGGTCTGACTGGTATAAAGCTTATGAATTCTCCTCCGGATTAAGGCCATATGGAATTCTGAGCCTACAGGTCCAAAAGTTTCCATTTTTGTCAAGCATGTCAGTGTCCTTTGTTTGTTCTGCTGGAAGCAACTGTAAACCTGAGAGACATTGTGCAGGTGAGTTAAAATGTTTTGCATCAAGAATCACAGATTTGTGGTTATGGAATCTTGTTCTTGATCCGTTGTAGTTTCCCCTACATACAGGGCTGGCCTAAGGATAAATAGTGTGCCAGGAGAGGAGTGCCTTTGCAGGGCCACCCAGAGGACTTGTGGCTTAGCTTGGCATTCCCCTCAGCTCAGCACCCATGGGCGACCACCCAGCTCACCCAACCCTAAGGCCAGCCCTGCCTACATATTGCATATGTCATCATTTATTTTACATTCAATTAAATATATCACATTAGTGGAAGTGCATGTTGCCAACTTTCTCTTGCAATAAATTTTGTCAGTAACTATGCTCCTAAAAGAAGGGGTTTCTTGGAGGTAACTGCAGGTAATACAACATGCTGATTTACATTGGTGTGATGTGTGTGTGTAGCCAGTGCAGTGTAGAGGTTAAATGTCAGACTAGGACCTGGGAGACACTGGTGCAAATCCCCACTCAGCCATGAAGTTCACTGGGTCACCTTGACTCAGTCACTATCTCTTAGCTGAACTTACTTTGTGAGGACAAAATGGAGGGAGAACCCATGTATTCCACCCTCAGCTCCACTGAGGAAGGGCAGAATAAAAATGGATCAAATAAAATGAATAAGCATGCTGCATGACGTCAGTTACCTGAATCACCTCACATAACTGCACAATGTGTATATTTATAAACAGGAATGCCTTGATCTTATCTAGGTTTGCAATAATGTCGTTACAAGGTGTATGGAAATGTGAACCTGAAGGTCCCCTTCAGCCTGGCAAAAAGAAGGAGAGAGCTCTAGGTCAGTACTTCTGAACAGGTTTTCCATGAAAGTCTGTGGGTTTTGCAGAGATAGCCTTCTCTCATGCGGACTACGAAGGACCTGCTTCTCCTAACAGCACTACTTAGATGTGCTAGCCATTTGGTGCTGCCTGGAAATTGTCACGCCTCCCCCCCTCCCCCCAATTTCTTTTCTGGAATGGACAGGAATATTATTAGGTTGATGGGATTCAAAAGTATTGAAGTTAGAAAGAGAATGGGGAAGAGCAAGTTTGTTATTCTTCCCCCACCCCCCGGGTGGGTGAGGGGATGGACTACCTTAAAGAAAGAGGCAAGGAAACAAGTTAGGAAGCAACAGATTAGAAGAGCCCATAACAAGAGGTGGGGTTAATTTGGGATATGGTCTTGTTTGAGGCAATTGAGGCTCCGAGCCATGAGAGGGGCTGGAAGTGGGAGAGGGTGGGAGGAGAAAGATCCCTTGCATCCTTTAGCATTTGCAAGACCAGTCTGCTTCTTTGGTTGCCAAGCATGTGTTGCCGCTTCCAGAAAGTGTGTGACATTACACAGAAGGCATAGTACTATTGTGGAGGCTAAAGGGGATGGCTGGCTTCAAGAAGGGAGGTAGTGGACAGTCAGTTTAAACCATATTGGGCAGGGGCAACGATATTTGAAACAACTTCCAGAGTATAAATCTGCGGTATTATCAGAGGTTCAAGCTAGGGGCAGAGCATTTTAGGAAGCAGTTTCACACATGTCATTTGCAGGCAGGTAAATCATACCTGGATTTAAGTGTAAAACTAGCTGGCTTATTTGATAGACCAGGTCACTTAGAGCGATAAGGTAGAGAAACCTGTGCAAGCAGCTATCCAAAACATTTTGAAACAGCATGAGATAGTGTTTAGTAATAAACCAGAGAGGACCATCTTATTCCAACACACTATAAACACCTTATAAGGCTAACTGACTTCAATGTTTTTAGCTGACAGGGTCTGTGTGCTTGGTTGTTTTGGTAGAATTAGTTGGAGGGAATGCCTAGAGAGGGGTAGAGTGGCAGGAGAACCTTGAAGACTCTATTTGAAGCGTTTTAAGAGAAATTACTGACTGAAACCATTAAGCATTGTGCCTGTAACCAATATGCTGTTGAACTAAGGAAACCATCAAGCTTTTGCTACCTGAACAATCATCTTGTTAATAAATTACATTTAATGATATCAACTGGTGTGGTCATTGAAGCGTACTTGAGGAAGGTACTGGTAGCAGCGGATAGAACAAAGGGTGATTTGGGGACTAGGGTGCTGGGCTGTGGAGCTGTGGGGTGCAAAAGAGTAAAGGCGGGACAGGAGTAGCAGCAGTAAGCCTAAACCCTCAAACACGTCATAAGCACAAGGGGGGGTTGAAGTAAGCCCTGAGTGCGAGTGGCATGGACAGCCCTGTTGTGTAGCCCGGTGAGTGTCACGGGTGCAGCCAGGGAGTCACAGGTAGCTGTGCTGGTCTGTCACTGAAAACAGCTATTGGTCTTTGACCAACAAGTATTAACAAATTTATTGTGCCATATACTTTCATGAAACACACACACACATCACCCAAGTACAGAAGGGGGAAATTTAAACAGTTGGGCCATGGCAATTCATTGTAAAATTCCACATTTCCCCTGACAGCTGAGGATATCATCATGGATCCAACAAAGTGGACAAAAGCTTATGCCACAATAAACCTATTAGCCTTTAAGGTGACAAAGGGCCTGATCTTTGAATATCCTTTGGCCTAAAGGAGATAGCCAGAGCCTGATCTGTTGGATATGAATGATATTAGGGGACCAGGACAGGCACATTCAGAATACTGTATACAAGGGCCAGATCTACACCAAGCAGGATATAACACTTTGAAAACATTTTGAAAACGTTATATGGAATGTGTCCTGGGCCTGAACAGTTGTCAAAATGGTTGTAAACCATTATAAAGCAGATCCTGCCCTGATCATTCCATCTTAATCAGGAGAAAACAGTGATAGAGGAGGGCAGATTCTCCAGCTAGTTGCCATCTTGTTTCCAGAGAATCAAGGCTGTTTTTTGTACAGCAGTGATAGGGCAAAGACACGTACCACCATCCTAATGTAAAGCAGCTTCCTGCACATCAGCTTCTCAGCACCACAAATCCAAGAGCATCCCCATTTCTTACACCCCACACTGTTCTTCTATCAGCTCTGTTCTTATACTCTGCCATCGCACAATCAAAGGAAACAAAATGTGATCCAGTATTTAGGATGTGCTTCAGCCAAATTGGGTCCCTAGAGAATAATAGACAATGAAGAACAAACAATGGCATTCTTTAGTTGCAGCTGATACAGCTTAGAAAAGTCTGAAAAAGCTCTTTTGTTCCGTAACAATTCTGCTTCTGTATTCTATATTTTCTTTACTTTTTCTTTCTTGTCATTTATTACTGAAGACATTTGTATCAAAACATGATATTTGCTTAAGGGTTCATCTGCCCCTTCCACTTAATTACACAACCGAAACTTTAATTCTTTGTTTGTAATGTCACAGTGGGGTTGCTGTGGAAATTAGTGCCTTGCCAAAAAGCTGAGCGCTGGGACTGCAGGTAGAGGATATGCAGAAGGAGCAGATGCACTCTGGAGAAACAAAAGACCCTTTTAAAATCCAAATATTTTCACTAATCAAGAGTGAGAGAAAGGAAGGACAGAAAACACATGACAAGCTCCTGAGGTGCAGCAGCTCTTTTTAACAAGAGCTTTGGCAGGATGAAGTGTGAAAACGTTGTGTCACACTCTGAGAAGATATTTTCAAAGCTCATGCATTTAGTTATTTTTAGTAGTTCACTCCTTGAGTAACCCTTTGAAGTCTACAAGAATTATAACTAGGACTGCCATCTCTCCACCCCACCCCCACCCCCAGTATGGGCTCCTGGAACTATAATACAAGAATTGGGACTGTTGTTGTTGGACTGCATCTCCCGTCACCCCTGACCATTGGCTATGCTGGCTGGGCCTACTGGGAGTTGCAGTCCAACAACATCTGGATGGCTACACATCCCCCACTTTTGCTTCAATAGCTGCACAGCAAGCAGAAATTCAGAAGATGAAGCTTTTTCTGCCTATATGCCCGGAAAATCTTCACCTCCTGATTTTCTGCCATATGTACCTTGCTTAAAAAAATAAGGCAACCCAAAGTTTAAGTAACAACCAGTTTCCAGTCTACTCTAATGTTCCTCTAGTGACCTCAGGACCCATCCAAGTGCTTTCTTGTTCCCCTTTATCTCTTGTATGTGCTGATTTGGCATAATCCTCACAAGTCACATTGCACCCATGGTGACACCTTGTTGATCCTCTGATAGGCCATGCTGTACACGGAGAAAACATAGTCAGCAGGAATGGTGGATGCCATGCAGTGGCAAGATGAACAAATTCCATGAATATGGTGGAGTTTTCTTTCTCTCTTTTGAGATACAGATTTTGGAAAGAAGCCTCAAAAAAACATACCTGCAAACGCACAGACAGTTTAGCCATTGTAGGTCAGGGATTCTTGCTGGTTTTGTAAATTTATCCTGTTGAATTTAAGAATTGTCACAAGGGTACTAAACATCAACTGACGGGGCAGAGGCTGTGGCCTTGAAAAGTAGGGATGCGTATTGTATCGTCCAATGTCCATTAACAATACACATTCCTGGAGGCCCTGTCTGATCGGATCCGAAATCCATATGTCCAATAACTATCGGACATATCGGATTATCGGACCGCCAGTTTAGGGCCGGCCCTCCCCCCCACTCATGCTCCTTACCTGGGCCTTCCCTGCTGCCATCCGCTGCCATCCACTGCTCCAGACTACTGAGAACTAGGCTTTGCAGCCTAGTTCTCAGTAGAGCGATGACGCGCCGTGTGATGACGTCACCTGCAGCATCGTTGCTCTACTGAGAACTAGGCCGCAAAGCCTAGTTCTTAGTAGTTCAGAGCAGCGGACGCTAGCAGACGCAGCAGAAAAGGCCCAGGTAAGGGGGACCCCTCCCTCCCCCATCGTGCTCCTTACCTGGGCCATGTCTGCTGCCATCCGCTGCCATCCGCTGCTCCAGACTACTGAGAACTAGGCTTTGCGGCCTAGTTCTCAGTAGAGCGATGTGCCCAGATTGCCCGGGGTTTCCTGGTCCCCCCGGGGAGCGGCGGGGGCAAACCGGGCCTCGAGGAGCCCGGATGGCAGGTCTTCTGCCGCCACCGCCGCTGGGTTCTCCCATACCACCGCCAGATCCGCCGCTACCGCCGCTGGGTCCTCCACCGCTGCCGGGTCCTCCACCACCGCCCAGTCCTTCGCCGCCGCTGCCGGGCTCGTGAGGCCAGAGGCCACGCAGAAGAGGCAGGAGAGGGCTGAATCCGGAAGTGATGTAATCGCCCCTCTCCCGCCTCTTCTGTGTGGCCTCTGGCCTCCTCGGGGTTTGTCGTGATGGCGACGAGCCCTGAGGAGCCCGGATGTCTGTGCAGAAGAGGCGGGGGAGGCCGCGTGGGCATCCGGGCTCCTCAGGGCTCGTCGCCATCACGACAAACCCCGAGGAGGCCAGAGGCCACACAGAAGAGGCGGGAGAGGGCCGATTGCTTCACTTCCAGATTCAGCCCTCTCCCGCCTCTTCCGTGCGGCATCTGGCCTTACAAGCCCGGCAGTGGAGGACCTGGAGGCTGACCCGGCAGCTGGGGCAGGGGATCCGGCGGCGGGGGCGGGGGACCCAGTGGTGGAGGAGGAAGACCCGGCAGCGGCAGCAGCGGAGGACCCGGCAGGGGCGGCAGAGGAAGAGAACCCGGTAGGTCCGGGCTGGTGTTTTTTGGGGGTGGGTGGATTGGTGGGGGGGGGGTTGTTTTGGGTGGGTGGGTGGCAGGGGGGACCAGGATTTTGGTTTCCAAAATCTGGTCACCCTAGCAATGATGCGCCGGGTGATGACAGCAGATAGCAGCAGACAAGGCAGAGGACAAGGACAAGGTAAGAAGGACCCCTCCCTCCCCCCTCGCACTCCTTACCTGGGCCTTCCCCACCACCACCGCCCTGTAGTACCGCTAAACAGGCTTTCCAGCCTGTTTGTCAGTACAGAGCCACGGTGAGTGATGACTACATCACTCGATGCGTTTCTGTACTGACGAACAGGCTGGAAAGCCTGTTTAGCAGTAGTAAGGGACGGCGGCAGGGGCAGCAGCAACAGGTAAGGAGTGCAAGTGTGGGGAGGGAGCAGGAGGGAGGGGAGGGAGGGAGTGCTGGCCCAGTGTTTTTCCCCATAGGCTTGCATTGGGGGAAAGCTTTGTTTCCCCCAATGCAAACTAATGGGGAAAACATTGTTACCGTATTGGAACTTCCGATATTTATCATATGTCGGATCCGATCAAATCTGGGTACCCCCGATATGATCAGACCCGTAATTTTTTATGTTGGAATTTCTGATAACAATATGATAATTTTGGCCATGCACATCTCTATTGAAAAGTACAGAGAGTGACCTCTGAAGGGTCAGTGCCTGCCCTTGTCACTCACTGCCCCAGCATTGGTGCCACCCCTCAAATAGGGCCAGGCAATGCATTCAAACCTGTAAAGATCTAACATGAATTCTGCATACTTTCAGGACAGTCGTGTCCCAGCAGGCAGAAACTGCATTGCGTGAACTCATATAAGGAAACGTCCTGCTATCAGGACTGCTGAGGAAAACTGTAGCCTCCAGGTTCACATTGGGTTGCATTACATAATTCAGCTTTTGTAAAAGTCTATGGACAATTTGCATAAATTTAGATGTATTAGCATATGCAAATGACAAATTCCCTTTTCTCCTCCCTCCCTCTGTGTAAGAAGGCGTATTCAAACATTCCTGTGCTTTGATAACAGATGACAAGTGAGACCTGCAACAAAATGTTGTCGAGTGAAATGTTGCTGTTCAGGATTCCAGCACTCCACTCCATTCACCTTCACCGTCCCAGTTTTCTATCCCCTGCCCAATATTCTGTGACCAATATGTATGCTCAGTCCTCATTGGCCTATTTATTTATTTTTTGGGTCCTTTCTTTAGGGTTACCCTGGGGCTGCCTATACGGCAGTGGGTTGTCAAAACCTCATACTTTTGCTGCGTTGGGGTGGCGGCAGCTAATCCTGATGCACAGTGAAAGCACAGGGTTTCTGAAAGTAGGGCCTGCTCCCTGCCCGGGCAGACAGTGACCACTCAGGGATCGCCATCTGCCTGGCCATGCCTCCACATCAAGGATGGAACAAGGTTAGATGACAGAAGGGCTGTGTCCGCCTCGCTCCATCCTGAAAAGTCAGTAAAAGTCCCTGAATTTTAAAATGTGGAGCTCCTCTGGAAAGCCGCAATGGCTTCACGGTGGTATAATTGACACAGAGCCTATCTACACACACAGAATAAAACACTTTGAAAACATTTTGAAAACTGTATATGGAGTGTGTCCTGGGCCCCAACAGTTCTCAAAACTGTTATAAACTATTTTAAACCATTTTAAAGCAGTAGTGTAATAGGGTTACAGTGTCACCGTGGAGCCACCCTGGTGCTTCCAGAATGTATAGACAGTCCCTCCCCCTCAAGATGTTTTATTCTTCTATAAACCATGTGGTTCCCCCAAGCCTGCTGGTACCTACCTCTTGGATGGTGCTGTTTTGGATATATAAGCACACACAATCTGAATGTTGAAAAGGAGGGCATCCGTGTTAATTTCCTTTAATAGAGGCATTGCCTTGGCTGACAAGTATTTCAACCCCTCCCCCCACCCCCTTACAGGTCAGAATGCATATTCCTTTCAATTTAAAAGAAAAGATCTGCTCTGCATGGCACTACTTGGTACTTGCTCATACTACAACTTGCATAAGCATTAGGAGAAGCAAGGAGTTCTTTTTCTTAAGGAAACAATGTTTACCATCCTGAATGCAGCCATTGGCTCTTTTATGACCTGTTCTCTATTATTAAATAGCACTACTCAGCTTGTTCAGCAGAGGAGAAGCCAAAACATAAAGCAACTCAAAATCCCTTTAACCAAGGTCTAATGCACATGAGTGCTCTCTCTCTCTCTCTCTCTCTCTCTCTCACACACACACACACACACACACACTGCTGGAGTCTCAGATCATATTCAGCAGTTCCTAGTTGGTATTCTGACTATTTTACTAGGCAGAACAGGATGGCAGTCCCTGTCTCAAGAATTAGAGTCTATGCAAGGCAGCAGATAAGAGAACAATAAGATATATGCAATGGGAGGAAAGGAAGACAACACTGGTCAGTGGGAAACTGTTCACCTGACACATTTATCCAGTCCATTGCAGAAGGTGACCTGAGGACTGTTTCATACAACTCTCCAAACCCAGCACTTTACTTGAATTAAGTTCCTATCAAACTGTGATCAATGAGTAGCATGTCAGTCTCAACTCAACTTGTGTTTGTGCAGGCAGGCTCTATGAACTTTCAGCATCTCAAGCAGCAGTCTGGGCTAATATCAGCCATCCTGAATCAAAAGGGTTGATCTAAGATTGAAATGAATGAGACAGAAGTCAGACTAACAATGGATACAACCCAACGTGTGTGTGTGTGTGTGTGTGTGTGTGTGTGTGTGTGTGATCCATATACAACTTATTGATATGGTTTGCTGAGTCACAGGCCACCAAAGTAGTGCGGTGCTCTGTAAATTTGTTCAACAATATAGCCTGGCATGCTATTTTTAAAAAATCACGATAGGGCTAGACATGTGGCTACCATCACACCTGCAGCTCCACATCTGCTCTCTCCACTACTAAGTCTTGTCTAATAATACTAAAGGCAATGCATGATGTGACATCATCAAGATCTGAATCCCCCTACCCCACCTGCTCACCTGCAAGCAGCAACCCATAAAGTGGGGTGGGGACGGGGAAAACCAGAGCATGATAACATCATACATTGTCCATTAGATGTTACTGGGGAATAGAGGAAAAGAGGGCCCAGAGTGCTGTTCTGACAGCAGCCACTTGCCCTGCTTTAATGTCTAGTTTCGGCCTGACTGTTTATATTATTTATTTAGATGAGATCATAGAAGGATTTTTTTAAAAAACCAAAAAAAACAGTCCAACAACATTCTGCTGAGAAGCTAACTGGTTCTGAGAGGCAAATGTGACTACTTTCCTTCTCATGTAAGACAAATTATTCCACTAATTACTCCTAAACTATTTTTTCTGCAGGCTTGTTGAGACACAGCACATTTTGGGCGCATGAGTCCTCCAAATAATTCTGCTGATGAAAGACAAAGAAAGAAAGAAAGAAAGAAAGAAAGAAAGAAAGAAAGAAAGATCTAGCTGACTCCCGGAATTGTGTTGGATATGTAATGCTAGTATGAGTAATAAATATTAAAAGTGACTCAGTGGCTCAATTCGGACGACACAATAAACAACTGGTGTGGGGGAAACAATCGTCAGTTGTTTTGACTATTGTGTCATCCAAATGCTGCCATAGTCAACTCAGTGCTGATCCTCATCCATACCACAGTTTATTATTTATTACGATGTTGTGTGGGGAGTGCCCCCTAGGGTTAGGGTTAGTCAACCCACCATTGACTATCGTGTCATCTAAATTGAGCCAATATATACAGGCAAACAGCCAGGTTAGCCATTTAAAAAAAAGGGAAAAAGGGCTATAACTTTACTCCCTCTTGTTCCTGTAATGTCAGCTGTTACCGCAAAAGGGATCTTCTGCTGATAGTCTTACGGTGCTGTCAAAAGAATACTTGCTCTGCGTTTATGGAAATACAACAACTTTTTTTAAAAATCAAAATCATTTCCTGATATTCAGCAGCAAGATACCAGTGGAAATGCATCAATCAATATCCCATAAATTCTGGGGCTGGACCTCAGCAATCAAACACAGCTGAGTCCTGGCTCAAAGTAACTTCTGAGCTAATAACAAATGATACACTAGCTTTCATCTGGGAATACAAGCTTCCATTTCTAAGAATAACACCTAAGAGGGTTATTTCAGGTGAGCAGTCTGTTTATTATGCATCTGCTATATTTTGAAGAAAGAAAGAGGCACATGGGGTGGGGAGACATTAACTATGGCAGACTTTGATAATACCCCAAGGCTCCTGTTATGGGCCAGACTTTTCTATGAATTATACAAGCTAGCAAAAGGAAAAAGCACCTAGCATTCTGAAAATATACTAATCTTCCACAAGAGAAAGAAAATAACATGTGTACTGGCTAGTGAATAGATAATAACTAAATAACACAATAGTCACTATCCATAAGAGATATACAATGCTGTTTCATTTCTCACACAATAGAAAGCAAGCACAAAAGATTCACAATAAAACAATTTATGCAATAGGTGGTAGAGTGTCATAATTACGATCATCTTGAGCTGTGAAACTGCAGGGTTGCTAACCATTAGCTGTTCCTCAGAGCAGAAGTCTAAACAGTTCACAGGTAACCATTGCTTCCAGAAATGCAGATTAAAGGTATCTGAAAGGAGTCATATGAATAATGCAGTATGTTCAGTTACAAAATGAGTGTGCTAGCAGCAGTTATCAATCAACATTCAAGAAATGTTCAGTTATGTCGATGCAAAGTGCTGCAGTATTTGATGAAAGAATATTTAGGAGACAAATGTACATCATGTGCCCCCCTACCTGCACAAATTATTTATCTATGTACGCAGTCTACAAATCTTCCCTCAAGATAGCTCTTTTGTTACCAGGGCAGGGAGTGGGGCAGAGTCATTTTTTGAGGATGCAGCGTATGCAAAGATTTTATTTGTACCTGGGAAAATACAGTCCTTCCTTCTGATAATGCTTTCCTCACTACTGTGTGATTGTGGATGTATAACTGGGATAGAAATATTGGATATTGCTTGTGTAATTAGTAGTGACAAGCAACACAGGGTGTTTTCAGATGGACAGCTCATAGCATTACCAATCAAAATACTCTGTGGAGCTATTCTGTCTTTCCTTCCTTAGTATATTTTTTTGTGGCAAGAAAAAAGAAAAAAGAAGTCGTGGGAAAATACGAGAGGATTACAAATGGAAGATGACAGTGTCTAAAACGCTGCTCCTTAAAATTCTGTGAATGAGACAAGGTGATGCAATAAAAATCTCATCTGAAAGTACATACACACACACACCACACAAAACATAGTACCTGTTGTGAACTTTTATAATTAATTTTACTTTGTTGGCAATATTATCAGAAAATGTTATATGGGAGGCACTTTTGGGGAACACCCTATAAGAAAAAGAAACCTTAAAAAGAATGCATTTTGTTGTTTTGCAAGAGTTCCACAGAGTTAAGAATAAAATTCTTCTGTTTCATATTCCAGGCTCTAGCCACAATCCAACACATAGCTAGGCAGCTTTAAGCACATTAAAACTATGGGTATAAGCATGCCCAGTTCCATGTTAGTTAGTGGAGTCTGTGTGCCTAGTTTGAAAGAAGTTTGCAGTGGGAAATGTCATACCATGCATGAAATCTCTTTGAGCTTTGCAGTGTGTCAGTATCCAGCAAAGAATGAGAAAATATGCATGGTGATGATTGAACTTCACTCTTGAACCTGTTGTGCACTTGAGAAATAGGTAATTAAATCAGTCTGGCCATTCTGGGTTAGTTGTTTTGCTTTCTTCACAAGAGTTTGGAACTGCACAAGACCTTTAAGTCTAAACAATCCTTGTCAGCCATGAACAAAACAGTCCTAACATTTTGTGTGTGTCATTCCTAGCTAAATAAAGCTCACTGTGACGGTAAGACGGGTGTAATAAAAGCCTCGCCTTACCCTTCTCTATCAAGTATTTACTTAGCAAACAATTAATAGACCTCCTTACTCAGCAAACTGCCCTCACTCTGTTTAACAGAAGTATAGAAACTGAGAGCTGACTTCTTTTATTATATCAACCAGTAGAGATATTATGCAAGCTTTTAGGCTGCGTAAAACCATCATTCGCACAGCAAGCACAAAATGAGGTAACGGAAGGCCTTGTTCTTGTGCTCAGTTCAGCTTAAATAGGTGGCTATTAAGTGAGTTTCTTCAGGGCTTCAGGTGGGTACGTCTTTTTGGCTTTTGAATTACAAAATGGTGGGGTTCCAAGACAAACAATGGAAAATGCATTTGACTTCCCATAAAGCTGCAGACGTGGCAAACAAGAAGTCATTCCACCACTTTTTAATTACTTGAATAAGTGATAAGACAACTCACCAGGTCTATTTTGGTGGGCCTAGCAAAGCCACTGGCATTAGAATCTATACTAAGCATTGCTTAAATAAGAAACCTGGGATGCCACAATCTTCCATTCCTTGTAGTCATTTAGACAGTGGGAAAGCACTTACAAGATGTACTTCAGTAATCTTGCGATCATTCTGTAGTTTAACAAAAATGTGCCTGTGTTGTCTTTCCCATAGCTATTGTTTTATGGTCTTTAAACTGGAAAACACACAGTCCCTTTACACAGTGTCAATATAGCCAATCTTTATGATGATTTATGTCAGCTGTGACAAACCTCCAGGTCCCATAAAGAACAAAAGCAGGAAACATAGTTTGATTGAAAGACACGTTCTTTGTTCTACTTATCATAACTTTACTTTTCAACGACCTTCGGGAGTGGGGAGGAGAGATCAAAGGAAGTGAAATACCCATGTGATAGTTCATGCCTTTGGTTTACTAAGCAAATATTTATAACCACACTAAATGGTTTGTCACTGACCAGTCACTTCTTCTGTTACAATAATCATCCTCAGTTTTGCTGTCAATTCAGATTGCCAGATGGTTCATTACATAACTGAAAAGTGATCCAAATGGATAATCCTGTTTAATGTGAAATAGAAGGCTCTTACACACAATTGAAACAATTGCTTGCCATACAATAAGAGGTTTTCTGGGAATCCATTTATACTGTATCTTAATGCAGTCAACCAATTGCACTTGTAGTAACATGCATCTTGGATAAAAAAAAATAAACATTCCTAGCAAGGGTTTTAATTCTCCTACCTCTAGGCTTTGGTTTTAATCTTGGCACCTAAAATGTTAAATTTCAACATAATTATGGCATTGTGAATAGCTGGTGCTACACTGGTGCATACACTACAACCCCACATGCTGCAGCCATCCTAAATGTATGCAACAACACACCAGGCAGGGTAACCTGAGACACTTTACTACTCCTCTTGAGGGCATCCAGTGGCAATTCCTCCCCAGTTGTTGAATCCAGAACTTACTCCTGCTATGGATATAAGTAGCTTGTACATCAAGGCTGTGAAACCTCTAGCCTGTGAGTCTAATCTGGCCTGAGGAAGTTCCCGTTCCAGCTCGTAGATGCTTGGGCTCCCTCGGTAGACCCCTCCCCCTCCCCAAACCCCATCCGCTGGCCTGGAGATTACCAGGGCCTTGGAGAGGAGGGGAGAGACGAATCCCTTTGTTGTCTTTTCTGTAAGATTGTAGATTACAATGGGATTCCCCTCTCTGTTGCTTCTAGGGATGTACAGATTGTGCAAAATCTGTTCTGTCTGGGTTTCGTGGATTGTCAGGCACCTTTCATTCTGTCATCCATACATTGACAGGATCAGTTTTTTGTTCAGTTCCCAAATTTGCACAAATTTCCCCAAAAATGCATTTTCAGGATTTAGCCCATGGGGGTTAATATACATTTTTCTCTGGGTTGTTTAATTTTTGTATATTTTTCTAGGATGAAAATTGCACAAAATTCCCGAAGGTTAAGAAAATGATCCACACCTTCTATGGACTCTGCCTGAAAGGGGAAAAGCTGGTCCACTGTGGAATCCACCAGTTGGATTCATAAAAATCAGAACTCATTTTGTTCCATTGTTGCTTTCTCCAACATCCCTAGTTGCTCCCTATCCCAATGGAACATATTGGAGAAAAATAAACCTACTGCAATGGAAGCCGCACAAAGCGAAGCTGGCCCACACACAATACACTGGGTAGATCATCCATCTCACATGTCAGCAAGGATGGCTTTATTGCACATAGGCTTTCCCCCTTGGCTGGGCCCATGTCAGCTGATTTTTGAAAGCTATTTGCTATGCCTGATGGGCAGCTCACCAACTAGGGGTGCCTTTTGCACATGATCTGAAGAGAAGGTGGGGCCACAGGTGCATGCATGGTGCCATCACACCATGCATGGACTGATGTTGGGGAATGGAGCTTCACCCTATATAGGCTGGCTCTGCCCTCCACTCAGCCTCTCTCTATTCTGCCGGGTGGCCAGCCATTCACTTGCCCTGCAGACAGTACAGGATTATGCTGGTTGCTTCTGGATCCCCCCCCAACCCCTGATTGACTCTGGCTGCCTCTACAAGAGGCATTTAAAGCTCTTTCAAGGTGCATTAAAAAATTTACCTCTACAAGAACGGAGCGCAAATTGGGTGTAGAGGCGCGTTTTCTCTCCCATTATGCGCATTATCGAATGCGCATTAAATAGCGAGTTTTATTTTGCTCCAGCCGTTAAAGCGCATTTTGACTATGTGAACAAGCGATTCTCTGCATTAACTACTTGTAAAGCGCATTTGAAACAACCGGTAAGGTCACCTGTTGAGTGCTCAATTACCTCCTGCATACAAGCAATTACGATAAAGCGCTTCCGAGAAGATGCGCATAATCGGAGGAACAGGTGTCAAACGGAATCCATCTAGAGGGGGCCTCTGAGGCAGATGATGATGATGATTTTGCCAACCCTGTATCCCTTGTTGTGATATTGGGCAATTGGTTTGGGCTGTGTGCCAGTTTAAATAGACTGGTAACACTACAGGGTTTTGTGAGAAAGATTCAATTGGAACTCTTTGGTGAGCACCCAGAGGCACCTTTGTGGTGTGGGGTTGTTTCCCAGTCTTGTCCTTTGGTTTGTGGGGCATGGTGATGGGATGGGAACACCTTTGAGGCATGACCAGAACACATTCAAAGTCTTCAGGCTTGGGATACTGTGAGATGGAAGGGCCTGCTTCAATAGGAGATGGCTGGCCACACCCAGGCCATCAATTATGTCTTGGAGGGGTAGCTTGGAGTTGTGATACCACCATCTTTTCATTATACCAACTAATAATAATAATAATAATAATAATAATAATAATTTATTATGGATTTTATGCAAGCTTTCTGGCTTGTGCCCAATTCAGTTTAGACAGGGCTGCTAGTTAAGTGGGTTTCTTCCTGGCTATAAGTGGGTAGGTCTTGTTGGGTTTTGAATTACAAACTTATGGGATTCTAAGTCAGCCAATAGAAAATGCATTAGATTTCCATAAGACCTTGATTTAAAAAGTAAAAATGGTCTGGAAATTATTTAGGGTGGTGGGATCCAGTGAAGGTTTCTTTAGCAAAGGTCTTATAACTGCTTCTTTTGGAGCGATTGGAACATACCCCTCTTTCAAAAAAGTGTTTATAATCTCTACTACTGAACTGGTCAGCTTTCTTCTGGCAGCTATTATCAGCCAGGTTGAACGAACTGAAACTTATCCATCAATATGGACAAGGAGTCACCTCACCAGAAGCCATCCTCAATGTGGAGTGCAAGTCAGAGCAGATATGAGTGATTTTATCAGCAAAAAGTTTTTCAAGTTCATCACAGCAGGGTTCTGACAGCTCCTTGTCACTACTCTGTGGACTTGATGGCACTTGTCCCTTAACTACACAAAACAACTCTGCTGAATGACATTGTGCTAACAGTTTACAAGTAAAATACTAAAATACAACATAACATGACTAATAACAACATTAAAACAATATGAAAAAAGCTAATAATGTGTTCATCATTGGATCCAGGCATGTAAACTTTCAAAAGCTTTTCCTTCCATTATGTTTTGTATTAATCACTAGAGATTAAAATTTCCCCCTCCTTTCTCTTGCCTTCAAAGGAATTTCTTTAGAAAATTACTGATTGTTCTGTCAGACACTCAAAGTACATTGTGTCAAGATTAGAAATCACAGCAATGATGTCATTAATTTCCAAGTTTACTTTTCTCAAAAATATAAAGCAAGTGATAGGTATCTTGCATCACTGAATGTTTTTAGTGTGTCATACAAATCTATCTGCCAAGCACTGCAGTTATGTGAAGGTACTTTACAAGCTAAATCAAATAAGTTATTTGCATGCCAAGTTTTCACTCAGATAAGAATTTACTGCATAATAACAACTTTGTAAAGATGTGATCTCTATAGACATAAGAATATAAGAAGAGCCATGCTAGAGCAGACCAAGGTTCCATGTATTCCAGCATTCTATTCAACCAGTTCCCCACAGGAAACCCGCAAGCACGACATAGGTGTAACAGCACCATGTTCCCCTAGCAAAAATGAAGTACAAGCTGAAGGGGCAGAATTGAAGCTTGAGATTGATAAATAAATGGCCAAGGAACACCTAATTTCTTCAAATGAGTTCAGATCTCCAGGGCCCGAGGAACTGCATCCTAGAAGAACTCTCAGAACCACTGTGTATTATCTTCGTGAAATCATGGAAGATGGGTGAAGTGCTGGATGACTGGAGGAAGGCTAATGTTGTCCCTATCTTCAAAAGGGCAAAAAGGAGGAACCTGGGAAATACAGACCAGTTAGTCTGACATCAATCCCTGGGAATTTTTTGGAGCAGATTATAAAGAAGTCAGTCTGTAAGCACCCTGAAAATAAAGCAGTGATTACTAGAAGCCAGCATGGATTTGTCAAGAACAAATCCTGCCAGACTGATTTGATCTCATTATTTGATCGGGTAACCTCTCTTGTAGACTGTGGGAATGCTGTGGACATAATAAATCTTGACTTCAGCAAAGCTTTTGACAAAGTACCCCATGACATTCTGATTAGCAAACTAGCTAAAAGTGGGCTAGATGGAACAACAATTAGGTGGATCCACAGTTGG
The DNA here is from genome assembly GCA_029215795.1 of Anniella stebbinsi. Lineage (NCBI taxonomy): Eukaryota > Metazoa > Chordata > Lepidosauria > Squamata > Anniellidae > Anniella > Anniella stebbinsi. The sequence continues at coordinate 69,056,333 of JARDYH010000002.1, read as the reverse complement.
CTACAGAATCAGACCCAAAGAGAGCTTATCAATGGTACCTTTTCAAACTGGGGGGGGGGGAGGTAACGAGCGGGGTACTGCAGGGCTCAGTCCTGGTCCCAGTGCTCTTCAACATTTTTATTAATGATTTGGATGAGGAGGTCCAGGGAATGCTTATCAAATTTGCAGATGACACAAAATTGGGTGGGATAGCTAATACTCTGGAAGACAGAAATGAACTTCAAAGTAATCTTGGTAGGCTGGATTGCTGGGCTGAAAACAATAGAATTAAATTTAATAGGCTAGACATCAGGAAAAACTTCCTGACTGTTAGAACAGTACAACAATGGAACCAATTACCTAGGGAAGTCATGAGCTCTCCCACACTAGAGGACTTCAAGATGCAGCTGGACAGCCATCTTTCAGGTATGCTTTAAGGTGGATTCCTGCATTGAGCAGGGGGTTGAACTCGATGGCCTTATAGGCCCCTTCCAACTCCACTATTCTATGATTGTATGAACTGGTGTACATATGCATACTGCCTCATACTGGAGGTAGAATATAGCCATCAGGAATAGTAGCCATTGATGGCCCTCTTTTCCAGGAATTTGCCTAATCCCTTTTTAAAGCCATTGAAATTGGTGGCCATCACTACATCTTGTGCAAAGTGAATTCCATCATTAATGCACTGTGTGAAGAAGTACTTCCTTTTATCTGTTCTGAATCTCCCACCCATCAGCTTCATGGGATGACCCTGGCTTCTAATGTTATGATACCTTCTAATAGGGATCTCTAGCATATTTATTGTTGTAGCACAAGTTCTTCCAACATCCCAAATGGTTGGTTGATGATGAAGAGAATATTCAAAGAATCATAGAGTTAGAAGGAACATTAGAGGTCATCTAGTTTAACCGCCTGCTCAATGCAGGATCTACAGCTTCCATGACAAATGACTATTCAGCTTAGGAACATAAGAGTTGTTGTGCTGCATCAGACCAAAGGTCTTTCTAGTCCAGAATTATATTCCCACAGTGGCCAACCAGATGCCTGTGGGAACCCCATAAGCAGGACATACATGCTATATTCTCTAGCAACTGGCATTCAGATACATGCTGCCTCTGATACTTGAGGTAGACAAAGGCCCCCTCTACAAGAGTTCACTTTGACGCCCGGTTCCCCGATTATGCGCATTTCCTGATAAGCGCGTTTATGCCTAATACCTATACATGAGAGGCGTTGAAGTGCATTACTGGCTGTATGAAACACGCTTTAAAGTTGTTTATATGCTGAGAATCGCATGCAAATGTTGCTGAAAGTAATGCGCTTTGTCCCGGGGAACTGCCCAAACAGGTTTTCCTCCCTTTATTCTCCCTGCCCACCAGAATCTCCCACCTTTGGTTACCTGGGTTACTTGCCTGGTTAACCTGTTCAGCTACCTCTCTCTCCCCCCACTTTGTCTGATTGCCATTTGAAGTGAACTGCTGAGGAGTAAATGGGAATGTGCCTCGCACACACACACACGTCAAAACAGACAGGGTGATGCTGCTTCTTTCCTTCCCCCTCCTGTTCCCAGCAAGCTCAACCATTGTAAAACATACACACACACACAGAGAGAGCTCATGTCAGGAAACTAGCAAGAAGCAAGGGGATGATATGTCTAAGCTGATCGCTAATTATGCACACATCCACACATCCTTCCTACCCCCTTTACTTCTCATGAAACCACCTCCATCTGGCCCCGTGTCTCCATGAACGACATATTCCATCAGGGGAGTTAAAATAAACTTTATTTTCAGTTCACATTGGGTCACCTCTTCCTGGAGCTTCCATCCAGAGAGATGGAGAACAAGGAGGAAGTTGCAAGCAGGAGACAGGAAATAAAGCTAAACGAAAAAGTGGGAGGTTTTCCCAGTGAAGGGACAGTTCTATGCATGACATCAAGACCACAGTCCGCTCACTCTGATCATTAATGCGCCTCCACAGAAAGTTGTTTGCACGGACATAAGGGGCTCTTACTCCCATGGTAAATTAAAACTTGCTATTTAATGTGCATTCGAAAATGCGCATAATTGGAGATAAAAAGCGCTTGTACTCCTCATTTGCGCTCTGTTCTTGTAGAGGTAAATTTGGTAATGCGCCTTGAAAGAGCTTTAAATCGCTCTTGTAGAGGCACGCAAAATGACAATTGGCCATTGTTTATCCTCCATGAATTTGTCTAATTCCCTTTTAAAACAATCTACATTGGTGGCCATCACCTATGGTAGCAAATTCTATAGTTTAACTTTGTGCTATGTGAAGATGTACTTGCTTTATCTCCCCTGAATCTCTTACCATCAGCTTCATTGAATGACTCCAGTTTCTGGTATTTTGAGAGCAAGTATCCACTTTCTCAACATCATGCATAATTTCAATACACCTCTAATATGCCCCCCTTTACTTGCCGTTTTTCAATTCTAAAATGTCGTGGACATTATAACCTTTCCTCCAGCTCCTTGATCATTTTGGTTGCTCTTTTCTGCATCTTCTCAAGCTCTACAATAACTTTTTTGAAGTGCACTGACCAGAAGTGTATTTATTTATTTATTTATTTATTCATTCATTTATTATTTTATTACATTTGTATACCGCCCCATAGCCAAAGCTCTCTGGGTGGTTCACATAAGATTAAAACAATTAAAAACAATATACAAAAATTAAAACAACAAAAACACACATTTAAAACCACTATAATAACTTTAAAAAGCTATAAGCCTAAAAACAAAATAAACCCAGGCTCATCAGATATTGCTAATGCCTGAGAGAAGAGGAAAGTCTTGACCTGGTGCCGAAAAGATAACAATGTTGGCGCCAGGTGGGCCTTGTCGGGGAGATTGTTCCACAATTGGGGGGCTACCACAGAGAAGGCCCTCTCCCTTGTTGCCGACCTCCAAGTTTCCCTCGGAGTAGGCACTTGGAGGAGGACCTTAGATGTTGATCGTAGTGTACGGGTAGGTTTGTGTCGGGAGAGGCTTTCCATTAGGTATTGTGGTCCCAAGCCGTGTAGGGCTTTATACACAGTACTCCAAGTATGTTCACAGATATATTTGTATAAAACTGCTATGATATTGGCAGTTTTATTTTCAATTCTTTTCCTAATGAATCTCAACATGCCTTTTTCACAGCAGCTACATTCTGGGTCAAGCTATCTACCACAAACCCAAGATTATTTTCCTGGACAGTCACTACAAGCTCAGACCCCCCCCCCCATTAGTATATATGGGAAGTTAGAATTTTTTGCCCAGATGTGCATCACTTTACACTTCCACACACATTTGCCATTTTATATGCACATATCCCCAGTATGGTGAGATCTTTTTGCATCTGCTTAAATATCTCCAATGAAAGAGAGCCCACCACTTCCCAAGGAACTCCGTTCCACTGTCAAACTCCTTGTAGCATCAGGATGTTTCTCCTAATGTATATCCAAAATCTGCTTCCCTGCAATTTAGTCCTGCCATCTGGAGTAACAGAATAAGTCTGCTTCATCTTCTGTGTGATAGCCCTTGAAATATTTGAGGACCACTATCTTGTCTCACCTTAATCTTTTCTTCTCCAGGTGAAAATGCCCAGTTCTTTCATCTGATCCTCATTGGACTTAGCTTTCACACCTCTTAGCTGCCTTCCTCTGGACATGCTCCAGTTTGTCAATATCCTTCTTAGAATATGGAACTCAGAACTAGATACAGTTCTCAGATTCCTCACCTGTCAAATAGTTCATCACTTGACAACAGTGCCAAATAAAATATGGATTCTGAATAACTTTCCGTGGTGCTATAAAGATAGTTTATCATTATTCTTACTATTACTACTACTACTAGTAGTAGTAATAATACAACTTCCATGAGAAAGTAGAATGTCCTATTGGCATTTGGGGGCAAATCATGGGGTATGGTGGCTGGTATATCCATATAAGGATTTAGGAAATACAGACTTAGCAATGGTGCATTCCCCCACCAACTAGAAAACACATGCATGTACATATTCCACATCCTTCTAGAAGGTTCTGTTGGTAAGCATAGTCCAGGAAAGCACTTCTGTGGAATTTGTGGTATGGTTTGGGGAGTTCAGGTCTCAGAGAAAATAATAATCTCCATCAACCATGATAATGAGCCTTTCTTCTAAGAAGTACCTTTGAGGACAGTTATAAATAGTGAAACAGTATGGACTGAGCATCTTTCATTGCTGTTAAAGAATATGCTTGTTTGTGTCCATCTGCACATACCAGGCATATATGCAGAACTGACAGGCAATGCAATATTTAGGATTTTAAGGATATTTTTATAATGAAAAAACTGTCAGAAAAATGTTTGATTAAATGTAGAATTAGTACTTTAACCCAGGTGCAGAATATCTGTATACTCTATTTGCTCTTTCTTACATTAGTTTGGAGGTCAATGTTATATCCAAAATCCAAAAAGCTATCTCATGTAGTAAACATTTCACTCAGCTGTTTAACAGATTTACTAGGCACCTGAACTTTTTGAGGAAAAGAAAAAGCAAATTTATAATGAGAATAATTTTGGCAACAGGTTGAAGGATGTTTTTGTTACTAATGAGGAAAGACAGTGCATGATGCTCCTCCTTGGCTTGTTTATGCTCTTTTTGTAGAGCAAAATAACTCCTATCTCCATATCAACTTGTCACTTGAGATTCATTTTTCCTCTATAAACATTTCCACTCTCTGTTATCATGCCTTCTGGTTAAGGTTAGAACAAATTTGATCAGATTGCTTCTTACCCAGATACTGATAAGTTAAATCAACAACTGACTCATAATTCCAGCAGATGTTTCTGTTTCCTAAGGCGAAAATAACATTCCCAGGCCTCTAATTTTCAATCTTTAATGTCCTGCTACAAATGTCAATTTGGTATTAAGTGTGTAGGCCCTTCACTCAGTCCTAGAATTATTCTCTTTCCCTCGCTCTTTTATTTTTTAGTTTCTGGGGAAATACTTCTATGAGCTTTCTCACTCTTATACAGGCATTTCAGAAAGAGCCTAATTCAAGAAAGTATACAAGCACATGCCTAACATGTGCTTCAAATCTAATTTAAGCTGGTAAAAGATTAGAAAGTGCTCAAGTGTTTTGCCAGATTGAGTCGTGGTTTCTTATCACTGCAATTTTGATTTAGCAGCAGTAGACAAGACAAACTGAAGTCACCATTCTACTTAACACAGTGGGTCACTTTCATATGAAAAACACAAGTGAACAGCATGGTTATTTGCTGCTGAACATTTTACAGAATCTAGCCCTGTTTTTGGAATGCACGAGGCTGATCTAGAAATGTGCATGATTTCAATTGTCTGTCTTTGTTGCACAGAAACACCCTTCCTACCACGCCCGGCTTGTCCAGGCGGGAGGGGACAATTGCGGGTGGCAGAGAGGATGACACATGGAGGCCTGCCATTGGCAGCCTCTGTATGATGCCACTGGTTGGGGGAGGAGCTGTGGGCCTATTTATAGGGCTGCTGCGGCTCCTTCCCCCACTTTCATCCCTTGCAACTCTCTCCCTCCCTCCCTGTAGACAGTGTGGGCTTGCTGGCTGCCTTTTTGGGGACCAAGTAGGAATTTTTTACCTTCAAACTTGATTTGGGGTTGTTGTTTTGTTTTTTTGCCTACTTCACACTGTAAGACAACGGGGAAGAGCTAAATAGGCTAATTGGTTGCATTTGGTCACGTTTAATTGGGGGCAGGTGTGCGGGCATCGGGAGCAAGTACAGGTTTTGGTGAGCATTCTTAGGCACTGTTGTGGTGATTGGTGACACCTAGGCCCTCACCTGGGAGTCCTGCAGCACCAGGTGTGGGGATAAGGGTTACTTCTGAGGCCAACCTTATTCACTCACTCTGAGTTTTTCAACCTGATGGGAGGTAACATAGGAAGGCCTACCTACCTCAAATGGGGAATCCTGGGAGGTGTCGACGCACCAGCGATACCTACCAGGATATGAATGGCTCGCCCGATCCCAATTATGGCCAAAGACAGGATGCCCACTTAGGCCTCCATCTACCTTGAGATGTTAATAAATGTGGCCCTGTTTAAATCCAATTTATCTTGTCGTCTCTTTATTCTTGCCGTCCATTCCTGCAATTGGCCGCCTTAACTGAAATCCTTAGAATTTCAAGTCTACCTTTCTTTCAGTTGTCATGTGTTCATGTCCTGCTTCTGGTGGCAAGGATCTTTTAAAAATGGACCTTCTAGTTGTCAGGCTGTTTTTAAAAAAATGTATTACAATTATTTGTATGCCACCTTTGAAGAAACCAATCTTAACAAAGTGGCTAACGACTAACATAAAAATAAAACCGCAATACATAATATTAACGTTTAAAAAAGGCATCAAGGTCTTTCCCACACAGTCCATCTGGGACAGGCACAGGTGTCTGGTGTTATCCTCACCTCCATCCCTCTTTTTCTTGAAATCTATTCCACAGGGCACTTGATGATGGATGGCAAAGGGGCAAAGGGGCATCTGGCATCTCCTGGCATCTGCAGCCTCCATGCCCAACTATGCCTTGTCGAAGCCCTGGTCCGTAGGGATGGGCGAACGAGCAATGTTTGAGATTGCCAGAATTCTCAGAACATTGTCTTACTGCTTGTCTGATGCCCGATTCCCATTTGCAATTGCTGCTTGTCCTGTGCAAATGGGAAGAGTGCTCAAATTAAGCAATGATCAAATGGGAGATTTTTTCAAATCTTCCCAAATTTGCGCAAATTTCCCACATAGACTAAAGTGAGGCTGATTCAGTCTATTGAGGAAATTTGCACAAATCAGGAAAGTTGAGGAAATTGAACTTGAAATTGGGGAAGAGATGAACACGAGCACACGTTCAACAATTTGCAGATATTTTCAGTGCCCAAGTGTTCGCGCTTGTGTTCAGAGCTTTGAACAGGGCATGCTTGCATGTTTTGTGAGCAAAATGACAATTCTCATACATGACTACTGACCAGGCATTCTTCTTTTCACATGATTAACATTGCATGGAAAAAGTGGGGTCATGCATCCTCACCCCACTATCATGTTCCCTGCTGCCCACAACCCCAGGAATTTAAACTTTTTGTGGCCCTAAGCTATAACATGAGTGAGGCCCTTCCCTCTTCAATAAATAATAAAATTTTAAAATGCAAAATACAGCTGTACAATTAAATGGAACTTGATAATCATGTAATGTTTTAAACACTTTCTTTCTTTCTTTCTTTCTTTCTTTCTTTCTTTCTTTCTTTCTTTCTTAACACAAGGCCCCTCGTAATGTGAGGCCATAAGTTGTAGCTTTTTCAGCTTGTACATAAATCTGGCCCTGACCAACCCCATGATGTCCAAGGGTTGGGGGACATGTCTGCTTAACTCATGTAGACTGTCTCCATGAGCTGACATCTTGATTGCATAGGGCTCCATCTCATGGAGACAGTCTGATGGTTTAGCAGGCTTTCTCCCTTCAGATCTCCCTCCAGTGCTTGGACAAATGAAGCATGGTTGGCAGAGGATGTGGAACAGGAAAAGTGCATGTGGTCCCAGTGCATTTGACCCCACAAATAGTGGAAGAGGGTGGTTCTGACATCAGTGGGGCAGTGAATCCACTCCAGATTCAGCCAGAACCAGTCAGAACTCTAAAGGAGCTATCCAAGGATTCACTGCCCCACTGACATTGGAGCTACCAACCCTCACGGACACAAATGTTCCATGCAATGTTGATCACATGAAGGGAAAGACACCCGAACAGGGCTTTAGTCTGCCTCTCTTTTGCCACCAATTTCAAACTACCCCAGTCTTTGCCCACTTCTATTTCCTCCAAAATCTCAGTGTCCACATTTTGCAAACAAAATAAAACAACTTTTTATACAATCCTCCATATTCCATGAAATTGATTAAGGCTGCAATCATATATCCACTTACCTGGGAGTAAGTCCCATGGAAGTCAATGAGGCTTGCTTCTGAATAGGCATGAATAGGGGTGCACAGTAGACCACTGAACATGTGTGCCATTTCCAATAGTATAATTATTTTTAATATGAACAACCCTGGCTACTAGGGATGTGCACTGGATCGGACCCGATCCACAATCCGAGTCCGGTCCAGTGGGAAATCGGATAAATTATCCGATTTCCGATCCCGCAGCTGGATCGGCCGATCCAATCCGAACCGGTCCGAAAAGGCTCCGAACCGGTTCGGAGGATCGGCGGATCGGCGGGCGCCCACTGGCGCCCACCGCCGCTTCCATTGGCGGGCGCCAGCGGGCGCCTGCCGATGAAAGTGGACAGCGGGGGGGAGGGAGGAGGGGGGCGCTTACCTTCTCGGCCCGTCCGCTCCCGTCCGGCACTAGCAGCTACTCCCAGCGGGCTCCGCGGCCTGCTCTAGGGTGGCGCGCCGGGTGATGTCATCACCCGGCGCGCTACTCTAGAGCAGGCCGCGGAGCCTGCTGGTGGTAGCCGCCGGCCCCGGACGGGAGCGGACGGGCCGAGAAGGTAAGGAGGGGGTGCGTGGAGGGGAGGAGGGGGCGCGCGGAGGGGGGAGGGGGGCCCTTACCTTCCCGGCCCGGCGGCTCCCGTCCGGCGCCGGCGCCTACTACTCCCAGCAGGCTCCGCGGCCTGCTCTAGGGTGGCGCGCCGGGTGATGTCATCACCCGGCGCGCTACTCTAGAGCAGGCCGCGGAGCCTGCTGGAAGTAGTAGGCGCCGGCGCCGGACGGGAGCCGCCGGGCCGGGAAGGTAAGGAGGGGGTGCGTGGAGGGGAGGAGGGGGCGTGCGGAGGGGGGAGGGGGGCCCTTACCTTCCCGGCCCGGCGGCTCCCGTCCTGCGCTGGCGCCTACTACTCCCAGCAGGCTCCGCGGCCTGCTCTAGGGTGGCGCGCCGGGTGATGTCATCACCCGGCGCGCTACTCTAGAGCAGGCCGCGGAGCCTGCTGGAAGTAGTAGGCGCCGGCGCCGGACGGGAGCCGCCGGGCCGGGAAGGTAAGGAGGGGGTGCGTGGAGGGGAGGAGGGGGCGCGCGGAGGGGGGAGGGGGGCCCTTACCTTCCCGGCCCGGCGGCTCCCGTCCGGCGCCGGCGCCTACTACTACCAGCAGGCTCCGCGGCCTGCTCTAGGGTGGCGCGCCGGGTGATGTCATCACCCGGCGCGCTACTCGAGAGTAGGCCGCGGAGCCCGCTGGTAGTAGCCGCCGGCGCCGGACGGGAGCGGACGGGCCGAGAAGGTAAGCAGTGGCGGGGAAGGGGGCTTACCCCCCCCCTGGAGCCGTCCGCTTCTATCCGCTGGCGCCCGCGGGCGCCAGCGGATGGAAGCGGGCGGCCCCAGGGGGGGTAGGGAGCGCGGGGGAGGGGGCTTACCTGCCGGGGCCGTCCACAGCGGACGGCCCCGGGGGGGGGAGGGAGTTAGGCCCCCCCTCACCCACCCGCCGCCATTTTTTTCTCATAGACTTGCATTGCAATGCAAGTCTATGGGGAAAAAAATGGCGGCCGATCCAAAAATTAACGATTTTTGGGTCGGGATCAGACTCGATCCGGTCCGGGGGGCCTCCGATTTTGTCCGAACCGGTCCGGGACAAAATTGGAGGTCCCGATCCGGGTCCCGATCCGATCCGGGGGGTCCGTGCACACCCCTACTGGCTACCACCATTTGCATAATTTTTTCAGTCTATCAATTAGCTGGTGGAATACAGAGAAGCCATAACTTCCTGGAGTCTCTCTATAGGTACCCCAGCTTCCTGAAATGAGGCAGATGGCTATCAGAGAGGTCTTTTCAGCTGTGGCAATCCATCTTTGGAACATTCTGCCCAGGAGGTGCCTTTATCATGTATTCAGGTGCCAAGTGAAAACTTATTTCCCAAGACTTGTAAGTCCTTTTTCAAGACTTTCTCTGCTGCTTTATTGTTTGTGCAGTACATTTAAATTTTATTATTATTTATTATTATACTTGCATTTATTTTCTGCTATTTTATTAACTGTAGCTGCAGTTTGGTTTTTTTTAATTGTTTAAATGTTTATTGCTATGTTGTTGCTTTTCATCCTTTAGCTAATTTGGATACCTTTGTAGAATAGAGCCTCATGTTGACTTGAAAAGAAATAAACAATATGTCAATCTTATCTTGTTTAATGACTTGTGTTCTAATTTTTCTTGAGCCTGCAAAGTATGCAATTGACCATAACTTCTAGGCATACATAGCTATACTTACCAAATTAAGCCCTATTTTTAATTAGCATCTGTTTTAGTATTATGCCTTTAGCCACCCTATCACAGCAGCTGTGAATGCTGAACTTGGATATGAGAAACACAGGTTCACATGACTATTGCTATGAAGTTGGCCTCAGGCAATACTCAATTTCTCAGTCTCGCCTAACTCACAGAGCCATTGTGATGCTAACATGTCACTCCCAGCTATACAAAAATGGCAAGATGCAAGTGTAATTAATAAACGCAAGTTGTGAAGTTGCTTGACTCCGTGGTCTTTTCAACATCACATACCGCCTGTAAATGGAAATTATTAGAATTCCCAAGCAAATATGCTTGACATATGCATTTTGTTCAGAGGACTATAGATCTATATAAAAACATACAGTGAAACTTGGAAATAACAATAGCCTTTCAAGTTTAAACTATTAGAACATGTTATTCTGTTTACCATGTCTGGCCACAGTGGCCACAGGAACTATGGCTGAGCAAAAATAGCCTCACGGAGGCTATTTTTGACAGAGCCATTTCAATAAATAGTCTCTGTGGAGCTGGAAATCCCCAACACTGGGGAAGGGGACAAAGAAATAAAATTTCTCTGACAACTCTCCTCTGTGAAATTTCAGCTCAGTCAATACTGAATGAAACTGTATTATTACTATACTTCACAGAATATATTATTATTTGATAGAAAGCAGTGGGTGAAGAGAGGAGGACTGGAAGGAGCAGTGTCTGAGCCCATTGTTTCCTTCAAAAAGAATAAAATATTATTAAATAACAATAAAAGTGGATCCACAGCTATGACTGAAAACATCTCGTCCTATTTGCAGATGGCAAAATTGAGAGGGGAGGCATTTGACCAAATATTCTTCAGGAGTCCCTGAAATTCTTCAGTAATTCAGTGGAAGTCCCCCCCCAAAAAAAATTCTCAGAAGATTTATCAGAAAATTGTTTTGTGAAAATTTGCAGTATAGCTTTAAACCAACAACAGCTGGGACTCCCCCCCTACAGACAGGCCACATTGATCTCAGGCACTCTGAATATATATAGAAGCAGTCGGGTACAACCGCCACATATTGAATCCAGCTTTCAAATCACTTTAAAGTTTAAATGTTGATTCATACTTAGTAGTGTTGCCAGCTTTTAAAACAACAAGAAAGACTCTTGTGGCACCTTAAAGGCTAATGGATCCATTGTATCATAACCTTTCCTGGACCAGACTTCATTTCATCAGATATATTTTTACTGGGTTATATCCAATCCTGGCTGTCCACCAACAGAATGGAAACTGTTGGTGGAACAGTTTCTGCCTCCCTCCTGCACCCCCCAAGTCTGCTCTGGAGGTTTGGGAAATCCTCTGGAGCAGATTTGGGGGCACACAGGGGGATGCAACCTGCAAGGGGGAGGAGAGTAAAGGGAGATCCCTTTGCATGAGCCGATGTCTGTTCACACAATGTTGGATTTAAGCCACTGACTTTGGACCCAGGATTGCAATCTTTTAAAAACAACATCAACACTAACACCTGTCTTTAACAGCCTGGTATTCAAAAATTAAGCAGCAAATGCTTTTTTCTAATCATGTTACCTTCTTTCTAGAAAATGTTCCATGTGATGAATCTCTGTCTATCAGGCTTCTGTTAAAGACAAGAGGTAGGAACAGTTTATAAGGTTAGAAATCCTAGTAATGTTTTACTGAAGAGGATCTGCAAAAAGCAAGGTAGCTTAACCAAGGCAACTTACAGTTGAATCCTACCCATATCTACTCAAAAGTTAGCCCTAGTGAGTTCAATGGGACTTACTCTCAGGCAAATGTACATAGGATTGCAGCCTGAGTGGCTTTATGTTGTGCTGGGTAAGCATTGCTTTCTCAGGTCTGGATTAACACTCTTGTCTAGTAGAAAGTTCTGGCTCCGAGCTCTTCCTGCAGGCCTGCATTTTAGGACAAAGGTAAAAATTCTCTCAGCTTAAGAACAGAGTTGCTCACTCAACCTTTTTCATATGAACTCAAGAATGCATACTCTCTCACATAAAAATCCTTATTTTCTTCCAACATCAAGTCAGAGAGGGAGATTTCAGTGTCTTCATAGTTAAATCAGGACTTTGGTTTATGCTGATTTTTTTCTTGGGTCCATCCCACAAAAGAGTTTACATAGTTGCAACACCCTTTCTTCCTGATACTTTACACACAGAGAAACTGACAGATAAAACCTGAAGTACTCAGCCAGTTTCCTGTTTTGCTAGTTTGACTCTTAAGACGTTTGCGTTTCAACTTAATATTTTCTTTGCTTTTCAGTCGTTTATTTACTCTGAGGAAAGTTGATTCTATGACAAATAAGAATAAAGTTTCTTTTTGTTTGTTTGTTTGTTTGTCAGTTGTTTGTTTGTTTTTTAAAAAAATCAGGTTGAGATCAACATTACTACTTAGGGACAAAACTTCACATTATGTGGGAGGCCCTACATATTTTTGTTTGCTGGTGCTGCCAAATTGCGTGCAGCAGAGGCAGGTGGAGGGGTGCTATTTTCCCAATATAACTCAACCCCCAGCTACTATTAGCCCTGCTGTGGGTGGAGATAATTGAGATCAGGCCCATGGCACTGGAGCTAGTCAACCCCTTACCCCACTGCCGCTATAAGCAATTCGGAAGCCATCTACAGCTGGATTTTAGTAGTTGTAGCAGTAGTAGTAATTTAAGGAGACCAATCACAGATGTCCTATGTGATGTGTAGTTTGACCCTTAGAATGGGGTATAATTTTGTTTGGTCTATGGTAGTAGCATAAGGGGTATAACTTTAATCAAACTTGCAGGTCAGTGGGTTGCTGTGGGGCCCCTATCCTGTGGTCTCTTCCCCACATGGTTCTCCCCCAGTCCCTTCCCTCTTTGTCCCCCTTCCCATTTCCCAGAGCCCCACATACTCCCCCAGTCCCAGGGACCCTGCATGTCCCCTTCCCCCAGTGTCTATTTTGTATACCAGTAGCCATTTTGTGAGTAATCAAAACAATGGTTTCTGGGGTAGAGTGTGACTCCTCTACATTCTCGGCCTATTACCACCAACTAATTGGAAAGTATTGTTGGCCCCTCCTATGCGCTGGCTCATTGGTCAACATAGCCCCTGTTCCCATGTCCTTATCAAGGCCACAGAGGATATGAGCTTCTTCCCTGAGCATTTTTGCCACTGTTGTGAAGCCTTTGTTTCTGGGAATCCATGGAATCTTGTGGAGGCAGTTGGACCTTACTAACCCCACCACCATCTTAGTAAGATATAGGCCCTTCAAAAGAAGAGGTTTCAGCAGCTCACATGATGGGCATGGTTCTTCAGTGGCTAACAGGCTTTACTCCAACAAAGATGAACATCTATACAATATCACCAGCTCAGTTAAAGAGACTGACAGGTTTCTAAACCACCCTTTACTCACCTTGATCACCACAATGATGTAACAGAAGATAAAGGTCTTCTAAAAAAAGGTATATACTGAATACAGGAGGTGATGGAAGATCACCCATTTTATATGGTTTAGAAGAAAAGAAACCTTCCAGGAACCAGCAGTTACCAAAGATCAACATGCTGTTACTCACAGCACATGTGTGTGCCCAATTACTCAGAGCTTGAAGGGCCTCCTCATGTGAAGTGAATAATTATTTAGAGTTAAAGATAAAAGGCAATGATTATCCAGATTCCTCCTAAAGAAGGGGGGTCATGAACTCAATGGTTCATGTACAACTCAATATTTTATTAACACATTTACAACAAAGAAATGTGGTAATCTTGGTTTTCCCCATTCTCCTTCTCTTCTCCTTCATCTTCCTCATCTCCTCCAGGTTTTATCAGGTTTAGGCACTTGCAGATAAGAAAGCAGTTTGAATCCATGGAGTCACCCTCAGTCACTTTTTGTAATGGTTCCTTGTGCTTTCTCTGTCAGAGAATAGAAAATAATAAATACTCTTAGCACCATATCCGCCTAGACATGCTGCAGCTATTGCCTGTTCTTGGTCCCGATAGCTACCATGGGTATTGCATCCAATTCTACAAAGTTCTCAAAGATCTGTTCCTCTTCTTCAAAGCTACTATCTGCTTCTAAACAAAATCCTCAGGCACAAGTTTCTTACTAGCGGCGACCGATTTGTGCATTTGACACCTAAAATCTTCCAGTAAATGAAAGAGCTGCTTAGTAATTGCCATCCTAGTTACCATTTCATGACGCTCACGCACCTCTTCGATGGTTACCTCCAGTTCAGCACCTGACACAGCTGGTTTACCTTGTGGGGTAGTATCCATGCAGTCTTCTCCTGACATATGTGTTCCATGGGTAAGGGACACAGGGCTTCTGGATGTGAGGTCTCTGCAGAATTCCATGGCTTCACCAAAACAAAGGTTTCACAACAATGGCACTGACTCAGGGGAATGAGTCTATATTCCCTGCAGGGCTGGAACATGTTGTTTGGTAAGGTAAGGATGTGGGAGCACAGGATAGGTTGAACAATAAATCAGCACCTAGAGGATCCTAAAATCATTCCAATTGGTTGGGAGCAATGGCCTGAATGCATACAAGGGACACACTATACCCTAGAAACAATCCATGGGTTATCCACAAAATGGCCTGTGGGGTCTGGGGAGGGCATGTGGGATCCTTGGGATTGGGGGGACCATTTGAGGCCCTGGGAAATTGGGAGCCCTTTGCTTAAGTACTGGGTCTAAGGACTGGGGGGAGGGCTATCCTGGAAGGGGCTAAGGATATGGGCCCAACACTTCACTGACCTGACAGTTAGACTAAAGCTATACCTCTTATACTACTCACAGTTTTAAATCAACTATTCACACTTACTGGACTAATATGCAGGTCAGAATGCAGTTATCCTTCTGGTTGCACACTTCTCTGAATATTATGGTTTAGTTCTCAGCACCACACTTGTGTACAAAAATGTGTATGTCAGGGTTGTGTAAAAAAACACACACAACTGAATATATTAAAGAAAGTTGCATACAAAACGCATATATTAGGGGAAATAGCATACAATAATAAATGCACCTTTTCATGCATTTTTAAATTTAACACTGGTACATAATTGGGACACAGTGGACACTAACAATACTTACATGGGAGTAAATCTTATTAAACACAGTGAAATGGGATCAAAGAATAAGAATATTAAGAAGATTTTAGTTAATTCATTTAGTGTAGAAATATTTCTTGTGATCTCATTTGGGTACAGAATGTTGAATTATTATTAAAATGTTATTCGTGTGTGTATATACACAAACATGCACACACACACTTATATATGTTGTTAAAGCAAAAGAAGTATGTAAAATATCCAAGGAGTCCTCATTTGTAAAATTTCCAGTACTTTTCAAACTTAAGGAATCATAGAATCATAGAACAGTAGAGTTGGAAGGGGCCTATAAGGCCATTGAGTCCAACCCCCTGCTTAATGCAGGAATGAGAAGCAAGTAGTCCTATCCATTTTTCAAAATTACACACATACCATTTATTTTCGGATCTATGTCACCCATCAATCACAAAGCCTAGATCAATGCATTTGAGAATTCCATAGGAATGCTTGACATGAACTCTTTAAGCCCTTCTTGTTCATCCCCCTTAAGCCTGCGGTAATGGATACCAATGGCTCAAAGCCTTGTTTCTGTGCACCATGATTTCATAAGGGGGAAAAAGTGAGGCTGAGGAGAGAACTGTTTATAAAAGAGTAAAACAGGCTTGCCATCTAAACAGATGGCTTTTTTCATTCAGAACAAATATATCATGCTTGGCTTCAAATGTTGTAAGAGTAGCCTGCCTTGGACAAACAATGCCTCAAAGTACACTATCCAGCACCAAGTATCAAATATACATGTTTGTAGATATATCTAGTTCAACACCTTGGGTGACAAGTTCACAGAATAACTTAGGATCTGAGAGGTGAAAAACTAGCTATGAATCAGGTCTGATGTAGGATGAGTCAAGCTGCCCATGGCCCCAAAGAGGAACCTTTAATCACTGCAGGGACCAAGAAACACTTTGAAATTTCTGGCATAAAGACTATCTGTTGATCCTAAGACCATCTATACAACTGACATCTTAATGAGGTTCTACTCATGAGCCTTCTGCAGTTGCACATCTTCCTATGGGCAATCCTATGAGGTTGAAGAAACACCTGAAATAGGCCTGTGGTGCACAGGGCCAAGTAGGGGTCTCAGGACAATGCCAGTCATGAAGATAGTAGAAAGCTAAGCTAGATCATCAATCTATATCAGCAAACAAACATTATTTGAAACAGTAGACCAAGCTCTTCTGACATAACACCAACAGGATCCAAAGATGGCCTTTGCAAGACAAATCAGCACATCTCAACCAATTCCTGCATTTTTCTGGTGCCTGAAGGATAGACAGGCTTTGATTGAGTTCTGTCCTTTTAGCAGGAGAATTAACCAAGCAGTCTTGCTCTTGAATTGCTATGGTTTCATTGACTTTACTGAAGGCCAAACAAATCTTGAGAGTAATGAAAAGAACCAGCTTGGTCTTTAGATATAGCAGTGGTGGGGATAATTATTACTTTAAACAGTGTGACTACTGCAGAGCATCAAATTGCAGGACGTCTCATTTCTGACACATCCCACTATTACTACTTCTTCTTCATCTCCTCCTCTTCCCCTTGCTGGCTTTGCAAAGCTTTCTGGATTTCTTGGGGTGGGTTCATCATGTTGCTGATTGCAACATGAAAGTGATGAGTTGCACATGTGCACAAACAAACCAACAACCCAAAACTTTCATAACATGTTAACACCTAAGCACAATTCTTTTCATTGGATACTATTTATTCATCCATGAGTTGAGAGATAAGACACCAAATGAGACACATGAATATGTGAATAAGCTTAAACAACAATCTAATTACACAACAGTGCTCCTAAATGGCCATGCAATGGCAGAGCTCAAAGACACACTGCCATATGGGATCTTCATCAGCAAAACCATTGCATTGCTGGTGCAATGGGAGCAATTTGGTGGAGGTGTGGTGTGGTCAGGATTCTATGCTCACTCAGGATCCTATATCCTTCCATTATAATAGCATAAGATAAAGAATTAGGCTGCAGAATGATGTACTTACAGCCCCCACCAATTATCTTCCATCCCACCAATTTATGTTGGGAAAGTGGACCCCACTGCTTGCCCAATGTTGATTTAGCACTACGGGGGCAACCAGAAATTCTAATTTCTGGGAGCTCCACCAACCTGCCTTCTTCCGGAACCAATCGTTTCTGTCCATTTTGGGGCTTCCCCTAGGAAGTACTAAGTCTACTTTGCATAGTGTTGGGTCTTGCTTGCACAATGCAAGCAGGTCCCACTGCTTGCAGAAGGGAATCAGTAGGCAGAAAGGAATCAATGAGGGGTGTAAGCACTCAATTGGAATCTTCCCAGGGTCTTACATGTTTGCTGCTGCTTGGAGTTCATATCAGAAGTACTAGACATCTCAAAAACATCCCTCTGTGAAAGATTGGTATGATAAAACACGAAACCCAGCAGGGATGGCTAAATTAATTCAATGAATCAGAACAAAAGAAAAAAGTCAGAAACGGGGTAACTTTAAAGAAAAGTGGAAAGCTTTTATTGATTATTGTAAAAAGAATGTCATCTATCCCCGTGTGAAAGATGATTTTTCTTTACATTCTTGTTGAAAAGGTTATGTTAACAAATTATTTATAATATGTAATATTTCCCCCCTCATTTCATTCAATTTTATTCTTATCTTCATTTCTTCATTTCTTATATCAAATTTATTCTGAGGATACTGGAAGAAGATTCCCCCCCCCCATTAAATAATATGACAAATTTGCATTATTTGCTTATTTTAATAATAATAATAATAATAATAATAATAATATGACAAGCAAAAGAAGTTGCATGTCAATATATTCCTACTGGAGTCAAAAGGGAGTTCCAGATGACTTGATGACACATAAAGCCTATCTACATCAAGCAGGATACAACACTTTGAAAATGTTTTGAAAACTGTATATGGAGTGTGTCCTGGGCCCCAACAGTTGTCACTACTGTTATAAACTGTTTTCAACCGTTTTAAAACAGTAGTGTAGATAGGCTGATAATCAGAATTGAGGATAGGATTCCACCTAAGGCAAGGGTCAATTACAGCACACTGTCAGGTGTAGGTAAGCCCCTGCCAGGGGATACAGAAAAGAATAGAATAGAAAAGAACAGTATACATCATCCTGTACATCCCTTCCACCTAAAGAACTGAAAACACACAGAAATGATAAAAAGTGGTGATGGGGCACTTAGCACAAAGGGAGCACTATATGCACAACCAACCATTTGTCAGGGAGAATAAAGGAAAAGGTTCCCAACTGAATTATTTTCCACCCCACAACACCACAAATGGATCATCAATATAGTTTCACCCTACATTATATTGCTTTGGGCTACTATAAAAGCTAGCTGTCCAGCTTTCTTTGGAAAAGAAATACATATTGACTGTCCTTGAAGTTGTTCAAATGCTGAGGGACACACTTTGTGCAGCTCTCTCTTTTAGGGTGCAATCCTAGGCATGCTTAGACAGAAAAAAGTCTTACAACTCCTGGCATTCCTCACCTAGCATTGAAGGACTTTTTGTATGTCTAAACATGCATAAATTCCACTTGGAGATGTTCGTTGCAAGGAAATCTGGCCCTTTTTGGGCTCACCATATTTCTGCAGCACCCCCAACTTGGCTTGTATTTGTGAATGGAGGTGCAGGGTTTTTCCAAAATCTGGTATTTTTTTCTATTTTTTAAAAAATTGTATAAATAGAAATTTGCATAATTTGCGCAAAATGTGGTCACAATTTGCAAAAATTATACAAATTATGCCCAACATTTGCACAAATTATGCAAATTGCAGCTGTGGTTCATGCAAATTTCTGTGTAGGCAAATTTTAAGAAAGGAAAATCCATGAACTGGTGAAACTCAATACAGATCAAGTCGGGCCAGCTTGCAGGAAACAAGCTGAAATCTGGTGCTCTCACTGCCCAGACAGATTCCTCTGACATTCCTAATTCCATGCTTAGATGCTCGTTTTTTTACAGAAATTGTTCTGGTTTCTTGGTTTGTTTTGACATTATATAAAAAATGCACTGCATTTTAGAAACATTTAGCCAAGGGTAGGCAACTTCTTGGCCTGTGAGCACATTTGGCAACTTGAGAAACTGTCCTGGGCACCATCACAACATGGTTGCCATGGGACGTATGGCAAAGGACAAGTAACTTGCCCAAAAGACTGAGTACACAGCAGATGTGGGGGGTTTAAACAACTCCTTTCAACTACAGCTTTCAGAATTGGCAGAGACCTATTCAACAGCTATACCAACAGCCAGTAAGAAAATGTGTTCATTAAAACAAATACATAGGATGAGTTGGGAACTTCTGGGAAGGACCAAGAAAGGTGTCCAGGGGGCATTGGTGCCCATAGGCACCTTGTTGCCTACCTCTGCCTGAAGCATATGAGACATCCATGAACAGAGAGGGAAGCCTGCAATATTTCAGGAATCTCTGTGCAGTAGACAATGGCCCCCTCCACAAGGATGCGCTTTTGCGCCCGGTTCGGGGATTATGCGCATTTTCGCGGAGGCGCATTTACGCCTAATCCCTCTGCACGGGAGGCGGCGAGAAGCGGCGAAGCGCATTAAAAGATGCCCAAAAAGCACTTTACAGGTAGTTAATGCGCATAATCGCTTGTTCACACAGCGAAAATGCGCTTTAACGGCCGGAGCAAAATAAAAGTCGCTATTTAACGCGCGTTCGAAAATGCGCATTATCGGGGAGATAACGCGCCTGTACGCCCGTTTTGCGCTCCGCTCGTGTGTAGGTAAAATTTATAATGAGCCTTCAAGGCTCATTAAACGTCTCGTGTGGAGGAGGCCCAAGATGAAGGACATTGTATTTGGTATTTTACTTCTAGTTCTTTTACAACACAAAAGAGCAGAAACTTTAGGTAAACATACTATACCCCTCTTTGCAAAACAAAACTGTGTGGTCTGGGATCACAGCCACAGCAAATATAACTGAAGCAAAAAATATGAGCACTGTTGGTATAAAATTACTTACAGTTGTATGGAGAGAATGATGAATATGGCAGAATTTGAAACATATGGTTTCTTAGGTTTATAATCTAAACATAATTTCCCAAAAGCACACATTTAAGCCTTCGGATTGGTATTTCAACCATCTCCAAATCATAAGCTGCAAAATAATTTCTAAACATTATTTCTTTCATGAGGGGAAGGGGGGAGAGAAAATCTTCTAATTTTACATAATAAATGTGTGAAAATGCCTACTGAAATTATAAAAAGGGTAAATTACTGTAGAATTACAGACCTACACTTCTGAATTCCTCCAACTCATCATAGTAAAGATATTTTTTTCTGAGAAAATTTCAGAGATGTTTCATATTCTCACCATCACCTCCTAGAGAAAGGAGTTGAGCTCATAAAATTTGACTACATTTTTTTTGTGGCGGCTGACTTTCCCATGATGCCCAGGAACAATGCTAAGTCCAGGGCATTGTAGAGGATGCAAAATGGTGGCCAGGCTGCCAACACAGTCGCTGATGCTGCTACTGAATAACTTTCGTGGAAAAAGAAATAAATTGTGTATCACTCCTACTGGGGAGCCTCACATAAATAGTATTTTTATTGATGTTGCGCTAGAGATAGCTTATAGTAGCACAAGGTAATTTACTTTAGTGCTAGCGCCACATAGGATTCTGCTCTTATAATACAAAATTTAAAACTAATATTCATAAAACCACTGACCAATCATGGCACTTGGGAAATGGTTATTTGTACAAGGTTTGCCAAGTGTGGACCTTGAGAGATCTTCTCTGCTTTTGAGTGTTTCATAGATGGGTCATGAGGGTTGGAATACAGGCCCTTTCTACACCATAGGGGTGTAGAGGGCAGAGAGCGGGCAATCCCAGAAGTAGATGCTTCCATGATTGGCGCTTTCAATTTACATCACAAGTGTGACAACCCAGGATCCTCCCAGGTTGTCGCACCCACCATTCTTTTTGTTTAACCCGGAAGAGCGCAGGAGCGCTCCTCTGCAAACTGTAAGTATTTTTTTTAAAAAAACATACACGTGGGGGCCCCACCCCCTCCCTGCCCTCCTGGGGGTGGCAAAACTGGTGCCACCCCACCCCTGATTGGCATGGAGCTGCACGGTGCATCTCTGTGCACATGGGTGCTGCTGTGCTTACTTGCGCGTAAGCATGGTAGCACCCAGGATGGGCGGCCACATCTTCCGTGGTCCCAGGAAGTTCCCAGGACCATGGAAGATTTGGGATTTTCCAGGTTTCCCTTATCCCTGGAAAATCCCATGGCCAACCCCCCCCTGCCTCCGGGAGTTCCTGTGCATCATTTGGACTCACAGGGACCAGCCGGGGGCCAAGGCGGGCAAAACACCTGGTGTAGAAAGGGCCGAAGCTGGGATATTTATTTATTTATTTATTTATTACATTTGTATACCGCCCAATAGCCGAAGCTCTCTGGGCGGTTTACATAGGATGAATCAGAGCTGCTTGCTCTCTTAATATGGGATCATGTGTACTGATTTATGAGAACATAAGCCATGCTATATCAGACCGACGGTCCATCTAGTCCAGCACTCTGTTCACACAGTGGCCAACCAGCTGTCAATAGACACCCACAAGCAGGAGATGATGCAACAGCACCTGCCTACCCATGTTCCTCAGCAACTGGTATTAGAGGTAGCACATAGCCATCAGGACTAGTAGCCATTGATAGCCTTTTCCTCCAGGAATTTATCCAACCCCCTTTGAAAGGCATCCAAGTTGGTGGCCATCACTACATCTTGTGGTAATGAATTCCATAATTCAACTATGTGCTGTGTGAAGAACCGGCTTGAGTCCCAGCCCTGGGAAAAAGGTGGGATATAAATAAATATAATAATAATAATAATAATAATAATAATAATAATAATAATAATATCTGTCCTGAATCTCCCACTGATCAGCTTCATGGGATGACCCCTTTGGGTACTAGTATTTTGAGAGAGGGAGAAAAATGTCTCCCTAGCCACATTCTCCACACCAAAGTCTGTGACCTTTAGTGGTCACCACAAGTGTTTATGATGTGAGGTGTCTCTGTTCTGGGTGGAAGTACAAGGCAAGAGAGACCTTCTGTCAACCCGTTGCTTTCACAGCAGTGCCTCAATTTTCTTTGCCATAAAGAACATGGGAATAATTTCCCCAGCTCTTCTCTCTTCTCCCTGGTAGTGGCTGCTCTTTTCTACAAATGGGAAGCCAAAGGGCAGGGGAAAGCAGCTACTGCCAAAAGGGAAAACCCCAAAGGAAAGCAGCTGGAGGAGTGATTCTCTTGTTCTTTCTTACAATGAAAGATAGACACTGCTGCCTGTTAACAGGAGAAGGTTTCTCTTTGTTGGCTGAGTCGGTCAGGACTAGTTCTATGGCAACACATTTATCTCTTCGGTTATTGGCAGCTGCCAGTCAGTTCTGTTTTCAAGTTAATGGCTTTCTCCATCCCTCTCCCCCCACCCCTCTCTTTCTCTCTCCTCCAGACCTGTCATACAACATTGCTCTTGAGCCTATTATTGTTCGTTCTGATTTACCCTTAGGCATACCTCTCACTCAAGAAGAATCTTTTTTCTTCTTCTTTGTTTTTGAGCCTGACTAACCCGGAAGGCTTCATTTTAACCCCATCAGCCTCTCAGTTCCACCGCTAATGTGTCATGATTTAATGAGAACTTTGCCCATTCAAGAAACATTTGTAACTTCAAGGCCTATTTGCAGGAAAAAAGGCTTGGTTGGTATTTATTACTGTAGCTGATTTGTAAGATTCTCAATATGGCCTAATATTGGATTACAAATGCATTGATGTTACTACTGTTATACTGACCCCTAGGGGCTTATCTACTCCGTCCGCATTTCCTGTAGTTATAAAATATGGACAGTCGGTGTTCTGCTCAATCCAGGAAAAATGGGTTTTGCTTCCGTCTCTTGCATTCTCTAATTAAAAACACAATATAAAGACATTAAAATATTAGAATGCAGGTGCAGGGGGTGTAAATTTACATGTGATTCTCCCAGTAAGCAAGCTTGTGCTTTTTGTAAAAGAGTAAAATTTATATCAGAGAAATTTCTATTATGAATTCCGTGCAGAGGTCTGTCAGCAGCAAGGCTCCTGAGAGGAAATTCTTTAAGTGTTCAGTTGGAAGTGTCTGTGCATGTGCAGAGTGTTTTCTTTCATAGGTGGAGGAAAATTGTTCATGAAGTGTGGTGCAGGGTGGTGGTGCAGGGTGGTGATGGGAGGAATGGTTTGGATTGGTTCCACAACCTTTCAGAGGATGTGTGGTCAATGGGAGAAACTGTGTGCATTTGTTACATTTCTGTCATAGTACTATGCTGCTTTTAAAAACAGAATGGTTTCGTTTTTATTTTATTTTTAAAAAAGGTGTCAAACCTATTCATATACATTTCTTATTGCAGTCATTCAAAGGGCAGCAACTTTTTGTTCATTTCCTTTCTGTCTTTCTTTCTTTTTGTGGTGCAAAGGAAGAGAGCTGATTGTCATTAGAGTCTGGTAATTCATTCACAGTGGAAAAAGTAGCCCTGAACTACATGTCACTAGTGCCCCACCTGCGCAAAACAGAGCCTTTATAATTCAGCCACAATCTATTTACACCAGAGTAGTACCACTGGAGTCAATATGTTTGAGAGCTGCATACCCCCATTGGCTAGGCTGACCAGATAAAATCCAGGTCAGAGCTCCTGTAACTTTAACAGTTGTAGAGAAAAGGGAATTTCAGCCAGTGTCATTTGTATGCAATTCGTACCTGGTGAAGTTTCCTCTTCATCACAACAGTTAAAGTTGCAGGGGACCTGCCTTCTTTTGCATATGGTCACTCTAGTATAGTGCCTGCAACTTTAACTGTTGTGGTGAAGAGGGAATATCACCAGGAACTAATTGCATACAAATGACACTGGCTGAAATTCCTTTTTCTCTACAACTGTTAAAGTTACAGGAGCCCTGTCCTCCTTTTCAGATGGTCAGCCTACCATTGGCAAAGCATAAGCCATCTAAGTTAGGAAAGTTATCCTAGTATCATGTGGTCAGTGCAGCCACCCCTATTCCTGCTTCTATGGCTACAATAGAATTGCCAGATAATCAGGAAATCCTTAGGTGGGGAATGGGAAATCCTATCGTTCTAAATTAATTTAGCAGGGAATTCCACTGTGGAAAATCAGTGTCAATTGTAAATAAAAAAGTCAACATAGCAGATTGAAACTGAAAAGGTATTGTTGAGCTGCATCCGGAGCTTCTTTCTTTAAGTTCCTCTGTTTAAACTTTGTTCCTTATTTTCCCCAAGTAGTTTTCTTTTTGTAGTTCAACAAGTGGATGTCTGCTAGCTTTTTAATTTTTTTTAAATGCTCCCCCTTTCCAAATCCAACAGAAAGAATGTTGCTTATCCTCAGTTTTCTTTGGAATAATTTATAAATTATTCCAAAGCAAATATCCAAGGAAAAAAACGATTGAGTACATTTGTCCTACACCAGGGGTGGGTAACTTGTGGCTTTACATAAGTTCTCAGACTACAATCCCTATCATACCTCACCATTGACTATTCTGGCTAGTGGTGATAGGAGTTGCAGTGCAAGAACTAATCGGGAGGGTCCACCCTCTCCTATACCAAAAACAATCACTACTATTGTTTATTCACATGATTCCTTGTCACTTAGCACAGACACTTGATGCCCACACTTCCCTCAATACACTGCAATAGTTAAACAACAATACAATTAATATCAGTGGAATGACATCAACATGTATCAGGTGTCTAGGTGATTAGAATTCAACAATTGGCTCTTCAGTTAAAAAGCCACTTGAAACTGGACTGCCTGCAACTGAAAAGCTATCTAATAAATGGTTCAAACTATTCTTTAGATCTACTTTTTTATCACTGACCTTAGAACTATTTCTAAAAATCAGTAAATGTACTACTAATGTAAGTCTTCTTGGCAGTTGTAAACTACCCAGAGAACTTTTAGTATTAGGCAATACAGAAATAATAATAATAATAATAATAATAATAATCCTCTGAGTACTTACAGATTCAATTGTTCCTTTAATTATGGTGAATCTGTAAACTTGAGCTTAACCAAGACCAGAGGGCTACAAAAAATAATAAGGAATTGGTTTTATACGGAATTCTATAAATACTGTTTGACTATGAAAATAAATCAGGGCTATAATTCTAAACCACTGACCGACATCAGAGTAAATTCAATAAATTTAGTGACAGTGGACAGATCTATACCAAGCAGGATAAAACACTTTGAAAATGGTTTGAAAATGGTATATGGAATGTGTCCTGGGCCCTAAGTTGCCAATACTGTTATAACCCATTATAAAGCAGTAGTGTAGATCCTGCCAGTACAGAAGAAGGAAATTGAGATGTAGCCTTTGTGACATAACATCATGGACAAAGTGAAGCATAACAAATACAGAAGTGCCCAGTTCAAAGTTCTCTGAAATAGGCAGACTTTAGCCATGGCAACTCTGGGCTAAACACAGCAGAATACATATGTGCCAAATTTGAGATCGATCCCTCCAACCCACGATTTTAAATGAATTTATTAAAGATTGTTTCAGTTCTGACAGAGCAGAATGACAGCTCGCCACATGCGTTCATTCAGACCTGTCAGTACGGAAATGATCTTTAAAAAATCATATAAAATCGAGGGTTGGAGGGATCGATCTCAAATTTCATACACGTACTTAGGCAAATCCCATAAGCACTGTGACCATGTTTCAAGCCTCTAACTTTTAAAATACAGAAGTTATAGGTATATTTATATGGCAGTCCGATAAAACGATAAAATCTCCCGAAAATTATCGTCTCCGATGATTATCGTAGGTTTTTGTATTGTATCGTTATCGTTAAACACATGCACGATAATGACCGTATCATATTGTTATCGTACATTTCAACGATACGATACACATCCCTATCTCACATCACCTCAAACATAACACATTTCAAAGATTCATGTCTTTAGCCACTGCATGTTGTTACGCTTAAAGATATTAAGTGATGAGGCATTCATCTCACTATGGTTTCAGTGCAGGTTTTTTTTGTTTTTGCATGTCTACTCAGAAGTAACTCCCATTGAGTTCAGTGGGGCTTTCTCACAGTTAACTGAACATAGCAGGGCAGCCTAAGGAGTTTTACAAAGTTGAAGATTCTCTCTCTCTCTGATGTTATTGAAATACAACAATAAAACAAAGCAACTGGATTGATCTATGTCTACATCTGCCAGATATCCCAGGATTGTCTCTAGGGTGTCCCTGTGCGTCCATATGATGCACAGGGGATCCCAAGATCAAACAGGGATGGCTTAAAGACAACCCCTGGATAACTGAAATGGGATATCCTGGTTTTTCCACGGTCCCGGGACAATCCCGAGAACCACGGCTGGTGTAGTGTGGCCTCCTAGGTCCTCAAACAGGCACAGAGCTTCATGGGGTGGCAATCTTGCCATCCCTGGGATGGCAGGGGGGTTGAGCGCAGTGTTTGGCAGGGGGGTACTTATCTTTTTTGCCAAACAAAATGGTGCCTGCAATGTCCCTCTTCCCTTCCGGGATGTTGTGCAACTGTCTAGACACTGGGGAGGATCGATGAAGCAGGTAAGTCCGTGATCCTCCCCCCTCCCTCCTGCTACACCCTTAGGTGTAGATGAGCCCATTGACTATGCCACAATAACAAATGACCATATTACATTAAAATGTTTTTTCATGGCGTGAGGCTTCACTAATTTGGTAATCCCTTCCTTCACCCAAACTCTTGGGAATAATTACACAGAGGATTATGCCAAAAATCTAGATACTAAAAAATTGAACAGCTATTCATTTCAAGAATTCTAAAAGATTGGAACAAGTAACAAAGGAAGATGGAGGCCCAGCAAATTAGGAGAGATACTCCAAGGTTCTAATTTGGTCACTGGAAATGTAATTACAGTAGAGCCCAGAATCAACAGGACCAACCTAATACATTTTGCTGCCTGAGGCAAAGATGGCATCCCCTTCCATTCCATATAGAAAACCTGATCTAGACTAGTAGTTCAACTCCATAAATGGGGCAATGTCCTCAGGCTCCACCACACCTGAGGGTAGCAGGCTAGTTTGTACTCTTAGATAGATAGACAGTGGTGTAGTGGAGCCAGGACTTGCATGGATGTAGCACTGGCACTTCTTTATTAGAAGGGATGCTGATGTCATCTGCCTGTTCCATTTGAATTTAGCTGCAGTCCTCATGGTAGCTGGAAAATGGATCTTCTCAGCAACAATATATTATATTATATTATATTAATTATATTATATTATATTGTATGATTATATTATTTATATACCGAAGCTCTCTGGGCGGTTTACAAAGATTATATTGTTTGCTGTTGTAATGTAAAGTATTTGGGCGGGGTTTGGTAGTGAATGGACAATTAAGACCCATTGACTTTACAAAAGACCTGCCCCTGGTGGAGATGGAAAACACACACACACACACGAACTGATTTGTTGCTATGGATCAACACAGCTACCTGCATTTTTAGACTTCCCTTGAGTGACTATAGGAACTGTCATGATGAGTGCCTGCACTTCAAAATGTACCACAATAGAGAGATAGGTAGATAGATAGAGCAGGTCATGCTCTCACATAGCTCTGTGCTTTGAACACCTTGCCGCAGCTCCCTACCTCTTTCCTGAGGCAGCTGCTGTGGCCCTGGGCATCAAGAATAAAGCATTTCAGGGTGCTAGAAAAGGAGGACTGAGAAATATTTTATAGACAGCTGGGAGCCCATTCACACCCTGAAGTTTTTTCACATGTAGATTGCTCTATACCCCCTTTCACATCTATTGCTATATACCCCCCCTATTTTAAAGATGAATAAGGAAAGAGCTTTACCATGTGAATGATCACATTCTAAATGAGAGAAAAAAGAGAGGAATCCTCAACAGAGTCCTTAAGAAGAAGCAGAAATGTCTCACAGCTTGGTATAGAAATCTGTTCTTCTTCTTCTTCTTCTTCTGCTGCTGCTGCTGCTGCTGCTGCTGCTGCTACTACTACTACTACTACTACTACTACTAACATTATCTGTCTGTTAAGTGTAAACATTAGCTGAATTTCACTGATAGCACTAAACATCTCTTGTTGCTAGGCACGGTCTAAAGCTAGAGTTCAGAGCTGCCTTGGTTCAAATTACTGTTAGCAATTCGCAGCCTGCACTTAATGAGATGAAAGAAACACTCTGGGGCCACAGAGCAAACTGAGGTGATAATATGCAGCATCTGTTGTGTTACCCAGCCACACTTTTAAAAATATACATTTCAATCTGGCATAACACCCAAAAGGTGAAGGAATGCTATAAACATCATCAACAAATATTTTCTTCATACCACACATACATTTTATGTCATGGACTTATGTCACACACTTTAGTATATAGATATGATGGTTACATATTTACAAAGCGCTCCCTCACAAAGTATTCTATGGAGTGCAACAACAATATCTCTGCCTTAAATGCCCACTTTAGAAGCTTGGATGCTGAACCTTTCCCTCCACTCACGGATCTTCGTGGAACATTTTGATGATACTGCAATCCTCCTGCATGTCTCCTGCTCCTTCTGTTGTTTTTCCCGTTTCAAAATACCATCTGGAAAATGTGATTCTTCTGGCTGTATCGCTAATTGGTGCTATTTCCTGCCGTGTGCAGGAGAGGTTGCAGCATAAAAACGCCCACTGAATCTTCCCCTTGTGAAGAAAGAGGAAGCTGCTCGTCCCAATTGTGGGACAGAAGCAGGAGGCAAAGTGATGGTAGGGAAATGTAATCCCCCCTCCATTTCATGATCCTCCTATTTCACTAGGAATTGACAACTAAAATGACCAAGGGGCTGAAGCATCTCCCCTATAAGGGAAGATTACAACAGCAGGGATTGTTTAGCATGGAAAAAGGAAGATAAAGAGAGACATGATAGAGGTACACAAAATTATGCATGGTGTGGAGAATATGGATAGGGAGACATTTTTCTTCCTCTCTCATAATACTAAAACCCAAAGTCATCCCATGAAGCTGATTGGGTGTGTGTGTGATCCAGGACAGATAAAAGGAAGTACTGCTTCAGATAGCACATAGTTAAACTATGGCATTCACTACCACAAGATGTAGTAAAGGCCACCACTTTGGACGGCTTTAAAAGGGGGTTGGATAAATTCTTGGAGGAGAAGGTTTTCCATGGCTACTAGTCCTGATGGCTATATGCAATCTCCAGTATCAGAGGCAGTAAGCCTGTATACACCAGTTGCTGGGGAACAAGGGAAGGAGGTGCTGTTGACTCATGTGCTGCTTCTGGGTTCCTGGTCAACAGTTGGTTTGTCATTGTGTGAACAGAATGCTTGTCTAGATGGACCCTTAGCCTGATCCAGCATGGCTCTTCTTATATTCTTATGAAGGTGTTCAGCATCTCCCAAGAAGCATCCAGCAGCTGGCAAGATCAGACCTGAGATTGTATCTCCGAGCAAGAGGTGTTAAGTCTGAGCTGGGAGTATGCCTAGGGCATAAAGTTAAAAAGCCTGATGTAATGTGAAATGTCATTGACGCTTCAATACCCGCACCTGGTCAGGATGTTTGCTCTATCTATAATCTAACAGTTGTTCAGGAGAATGATCTCCAACTTATGTCGTCACATTGCTATAGTACTTACTCATTCGGTATACAGTATCCATTTGCCATGGGAAAGTGGTGAAAGCCACTGGAAGTTTATTATTGTATAGCCCCATCACTCTTTCCACTGACACTGTGAAAGCCTTGGTCAGTTAGGTCAACTGTAGGATCTGATGGTAACTTACTTTGTTGTTTGAATGCCATATTGGGATAGAAAATGGGGCTAAGAGTATCTGAAATAAATAAGCAGGTACAAGACCCTTTGCCCTTGGTAACACGTCCGTTTCCCTTATATGTCAGCAGTTACAGCCCTCTATGACTCTTATATTTTATTGTGAACTGAGCTATCAATTATCTGGCAATAGTTGCCTGCGTAGATGCAAATGAACAAGATAGTCCGTGTTTCTGGTCTCCTGTGGTTTAGTTGCTGATTGCTTTTCACAAGCACTCTAAGTGGCATTACCAATCCTATCACATGAGGCTCATTATCTCTCTCATCTTTCCCCTGGGATATGACAGAGAATGAATTTCCTGTTCTAAACTGAAATCCATTGTTGCTATAAGCTGCTAAACTGTCCAGGGGTACAAAAGGGCTGGCTGAGTTTCTATACAGCTGGCCAGTAGTCCCATATCTATTGGTTAGGACATTTTTAGACACAGCACTTCAGGGAATTATTCTCTATGGTAATGAAGCTGCCAGGTTTATATTTGCATCATCCCTGTAGCAACAGGACTAGGGATGCAATCATAAACACACTTTCTAGGAAAGAAGACCCAGGGAATTCAATGCAACTTCTAAGTAAATGTTTATGGGGTGACCATATGAAAAGGAGGACAGGGCTCCTGTATCTTTAACAGTTGTATAGAAAAGGGAATTTCAGCAGGTGTCATTTGTATGCATGCAGCACCTGGTGAAATTCCTTCTTCATCACAATGGTTAAAGGTGCAGGAGCCCTTCCCTGTCAAGAGGGCAGGGCTCCTACAGCTGCAGTTCTTGGAGAAGGCAGAGTAAAGAAGCCTGTACAAGTCCAAAACATATAAATCCTCCCCAACATAGGATTTTTAAAAATATGCTCATTCTGGGTTTGACCCAGACTTAGGCCTAATCTACACCTGCAGCCCTTTCACAAGGGAGGAGGGGTGATTGTGACTTTTCCCACTTTCACGATTGGCACTCATGGAGCACATGTGGGGGAAGTTTTCTTCAATTTCCGTTGCGGGATAACGTATGCCCCATGGTGGCGCTTCCGCGTGTGGATCAGCAGAAGTGGGTGGGGCGATGCAGATGATGCGGCTACAGGGCTGTTTTTTATGACTTGAGAGGATTGTGCACAAATGCATGCAAATGCACAGCAAAACATGGGATGGATAGAAAGTCTATTGAATATGCAGTGCTGTGCACAGATATGTTTGTATAAAAAAACTCTACACACTCTCGGTGCCAAAACACACCGATACACATCCAAAACATGTGGTGAAAATGGTGGATGGCTCCACTCCCACACACCTCCGAAACCACTGGATATGTCCCTGGCAGCTGGTTGGGTGTTCACTGAGCCAGGAACTTGTGCCGAAGAGTAACAGCTTCATGAAGGGGGGGGGGGGCACACCAGCAGCTGACTTCGGGATAGTAGCAAGAGAGCCAAAAGAACATGACAAAAGCACTTAGCGATATTCCTGAATAACTGAGAGGTGGACTTGAGATCACCGCAGGAACAGGTGAACATCATGTGATAACTTTGATACAGACCTGCAATAAACGGCTGGCGTAGACTCCTCCTCAGTCATGCTTAGACCCACTGAAATCAATGGGATTTAAGTAAATACAGATTATGTCATATTTAGAGTAGAGCCATTGAAATCAATGGGACTTAAGTAAGTAAGTCATGACTAATTTAAGTCACTCTGATTTCAATGGATCTATTCTAGGTATGACTAAGTCTGGATCCAACACAATATTTCTTGCCCAGGTTCTGGGGGAGCTAGTGAGCCAGTGGGTGTATCACATTAGCTGTTTGTTTGTGGTTTTGTTATTCTGAAGCAGTATCCTGAAGTTCTGTCTGGTTCTATTTCAGTTTTGTTTCAACAGAAATATTCAGATAATGGTTCATGTTCTGTTTATGTTCATGAAATAATAAAAACTTATTATGTGTTTGTTGTTTTTAGTTTGAGTTCAGTTTGACTCCCTGCTCAAAACACAGAAAAGGATAAATTTTACCATGAAGGAGATAATCTTATTCTCTTTCCCTCTGTGTGTGTGTGTGTGTGTGTGTGTGTGTGTGTGTGTGTGTATATATATATATATATATATATAAAAATCTGGCTAGGTATTTAGTTATCATACATGAAAGGGAATGTGCAAAAGCAAAAGAATTTTCAAAGATAAGAAATAAAATAAAACCAGACCAAAGAAATAAAATAAAACCAAACATTTACAGAACTACTGGAGGGAAAAGAGTTGTTGGTTAGATAATAACAGTCTTGTACTAGTCTAGAATGGAAGCATGTAGGAGCAGAGTAAAGACAAAACAATACAGACCAGCACTAAACCATTGTCTGGGACAGCTAGACGTTGCTGGCACAGAAAATGCAGGAGAGGCATTCAAAAACATTTCCTCAGTTGTCCAAGTTTCTTAGGTATTGTGGAACTTTGGAGTAGGGAGCATAGCCCACAAACGGTTGTTTAAAAAAACCTCTTTAAAAATCAAAACTAAAAATATCCACAATCTTATACCAGCTTTTTATTTATAAGATTAAAGAAAAATAAGAATTAAAAAAATCCCCACAAAATTATACTAGCATCATGGAGGAGGGAGCTGTGTTGCTTCTTGCCATCCATTTTGCAATCAAAATGCAATCGATGCCTATGACATTCCTCTAATCACATTCCACAATCAAATGACAATAAAATAATAAATAAGTGCAGCATCTAAAAGAATGTGACATGCAGCCCTTCCCATGGGATGCCTCTTGTACTATATGCTGGCAGGGCCATAGGAACACAATGCAACAAGAACTAACCTGGCCTCTTGAGTTGAGTAAATGCATCAACATAGATGACCTTTAAGAAATCCTGCTACTGCCCTTTAATAATACCAAACCTAATAAATCATTGAGGACACTCTGTTCAAGTTCCAATAGCTGGTCTTGGAAAAGGGGCTAGATTAGGCTGACCATATGAAAAGGAGGACAGGGCTCATGTAACTTTAACAGTTGTAGAGAAAAGGGAATTTGAGCCCGTGTTATTTGTATGCAATTAGTTCCTGATGAAATTCCCTCTTCGTCACAACAGTTAAAGTTGCAGGGGTCCTGCCTTCTTTTGTATATGGTCACTCTAGTATAGTGCCTGCAACTTCAACTGTTGTGATGAAGAGGGAATTTCACCAGGAACTAATTGCATACAAATGACCCTGGCTGAAATTCCCTTTTCTCTACAACTGTTAAAGTTACAGGAGCCCTGACCTGGATTTTATCTGGTCAGCCTAGGCTAGATGGCTCCTCTTCCTGTTTGCATCTGCGGTGGAATGCCTCCATAAGAAAAGACTGTACTTTCCTAGCTACAAAATACTGCAGTTAAAGGGGAAAGGCCATATTCCCACAGCCCACAAGGGCAGCCTTCAGACAAGATGTGTAGACGCAACAAAAGTGCATCTAATGAGCATCCAAAAATGATTAAACAGTAAGAAAAGCTTTACTCCCAAAGGTCTTCAAACACAATTGCAATTAGGAAAAGGAGAACTCTATTTCAAGATTATGGTTTCAGCGGGGTGGGGGTGGGGGATACTCTGTGTTCAAGGCTCTGTAGCTTTAATCAGTCATGGAACAGGGAAAACGTCCATGTGAACGATGGTTTTATAGGATTCTCCAGATCTGATTGACTGCCCAAGATATTAAGGCAAGTGTAATCAGAAGACATGCTACTGCTCTCTGATCAACAACTGGAAGCAGACCCATAAAATGCTTTTATTCATGTTGCCATCAAGGTTTACCTTTACCAATGATTGTCACTTGCACTTAACCTTTGTCTTTGCTGCTGAAATACTCTGCGCAACAGTAGCCAACATAAACAAATCAACTACAGCACAATCTTTCCCATATCAGTTTAATCTCTCTTTATTATATCCACTGTATTTCCCTCTTCCTCTTGCCTGTCAAGATATCCCGTACACCAAGAAAGAATATGTGTATGGCAATGGCTGAACCTTTAAAATGGAGTGAACTTTAGACTGGCCAAGAGTTTCCCTAAGTGGATGCATAGTCTTTTTTAAATGAATCACATGGGGCTTCTAACTGCTAATTTCAGCTATCCAGGCCTAGTGAGTTGGGAATCCTGTACCTGAGATCTGTCATGGAAGGCTTAGAGCAGAGGTGGGTTGCTGTTTGGGACTTCAACTCCCAGAAGCCCCTCGCAGCATGGCCAGTGGTCAGGAATGTTGTAAGTTGAAGCCCCAAACATCTGGAGATCAACTTTCTTCCCACCTCTGGATTATAGGACCCACCAGTTAGGAAGGTAGACCTGGACTTGATCTACACTTCTGCTTTACAGTGGTATTGAAATGCACTGATAGCTGTTGGGGCACATTCCATGTACTGCTTTCATTGTGTTATTTCCTGCTTTTTATTCTGTATACTGCAGCAAATGTCATGCATGTCCTACAAGGTATAAATGTGCAAGAGAGATATAGCGTTACCAACCATGAAGGGAGCATAATGATCTGACACAAGGTGTAGATCTGGCCCAGGACTTTGTCTTTCTGACAAGCTCTATCCAGATATGTAGGGTGACCAGATCGCTCTGGATTTCCCAGTCCTAACCGGGAAAACTGGGGCAATCCGGGCCGACAGGGGGGCGGTGGGGGCAAACCGGGGAAAGAATCAGCTCTCCTCCCGCCCTAAAATGCCCGCGCTGCTCCCCGGCCTCAGCAAGAAAGAAGTGCTCAGCATTAGGGAGCGTCAACAAATTCCTTGTCTGGTGGCTAACTGCTTTAGCCACCAGACAAGGTATTTGTTGACACTCCCTAACGCTGAGCACTTGTTTCCTGCCCGCGCTGCTCCCCGGCCTGGGCAGGAAACAAGTGCTCAGCCTTAGGGAGCGTCAACAAATTCCTTGTCTGGTGGCTAACTGCTTTAGCCACCAGACAAGGAATTTGTTGACGCTCCCTAAGGCTGAGCACTTGTTTCCTGCCCAGGCCGGGGAACAGCGCCGGCATTTTAAAGCAGGCTCTTCCTCCTCCTTTGCCCAGGGAGCCCAGGAGCAGGGCAAGAAGAGTGAGGGGGCTGCAGGGGGTCACGTGGCAGTGGAGGAGATTGGCGGTGGCAGCGGAGGACCCGGTAGGTCCGGGCTGGTTTTTTGGGGGGGTGGGTGGCTTGGTGGGGGGGTTGTTTCAGGTGGCGGGGGGTGGCGGGGGTGTCTGCTTGTTGGCCGCATGGTGGGTGGCCTTTTTAATTTTTTTATTTTATGTTCGGGGGGCTGCTTTGGTGGGGTGGCCATTTTGGACCGGGATTTTGTTTTCCAAAATCTGGTCACCCTAAACTAACGTCATGTCTACACTGGGGATTTTTCCAAATGACTCACAGGGGATCCCGGGAGCAGGGACGACCCCTCTATTTTCCCAGGATAACTGAGACCTCGGTTATCCCAATTTTACCTGTGGTCCCAGAATTCCAAGGACCGTGGGTGGTGTGGGCGCTCATCCTGGCTTTTTCCCTCCTCTTGGCATGTAGCATGGGTCAGCAAGAGGGAAGGAGCTGGGCCAGGGGGAGTCCAGGAGCAGGGTTACATAGTTTTTTTAAAAAAAAATGGTGGGCGCAATGGGTGTAACATCTGTCTTCTCTTCCAGGAAACCGCGCTTCCATTCAGATGCTGAGGGAGGATCGCAGAAGTAGGTAAGTCTGCAATCCTCCCCCCCTCTCTACACCTGTAGAAAGGGCCCATGTCCAGTGCCATCTAGTGTTCATTTAGATGAGGCTTTTGTTGTGTGAGTGCTGTGCCTTATTCACAGAATTTTATGGGAGGCCCAGATGTCATGTTCTTCCACTTGTTTTGACTACTCTTTCTATGTGTGTGTGTATGTGTGTGTGTGTGTGTGTGTGTTTTCCACACACACGAAAAAAACTTATTAAGGAGGAAGGACAGAAGGCTGCTCAGAGTAATGCTTGGAGCCCACCATCTGGAAGCACACCTAGTGACTCTTAACTAACTAAAGATGACATGATCCATACAGGGTTGAAAGAACTAATAGGAAACACATTCCACACATCCAAGAGGGCTTCCGGCTAGTGTTTCTTGAAGAGCACCACCACCACCCACATGCCACATGAAAGTGAGGGGAATTTCAAAAGCTGTTTGTGATTTGTCATGGAGATCTGCTTTAAAAAAGAAAATAAAAAATCTCACTGTACATGGTCAGTTCCTTGAGTGTGCCTACAGTAGCTCCTTGGATCCAAACCTATAGTTCTACCTCTTAAAACAGGGGTGCAGAATCTCAGGCCCAGGGGCCAGATCTGGCCTGCCTAGGATCCTAATCTGGCCCTCTAGGATTCCCAGGCAGCCATATCTCTTTCTCCTGGCCCCAACCCTTCTCTCCCCATCCACCAACCATTGGGTGATTTTGTGGCTTTGGAGAGGCTTTTCCCCATTGTAAAAGGCTGAAATGCCTCTCCTAATTAATTAATTACTGGCAGTAAGAGCTTTTGACTAAAGTATGCTGGCACTTTGGATATTTTGGCCCCACCCATTTGGCTTTTGGCCCCGCCCACTTCCAGAACATTGCATTTGAGAACTTCCCTGAAATGGAATTCGGCCCTTGGGCTGAAAGTAGTTCTGCACTCATAGTTTTGGCCTTCAATCCCCATGATCCCTCCCCATTACCTATTCTGACTAAGTTTGATGGGAATTGATGGCCAAAACATCTGGAGGGACACAGGTTGCCCACCCTTGGTGTATACAATAGCAGCCTTAAACACTAACAAGACACTCAAAGCTGAGGGCTCCGTCCAATGTCAGACTGATTCAGAGTAGCCCAATTGAAATGAATGGGTTTCCTTACATTAACATGGGATCCAAGCCTTTGTTATCTTGCTGCTTCTCCTTGAGTCTAATGATTCTGGGGACAACAGGTGGCTGCCTCCAGTTTGAAATGGTTTGAAAATATTTTTTTGCATTTGATATGCTACATAAATTATGATATCTTTAAACGAATTGGATCTTACATTTTAGGATGCAATCCTACTGATGGCGCCCTCGGTGATCAAGACCCCCCAAACTCGGAATCTTCCAATCAACCAATGCAAAGCGGGAGGAACAGCAGATGTGATCTATGCCTCCCTGTCCTTCTGCCCTGCATATTTCTCTAGGAGGGCAGCTGGTGCAGTTCTCTCTGTGCCAGCTGTAAGGGGGTGGGGGAAGGGGGTTGGATCTCTGACTGTTTCCAACCTCAGAGGGAGGATCTAGGGGACATAGGATTGCCCCCTGAATTGTGCCCTATATCTGGAATTTTATAATTGTGCCTTTCCTTGTCATGCTGGATCCCCATGTTACCAGGTTTCTCCCCTGATAATATTGAGGTTCTTTTTACTATAGGAGATTGAGGAATTTTACCTGTCTATAATGAATCTGAGGTTTTTATGTGCTTTGATCCTCTGGAGGCCAGACAGCCGGGCTGGAGTATGGACAGGGAAGCTTAAAATAACCCTTATTTCTGTCACTGCCCATCATAAAATTACTGTAGGAAGCAAACAAAAGATCCAGACAATACAGTTGTGAAATTGCTACAAAGACAAGGAGATATTTAAACATAATGTATGGGTAGTCCATCAAGGTCCATTTCAGCATCATATTTTCCTCTGCAGCAGTGAGTCATGGAAGAATACAGGTGGGAAATGCTACATTAAAATACACAGAATTTCCAAATGGCCATCAGAATGCACTCAAAGCATGGGTGGTTGCTTGCTTGCACAGTGGTATATCTGCAAATTGCCAAATGGACAAGTCTTGCTCTTCCGAAAGGTCATTGAAATGCCAGATACGATGCATCCTGAGCCCCACTATTGACCACAGGTATCCCTGTTTTTTCCACATGCATTCCTTTGTAAAAATCATTCCAAATCCAAAGTGCTCTCATGGAGGGAAAATGGTATTTCAGAACCAGACTTCCAAACACTCCATGTCATATCCTATTTTCTATAGCTCTGCTGTGGGACCAAAATACACATTCCTTTAAATTCAGATCTAGCGGCTACAGTTTTTTCATTTTTACTCTAGAGTAAGCAAAAGGCCCCTATCCAGAACAGGACCTTCAAGTAGTTGGTGTGGGGCTTTAACCCCTACCCACCCACCACTGCTATGTGCTCAGTTTGGATTGGGGCCCCTGCACCTACTCTAATAATAATAATAATAATAATAATAATAATAATAGATGTAGCTGCTAGATATTGACTGAAAGTAAAGTCTGTTTTGGCCCTGTGTAGCAGGAAAAAGAGTATTTCCTGGCTGATATGGTGCCTCATATTTTTAGCTCACATGCAACTTACACATGACCAAAAGACGACCGGAAATAAATTTGTCTAAACATGTTCTGCAAAACTGTGTAGCAATTGCGGACTTCTGTAAAACACCCAAGTAGATTTCCATTCCATAACCATCTGTCCCGCTGCACAGTTAGTTAATGAAAAGACATAGCATGAAGCTCGTTCTGGAGAAGATGCATAGAAACAAGATGAACCAAAATGCCAAAGCAGAATAATTTTCAAGATGTCCAAGCAATGCACATTTAACATTAAAATGTCCTAGCTATTGGCATCCCCTAAATAAGCAGTGTTAGCAATGCACATTTAACATAAATAATGCCTTTATGAGTTGCTCATATTTATTTATTTATTTATTTTACTGCCTTTCAAAACACACATTTCCCCATACAAAAATATGATAATAAAAATCAATTAAACCCTATATCAACATTAACATTAAGAGAGAGAGAGAGAGAGAGAGAGAGAGAGAAATGAAATCATTTCAGTCTAGTCAGCCAATTTAACATAAAATCTAAAACAGAGCAACATAATAACACCCTAACTAACCATCTTAGTTAAAAGAAGTCTGAAACATTTTCAAGGCCCGGCTAAAGCAAAATAATGAGGGGGGTAAATGTTATCTCTGAAGGGAAAGAGTTCTATAACTTTAAGAACATCACCAAAAAGGCCCTACTTCTTCTTTTGCCCACCAATGTAACCATCTCTACTGGTGAGAACTCAATCTGGGCTTCTATAGCTGATCTTAGTACTCAGGCGAATTTGTACAACAGCGGTAATTAGGACTGTGCATGACCACCCCCAACCTTGGAGCTTCCGAATTAACCCCAATCTGGATCCAAAGTGAGTCAGATGTTGCAGTTTCCCAGGTGCTCACCAAGCAGCTTTTTTTGGGGGGGGGGGGTAGGACTTTTTTGTAACCATGCATAGGATTGAACCCTAAACTAGTATGAGGAAATAATATAGTGTTTATAGTGCTCTACTTTGTACATTGGGGGTGGGGAATGTGTAGTCCTCCAGATGACCTACAAGTCCCATCAGCCCTAGCCAGCATAGCCAATGGTGAGGGGTGAAGGGAGTTGCGATCTAAGAACATCTGGAGGGCCACACCTTTCCCGTCCCTGGTATATGATGGACAGAAGTTTTCTGTTAAAATGCAGAGATGGTCTTACTCTGGCAACATTCAGATAACAGCGTTCAGGAGCATAAGTGTCAATGTTTTTGTTTATTTTGCTTTCAAGCTTATTTCATGTGCGCACTGAATGGCCTGGTATCAGACTGACTACAACCGTGTGAAGGCTGCTCAGTGTATCAAGCCATTTGTATAAAGTGACTCTCTAGGTAGCTGCATTGCTTTTGACCACACAGTAGCCCCCCCTTATGCGTTACCCACATGAAGAGGCAGCGTGTGTTGAAAAAGGCTGCAGGGTCTCACCGTTAGGTCCACCCACAACATCTCCCCAGCTTTGACATAATGTGTGGACATCTGAGAGAAAACCTTGCTGTGTAGACCTATATGTGTGGACACCTCCCCAGCATCTAGAAACCTACACTACCAGGGTTTCAGGACTCCAGCAAGCCTCCACACATAATGCTCTATGTGAAAAAGGCTTCTCCATCTCAGATGTATGGATGACAGGGCAGAGCTGAAAGGAACCAGATGACATGGGGTGGGGCTAAAGGCAACCCCCCCCCATGCCTCCTTCCTCCTACAGCTGATGTGCCACTTCTCACACTTTTCCAGAGGGTTTCCCAATCCTGCAGAGCAGCTTTTCAGGGGGCTGTGGGAGAAGGAGAAATTGGTGAAAACGGCCTCCCCCTTTCTCCACTGGGAGCATCCTGAATTCTGCTCACAGGAAGTCTGTGTCCAACCCTTGCTTTATTTTGATTTTTGTTTGTTTTATTAGTCATAACATAAAAAGAGCCCTGATGGCTCAGACCAAGGGTCCATCTAGTCCAGCATGCTGTTGGAATGCAGTGGCTAACCAGCTGTCAACCAGGAATTCACAAGCAGGACACAAGTGCAAAAGCACCCTCCCACCCATATTCCCCAGCAACTGAGGTATGTAGGCTTATTGCATCTGCTTCTGGAGGTAGCACATAACCATCAGGACTAGTAGCCATTGAAAGCTTTCTCCTCAAGGGATTTAACTATTGAAAGTAGGGGTGTGCACCAGATCGGGTCTGATCCACGATCCAGAGCTGATCCAGCCAAAATTGGATAAAATTATCCGATTCCGATCCCCGCATCTGGATCGTCCGATTTCATCCGATCTGAAAGGACCCAATCCGGATCGGAAGAGATCAGAGGATGGGACTTCCTCCCCCCACTCACGCTCCTTACCTGCTGGGGCTGTCCGCTGCCATCCGCTGGTACCTTCTACTGAGAAACAGACTTCGCGGCCTG
Organism: Anniella stebbinsi; assembly: GCA_029215795.1. NCBI lineage: Eukaryota > Metazoa > Chordata > Lepidosauria > Squamata > Anniellidae > Anniella > Anniella stebbinsi. The sequence continues at coordinate 69,015,487 of JARDYH010000002.1, read as the reverse complement.
CCTCTCAGTAGCGCGCCAGGTGATGACATCACCCAGAGCGCTACTGAGAGGCAGGCCGCGAAGCCTGTTTCTCAGTAGAAGGGGCCAGCAGACTGCAGCAGATAGCAGTGGACAGCCCTGGTAGGTAAGGAGCGCGAGTGGGGGGAGGGGGCTTACCTGCCAGGGCTGTCCGCTGCCATCCGCTGCCGCCTGCGGGCGACAGCAGACGGAAGCGGACGCCCCCAGCTGGTAAGGAGCGTGAGTGGGGAGGAGGGGGAGGACCCCACTTACTTGCTGGGGTGCACACTTCCATCTGCTGGTCCCGTCTACTGAGAAACAGGCTTCATGGCCTGCCTCTCAGTAGCATGCTGGATGATGACGTCACCCAGCACACTACTGAGAGGCAGGCCGCGAAGCCTGTTTCTCAGTAGATGGGACAAGGGCATGGAAGCGGACAGAAGTGGGTGCCCAGCAGGTAAGGGGCACAAGTGGGGAGGGAGGGAGAGGGTGACATCATCAACCGGCGTGCTACTGAGAGGCAGGCCGTGAAGCCTGTTTCTCAGTAGATGGGACCAGCAGATGGCAGCGGATGGTAGCGAACGGCCCCAGCAGGTAAGGAGCGCGGGTTAGTGGGAGGGACAGGGAGGGAGGAGTTTGGATCCCACTCACCCACCCCCATGTTTTCCTCATAGGCTTGCATTGGGGGAAAGCTTTCTTTCCCCCAATGCAAGCCTATGGCGAAAACACCTAAAATCGGACTTCCGATTTTCGGATTGGGATCGGGTCCAATCTGATTCGGAAAGCCTCCGATCCGATCCGACACACCAATCCCAGTTCCGATCCTGGTTCCGATCCGATCCAGGGGGGTCTGTGCACATCCCTAATTTAAAGTCATCTAAATTGTTGGCCATTACTAATCTTTTCTTTTTCTTTCCCTTTTTGTTGTTGTTATAAGCCACCTCAGGAATGAAGGTTGAGAGGTGTGATATAAAGAATTTAAAGCAAGCAAACTATCAATCAATTTCTTTGGCACTGTAGCTAATTCTAATCTAACAAGGCATTTGCTTTGTTCACATTTGTAGATGTTTCCCTAGTTTCATGGAAATGCGATGCACCTGTTTTCCCTTGTGAGCCTGGAAAGATATCTTTACCCAGATCACAGGATCTTCTGGAAAAGAGAAACAGAGAAAGAAAAGTCATTGCATTTGATGAGTTTCACCTTGCAGAATATAAAATGGTAGCAGCATTTCTGCTGCCAAAACCTGAACTCCACTTTATCCTTCCTCTTAGCTGATCTGTAATTTGTGTGGCAGTTGCTTAATCACCGCTGGCACCACATCGTACTAAACAACAAATAAAACAAACACACTGGACCTCTGGCTGCTTGGAAGGCTGACACATTGAACACACAAAGGGCAGCATTGCTGTCAGCAGCCTGTGTCTCACTTGTCTGTGGTAAATCTCTTTGTCTTTTCCTCTCATTTTAGAGAAGCACTGGAAAAGGGGGTTAGGAAGGGTAAGGGGGGAAATGCATCTATTCAAAGTTTCTGCACATCTCAACACTCTCGAATAAACAAACACACTCGCGCATCCAAACCAGACAACTCTGCTTGTTTATCGCAGTTGTATGTGCCTGACATTGGAGGAGTGCAAGGTGGCATGTGTGAGGTTAGGTCGGCAGAGAGGGACTTGCCCAAGGCCACTCAAAGAGAACAAACGATTGATGGCCAAGTGGGAATTTTAATTCACCACTCACTGGTCCAAAAGCAGCCTTTCCATTGCGCTATAGAACACTGGCTCTCCGGTTTACGTTTTGTATATGCATTTCGTATCTAATCTGCTTAGGAGCTGAGCTTCAAAGCACTCTTTGAAGCGCCATTGCCAGCCCTGTCTTAAGAACTATGCATCTGGCAGACTACAGAAAAGTGTAGTCCAGTTCAGACATTTAACTGAGCCTGTGAGAGTTTGGTGCAGCCCTTTCCTTACATTTCTGTATGCAGATTCCATCACACATGATACAGGCATTCCATTTGACCTCCTTCCGGATTTATGAGATCGCATCCACCCTCTTCTGAGGAGTTTGGTAGGCAAGAATTGTACATATTGGCTTGGATCCAACCCTCATGTGAGAAAAGGACTTTTGCTTATGAAAGGAGACTTCTCCATCTTCCACCCCCCACTGCACCACCCCAAATCTGCTCCAGGGGATCTCCAAACACTACAGAGACTATTTGGGTATGTGTGGGGGGGATGGCTGCAGGGGGGAATCCTGCTGGTAGAGCAACACTATTTCACATTTCTTGGGTATCCATTTGAGTGCCATCTTGAGTGCCATTTTTAGTAAAAAGTTGGGGTACAAATAAATAAGTATGTGTGTTATATGTGGTATTCTTGGCAATATAGAGGGGAAGGCGCATACCTATTCTTTCAGAATGCACAGACCCTTCCTGGCCAAACGAAACACTCTGCAAGTCATGCATTGATTCTAATGGGGACATTTTTCTCCTTCCACTCCCTAATGGGGAGGTGGAATTTCAGGATGAAAACAGGAGGGGGAAGCTTACATCCCCCCTCCCAAATCACCATGGTCCCAGGTAAGTTAGCTGTGAGAATATTGCCACAGTGTTGTCATTATTATCTCTATAAAAGACACTTGAACACTTCCATGTCTTGGTCATGGTGAACTTCCTGCCACTGCATAAAAGAAGGAATGTGGCCAAGCTATGGCAATTAAAGAAGCAGCCAGGCCTGACCTTTGATGGTGGCCGTTTCTCTGATGGTGAGGAATGGAGCTGGCCTGGTGAACTGCCCTATCACTCAAGTCATTCTCCTGCCCACTAGGACAGAGGGCAGTTTTGTGGAGTAGTGAAGTATGACTGACAATTTCAGATAGCAATGTGAGTCCTGTTATTTACATTCAGCCCTCCCTGGAACATCTTTTCCCCAGAACAAATTGTCCTATGGGTGAGCAACCATGCAGTAATAGCACAGTTTAAGCTGGGTAAAACCACTTGACTAGCCCACAGAATGTGTGTTGCTCACCTCTGGTAGTCCTATGTCAGACAAACAATGCTGTTTTACCCCATGGGCCTTTTCAACTGGCAGAGGCATCATGCAGAAACAAACTTCAAAATGCCAATAAACACTAAACGTGCAAATACAACCTTATTCACAACAAATGAAGAAAAGGAGTAGACCATGCTTCAGTAAAAAAGAAATAGCCTGTTTCTATTCTGTTCTGTGGCCCTGGAAAAAGGGAGGAGGGTGTGTGGTTTCAGGGTTGCTATGCACTTCTTTCACTGGTCCTCCATGGTTGCAAGATAGGCAACATGAGTCACCATCCTTCATTAAAGTACTTTATGATAAAGAATGTTCCACTATGGAAAAAGTGTGCTGTCTCTCCTTCTTTCCCCCATCTCCTTAAGATTTGGGATGATGCTTGCTCCATTTTTCTCATTGTCTCATTGGCCTCATCTACACCAAGTAGGATACTGCACTATGAAAGTGGCATGGAAGAGGTATATAAAAGGCAGGAGCCACACCAAGCAGGATATAGCGGTATAAAAGTGGTATATGGTATGTGTCAATGGGCCCCAACAGTTATCAGTGCACTTCAATACTGCTATAAAGCAGTAGTGTAGCTCCTGCATTTTATATACCCTTTTCATACTGCTTTCATAGTGCTATACCCTGCTTGGTGTAGATGAGGTCTTAAGCCCCCCCCCTTCTTGTATTTATCACATAATGAGATTCCTTTAGTGTGCTGTTTCTTCTAGTATTTTAGTAGATGGTACCAGCATATCATGGATTCTCAATATAGTTGAAGAGAAGAATCAACTCAAATATTAATGCTAAGCATATGTTATCTTTTATTATACTAAATATATAATCCCCTTTAATTGTGAATTCAAGTGGTTGAATGCCAACAGGACTGGAACCAAAGCAGGGCCACTGAGAAACAGCAGAGAGGTATCAGCATGCTTGGGTGAACCTTGAGTTAAGCAGTTCTACATTTTTTAAAAAAGAGGAAGCAAATCTAAAGAGAATTAAGCATGCTCAGTAGTCTCCACAAGCACATAATGGCATGTGTCCATTGGAAAAGAAAAACATGGGGAAGGTGAAAGGAGTGAAATGTTTGAGAGCCTTACAGCTTAGAGGACATAGTTGCTGGCTGGAATCCTGAACAAAAATGTTCTATTAGAGAATGAAAATACACTGCAACATTTTGTTGCAGGTTCCACTTGTATCACCCTTACTATTAGTTTGGTAAGCCACCACTCTTTTAAGCAACTGTACACAGGCTTGGTGTTCTGTACTGTATAATCCACTGTTGTTGTTGGTTATATGGCATAATTAGGAAATGGAAATCATATAAGAGAAATCTAATCAGTTGCGCTTAACCACAGGTTATGAAAAACTAGTTCTTTCCAGCAAGCTATGGAAAGATATGAAATTTTCCATGCAGACTGAGAACAATATATAACAGACGTACACAACAGAGCTGAAGTTCCACCATAAATAGCAGTGTTTGGGTTGTCATTCAAAACCATTTAACTGGCAAAATGAAGTTCCTAGTATATCATTAAGGAAATGCTGCTGTCCTTGAGTGAAGATAGGCATGAGAAAAGGGAGGGTAGAATAAGAGAAAATGGCTGAGGGTAGCACTTGTAAAGAAATTCCTAATTTACATTTCCACTGCCATAGAAGAAACATATTTAATGATTTCATACGGAGGTTATTATGCAGACAAAGAATAATTCAGCCAACAGGGAACCTGAACACCCATGTAGTGAGAAAATCTTTAGAAACAGGGAGGTCTCCAGCAAGAACAGCATGAGTGTTTAATGCTTTCACCACAGTTATAAAATGCAATCACAAGTCTCCAACACATATGTCTCATACTCACTTTTTTATTTTCAATGGTATCTTTGCTTCTTTGCTGGCTAGATTCCTTTGCTGGTTGGGACAAAATGTTTCCAGTTGATGGAAAATGCTGGCATGTTCTATTAGATTATCAACTCAACTTTCCTGTGGGAAGGAGAACAATCTACACTAAGAGTTACTTGCCTCAGGAAATATACAGGGAAAGACCTTTTAATGGTCTCCTTGTTTGGGTAATGGAAGTGGGCCATTATACCTTAGGTTTTAAAGCTGAAAGAATCTGCTTTCATGTTTATGAAATTCAGAATTATTTTAACAGTACCATGAAGATGTGCAGCAATGATTTATGTTTTAAGTTCCCTTCATGAATTAATCACATGAGGGAAACAGCAGGATCCACCATTAGCCATACTCCTCTAGTTGTGTAGCTCCTTCTGACCTCACCTTCGCTGTACACCTGGTGATGGGGACATCTGAGGTGGGGAAGCCTTCATGTGTAGACATCTACACTCAGATTGCATTTTCCAGATTCTGGAAACCTGGATGGCAGGTGTGGGAGGAGCCATGTGACATCAGGGGTGTGGCTAAAGACACAACCTTGTTGCTTCTTTGAACCTGGTTTGCCCTTTCATGAGAGTAATGTGTGAAGGGGGCTTTAGTGGAGAAACTATTTCTACACAGTCAGACATTATTGATGGGAATATGAAACTACACATTCCCATCTCAAATGGAATTTGAACAAACCAATGTTTGTTTGTTTGTTGTTTGTTTTTAAATGGGAATAAGTGACAACAAAAGCAAAGAAAGAGATGACCTGCAGCATGCCATTTCACAGACAATGCCAAACCAATTAAAGTGAATGTTGTTCTATGTTTGTTAATTCCAGTCAGTCAAAAAGTCAGAATTTCACCAGGAGAAATTGTCTGGGGGCTATCTTCATGGTACCAAGTTGGTGCTACATTCTTCCCAAATCCCAAGCTTTCACTCCTGTGGGGTTGTGCCAGATAATCCCCACACCGAGGAGCAAACGTGGTGTTTAAGGCTGTCATCTGCCCCTCCCCCATTTCTCCCTGAGACTAGGGGGAGGAGGAGGAGGAGGAGGAGGAGGAGGAGGAGGCAGGGGAGGCAGCAGCAGCAGCAGCTCCGGGAGATATTTTAGGAGGAGGAGGCAGTGGCAGCAGCTCAGGGGAAGAAACTGCACTCTTCTCCCTATGGCAAGGCAATACATGGCATTCCAGCATACATCCCACTCGCTGGCCCACCCCCTGCCACCGGGAACACCCCCAGAGTGGCTCCTGAGCGAGGACAAACTGGCAGAAGAGGCTGGCTGCTCTCACTGTGGCTGGAAAAGTCAGGATAAATCCCCAACTTTGCAGCAGCACATTTTCGGCTCTTTGCCCCGGAGTGGCTTCGAATCTGTGGCTGCGTCATCTAACCAATGCAGCACAGATTCAGAGACACCCCGGGGCAGAGAAGACGTCTAGACAGCCCCCTGGTTGTATCACTCTTGTATTAAATGAAAGTCAACACACTTCCATTTGACATTGCTTTCTCCTCTTATACATCCCATTCAATAAATTGACCAACCCAGGATTTGGGTCTTTGATATTCTTTAAACTGTTAGGAGGCTTTCAGGTGGAGGGTTCCTAGTGCCACAAACAAAACACATCATATAGCTATTCCATTTTTTCCACCTTATAACAAAAAAGCCATCTCTATTGGTGACAGTGGATCTTTTTCTCTTTTGTTAATTTTAGGAATTAAACTGTGGTGATATTGGGGGGGGGGGGGGAAGGTTTAATCCTCTCCTAAAGTGTAGTGGTTCTGATCTGAATTAGGGCTATGCATGCTAAAGATGACCCTGAGCTACACATGTAGTTTGAGTCTCAGTCAGAAATTCAAGAAGAATTGGGTGGTTTGAACACGAAATAAATATTGGACACTTTTGAAATTTCACAACTGGTTTTGAAACCTTTTTGGCTGAAATCCTACACAGACCTTTCTGGGAATAGGCTCCATTGTAAACAGCAAGACTTAGGTCTCAATAGATATAAAGAGTTGCACTGTTGGATTCCATTTTTCTAATCTATCTCACCAACACAGTCATGGCACTATAAACTAGGGATTTGTATCATATCATTCTGATGTCCGATAATGATCCAATAAGGTCATTATCGGACATCCGATTAACGACAACGATAAACATTCCTGGAGGCCCTATCTGATCAGATCCGAAATCCATATGTCCAATAACTATAGGACATAACAGATTATCGGACCACCAGTTTAGGGCCGGCCCTCCCTCCACCCCCCTGCTCGCTCTCCTTACCTGGGCCTTATCCGCCGCTGTTCGCTGCCATCCGCTGCCGTCCGCTGCCGTCCACTGCTCCAGACTAATGAGAACTAGGCTTTGCAGCCTAGTTCTCAATAGAGTGAGGGCGCGCCAGGCGGTGATGTCACCCGGCGTGTCGTCACTCTACTGAGAACTAGGCCGCAAAGCCTAGTTCTCAGTAGTTCCTAGAAGCGGATGGCAGCGGATGACGGTGCGGAAGGCCCAGGTAAGGGGGACCCCTCCCTCCCCCCTCCTGCTCCTGCTCCTTACCTGGGCCTTCCCCACCGCTGCCACCCCATAGTACTGCTTTCCTGCCTGTTCATCAGTACAGAGCCGCGCCATGTGATGATGACATCACTCGACGCTTCTCTGTACTGACGAACAGGCCGGAAAGCCTATTTAGCAGTACTATGGGTCGCCGCTGCCGGTGACTGGTAAGGAACGCAAGTGGGGGGAGGGAGCATGAGTGGGGGGAGGGAGAGAGTGCTGGCCCAGTGTTTTTCCCCATAGGCTTGCATTGGGGGAAAGCTTTTTTTCCCCCAATGCAAACCTATGGGGAAAAACACGGTTATCATATTGGAACTTCCGATATTTATCAGATTTCAGATCCGTTCAAACTGGGTAGCCCCCGATATGATCAGACCCGAAATTTTTTTATGTCAGAATTTCCGATAACAATATAATACGATAATTTCAGCCATGCGCATCCCTACTATAAACTCACTTTGTGTTGAAATATGAGATCTGGGATATTTCAAATTCATAGGCTTCATAGAAGAGCCTTAGAGCCAAATCACACATTACATGGGAGATCTGGTTGGATGTTCTGAAAGTTGTTCCACTATTTGAAAGCATCCTCTATTTGAAGGGTCATCCATTCCAAGTCTAGTTTAAAGATAAGAAACCCTAAGAAGGGTAAGCAGAGATTTTATGTCCCATAAACACAAAGCATTTGGAAAGCAGGCTTTACAGGCAGTCAGAGGTCACCTGGTCACAGTCTTCCTTCCTATGAAGTTGTATTTCTATTTAAATTACAATAATGATTTCTAAATTTGCATTTATGCATGTATATTAGCATATGCACATATGCTCATATGCAAATTTGCATCCTCTTTTGTCCTACCTGGGAGGGTTAAATGTAAGTGGCACCCTGCTCCATGGGAAAGGGTGAGTTTTAACCTTTCTCCCTATTCCCTTTCCCTGATTTAAATCTCTCTCTCTCTCTCTCAACACACACGCACACACACACACTACAGCCAATAGCAACTTGGGTGTGGATGTGCATGCATGCTATTTAAATCATGGAAATGGCAAAGAAGCATTCCCCCATCCCACTGTGTGATGACTTCAACCCTACTTTTACGTCTAAAGAACAAGCCAGGAGTTCCAATTATGGATCTCCCATGTCATTTGGTCCTCATGGCCATTTCAGGTGTGAAATACAAGTGTCAGTATTTTTCAGCAACTCTTGTTTAAAACGTACACTGATTTGGAAGTCTGATCTTATTCTTATATTGCTTCACATATATATTTAAGCAGCAAGTTAAAAGACACATATGTCCACTTGACACTGACATGACACATGCATATATTGTCCATGTAGCCTGCATTCCTGACCCAAGTACCAGTTAAAATGAGAATAAGCTGGGGGCTGCATCCTTCAGAGCCAGCAGGCCCGATACGTCCTGTTCCCCCAACCCCACTCCAATGAAGTGAGTTCTATGCAGATCCCCCTATACTAGAAAGAAAGAAGGGAAAGGGGAGAGCTACTTGTCTGAACAAATACTGAAATCCCATCTTGCAGCCAGCTTCTTTGCAAATATGAAATAGGAGCACTTATCAAAGAGCTTCTAAAAAGTTGGAGTGACGTGGAAGCTCTGATATATGGCATAAGGTCAGGAGGATTTGGCACTTGGGGATGCTGAGACCTGCCAAAGGTATCTTCTTTTTTTGCAGAGCTTGTACTATTGAATTTGGTCTATATAAAAATCTATCAATATCCCAGTATCAGCAATAATGATACTTTGCAGTACAGCAAGTTCTTCCACTTACCTCTCATAGTTCTTTGAGGGTGATTAAGCCTGAAGTGCACCTTTCACATCTGTATCACAGGAATTAAGCTGCAATTCTCTACACATTTTCCTGGGAGTAAGTCCAGTCAAACTCAGTGGGGCTTGCTTCTGAGTAGATATATATAGGACTGTACTATTTAACTTCAGTAGGCTCCAAGGTTACCTGTCATTCATCTCAATAAAACCAAACCAACACGTAAACTGTGCAGATGACTGAATATTTGTCCTAGACCCAAGTTAACAAAACAGTTTTGAGATAGATGCAGAGAATTACAGCCTATCATTTCTGGCCTGTTGGCCACAATAAAGTTGATTGATTGATTGATTGAATTACAGTCTATCTACACTACTGCTTTAAAACTGTTTATAACAGCTTTGAGAACTGTTGGGGCCCAGGATACACTCCATATGTAGTTTTCAAAATGTTTTCAAAACGTTTTCAAAGTGTTTTATCCTGCGTGTGTAGATAGGCTCTTAAAAAGCAGAATGCAAAAATCTCTTTTGAGTGGATGTGTTTCTTGATGGTACTCCACAGTGAAAGCAAGAAAAGTAGGAAGATTTCAAATCGTTTCCAAAAGCAAGGCTTTAAGGGTGACTTTGAATGAACAAAACAACACCCTGGTAGTGCTGGTAATTTCTCTGAAAAATAAAAAAGTGATCATTTGTGTGCTCAGTATATGATTATGATTGGCTATACTTCACTAAAGGTTATGACAACAGAGCCCTTGGTGTGGAGCTGGTGGGATGAGGAGAAACCACTTACAGTGCAATTCTATGCATGCCTACTGAACTTTCTCCTATTGAGTTCTATGGGACATTCTCTGGTATTGCAGCCACCCAAACATGCCTCAGCAGGTGCCTAGAGTCTGCCTCTTCTTTCCCTTGCTATTCAACAGAGAACAAAGACAACCTGAAGAGACTGGAGGATGGGGCTGGGAGGGCACACAGTCCATACTGGGAAATCCCTTGATCATTACACCCTAACAGTACCCCGCTTAAAAGGCAGCCTTCTCCATCAGCTGCCTCAGCATAGTGTTGTTATTAATTCTTCCCTTTGTCAATAAGAAGGGGCATAAAGCACATCATCTTCCTGTCTTACTTTTGTGAGGGAAATTAAAGCTTTGCCTTTTGATTGCTCTATATGGAAGAGCATGCAGCACTACAAAGTGTCATAGGCTGCCACAACCTTGTAAAACATGGGAATGGCCACAAGGAATAGAGGAATGACATGAGTGGTGCTGTCAGGGCAGCACTTTGGAGCAGAGGACCAGCATCCCAGTCAGCAGAATAAGTTAGTAGGGATGTGCACTGACCCCCCGGATCGGATCGGATAGCGGATCGGAATCGGACCTGGGGGGTCGGATCGGATCGGATCGGATCGGAGGCTGGTCGGATCGGATCGGACCAGATGTCCGATCCGGATCGGACGCCATTTTGAATGCTTTTTCCCATAGCCAAGTATTGTTTTACAAAAACGCCTATAACTTTTTCATTTTTAAAGATAGAAGGATGAAACTTGGGCACATTGTAGACTGGTTAGGGGTAGTTATCTGTGAGAAATTTCAGAAAGATTGGTGCATGCATTTTGTGGCAATTAATTTTTTAATAAATACCCAGGAATGCCTATAACTTTGTCATTTTTAAAGTTACACACATGAAACTTTGCCACATTGTAGGGGGTACCTTGGGACCTATGTATGTGAAATTTCAGAAACGTAGGTGCTTGTCTTGTGTGGCAATTAATTTTTAGAAAAATGGGTAGTAGTGGGGTAAATACAGTTACGCCTCCCATTTTTTTATTTTTGAAGATACAAACAGGAAACTTGGGCACATTACAGGTACCACTTGCCTTGATATGTGTGTGAAATTTCAGAAACATTGGAGCTTTCCTTGTGTGGCAATTAATTTTTGAAACAATGAGGAAAGAAACACCTATAACTTTGTCATTTTTAAAGTTACACACATGAAACTTTGCCACATTGTAGGTGCTACCTTGGGACCCATGTGTGTGAAATTTCGGAAACGTAGGTGCTTGCCTTGTGTGGCAATTAATTTTTTAATAAATACCCAGGAATGCCTATAACTTTGTCATTTTTAAAGTTACACACATGAACCTTTGCCACATTGTAGGCGGTACCTTGGGATCTATGTGTGTGAAATTTCGGAAACGTAGGTGCTTGCCTTGTGTGGCAATTAATTTTAGAAAAATGGGTAGTGGTGGGGTAAATACAGTTACGCCTCCCACTTTTTTATTTTTGAAGATACAAACAGGAAACATGGGCACATTACAGGTACCACTTGGCTTGATATGTGTGTAAAATTTCAGACAGCTGGGTCCAGGCATGTGGTGGCAAGGTATTTTTGAAACAATGAGGAAAGAAACGCCTATAACTTTTTTATTTTAAAAGTTAGAAGTCTGAACATTGCTCACTTTGTAGATGGGTTAGGGGTAGATATGTGTCAGAAATTTCAGAATTATAGGTCCAGGCATTTGATGGCTATGGAATTTTTAAATTACATGTTTCAAAAAAATTTCTACAGAGGCCAGGTCTTCCCCTCCCGCTTCCCGCGAAGAAAAGGAAACACTCTCTCATCTCGATCCCTTTTGATCCTTGCTAGTAGTATCCATTACAGGGCTCGTGTTTCCTTTCCTACTTTCACTTTTCACTTTGTACTCAAGCAGACACGAGCCCTGTAATGGATACTACCAAGGATCAAAGGGATCGAGACGAGAGAGTGTTTCCTTTTCTTCGCGGGAAGCGGGAGGGGAAGACCTGGCCTCTGTAGAAATTTTTTTGAAACATGTAATTTAAAAATTCCATAGCCATCAAATGCCTGGACCTATAATTCTGAAATTTCTGACACATATCTACCCCTAACCCATCTACAAAGTGAGCAATGTTCAGACTTCTAACTTTTAAAATAAAAAAGTTATAGGCGTTTCTTTCCTCATTGTTTCAAAAATACCTTGCCACCACATGCCTGGACCCAGCTGTCTGAAATTTTACACACATATCAAGCCAAGTGGTACCTGTAATGTGCCCATGTTTCCTGTTTGTATCTTCAAAAATAAAAAAGTGGGAGGCGTAACTGTATTTACCCCACCACTACCCATTTTTCTAAAATTAATTGCCACACAAGGCAAGCACCTACGTTTCCGAAATTTCACACACATAGATCCCAAGGTACCGCCTACAATGTGGCAAAGTTTCATGTGTGTAACTTTAAAAATGACAAAGTTATAGGCATTCCTGGGTATTTATTAAAAAATTAATTGCCACACAAGGCAAGCACCTACGTTTCCGAAATTTCACACACATGGGTCCCAAGGTAGCACCTACAATGTGGCAAAGTTTCATGTGTGTAACTTTAAAAATGACAAAGTTATAGGTGTTTCTTTCCTCATTGTTTCAAAAATTAATTGCCACACAAGGAAAGCTCCAATGTTTCTGAAATTTCACACACATATCAAGGCAAGTGGTACCTGTAATGTGCCCAAGTTTCCTGTTTGTATCTTCAAAAATAAAAAAATGGGAGGCGTAACTGTATTTACCCCACTACTACCCATTTTTCTAAAAATTAATTGCCACACAAGACAAGCACCTACGTTTCTGAAATTTCACACACATAGGTCCCAAGGTACCCCCTACAATGTGGCAAAGTTTCATGTGTGTAACTTTAAAAATGACAAAGTTATAGGCATTCCTGGGTATTTATTAAAAAATTAATTGCCACAAAATGCATGCACCAATCTTTCTGAAATTTCTCACAGATAACTACCCCTAACCAGTCTACAATGTGCCCAAGTTTCATCCTTCTATCTTTAAAAATGAAAAAGTTATAGGCGTTTTTGTAAAACAATACTTGGCTATGGGAAAAAGCATTCAAAATGGCGTCCGATCCGGATCGGACCTCATCGGATCGGATCGGATCGGATCGGAGGTTGTCCGGATCGGATCGGATCGGATTTTCCCGATTTTGGGTCGGATCGGATTCGGATCGTGGATCGGATCCGATCCGATGCACACCCCTATAAGTTAGGGTGACCAGATAAAATCCAGTTCAGGGCTCATGTAACTTTAACAGTTGTAGAGCAAAGGGAATTTCATCCAGTGTCATTTGTATGCAATTAGTTCCTGGTGAACTTCCCTCTTCATCACAACTGTTAAAGTTGCAGGGGTCCTGCCTTCTTTTGTATATGGTCACTCTAGTATAGTGCCTGCACCTTTAACTGTTGTGATGAAGAGGGAAGTTCACCAGGAACTAATTGCATACAAATAACACTGGGTGAAATTCCCTTTGCTCTACAACTGTTAAAGTTACATGAGCCCTGACCTGGATTTTATCTGGTCAGCCTAGAATAAGTAGGAGGGCCCACATTTTATCAGTACTGGCTTACCACATTTTGAAGTAAGTGAAGTAATTGTCTTCTAAATGGTGTGTGTGTGTGTGTGCATAAGACCATTAAGTACACACACACACACAATTACCTGCACCACTAAGTGAGATGGCAAGGAATCATCACCAAGATGTCTCCCTACACTGAGTTGTAGCCTAGGTAAACTACCCAAGCTTCACAAGTCAAGCTATCATTCACAAATCAGAATAAGCTTTAAATAAGATTATTTACAGGTTTTCTTTCTCAGAATGATCCAACTGAAAGAGAAGAAATATTTATTAAGGTTCACTTGATATTTCAGATTTTCTGCCTAAATTCATACAGATGAAAATGAAAACCTCCAGGTAGCACATTTGCAAGTGTTGAAAGAAATCAATGGAATTATGCATTCTGTCAGCTAGGATAGAATCTGATCTCATGCATCCCACATTTATTCCTGATTCATGCCTTCAGCCTGACATCCTGAATAGGAAGGTGTTAATTTGATACAGAATTACAGATGTTTGATTGCTTCTGTTGTATAATTTATATTTGGGCAAGTGATTAGTGCCAGAACACAGAATCAATTACCCCTAAGAATCATAACCTAAAATACTAATTTCCTGAAAGGAATTAGCAAATAACTTAAAAATAACTAATAGAAATGGGTCAAGAGATGATAGACTTTGACCCAATTCAGATGACATGCTAAGCCACTATGGTTAAGCATTTTGAGCTAAACATTATGGCTTAGTATGTTATTTGAACCATTCCTAATCATGGTGGCTACATAACCACGGTTTAAACATGTTCACTAACATTTGCTGCAAAAGGATTAGTGGCCTAACCATGGTTTAGTGTGTCATCTGGCCCCGTAAGTGGTAATTAACTCTACTCCTAAAATAAATGGCTATTTGAGCAGCTCTCAATAAATATATAAGCATTTCATATAATCACTTCAAGGTTTTCAGGCAATAACACATATTTAATGTAACATAACAATACAATTACAGGATCAAGAGGTAAAGCATAACCTATCATAAAGACTCTTGTCTTTAGAACCTTAGCTGTGTAATTCAAAGCCAACACTTTAAATTACACATGCCAGCCTTTAAATCCACCCACCAGAATATTGATATTTGAAATAATAAACATATATTTATTTATGTAACAGATCAACATCCAGAACTAATAGTAACTATGAAATGGTAATAAATAATTACCCTCTTTTCTCATCCACACCATGTGTCTGATTCTACTCACTCACTCACTAACTTAACTAACTCTGGGTGCTAATTCCTCTTACTGTCTCAGCCCTAGGAGAGTGAGGAATGCATGCACAGTTCTGTTATAGGCAGCATTTACAGTATTGCTTTAAAATGGTTTATAACAATAGTGACAACTGTTGGGGCCGAGGACACACTCCACATACAGTTTTCAAACCATGTAATATCCTACTTGGTGTAGATCTGGCCCTATTCTCTCTCTCCCCCCCCCCCACCCTTTCTGGTATACATCTACTCCTGCAAACTTGGGAGTTCCCTTGAGTGTTGGCACAGCTCACCATAGTTCAGCATTACAGGGAGTAATATTGCAAATGAGGGAGGCTATGGGGAAGATGCAGTTACCCAGTTTGCATGATTGTGGCTGAGGAAATAAGCCATCATAGCTGCCATGCATGCCAGTCACATACCAGGAGAATTAACATAATTACACTCTGCAGTGCAGGTTGTTGTGGCATGCAAATCCAGCTAGGGGGCTTGTGTGTAACAAGCCTCCCAGAGCCCATGGACTGTTGTAAGGTTCTGGGTGGCTTATTACCATGGCAACAAGTCACCCTGGCCGGGTTTGCATGACATGACAAGCCAGGATGCCAAGGCTAATTATGTTCATTCCTCTGACACACGACCTCCACACACAGTATGGCGAACAAGCTACTGTGGCTTTTTAACCACCCTGTGATTGCGCAACCTGGGCCAATGAGACCTGACTACAGGGCCAATGAGACCTGACTACAGGTGAGACTTGCCTAAAGTGCAGCATTATACATATTTACTCAGGTGCAAGTCCTGCTGTGTTCAATGAGGCTTACTCCTTAGTAAGTGTGTTTAGAACTGCAGCCCTGGATAATTTATAGCAAAGGAAGTTTCAAAGCAGAAACTTCATGATGTGTAGCTTGGACTGTCAGACATTATGCTATGCCAACTCTTATTCAATGTCTCTTTGTCTTTACAAAATAAACAATGCTTGGGAAGGACTAGCAAAACAGTACCTTCAACAGGAGACTTACATAAGGAAATAAATAGGCCCAAAGGCAATTGGCAAACAAAAAGCATACTGAATAGAAGGTTATAAAATAATACTATATAAACAGCAGTGAAATGTTGAGTTAGTTAATGGGAGATAATTTTATGTCAAACAATAAAGTTCTTTTCCTTCCTCTATACACCTATTAAAAGTGCAGGAGGTCAGTCCACCATTCCATCTAGTCACCACAGTCTTTTGAGGTTCAGAATCAGTAGAATCAAAGGCACTTGAATTTTCATGCTTCTTGAATTGATATCAAGTTGCTGAACTGCAAGGATGTTGAACTGTCATAGAGATGGAGTCAAAATAAGAGCAGAAAGACTTGGCTGAGAGACTAGGGAGGTGAAGAAGAATTGTCTGTGAGGACCAGACAATGATCCTCAGAGCCAAAGTAGGCTGGATGGAAGACCATCCATAAGGCCCAGAAAGCTGTCTGAGGTGAAGAAGGTCACCTTTACAACTCAAAACAGGCCCAAAACTGAAAAGATCATTCACTTTCTCACTTCATAGATCATAGCAATCAATAAACATTTGAGTGCACGATGAGCTAAACTGAACATCTACATAGAACTATTGAGCTTGATAAGAAGTATAAATGAACATCATGCTGATGTTACTCCTGCCCCACTCACTGCTGCACACAAGCAAATAACAGAAAAATATTGGTTTACAATGAACTGATCAGGCAGGACCTTGACAGATGTGTACTGTCAACATAGCCAGATGCATAACATGAGATTTGATTTGATCCATTGACCAGTAGTAATTCAATGCAATGTTTTTAATTTTTATGTTCCAGCAATTAGTTATTCAGCAGAAAAAGGCAAGGATTTCATTTCTCTCATGAAAAATTGAAAACTTTACAAAGGCTAAAATATGTACCTTCATAGTACAGTCTTAAAACAATGGTGATTAAGAACTACCAAATTGCCATGTGCCAGACAGACAGTAAAATCCTAAAAATGAGATCTTAGCCGTGGAGAATGAAAACAGGAGATTTCCGGTGAAGATATGGCAGCCGTGCCAGCTAGAGATTTTAGATCTGCTGTGACTGGACGGAGGTAGCTCTCTGGGAGCGGTTAGATGGACCTTAAAATTCCCCAGAAGAAGGGGAATTCGAGAGCATGCCACAAAGGGTCCTGTGGGCTTGTCTCATGGGGTAATGAAGTCGTTTTGTCGGATTTTCAACATGGGAGAGCCGGACCGTGGTTTACATTGCTCAGATGCTGATCCAGAATGAAAGGTTGTCCGTTCTTCATTCCCCGAGATAACATCATAACAGCATAACATCGTAATGGATGGGTGTCTCTGATGCAGCGAAGTGTTGGGATAACATCTGGTTGGCAGGTATTTAATCATCCCCCCCAGTATATTTGAAATGAGAAGAAATGAGAAGAACTTGGAAGAAGTTAAGAAAAAGGGGGGGAGAGAAAAAAAAGAGAGAGAGAAGAAAGAAAGCGAAAGAAAGAGGAGCTAGTGGAAGGTCTCTCTCCGTCAAACAGCTCCAGATATAAGAAGAACAGCAGAAGAATTATGGCTATCAGCATTTAAAAGCGGCTTTAGAGCTAAACATAAGATTGATTACTTTCACTCCCCAGCTACGTGGATAACATTTGGTCGGCTGAGATAAAGAAATATTGGCAGTGAGCTATTTCATTTTTGGTTTTGTTTTTTAAGAAGAAGCGTAATTAAGCTGTTCATTTTTGGAGAGGAACATTTAAGAAAAGTTAATGACTGCGAGAGAGTTAAATTTGTTTTTAAAGATGGGGTAAAATAGATGACACCACGAGTCGGAGAAGAAGACAAAGAATGTTAAAATGGCGGTTGTTGTAAAGGGGAAGAAGAAGCGGCAAACTGTGGGATTGCGGCAGTGAAAGGTGGACTGACAGCAGGGTGAAGCATCTGGCAAAGAGATTTGGATTGTTTCTTGTTTGAGCAACATTAAAGATGGAGAAGAGATATGTGAGTGAATTGGGACTTTTTGTTATTTTTTGGCTTTGTGTGGTTGTGATTATTCTTAAATGGGATAAAAAGATGGGGGAAACATAAATAAGAACAAATTTAATGAAAAATTGGTTAAGAAGTAATAAGAGATGGATGAATAGTAATTTGGTGGGTTAATAGAATGAAATAATAAGTGATTTCTGATTTGTATTTGTATAAAAGAATTGAATGTTTGGCTTAAAGTTGGGGAGAACTATAAGATTGGTTTATATGGGGAATGAGGATATATGTACATAAAAAAGGGGGAAAGAGATCTGATTAAATTGTAAGAAGAATGAGAAAAGTGATTGAATGAAATAATAGAGTTATGAGATTGGTTCATAGGGGGAATAGAAAGTTTTTATATATTGAATGAAAAATGTTATATAAGAAAAGGAGGTTAGGAGAGAAGTGGGGCCATTTTTCTTGTGAGTGTTTTGGGGCTGTGACGGGGGGGGGAGAGACTTTGAGGAGTTTGGTTAATAATGAGTGGAGTTTTGCCTGGAATTTTGTTGGGAATGCTCTGAGATATTTTTTTATTATTAGTAGTATCATACTATTACTTCATTATTAGTAGTATTATGTTTAGAATGTATTTGCAATATGAATATGAATAAGAACAGACACAATGTTGTTGGGATAAAAATTGCTCAGTGATTAAGTAATGTGTATTTGTTTAAAAGAGTGGGGAGGACATAAGTTTAAAATTGTTGTGAGTTATAAGATTATTTTAAGGGTGAGTCTTAAGAAGAAGAATTGGATATTTCCAGTTGAATTGTGATGAAGAAAGAAGAAAGAAGAATTAACAAGAGACTGGCAGGAGTCCGGAATTTTTTTTGAATTGGATGATTGGAGAATGTGGAAGTTTTTTGGACTCTTGCTGGGTTTGGGTTATTTTTTATTTTTATTTTTTTAGAATAAAGGGGAGGAAGGGAGAAAGGTTTGATTAGTCTCATAGTTTGTAGGGAAAAAAGAGGTTTTTTCTTATGGTGAATGAAAAACTTTATAACAGAAGAGAAAGGGGTTTATTTCTATTGTGATCTGTGTAAGTAACTCTTAATAATGGGGGAATAAGAATGTTAACATGTAGTTGTGTTAAAAGGCGAAGATGGGTGTGTTTGCTTTCCCCCCCTCTTTTTAAGAAAAAAAAATTAGGTAGTACCTGCTTTTTAAAAGGATTTATAAAATTTGCTGTGGGAAAGGTAGGGGATCCTTTTAATTGTTGCATGTCTTTGTAAGGTTTGTTTTTATGTTTTTATGTCTTTGTAAGGTTTGTCTTTATGTTTTTAATAGTGCAATAGAATAAAAAAATTATATAAAAAAAGAAAAAGAAAAAGAAAACAGGAGATTTACTGTCTGTCTGAGAGATTTTCTCATGGAGATAACAGTCAGAAGAGGGGAAATGTACAAAACTCTGACTGTATCTGTTAATGATAAATGATGGACATCTTTTTACCAGCTTAAGAATGTTAAAAGATCAAGCCCCCCAGGTCTGCAATGACATTTTGAATGAATTATGCTGGGAAGATGGGCATGGTGTACTTCTTCTTCTTCTTCTTTTTTTTAAATGAGATGCTATGCTGCAGTTAGATTTTTAATATGTTTGTAAGACTATAACTATTTTTTTTTAAAAAAGAGCTTGAAAATATAGATCAACTACAATGAGATATGTCATAAAACATTACCATAGCTGGCTCAGTATATCTCAGCCACTATCATATTTACAACAGTGGAGAAGGCTTAGGCTGCCTCTACAAGAGAGGATTAATGCTCTTTCAAGGTGCTTTAAAAATTTTACCTCTACAAGAATGGAGCGCAAATTGGGTGTAGAGGCGCATTATCTCTCCAATTATGCGCATTATCGAACGCGCGTTAAACAGCGAGTTTCAATTTGCTCCGGCCGTTAAAGCGCATTTTGCCTATGTGAACAAGCGCTTATGCGCATTAACTACTTGTAAAGCGCATTTTGGTCATCCCTTAATGCGCTTCGCCGCCTCTCGCCGCCTCTCGTGCAGTGGTAATAGGCGTAAATGCGCTTCTGCGATTATGCGCATAATCGGCTAACCAGGTGCAAAAGCGAATCCTTGTAGAGGGGACCAGTGTTTGGAAATTGTGCTAAAACTGGCAAATTGCTAGCATTTCTAGTATTTCTTAATTGCTATAAAAATTTTGGGAAGTAATGACATTAAATTTACTCATTATCTAGCTATGCATATAAGCTGGGAAAATAAGAAGAATTATTTTGTTTCAAATTACTCTTCATTTATAAGGTTAGATCCATGGCTGTCTTTCCATGAATGGAATGGCTCCTTACATCTCTGCAAGGCTTCCAGTCCAGTGTAGCATTTCTGCAGATGGAAAGAGAGAGAAGACATTGTCCTTGATTCCCTCCTCCCTATGCAGTTCTCTGAAAATCTGCTCTGTAGGATTGGGGGAACAGTCCAGAACACTGGCGGAAGTGGCACTAAAGGCTGCTGAGTAGGATGACCATATGAAAAGGAGGACAGGGCTCCTGTATCTTTAACAGTTAGTTGCATAGAAAAGGGAATTTCAGGAGGTGTTATTTGCATGCATGCAGCACCTAGTGAAATGGCTTCTTCATCACAACAGTTAAAGGAGGAGGAGCCTTGCCCTCTTGACCAAATACAAAAGAGGGTAGGGCTGTTGTGATCAAGAGGGAATTTCACCAGGTGCTGCATGCATACAAGTGACACTTGCTGAAATTCCCTTTTCTTAGGCTGACCATATGAAAAGGAAGACAGGGCTCATGTAACTTTAACAGTTGTAGAGAAAAGGGAATTTCAGCCAGTGTCATTTGTATGCAATTCGTTCCTGGCGAAATTCCCTTTTCATTACAACTGTTAAAGTTGCAGGGGCCCTGCCTTCTTTTGTATATGGTCACTCTAGTATAGTGCATGCACCTTTAACTGTTGTGATGAAGAGGGAATATCATCAGGAACTAATTGCATACAAATGACACTGGCTGAAATTCCCTTTTCTCTACAACTGTTAAAGTTACATGAGCCCTGTCCTCCTTTTCATATGGTCAGCCTACTTTTCTATGCAACTGTTAAGATTCAGAAGCCTTGTCCTCCTTTCCATATGGACACCCCAGGCAATGCTCTTATCAGTGGAAATGAAACAGGAAGATACCATTTTATCTTTGTAACAGCAATCTCTTTATTCAGCCTTCCAGTACTTTCTTTACCACAGTGTGTAGAGCTCTTTTTTGCCTCCTCTGGTAGCCTGAGAGAATGCATCCTTGACTATTTTTATATATAACACTTGCCATTGTGAGCAGGTAGACTTTTGAAATGGTGGACAGTCCATGTTTCACCACTATTTCCTGCACTTGGGATTGTTCTGTTAGCTACCAAGACAGTTTGAATAGTTAAATGTTCACATATGCAAAAACATTCCTATACACAGCATATGAGGAAAAAGCCTTTCTGCATCTGACATCCAGGTTTACATGTGCAAATGGAGCAGTCTCCCCAACTTGCAGTCTGAATTGGTTCCTTTCAGGAGCCATTTTATACCCAAAAAGTTGTTTGTCTAGAAGTCTCAAAGTTAAAAACAAAAAACAAAAAAAGTTGGCGAGTGAGAAATTAGACTCCATGTGAGGCAGCAGTGAATGCCCATGTGGCTTGTGGTAGTCACCAGAAGGCAGATGCTTATGCATACATAGGGTTTTGGTCAAAGAGGTCAACAGCAAAAAGTAAACATTGATATTCTGTAACTTTTTCGTTTTGAAACCTAAACTGAAGAGGGAAAGAACACCTCAACTTCCTCTTGACTGTAGCTTCCCCCTTTTTATTGTATGTGTAGGGTTTGTTGCTTTTTGGGGGGGGGTTAAAAAAGAAGAGTTCCTATAAGCTTACAAAATTAACTCTGTGTTTTTGTGCATGCAGTCATGGGCTGAGAAGTAGGTAGGCACACTCTTATTTCATAACTGCTGAGAACATTTTTAAAAAAAATCCACTTCATGATCAGGTTACTTTACATTTTTCTTTCTTTCTTGTCATTATTGATGGTGAAGGATTGCCAAGGGCAAATATATTTGCTTAGGGTGGCTCAAGCTTAAAATCAGACTATACTACCAAATGAAGAAAGTACAGAGACAAAAGTGGCTTTGGCTCATGGTGAAAATGTGGACTGAGTTGTATTTGTGGTAAAGTGTCTGCTTGATTATAGCACCCCAGAATAATTCATGATTCAACACGCATTCACTGTTCCATCATTTAGTATACTTAAAAAAACCATTATACTATAATATTTTCATTTTTAGATTGTAAGCTCCTTGGAGCAAAGACCTATCCTCTTGTACTCTGTAATATGGCAAAGAAACACACAAATAATATATTCAAAGCTGTATGCAAGCACAATAAACCAGGCTTAAATCACGTGTTGTGGGTAATTGATGTGCAACTCAGTAAGGATGGACATTAAATAATGTTAACTGCTAAAACAACAACATTCCAAAGTTTGAACAGTTTCAGAAATAACATGTTCTTCAATACATCAATTTCCAATATAATATTTAGAGCATGAGCAAAGCGAAATTGTGTGGAATTAGAACTGTATATGGGGCTGCCTCTACAAGAAAGGTTTAAAGCTCTTTCAAGGTGCTTAAAATTTTTTACCTCTATAAGAACGGAGCGCAAATCGGGCGTAGAGGCGCGTTATCTCTCCGATTATGCGCATTATCGAATGCGCGTTAAACAGCGAGTTTTATTTTGCTCCGGCTGTTAAAGCACATTTTGACTGTGTGAACAAGCGCTTATGCGCATTAACTACTTGTAAAGTGCATTTTGGTCATCCGTTAATGCGCTTCACCGCCTCTCGCCACCTCTCGTGCAGAGGTATTAGACGTAAGTGCGCTTCTGCGATTATGCGCATAATCGCCTAACCAGGCGCAAAAGCGAATCCTTGTAGAGGGGACCAGTAGTGTGTGAGTATTGTATTTCCTAACCCCTTCACATGACTCTGACATCTATGACATACGCAAAGTTGCTGACTCACTGGAACATCTGGAATTGACTTCAGTTATTTCATTTTAAAATACCTGTATTGTGTTGGTTCCAAACATTCGAAAGAGTTACCATTCCTAGTAGAGTTCCCGTCTGATAAGTTACTTTCAAACTTTCTCTGTTATAACCGTGCCACAGTCTAACTAGTTCTGCATTCCAAGTAGTGCATTGTTTCTGTTAGACTTGGTAATACTGATTGCTGATTGCACATTAAATATATATCAAATAAAAACTAGGACTAGATTAGATATGATATATAATGAAATAAAAATAAAACCAAACAGGAACTAATTATTAATGTTCATTTACAATAGTAAACAATTCAAAGCTATTTACATTTCATACCAATATAGGTACCTAAACCATATTAAAATTATAAAGTAGTTTATAATCACAGGATTTTTTCAACAATAAAATTTGAGGTTAATAGTCACAACACTATATCTACAAAAAAATTATAAGGAACTTTGTGATCACATCAATGAACTTAATAAATTCAAAATAAATTTATACAGCTAATTTTATCAACAGTCTTAAAGTTTAAGAAGTAACCCATAATAAATAAGAATTGGAATTGAATAATAATATTGTTTTCAAGATAAGCAGGACTAAGACAAGTTCTTCATTCACTTATAACATTTCCTGCTTTAGAAAAAAGCTGTTCATTGGAACAGACGTTGTCAATACTTTAAAGTTCACAACAATATTATATTTGGTTTGACTTGATCTATACCTAGTCTAGTTCAGTAGTAAGATAGATATAGATATAGATATAGATATAAATAGTTTCAGTTTTATTTAATATGCAAAAAGAAAATTATTAATTTCTTTTTCATTTCAATTTCATGGTATACTGATTAATTACTTTATTAATTTCACTATATTAGGTGCAAAAACATGTTTAATTAAAAAGAGAGTGAATTATCTAATTTTTCTGCTTTGTTTTAACCTATATTAATAATTTAATTAGTTGTAATCATTAAAATTTATATGTAGTATAAAAAGCCTTCCAGGAATGATGTAATGTCATAATGTTTTGAACTATATCAAAACTAAGAGTTCCTTCTCCTGCAAGTTAGAAATCCTTCTGGAATGACATTATTTTGGAACTGTTATATGTAACTGTTACGCAGTTGAAAGTGGAGCTGTTTCACAAATATAATGTTTTGCTATATCTCTCCAACTCGGGTCTAATATTTTCCATCCTCAATCTTAATTGTGTCATGTGAATCATCTCTCAGTTGTTTACCCAACTGTCACTAATGAGACTCAAATACTAGCAGCTTAGCATTGTTCAAGCCTTCCTATCGATCCTCCTCTCAATTCAAGCATTCTATTTTGTAGTCTCTGGCAGCAGTTAGGAGAAGACCAGCAGGAAGTTAGAAGTCCATTTTTAAACTTTTTCATCATAATTTAAAATTTTCAGTGCTTTTGACAATTTAATTCTGAATAAATATGTATAGTGCTACTAATAGAAAAAGTCACAATTAATTTTGTTTAGATTACAGAGAAATCAAATTCCTGAGTAGTATATAAGTCCTAACCCAACTCTGTGCACTTGAAGCTGAGCCAGTAAGGTAGTCCGATCAGTTGTACAACTGGCAGGGTGAAGAGGCTGACTTGATCATACCTCACCTGGACCAGTGTGTTCAGTTTATTTATTTATTACATTTGTACACCGCCCCACAGCCAAAGCTCTCTGGGTGGTTTACATAGGATTAAAACAATTAAAAACAATATACAAAAATTAAAACAGCAAAAACATACAACATACACACAATACACACATACATTTAAAACCACTGCAACAATCTAAAAAGCTACAAACCCCAAAACAAAACAAACCCAGGCTCCTCAGATATTGCTAAATGCCTGAGAGAAGAGGAAAGTCTTGACCTGGTGCTGAAAAGATAACAATGTTGGCACCAGGCGGGCCTCATCAGGGACATCGTTCCACAATTGGGGGGCCACCACTGAGAAGGCACTCTCCCTTGTTGCCGACCTCCAAGCACTCAGAGGAGGGCCTTAGATGTTGAACGTAGTGTTCGGATAGGTT
This sequence comes from Anniella stebbinsi, assembly GCA_029215795.1. Lineage (NCBI taxonomy): Eukaryota > Metazoa > Chordata > Lepidosauria > Squamata > Anniellidae > Anniella > Anniella stebbinsi. The sequence continues at coordinate 68,990,469 of JARDYH010000002.1, read as the reverse complement.
CATGTCGGGAAAAGCGTTCCATCAGGTATTGTGTTTCAAAGCCGTGTAAGGCTTTATAGGTTAAAACCAGCACCTTGAATCAGGCTCGGAAACATACAGGCAGCCAATGCAAGCGGGCCAGAGTAGGTCTTATATGCTCGAACCTTCTCGTCCCAGTTATCAATCTGGCCGCTGCATTTTGCACAAGCTGCAGCTTCCAAACCACCTTCAAAGGCAGCCCCACGTAGAGTGCATTGCAGTAATCTAACTTGGAGATTACCAGAGCAGAGACAACTGAAGCCAGATTATCCCTGTCCAGATAGGGGCGTAGCTGGGCCACCAACCGAAGTTGTTAGAAGGCACTTCGTGCCATTGAGGCCACCTGAGCCTCAAGTGACAGTGATGGTTCTAGGAGAACCCCCAAGCTACGAACCTGCCCCTTCAAGGAGAGTGTAACCCCATCCAGAACAGGTTGAAGACCCTCCATCCAGTCAGCAGAACCACCCACTAACAGCGTTTCAGTCTTGTCTGGTTTGAATTTCAGTTTATTAGCCCTCATCCAGTCCATTGTCACAGCCAGGCACTGGTTCAGCACATCCACAGCCTCACTTGATGAAGTCGAAAAGGAGAAATAGAGCTGCGTGTCATCAGCGTACTGATGACAACGCACCCCAAAACTCCGGATGACCACACCCAACGGTTTCATGTAGATGTTGAACAGCATGGGGGACAAAACTGACCCCAGCGGAACCCCATACTGGAGAATCCATGGGGCCGACCAATGTCTCCCCAGCACCACCTTCTGGAGCTGACCTGTCAAGTAGGAGCGGAACCACTGCAATGCAGTGCCTCCCACTCCCAACTCAGCCAGTCATCCCAGAAGCATACCATGGTCGATGGTATCAAAAGCCGCTGAGAGATCAAGGAGAATCAACAGAGTCACACTCCCCCTGTCTTTTTCCCAACATAGGTCATCATACAGGGTGACCAAGGCTGTTTCTGTACCAAAGCCAGCCTGAAACCCGACTGAAATGGATCCAGATAATCGGTCTCATCCAAGAGTGCCTGGAGCTGGCTCTCAACCATCCACTCCAGGACCTTGCCCAGGAATGGAACATTTGCTACTGGCCTGTAGTTCTTTGCACTACAGTTTAAGAAGAAGACCAATAAACTGACACATGTGCAAAGGAGAGAGTCAAAAATGGTGGAGGGTCTGGAGACCAAGGTCTATAAGTTTGAAGAAGTTGGATGTGTTTAGCCTGGAGAAGAGGTGAATAAGAGACAATATATTAGTCATCTTCAAATATTGGAAGAGCTGTCACAAAGGATTGGACCCTAAATTATTACCTGAAGGAACTTTTCCTCCCATATATACCTGCCCGGACCATAAGATCATCCTCAGCTGTCCTTCTCCAGGAGCCCCTGTCAAAGGAAATGAGGTTGTTGCTACTAAGAAGATGACCTTTTCTGTTGTGGCACCCTAGTTGTGGAATGAGCTCATCTGGTGCCTACATTGTGCTCTTTTTGGCATGAGGTGAAGACTTTATTTTCTCAGGCATGTTTATGGATGAAGCAAGTGTCCACTAGGGTTTGTGAGAGAAGCAGCCCATCCTGTAACTGGCCCTCATAGACCTAGTTGGATGATCTCAACCTGAGGGCAGACCCATGCCTGAGTGCTCGCGAACCCTCCACGAGGATTCTGGCATGGGTCTGTCTTGGCTTCCAGGATTGCACTCTTTTCCCTCGCTGTGTTAATGGTCGCCGCAATTAATGCAGCAGGGGGAAATGTGCACTTTCTGGAAGCTCCAGAAATTGTGCTTCCCCCCTGCTCCAATGGGGGCCTTAAAGGCCCTATTAATGCAAGGGTACTCATTAATGGAGCGGGGGGAAATGCACACTTTCTGGAGGCTCCAGAAATTGCAAATTCCCTCCACCACAATGGGGCCTTAAAAATACCCTTGTGTTATTGGGGCCTTTAAGACCCAATTGGCTCAGGAGGGAGGGAAACATGTGATTTCTCCTTTCCACAGAAATGGCAACTGCCATTTGCATGGAAGGGGGAACACGTGATTCCCCAAGGCTGGAAAATTGTGCATTCCCTCCCCCTGCACCAAGGGGGGACTTTAAGGCCCTATTAATGCAAGGGTAAGCCTTTACCCTTGTGTTATTAGGACTTTTAAGGTCCCCATTAAAAGTCCTCCAAAAAGTGAGCATTTCCCCCTCCTATGCTAATGGCAGCTGCCATTAATGAAGCTGGGGAAAATGCTCACTTTCTGGAGGCTCCAGAAATGGTGCACTTCCACCTGCTGCGTTAATGGTGGCTGCCACTAATGCAGCAAGGCAGCACGGGTAGCTACCAAGCACTCGCAAGCCTCATGAGTGCTTATCAAAGGCTCAGGCGGCTCAGTTCGTGGAGGCAGGTGGCAGGGGCGAACACTTGCAGGGTGAGGGTTTGGCGATTTCTGTCTCCCCTAGGCATGTTAATCTCTAAGTTTCATATATATATATAGTTACTGCATTTTAAATCTTTACTGCTGCTTTGTTTTATTTGGTTATTTTTTTATAATATACTGTAATTTTAAACTTTTATATTGTATTTTGTCATGTTGTATTTTATGAATCACCCAAAGAACTTCAGTTGTTGGGTGGTATAGAAATGTAATAAACTAAAATAAAAATAAGTCTGTTCTCTGTTGTTACAGAAGGCAGGGCATGAACCAACAGGTTCAAATTACAAGAAAAAGGTTTTAGACTAAATATTGGCAATAACCTACTGAGACTACAAGCTGTTTAACAGTGGAACTGACTGTCTCAGAAGGTGGTAGACTCTCCCTCATTACAGAAGCTAGATGTCCACTTACTAGGGATACTATAGCAGTAGCCTGCCTGCATTGGTTGGGGGCTGGACTAAATTATCTCTGAGGCCCCTTCTAGATCTTTGATTCTTACTTCAGCACTATACTCCCCACCCCAAACAGGTTATCAGAGCTATTCCGAGGATCCAGCAGAATGCACATGTAGACTGACTGGTGGATCAGGCGGGATGGGCAATTGCCTGTGCAATTAAGCCATTTCTGATCATGTTTCCCCATCAAGGTACGACACACTTGTAGAGGCCTAATTCGATGTGAATCTGCTCCCTAGCTGGATTGGGAAATAGACTCAGCAGAATCGAAGGGACACTGAATCCAAGTATGATGCACCAAGAGCAAAAGCACCAAGGGGGCTGGAGGAATCTATTTTAAGAAGCAAAACGGGCATGAGAGTGAAGAGTGCCGAACCCTTTCCCCACCCCTCATAGGCAGCCTGTTTCCTAAATTCTTGTCTCTGAAGCACAGCTTCATATTTTGAGATGTAAGGTTTTTATTAATAATTTCCCGCAAGTTTCATAGAGGCTCCCCCCCCCCTTTACTCTGCAGACCTGCTAATTAAGCTTCACAAAAATTCCAGTGAAGGCGGCAATTTTCCAATCTTGCATACAAAGAAACTGAACTCCTGAGAGGTTAAATAAGATCTTGATGCCTCAGAGTGACATGCTGAGGTTAGAACTTAAGAGGCTTTCACACCCACATCCTTTCTGAAGCCATGCAGAATTGCAAACACAGGCTGCATGTACCAGCTTGGCAAACCCAGTATCCAGGAGGGAACAAAAATGAACTAAAAACACTGCTGTGCCAATAGCCTGATATGATATGCAACCGGAACCAGAAATCAGCAGTCTGTGGTAGACAACATTAACACAGACTGATTCACAGCAATACATCTTGGTTGTTTACTGGTGGCAACAGGAGCTCAGTAGAGCCTTGGGAATTAATTAGCTAGGTGCAAATTAATTGCTTCACAAACACTGGGGTTTTCAAAGTTTGAAGGCCTGTTTTCCTCATATTTTATTTGTTATTTGCTAGAATGGAATTCGGTCTCGCTGGGGCTTGGACAAATAGCATCTTGTCTGCCTATGAAAAACGTAACTGTAATATTTGTTTAAACAAAAACATAATGACCTTGTTTCAGACAGAATATGCTTCTGAGCGCTTTTGACTAATGCAAATCTGTAGGGGTCCCCAAGTCTAACAGGAAGCATCCAATAATTAGCCGCAAAGTAAATAAATATTTATTTTTTGCAAGACTGACCTTAAAAAGCTACCTAATCCTAAGGCAAAAGGAAATAAAGGAAAGGATTTGGCACAACATTCTTTCATTTAATTTCCCCAGCCGGATCCTCATGGGCCTTGTGCTGATGAGAGCTTGGCTCATGCTAAAAAAGCTCATCTTGCAATGCTACACCCCTTTGAGGACTGAATGCCATGTATATGATTCATTCATATAAGATCCATTCACATATATTTATCCCTAGGATTCACCACTAAAAGTTATCACATCTTCAGAAAATATAACAGTAGGGGAAGACATGGGCAAAGAAAATTGCACTGACCGCGGTACCAGCTGAAGGAGTACTTCTCCAGCCATTGCCTTGGGGGGGGGGGGACTTTGCTGTGGGTGAGCTATTCGCAGCTAACCTGCAAAGGCTGGATCATGCTCAGGCTAATCTGAGGGGTTACCCAAAAGTGAGACAATCAGCAAGCAATGGTCAAAAGCACAGTGTGATCAGGACAGAGGGGGCAATCCAAAAAGGAGGACTGAAGAGCAGCCATGGTAAAAAACAAACAAACAGTCCAATACACAGTCGAAGAACCAGAGGCAAGCAGGGTCTAAGGTCAGTAGCACAGAAGTTCAATCTCAAGGCAAAGTCCAGAAAAAAAAAGTAACATTGTTTGAAGTACTGGCTAGGCAGACACTAAAGGTTTTTAACACTAAAGCCTGCTAAGCCCCACCCAGGACTCAGCTGCAGTACATTACAGCTCTCTGTTCAGAGCCCTACCCATAAGGAGTCACATTCACCTCAGGAGTCCTTCTTTGTAAGTCCTATGTATGCTTAATGTATAGAAACAATCACCTTGTATTTTCTACTAAACATACTTCTTTCCCTATTTTCCTATCAAAATATATCAGATAGTTTCAAGACAGTAGATGAAATAACAAATTGAACAAAGGCTCCATGGTTTGGTGGAAAAACAATCCAGAAATCTGCTTTGGCTTGTATGTGTTCATACTGTGCCAGAAGGGTAATGAGCTCTTCCCACTTTCCAGCTTCTTGTATTCATGTAACAGCCTATTAGAGTGCTTAATGGAGTCTGTTGCTGCCCCCTTCCTGGCTTGGCTGCTTTATCCTTTACTTCTCCCCACTCGGAAAGCTCTGGGCCAACATTCCTGGTTACTCCTATGCAGATCACAGGATCTTAGAACGATGCCCACACATGGGGGGGGGGGGCGTGGAGCAATAGACTCGTGAAATAGACAACCTCTCTCCCATTCTGTCAGTGAAGGTCTTGTCTACGTTACTGTTTACCCAGCAAATTCAATGTTGAGTTGAGGCACAAGCAATGTACATCAGACCTAAATAGATGCTAGATGCAAATTCCACTGAAATTGCAAATCAGATTTGAGAATTGCACTGCCTTCTGTTTAATTGTGAGGTACTGTAATGTTAAGGATAATAATATTAGGTAGAAGAAGATGGAGATGGACAAATTTCCTGCATATCATCTATTACTACTATCATCTTATAGCTGAAGATTTGTCAAGCCCTCATTACTATTCTTTTTATGTCTTATTGGCAAGTTTGTTATCTGTGTTTTGTCTCATGGTAAGGAAGAAAAATAGGATATGATCTTATAAATAAACAGTAGGGGGCGGGGAAATCCCCCATGCTATTTCCCTATACTTCAACCTGTTCCACTTTTCCACATTCCCATCTTGCTAAAACATTCTAATCTGTTTGCATCAAATGCAATGTCCATTTATTAAAGTAAGCCACACTAGTAAGCTCTGAATCAAAAACTCAGTCTGTCACTTATCTTTCCGGACAGTCCCAGGAATACATTTGCACATACATTAGGGCACTTTCCATGTCTAACATCTAGAATTGTGTGGTTCTCAAGTCAGCTAAAATCAATATAAAATGCTACCCAGGCAAATATTATTTTTGTACTTGTTTGTACTCTTTCACATCTGAATATGCTAACCAAGAACACCTAACTTCAAACAAAGTTGTTCTCACTAGATCTGCTATTCTTTTTAAAACTCTAAAACACAATAGGCAATGCATTTCTGGGCAATTATTGCATGCCTGGTAGGATGTTTAACCACCCAGCAGCTACAATAATCCCCTAGAAATGCACCAGCTGAAATATCCTGTGGCTTTCATAGAATTGAGTTTACAAAAGAAACATAAGGAAAACAGACAAAATGGGCACTGACCTAAATAGGATATTTCCACCAATCAGCCCCCAAAGCTTCCCATAAAACTAGTGTTCCAATGTCATTACATCAGTAAGCAACATTATTATTTGTTCATAATAATTTGGCACAAAAACCAACCTGACATGGAATAATATATGTTAGAGAGAGACAAGGCACACAAGCTCCTACGACATTCTAGATCCTGGGGAAAGATTACAGCAGTTACACTTTTCCTGGACAAATAGTATATAGTCAGTCATGATTTGAATAATTGGATTGGAATAAAGTTTCATGAGTGCCACAACGTGGTAATGTGTCCTCTTTTACAGAGGACGGTTGTCTGTTTGAAGGACTGCTAGAGGAACATCCTCTATTTGAAGGGCTGTCCAGGCCTAGTGTGGTTTAAAGCTCCAAGACCATCCAAAGAGAGAGCAGGGTCCTTGCAGTCATTGAAGTGTTCACCAGGTTCCTTGAAGTTGTCCACCAACACTTATCATCTGGTCAGGAGACTTAACAGGTAGGCATACAGTTTACCTGATCATAGTCTTCCCCACTATGAAACCGCATTTCTATTTAAATTATGATAATTATTTCTAAAATTGCATTAATACATGTAACTTTGCAGATTTTATGGAAATCTGTGTCCTGTTTTGTCCACTATTTTGATTAGACATTTCCTCTTTCTTAGCTATGCTTAAGTCACCACCCTAGCTGTAAATGGCAAGCAACAGGACAGAGTGGGTTGAAGCTTTGGCATGCATGGACAAAGTAGACAGGAGAGTGAGCTGCATATGTGCAGTTTAGAGGTTTTATGACATTAAGTGGTATATACGTATTTCTAATAAATAACTGCTGCCATATAAACTAGAGATGTAATGTCTAACAGTATGGACTTGATGTGTGGCATTTCTGCCAAGAACTGGACAGCATTGTTCTAATTTCATCTCTACTTTCCTGTGGAATGTTTAAATCTCACAAACAATTTCTCATCATGCTTTGTACTGTGAAAAAGGTACTTCTGTCAAGAGACCTGGGGCAGTATCCTATGCTCCCCTGTGCCAGTGGGACCCACTACTAGTGCAACAGCAAGCAGGAAAATAAGTGGAAATACTCATTTCTGGAATGGGGCAGGTCAGCAGAGCTAACAGAAGAGAGCTCCACTGACCTGTCCCAATCTGGAAATTAGTGTTTCAGCTGATTTCCTGGCTTGGTTTAGGCAGCACGAACACCCCATTGTGCTGGCACTAAGTCCTGTTAGTGCAATGGAATGAGCGGAAGAACAGCAGCAATATTGAATGCTGCCCATATCCACTGCTGTTGCAATTGAAAATGTGGAATATGGTTCCACATAAAATGTCACATGTACCTATTGGACATTTCCTGTGATGTGAGAATTATGAGCAACACAACTCTTTCTCTGGCTGCATTCAGACAACACAATAATCAACTGGGGGGAGGGAATAATCGTCAGTTGTATTGACTATCACGTTGTCCGAATGCTGCCATAGTCAACTCAGCGCTGATCCTAATCCACACCACGGTTGATTATTTATTACCATGTTCTGTGAGGAGTACCCCCTAGATGAACAACTGTAAAGTTGCTTATTACCCCACCATTGACTATCATGTTGTCTGAATGCAGCCGCTCTCTTGTTGTGGTTTGCTATGCTATGCTATGTTAGGTAATGTTATTTTATAATGCCATCGTTTATTTCTATGCTGCCTTTTGGCTAAAAAGTTCACCCAAGGTGGTTTACAAAGGTTAAAATACAAATACAAGAAAAGAGTCAAAAATACAAGAAATTAATTTAAAACAGCAATAATAAATTTAACACTTATTTAAATGATCCCTGAAGGCTGTTTTAAAATCTCTAGTGCTACCACTTCCTATCTTTTCCCCATCAGGTGAAGCACTCTCGTCCTGACCAAAATGGGATTAATGTTTATTACAGGGGTAGACAACCTGGTGGCCTCCTAATATTTTGGACTACAACACCCTAAGCCACAGCCAGCATGGCCAATTGTCAGGGATCACGGAGGTTGTAGTCCAAAACTTCTGGACGGCACCAGGCTACTACCCCTGCCCTATTGTTTAAAAAGTATGAAGCAGGATATTTATAATCACCAAAAATATGTGTTTGATTTAGTCACAAATAATTGAGGGGGGGGATATATTGGCAAGATATTTTTCTTAGACTTTGTTTTATATGTAATTGACACTAGCCAGGGGAAATCCCAACTCCAAACAGGAATGTCTTGTACAATTCTGAACTTATGAAAACAGGAAAGAAAATTACAAGGAAGAAGTTTGCAACTTCAACAAAGTATATAGTGGGAGTTCTAAAAGCATAAAATTCTATTTTATTGGCAAAGTTATTAAACATTTCTTTGTACAATTTATTGCTTTGAAATAGCTTATTCTTTGCATTTATCATTTAGTTGAAATTGTGCAATGCACACAATTCCAGGAACAGCATATTTATTGGTCTTTCCCCCCTAATGCCATTGAGAAAATATGCATAATTGTTGGATATTTCAAATTACAGTCTTTGGCCAGATTTACACCAAAGAGGATATAACACTTTGAAAGTGGTTTGAAAATGGTATATGGAATGTGTCCTGGGCCCCAACAGTTATCAAAACTATGATAAACCATTGTAAAGTAGTAGTGTAGATCCTGGCTTTGTCACATGTGAAACTAGCATACTTTCTTCCCTCATACTATTGGCTCACCAAAATATGGCATGGAGGAGAATGATCTAACTGGAAGAAGTGTGAAGCTGAATGTTTAGAAATAGTAAAAAACAACTTGTCTATTAGGGCTCCATCACACCTGTGGTTTATGGCACACTCACAATGCCAAATAAAGCACAACAAGGGGCAGAAGGGGCACGATGAGAGCAGGACAGGGATGACGTCTTGTGAGTCCCATCCTGCAATAACATATACGATGGGACTCACAAGACGTCATCCTTGTCCTGCTCTCATCATGCCCCTTCTGCCCCTTGTTGTGATTTATTTTGGCACGGAGAAAGTCTGGAATAGCCCCCTCTCTCACTTTTTGCTTTGTTGGGGGCGTGTTTGTTGATGAGGAAAGGGGCGGGCAGGGCGGTTCTCCTCCTCCAGCACATGGTCTTTCCCTGACTGCCCCTTCCCTCCCTGCTGCCAGGAATAGGGTGACCACATTTGGGTAACCAAAAATGAGGACCCTCAGTGGGGTGGGGGGGTGGGAAAGTGGCTTTCCAGGGCCTCTGGAAAGCATGTCATTCACCCCCACTGCTTTAAAGGACCCAATTGGAGCGGAGGAGGGGAAAGTGTGTCATTCCTGCCCTCCACTGCTCCAATCGGGTCCTTTTCTATAATGTCCAGGAATGACATACTTTCCCCTGTAAGGTCCTGATTGGAGCAGTGGGAGGGAAATAACCCACCTCCAGAAAGCTCGTCATTCCCTCCAACCACGCTAATGTGGCTTTAAAGTGGAAAGCTTGTCTTTCCAGGACATTATAGAAAATTACAGAAAATCCCCCCTGACACCCAGGATAGAACAAAAACCAGGACAAATCTGGGGAAATCCTGACAGTTGGTCACCCTAGCCAGGAACAACCCCCCACCCCTCTACTGGCTTCCTTATCCTCCTCCTCCTGCCAAGGAGAGAGGGAGAGGAAAACACCAGCAAACACTTTTTGGTGGAGACCCATTTCAATGGGTCTACTCTAAATAGGACTAGCGTTTTTCTTTTTTAAGGCACTTGCAAAGGCAGATTGCTGGCTGCCTTTGCCACGGAGCTGCTTGGAATTGCCATCCATCAGACAAAAAGAACCAATGAAGTGGAGGGGGAAGGAGAAGGGGCGGGGTGAGGCAATCGCAAGAGCCCATAAGTGAAAAGAGATGGTATAGATACCATCGCGAAAGGGAAACGGAGATCAAAATTGCAGGGGTAGTAGGTATGATGGAGCTCTATGAATGGTAGTGCTCTATGAATGGTAGTGCCAATCTCAAACTAGCTCCTTGACCTGGAACACATTCTGTGAACAGGATACAAGGCTGCAATTCTAAGGAAGCATAGAAGAAAAACAGCAGGGAAGACTTTGAAGACTGGCTTTGGCAGGTCTAAAGAAGACACAGGACTTGCTGTGCAAGCCCGATCACCATATTTTCAATGTAATGTTCAAAAGCAACATGTACAGGTAGAATGTGTCACTTCTGGAAGTAGAAGTGGCTTGTACAATTTGCTATTCAAATCTTAAATTAGAGGTTATGGTGAAAGGACTTACACTATCTCTTCTTTGGCTTCTTTAGCAAATGTACTTAGGGGTTAAGATATAAAGCACTTTAAATGGCATTTTTATTCTTTTATGTATAGGATAATGACTGTTGTTGAGAGAATATGTTGATTACCACTTATAGACTATCAAAATATACTGACAAGGCTTTAATATTTTAGGGCACCAGCCCATGCATGTTTAGACTAAATATGTCCTACAAATCTCATCATTCCCCTGCCACCCTGAGCCACTATGGTTGGCTGGAGGATAATGGGAGTTGTAGGGCTCATTTCTGTCTAAACATGCATAGGATTGAACCCTCAGGCACCGGATATTTATCATAGCTGCTAAATGGGAAATGTTTTCCCATTGCTTCAAGATAGCCATATTCTTAACTGTCCCATCTGATCATATAACTACAGTTTTATTATATTTGCCACATCCTGTGTTCTTCTTAGTCAAGGATGTACTGATGGCTATTGACTTTAGCTGTTACTAGCTAATATTGTAAGCTTGCTTTAAGACATGTCATGCAGCAGCCTGGGTTGTGCTCATGTGGAACCTGACACAGTGCTGAAAGAAGGGAGAATATTTTCCCAGCACAATTGATTCTTCCCTCTGTGGCTGATACAGAAGAAATCTCTTTGAATGGAAGGAATAGTATAGCTTTTGTTTTTATATTTATTCAGGAATTATATCCACTTATTTTTTACTTCAGTTTAACGAAACAGTTTTAACTATGTAGTTGCTAAGAGCAGGAGATGTGACTTGAGATATGCTGGTTCACATTTCAGCCAAAAACGTGCTGGGAGGCCTAATATGGAGATAATAATCAGGACAGCCTGCCCTGGATAACCATTGACAGAGGAGAGATGTTGTACACAAAATGCTTTGAAATGCATAGAAAAGCACTATATATAGGGTGGCCATATGGAAAGGAGGACAGGGCTCCTGTATCTTTAACAGTTGTATAGAAAAGGGAATTTCAGCAGGTGCCATTTGTATGCATGCAGCACCTGGTGGAATTCCCTCTTCATCACAACAATTAAAGCAGCAGGAGCCCTGCCCTCTTTTGTATCTGTAGAGTGACCAGATACAAAAGATGGCAGGGCTTCTGCAGTTTTAACTCTAGGGTAGCTGTGGAGCATAAATTTTTGCACCATACCAATGTAGTCAAGGTGGCCACACCTTTAAAATTTTGGTAGAACAGTGAGAACACAACTATTAAAGGTGCAAAAGAGCCCTGTCTTCTTATACAACTTTCCACTGGAATGGTAGTGCAAATGTCATTCTAGCCCTGTATGCAAAGATTAAGGAGCTGATGTGTAGAAGCTCTTCAATTGGAGTTGCCACTATTTTTCCAGACAGAGGCTCTGGGTCTTTAACAGATGCATGATGAACAGAAATTCAACAGGTAGTTTTCCTGTTAAGAAGATATACTTTCTAGAAAAGTATATCAGGTAAATATAACTAAAGAAACCTGTATACACATACACACACATCCCACAGTGCTGGCTCTGGGTATTTGTGGGGCCCTTGGGCAAGACATCCTTGATGGGCCCTTTCTCTTACTGAGTCTCCCTTCTCATTGCCAACAGCTGCTATTGCTCCTCATCCCCTTTCTCAGCATTACTACCACTTGCTACTTTGACAGACAGAGAGCCAGTGAGCAAGTGGGCAGTAGCATCTGTTCCTCCTCTTCCTTCTTACCACCACCACTGTTGTCTGGGCCAGAGCGAGAGGCAGGTGAACAAGCAGTTTGGAATGGTGAGGATGAGCAGCAGTAAGCCCTTGCTTGGGTGTGGGACCTCAGCAGGAGCCCAACCATGCCTACCCTTGATGCTGGCCCTACAAACACATTGGGCCTGTTCAGACAACACACTAAGCCATGGTTAGGCTGCTAACCCTTTTGCAGCAAACGGTTAGTGAGCATGTTTAAACTGTGATTATATAGCCACACTGGTTAGGAATAGTTCACACGGCACACTAAGTCATGGTTCACATGACACACAGGGCCTGTTCAGACAACACTTCAGGCTCTGTGGTTAGTGAAACTGTGGTTTTCTGAGGTTAGCACTAAGCACAAGCCATGCTGTCACACACAACACTTTAAGCCACAGTTAAAGCTGCTAACCCTGCTGCAGACAGTCCGACTGTGATTAGTGAGTGAGCAGGGTTTAGCAAAACTCATTGCACAAGACACCTTAAGCCCTGCTGGTTATGGTTTTTGGTTAAGTAGCAGGGTTTAAGGTGTCTTTTGCAATGCGTTTTGCTAAACCCTGCTCACTCACTAACCACAGTCATACTGTCTGCAGCAGGGTTAATGGCTCTAACCGTGGCTTCAAGTGTTGTGTGTGAAAGCATGGCTTGTGCTTAGTGCTAACACCAGAGAGCCACAGTTTTGCTAACCATAGAGCCTGAAGTGTCATCTGAACAGGCCCAGTGTTTAGCTCCAAATGCTTAACCACCGTGGCTTGGTGTGTCATGTGAACAGGGTCATTATGACATCCAACCCTTTTTCTAACACAGAAGGTTTTCTGTGTATTATACAAATGCACACATGTCCAATCTGAGCAGCACATCCCTGAGTTTTCTTTTACCTGAACTACCTGTCCTGGAAAATAATGTAGCTTCTGCTCACATTTTCCTCCTGTCATACATCTCTGCTTTGTGAGATCAACCTTTCTTGGCAGTCTTACCAAGACCAGGGGCGGATCTACACTGCTGTTTTAAAGTGCTTTAAAGCACTTTATAACAGTAGTGACAACTGTTTTGGAGTGTGTCCTGGGCCCCAACAGTTGTCAGTACTGTTATAAAGTGCTTTAAAGTGGTTTATAACAGTACTGACAACTGTTGGGGCCCAGGACACACTCCAAGGCCCCCTCCAGATGGATTCCGTTTGACGCCTGGTTAGCCGATTATGCGCATAATCGTTGAAGCGCTTTATCGTAAATGCGAGGTATTGAGCACTCAACTGGTGACCTACCGGTTGTTTCAAATGCGCTTTACGAGTAGTTAATGCGGAGAATCGCTTGTTCACATAGTCAAAATGCGCTTTAACGGCCGGAGCAAAATAAAACTCGCTATTTAACGCGCATTCGATAATGCGCCTAATCGGAGAGAAAACGCGCCTCTACGCCCGATTTGTGCTCCGTTCTTGTAGAGGTAAAATTTTTAATGCACCTTGAAAGAGCTTTAAATGCCTCTTGTAGAGGCAGCCCAAAACAGTTGTCACTACTGTTATAAAGTGCTTTAAAGTGGTTTATAACAGTACTGACAACTGTTGGGGCCCAGGACACACTCCAAAACAGTTGTCAACACTGTTATAAAGCACTTTAAAGCGCTTTAAAACAGCAGTGTAGATCCTGCCCAGCTCTCACAGTGGTGTAAAATAGGAACAACTGTAATAAAACATGTAGGCTGGTATCTCATGTCAATCCCACTCAGGCTAATAAGGAGGCCCCAAATTTAGCCAGGGGAGTGCTCCAATGTGGAACAGCATACATTGAGTACCTCAGTGTCCCCCATGTGAGCAAGACAAGGAGGCTATGGCCCTGGGAGTCTTGTGACACAGTGTTCCAGGAAGCAGCCTTTGTTTGCCCACACTGTGTCTCTTTTATTTATTAATATGTGTACTCAACAATGCCCATTGTCTCTTTTCATATTAGAATGCTGTCACATGAGCAGTTTGAGTGACACCAAAAGGATTGTAAGGCAAAGACAAGTGGCTCTCTGGTTCCAGCTAGAAATGTTATAATGCATTAACACTCCACCCGCTTGACAAACGTCTCTTTTCAAACCCAGTCACCCACGTATGTTTTTAAAGTTTTCGGTTACAAGGAAGCACCCAAACAATAAAGCCTGCACAAAAGCATTTTTTTCTCAAGCTAAACAAAAGAATGATTAATGTTATATAGCTGTGGAGGCAACAGCTCATTCTGCACAAAGGGAAATTAAGTGTGTGATCAGATTAGCTGAAATTTCTGAATATTGAAGACTTATGCAAGAATCATTTCTTTGGCGGCTTATAATCAAGTCCATCTACATATGCAGGATAAAACACTTTGAAAATGTTTTGAAAACTGTATATGGAGTGTGTCCTGGGCCCCAACAGTTATCAAAACTGTTTTATTTATTTATTTTATTTATTTTATTTATTTTATTTTAGCACTTATATCCTGCCCTTTAGCTAAAAAAAAGGTTCTCAAGGTGGCTTACAAAAGTATTTCTTAGGACAGTCCCCTGCCCAGAGGCTTACAATCTAAAAAAACTGACACAAAAGGAAAGGGGATTGGGAGGGAGGAGGGGTGGGAAGCAAATTCAGGCCCGTTTTAAACCGTTTTAAACCATTTTAAAGCAGTAATGTAGATCAGCTCATTGTTAGGAAGAAAACTGAATATTTATAGTTGAGATCATCATGTCTCTTGCAGGGTCTTATAAATTACATTTGTCATATAAGAACTGAGTAACATGTCAAACCCCATTGAACTAATTGCAATCTACTTCTAGGTAAGATTGCAGCCTTAATTTGGTTCCAAAGTGGATGAATCAGATGGTGTCATTATATATATATATATATATATATATATGAAAAGAAACATAGAAAAAATACATCCAAGATATAAGTACCTGATGACCAGGGATGGTTATTATTATTTATTATTATTATTATTATTATTATTATTATTATATATGCATTTTGAGGAAAATCATATCAGGCTGAATATAGGCTGACCATATGAAAAGGAGAACAGGACTCATGTAACTTTAACAGTTGTAGAGAAAAGGCAATTTCAGCCGGCATTGTTTGTATGCAATTCATACCTGGTGAGATTCCCTCTTCATTACAACAGTTAAAGTTGCAGGGGTCCTGCCCTCTTTTGTATCTGGTCACTCTAGTATAGTGCCTGCAACTTTAACTGTTGTGATGAAGAGGGAATTTCACTAGGAACTAATTGCATACAAATGACACTAGCTGAAATTCCCTTTTCTCTACAACTGTTAAAGTTACATGAGCCCTGTCCTCCTTTTCATATGGTCAGCCTAGCTGAATAGTCATTATGACTTGCATGCTAAGGCATTCTGAAGTTGCCCGTTACTTGTAGTTACATCTCATATTTCCACAAAATAATGGGAAGGGACTACTTAAAGCTTGTTGCTTTTGTAACTGTTGCAGACCTAAATGAAAAGGCCAGTACAGCATGAACCAGTATCCAAGTGACCATTGCATGAATAACCTTTCATGCCACTGCTGTTATTTTGCTGCTGTGTGGAAAAACCTGGTGACTATCAAGGAAGAAGAGCAGCACCCAGTGGCCAAATAATTATATGTCTTTAAGGTATGTCCAATTCTCAGTGTTGCCAGTTTTACATAACTAAATATGGGCAGATTGAAAAAGCAAGCAACTAATTAAATAAATAACTAAAAATACACGCTTTTGCTAGAATTCTATCTGGTGCCTGAAGAAATTACTGAATTCAAAAATTAGTGAAGGTCTTTTACTTATATCATGAGGAGAAAATGAAAGGTTTAACAGGATCCGTCTTACTTCTAGTATGCACCGTTTTGTACAATTCCATATTCCCTATCTAACTATTATGTAAGGTGAGATTCTCTGCATGTTTATACAGAAAAAAGGCCTACAATTCCCAGCCTGCCCCAGCCATTTTCAATCTGCTAGCTGGGGCATTCTTGAAGTTGTAGGCCTTTTTTCCTGTCTAAGCATGCATAGGATTGTGCCTATGCATGTTTAGACAGGCTATAATAGGAAAGGAGATAGGGGAGTGAAAAAAGCAAATTTGGACACTACTTCTTAGTTTCAAAGTTTTTTTATGATGACCACTTGGAATGGAAACAGTTCATGGGGACCCCAAATGTTGCTAGTCTTCCTGCTTCCCTTTCCTCCCTCTGCTGCAGCCTGATGGAATGGCTGCTGCCAGGTGACAGTTGATGGAGGGAGGAGCCTGATGCACCTGGCTTTTCAGTAGAGCAGAATAAGTGGACTGCTTACCCTCTCTCCCTCTGCTGCAGCCTATGAAATGGCTGTTTCATATGTACAGTATATTTTTCTCTAAATATTTAAACAAGCACCTCTATACTACAAGTTGCTGATGCTGACTGAACTGGTGCCGAATATTGTGGATTTCCAGTATTCAGTATTTGGCAAGTTCATAGTTAAAAAAAAAAAACACCAACAACACTTATCCTCTCCTATGCAAAGGCAGAATTCTACATACTTGTCTGGAGTTCTTATTCAAAAGTGTATTACCGTGCTCAAATGACAGGGTGTCAAGAATGGGCCCGAACCCTTAACCTTTTGTGAGAGCACCCTTCGATTACTATTTCTAGAAGGCTACAGAACATATGTGCATGGTCTGACTAAAATTGGGGAGAGTCAGAAGATGGGTGCTTATGGGTTTCAATAACATTGTCCAAACATTGGCTCAATTCGGACGACACAATAAACAACTGGTGTGGGGGAAACAATCATCAGTTGCTTTGACTATTGTGTCATCCGAATGCTGCCATAGTCAACTCAGCGCTGATCCTAATCCACACCAAAGTTGACTATTTATTACCATGTTGTGTGGGGAGTACCCCCTAGATGAACAACTGTAAAGTTGATTATTACCCCACCATTGACTATCGTGTCGTCCGAATTGAGCCATTGAGTACACAAACACATGCTGTGTAAAACAGGAGTTGGGAACTTGTTTCCATTAAGGGCCACATTCCCCAGAGGTAATCAGTTGGGAGCTCCTTGTTGGCAGTAAGCTGGAGCAGATCTAGAGAGAGAGAGAAAGGGAGGGGGTGATGACGATGATCTAACTGAAGATCCTCACCATTCCACATTTTCTTTCTCTCTCACCCACCTACACCCCATCCGTCCATTCATCTATTCCCAGGGATTACAATGTGGTGCCATGGGCACTAATGTTCCAACAGACAACTCTTTTGGCACCAATCAGGCTCCCTATCCTTCCTGATTTAAAATTTTAAAATGCTTAGAACCCCTTCCCCACTTTCCCATATTTTAGCTGACTCTCAACATTCTGTGGCTGCTGAACACACCCTATCCTCGTTGGACTGTTGGTTTTTTAAAGAGATTATTTTGTGCTTGTGCAACCAACCAACCCCCCCTCTGCCAATGTGCCTGTACCTCCCTCTTGTTTTTCAGTGGCTCTGTTTGATTTCCATTTCTGTCAGCACTTACTATATGAGTTCGCAGTTAGAGGGAAGATTAGGAATGGAAAAGAATGAGCCTACCCTTCAACCGAACCAGAAGGAAATATCAAGATGAAATCAGGCATACTGTGGCCTAAAATTAAAACCCCTCTTTATTGGCTGTGGCAGAGAACTACTCAAGCAAATAAAGAAATATATTCTCCCTGGAAGAACACACGTTATTTATAGCTATGTCATAAATCAATTAATACAAATTACCCTGCACTTTTAAAAAGCATTAAAATGATATGCAAATGCACAACAAATGCACCATTTATTTTCAGAGCATGAGCCAAGGCCCACAAAAAGTAATAGAAGATCTTTCTATTATCTTCAATGAATTTTGAATGGAACTTTTTCCCGTATTGATTCTTCTGGGAAGCACATTTATGATGACAATATTGCTGATATATTTATTAATCAGTAGCCACAAAGCAACGGATAGCTGTTCGCTGCATTTAAAATGTTATTGTTACACTCAGCCCAGTTCTCTGAGAGATGAAAAGTTCCACGGGTGCAGCACCAACCCAGGTTTGGTTCCCTTTGGAAGGAGGTCACTGGATGCACACTGGATTTTGTAATGCTTGAGATTCTTTCAGTTTAAACTTTGATGGAGGCATGGCTTAAACGCTCCAATAATCAAAGTTCACTACTCTTTTATCAGATCTCCAGAGAAACGCAACCAGCACCATATAATACTATTAGATTATAGGCACAGATTTTGTAAAATCTGTTCTGTCTGCATTTCACCATTTGTAAGGTGCCTTTCATTCTGTCATCTGTTCATTGGCGGAATCTGATTTCCTGCCCCATTTCCCGAATTTCCACAAATTCAAATTGTGCAAATTCATATTTGTGAAAAATGCAGAAATCCCCATCCCATGTGCATTTTCATGCTTCAGCCTATGAAAGAAATGTCCATGTTCATCTAGTTTATATATATCTACTAGGAGTGTGCACCAGATCGGGTCTGATCCACGATCTGGACCCAATCTGGCCGAAATCAGATAAAATTATCCAATTACAATCCCCGCATCTGGATCGTCCAATCTCATCCGATTCGATCCGAAAGGACCCAATCCAGATTGGAAGAGGTCGGAGAATCGGACCTCCTCCCCCGACTTGTGCTCCTTACCTGCCAGGGCTGTCCCCTACCATCCGCTGGTACCTTCTACTGAGAAACAGGCTTCATGGCCTGCCTCTCAGTAGGACGCCAGGTGATGACGTCACCCAGCATGCTACTGAGAGGCAGGCCACGAAGCCTATTTCTCAGTAGAAGGGGCCAGCGGATGGCAACGGATGGCAGAGGACAACCGTGGTAGGTACGGAGTGTAAGTGGGGGGAGGGGCTTACTTGCAGGGGCCGTCCGCTGCCATCCACTGCTGCCCACGGACGACAGTGGATGGCAGCAGACGGCCCTGGCAGGTAAGGAGCATGAGTGGGCCAGGGTGCCCGCTTTCCTCCGCTGCCGTCCGCTGGTCCCATCTAGTGAGAAACAGGCTTCGCAGCCTAGTTTTCAGTAGAGTGCCGGGAGATGATGTCATCACCTGGCGCTCTACTGAGAACTAGGCTGCGAAGCCTGTTTCTCACTAGATGGGACCAGCGGACGGCAGCGGGTGGCAGCAGGCGGCAATGGATGGCCCCAGCAGGTAAGGAGTGCAAGTGGGGGGGAGGGACAGGGAGGGGGGAGTTAGACCCCCACTCACCTGCCCCCATGTTTTCCTCATAGGTTTGCATTGGGGGAAAGCTTTCCCCCAATGCTAGCCTATCGCGAAAACACCTAAAATAGTGTCCGATCCGAAAATCGGACTTCTGATTTTTGGATTGGGATCTGATCTGATCTGGAAAACCTCCGATCTGATCTGATCCGATCCGACACACCTACCCCAGTTCCGATCCCGGTTCCTATCTGATCTGGGGGGTCCGTGCACATCCCTGATATCTACGATTAAATTTGCTTAGCATTCCAGAAAGAAAATAAATAAATAATCCCGATTAGGACATCTGCATAAACTATGTTACTCAAGATAAGTTGGTCCACTGTGGAATCCACAGGACAGATTTATAGAAATCAAAATTCATTTGATTCTGTTGCAGATTTCTCCAACATCCCTAGCTAAGGGTGGGTGAACTCCCCCACGTCCCGTTAGGGGATTCTCACCAGCTGCCCAACCATTGCGGGCACACGGGATAAGCCACCTGTTGGTCCACAGTTATTTGATGAGCGCTTGCAACTCCCCCCCCCCATGAGCCACCATTTTGCATAGAAATTGTGGGTATAAATATTATGTAAATTGCATTTTATGCAAAATCGCAGCTGTAACTGGTGCCAATTGCACAAGATTACAGATGTAATGGTCTAATTGTGCAATTTTGTGCAAATAGTTCTATTTACAGCCCCAAATGGTACACTAATGGCGACTTGTGTAATATTTAAACCCATATATATATATATATATATATATATATATATATTGTTTTGCCCAAAAAAGCAGCTTGCAGGGGAAAAGAAAAAGTTAGGAAACTGCAAGCTTACCCAATTCGATGTGTCCTGGGTTGGGCCAGCTCAGGGATCTATGAGGTGGCACCCAGGGGGGATAAACCAGCAAAAAATCACAGAGCTCCACCCCCCTCAACAGATTCCTTCAACATTCCTGTTCCAGGCTGTTTAGTGCACAGTGATCCATTTGTGTACACACCAAAATGCCCTTCTTATCAAACTTCCCTGTTATGAGCTTTCAGTGTGCACAATATGAGGCCAGAGAGATCCTGGTCCTGTATTCCCTTATGAAGCATCTAAGCCTTACTGAGCCTTACAATCGTGCTCGTTCTGAAAGCTGGTTGACCGGGCCTCACTTTCAGAACGAGCACGATCTTTAAAAAAATCATAGAAAATAGAGGCTTTGAGCAATTGCTCTGATTTGTTTTCACAAATGACCAGCCAGATCCCATCTCCAATGTCCCACAACTTTCAAGTTTTTATCTTTAAAAATGAAGAAGTTACAGTGGGGTGGGGCTAGTCCTGGCTCCCCAAGTTTCATGTCATTATCATTTCAAATAAAAAAGTTATGCACGCATTTCCCCCAATGCAAGCCCATGCAAAAAAAAGCAGACAACAAGATGACAGCACGGAGGCCCGGTCAACCAGCTGTCAATAAAGTTGCACGATCTTTTATAAATTCATATAAAATCAAGGGTTGGAGGGATCGATCTCAAATTTCATACACATGTCTAGCACACGTTGCTACAAATATGTGCCAAATTTCAGATCAACCCCTCCACCCCTGTATTTTATATGATTTTTTAAGAGATCGTGCACCTTTTTTTGACAGATCTCTGAATGCACGTGGCGAGCTGTCATTCTGAGCTGTCAGAAATTAAACAATCTTTTGAAAATTCATATCAGATACACGGTTGGAGGGATTGTTCTGAAATTTCATACACATACTTAGGCATACCCCATAAGCACTGTGACCAAGTTTCAAGTCTCTAACTGTGAAAATACAGAGGTTATAGGTTAATTTACATGGAGGTTCAGGAATCCGGAAAAATCTGATATAATCAGGCTGAAAATTTTCAGGTCGGATATTTATCAGAAGTTTTTCTATTGTATTGTTATCGTTAATCGGATGTCCGATAACAACCTCATCGTATCGTTATCGGACATTTTAACGATACGATACACATCCCTATTGATAATCACTCCAAACACAGTTTCTATTTGACTCTAATCATGGATTTTTAAAAACATTAATGACAAATATCTGCATAATGTTTCTGGCAAGAGGCCTGCAAATGAACACCTAATATAATCTGAAACCACAGAGAATTACATCTCATATTCCACCTACGCATTTTCTACCATCATACATGCTATCTTTACAAAATGGGCTAAGTTCTCAGCTGTACAACTTACCAAGGTCAGTATAGCTCTTTAGACCAATATATTTGCCTGGAGATGTATTTTCTTTCCATTCTTTTTGTTTGTTTCATTTTCTTTTTGAAACACACACACACACATTCAGTTTAAACTTAAACTTTAAAGGAATCTATTTCTGGCTCAAACCACCAGACTTTTTAATGAGGGAAGTTGGTTAAACCCACATGGCTCCACTTAATTTTATCCTTAGCTTGTTCTGTCATGCAGGATGATGATGTATCCATTAGATACAGATAATCAACTGAAAATGAAGGTCATGAGTTTCACATCAAGGGAAGTAGGAGAATAATCCCACAAATACAGCAAATGGAAATGACTGTTAGGTTTTTGACTGTTTCAGAGATTTGCCCATCACTTCTTTATGCTTAGACCAATTGGGATTCCAGTTTGGGGAAGAGAACAGTCTTATGCATGCACACCTTTAAGGGTTATTAGTAGTCTTTGACAGCCTTAATGCTTCTCAAGCTTGAAAACTATGTAAGGATAAAGGAGAATTATTATAAATTAATCTGGAGGTGGTATTTAACACCAGTAAGATCAAATCAGATTGATAAGAAATACTCGAAGTTATGTTGGAGAAGGTGCCAGGAAACTGGCATCTATATTCATATGCGGTGGACTTGTGAATATGTACAAAAAATTTAGCAAAGTATTTTTAAGGAGATACATGAAATAAATGGTTTAAATCTAGCAGGATAGCATTATTATCAATTTATAATAAAGGTCAGGGGACGCAAAATGTTAAAGATTTAATTACAAATCTAATGACAGCAGCAAGATCAATGATAACTAGGAAATGGAAAATACAAGGTAATTATCAAATGACAGAATGGTATAAAGAAGCATCGGATATCGCGATTAATGACAAGTTAACTAGTAGTATTAAGGTTAAAAGGGGTTTATTGAAAATAAATGATTTTGAAGATGTTTGGGGCATATTTGTAGATTTTGTGTTAAAAAAAGGGAAAGGGTGTACACCTTTACGAGACTCATTACAGTTTTGGAAGGATGTATAATCAAGTTTTGGTTGGACCCAATGGGGGCTGCACTTATTAGTTAAGTTGTTTTTTTATTGTTTGTGTTATGTAAAATTAATAATTTTTTTAAAAAGCTTGAATCTCAGTTAATTGTCTGACATGATGCGATGCAATGATCATGTAACAAGGGATAACTACAAATACAAAGTGAATAATATAGTATGTAAATTCATTTTATCCAACTCAGTATACCAAGCTGAACTAATGATTGGATTCTTGCTTAACAACCTGACACAGAGCAGAATGCAGCAGAGTTTCCGTTCAGCTCCCTTCTTGGACAAGGTGCATACTGGGGGATAGGGATGTGGTAGCAATGCATAGACTTTACTGCAAATATAAACCTTTTTGTACCCCTTTTCCAATGCAAAGGCAGCCCTCCCCTCCAAATAATCCCCCCCAAACATATGTGAAAAGACAAGGACTAGTTAGGGAACTTGTATGGATCTCTTATGGCCTAATATGTGATGTAAACACTGTGGGTGAAATAGAAATTAAGGATTGTGCTATAATACTTAATTATTATAGTATTAATCTTTTTATTATAGGAAAATGTCCATAATACAGTTGAAGAAATCTAATAATCCACACTCACCATAATTCTGTTTTTCTACCACATTTCTGCCTATCTGGATTCATTTGGAATGGATCAATATTCTTCCTCTACTCTAAGCCTTCAAAATAGATGTAACTGTCCAGACAGAATAGTATGCTCTATTTTATATTGCAGAACAGAAAAGGCAGAATTCATATGTACTAAATATATCAGATTAAAAGGTTAGGGTTGAGAAGGACAGTAAAAGTGAGGCGCGTGTATTAGTATTTATGTGCCAGAAGTATTGGTATTACTAGCATTGGTACTTACAATGTGGTGCCAAGCTACTAAGAGCAAAATGTACCACATTTTTCTGCTTTTAGATGAAAGGAGGCACCATTTTAATGGGGGCGTTATTTTCATTGCCTTGCCACAATGGAATGGAATTATATTGTTCCTTTGTTACAGAGTTGCCCACTGAGAGCTTTGTGAAATAGTTTTGATTTTTCATATAGCTTCTAAGCAGTCGGTTTAGAGCCATTTGTGCTCATCTGGACATTATGAATTCACCAAAAGCTTCCATTCACAGAGGAGGTTCTGGACAGTGGGAGATGCTGCTTATGTACACAATAAGATTATCAGCATTTTTGGTTTTGCTGGGTTTGCGTAAGCGCAAACATTTTAAAACACAAACATTGAACAAGTAAAGCTTTTCAAACAATTTATCTCTGTGCCAGAATAGCTTCACCTTCGAAATGGCTGTATATTGCTATTAAAAGCACATAAATAGGAGTAGTAAAAAAAAAAAGGCAGGAAGGAAGGAAGGAAGGGGGGAAAAAGAAACTGGCACTCCTAGAGCATATTCATTACTTTTCAAGTACCAATTTCTATGGCTTTTATATGTATAGTTAAAGAGCACTTCATTGAGCCTACTATGCCATTCCCACTACAGTGAGTGAAGTACATAAAACCAGGAAGGCTTAACATTTTAACTTGTTTAAAATTGCTACGAAGACAGAAAAACACATTTAACCTGGGTAGCGAAGAAACTGGAGTGAACAAGTAACTGTTTGCCAGCATGACAGAACCTCTTTGTTCACTGTGATACTTGAAAGCGGACAAGTACTGAAAAACTAACAAATTCTGATTCAGTGAAGTTAGAGATTATAACCACAATCCAGTGCAGGGTTCAGCATGATTAAACACATTAGTTTTAATGAGACTAAGCACACTGATGTCTGTGCTAGATGGTAATGCATTACTTCAGGAAGTAAGTGAAAGATGATCTTCAACCTTTAATTAAAACTTGTTGTTCCTCCTAGGTGGAACAGAGAGAGAATGCATTCTCGGGGCTATTTCATCCATTCTGGGTAAGATGTATTCTTTATTAGCAGTCTCTGACCATTTTCCTGGGTTGTTTACCCATCTGATAATCTGAAACAGGTCTCTGTGCCAAATACCATAATGTGCGGAGGAGAGATTATCCCTGCAAATGTAGGATAAACACATGCCTGCCCATTGGACTATGGTAAGGGCTCTTAAAATGTGTTGCTTCCCTTTTAACTTTTTTTCTATATATATGCAAATCCAGAAGCAAATTGCCTTAGGCAATGACAGCTCTATATATTGCCTATTTATCACATAAAAGTCTTGTTTCAATCATAATTTTAAGTGGTCTTTGGACTTGAAAACTTTCTAGTTGTTGAGTATAAAAGTGACCAAATGCCAACTGAAAAATATTTTCAAATTGTGTAGGTCCAACCTTGGGATGTCATCTACTAAACTGAACGTGATAACTGGTGATAAATCAGACTGGGAAGTATTAATAAAGAAAAAGCTCTCTTGGCATTCCTTAACAGGGAAAACCAGATGAAGTGATTCTGCCGGATCGGATACAAAGACCAAAATAGTGAAAGACAAATTATGACAGACTCCATCACTACGTTTATATGACTCCAGAACATAGCTGTATTCCTGGAATCATGAGTACAAGGATCAGGGATGTCAGTCGTTGCTTTCTTGTCTGATTTTACTTATAGTATGTAAAGAAGCCTTCTCTAAATTGATGCTTTCTGATGTGTTGGGCTGCAACACCCATAATTCGCAACCAGCACTGGCCATCGTGGTTGGGAATTATGGGAGTTGCAGCTCAACACATCTGGAGGGCATCAGGTTGGGGAAAGCTGATGCAAAGTTTATGGCAGGGCAACAATATCCATATATGGCATTTTTCCAGCAAAAGAAGAGAAGGTGACAAGGTGATTGGATAGTTATATGTGGTTTTCAAATGACAGAAGCTTATGGGCCTGTTCAGACAACACACTAAGCCATGGATAGGCCACTCACTCTTTTACAGCAAATAGTGAGTGTGTTTAAACCACGGTTATGTAGCCACCATGCTTAGGAATGGTTCACTCCATGACATGCTAAGTCATGGTTCACCCCACACATTAACCTATAATGTTTAGCTCAAAATGCTTAACCACTGTGGTGTAGCATGTTGTCTGAACAGGGTCATAATCTTCCCTGAACTTGTAAGAACATCTGGATCAAGTTCAGATCTGTATAAGTGGGAATCAGCTTGCTTATTATAGAACTGCAGTTTGACTGTTACACAACACCAATACTATGTTCACCTTGTCTATTTCAGTACAAAGACTAACCTGCCCTAAAGGCTTGTGTGATTTTTATTGCACATTGCATGTTGATTTTTCACGTGAAGTGACAGGATAGTTATTTGAATGGCTCAATAGCACCATGGGGATCTGTTATCATCTCATGGTTATACAAAGGCACTGAAATAGCCATATGAATTGGATTTTGACCAGTTCTGAAAATAAACAAAAAAATAGATTTCTAACAATACTAGTACCGGATGACCTCAAAATGTAATTTACAATCTTTTGAACTGCAGTGATTTGTTTAATTTGAGATGTGTTACAACTGGATTTGTGAAAACATGCTATAGAAAAATACCTATTGTGTAATGTCCAGGATCATGCATATGATCAAAAACACTCAGATGTACTTCACCATAGATCTTTCTGGCACTGGAGGTGGAAGAAAAACAATGTAGGCTGGGATGAACTGAATTTCTTAGTAAACTATTTTGAAAAGTAAAACAGTGATTTTCTTTTTTGAAGAAAAAAATCCTGCTTCATTAGGACATGAGCTCTTTTGAAAATGTGGTCTGTTTTTTGCAGTGCTGAAACATCAAGACCCAGATGATGTAAAACATATACATAGGAAGCCAGACTCCAGGAACACTGAGGTTCTGGGCAAACTTTGCAGTTATCACTCTCTCAACATGGTGTCATTTTAATATTTTTGGCCACTGATGACTAGAGTATTCTATTTGGCCATTTGGCTGCCAGTGAAAGTGGTAGGAAAGAGTGTGTTGATTGGTCCATGAGTGTTCCGCCTCTTGCCCACCTTCAAAATTCTGATTCAACAATTATCCTAGGTGCCATGGCCAACCAAAAACATGATTTTACACTTTGTAAATAAATGTGGAAATAGAGAGGCATCTATCAGAAACCCTACAGAAACTATCACAAACATATTCAAACAATAGTTTCTTTTATGTGGTTTTTTTTTAAGCCTGAAGAGAGAATGTGCAATATAAGAGTCCCACACACAGTCTCAATAAGCCCTGCCTTCTTTTGTATATGGTCACTCTAGTATAGTGCCTGCACCTTTAACTGTTGTGATGAAGAAGGAATTTCACCCGGAACTAATTGCATACAAATGACACTGGCTGAAATTCCCTTTTCTCTACAACTGTTAAAGTTACATGAGCCCTGACCTGGATTTTATCTGGTCAGCCTAATGCCATGGCAGCAGCCTCATACCAGTTATTCTGGACATGCTGGACCCTGTACTATAAATAAGTGGGCTTTGACAACATAACAAGTTTGTCAGCTGAACAGAACAAGAAAATAATACAACAACTCACTGATTAGGTCCTATGAACTAACTTTCTTATTATAAGGATAGGATAATATAGTTCAACATATAGAGAAGAAAAATAAAAGCAAATTTAAAATTCAACATGTTTATTCTACTATGAAGATAAAAGCAATAACTTGAAAGAATTAATGCCATAAATTACCCTTAAGGCAACAGATGGCCAATTTGACAAGCCATCATGATGATGTTCATGAGAAGTTCAATTTTAATGCATTTTGTAAACTTCATGGTGGTAGGAAAAAATCACTCTCGGTGCTATTCTTAAAGTAGCAGGATTGTTACAAGATTTTGTAAACTTGATACAAGGTTTTCAAATATTTGGGTTGAAAATTAGGTCTCTTAGGACATTTCCTCGTGTTAATGATGCCAGGCGATATGAACTAGAGTTCATTGATGCAAATTATTTATTTTTATTTATTGCATTTGTATACCACCCCATAGCGAAAGCTCTCTAGGCGAGTTACATAAGATTAGTAATCACTTCTCTGCAAGGTGCCTTTACTTGAATAGCACTAGAGCAGGAGTGAAGAATATATTTGCCATCCAGATATTGGACTACAATTCACATCAGCCCTGACCATTGGCCATGCTGGAGCTGATGAGAACTGGAGTTCAACAACATCTGGAAGGTCACATATTCCCCACTTCTATAGAGACGAAGTGATAGACAATAAAGTCAGACATAAAGGGGGGGTATCAATGTTATTCCTATATTGAATAAGCCCATTGAAAGGAATGGGGCTTAAGTTAGTTATGACTAAGTTAAGACTCATTCATTTCAATGGGTCTACTCTAATGTTGGTTACAATCCAAAGGATATCCTAACACATGGAGACTTTTGTTGATTCTCCTAACAGAAGGCAAAGTTTGTGCAGCTATCCCCAAATCAGCAATTGAGACAAGGCAGGAACCCCCAATTTATCCCTTGCACAAAACCATTTTTAATTTAATGTACGAACAAGACTTTAAGAAGATTTTTCCTCAAGGTATGTGAAATGCACCCAATACTATTTCGGTATGGTTGAGAATAAGAGTCTCGTGAAAATAAAAGCATACTTCTACAGGATTGGTCATCTGCTAGAAGATCTTTTTTTGCAGGTAGATGGAGGGTGAGAAATAATGAGACAAGACACTGATATGGATTTAAAATAGGGCCACATTTATTTAAAGATCTGCAAAGGGGGGAAAGCCTAGGTGAGCATCCATTCTTGACCATCAACATGGTCGTAATGAATTGGGTGAGATATTCACAGTAGGGATGGGCAGCAGATCGGGTCCAATCCACGATCCAGACCCGATCCAGACAAAATCGGATAAAATTATCCTATTCCAATCCCTATCATCTAGATCGTCCGATCTAATCTGATCCCATCCGAAAGAACCCGATCCGGAACGGAAAAAAATCAGAGGATTGTACCTCGGACCTCCTCCCCCCTCCCCCCACTCATGCTCCTTACCTGCTGCCTCCTCACTGCCGTCCACTGCTGCCTGCTGGTCCCTTCTACTGAGAAACAGGCTTCTCAGCCTGCCTCTCAACAGCACGCTGGGTGATGACGTCACCCAGCGCACTACTGAGAGGCAGGCTGCGAAGCCTGTTTCTCAGTAGAAGGGACCAGCGGGTGGCAGCGGGCAGTAGCAGACGGCCCCGGCAGGTAAGGAGCGTGAGTGGGGGGGGGAGGGACAGGGAGGGGGGAGTTAGGTCGCCACTCACCCGCCCCCATGTTTTCCAAATAGGCTTGCATTGGGGGAAAGCTTTCTTTCCCCCAATGCAAGCCTATGGCGAAAACACCTAAAATGGCGTCCGATCCAAAAATCGGATGTCCGATTTTCGGATCAGAATCGGATCCAATCCGAACCGGAAAGCCTCCAATCCTATCTGATCCAAGGCATCAATTCCGATTCCGATTCCGATCCGATTTTTTGGGTCCATGCACATCCCTAATTCACAGCCTGTGAAGGGGCACCTGTAAGTTTGTCACTTCACAGGTTTGCCCTTCTTGGGGTAGGGAGGCCAAGTGGGTGAGGAAGGTTGGCCTCAAAGGCAACCCTTATCTTGCCAGCTGTGACCACAGGACTTTCAGCTGGGAGCCTCAGGCATTACCCATCATTGTAACGGTGCCTCAGAATGCTCACCAACCTAATCCCACTACAGATGCCCATACATACCTGCCTACCATCAAATGTGACCGAAGTTAATACTTCCAGCCTGTCTTGCAGTGTGAGGTAGGTGAAAAAACTCTCAATCCAGAAACTAATTATGTGGGGTGGGGAATCCTACTTGGTTCCCAAAAGGACGACCAGCAAGCCCACACTACTTACAAGGAGGGAGAGAGCCGAGCATCCAAGAGGAGAAAGGGAGGGGCAAAAGCAGCTAAAATACTTGCCAAATTGCCTCCCTTCCTTGGTGGCATCGTGTGGAGGCTGCCAATGGGAAGCCTCCATGCCTCATCTCCTCACCCCCACCTGCAATGGCCCACCCATGCCCAGGCAAGCCAGGCATAGGGGTAGGCATTTGCGGGTAGATGGAGGGTGAGAAATAATGAGACGAGACACTGATATGGGTTTAAAATAGGGCCACATTCATTTAAAGAACTGCAAAGGGTAGAAGGCCTAAGCGGGCATCCATTCTTGACCATCAACATGGCGGTAAGTTCCACTGAACACGATGGGACTTACTTTCGACTGATCATGCATTGAAAGCACTGCATATCTTTTGCAACTGTTTACTGGCATGCACTGGCAACTGGGGTGTACTCCCCATTTGACAATACCATGCATATATATATATATATATATATATATCCCAAACTCTCCTTCCCTGCATATTTCTCTACCCAGTTTGACCACATGCCAGGTTGTAAAATGTTTCAAAAGTGGTTCATGGCTGTATGTGCCCTGAGCACAACAGAAAAAAAAAACAGAGTTAGGAATTGAACCTGGAATCATCTGCAGGCAAAGCATGTGCTCCACCACTGAACTATGGACCTTCTTCAAAGTTTTGCCTCCTCTGCCCCACTAAAAAACAAACAAACATAATTGACATATAGTGTTGAACTGAGGTCAAATAGAAACCTTTGTTGAATTTGATAAGACTTTTACCCCCAATTTTTTTTAATAATACGTGTGGCTTCACTTGTAGCTGGCAGGTGTTCTTTTTGCTCTCCCAAAATAGTACGGAGGAAGTAATTCCTTAATTTGAAATGTGCGGTGTAGTGATCAGCAGATGTGAGTTTTTCCACATTCCATGATTTTGAAGAGGCCGGCCCTGGATGTGCAAAGCTGAATCTGAAAATGTCATTAAGTCTATGCGCAAGTCTGATTGAAATCAGTGGAATGTCTGTAAAAATATGCATAGGATTGAGCTGTTCACCCTTAACATATTTTATAAGAACAACAAGACAAGCAGGTGCCTATGATAGGAAGCTTTAGAAAGGCCCACTTGAAAAACCCTCTACTAGAGTGTGTGGGCGAGAGGCAGGGGAAGAGGAGATATTTAGGTTCTTATGTTGTCTCCATATCAGGACAAAATTGGTGAAAAGAGAAGCATAAGAATACACAAATTCAGAGTGTCACCTGAAACAGGAACCCTGGCCTGCCCAACGTACCAGGATTATCAGGTGAAGTGGAAGTGGATGGTGTCCCTTTCTGTGAGGACACCACAGCCTTTGCACACACAACTGTACTAGTGAAGGCTCCCTTCCTGCAGATTATATTCACAGATGCCTGTCTAGATGGCCCAGCCCCACTCCCCCCCCCACTCTCACACACTGTTTCAATGCATGAGCAATGCTTCCAAACGGGGCTCCAGTGCTGTCGGTATTGGTGCTGAGAGGTTTCAAGTTCGACTGTGAAGGGGAACTATAATGCCGCACTGACCCACAGTGTACTAACAGAGTAAACAAGCCCTTCATTTTAGAAGCTTCCGGTGAATTAGAGCTCAGCAGAGAAAGGGATTCCTTGCCCTGTGAAAACTCCTGGGTTACAGCCATAAGAAAACATCTTGAGATTTACAACTCTCAACATCAGTATGGAGAGAAAAGGATGGAGCATTTCTGTTTAACTGTCAGTGGGAATGATATTCAGGTGCCCTGAGAGAAAACAGAATAACCAAGACCATGCACCATTGTTATATCAATCTCATATGGCTGTCAAAGCTGGCATCATAAATTGGTATTGTTCAGCACTGCTGACCCCTGGAACCTCCTGGCTCTGCTGCTTCTCCTTGCTGCTGCTGCCAGGTCACTTTCGCTCTTTGAGTATGCAAGCCATGACAATTAGGAGAAGAGGGAGAGGAATCCTCCACTTGCCTGTATGCACACTCTCTCTCAGCAGTTGTGTGCATTGGACCCAGGGGAAAGGCAGCAACTAAACAGGCAGCAATGACAGTGCTGAGGAAGAGTGCCATTCTGGCAGCATCTGGCTAAGGGCCCACAAAACCTGGAGCCAGGCAGATGGTTCTAATCAGGACAGGCCTGTCATGACCCAGGAGTCCAGCCGTGACATGGACTCTGATGTCGATGATCCAGTGGTGGCAACAAACTCCAGGTTCAAGCACCACTGCACAGCCTCCATAGACCCTTGAGCCTGAGCCACCAGAGACCCCTGAGCTTGAGCCTCCAGAGTCCCCCGAGCCTAGTCCCAGCACTGGACCAGCACCCTTGTCTACATGAGCCCCACATTAGAGGGAGCCAATGTGCCAACACCAACAATGTGACAGGAATGAGCTTTTGGAGAGATGGAGGAGTGCTAGGCTACAATCCAGTGGCCTGTCCCTTTAAGACTTTCAGTCTGAGAGAAAAGGTGGAGTCTGGGACCTGAACATAAAAGGCTTCATTTTGGCTTCATCCTTTGTCAGAGTAAGTTGCTGCCTTATTACTGTTGGGTTCTGAGTCCTGTGGGCTTCTGCTTTGTCCAGAACAGGACATGTCCCAATACATTTTGCTACAGATGGCTCCCCTTCTGATTCCATGTATGAAAGTGCATCTGGACAAGCAGTGGATCTTTCTTCACTACTAGCTATGAGACAGCATCTTCCACTGCATCTGAAGGCAGCAGGGAAGTTAGGAGGACAGGGCAGGATGCATGGCACATTGTGACGTCAGAGAAACTCACAACAGAACCAAATGTGTGAACCCTACCTGTGGATTCTGCATCAGACCAGCTTTTCCCCTGTTGTGCAGTCTGCAGGCTTACAGACTGTTTTCCTAATCTTGTGAAGTTTGCACAAATTTCGTCTTAGAAAAATACCCTAAAATAAATAAAAATGGCCAAAATGTGCATTTCCCACATAGGCCAAAGCATGAAAAATACCCTAAAATAAATAAAAATGGCCAAAATGTGCATTTCCCACATAGGCCAAAGCATGAAAAATACCCTAAAATAAATAAAAATGGCCAAAATGTGCATTTCCCACATAGGCCAAAGCATGAAAAAGCACATTTGGGGGAATTTGCATACTTTGAGGGAATTTGCTCAGTTGTGAATTTGCACAAATTTGGAAATTGGAAAAAAAATCTGATTCTGTTGCTGGAACAAAAGGTGCCTGACAGTCTGTGAAACCCAGATGGAACAGATTTTGCACAGTCTGCACATCCCCAAGGTTCCTCCAGTACCTCGCCGCTGCCTCTTAGCACCTGCTGCCTGAGGCAGCTGCCTCATTCTGCCTAAAGGTAGGCCCAGCCGTGGTCCTAATCTGTCATCAATACTACAGTAATTCTACTTATTTTAGCTGAATTACTTCTGATTGCATTAGCATAAATTAAATCAACTTCAGTCTCAAAGGCATTCCAAACTGCCAACTGATAGGTTGCTTATCTTGTGAACAAAACTTGAGCTCCTACATGTTATTTATACCTGTCAATCAAATAGTTGGTAATGGGAACAACAGAGAACCTCTATTCAATGCAGACCTCATCTTTTAAATTAAGAACAGATTTTATTTTGCTTAAGAGAGGCTTGCGGCTCTGGCTATTGTCATGGTTACAGGGACCTGATGACATACCGTTTTGGAAACTACGCACGTTCCCTGCTCCATTAATTAGTGGGCTGAAAATATCACATTGTTCACACAACATTTTATTCTTTAAGTAATCTGGGATGAATCAGTTTCACTTTTGTCTGTAAGCCTGTGCACACTGACTTTGGGAGTAAGCTTTATTGAACTCTGAAATTAATGTCTGAGCAACATACACAGGACAGGGCTGTGAGTTTCCAATTATGGTCACGGAGGAGCAAAACTGAATATTCAAACCAGCTTCAGAACAGAACATATGGTTTTGATTGCATCAGTACTGAAGCTCTTTGCACTTGTAATCATATTTCTAGGCTTGTGCTCAGTGCTACAAAAGTAAGTGAATGAGGAACAAGAGAGACAGGGCTAATCGTAGATAAATCAGTTAATCCTTGTGTTGACACAAACCTGTTTTCTTGTACATTGGTCAGAGTAATCACAACACTGATATTACTTAGCTTTTATCTGATGTTGTGTAAAGCATTTCACATTCCTCTTCCACAATCCTTACAACAGTCATGTAAGGTAGGGTAGTAAAGTTTCCCCCATATTGCTAATCAGATAATGGAGGCTAAAATAAAGGGCTTGCCTCACTGTGTGTCTGAGGTGAGATTTGAACAAGGGACTTCTCATCTCACCCTTACCATTGCTATCCTACACCAGCCTTAACAGCCACAAGCAGGTGGAGTGAAGGCCATTTTAACAGGAATATCATGCTGTACCTCTGGAGAATTATATTTGCATGAGTTGCAGGTCCAAATGATGCCATGATGATCAGTTTGGCAAGCTTTTCTCTCCCTTTTCTTGACAAATGTCAGCAAATGACATCTCCCTAATCTCAGATAACCATGGACTACTTGGGGTTACTCAACAAGAGGGAAACACAATCTACATACTCTTAGCGGCACTCTCCTTCTTTATATGTGTATCACATATTCCACAAACAGTTCCCCATATTCAAAACAGGGTTCCAAGCTGAGCTGTGGTGCACACAAAGCCCCACCCATCCAATAAAAGACCATATTTCTGCAGTATTCAGTGTAAGGATGACCTTTGCTCACTTCCAGGATAATTTTTCCCTCACCCATATTGAGTGTTTTCTTTATTATTCCCAGTCAATAGAATTAAAGTCTTTATTTCTGAGACCACAGAGCACAGTTGGTTAACAGATTACTTATCTCTTTAATATCCAGTGCAGAAATCAGATAGCAAAGCAGAAGGGGGAAATGCACTTTTGCCCATCAGTTCACTTCAGGCAGGAAATTCCACTGAAGAATGAAGTGTTCCTTCTCGTTGTCTTGTAGCTTTTATAACAAGAAGGTGGTAGCAGTCGTCTTGGGTTGCCATCCATAAGTTATGTTGGTGAACCTGAATTTCAGATGGATGATGTTGATGATTAACAACAACAACAGCAACAACAACAACAACAACAACAACAACACAATCTTCATCATCACACCCTCCACCTAGCAGGATCTTGCAGTGATGTACAATAAAGATAATTAAAACTTCACTTAACACTCGAGGAACAAAGGAACAACATCATATAGTAACATGTACAAGTTGCATTAATATTAAAGAATAGAAAAATCATTAAAACCCTGATGGAACAGGACAGTCTCTGCTACCCACCTAAAGTAGAACAAGAAAGTTCAAGTAGAACAATCTCACCTCCCTCAGGATGGAGTTCCAGAATGGGGACTGCTGTCGAAATGGCCCTGAGTACCTGATCTTTCAGAGGTAGTTGTACCCTATCCAGAAAAGGTTGTAACCCCAGTCTGGGTTTGGCTGTCTACTAACAGTCTCTCCATCTTACCTGGCTAGAAGGGGCAACTTGCCTTTCAGTATTAGGGTTCCAATATCTTTCATCATTAATTAATGTATGCAACGTATACCCCAACTTTCTTCCAAGGCGCTCATGGTAGCATAACTGGTTCTCCCCATCTTCAGAACAAACCTGAAGTAGGTTAGGCTGAGAGATGGTAGCTTGCTCAATGTGACCTAGTCAGTTTCATGGATAAATGGAGAAGCGAGTCCTAGTCTGACACTAACCACTATATCACAGTATCTCATTGAGTAGTTTCCAGCAGGTTTCAGCATGTCAGAATTCCATGCAGTATTCATGGTGCAAGTAGCAGAAACCCTAATGTTCACAGGTTTTTCATTCTGATGTAATGCTCAAGAAGGCAATTAATTCTGACACCACTTCCACTGGAGAAGTGGTATTTTAGGAAATCAATGCTAGTAGTCCAATCCTATGTATATTTATTTGGGCTAAAACAGACATTACTTTAAACGCTTATCTAGCACCATGTCTTTTTTATTATTATTCTAGAGTAGGTGCTGGGTTGTGTTGTCTTAAAAGATCCTTTATTCCCCCCCCCCCCCGGGTCCCAATCCAGATCGGGGTCCTGCGCCTACTCTAGATAATAAACATACATTTAAAGAAGTGTTTATTATGGTCATAGACCCATGGAATTCTTTGGAACTTATCTACAAGTAATTGTGCTTAGGTTTGCACCCATAATTGTCTCACAGAGAGCCACTCTGATTCACTGAGCTGAAATTGTTGACTTTGTACTGATAGATCAATTTTTAATGGAACTAAAAGTCACTTCACAATACACAACATCACATCTGAATATGTGGTGAATACATGAGACAAAGTCACAGTGAATTGTCCTCCAATTGCTCAGTCTTTGATTTACATATATTTACTACATTTATACCCCAACTTTTCTCCAAGCAGCTCAAAGTGGCATACATGCCCCCATCCCGTTTTTATCCTCACAACAACCCTGTAAGGTAAATTGGGCAGAGAGGTCATGACTGCCTGAGATCACTCAGTTATTTTCTGACTGAGTGGGGATTTGAACCTGAATCTCCCCAGTCCTAGTCCAGCTTGTAAACCACTAGATTTCAGCAATGATGTGGTCAGTGGCTTAATCACATGAGCATTTCAACCTGTGGCAGCCATTTTATCTGATCAGCCCATGCATATAATTTTCTTTTTAGAAATTGTATTACTGTTGTTGTTATTGTTATTCAGTTATTATATTTATACTTGTTAGGAAAGCTGGGAGGAGTAGAAAGGATTACAAATGTATTCATGAACAAGTACTATTAAATGTAGAAGCCGTAGCAACTCTCTAATTAGTCAGATACTATCCGAAAGTTTATATATTAACACTGAAATAACTTTGCTCACCCTAGGTAAACCCTAATCCTAACCTTTGATTTGAAATGGAGAATACCAGGTTAGAAACCAGTTAGGGTAACTCTAGATGGCCGCTTTTCCCCACAGTAGCTTCGGAGTGGCGGCAGGTGGATTACATGATGCTACCGCCACTCTGAAGCTACTGCGGGGAAAAGCCCCAAAGCTCCGCTCTAAAAACGTCAGGCATTTACCCCAACATTTTTAGCTTGGAGCGAGGCGACGACAGCATTTGCTGTCTGTTGCTCTTGCTCCGGAGCTTCTGGGAGGCCTGCCACAGTCTATGGAGTCCACTGATTGGTCACCATGGGCTGGGCAGGAAAGGGGGTGGACCAACGAACCATAAGCTCGCTGCACCACCTCCATGCCTCTGCAGTCTTCCCCCCATTTTAAAAAGTTAAAAAAAAATTAAACTTATGATTGAAGAGGGGGGCCGATGCTCCCAGATGCCCCTACAGCTGCCGCTGATGCTCTGCTGGATGGGCGTGGCAGTAGGAAAGCACGCCGCGGCACTCCTTCTGCTGTAGATGGATGTCTGTGGCGCCATGAAGATGAGAGCCTAGTTCACCTCAGGAAACTACAGAATTAATACTGAGTTAGGGAGACACAGGGAAGAGGGCTGGGACTCAACTAAAAATGCAGCACTAACAGCTGCTGAGTTCAAATAACATTTTCCTGCATTGCTTTTCATGAGACCACGAATGGAGTACCATTTTTAATACAATATAATGTAAATATCTGAAAATCATGATAGGTAAGGATGACTGGACCCAATGGAGGCTGAAGTTCTTGTACTTTTAATATTAGTACAGAAGGAAACGTTTTGATGTAGGCAGTTTGTCAAATTATAGTGCAACAAATAGGGCAACAAATAGATTTCCAGATGCTTTAGACATCAACTCCCAGCATTCCTGATCATTGGCCGTGCTGCTAAGGACTTCTGGGAGTGGAAATCCCAAACATCTGGATATGCATCCATATTGATCTGCCTTCTCCAAACCCTGCTCAATTGCATTCATACTGATTCTTAGAAAGCTGTCACTGCAACAATACACATCACTTTTTATGATAGTGTAAAGGACGTCTCTCTGCATTTCCAAACCACTTAAATATGGCGGTGTATTCCTCACTCTATGTGGAAGTAAATGTACAGAGAACACATTTTGAAATGTTTGCTTCCTGTTGGAATTTTCATGACATTGGTTATTTTTAAGCTTAACAGTTCCTATACTGCTTGAAATATGGAAAATGGTTAGCTAACTACCAAACCTGCAGCCATACACATACGGATGCCTTTGTTATTGGGCATATGGGAATTGTACTCCAATATCCTCTTTATTGCACATAAAAGCAAAGAAATAAAAAGTGTGAGCAGGACAATATACCATTCCTCACCTAAACTGTCAGTGGCACCTCAGGATAATGCTTGTGCACTGTAAATGCTTGCCCAGAACAATAACATTAGAGCCCCTTCTGTAACAAGAGAGCACTTTCCAAATAGCAAAGTGTTACATCTTCCTGGGATTTTCAGATCTGTAATTCCCAATTGGTTCATTTTCACTATTAGTGGCAGACAAGTCAGATGTTTCTTACCACTGTGCTGCTTCATGTAACAATGAGTAGTATTGTCCTTTGGAAAGCGAAGATTTGAATCCATTTATCTGCCCCAGTAAACACATGGCCAGGATACTGGATTATCCAATGGGGAAATTAGGCACTTTTAAGCTTAATGGTCTTTAGGGAGCCACCCCTCTTAACATGGCAATGTGTATTACTGGGGATTCTCATGCCTAGTCTACTCAGTGAAGCCTGGGACTTCTGCCCCAAAGTCCTATCCTGAGAGTATCACTGGGCCTAACCAGCATGCTAGGACCATTTGAACACACCTAGTGGAGTTGTGGGGATGGGAGCTGGGTGGCTTTAGGGTTCTGTGGATCCCTGGTGCCTCCCCACCTCTTCCTCCTCATTTGTGTTCTCACCTGACTTTAAGTGTGGAAATCAGCTCTATGTTTTGTGTGCAGCTTTGATGGATGGTAGGGCTGAGGGTGGGGACTGCCCCTCAGATTTCCCCTCCTGAGGAAATAATAGTGTGTATAGCCTTGGATGGGGAACTCTCCCAGGGTCCATAGGAGTAGATATTTGTGTTTTGAAATTGTTTTGTAGTTTATGATTTGCAGATTTATGTTTGCGGGTCCTTTACATGACGTGGTCAACCTCCAGGAGCCAATCTTAATCCCACAAAGAATCCAGAAACAGAAGCCCCAGTAAATTGTGGGATAGGGCCTGGTTTGGTGAAGCTTAGACCATTGCAAAATTCCTTCTTTTTTGTGAACATCACATAGGCTTAAAGATATATATAGTGAATATTTTGTTATCTTCCTCTGCAGCATTCCACAGGCCCTTTAGAAAAAGGTTGGGAAATCAAGTGACTTATATACAATTATGAATGAGAGATATACAATGGAAAGAAAAGTAAGGAAGAGAAAGGGGGCAGAGTGAGAGGCAAAGTGTGAAAAGCAAGGAGCATGCCTCTGTCAAAGTGAGGAGAGTCCCAGTGCCACATTCAATGACACCTCCACCCCTAGTGATGAAAACATGAAGACATATTGAATGGTGAGATTTGCATAAAGCGGAAGTCCAGCTGGCAGTGATTTTCCAGTATGCCACAATTGAGGCACAAGAGAAGGATCTTGTATGCGTGCGCGAAGGAAAGAGGTGGGGAAAGATAATGCACACAGAGTGTGTATTTTGCAAGTATTTGTAAAGCAAATTGCTAGTTTGGTTACAAATGTAAATGAAAAGTTTGCCTTTATCCTGTATAGCAAAAGTGATGAATATATATACCTGACATTTCTTTCTATGCTGTTTCTGCAAATATTTGCTAAAGCATTGCTGCATTGAAAGACAAATAAATCCAATGATTCTCCTATCTGCAAAAATGGCTTTCTTGCATCTAAATTTGTTGCACTCTTGAATTTAAATGACCACTTACACGAAGCAGGCCAATAAATCCATTAAAATGTTTAGCTTTCTCATTTCAGAAAGCATGGGCATCACATTATTAGAGTTTATATGAGAAATAAAATTATAATATCCATGGATTTTCTTTCGGAAATCTGACAAAGAGGGGGAAATGAAGATATATTAAACATTATTGTAGCAATTCAGCTGCTATTCCAGACAGTTGAAGCATTCCGACTTTTAGGCACTGGAGATAGAATATAATCACTGTGGACTAGAGTGGCCCGTATCATACTTCCTTTATATAAATCTGTGGTGCAATCACAGAATACTGTGTATAATTTTGGTCACCACACCTAAAAAAGATATTGTAGAGCTGGGGAAAGTGCAGAAAAGTGCAACTAAAATGATCAAGGGGCTGGAGCATCCCCCTATGAGGTAAGGTTACAATAGCTGATACTGTTCAGCTTGGAAAAAAGGAGGGTAAAGGGAGACACGATAGAGGTGTACAAAATTATGCCTGGTGTGCAGAATGTGTATAGGGAGACATTTCCCCCCCTCTCCCATAATACTAGAACCCAGGCCTCATCCCATGAAGCTGATAGGTGGGGGATTCAGGACAGATAGAAGGAAGTACTTCTTCACACAGCACATAGTTAAACTATGGAATTTACTTCCATAAGATGTATTGATGGCCACCAATTTGGATGGCTTTAAAAGGGATAAATTCCTGGTGGAGAAAGCCA
This sequence comes from Anniella stebbinsi, assembly GCA_029215795.1. NCBI lineage: Eukaryota > Metazoa > Chordata > Lepidosauria > Squamata > Anniellidae > Anniella > Anniella stebbinsi. Next base: position 68,950,291 of record JARDYH010000002.1, on the reverse strand, counting down.
TCAATGGCTACTAGTCCTGATGGCTATGTATCCAGTATCAGAGGCACTAAGTCTATATACACTAGTTGCTGGGGAACATGGGTGGGAGGGTGCTGTTGCACCTGTGTTCAGCTTGTAGGTCCCTGGTTGACAGCTGGTTGGCACTGTGTGAACAGAGTACTGGACTAAGCACACCCTTGATTTGATCCTGCATGGCTCTTCTTATGTTCATAGACACTGGGGTAAATTGAGGAGGCTGGGGAGTTGTAGTCCAACACATCTGGAGAGCACCAGGTTGGCTGATTAAGATTATAATGGACAGAGGCTGTTATGACTTGGGAAAAAGGAAAATCTATTGACCGCATAGTCTGTTTCCCTTAAACTTTTTATGGGTTTAGACCAGGAATGGGGAACTTCTAGTCTGCAGGCCTGAACAAGGTCTGGGGTGGGGGATGGGGTTCCAGCAAGGAGCTTCTTTGCTTGGTCCTACACCCTCTGCCACAGAGGAAAAAGCTTTTATCTTCAATTAACAGCTGATTGGAGATAAGTGCTTTCCCTGGCTTAGCAGTGAGAAAGGCTCCCTTATGAATCCCTTTCTCAGGCTCCCTTTCTCAGTGCTCAGCAAGGAAAGGCCTGCTGATTGGAGATAAAAGCTTTTTCCTGCAGGGCAGCGAGGACAGGTTTAAGAGAGGAAGTTGTTGAGTGATTTAGTCCCATTTACTTTTGAGTGAACATGCAGAAGCTTGCCCTGGTTATATGTGGGTAGACATCATGCTCATGAGTCTACTTCTGAGTAGACAGACTTCATAATATAAATTGGTACCCCCAAAAAAGCTTTCCTGCCCTTGGTTTAGACAGTGAGACTCCAGATCTGTTAATGCGGTTTAATGTAAGATTTGTGGGAAATATAGGGACTATATTTATGTTATTAATTTTAAGATGACATGGAAGCATTGAGCTTGTATGATTGCCTAAGGCTGTAATAAAATACATGGGAGTAAGCCCCATCAATGGGCTTAATGTTAGAGTAAACATGCACAGCATTGTACTGGAAGAAATGGTGACATGTCTGGCTGGGGAATGCTGGGAGTTGCAAGACTTTTTTCTGTCTAAACCTGCATAGGATTGCACCCTTAATGGATTAACATTTAGAAAAGCTCCTCAACACTCATATTTTCAATGTCATTGCTCCAAGGGGACAGTAACTTAAGCTAGTTCCAGCTTGAATATATACAAAAAAGGTGTTTATTCATTTCTTTATTGCACTTATTTATTACACCCAATAATTAGAGTTTTCTGGGTAGGGTAAAGGTGGTGAATCCAAGATCTGCCTTCTGTGAGAGGAACGGCTCTGCTTGCAGTAGGTACCTCCCCCCCACCCCACAACACACCATAGTTCACCGCTTTTAGCAGGGTCTCCTGGCTCTTGATGCACTTCTGTGTCATCTCTTTTGGGGGAAGGATTGATACATTTCCTCTTTATTGTCATAAGTGGTCACCTGACTGACCTCTAAAAACCTAATGAATTTTGTTAGTGTACATTAATAATTTTGTATTTGTCTCCAACATCTCCCCAAAAGATACAATAGTAATAGTGTTTTACCATGGAACCCAAAATAGAAAGCACTGGAGTATATGGAACATACATGTATTTTTTTTCCCCCAGTCAGGCTCATGACTTATTACAATTGCTATGTGGATCCAACTTTCTGTTTTAAAATCAGCCTATCAGTAATTGAAATAGAGCAGATTATACATTATTCTCATACTTGGAAAGACTCACAATTTATATCTATGATTTCAATCATGGCTTTATAATCAACACTATATTACAAGAGTGCAGTTTTTCTACTGGAATTGCTTTACGCTATCAATATTTAATTCACACTGCTGAGAACCTTTTACCTTTCTGGTAAGAGGCGCCAGTGGAATGGAAATATATTTTTGTCAGTGCTTGAAAAGCGTGACCTCAGGTCCACACACAAATCGGGACAATCACATATTTGCTTTTAAATGTGGATACATTGATTATAGTTTTGGAGGTAGGGTGGGGGGAGGCCTCCTTCAGCAGCTGCAAATCAAAGTATGGTCTAAGGCCCCCTCCACAAGGATGCGCTTTTGCGCCCGGTTCGGGGATTATGCGCATTTTCGCGGAGGCGCATTTACGCCTAATCCCTCTGCACGGGAGGCGGCGAGAAGCGGCGAAGCGCATTAAAAGATGCCCAAAAAGCACTTTACAGGTAGTTAATGCGCATAATCGCTTGTTCACACAGCGAAAATGCGCTTTAACGGCCGGAGCAAAATAAAAGTCGCTATTTAACGCGCGTTCGAAAATGCGCATTATCGGGGAGATAACGCGCCTGTACGCCCGTTTTGCGCTCCGCTCGTGTGTAGGTAAAATTTATAATGAGCCTTCAAGGCTCATTAAACGTCTCGTGTGGAGGAGGCCTAAGATTCTGTGTCTATTGTATTTTTTTCCATTATGTTTCAAAGGTGAATTTTGCAAATGAAAAATGTACCTATGTTATCTGTTGAGAAAATTGCAGGTTTCCCATCAAATGTTTAGCACGCCTTGTGGCTTTGTTTCATGTTAAATAGTTTTGCCTGTGCAGGAATGGGAAATATTTTCAATGCGTTGGAGGCTTTTAAAGAATGATGTGAAGCCTTTGGCTCTAAGCCAGAGCATAGTCAAATTGGCCTTTCTCTATTCCGTCAAGACCATCAGCCCAGGTAGAGGTTGGCATACTCCTGTATGGGTCTAGGAGGATTCGAAAACATCGTACAATGAGGATGCCAAGGAAAATAAATAACAAAACCACAAAGACAAAGGTCGCCTTCTGTTCCAATGTAAGGCCAGTTTCTGAGGGAGTATTCCCAGAAGAGAAAAAGGTGGAGGTGAAAGGCTCGCCATCCATTCTCCAGGAATCATGGACAATATAATCCTGTAATCTTCTCCTTTTCATCATCAGTGCATGGAAATCATGATAGGAATCACCCTGGAGTTTATGGTTACCTGAAATGGAAGAGATAAGGAATAGAAATTATAAGTGGGACCTTCCACAGATGTTACAGTCTGGAGTGCTCTTCAGCCCTTCCATTCCAGTCTCCTTCCACCCTCCTGTTTTCTTTCTTCTCTCACATAGCCAACTGGCATTCTGTGGCCAATGAGCATGATCCGTCCTTATTGGGCTGTTCTGGAGGAGGAGTGAGGAGGTTCCTCTCTTTTAGATTTAGAAAAAAAAAATCTGAAGATTATTTGTATTTACTTTTGCAAAACCTGGAGTTCCTCCCAGCCTGCTGATGCTCCTTTTTGTGGTGTTTTAGCTACATAAGCATAGCCTAAAAGCTCCAGCTCAGAGCCTCACCTTCCTGCTAACAACTGCCACTGCTGAGATCATCAGAGAGAGAGGAAGAAGCAGAGCCTTTCCATCCAGTTCCATAAGTTGCTGAACTCTGTACCTAAGAATCTAGAGCCGAGATTTGGGTTTATCCCTCTTACCTCTCAATCCCTTTTTCCAATCCCTTTCCTTTACATAGTTTAGATTGCAGGCCTCGGGGCATTGATTATACTATTTCTGATCCAATTGACTTAACTCTATCCCAAATGATGTCCACAGGCACCATCATTACAGGCCGTCAAGTGGGCCCTAAAAATATATTTGCTTATCTTGGCTATAATTGAGCCAGAACTTTGTTGGGTACCCTTGGGTATATGGTATATGCCGCTCTGAGATCACAGTAATAATAGGGCAGGACACAATAGGGCAGGATAATAGCGCAGGATGTTTAAATAAAATAATAAATAAATAAATAAAATGGTGTAACCTGCTTTTAATTGTAATTTTTAAAAATGTATTGCTATTTTTTTTACTATTGTTTTATTGGCCCGCTTCGCCTGCTGTCACAATCCATAGTCATGAAACCATGGATTGATGAGAAGTGGGAGAAACCATGTGTCCTGGTTCCTATGAGTGCACCCACTCGCACTGTGATTAACAACCCAGTGCTGTTCAACTCTGGATTGTTTGTCTCTCAACATGACAGCCCACCATGGCTTAATTTAGCCACAATGGATGTCACATCATGCCAGGTACCCATGAGCGCCATTTTTGCATGGTGTCCACTGTGCCTGGCTTACTTTGGGTAAGCAAACCTGGAAGCATGGCTTGTTGGGAATGGACAGCAACTTAACAACAATCCATGCCTTATTTGAGGGCTGCTGCCCAGTTTAGTAAAGCCTGCTGCCTAGGTTCGCATTGCATAGCAACCCTCACCAGATACAGTGATTTTGCAAACTCTGCTGGCATGTGACCAGCATGTGCAGTGGGGAAAATCAGCAAAGGTGGCTTATTTCCCCCACATGATCATGTGAACTAGATCTCAGAGCTCTGGGTCAAATGTCATGATAAATAACTCAGGGATAAAGCATCCCGGGGTTGTTTATTGCAGTGGGGCAGGCCAGAAACCAGCGCACATGCTTGCTTGCTCCCAAACATCTTCTTGATAATCTGCGGTTTGTTAACCAAGGGTTGTTACGACATATGAACCCAGTCATTGTGTTTTGTGGTTTTAAATTTTGAGCATCACCTTGGAGGGTTTTTATCAAAAGATGGCTTATAAATCTTTTAAATAAATACATACATATCTTTGAAAGTTACTCTGGGAGCCTTTTTGAATGACGGAAGGACACGGTGCAAATGCTTTAAATAAACAGAAGGAATATTTAGTGTAAAATTGTCCTGTACAACAAACCTCTCCTACGTTGTGAATCAAAGCCTGTCAAGTGCTTGCAGGGGATGCAAAACAAGAATGGCCACTATCAAGCTCCGTGTCCTTCTGAAAAAACTCTTAGCTCCTTCAGATTAGGCAAAACTGGTTCCAGCCCACATCTTAGCAGACAGGTGTGACTCAGGAGACATTTCAATGAATTTTAGCCAAGAGCAGCCAAACTGTCCTTTAGTGCCTTTTGTCTTCCATTAATAACTAGTCCATGCCAAAACTAAGGACTGGGCTATTTCTCAGCTTTGCAGAAGAGAACAGCATGGCTCACAACTCCATCCAAGGTAACAGTATAACATATTTATGCTGCATCTTGTTAATATTAGAGCATACTTAAAAGGAGGACAACAAAGGTAATTCAACTTAAGTACGAAATGATGCTTTGGAACAGACAAATGGAAATTAACTATACTGAAATTTGAATCAGCAGCCTGATAGAAGTACAAAATTGGTTAATACTAATGATTAAAGGCAAGATGCAAATGTATTAAATTCACTGTGTTTGAATTTTGAATTGAAGCTAATTCCTTATTTAGATTCAACATTTTTTAAAAAATGAACAGAAATTAATATTCAGCATTTGGTCATTTACTGTGGCCTGAACCTCAACAAGCATGGTTAGAGTTCTGCTAGTTAGCACAATCAAGCAGCCCACCATGAATATTAAGCCACAACTGCAGCTTATTGTGTCGTCCAAACCTGGTGAGCATAGGTTCTGGGTGGCTCGTTAACCATGGGTTCTGGGTGACTTGTTAACAATGCCAACAACTCACCATCCCCGGGTTCAGATGACACAACAAACCATGGTCGCAGCATGAATAATCAAAAGTTGTCCGGCATGTGCCACAATCCACCGTGGCTTAAATAAGCCATGGTGGACTGCAGTGATCATACAAAACCAGTCAATGACAGTTTCCTGCCTTCTTTTTTGCACTTCTGTTCTCCCAAAAACTATTCATGAGAGTCAAGGGATTTTCTGGAATGAATAGCATGAAATGTGGCATGGGGGAGATAGCGACTGCAGATGGAGGGAAATCTGAGACCCCAATTGTGGGAGCAGAAGTGCCCTTTGGAGCGCCTTGGATCAATCCCATAATATTTTACTGTCACTGGTTGCACTGTTTAAGAGATTGGGGAAGTCAGTGGTGCCACTTGCACAAAGGCAACTTACCACATCACTAGTGCAACACAAACAACACTATAACTCCTGTTCTGAGTGTTTCCATAAACATAGCTGGACAGTGCATCACGGGCTGCAGAGAGAGAAAAAACTGGTTATCAATTTAGTCATAAACGTTCTCGAAGGAGGGGAGAGCAATAAGGCCACCAGTTTTGCAGATGGCAGAATAGTGAGAACCCAAGTGGGTGTAAAGAGCTCTAACAGTAACAAAATGTCAAATGAGGTTCAGTTTAAGCAAAATTAAAGTGATGCACACTAAGGCAAAAAACAAAACAAAACAATACCCTTAAACAACTATATACACTTATGCAGTCTGAACTGTCACCAATTATTACATGTATAGCCCACCTTTCTTCTATTGTGGAACTCAAAGGATCTTGGTGTGGTAATGGATAATTCACTGAAGACATTAGTGTCACTCTAACCAAGAACAGATGCATCTATTCCCATGTTATTTTGCTTGTTAATTCTCAGATATAATTTCATTTTATTGAAGGTACATTTTAAGTGTTAATCCCATCAAGCATGAGGTGATAAGGTTGAGATTAAAAGTGATCCCCTTTAACACATCGGACAGAAAATGTACTTTTAGTTGTACAATATAAATTCCCTCACTTAATGTTTCAGTTTAATACTTGGCTCTGTAGCTTCTAGCAAGAAGTTTGTATGTTACTTGTATGTGTAATGCAAAACTCTTGGCTTACTCTGGCACAACTCTGCCCTGTGAGCACAGATATCAGTCAAGGCAAGACAGAGAAAGCTCAGTCACCCAGTATCTGGAAAGATACACTATTTTTTTAAGAGTGCTTTAAGGGTAATACATAAACAGGGCACTTCTGCCTCAATCAAAGTTCCAAATCTATAAATAACAGTTCCATACACGATTAAGGATTCTTATATAAAGACAATAATGCTTTCAATAAACCTGCAATGAATTTTGAGCTTCCAAACCAACAACTACAAATTGTATTAATTATGTTTGTGGTGTCCATGATTCATCACAATCCTCATCCAGTCATCCTCACAACAGTAAGAATCCAGTCTGTTATATATCTACATCTTCACTCTTCAACTCCTGTTTCTAAAGTGTAGGTAATGAAACTGAGGATAATTAATAGGCAGGTAAAAACATTTAAAATAAATTAATGTGGATACTTCTCATGAAAACATGCTTTTGCAATAATCTGGAAGGAACAAATCTTGGAACATTAACATGGTTGGTAGAGAAGAAACCATTATTAATTCCATCAGGGGGTTCTTAATACAGCATTATGAGGTTATTTAAATTGCTACGAAATGAATAATTCCAATATGTCGCTCAACACTTTAAGAAATATTTTTAAAACACATTTTAACACTGTTTTTCAGTGTCACAGATCTAGTTATTACTCCAATACACTCCAGAAATAATGTTGAATTAGTTTTTCATAATGATCAATTTATTCTCAAGTTCCACTATGTTTTAAGCCCACCAAGTATGTTACATGGGTTTTATACATGCAGCATGCAACTTCATTTTTATTACATGAGAAACCTGAGGCTTTAGATGTTCACTAAGAAGAAAGCACCACTGATTTCAAATGAGCTTACTGCTTAGGTTTGCAGTCTTAGTCTCAACTGCATCTTGAACATCAAAGATGTTAACCTAGACAAATGTTTTAAAAGGTTGATTTTACAGGCACTAGTAGATTGCAAGAAAACAACAACAACCAAGAAAACAAAACAAAACACCACCACCACACCTCTCCAGCATTTCTGAATCTAAAACAGAAGCAATAACTCAAAAATAGACTTTAAGTTCTAATTTCATAATTTTGCTCTTAGATTTAACATGCATTTGTTCCAATTTAATCTGCTCAGCTGAGTTTTAAGAGTATTCAGCTCCCTCTCTAATATTTAGCGCGTCCAAACAGCATTTGCTTCCCATCAATTACACACACACACATAAGCAGAAAGAGGCAATTGGGAAGTTCAGTTGTCATCACAGAAGTACCTTTGTCCAGTCAAGAGAAAACTTCGCCCATATTCTACTTCAGCAGTTACAGGTAGTTTGCTTCCCATTCCTCGCAGTCTGGCTTGTGCTAGCTGCTTCAGATCTGGCACTGGGTTTTTAAAGGCTTAATTAAAATCTATCTTACATGCATTTTGTTTGTGTGTTTTTCAAAGGAGGGAAGTCACCCCTGCTTATGTTAGAAAGTAATTAGCTGACAACTCTTGTCATTCCTTTTGAGTCAAGCCATGATTTCTGTCTGCCTCAGCCACTCCTCGGTAGCTTCTGCTTCAGTGAGTAGCAGCAACCAAGCAGCCTGTCTAAAACCATCTTCAGCAAACATTAACATTCAAAAGGAGTATCACCCCCTCCCACTCGAAAAAAAGAAGGGAAAAAAACCACCGGGCATTCCCTATATTTTTGTAAAAGAACCAAAGCAATACATTTTGCAATGTTATGCTCTATTGATTGCTGTCAGTAATCTGCCTTTGCAATGCCAGACCAAGAGCATTCTTGCATTAGCCAATTGGAATAGTTATTACAGTCAGTGACCTTCAGGCACACCCATTCGTTAGAAGACTTGTATGAAATAAAATAAAGGGCAAACCTGCTGATTAAGATGACTTGCTTTTCTTCATTGCACTTCTATTATTTCTGTTATTATGCAAAATCTGGTACCTTGCCCTTTTTGTTCCTAGGAGCATTCTTTGGCTGTATTTCCCCTGCTCTTCACAGGGAAAACCCCACTGGTCAATGGGTTTTTCCTGTTGCATCATTGTCATGTGTGGGCTATCCCTTCCCCCCCAAGTCTCAAACGAAAAACCACACTGGTTCTTAACAAAAAACAGATATGATACAACAAAGTTAAGGAAAACAACTCCAATGGCACCAGTAGTAACAACTTAGTTGCTATCTGAGCAGATATAGGTATAAAATGTTTATTACATTAAAAGACTTTAGAAAACAAATCACCAAGAGGCCAAATGCATTTCAACAATGTTTGTCTTCCTCAGTGGCCTACATAGACACAATAAAAAGATAAAAAAGTAAATACAAAGTAACAACATAGTATCTGCATATATATATATATATATATATATAGTTATGTTGTCAAGGCTGTTTATACCAAATTTAAATTCACCCTCTTTTTTTGCTGTTATTTAGAGCTTGGTTCAAATGGAGGATGATATTTTAATTATTTTCTTGGTCATTCTTTGTGAACTAGCAAAGAGAAATATATCTTTTTTATTTTTATTTATTTTTCTAAAAAGGGAATCTATAAATTATACTTTGCAATTTTCAAACTGACCTCATTGTTAAAGAAAATGTTATTTATAACTTACCATCATATATTTAAAATACCCACATTGGGAAATTATTCCCACTCTGAATGGGACACAGGATTCCTTTCCCATTTCACTTAGCTCTATTTTGTAGTAGCATAGTTCCACTCTTTACTGCTGCACAGTTTCACAGTTGTGCAATTCTGCAGTTATGCAGTTCTTTCAGGGGTGGGTTAGAGCTTTGCTCCTTCACCATCTTTTCCTGGCTGTTACTTCACAGTTGTATACTTTTGGTTTAGGGGCTTAAGATTTTTTCTTGCCACACCTTTGCAGCTACTTCACTGCTACATAGTGGTAGCAGAGTCACTCAGCAAATGACTCCGGATCCATTTAGAGGGATGAGTGTGCATTGTAATCCCAATCTCAGCAGAATTCTGTACATGCTCAAAGCACCTGGGGGAATTTGGTCACCTGGGGAGGGTTACTTTACTGAAGCAATTAGAAAGTTACTGGAAAAAGAACAAAGGGTGCAGAAAAACAAAACCTAAATGTTAATACTTGCAAGGAACTGTGGAAAAGGATAACCATGCTCTGTATACTCATAGGACCATGGCTCTGTAATTTGGCAGTATTGTAACTTTGCGGTCCTGCAATTTCACATTCACACTATATCACAATAGTGTGATCGCGTAATTGTCATAATTGACTGTCATTTCTATGGAGAAAGGAGGTTGAAAGGGATAGGTGTTGATTACACACTTGGACTGGATAGTAACTCATTCTCCACCCTCACAATGACCAAGGGAGCAGGTCTTAAATAACGTAATAATGTGTCTTTGGTGGTATGGCAGGGCATAGCTCTGTACCATTCCAAAAATTGAGCACACTTCTGAAGACAAGTAGTGGACTCGAGGGGACAGGTGTGAGGCAAACTACAAGGACATAATTCATCTCTTCCATTAAACTTTCCTGAGCAGGGGAGCATTGAAAGGAACAGGGAGCAAGCCTCTCTCATTCACTGAGCAGTAGCTATGGGGTTGACGATGTTCAGTTCTACTCTGCTGACCCAACTCCGAAGTATAGGGGTTTCAAGTGCAGTGTGACCTCTGAAAGTGGATTTTTAGGTAGTGTATGCTCCTCTTTTCTTGTGCAGCTGATGGATCAACGCAATTTCATACAGTTCCGGATATAACCAGAAAATGCTTCAGAAACCATTTCCATGTAGATTGGGCCCTAGCTGAAAGGAAGAAATAAATGTTGTTGGCTAAAATGGACTGAAATTATTGGGCATCTGTCCTTAGATTTCAGTTGCCAATTAGTTAATGTTTCTAATACATAAGACTTGGATAGTAATAATATTTATTCCGCTAGCTTTATTTCATATTGTCATAGAATAAAAGAAACTGATAGTCTGATCTTGAAAATTGGTTTTAGTAGCGCACATAGACTTAGAACATTATTTGGTGAGGACCCATTTTTATCTGAGGGCCACATTGCCATTGTTAATTTGGTCAGTAAGGGACAAGGTACTGAAATATTCTGATCCCAAGTATGTGTGTGTGTGTGTTTATGTACATATTTATGTATGCATGTATGTATTTTTGTATTTCCCTTCAATCAAAATTCTACAGAAGTTTTTGTAAAATAAAATACAAAAACTATTAAACACAAAAAGGAACAAACTAAGCACAGCAGCAGCAGCCTTTGCTGCTGCATAAACATTGTTAAATGCAAAGGTACAATTTCTCAGTGGCTACATAGCAGTCATAGAATTGAATATGTTGATACAAAAAGGATGAGCAATCTCAGACTACATATGAATTCGATCGTTTGTATTATGTCATATGCCCACTCCCTATTGGGATACCAAACATAGTTTAATGACAATGATACAGAAGATCCTGCAGCTATGCAGGGATGAAGGCAGAGAACATTTAAAGTTCACAGTGGTGCTGCAGCTCAGAGCCTGCAGTTGCATATCCTACTGCTATCAACAATTAATTTATGTTCATCTGGAATGTTTGTGCATTCTGTAATAGTAACAAAGCGGGGAGAACCGTGCAATGTCCTTTTAATAATTCATTCTTTTTTGTCAAAACAAACATTTCAGAGCTGTCATGACCCTCATTTCATTTCCTCCTTCGTTCCTCATTTTCACTGTAGCCTATAACGGATGCCTTAAAGAAGATGACAAGATTGCAAAGCAGATGACATCTGCTGAAGAAAACAAGGATTAGGAAGGATCAACATTACAAAATTTTCCTCTCCCTCCAACCTCAAGTTATTTATGCATATTTCTTAAGATGATTTTGAAAGCAGTAAGACAGCAACTTATACATGCAGGTTCTTGTCATTATGGAGATGATAGACAATCCATAACAATCAGCTTTAGAAAGAAAAACAGCCATTTAAATTTGCAGCACAAGCAAATTCGTTAGATTAAAAGAGCAGGTTAACTTTCTTTTTTTTCCAATCAATTAATTTCATTTTCTGATAAATTCATAGTGTTAAAACCAGTTCACTTGCCCTGAAAATGAATACTTACACAGCATCCAGCATCCATACTTTTTCAAAGATTTCTGCAGGACAGTAAGTTATGTAGTTGACATAAGGGGTGGGATCCAATCCTCCTGCAAGCCAAAGCCCCCTCATGCAATGGGACTTCTGTTTGCACAATGGAACTTCTCCATCCTCTCCTCCCCCTGCAGCCCCTTGTGTGCCCAAATCTGCCCCAGAGGATCCCTCAACTTTCCAGAGCAGTTTTGGGGGAGCACAAGGGACTGCAGAAGGGAAGGGGAAATCTGTTCTTCCAGCAGCTCCTCCCTGCTGGTGGAATGACACCATTCGTTATAACCCAATGCAATTCAGCTAAACTATATTGTTCTTTTCTCAGGACAGAGTGGAACAGTATTAACACGATTGTATAAAATACACTATATTATTATATTATTATTATTATTATTATTATTATTATTATTATTATTATATAACTGGAGACCAACAGTAAAATATTTGCCAGGTTATTTAGCCGCTACATGGCAGATTCACCCCGTCCCTTTATCCTACTAAACACCAGGCTAGGTGGCTTTGTACCTAGTTGTGGTCCTTTATCAGCAATAGAAGATAGCCCTGTCTCCAAGGCGGGCAACCCTAGGGACATATTAGCCTAATTTACCGTGGCCTAACTTAGCTTGTTTTCAAAAGCCATCAGCAAGACATCAGTTCAGACTACTGGCAAGAGTGATCTGTCCCTCCCCCAGCAGCATGCTGGGTAAGAAAGGAGAGGGAAAGTGAGAGAAGGGAGTGACAGAGAAAAGAGTAACTTCAACCACTTTTGGAACTGGCTGGCTCACTTCCAGCTTTGGCCATGCCTGCCATCGGCATGCAGCTCCCAACAAATCATGGAATGCAGCTGTCCATAATAGGCCCGGCATCAAGGGTAGGCATAGTTGGGCATTTGCCAAGGGCCCACAGCCTCTTCCTCCTCACTGTTGCAACCAGCATGTCAACTGCCTCTTACTCTGGCCCAGATAATGGTGGTGGCAAGAAGGAGATGGAGCAGTGAATGCATTGCCTACTTGCTGACTGGCTGGCTGTCAAGAAAGCAAGTGATAGCAATGATGAGGAAGAGGATGAGAAGCAATAGCTGCTAGTGACCATGGTGTTGGGATGGTAGGCTCATTGAGGGAGGGGACCCAATTAGGGTGTCTTGCCCAAAGGTCCTCCAAAACCTGGATCCAGCACTGATCAATAATAAATAGATTCCTCTCACCTGCTTTAACCAAATTGAGCGTCCCCTTCTGGCATCTTAGCTGAAATGAGATTCAAATATTCTATAGAAGCTGGGGTTTATTTTTTTTTTTAGCATTCTAGTCACTTTTGCATTTGAATCCCCCTTCTAATGAAACATTCGAAGTATTAGTGTCCAGATTCAACTTCAGTGTTCACCCTGTTAAAATGTGGTGTGCAGGTTGTAAGGTTCCACTTGATAGGAGCTGATGGAAGACAGATTACTTTCCTTCATGAGAAATGAAGTGAGGCTCCGAGTCATCTTACTGACACTCACCAAATGATAGGAACACAACTCAATGCACACAGTGGCTTTTTAATGTTGAGCTCCTTCACACCCTGATATGCACCCGTGATTTTGACCTCTGTTTCATTAGCGCAGCAAGCGCTGGTCACTTTCATATGTGTGCATTGCTGCATTATTTCACCTCGTTGCTTGTTCGCTCTCCCACTCCACTCCCCCTTCTCTCTCCCTCAGTTCATTGGTTATTGTCATTGATGGACATTGTGATGGAGTGGGCACCATCCCCCCTCACTGTAGCTTTGTTGTCTAGCGTTTTACCAATTTCACGTTTCATCAGCTGGGTGCTATTTCTGTGGGCAATGAGGTTGGGTTGGAGCAGTTAAAGTCTGTTCAACCGACTCAGCACAAGCCCGTTCATTCGACACAGCGTGCTGGAGAAGGAGAACCGCCCTACCCTCTTCTTTCGTCAGCAAGACCTCCCTTCAAAGCCCATGCCCCCAACGGACATAGCACGAGGATGGCAATACATGGGGTGGAAAAGCACATTAATCCTGTGTGGACTTTCCCCACTCTAGGAAAACACAGGAAATGGAAGGGAAGAGGTTGGGTGACTGTAGGACAGGCACGACTTCATGTGAGTACCATGCTGCAAAACAGCAAACCAAGCATGACGAGAGTGTGATAAAACACTGGTGTGAAGGAACCCTTAAAGGAACTGTTAATGTTAACCAAAGACTTCTGTCTCCGACCTTTCTTCCCATTGTAATTGAAACAGTGAAAGAGAAGGCAAAGTACATACAGAAGTTTCATAACCTTCAAGAAGAATTGTTTGAGATATTTATGGCAGATTTAAGAAACTGTCTCACTTTTTTATGTTGCCAGTGATGTTTGTTTAATCATTAATTGATAAAAATCTACAACGTGAGATGTTCCAAATGGGAGCCTCTCACAATTAGCAGAATCGGTGACAGAAGATACATAATTCATCCATTTCCTTTGGGCAAAGCAAGATAATATTGTGAACTCAACAAGTATGATCAATCTAAATGAAACTTAACTTTTCTATGAATGGCTTGTGATTAGTTTGAGGCATCCATTAAAAGCAGAAATTTTGAAACTTCTCAGCAGATTTGGAATGACAAATCATTCGTATAAGAAATTATTCTCTAGTGTTCTCTTTGTGACTCAGCCTTTGAGTTTCAAAATGAACTATCCATCATTAGCACCAGTATACCTAAATATTTATAGCTTTCACCACACCAAACTGCCAGCCTGAAACATTTTGTTTAATAAACATTTCTATTTTGAGCCATTTGACCTGTCTTCCTGGTTTGGCCCAGGCTTCTGCTGCATTAATCCTAGAAAATCCAAGTCCCATTTTAGTTTATGCCTGTCTCTGGCAGGTCTGAGATGTGCCACAAAACAATCAACAAGCAATAGAAGATCTTACTCTTGTTCAGTTTGCAAAAGCAGAAACTGAGAGAACTAGTTCAAATAATTTAAATCCACACAATAGTCTTTTAAAAGCTAACCATGAATAATCTGTAATCACAACGGTGCCATTACAGAGTCCATCTTCCACATCCCTTGCCTTTCTTACCCATCACCATTACAGACCACATGTGATTATTCCTCACCTATATCTCTGGTCAACTCACTGATTCTACACAGTGAGTAATTTTTGTTATAAATTATGAAATGACCTTTGCATCAATTTTATGCATGCCCATGGCCCAAATACATCTTCCTAAATGAAAGAGGGTGATTTTTGGAGATATTGACGATGTTGCTATTATTGTTGTGAGGTATAAGAAAGTTACTTCAACAAATAAACTTAAAATACACTGGTTGATTTTGAATTTAATACAGAATGGATCCAGAAACAAACTTGCTGAGAATTACTATTCTTTTATTTGCTATAGAACCCACAACAAAGTCAAAACTGATTTGTTAATTGCTTACACCGAATAGAGAACACATATGAAAGAACCCGGGGGGGGAGTTAGATGCCCCCCTTTTGCTGTATAGATCCTGGTAAGACTCCTTGTAAACTCCTTGTTTAGTGGCTGCCTTTATGTTGTTTTGACATGTATCTCCTCTCTTAGATAATCTAGAAATGTAATCTTGGTGTCTAATCATAGGTTTTTGAAGTCAATAGAGTCACTGGAAATCATCCTGACAGCATCAGGATTTGAGAGGAAGCCATCTTGTCAAAGGTCCACCTTAGTGTGGTTCCCCCGTCTTGTTATCTGTCCTATTATCTACACATCTCCGATTTCTTGTGACATCCATGGCAGAATTCTTTATAGGCTTCATATAACACAGTGATCCTTGGCAAAAGCTGGTTGAATATCTCCCAGGCAGCTTTTTCATCCTTTTCTGTGAAATATATCTTCAGGTGCTGCGATACAACCGTGATGGATGAGTACTTGTCTGCAACCCTGACTTTTTTGAAAAAGCATTCCATTTCCTCTTACCTATTGCTTCTAATAAGATTAAGAAGTCTTAAGAGGCCTCATGTGCTGGCTGAGTTTTATAATTGATTCTACCATTTTAAGCCCAAACACACAATACTCAACACTCAACCAATGCATCCTACATAGGCTGACCATATGAAAAGGAGGACAGGGCTCATGTAACTTTAACAGTTGTAGAGAAAAGGGAATTTCAGCCAGTGTCATTTGTATGCAATTAGTTCCTGGTGAAATTCCCTCTTCATCACAGTAGTTAAAGTTGCAGGGGCCCTGCCTTCTTTTGTATCTGGTCACTCTAGTATAGTGTCTGCAACTTTAAATGTTGTGATGAAGAGGGAATTTCACCAGGAACTAATTGCATACAAATGACACTGGCTGAAATTCCCTTTTCTCTACAACTGTTAAAGTTACATGAGTCCTGTCCTCCTTTTCATATGGTCAGCCTATCCTACATCACCTAATTAATTATAAAACGGTATATTCCTGCTGTACATTGTCTTAACTGCAAACTTCAGGTGTGAGAACAAAGCCACTATTGTCATTAAAAAAAAAAGTCTGCAAACCTCTGGTAAGCTAATATTCCTTGTCCTGGTCTTGTTAGGGTTATTTCCAATGGCTTGGTTAACTTCAAAAAAACTATGATTAGACACCAAGATTATGTTATCCAGAAAGGTTCCTCCATTTCATAACAGGCAGTTGTCCCTAACCTCTAACTGAGCTCGCTGTTACCAAACCTCAGCATTTGCTTAGTTATCGAGGAGAAGAGAAGGTTGGTAATGTTGCAGCTAACCAAGTGCTCAGAAACTACAGGTGGTGACTGCATTCCCATTCAGATAATGGAAGGAACATAGGAACCTACTTAATACCGGGTCAGCCCAGTATAGTCTATCCTAACTTGCAATGATTATCCAGGGTCTCAGGTAGATGTCTCTTCCAGCACCTGCAATCTGATTTGTTAACTGTAGGTTCCAGGGGTTGAACTTGGGAAAACCTGCATGCTGTCTACCATTGAGCTGTCATCCCCGTTTAAGTTGCCAAGCTATCTCGCTCCTAGTCATTGGATCCTACTTGGACAAAATCTGAAGAAATCTGGATCTGGTAACACTGGAAAATGTAATTCTTTCTCCCTCCCCCTCCCAATCTTTTGATAAACTTTATTGCTGAATAACACAATCATTTTAATGTTATGGTTATGGATCACCATTAATGGATTTTTCATGCACATTTTGCATAGTGAACTAATATGGGAGGGCTACACTGGTGGAGAATATGGGCCAATGTAGGCAGCCATTTTACCACATATTTCTATTACAAGTTTCATTAAATTGAAATAATTATGCCACCCTTTGTCCTGCCTGAATTTCATGGCTGTGTATAATGTCTTAGCTCACATCTGCACTTGCTATGTAGCAAAATTCTCCTTACCACTTGGCAAAATGATACAGACAGCTTAGCCATCCTGGAATATTTGGTCATCTGTACAGGCTCTCTGATTCAGCATGTCTTGGAAAACTTTCAAACATATTCCTAGCCATTTGGTTATGTAGTCTGTCATTTAAGCAAATTAATAGCAAGATCATGAAAGGCAGGCCCACTGTAAGCTACCTAGGAATGTAGGCTTAAATTATGCCTTACAATTTGATGCAATGCTAAATCAAGGAAAATGCTGGGTTTGGACAAATGTCATAGCACTGAATTCCAGATATCATGCAGAGTACTACTTGCTTCTAACTTATACTGAAAATGCAGAGATAAGTTTCTTAACCACAGGGAAAAGTCAGGAAAATATATTATTTAAAGAATTCCCCATTAATTATATAAGGATACAGTAGTGTAAGGCCTGTTACTCAAGATCTACCAGACCAATTTTGCTCATTTCTGTTTTGAATGTTTTGAGTTGTGTAGATGTGCAGAAAATGTTGAAAGTTCAAAAACATTCAAACTGGGTGTCTTTCAAAACAGAAAACCGGGTTTCACTTTATTACTAACAGGATCAGAATATTTTGGATGAAGAAGGAATATGAAAAATGTATATGCTTACAGTATAATTAACATTGCAACTCCTGTTTTCCCCAAGACTTTTTGGGCTTCTCCACATGGGCATTTATTCTGCAATAGAGATTGGTTATCCATGGCAGTTTGCGTGTACTTTATATGTCATTATCAGCCTCCGGGGCTTCTCCTGTGTCTTCTGACCTTTATTCTGTGGTTTTTTAAAAATCGGGGATGCTAAGCTATTAAAATACAGCGCACTGATTTTCTCAATAAAAATAGGAAGTTGTGCAATAACAGGAGCTATCCAGCAGCACCAACTAGTGGCTGTGTCTGTATAATGCAACATATAGAACTCACAGATAAAGGGGAAAAGGGTGGAAAAGGAAGCACATATAAAGGGCTGATCTTAATCCTGCAAAGAATCCAGAAGCAGAAATCCCGGTAAAACTGTGGGATAAAAAGCCTCTATGTAGAGAAGCCCTTCATCACCTTCCCTCCCTCTTGCCCTACTGATATAACTCATCTGTTTTCTCACCTGTCTCCCTCATAAGTAGCCACACTCAGAGCCAAACTATATAGTGCACCAATCAGCAGATACCTTGACTTTTTTTTTTACCTTTAGTGTAAGTGGGCACTGTCCTGATTAGATTGAGTCTATTGCACTCCAGGAGGAGAGGGTGAAACCTTTTCTTCTTGCACCATTCCCACCCCCCACCCCCATTCCCCAGAGGGGGGATTAAAAATGAAAACAGTGTTCTTTAGAGTCAATGGAAAATGTCAGAGAAAGGAGGGTTGTCCTCTGCTGTAGAAAAAGAGGCTATGGTGCAATCTTTCTGCTGACTAAACATATATAGGAGTGTGCCATATATATGCCGTAAATATTGTTCAAAAGGTGGGGGGATCCATGGAATACAGTTGTATTTTGCCAATTGTGCAATCTTTTGATTTTAAAAAATCTATACTAGTTTTAAATTGTTCAGAATTTAAATTTTAAATAGTTCATTCTGGGCTAGAGAAACATGGGCAACCGGAACAAAAGTGACATAAGATTGTAAATCAGTGGTGGGTGACACCGTGCAGACGTTTTGGCCAACAACTCCAAGCATCCCGCACCATTGGCTATGCTGGCTAGAGCTCATGGGAGCTGGCCACCCCTGCTGTGGATGAAAGGGGGAAGGCTGTCTCCACAGCAGGCACAATTTCTGAACCATTGAAGTAAAGGTAAAGGGAGAGAAGATGAGTCCAGCACCACAATCAGGAATCACAATGGGGAGTGTGCAAGAGTGTTATCAGACGAACGTTTTATAGCATGCTTGTTACTGGCCATTCACAGATGTTCACAGGTCCTTTTGATGCTGCCATTCGCCTCCTGCGTGTCTCCCCCTCCCTATCATCATCGGATGAGGGAAAATCACGTTTCCTTACCATCACTTCTCCACCCTGCTTCTACCCAGAGAAGACAGAGGAAGTAAACAAAGAGCACGTGGCCAATTCAGGGGCTGTTTTTATTGCACAGTTTTTCCTGCACACAGCAAGAGATGGCAGCACTGTCCGTTTAAAATAGAATTCGGATTAAAACTGGTCTATTTTGTGATAGAAAAAAGGCAAGAAGGAGCAGGAGGAATGCAGGAGGCGGATGCCGTCGTCTAAAGGACACGTGAACATCCATAAGTGAGCAGTAGTGAGCATGCAATAAAATGCTCATCTGATGATGCCCTTAGAGTCACAAAATAAACCTCTTTTAATTCAACTTTCCTGAGGTTACACTATAAAATACTCACTAGAGGGGACTGTCCCCATTAAAATCTACAGGCCACATGAAAAGTGCTAATTTCAAATGCGGAAGAGAACCAGAAAGAGAGCCCATGGTAAACATGATTCCTCCCGTCTGATAATGCCTCAAGTCTCATAGGAATGGTCTGGTGCAACTTGCATCCATTTCAAACGAATTTGTCCAGAGGAGGTTCTGATTGCCCATAAGGTGAACTATTTTCTATCCTTGACCAAAAAAAAACCCTAACAAGAGCTGCCTCTTGCATTCAATGGCTTCGCCTTCATAGCCAAGATAATTAACCACTCAATGCAAATCCGAAACTTTTAATTGGATCAATTGCCCACACAATCCCAGGCATAATCCAAAGTAGGACACAGCAGTATAAAAATGGCATTTTTATGTTTGCTATGCCAAGTCCAAGTCCCCACAATAAAATCATTCTGTACTTTATCTTGACAGCTGAGTTTAGTACAGTCTGATAATAAATCGTGGCATCTGTGCTGTAGTTTGTGGGCTGGGAGCGGAAATATTTCCTCCTGTAATGGTGAAACTACTTACTTATTAGTAATTCATTTTTTCAGAAGTGGAGAATGTCTAAGAGCAGATGGCCAGAGTTTCTCCCCTCCATCATTTAGCAATGCATATCCCCTCCAGTTCAGCTAGAGGTGTATACGCCTACATGCATGGATCTCTAGTTGATTAATGAACTGCACATGAACATGAGCGTGCACAGTTTGTGGCCTGATACAGTGCCCACCGTTGCATGCTTGAAGCCCAGACCAGAACATTAGTGACAGAGCAGGGGGATGTATTTAGGTCCTTTGCT
Organism: Anniella stebbinsi; assembly: GCA_029215795.1. Classification (NCBI taxonomy): domain Eukaryota; kingdom Metazoa; phylum Chordata; class Lepidosauria; order Squamata; family Anniellidae; genus Anniella; species Anniella stebbinsi. Next base: position 68,929,978 of record JARDYH010000002.1, on the reverse strand, counting down.
CCGTCCTCACCTTGAACAGCTGGTGAGTGCTTGCCTACTTTCCTTCATCAGGTGATTAGCATGTGTCTGGGTTTTTTCCCATGAGAAACTGTTGGAAAACCACCACAAGGGATAAGGCACAAATCATATTCAGTGTGCTGAAGAGAAAAATAAGAGACATATTGTTTCTATGGTGGCACATAATAATAATAATAATAATAATAATAATAATAATTATAATAACAATAATAATAATAATAATAATAATATATTTATTACCCGCCTCTCCCAACGGATTGAGGTGGGGAACAGCATCAAACATAAAATACAAAACTGATTAAAACACATAAAACCAATGCATCATTAAAATACCAATAAAACACCAATAAAACACTTTAAAATTCATCTGGGTAGGCCTGCCGGAAGAGATCAGACTTCACGGCTCTCTTAAATTCAAGGACACTGCTAATTTGTCAAATCTCCTCCGGCAGAACATTCCACAATCTGGGAGCGGCAGAAGAGAAGGTCCTCTGGGTAACGATTGTCAGTCTAGTTCTTGTTGGCTGTAGTAAATTCTTCCCAGATGACCTGAGCGTGCGGGGCGGATTATATGGGAGAAGGCGATCCCGTAGGTAACCTGGACCCAAAACATGTAGGGCTTTAAAGGTAATAACCAACCCGGAAACTGATTGGCAGCCAGTGAAGAGATTTTAAAACTGGTGTAATGTGGTCACCCCTAGATATACCAGTGACCAACCTGGCTGCCATATTTTGAACTACTTGAAGTTTCTGGACTAGGCACAGAGGTAGCCCTATGTACAGCACATTGCAGAAGTCAAGCCTCGAAGTTACCAGCGCGTGCACTACTGATTTTAGGTCTTCCAACTCTAGGAAGGGGTGCAGCTGGCGTATCAGCCGAAGCTGATAGTAGGCACTCCTGGCAGTCGCATCTATCTGAGCTGTCATTTGGAGCGACGGATCCAGGAGCACCCCCAAGCTTTCAGGGGGAGTGTAACACCATCCAGAACTGGTTGACACACCTCCAACCCCAGGTTGTGGCCTTTGACAGTAAGCACCTCCGTCTTGCCTGGATTCAGCTTCAGTTTGTTTTTCCTCATCCAGCCCATTACCGCCTCCAAGCATTCATTCAGAGGAGACACACTATCCTTAGCTGACGCTGTTGTCAAAGGCATACAGAAATATATTTGGGTGTCATCAGCATACTGATAGTACCCCGCCCCATGCCTCTGGATGATCTCTCCCAGCGGTTTCATGTAGATGTTAAACAGCATTGGGGAAAGGATGGCACCTTGTGGTACACCACATAGCAGCTCCTTCTTTGAGGAGCAACTATCCCCAAGCATCACCACCTGGAACCTGCCTGAGAGGTAGGACCGGAACCATTGAAGCACAGTACCCGAGTCCCAATCCCCTCAGGCGCTCCAGAAGGATACCATGGTCGATGGTATCGAAAGCCACTGAGAGGTCCAGAAGTATCAACAGGGACACACTCCCCCTGTCAATACTTAAGCGTAGATCATCCACTAAGGCAACCACAGCAGTCTCAACTCCATATCCTGCCCTGAAGCCAGTTTGAAATGGGTCTAGAAAATCTGTATCATCCAAAACTGCTTGCAGTTGGAAGGCAACCGCCCTCTCGATCACCTTGCCCAAAAATGGAAGATTTGATACTGGCCTGTAGTTATTAAAGTCCAGGGGATCCAGGGAGGGCTTTTTAGAAGCGCCCGTACCACCGCTTCTTTTAAACATGATGGAAAACTCCCCTCCCTGAGAGATGTATTAATAATATACTGTAATTGTGATCTAACTGCATCTCCTCCCTGGGCGACCAGCCAAGAAGGACAGGGATCGAGAGGGCAAGTCGTCCTCACTCGTCCAAGCAGCTTGTCCACGTCCTCGGTACTCACCAACTGAAACTGATCCAGTGTAATTCTACTCGCGGAGTTGCTGGACACTCCATTGTCAGCCTCTGCTATAACAACGGTATCTAAGTCGGCTCTTATCTGAGAGATTTTATCTGTGAAATGATTGTTAAAGGCATCACAGCGAACTACCGAAGGCTCTAAAATTGGGTTCAGGGGGGAGGGTGCCCAGGTTAGACCCCTCACCACCCTGAACAGTTCTACTGGACGTGAATTCGCAGATGCAATGCGTGCAGAGAAGAAAGCTTTCTTCGCTGCACGTATTGCCACCCCATAGGAACGAAGATGTTCTCTATGTCATGTCTTATCGGATATAAGTTGAGTTTTCCGCCATCCGCGTTCCAGTCGTCGTCCTTTCCGCTTCAACTCCCTGAGATCTTCTGTATACCAGGGCACCCGATTAGAAGTGGGTCGGAGAAGACATTTGAGGGCGATCGTGTCGATAGCCCTAGTTAGGTCTTGATTCCATGCCTAGAATGCTGATGTAGTTCACATCCAAGAGCTGCTATTTTCATCTGGTAATCCACAAAGGCAAACTGCATAAATTTAATAAACACAGTAATGGATATAAAGGTAATCATTGTTTTATTCCTGGAGCAAAAACCCTCATGACATTTGTTGTAACACTCATCACCCTGCTTAGAAATAATTTCAATTGTAATGTTTAGGGGTATATGTATTGTACACACGTATATTGTAAGTGTATTTTATAAGTGTTCCACAAACAAGGGTACATGCCAGTGATTTTAATATTCCACTGTCATTTAAATGTATGTATTCTATGTTACAAAAATAGGAATATATCTACACTAGGCATTTACTCACAATCTATTAATTTTTGTAAACTGCCCAGAGAGCTTCGGCTATGGGGTGGTATATAAATGTAACAAATAATAATAATAATGTTGGAACTCAACTGGATAGGCGTCCAACCTGTAGGATCAGTATTGCAGCATTCACTGTAATTTTGTCCAAAATAGGAAGGCATATGGTCGCCAAGTTGGATCACATCGTGCCATATTATATTTGATTAAGCAAGGATAAGTTTAAAAAGTAACCTTTTTATTTACAGAATTGCAGTTGCACAAATCCCAAACAACAGTCACCCTGATTCAGCGACCACAGATGTGCAAGCTGAGATCCAAGCAAAGTGGATCTCCAACATTCACATCACGATGAATGCTCTGTCCATGCCATAAATTTGCCACATAGAGTATTCTACAAAACTGACATAAAAAAGATAACCCTTCTTGCATGGAGGTCCATCTATGCTGGAGCCCTGCCCAGCTTTGGTGTTAATGTCTTTAAAAATGTCTTAAAACTACAGAGAGCAGCAAATGACAGAGGACTCCTTTGCATTGATTCTTACAACACCCCACCAGGATGGGATGGGTACAGCCCTGACTTGGATACAATGATTGGTTGTTGTGCACATAAAAAGCATCACTGGGCGAATACTGCTCTTCAAATTCTGAGAAGCACTGTGGGCTTTCCTACACACAGCATTTATTGTGCACTCATCATGTCCTACTCACGGTTGTTTATGGGTTCTTTGGATGGTGCCGTGACCTTCCAATCAGGATTCAGTTTTCAGCTTCCTCAGCCATTGCTGCTAGATACCAATTTCAACTTCAAGATGAAGAGCAAGACCATGGAGGTGTCTACACCAGCTGTTTATTGCAGGATTGTATCGTAATCGATAACAGGCTACATGACATTCACCCGCTCCCACGGTGATCTCAGGTCTATCTCTCTGTTATTCCGGAATATCACTGACTGCTTTTGTCACAGTTTTTCCGGCTCTCTCGCTACAATCCTGAAGTCCGCAGCTGGTGTGGCTCCCCCTTCGTGAAGCTGTTGCTGTTTGCTGGGAGTTCCTGGCTCAGCGAACAGCCAAACAGCTGCCAGGGGTGTATGCAGTGGTTTCAGAGGTGTGTGGGAATGGACCTGGCTGCTATTTTCGCCACATGATTTCAATGTGTATTGGCATGCTTTGGTGCTGAGTGTATTTTTTTTTAATACAAACATATCTGTGCGCAGCATCACATATTTGTTGGACTTCCTATCCACCCCATGTGTTGCTGTGCATTTGCGTCCGTGCGCATCTCTCATGAGTATAAAAATCAGCCCCACAGCTGCATTATCTGCATAGCCCCACCCGCTTCTGCCAACCGACATGCAAAAGCGCCATCATGGAGCACACATCCTCCTGCAACAGCATTGTGGTAAACTTTGCTCATCCGCGCCCCATCAGTGCCGAAAACTCACCCCCCCCCCATTGTTGCAAAAGGGCTGTAGGTTTAGAAAAGACCCATGACTTCTCAACTAATGGCAAAACTCTAGTACCAATGCAGACTTCCTGTAACTGATTCTGCATCTATTTTGGAACCTAGTAACTACCTGGAAGTTAATCCCGGCCCTGCATAACTATTAAAATCACCTTTCTTCCCTGCTTGTGAGCATCTAGAGGTGTCTGTCTGACTGTTGTTGGAAATACAATATAGCGTTTCCGAACCTGGTGCCCTCCAGATATGTTGGACTACAGTTCCTACCATCCCAGCCACCATGGCCATGCTGGATAGGGATGATAGGAGTTATACTCCAACACATCTGGAGGGACCAGGTTGGGGAAAGTTGGACTAGATGGATTTTTGGTCTGATCCAAGGCAATTATTCTGCTCTTACTTAGCTTTGCATTCTAGGATGTAACAGGATGTTGAAATATCAGGATGTATCTCCAACATTTATATTTTTAAGTTTGTGCTTATTGCAATATTCTGTTGTACGCAGTGAGTTGCAAATCATCTTTGGTTCTCAAATTTCTTGGGCCCAAAGATGTCCCTGCTGCATGGATTTCTTGTTTGCTACCTGGATCTTGTATGCTTCTCTACAACCATGATGTCCTTCCACTATTTCCCTTCATGCTTTTGAGCAAGAATACCAAACGGCCTTTCTAAAATATTACTCCATGTAAAGCGCTGTCCAAGGCAAACTCTTTGTCAGATGTTAAGTGTATCATAGACAATTCACAAGACCAGCAGGCCTTGTGAATTGTGAGTTGAAAGATTGGGAATTGTTGTGAGAAAGTCTGTGTCTTTGTAAGCTTATTATCTGTTGCTGTTTCTCATGGGAGGTTTGCTAGCCCAGGCCTTGAGCTGGTGAGTTTCCTTGAGAACAAAAGAATGTTTGGAAAAGGTGGGGGCAATCTTGCAAGTTGTCTCTCACATAGTGTCGTCATCAAGAGGAGGTTGAACTGTGTTGTTCTGTGGGCACATAAGTTTGGGTTACAGGACTGAGGTCCTGTCTGTCAAGTGGCTTGGAATAGCTAGCCTCCAGGCTATAAGCAGAACGAGCAAAGGGGAGGACCTTTGCTAGGGATCATCAGTTCTATGCTTGCCATGAAACTCCTCGTGTTTGGGATTCTATCTGTTTGGAGATGTTGGATGCACTCTATACATGCTCTGTTGCTATTTAGATTTGGAATTTCTAAAGACTGTGCTATAGAAAGTGCTCTGAGGCTTTTCATAGATTTAGACTTGCAGTTACTGTTCTAGATCATGTTCTATGGCCTGAGAGAGAGCTTTCCCTGCATGGAGCCAAAGTACGGGCACAGGGGAAGTTTTCTAGGTCGACCGTTGCTGTTCTGGATTGTGTGTTGTGTGTGACCTGAGAGAGAGCCTCCTCTCAAAGCCTTTGCTACAAGCAGAGGGGTTCCTGGGTCGAAGTTCGTTTCCCTAGCATCTTGCTTACTTGGATCAACTCAGTGCTTACTGGCAGACTGAGTGTGGTTTGTACAAGATGTATACTGTCTCTGCCGGTCTTCAGGCACCCCTGTACTGAAGCTGTCCCTGGGGTTGTGGGCCTGTTCAGGCCGTCCCTGTTCATAACTTTTGAGCCATACAGTTCTCTAATTTAAAGGCCTGCTGGACCAACTCACTTTGTCCAATATGAGAAGAGACAGATATCAGAGGCAGACTTTGTCACCTATGGCAAATAGTTACCAGTTTCTATCCAATAAAAGCAACAGTAATCCTGTTAAGGTAGAGAGTACTGCACAGATGTCAAACCTCATTGCATTACTCACCTTGATCTATTTATTATTTTATGTGAAACTGATTATATAATATATATTACAAAGGATATGTTTTTGCATTCAAATTCAGGGTATATGGGGAAGCCACTGTAGACAGTGCGTCTTTCCCTGGCCTCGGAAGAAATCAAGAAAACAATATCCTGTTTTCTGGAATATTTACGCACACTTCTGTTGATATCTGGGTTTTATATTGCAAAAAAAAAATCTCTTCAAAATGATGGATGGAGTTATTTTTGCCTATATTGAAATGCAGTAATATTCTGAAGCCTTTGCATAAAGGTACATTCAAAATACAAAAATCAAATTTCCATTAGTGGTTGAATTTCCTAGTCAATACCATTGATTATTTTTCTCTGTGCACATGCTATATATTCACAGAAAAGAAAATTCAATGTGCATGTAGTCATTATGTGATTCAAACTAGTGCATTGAAAAACATTTTAAGTGAGTGTTCTGCAAACATAACCCCCTAGAAACTTGTTCTGTGGAAGCCCTATTGAAAAGTGGAAATGGATGTATCTTGACTAAACTGAAGTGAAGAAAACATAAGAGTTATTATTTATTTTTAAAAAGTCTGGGAAAGCTGTAGAATATAAATGAACAGTTTTTTTGGTTTTTGATCTCCCTACTCTACTCTGATGGGAGTTACAGTCCATCAGCATCATCTGAAGGACCACACATTTCTCACCCCCTGGTTTACATAAATATGTGAAATTCATTGTAGGACTTTCCCCCCCCCCCCAAATATGCACAGGATTGTGCCCTAAATAGTTCTTCTTTCTTCCAATTCTCATTATATTTCTGCATACATTATGCTAGTCCTTTTCCAGCTTCACTGGCTGCCAGTCCAGGTCTGGGCTGGATTCAAAGTGCTGGTATTAACATTTAAAGCCCTAAACGGCTTGGGGCCAGGTTATCTGAAGGAATGCCTCCTCCCATATGTACCTGCCTGGACCCTAAGATCATCTTCAGGGGTCCTTCTCCATGAGCCCCTACCAAAGGAAGTGAGGCAAGTGGCTACCAGGAGAAGGGCCTTCTCTGCTGTGGCACCCCGGCTTTGGAATGAGCTCCCTAGAGAAGTTTGTCTGGCACCTGTGTTATACTCTTTTTGACGCCAGGTGAAGATCTTTTTATTTTCCCAGTATTATAACAGTTTATCATCTTAGTCTTTTAATTTTGCTGTTTTAAATCTGTATTTTAAATGTGTATAAGTCTCTGCATTGCTGCTCGGTTTTATGCTGGTTGTGCTTTTATATTGTACTTTTATATTGTGTTTTTATACTGTTGTTTGTTTTATACTTTGAATTGTATTTGATGTTTTAACTTTTGTGAACCGCCCAGAGAGCTTCGGTTATTGGGCAGTATAGAAATGCAATAAATAAATATATAAATTTAGTGTTGGTTTTGAGTTTTTTTGTTTTAGCCTTTCTTGGAATGGAGCTTCTCTCACCGCATTCCTTCTTATCCTCCATAACTCAGAAAAAAGCACTGAGTATGAGAGGCAGAGGTGACTCAGTCAGTGAGCTGAGAAGTTAGTAGGAAAGAACAACTAGAAGGTCTGAGCACATAAGACTAATTCTGGCCCTCTTGCATTGGCTACCTGTGCGCTTCTGAGCCCGATTCAAGATGCTGGTTTTAACCTATAAAGCCTTACACTACTCAGGACCACAATACCTGATGGTACGAATCTCCAAACCTGAACATACCAAGACACTACAATCAACAAATGTCCCCCCACCGAATACCACCTCCGAGGACAGCTCGGCAACAAGGGAGAGGGCCTTTCAAGTGGTGGCCCCCCAGTTGTGGAATAAGCTCCCTATTCAGGCCACCAGGCACCAAGGCTGCCTCTACACGAGAGGTTTAAAGCTCTTTCAAGTCTCATTAAATTTTTTACCTCTACATGAGCGGAGCGCAAATCGGGAGTTGAGGCGCGTTATCTATCCGATTACGCGCATTATCGAATGCGCGTTAAATAGCGAGTTTTATTTTGCTGCGGCCGTTAAAGTGCATTTTGACTATGTGAACAAGCGATTCTCCGCATTAACTATTTCTAAAGCACATTTCAAACAACCGGTAAGGCCACCAGTTGTGCGCTCAATTACCTCCTGTGTACAGTCATTTACCATAAAGCGCTTCCGAGAAGATGCGCATAATCGGAGAACCAGGCATCAAACCGAATTCTTGTAGAGGGGGTCCAACACTGTTATATTTTTGGCACCATGTTAAGACTGCCCTCTGCTCCCAAGCATGTAATGGCATATGATGGGGCATTTATGCTAGCCATCTAAACAGATCTAGGTCCTGTTCAGAACCCTTATTCACCATGGTTAAAGCCGTGATTTAAGGTGTCTTATGAACAGGGCCCTAGTATTTTAGTGAAACTGTTTTTAGTTGTCTAAATTGTTTTACATTTTGTATATTTATATTTTAATGCTGTATTTTATTATCTTATAAATTGTTGTAAACCGCCCAGAAAGCTTCGGCTGTTGAGCGGAATAATAATAATAATAATAATAATAATAATAATAATACAACTTCTCAGTGACTGCTCCAAGGCTAGACAGGCTCCCTCCTTGATATGTTTTCGGAGGCAGGCAAAAATGTTCTTATTCCGGCAGGCCTTTGGTGAATAATGTGGACCTCCATCTATGTTTAAGATTTTAAACATTTAATATGTATTTTAAATGTTGAAATGTTTTAATATTGAAACCTATTTAATTATATTTTTAATTTTTGTATATTTCTATTCATAGCTTTTAAGTTAGGCTGACCAGATAAAATCCAGGTCAGGGCTCATGTAACTTTAACAGTTGTAGAGAAAAGGGAATTTCAGCCAGTGTCATTTGTACGGAATTAGTTCCTGGTGAAATTCCCTCTTCATCACAACAGTTAAAGGTGCAGGCACTATACTAGAGTGACTATATACAAAAGAAGGCAGGGCCCCTGCAGCTTTAACTGTTGTGATGAAGAGGGAATTTCACCAGGAACTAATTGCATACAAATGACACTGGCTGAAATTCCCTTTTCTCTACAACTGTTGACGTTACATGAGCCCTGACCTGGATTTTAACTGGTCACCCTATTTTAAGTGTATATGTTTTAACTTTGTAAAGCCGCCTTGAGGCCCAGTATTGGGCAAAAGGCGGGATAAAAATAAAGATAACAACAACAATAACAACAACAACAACAACAACAATCCCTTCTTGGTCTTCACTAAGCTCCTCCTGGTCAGGCCATTCAGAATGACCAATAATAGGTCTTGAACACACCATTAAACATTTCCTAGCATCTGCAAACAAAAGCAAGACAATGCAACATTTTCTGGCAGAGGAGGCTGAACAGACCATCCTACAGGTTGCAAAGTACAGTTAACTCTTCCAGGACACAGGGCACTGGCTTTGACTCCATTAAGTGGGTTGATTGCAGGAGGAAAGTGTTCAAAGGCTCCTTGATGCATTGATGTGGAATGTGATGTGTGTGTGTGAAAATGGTAATTATTGGTAGGGTATTTTTAAGGCTATATCTTCTGAGGGTAGTTTTAGACAATCAGTAGATCAGCACATATTCCAGTAGACCTACTGAGATCTCAGTAGACCTGCAAAACTGCAGCCAACAGAATTCTCCTTTGCAACTCTTAAAGGCGCAGCAACCCCTCCTAGGCTGACCATATGAAAAGGAGGACAGGGCTCCTGTAACTTTAACAGTTGTAGAGAAAAGGGAATTTCAGCCAGTGTCATTTGTATGCATTTAGTTCTTGGTGAAATTCCCTCTTCATCACAACAGTTAAAGTTGCAGGCACTATACTAGAGTGATCATATACAAAAGAAGGCAGGGACCATGCAACTTAAACTGTTGTGATGAAGAGGGAATTTCACCAGGAACTAATGCATACAAATGACACTGGCTGAAATTCCCTTTTCTCTACAACTGTTAAAGTTACAGGAGCCCTGTCCTCCTTTTCATATGGTCAGCCTAACTCCTCCCCACCTCTTTCAGGGTTTAGATTGTAATGTGGTGCTTTGGGCCCTTGTCTTACAGGCCTCAGCCTTCCAAATTTCTCCTGCCAATAATTCATAGCTCTTCCTGTCCTTAGGCCCTAGGTGAAGTTTTGGGTTTTGCTGTGGCGTTTCTTCTTCATCAGAACTATAGGTTGTATCCAGATTGCGTTAGATGAACTTAGGCCCCACTGAAATAAAGGGGACAACTTAATCAAGTCTTAACTTTAGTCCCAATCAATTTCAATAGGAACAAAGTTCAACTAACTTAGTCTAGCTCCAACCCTATGTCTGTACCATCCGTTGTTTACTTAGGGAGCTGCTCTTCAACATACTATTTTATCCCACCTTGTTTAGCCACTCCTATCTTTTGATAGCACATAGCTCTTCCTGACCTTAAGCAGAATGAAGTTTCTTCAGAGTCCACATTTGCCCCAGTTCCCCGATTCTTCTGCCCTTTTCCTCAACCCTCCATCTGCCATTTCCTCAGATCCTTTTATCAGTTCATTGTCTTATCTACACTCTTCTTTTAATGGCCATAGCAAGTGTAATTTCTGAGTCTTCTTTCCAGTTCCCAGCATGCCTCACAAATGACTCTTGTCCTTAAGCCTTGCGTAAAGTTTAATTCCTGCCTTACCAACAACTTTCCCTTCTCTCACACAAGCTAGTCTACAAACATTCTGATTCCTTTCTTGCCTGAGCAATTAGAAGTTTGTGAACATTGTATGCCATCACACCAGCTTTCCCAGTCAAATGGGAAAGCTGGTGTACAGTACAATATACAATACAAAAATGCTATACAATACAGATTGTAATATAGGGAGTATACCTTATACTCTTCAATGATATTCAAAACGATGGAAAACATGGAAGAAAATATTAATAAAGTATTGATATCTGTTTCAGTTATCTGCAGTTCCTTATAGTTAAAAAGAATATTTTTGCTCCTAAAAGAAAATGCATGTCAGTGTCAAAATACTGTATGAATAGATATATGAAGAGGTACAAAATGTAGTGCTTACCTGAAACAAAAGTGTTTTGATAAATGCATTGTCCCAGTGCTTTCTCTTTCATATAAGTCGGTGCAACAAGCCATTCTTGGAGTAATGCTTCCCTTGTGTGCCACCTCCTCCACTAGAAGCCTGATGTCTCATTCAGTGCGCTCAAACATCAGGAGTCCCACCCACTGCATGCTCTTGGCATCCTATCCTTCTTGGCAACCATGGTAGCATGTTTGTTCTGGCTCTCTCTTTTCACTTTCATCTTCCCTGCCAGAAAATCACCCTTCCTTGTGGAAAGCCTCAACAGGAATAATAAGGAAAATCACACCAGGAAAACTGTCTAAAGAAGGTTTTTATTTTGTCATTACGATCAGGACTGGCCCAAGATGCCTGAGGTGGAACAGAACATGGCAACCCCGTCTCCCAAGTTGTGGTGCATAGTACCCTCTGCCGAAGAGGTCTACACACAGTTACCTGACAGTAAGAGCCAAACTACATGTAATCCCCCCTTTCCCTTTCCTTTTTTTTTTTTTAAGTGGGGGTGGGGACATTGGTTTTGTTTTTTGTGCAGCTTGTGGGGGGCTGATTCTTATTGGGAATGCATACCTCCACATGGGGAGGTGAAGCTTAATATTTCCTTCCCCTGCTGTAGTGGTGGCAATAATCTCTCTCTCTCTCTCTCTCTCTCTCTCACACACACACACACACACACACACACACACACAGAGGTGTGTGCACAAGGTGTGCTAGGTGTGCCCAGGCACACCCTAATTTCCCTAATTTCCCAGGGCACCTCTGCTTTCTTGCCCCCTCCCGCTTGAATTAGGGCTTTTAAAACGATGGGAAAGCCTCCAGAAAGCCGCCATTAGCATCCCTGGGGGACCTATGCAATTTCCAGAGGCCTTAGGCCCCGATTGGAGCAGTGGAGGGGTGAGAAAGCATGCTTTCCCCTCCTCTGCTCCAATCAGGGCCTTTAAGGTGCATACCCTAATGAAATGAGCTGTGCATACCTATGTGCGCGCTCACACACACACCAGTTACAGGACTTAGAAGAAAAGCACCCATTGGCACCAATAGATATTTTTTATTCTAAACACCACAGCTGGAGAATTGGGACAGTAACTGAGACAATAATGGCTAGGGAAGGGAGCATTAAACATTTCCACATGGGGAAAACTGGAACTCCCCAACCTGTAAAAATAAAAACAAGAAGAAGGAAAGGAAAGGAAAGGAAAGAGGGAAAATGGTGACCAGTAGTTTGGCTTTAAGTTCCATTGAATCAGTGGGGCTTACATGTATAGGATTGCACTGTGAATTGTCAATGAAATATTTCTTGCCACATGGAACCAATAATATTTTTATAATACATTTTGGAGCAGAAAATATCTTGTCGAACAAGGCAATGTGTAGAGGCCAATGCAAGTTTCAGGAAAATATGTTATTGGGATGATTTTTATCTTAATCCAATTTCTCTATGTGGGGCAGAATATAACTAGCTATAGTAATAATAATAATGAATGCTGTTGGCCTATGTTTAACAATTCAGCATCAATTCAAAATAATGGCTACAGTTTGGCACTTGATAAATGGGTTCTTTAAAAAAAAAGAATGTGTTGACACAGATGAGTGCCTTTATTTGAGACAAAAAATATGAATCGTGAAATCTTTCAAATAAAATTACTTCACAACATGAAATTAATGGCATTTCCCCAATGTTATTAGACTCCCACACAAATATTTACAAGAAGGGCAGTAAAAATTAACTAATTTCTTGATTATGTTATTAATTTACTAGGGAAGCGCTAATTATATATTTGTGTGTTGGTTGTGGGAATCTTAATAATATGGAACAATTAACAGTGGCAGCTTAAAACCTGATTACCAAAGGCCTGATGAGTTTCCCGAGATAAATGAGAGCTGTATTGACCAAAAACAATAACATATTTATTTTTAATTGTAATTTTATTCAGGAATGCTATACCAGCATATTTTAACTTAACGCTCTTACTGCCAGTAACAAAGGAGAGGCATTTCAATATTTTAGAATGGGAAGGGGAACTGCACAGGAAATGGGGGAGAGCCAGTGGATGGAGCAAGGGAAAAGGACTGTGCCTGTGGCTATCTGGGGTTCTGCAACTCTGCTTTCGGTGAAATTCTGGTTCTGAGTACAGGAGTCCCAGTGTGTCCTGATGGCTCTTTTGTAGAGCTGTGCAGCTCACAGAAACAGTGTGGGGAAACAAGTTTCTTGGAACTGAACAGGAAGCATGGAGGTTTGTAAAGTGGTAGGGAAAAGAGTATACACCACCCAATGGGGGGTGGGGAGCAGGAAAAATATGCCCCAGCATGCATAGAGCTCATTTGCATGTGGAGCAGAGTTGTGCATATGCCCCTCCGGGACTGTTAAGATAAGTTAAGAGACAAAAGGGATGGTTGGGACCCTTGTGTTTCCAGCTCTGTCAGCCATCCACACTATGGGTGCCTACTGGATGCTGGCTCACCCAGAGTGCTAAGGACCCTTGGAGAACAGGGGTCAGGACTCCCTTTGTGAAAAGAAGAAGAACTGGACTTGACTTGTCTTTTGCTGGAAGTGGTTTCTGGCTAAATGGACAAAGAGCTGAGCTGATTCTGTTACCTGTTGGAGAGTACTCCTTGGATGAAGAGAACACAGAAGAGCCAACCTAACTCCATATTCAATCCTTCAACAGATAATTGCTAAGTCTATCTCAAACCCTCCTAAACTGAATCATTTTCCACTGAAGTCACTATTTGGAAGTGAGGTGCTACACTACTCCAGTGGAACTACCTTGGCAATTGCCCTTGGATTGGAACTCTTCATCACAGCGTACCCCAGTTCTTCGCTGGTAGAGATCCTCATTACAATACTAGGGTGACCAACTGTCAGGATTTTCCCGGATTTGTCCTGGTTTTTGTTCTGTCCTGGGTGTCAGGGGGGAATCTTCTGTAATTTTCTGTAATGTCAGGGAATGACACGTTTTCCCCTTTAAGGCCGCCATTAGCGTGGTGGGGGGAATGATGGACTTTCCGGAGGTGCGTCATTCCCCCACTGCTCCAATCAGGGCCTTAAAGAGGAACGCGTGTCATTCCCGGACGTTATAGAAAAGGCTCTAATTGGAGCAGTAGAGGGGAGGGGAAAGGGAGGACATGTTTTCCAGGACTTCTGGAAAGCACGTCATTCTCACCGCCACGCGGATGGCAGCTGGTATCCGGAAAACACGCTTTCCAGCTCTCCCACACACACACACACACTAGACCTCCTCCCAGTTGTCCTCTCTTTTGGTTTCCCAAATATGGTCACTCTACAATACACCAGTTTCTGTTGAGCCCCTTATTGCAATGCTTCCCAGTTCTTGTTGCTGTTACCTGCCAGTCTAGCTTGTTGCAGCACTCCCTTGTTGCATTGGCCAGGTCATTGAACTAACTGTGAGTACAGCCAAAGGACCTGGAATTCCATTGGCCTACCTAGACCATGGTATTTTACCTAAAGATTGTTGTTTTCTATTGCTAAATTGGAATAAACATGAGTACTTATACCTCAGGTGTGTGAGTGAGGTTGCTGTTCAGACAGTCCTAAATTGGTGTCCCAGGTTTCGTGGGTGGGGGGGTTGAGCCAGAGATCCATAAGGGAAGAACAGGTTACAGGTTGTGTCAGTCCAGCTCTTTTAGGGAAAGATATTGCTGTGCTTCATCTGAAATGAAATTGGAATAGTACTCATAAAATCTGCAGCTTTCTTTCAAGGAAATGCAGTCCTGCTGTCCAGTTTTGATTGGCATATGTCTAAACTCCCAAGGACTGTCTTGACGGCACCACATTGGCACCACTAAATGTTTTCCAGCCTAGAAGAGAGTGAAGAGAAGGTGAGAAAGGTGGTTTGTATCATCTTTCTGCTCTATATAGTCTGCACTGAGTTTGGGTCACCTGAAACCTCTGTGCTTGACATGACTTTGCTATCATGAGCATCTTGTGGAGACTGCTTGAATACATTGACAGGTATTTTGTATCTCTGTGCTAGAATATCTCTCCAGGACAAAGTTCTCTTCACATCCAGCCAGGGCTTACTAGCAGGAAACGCAAACATAGTTTTTAGTCCCATCAATGCCTGCTATTACGGCAGCTAATTCTGCCAGTAAATGGGCACATTCTCTGTTTAGTGCTGGCATTTCATTCCCCTTGTTTTTCTACATTTTTGTTTATTATGACCTTCTCGATTGCATGATTTTTTGTGGAGGAAATATTTTCAGTATTTTAGGAGAGATACTGGGTGAAATTACCAGTGGTGGGGTTATACTGTGGGTGGTGGTGGTGGGATTTATTTTTTTGCCCTGTGGACAGACTTAAGAATGAAGGTACAAAGCACAGCCTTCATTCCAAACAGCCATGACACTGCCACATGATGATGTCTGAAGCCAAATCAGAATGAAGGCAATGCTTCCTTCATTCACTTTGGTGGCTTACAATTAACACAAAAAAGGGGCCACATCCTATCAGTGTAGGATGGGATTGCTTCTGCTGACAAAAAACATGAAGCAAATAAGTTAATTGTTGGGACGTTTGGGGAAATCTTTTGCCCTGGCTGAGGCAGAGCTCCCCTTTTCAAGGCCAAAATGTTGTAAAATAATTTTTGTTCACCTCTTTGATGTTCCAGGATCCTTTTCCCATGGGGAGCTTGCACAGATTTTTTTAAAAAGTTTCCCCACTATAGACATTTACCATAATGAGGTGTCCAGAGGAGCTGCACAACCTCAAGGGTGGGGCTAAGCATGCAGCTGTACCTGTGTTGGCTGTTGCAGTGAGTCATACTTGAATAGTGCTAGAGTAAGGCTGCACTTACTGGACCTAGGTCCAATTTAATTCAATGGGACTTACTTCTCAACAGATATGTATAGGATTTAACTGTAAGTACTGTATTTCTACCATAGGAAACCAAATGATAGTTGTTTAAACAGATTAGTAGGAAGGTGTTGGAGTATTTCACTAATGGCAGATAGAAAAAAATGTTATCCATTCCAAGATCAGGCTAGACAGTTAAATACTTTTTTAAAAAAAATGGTTGATGTTATAATAGATCACTATTGCTGCTTTCTTTCTACCTCAATTTTTAAGTTTTGCTAAACCAAATTGCAATTTCAGTACTTGAACTACATAGTATCACATACCAGGTGTAATCTGGTTCCATTAAAACCTTTTATGGGGGTGCCGTTTATTTTAGTTCAGCCTTTTAAAAGTTCCATTGACAAGCTTTAGTGTTTTTATAAAATGATTGTGGTTTTATTTTGCAGACACATTGGTAGACAGAACAACATGCCAATCACAGTAATCAGGCAGAATCTGTCTTCCTACACAAAACTTTTGATAACTAATGCATATGCAATTGATCCCTTTTAGATAAATATAATTATATTTCTCTCAGAACTATTGCAAAGGAAAATGGTGTCTAGTTGGAAGTGAAACCATGTCTAGTCAGACAGCAAACTGACTAAAAACTGCTCCTCTATCAGCAGAGCAATTTTTTTGTTCGTGAATAAACTTGACACCTCTCCCAGAAATGTACTTACTTAGATTTTAAGCCCAGAATATTCATGATCTAAGAATATTTTCCTTTAAATACAAGTCTCTGCCTTATAACATTTTTTAATGTGGAGCAACTGGAAAGTTTATAGTGCTTCTGTATTCATGTAGTAGGTTTGATGCAGCTTTGTTCTGGATCAACTGCCCTGATGGAACTGAACTTCCCTGCCCCCTTCTTTCTGTGGCAGCCCCTCCAGCTCTTGAAAATGCTATACAGACAGTCAGGAGACCCTGCTGGATGGGGTGATCTGTGGTGTGGGGGCAGATGTAAGTGGAGCCCATTAAGCAAAAGGTCTCTTCTTCTTGCAGAAAACAGATCCTGGATCCAACCCAGATTGCTTTCCCCTCGCCAAGAAGTAGCTGTGGACTGTACCCATCAATTTGCTTAGAACAACAGAGTTCCAGGTAGGCTTGAACAGTAGCACCTCCCTTTGTAGAAGTTCACAGTCACTGCCCGTCGATCTGCCAGTGCTACTGCATCTTACACATGGTGTTGACACATAACATGGGAAGTGACAATAACTGTGAGGAGGAATTGATTTCATGCAGGACAGGGAAGGGGAAATGTTCATTTTGCTCAAGATCCCTGAAAAAATGGAACCAGCACTGCTTGGACTTTAAGTGTTTGTGCAGTGTGCAAGAATACTTTTGTAGACAACCAGGTGGAATTGTGGGGCAAGAGTTTTCAAATCAGGCCAAAATGGCAAAGAGGAGGCAGTCTGAAATATGATTGCTTTTCTGTACACTAGGTTTGTAACGTTTCATAAGGGTAATGAAAACTCTTTGGGCCACATGAAGCACTCCCTTTAACGATATATACCCGAGGTTTTTTAAAATTCACTTCAGCAATATACAACGGTTTTTACTTTTAATAAATCATTTTAAGTAAAATAATGTGTCCTTCCTTACCGTTTATGATTCGTGGAGGCAGTGCTTCGTTGACCGGCGCCCAAATGCTTAGCAGTTGATTGGTGGGGAATAAAGAGGAAGTGGGTGAGTGAACTACAATACCCACAATGCCTAGCCCTATACTCATTGAAAGCTAGTGAATGAAAGGAGAACTAAGGAGGAAGTGGGTGACTGAACTACAACTCCCACAATTCTTTGCCCTAAACTCATTGTAAAAACGAAAGAGAAAGAGACGGACAGAAGAGTGTGTGAGACCTCACACACCGCTTTGAAGACTGAAGATTTTTTCTCCTGTAACGTGAGTACTCGTTAATGTGGCCTAAGACGTTTTAGAACGCACCTATTTGGAACGTTTTAAAATACAATTTTAAAAGTCATACCCTAAGAGTATGACTTTTAAAATAAGGGGTTGGAAAGACTGCAGAAAATAAAATAAACCACCAGGGTCTTTAAAACTGGCCCAAAGGTACTCTCACCAAATAATGAGTAATATCAGAGAATGGATGATATTTCTCAGTCAGGCACTGAGGAAAACTAAAGGTGATTGATTTGACAACTCCGGAGTTTTGAGGGTCTCTGCTCATTCAGAGGTGACAAGATTCTCACTTTCCAAAATCACCTATGATAAATTCCCTAATGATCACAGTGATCACAGCATCTTGTTCTGCAGGTGGCATTTTCACAACAAAACTTGATAATAGTTCTTATCCCTCAACTGATACCTTGTGAAATCATCTTTGTAAAATAATAAAAAACTGCTATAAAACTGTGACAAATGAAAGTATTTTCCTGAAACCTTAATCTCTCTTAAGATACTGAGGTAATCACTCTCAGAGGATGTCAGTAACACTTTGAAATTTGGGGTTTCACCCAGAAAAGTTAAATTTCAGAATATAGATAAAGTACCGGTCTTCCCATTATAATACAGGGTGCATATACATGAAATGTGTATATCTGCCTGTGTTGCATCAATCAATATTTTGGCTAATTCCATTATAGTTAAGTGTCCTTCCCTCTCCTTTATGGTGTTTTCTTCCTCAACAAAATATACTTTTATAAACCATAGGATTGCACTACACTGGAAATTACAGTGAAACAACTTCTCATACTGCCATACAAATAAATGGAAGATGATCGACCCATATAGATAGGCTTCCTAACAAGTGAAGAAAATATATTCTTTCTCACCTTCTCCCAATATAACTGGAGCCAAAACAATACTCTAAATGAGCCCAAAGCACATTAAAATGAAGTTTAGGACAACAGTGTCAAAATATGGCAACTACAGAGTGAATTGCATGCAGGAGCCCCTTCAGATAATCCAGTTCCCCTTTCAGGGGCTCAGGGGGCACCCCCACCTGCCAAAGCCTCAGGTATGGGAATAGGGTCCATGACACAGATGGCTAAAGAAAGAAGGCTGAATGGGGAGACATAGTGGTCATAATCACGGCAGCAGACAGTTGGGTTGAGCCTCTGCATGACCAACTCCACACTGCTTGTATTGGCCTACTCATAAGCAAAACAGGGGGGCAGAGGAAAGGAGAAAAGAGCTCTGGAGGGTGTCTATGCAGCCTATTTATCCCATCATGGCTGTGCATTGGCGGTGCATTGTTTATATGATGTAGCTGCCAACTCGCAGCCATGTCAGGCTTTTACCCCCGAAACTTCACTTTTTTGCGGTGTGGTTTTACCATGATTTTTGTTGTTTTGTTGCTTCAAGATCACCATGTTGTTTTTCTGTTTGACGGTGGTGGCCTCAGTTTGGGGTAAGTCCAGTGGGTGTTGCTGGAGGTATATCCAAGCATAATTGTGATTTTTCCCCAATCCAGGGTAAACCTGAGAATTCAGGGCAGGGGATGCGCTTGATGAGCTGAATTGCCACCGACGCTGTGGTTTTCCACCCAGATAGCCCACGCTCTGTCCTGTGGTCTATATTTATCAGTCCTGCTTCACAGAATCAGCTTTTAAGGGAATCAGCTGCAAAGCCACATTGTATAGGCACGCTCTGGTTCTCTCTGTTCAGGAACAGAATCAGGAGCTAATGAGGACAAGGAACAGTGCTGAGATGAGGGTGGGGGAATAAGACTCATCCAACACCCTTTCTCACACCCTTGTATTTCCACTATTCAGACTCTTTGACTGTTTAGATAGTTTTTGGGTACAATGTTGTATTTTTCTCTTGTTTTTAAATTTTTTTAACTGTTGTGATTTTTATGTTTTATATTGTTGTTGTTCCCCGCCTCGATCCGGAGGGAGAGGCGGGCTACAAATAAATATTATTATTATTATTATTATTATTATTATAATCTCAGTTCACCTGGGACATCATTCAGGACAGACTATTGTGCCTCAGTGTCCCCATGGACAAATTGAAAGCATGCTAGAACACACCTCAGCTGCCCTTCAGCTGCACATTGCAGAGGAAGATAAATAGCAGTGGATAACCTGTCTTGCAGTGAAACATCTTCACCATTACTGACCTTTTCGCTGAGAGGACCCCAACCTCGGATGTGACCACAGTTCTTGGGAACACCATTGAAAATCAATGATGTGAATCACTAGTATCCTGTAATATTAATTTCAGTCCATTGTTTCTTTAATGGGTCAGAATCAATATTGGCAAACAATAATAACAAAAAGCCTTTACCTGATGATTTGTGCTCCTTGCTATCGTCGTACAAGCAATACTTGTTCCAAGTCCTTCTTCCAAGTTCTCTATTAAAAGAATTACATGACAAAATGGAGCAATCAAGAAGAAAGCCATAATTTAGATTTCCCATTTATGGCTGCAAGAAGGGACATTAAGAGTGAAATGTGTACAATACTACAAAATAAATACATACATCAATCCAAACATTATGTGATGACACATATATGCACGGGATGATAGAATGTCTAAAACCATCAGTATTGCTTTTTACTTCCATGTGACAAGTTTGAAATCAGCAAGCCAAAAGCAAATTGACTGAGTTTATCAAAAATGTAGTGTGTGTGCATGTGTGTATATACCCATATTAAATTGACATAAAATATTCTAAACTTTTGCAGTTCATATATTCACATTTACCAAAATTCATTGCATTAATACTGCCCTCTTCTGGATCGTAAGGCAGATGGCAGAGGCCTAATAATATTAATGTGGTGTTGCACCTTTTATGACTCCGTTATTAGTGCATGGTATAAAACCTATATTATAGATGATGTGTACATGATATTGGGGAAAGAATAAAATTTGTGGGATGTTGGGAAGTATTTCCCGATTTATGTAAAGTTGTAAAAGAACAGGAGCTTTGTTTAAAACATTTCCAAAGGTATGGGAATGGTGTTTTGTGGATATTTATTGCTCAGACCAGTCTCCCCCAACCTGGCGTCCTCCAGCTGTTTTGGACTACAAGTCCCAGCATTCCCAACCATTGGCCGTGCTAGCTGGGGGTGATGGGAGTTGAAGTCCAAAATATATGGAGGATACCAGATTGAGGAAGACTGACTTTAATAGTTTGTTTCTCGTTCTCAACAAAATGAAATACGACTGTAAACAAGGTATGAGGAGAGAATTGCTTTCATCTTGAATTTAAAGTTAATGCTTTGGGACATTTTAATGCTGTAAATGTACTATGAGGCCCATAGTTTGTGTAGCAACAGAGCTGTGTTTCAGAACAGTGTTAGAATTACTGGGCTAATTTTATATAATTCTTTGAAGTACAGAGGGGTGGACAACACGTGGCTCATGGGCTTCTTGTGGCCCCCATTGCCCCAGTATTCCTCCTGTCCTGTGGCAGGCAGGGAAAAACTGTGTTTTACCGCTACAGAAATAGGTCTAACTTAGCTTGTTCTCAGGCTAAATTACGCCTCCATAGTGATTTTACATCATATTTTGGTGACAAACCATCTCCCCCCCCCCACACACACACACACAAATTGAAGAAGAGTTATACACTGGAACTTTATTTTTACAGAATTAAAAAAAACACTTTTGTATAGTGTAAAACATTATGTAAAATTTAGTGATCAGTACTTTTAAACCTGGGAATGTGATCCCTTAATTTTAGTCACTTTGAAAGCCAGCACCTGAGGTATGTAAAGCATTCTCAAAGGAATATTCATTTTTTTAAAAAGACATAAAGGCAAAATTACAAAGTCCAGACACAAATAACTTTATTTTATAAGAAAGAGTCTAAGAAATTTACTATAGC
This sequence comes from Anniella stebbinsi, assembly GCA_029215795.1. Taxonomy (NCBI): domain Eukaryota; kingdom Metazoa; phylum Chordata; class Lepidosauria; order Squamata; family Anniellidae; genus Anniella; species Anniella stebbinsi. The sequence continues at coordinate 68,908,275 of JARDYH010000002.1, read as the reverse complement.
ATAAGCTTTTATGGACTGCAGTCCACTTCATCAGATGCAAGAAGTTGTCTTGGGTTACAGGTATACATACACAGGACGGCTGGGGGATGGTCACTGTGATGTTCTGCTGTTTGGGGATGTGGATGTGTTGTAGAGGTTATTATTGTTTGGAGTTGCAGGTCTGGGTGAGTATGGAATGAGTGGTAAGTGAATGCTGATTGGTTAGTTGTTTGGAGTGCCTGGATTGGTGAAGTGTGGGAGAGTGGGAGGAGCTGGGGAGCGAGATATATATATATATATACATACATACATACATACATACATATATATACAGAGGGAGAGCTGACAGAGTTGTTTTGGGATGATTTGAGGGGGATTGATTGTGGGTTGAGCAGGGAGAGGAGAGAGAGAAAGAGAGAGAATCTGATGAGGTGTTTGATTGATTGATTTGATATTGTGAGAAGAAACAGTTTAGCTTCAGGAACAGTTTGAAACATATAAGCATTATACTTGAAACCACTACGCAAATGAACTGAGGAAACCAATAAGCTTTCTGTGCACGCAATATACTTGATGTTAATAAATCTTATTAATTTCATCCAACTGGTGTGGTCATTAAAGTGTACCTGAGGAAGGTACTGGTGGCAGCGGGAACATAGATGCTTGTCTGAGGCCAGGTTGCTGGGCTGTGGAGCTGGACAGGGGCAGTAAAGGCTGGACAGGGGCAGCAGCAGCAAGGAGCTAGGATAAAGTCTCACAGTCACTATTAAAGGAGGCACAGAAGTGCCTCCTTTGTTAAGTGCAAACCGGAAAAAAAGCATTCCACCACATTAAAGGGGTAATTGGGGGGGGTCTTTCTAACATTAATAAAATTGAAAATGTTTCACCAATCTTCCTGCAATTTACGTGTGCTAGAAAGAAATGTTGGTTTTACATAACCTGAAAATTTCAAGAAGATTGGTGAAAAATGGAGGGAAGGATGACAGTTTAAATTAGAAAAGAAAATATAGCATTTTGGGCTATCTTTTCTCTGGATCCATGATAACCCGGGCCAGATCTACACCAAGCAGGATATGACACTTTGAAAATGGTTTGAAAACTGTATATGTTAAGGATGTGCATGGTCCCCAAAAATCGTTTCGGTATCGGAATCGGAACTTCAGATTTTGTAAAATATCGGATCGGAAAAATCAGAGGTCCATGTTATCAGATCTGATCAAATATCGATACAAAATCGGAAGTTCCAATTTTGATATCGGACTGCCATTTTAGGTGTTTTCCCCATGGGCTTGCATTGGGGGAAAGAAATCCCTCCCCCCACTTGTGCTCCTTACCTGCTGCCATCCCGTGCTGCCATCCACTGTTTCCATCTACTGAGAGTTAGGCTTTGCAGCCTGCTTCTCAGTAGATTGACGACGCGCTGGGTGACATAATCACCAGGTGTGTCATCGCTCTACTGAGAACTAGGCCCCAAAGCCTAGTTCTCAGTAGTCTGGAGCAGCAGATGGCAGCAGGGAAGTCCCCAATCACCCCCACCATGTTTTCCCTTTAGACTTGCATAGAAAGCTTTCTTGCCCCCAATGCAAGCCTATGGTGAAAATACATGAAATGGAAGCCCAATTTTCTGATTTTTTCCAATATTAATCGGATCGAAAAAATCAGATCCGGAGAAATCGGACCTCCTGCGGCCAGCATCAGAATCAGACATCAGATGCCCGATTTCCACCAATTTATATCAGTATCGGGTATTGGGTCCGATACGATGCACATCCCTAGAATATGTAGTGTGTCCTGGGGCCCAACAGTAGTCACTACTTTTGTAAACCGTTTTAAAGCAGTAGTGTAGATCCGGTCCTGGTCTTCAGATCTCCCCTTGGAATAGGTAGCTATACATCGCTTTAAAAAAAAAAAAAAAACAACCTCCCCCCCCCTCTACACACACAGTACTCCTTTCCTTTTTTCTAAGAGTTTGATCTATACTGCTATAAAGTTGAAAGCTTCAAACACTTCATTTAATTAGTTTGGGTAGGTGTAAGTTTTAAGTACAATGTTGAAACCTTTCAAAGTGCTTCTGGGCCTATAACATTGGTTTTGGCCTAGTCACACAGTTTTTCTAATAAGGTTTAGAAACAGTTAAACTGTTGTGTATTTTGCGTAGTGTACACATGTCTTTTCTTTCTAATCCTTGCAGTCTACACTGGCTCCCTCCTTGATGTGTTTTTGGAGGCAGGCAAAACCATTTTTGTTCCAGCAGGCCTTTGGCAAATACTCTGGACTTCTGTCTATACCTTGGACTTCTAAATTGTTATATATCTTAAATGTTTTAATACTGAAATGTATTTAATTATATTTTTAACTTTTGTATATTTCTATTTCTAGCTGTATATGTTTTAATTTTGTAAGGCTGCCTTGAGGCCCAGCATTGGGCAAAAGGCAGGATACAAATCAATAATAATAATAATAATAATAATAATAATAATAATAACAACAATAGTAATGTTTCACATTTCACTTCTGTATCTGATGTTCTTTTGCATTTACTTTTCTTTATAAACCATATCTTAAGACTTCTTGTGTGGCATGTTTTCATTGGTTTACCAAGTTAAAAGGGGTATTCGCTGTTTTCTTGCTTATGTTATAAAATCTAATTTTAACAGGCCTAGTAACTTCAAGAGTAACAGAGCTGAGGGGAAATCCTCAATCTCTTTGCTATCAGAGGCACTGAATAAGGGACCCCTGGAGACAATTTAGACTGACCCCAACCACATAATACTATTCCCCCTTCTGAAGAGGTCTGGACTACAGACTACTAATGACAAACAAAGCAGCAGACCATAATAACACTTCTCATGCGGCCATTTGCTTTATGAGGCAGGTGCTCCTGCGGGCTACCAAACGGAGGAAGTAACAGGCCATAAAGTTGCCTCACTGGGTCTGCCAGAAATCTGCCCTCAACACTCCTGGAAGGTCCATGTTCTACAGCACCTGCTCTCAGATGAACTTGATGGAATCCCACCCTCCACCCTGGGTTTAATTTACTGGCCACCTCTGGCTGGGCCTTTCAGGATACTATAAGGACAGACAGAGCAGGCATTTATAGCACACATAGGTTCAGTTCGGACAACACAATAATCAATGGAGGGGGGAAGAGGCAACTGTCAGTTGTGTTGCTTATTGTGTCATGTGGCAGGCAATACACAATGCACACACAACTGACAATATGCTATTTTGGGCAATTAAACAACTGAGAAAAACAACGGGCTGCTCAGTTGTTTATCCCAAAATCTGTCGCTTAAAGTGTCATGTGTTGGGAACCCCCTTCTCTCCGTGTACTATTCCACTCAGTCATAGAGTTTGCCGGCAGCAGCAGCCAAAAAAAACCCAGCCACTCCTATAAAGCCGGCAGAACTTGCAGTGCACGATGGGATATGGCCGGAGGACTGAGGCAGGGGGGAGGGAGGAGACGCACACACATCCAAACACACCCATAGAGTGCTGAGACTGGCTAATCTAAAAGCAAGTATGTTGCTTTTCAAAATCCGAGGAAACTCAATGGGTCTTACTTTTGAGTAAATATCTAGGGATGGAAATGCAGCCTGTGCAAGAATTGAGCCATGCCAAGTTTGCAGCAGATTGGTTCATGTCTTGATTTTTAGGATTTTTTAAAAAGTTTGACTTTAAAAATTTCCTAAAAATCAAGGCATGAACCAATCTTCTGCAAACGTACCATGCCTAAAGACCTACTTCAGAGCTACCATGCTGCCAAGTTCCATGTCTTTATCTTTAATTTCATTTTTTTTTAAACTTGTGTGCTGCTCCAGGTCCTAGACCCCAAAGAGGAGCTTCGAGTTTGAACTTCAAAAAATTCCTAAAACTCAAGGCATGACCCAATCTGCTTCCAACTTGGTATGGCTCAATCCCTACTTCAGAGCTATTATGCTGCCAAGTTTCATCTCTTTATCTTTCAAAATGACAGAACTGTAAGCAATTTTGGTTAATTTCCATAGGCTATAATGAGCTGTTTATTCCAGCTTTTAAAAAATCCTAAAAATCAAGGTGTGAATCTATCTGCTTCCAACTTGGCATGGCTAAATCCCTACTTAAGAGTTACCATGGTGCCATGTTTAATCTCTTTATATTTAAAAATGATGGAGATGTGTGCATTTTGGTTAATTCCCGTAGGCTATAATGAAGTGGTTATCCAAAAACGGAAAGGAGCTTCGATGAGCACATCTCTGCACTGTGGGTATTCAATGGTTTTGAAACTATCCCCTCTCTGTTCCAAAATCTCAGAGCTTCATCGGACTTCCCTCGGATTTTCAGGGCAGAGCACCCCCCCCCCCCTAATAACTAACATAGTAAACTGTAACTTATTCTAATATAGGATATTTTCTTGTATCTTGTGTGCTTCCAGGATTAATCAGGGATTTTTAATTCCAGTAGAACAATTTTTCAAGTTACCTCCAAATACAGACACAAAACATGAAATGCTTCTTTTTCCTGAGGCAGTCATAAAAAACTTTTATCTCTGGACACTGGCTGTTAAAAAGTTCAAATGAGACCCCTCAGATTTCAAGTGAGAGAGCATAACTTCTGGGGCTCATTTATTGTTTTGAAAAGTGGGTGCAACACATAACACTATGATTGATTGATTGATTGATTGCATTTCTATACCACCCAATCGCCAAATCTCTCTGGGCAGCTTACAAAAATTAAAACCATGAATACCATTTGAAATATAAAACAAACAACAGTGTAAAAACATAATATAAAATACAGTATAAAAGCACAACCAGGGTAAAACTGAGCAGCAATGCAGAGATCTATACAGTTATTAAAAAATAGATTTAAAACAGCAAAGTTAAAAATTAAGCTGATAAATTGTTAAAATACTGAGAAAATAAAAAGGTCTTCACCTGGTGTCTAAAAGAGTATAATGTAGGTGCCAGGCGAACCTCTCTATGAGGAGCTCATTCCACAGCCAAGGTGCCAAAACAGGGAAGGCCCTCCTCCTGGTACCCACCTGCCTCACTTCCTTTGGCAGGGGCTCATGGAAAAGGACCCCTGAGGATGCTCTTAGGATCCAGGCAGGCACATATGGGAGGAGGCTAAAATCACTAGCTTTGATTTTATATCGGATGTCAACATGGTATAACTTCCTCGCTGATGTTGGCTTGGTTGTCAACTGTATAATATCCGGTCATCCGTTACACAAGACCATAAAATTCATTAAACAAAAAACCTATGGTTTACAAAACAACGTTAAGGCTCTACAGTTTTCAACCAAGCACCCAAAAGCAGGGAAATCGGGAGTTAAGGCTCACAAGTCTTAACGCCACATCCTCCCTGAGTAGGCAGAGCAAGCAAAATTCTCATTCTCCCAAAGCAGATAAACCATGAGGACAATATGCAGAGGTGACTGTGGGGTTGTGGAAAACTGATGATGAACAACTTAGGGCCACCTACTTCTCTTTTTTTTTGTTTAGAGCAGCCCTTCCCCAACCTGGTGCCCTCCAATGGTGTTGGACTACAACTCCCATCATTGCAAATCAGTATGTCCCATGGTCAAAAGCAGATGTCTGATGGAAATCAGTACAACCACAATTTACACATTTTTCACAACATTGGTTAATAATTGCAGAAAATCACACATCAGTGTTAGCTTTTAATTAAAAATAAGCCTTTGAATGTGAAGTCCGTATATGTTTTTTTACTGAAATTTGTCTGAGATCCGATCTGGTACTTCAGACCTACAAATTAATTATTTGGAAAGAAAACCAACTTTACTTTATGCATGTCTCATTTTTTCCAATTTCTGCCTTTCCTCTTCTTTATTCATCCTTATGTTAAGAAGGTCTTGACATTTGTGTCAATGGATATCTAGCCACCCTGGCAAGAAAAAGGTGAATGTCTTCAAATCAATCAGATATGTGCCTAGTTCACAACCTCGGCATCTTCTCTCTTAGATCATCTCAGGAATTTTCTACACCTGACAAATTATCCTGAGTTCCAGGTGTATGTCTATGTGTGTGTATGTATGTGTGTATAGTTGCAGTTATTATAATCAGTGAGGTCAGGTGGAAAAGAAATGCAGAAAATATAGAATGTGACAATCACATTATTAATTCATTAAACAAAAAACCTACAGTTTACAAAACAACGTTAAGGCTCTATAGTTTTCAACGAAGCACCCAAAAGCTCACTGCGATAATAAAAGATAAAACAACAACCGGGTTCATCGAGGAATGGAAACCTCTGATAGATTTTCTAAAAGAGAGGGAAGGGAAGGACATATTTGCATGCGGATTCAGCAATTAAATTGGAAGAAAAACAATTGATAAAGATAGGGAAGTCAGGAAATTCACTCACTATTTTGTTTCGGTTTTTTATTAGTCTTATTTTGATAAAGCATTAAGAAAATGTAGATATTTTTGTTTGTTGGAGAAATTCAGAAGTCCATTTTAATGTTGTATGTTGTATGTTGTATTGTTGCACTGTTTGTGTTTTATCTTTGTTTGAAAAATAAAAAGTTTTAAATAATAAAAAAAGACATCTGTTTCCATCTACATCTGTTGTGTAGATTCATACTCAATCTTTTTGATTACACAGTAAAGGCAAATTGTACTACTAATGGAACCGGATACAATGCACCTCAAAAAGGACACTGTAGAGCTGGAAAAGACACAGAAAGCGGCACCCAAAATGATCAAAGAGCTGGAGCAACTCCCCAAAAAGAAAAGGGTATAATGTTTTAGCTTAGAAAAAAGGTGAGTAGGGAGGGAACGATAGAGGGGTATAAAATTATGCATGGTGCAGACAAAATGGACAAGAGGAAGTTTTACTCCCTTTCTCATAGTACTAAAACCCACGGTCATCCAATGAAGATAAACAGTGTGAGATTCAGGCCAGATCAAATGAAGTATTTCTGCAAGCAGCGCATTTGGTTGGAATTTGCAACCACAAGATATGGTGATGGCCATCAACTTGGACAGCACATTCATGAAGGATAAGGCTATCAGTGGGTCTGTTCAGACAACACGCTAAGCCATGGTTAGGCTGCTAACCCTTCTGCAGCAAATGGTTAGTGAGCATGGTTAAGCCAAAGTTATGTAGCTACCATAGTTAGGAATGGTTCACACAACATGCTAAGTCATGATTAACACAACTTGCTAAGCCATAATGTGCTGCTCCATGTCTATGTGCCCTGCATATAGGCACTTTTCAGCCAGTTTAACTCAAGCCTCTCTTTAAATCCAACAAATAAATCTTTATTCAACAGTATCTTTTAACAGAACAATAAAGAATGATAACTTACAACCCACAGGAAATAAGGAGGTAGTCTAATGGGAAATAATAATGGATTCTAGATAAAAATGGGTGAGTATCCTCTACCAGGTCCTCTGGGCCTCCTGACTAGGCTGAAAGTGAGAAAGACTCCCTCCCAAAGGAAAGTCCCTATTAGTCTATTCCAAACTGCTAGGTTTCATCTACAGCAGGCCTGGCTAGCAGATCCTTGATCTCTCCACACATGGCTATAAACATATATATTTCATAGACTTTAAAGAGATGCGGGCAACACACATAATATTTAGCTCAAAATGCTTAACCACCGTGGCTTAGCATGTCATCTGAACAAGGTCAGTAGCTGCTAGTCATGATGACTATATATTATTTGCATAATCAGAGCCATATATCTCTGAATACTCATTTTTGGTAGGGTAACCAGATAAAATCCAAATCAGGGTTCATGTAAATTTAACAGTTGTAGAGAAAAGGGAATTTCAGCCAGTGTCATTTGTATGCAATTAGTTCCTGGTGAAATTCCCTCTTCATCACAACAGTTAAAGTTGCAGGGGTCCTGCCTTCTTTTGTATATGGTCACTCTAGTATAGTGCCTGCACCTTTAACTGTTGTGATGAAGAGGGAATTTCACCAGGAACTAATTGCATACAAATAACACTGGCTGAAATTCCCTTTTCTCTACAATTGTTAAAGTTACATGAGCCCTGACCTGGATTTTATCTGGTCAGCCTAATTTTTGGGTAACATGACTGAGACACTGCTGTTGAAATATCCTGCTTGTGGGCATCATGTGGGCAGCTAGTTGGCTACTGTGGGAACAGAATGCTGAACTAGGTATGCCTTTGATTTTATCCTTCATGGCTCTTAAAGTTTTATGGCTAATCAGCTCTTGGTTTCCTTAAGCTTTGTAGATCCTTGATGAGCTAACATATGACCAATTATCATAAAAAGATAAGAGGAGATTAAGACTTATATATTACAAATGCTATAAATCAAGACAGCTACACTGACGTCAGTGAAATAATATGTTTTCAAAAATAGTATAGATATTAGGAAGAAGAATTTATGGGAATTTTTGTGCCATATTAAAGATGATAGATGGTTTGCCTTCCTGTATAATTCCACATGTAGTTTAGGTCAGCTAAACATAAGCCATCAAAATTGCAGGAGAGGGAGGCCTGCTGCCCAGGGGAGAGGAAGGGCTGCCTGCTGCCGGTCCACGCTGCTGCTGCTGCTGCTGCTGCCATTACCATCACTGCCTGACTGCCACTCCCTAGAGGACCAGGCCCCCAGGTACTGAGCCAGCTGCTGTGGATAATTACACCTGTCCCCCTCCCTTCCTGGGAGGGATATATAAGCTGGCTGGCTGAGGGGGCCTGGGAAAGCCATCAACCTGCAGGAGAAGGAAGGGCTGCCTGCTGGCTTTTTGGTTTTGTCTTTGTTTTGTTTCCCTTTCCCCAGGCTTGAGCTATGTGCCTGGGAGGGAGGATACAGGACCAAGTGGGGGGGGGAATCTGAGGGGGGCACAATCAGTGTAGTGTAGGCTGTCCAGATGGCTCGGGATTTCCCGGTCCTAACCGGGAATCCAGGGGCAAACCGGCCCAACCGGGGGGCGGGGGGGCAAACCGGGGTGGCGGGGGGTCACGCGGCAGTGCAACAAGCGAGGAGCGGCGGTAGACCCGGCGGCGGTGGCGGCGGAGGAGCCCGGGAAGCGCCCGCCCCAGCAGGTAAGTGCCCTGCACCTCGCGCCCCGCGCTCCTTACTTGTGCAGGCCGCGTCCGCTTCCCTCCAGTGCTCGAATCTACTGAGAAACAGGCTTCACGGCCTGTCCCTCAGTAGCGCGCCGGGTGATGACATCATCACCCGGCGCAATACTGAGAGACAGGCCGTGAAGCCTGTTTCTCAGTAGATTCCGAGCACTGGAGGGAAGTGGACGCGGCCTGCACAGGTAAGGAGCGCGAGGCGGGCGGGCGGCGCGAGCAGCGTGGGGCGAGCGGGGTGGGCGGGCGGCGCGGGCGGGCGGGTGCGCGGGCGGCGCAGCTCGGGCGGGGGGAGCGGGCGGGCCGCGCGGGGGGGCAGGCACGCGGGCACGCGGGGGGGGGGTTGTTTTAGGTGGGAGGGCGGGGGGGACCGGGATTTTGGGTCTCAAAATCTGGTCAGCCTAGTGTAGTGACGGGTAGAGGGAGATATGGCGTTGTGAGGAGGACTTGCCAGGTAAGGGGAATGAGGCCCAGACAGTTAATGGCTGTGCCTTGTTCCGGTCCCCCTCACACCCACAGGCTTGTTGGTTGCCCTATCAGCCAGCCCTCAGGCCTCCAGGTGTTGCTTTTAAATGCCGGATCGGTGCATAATAAGATCTCCCTCATCCACGACTTAATTGTGGATGAGGCAGCCGATCTGGCATGTATAACCGAGACCTGGGTGGGAGAGCAGGGAGGAGTTAGTCTCTCCCAGCTGTGCCCACCGGGGTACTTGGTTCAGCATCAGGGTAGACCTGAGGGCCAGGGAGGGGGGGTTGCTGTGGTCTATAGGAACTCCATCCCCCTCTGCAGGCTCCCTGTCCATATGACTACTGGTCTAGAGTGTTTGCACCTTGTGTTGGGCCAATGGGACAAATCAGGAATTCTGTTGGTGTACCGCCCACCCCGCTGCTCAATGGACTCCCTAGCTGAACTGACAGAGGTGGTCTCAGGTGTAATGTTGAAGTCCCCCAGACTCCTGGTTCTGGGGGATGTCAACATTCACGCCGAGGGCAATTTATCTGGGGCAGCTCAGGATTTCATGGTCTCCATGACAACCATGGGACTGTCCCAACATGCCATCGGCCCAACGCACGTAGCCGGGCATACTCTAGACTTGGTTTTTTCAACTGGACATGGACATGGAGATGGTGATCTGAAAGTGGGGGATTTTACAACAACCCGTGTCATGGTCAGATCATCACTTGCTGAGGTTCAGACTTACAGCGGCTTTTCCCCTCTGCAAGGGTGGGGAACCCATTAAGATGTTCCGCCCCCGGAGGCTAATGGATCCAGATGGTTTTCAGAGGGCTCTGGGGAGTTTTCTGGCTGATAGGGCTGGCTCTTCTGTAGAAAGCCTGATTGATCTGTGGAATGCAGAAATGACCCGGGCGGTTGACACGATAGCTCCTGAGCGCCCTCTCCTGTGTAGAGCTCGTACGGCTCCGTGGTATACCCCGGAGCTGAGAGTGATGAAACAAATCAGAAGACGGCTTGAGTGCAGATGGAGATGAATTCCTGATGGATGCAATCAAACACTGGTAAGTGCCTATGGTAAGTTGTATTCAGGGGCAGTGAGGGCAGCAAAAAAACAATACTTTGCTGCCACTATTCAGTCATCAACCTGCTGACCGGCAGAGCTTTTCAGAGTTGTCCAAGGGCTTTTACATGCCGGCTCCAAGGACATGGTAGAACCATCTGAGGCCAGCTGTAATACATTTGCTGGGCACTTCCAGAATAAAATCTTTGGCATCCATCAGGACTTAGACTCCAGTGTTATAGCAGGTGAATCTAGTAAGGTATCCAGAGCACAGGTTTGTCCTGTTTTCTTGGATGAGTTTCAGTTGGTACAGCTCGAGGACGTTGACAAGGTGCTTGGACAGGTTCGTGCAACCACTTCCATAGTGGATCCTTGCCCCTCTTGGCTAATAAATGCTAGCAGGGATGGAACAACTGGCTGAGCCAGGGAAGTGATTAATGCCTCTTTGCAAGAGGGAGTGGTCCCAGACCTCCTGAAAGAGGCGGCAGTGAGACCACTCCTAAAGAAATCTTCCTTGGACACTGAAAATCTTAATAACTACAGGTCAGTAGCAAATGTTTCATTCCTGGGCAAGGTCCTGGAACGGGTGGTTGCGAGCCAGCTCCAGGCACTCTTGGATGAGACCGATTATCTGGATCCATTTCAGTCGGGTTTCAGGCCTGGTTTTGGTATGGAAACAGCCTTGGTCGCCCTGTATGATGACCTATATTGGGAGAAGGACAGGGAGAGTGTGACTCTGTTGATTCTCCTTGATCTCTCAGCGGCTTTCGATACCATCGACCATGGTATCCTTCTGGGACGAATGGCTGAGTTGGGAGTGGGAGGCACCTCATCCCATATATACCTGCCCGGATCCTAAGATCATCTTCGGGGGTCCTTTTCCATGAGCCCCAGTCCAAGGAAGTGAGGAGGGTGGTTATCAGGAGGAGAATCTTTTTTGCTGTGGCACCCTGGCTGTGGAATGAGCTCCCCAGAGAGGTTCACCTGGCATCTGCTCTTTCTGGCGCCAGGTGAAGAACTTTTTATTTTCCCAGTATTTCAGCATTTTATCATCCTAGTTTTTTTAACTCTGCTTTTTTAAATCTATATTTTAAATCTGTAAATTTCTGCATTGCTTCTTGGTTTTATTCTGGTTGTACTTTTATATTGTGGTTTTATCTTGTGATTTAAGTTTCCATATTTTATACTTCAAGTTGTATGCTATGGTTTTAATTTTTGTGAACTGCCCAGACAGCTTTTGCTATTGGGTAGTATAGAAATGAAATAAGCAAATAAATACATGGAATTAAATTTCAAACCACAGAAATAAATTCCAATATTTCCAAATAAATCTCATGTTGATCGCTTTACGCTATGCTGTTTCACTATAGGTTATACAAACTCTAACACTAAACTAAGCCTTTTAAGCCCTTTAAAATAACTGAGTGCAAGAGAGTGCATGGTATCAAAGCAAAAACTACCAAGTAACTGCAATAGGCAGGAGACAATTATTGTGTTTTCCATCTCCAGTGTCGAATGCTGTGCAATATCAGCACTTTATGAGCCCCCTGAATGTAATACAGAATGGACTTCAATTTTGAGCAGCACATTTGAGTGTCTCACTCATCAGGAAACAATTCTGCAATAAAAATGTTCAACAGACGCAGCAGGCTGTTTCTGATGTATCGCTCCTGCCCTGCACAAGCGGTCAGCCCTTTCTTGGGCTCCCTAAATGACAACAAAAGGAGATGTCCATGGGAAAGTGTCAGGCACAACATTACACAGAAATGGGGGTTTATGTGGGCTAGAAAAACTTGAGTCCTATTCCCCTGTTGGAGTCACCATGTGAATCCCACCCTCCTGCCACCATTCATGTTATTTGCACTGGGAGGAAAGGTCCACTTGGAGGAAATGGGAGCTTCTTTCTCCCAAAGTAAATGGCAGGCACAGGGCCCCCAATCTGGATTCAAATTAAAGAAATTCAAAGGAGAAGAAATGCCAGAGGAATTCTCATGGGTTTGGTTCAGAGTTCTTATGCTTACTTTATTTATGAAATAGCTGAGGAGTGAGCATTACCCAGAGCTTATTGGGAATAGCTTAACAATTAGAACAGACCACCTCAGGGCAAATTCACGTCATTCCAAAGATTCCCTCGCCAATCCAGCAGGATTCAGCCTGCTATATTTTGTCTCCAAATACGATCTATGCATTTTGAATGGTAGTACTAAAGGTGACGAATGGGGTGAATTCACATTTATATGTAATAGAGGGTCAAGTGTGATCAACTACATAATAACCCATAAGAACCTGAAAACTTTGTAAATTCAGAATATTGGGACAGCTCGATAGTGACCACCTTCCCTTGGAATTTTAATTACTAATCCCGGGCCTGTTAAACTGGAAGTGGAACCATCTCTGTCTTGTAGTTTAAATTGTCACGTAGCCCCCACAAGTATTAAATGGTCCAAAGACATTGCACAAGCCTTCACTAGGATTATCAAGTCCCCCCAGTTTATCAGTGCAGAGAATCGAATCACTGCAGTTACATCTCCGAAGGAAAGCATTGCTGATTATGAGGAGTTAATCCAGGAACTGAACTCCCCTTTACAAAAGACAATAATAAATATAAATAGCCCAAGACAAAGTATTTATAAAGGGCTAACCCAGGAGTGTGACGAATGTAGGAGAAGAATCTATTCCATATACCACACATATCGGCGGAATAATGAACGACAGTTACTACAAGCATACTATGGGCTAAAAAAGAAGCTTAAAAAGCTCATGCATTTTTTTAAAAAACGAAGCAGACAAAGAGTCCTGGCAACTATTAATTGTGGCCTCAGTCACTAATAACACCAAATCCTTCTGGCAGATAGTATCAGGGGCCCTAAACAAACCCAGGGGTTATAAGGACTGTTATATTCCAGCGGCAATATGGGAAAACTATTTTAGGGCTGCTTTCAGTGATTGTAAAGCTACAACCTTTTATCCCAGTTTACCATCAGATACTCCAGATTGGCCTAATGTGGGCCCTACAACAGTTGAGGAGCTAATAAATAAACTAAAGCTGGGAAAGGCTCCAGGACCAGACCGGATTACAACAGAAATCCTAAAAACAACATCTCTTGGTGGGCTCCAGTGTTGGCAGCCCTTTTTTCATCAATAAATAAATCCGGCCAGATCCCAACATCCTGGCGGAAGGCCTTCATTATTCCAATATATAAAAAAGGCCCCAAAGACGATCCAGTTAATTACTGGCCTATAAGTCTGCTCTCTATAGTAGGAAAGTTATATGCCAATCTTTTAAACAACAAACTGAAGGAGTGGATCAGTGTCAATGAAATTTTAGGGGCAGAACAGATCGGCTTTAGGGCTCGATGTTCGACAATTGATCATGCTTTGGTCTTAACCCATCTTGCCTACAAATATTCTGCCCCAAAGGGAGGCAAACTATTTACGGCTTTTATCGATCTTAAGGCCACATTTGATTCGATCCCCAGAGGTCGCCTCTAGTCTAAATTAGAAGACAGCTTCAGCGAAGGTAGATTACTTTTTTTAATCCAGTCTTTGTACTCCAATACACCAGCTCAAGTTCGAATTAGCAAACAGGGCCATGTAACCACTGAGATTCCCGTCACCAGAGGCATCAGACAAGGGTGTGTTCTTGCTCCCACCCTATTTAATCTATACCTGGCAGATTTTCCTCCTCTGTTGGCGCCTATACCATCTCATCCACCAAAGTTAGGCCAAACGAAAACTTTCATTCTTCTTTATGCAGACGACGCTGTTCTGATATCCCAGACACAGCTGGGTCTCAAACGACTTCTAAATAGCTTTGCCGAGTACAGTAAAACAAATCCCTTAACAATTAACTACACTAAAACCAAAGTGATGGTCTTCTCAAGAAAGAAAATAAGATTCAGCTGGACATTAGCAGGGAACAGAATTGACCAAGTAGACTCATACAAATACTTGGGTATATGGTTTCATGAATCAACCAGATGGAAGGCCCATGGAAAGCATATCAAGAACAAAGCAGAACAAAGCATCAGTGCACTAGCTCGGTTCTTTTTTTACAAAGGGTGGGAAATTAATATCCACAGCCACCTGTGTATACAAATCTACAACTGTGAGCCAAGCCCTGTTTGGATCACCAGTATGGTTCCCACAATCGACAAGTATACCAGAAGGATTTCAACACCTTTTCTTCAGGATAATCTTTGGAGCTCCTAGATGTGTGTCAGGAGCAGTATTGAATTTAGAAGCTGGGTTAAATTCACTAAAGTGTTTGGCTTGGAGTGTCCTGTCTTTCACTTTCTCTGACCACTTGTAGCCTCCTTGGCTTCCTGTACTTCCTGTCCAGGGGAAGACATCATGAGGTAATTCCCCTGGAGCTTTTTCAGATCAGGATGTTCAGGCAGCCTAAGAGACTGTATAGAGCAATGGTGAGATGTATAATAGAAAGAAAAACACAGACAGTATTCTTGGCCACTTCACTGTGATTAAGAGCCTATCTACACTACAGCTTTAAACCAGTTTATAACAATTTTAAACCGGTCAATAACGGTTATTAACTGGTTTAAAACTGTTATAAACTGTTCTATAGCAGTAGTGTAGATAGGCTCTAAGTAAGGTAAAAAACAAACACCAAAATAAATTATAAATAAATTATAAAATGCCCTGAGAATGAGACAGAAAAATGGAAGCCTCTTTGATGGGGGAAGAAAACCTCCAGGAAATTGGAGGTCAGATTTTGGAACAGCATTAGCTTTAGCCCTTCCCTGGACCTGGACACAGCTCTGCCCCTTCCTTCACCTACTACAGCATCTGCATTAGAGACAAGATATATCCACAATCACCCCTCAGAAATGCAACATTTGGAAGACCCTGGGGAAAGAGCTGAATCCTAAACAATGACAACTAGAGCTGAGCCAAAATTTCTCAGGATACATCTTTCTCAGAAAAGTCCTGAGGTTTTTCTTTTCTTACCCCTTTAAAAATAAAAGGACACATTTTCTCCACATTTTCTTTACCATTCTTTGTTGTTATGGCTGCATTCCCTCCCCTCAATGCCCTGGAGTAATGCTAGGTATTTGGGGCATTGTGGAGGATGCAAAACCGGAGCCAGGGTACCAACACAGCCCCTTTAATCTCTAGGTAAAAGGGACCCCCCAATGTGACCCATTGGTTCCCTCTACCCAATACAGGAGAAGTAACAAGGAAATAGGTTTTTCTACTGGTAACACAAAAAGACAAGCAACTCATGGGATTTTGTAATTTATAAAACAAATAAAATATTCAATATAAGGAGAGTTATATATTAATATTACCCAATCTATGTTTGGTCCTAACCTACCTACTCTACCCCTTCTAAATCCTGATCCCAAAACCTGACTAACCAGATATAGCTTCTTCAATCCCTACGGCCCTATCTAATCTCCTAACTGTCTGTTCTCTCTTTTATACTCTCAGGGCTCATCTACATCTCTGAGCCTTCTGGATTAGGGGGAGGATCCCAGGCTTTCCCACTTCTGGGATCATCCCCCAGCATGCACACCTGCGCATCATCCTGGAAGTGAGGAAAGATGTTCCAGGACACCATTTTTTTTTTCAAATCAGAAACATGGAACACAGGCGCGATCGTGCGCCAAAGTAAGTGTTTTTAAAAAACAGCGAGAGCCATCACTGCGATGGCAAAACAACTCCCCCCTCACACCCAATGGGCACGGAGCCCCCTTGCAGAGCTCCGTGCCCAGTGGAAGAGCCCCGCTACTTGCAGGGAATAAGAGATCACCCTGGGACCCTGGGGTTGTCCTGGGACTGCAGTAAAAGTCAGGAAAACCACATTCCCTGTTCTCCCAGGCAAAGTGAGTAGTCGTCCCTGGCTAACTCCAGAATCCCAGATGCTCAGGGACGATCACATAACCAGCCAGGGATAAATGGCTGGTATAGACATGCCCTCAGACTCCTCACACACACATCCAAGCCCCTCCCACCTTTTACTCTCTAATTAATGGAGGCACAGTTGTGCCTCCATTGTTAAGGGCCGTCAGTAAAAAACACATTCCGCCATGTTAAAGTGATAATTGGGGGGGGGGTCATTCTAACAGCCATAAAATCAAAAATGTCTCACCAACCTTTCTGAAATTTACAGGTGCCAGAAAGAAATGTTTGTTTTACATTACCTGAAAATTTCAAGAAGATTGGTGAAAGATTGAGGGAAGGAGAGCAGTTTAAGGTAGAAAAGGAACACAAACCTCTCTCCCTGCTTTTGTCAAATGACTTTCGGTTTCTGAGTTTTGTGCTCAAGTTTTGCATAATTTCTAGAGCCTTATTAATTAATCCAGTGGTGGGGTTTTCTTCCTCCTTCACTGTAGTTGGTGGAAAGCTTTTCGTTTTTAAAAAATTCCCTTCGGTTGATTTTTAAGGAATATTTTAACCTCTTATTCAAGTCAATGTTTCCCTCATAGCGCGAGGCACTCTCAGTAGCGTCGCTCTCCCCCTTCCCTCCTGCCTTAGACTGTGGGGTGGGTGGGTGAAAAGAGTTTCTTTTTTCTCTTCTGGAACATGCATTCCTTTGGCTCTGAGAGTATTTTGGGCTATCTTCATAAGGCCAGTTTGCTCTTTTGCTCCCTGGTGAAGCAGGGTGTGGTTCCCCTGGATCCATGGTAACCTGATATTCAGATCTCTCCTGGGAATAGGTGGCTATACATCCCTTTCTATCCATCCCCACCCCAAACACACACAGTGTGCTCCTTCCCTCTTTTCTAAGAGTTTGGTCCATACTGCTATAAAGTTGAAAGCTTCAAACACTTCATTTAATTAGTTTGGGCCGGTGTTAAGTTTTAAGTACAATGTTGAAACCTTTCAAAGTGCTTCTGTGCCTACAATGTTGGTTTCGGCCTAGTCACCCTATTTTTTTTAATAAGGTTTAGAAACAGTTGAGCTGTCGTGTATTTTGCACATGCATTTTCTTTCTAATCCTTGCAGTCTACACTGGCTCCCTCCTTGATGTGTTTTTGGAGGCAGACAACCCCCTTTTTGTTCCAGCAGGCCTTTGGCAAATAATCTGGACCTCTGTCTGTACCTTTGACTTTTAAATTGTTATGTATTTTAAATGCTTTAAACGCTTTAATATTGAAAAGTATTTAATTATATTTTTAACTTTTGTATATTCCTATTTATAGGTTTTAGCTGTATATGTTTTAGTTTTGTAAGGCTGCCCTGAGGCCCAGCATTGGGCAAAAGGCAGGATACTACAACTACTACTAGTAGTAGTAGTAGTAATGTTTCAGATTTCACTTCTGCATCTGATGTTCTTTTGCATTTACTTTTTTTTATAAGCCATTCATATCTTAAGACTTCTTGTGTGGCATGTTTTCATTGGTTTAACAAGTTAAAAGGGATATTCACTGTTTTCATGCTTATGTTATAAAATCTATTTTCAACAGGCCTAGTAACTTCAAGAGTAACAGAGTTGGGGGAAATCCTCAATCTCTTTGCTACCAGAGGCACTGAGTAAGGGACCCCTGGAGATAATTTAGACTGACCCCAACCACAAAACACTATTCCCCCTTCTGAAGAGATCTGGACCACAGACTACTAAAGACAAACAAAGTAGCAGGCCATAATAACAGTTCTCATGTGGCCATTTGCCTTATGAGGCAGGTGCTCTGCGGGCTACCAAATGGAGGGACTAACAGGCCATAAAGTTGCCTGGCTGGGTCTGCCAGAAATCCAGCCTCAACACTCTTGGAAGGTCCATGTTCTATAGCATGTGCTGTCAGATGAACTTGAGGGAATCCCACCCTCCACCCCTGGGTTTAATTTACTGGCTTCCCCTGGCTGGACCTTGCAGGAAACTTTAGGGACAGGCAGAGCAGGCATTCATAGCACACATAGAATGCTGAGACTAGCAAATCTAAAAGCAAGTGTGTTGCTTTTCAAGAACCAAGGAAATTCAATGGGTCTTACTTTTGAGTAAATATCTAGGGATGGAAATGCAGCCTGTGCAAGAACTGAGTAGGGTGACCATATTTGGGAAACCAAAAAAGAGGACACCTAGTGGGTGGCAGGAAAATGGCTTTCTGGGACCACCTTAAAGTCCCCAATTGGAGCGGAGGAGGGGAAAGCATGCCATTCTCACCCCACCCCACTGCTCCAATCAGGCCCTTTCCTATAATGTCTGGGAATGACACGTTTTTCCCTTTTAAGGTCTTGATTGGAGCAGTGGGAGAAAATGACACACGTCCAGAAAGCATGTCATTCCCCCCTGCCACGCTAATGGTGGCCTTAAAAGGGAAAGTGTGTAATTCCAGGTCATTATAGACTATTGCATAAAATCCCCCCTGACACCGAGGATAGAACAAAAACCAGGAGAAATCTGGGGAAATCCTGGCAGTTTTTATTTATTTATTTATTATTAAATTTATATCCCACCTTTTTTTCGCCAAGAAACCCAAGGCGGCATACATAATCCTCCTCCTCTCCATTTTATCCTCACAACAGCAACCCTGTGAGGTGGGTTGGGCTGAGAGTCTGTAACTGGCCCAAAGTCACCCAATGGGTTTCCATGGCTAAGTGGGGAGTAGAACCCAGATCTTCCAGCTCCCAGTCCAACACCTTAGCCACTACGCCACACCTTAGTGGTCACCCTAGAATTGAGCCATGCCAAGTTGGAAGCAGATCGGTTCGTGCCTTAAGTTTTAGGATATTTTTTTTTAAAGTTTGACTTCAATTTTTTTCCTAAAATTCAAGGCCTGAACCAATCTGCTTTCAACTTGGCATGGCTAAAGCCTTACTTAAGAGGTACCATGGTGCCAAGTTTCATCTCTTCATCTTTGCTTTCTTTCTTTTTTTTTTTATGTACTGCTCAAGGCCCTAGACCCCAAAGAGGAGTATTGGGTTTGAAGTTAAAAAAAATCCTAAAACTGAAGGCATAAACAGATCTGCTTCCAATTTGGCATGGCTCAATCCCTTCTTAAGAGCTACCATGCTGTCAAGTTTCATCTCTTTATCTTTAAAAATGATGGAATTATAAGCATTTTAGTTAATTAAAAAAATTAAATTGAAGTTTTAAAAATTTCTAAAAATCAAGGGATGAACGGATCTGCTTCCAACTTGGCATGGCTAAATCCCTACTTCAGAGCTACTATGGGGCCAAGTTTCATCTCTTTATCTTTAATTTCATTTTTTAAACTTGTACTGCTCAAGTCCTGGACCCCAAAGAGATTTCTGTTTGAACTTTAAAAAATTCCTAAAAATCAAGGCATGAACGGATCTGCTTCATACTTGGCATAGCTATATCCCTACTTAAGAGCTACCATGATGCCAGGTTTCATCTCTTTATCTTTAAAAATGAGGGAGATGCAAGCATTTTGGTTGATTTATTAATGTTAAAAGTGAGTTCAACACATAACACTAGCTTTGATTTTATATTGGATGTCAAGATGGTATAACATCCTGGCTGATGCTGGCTTGGTTGTCAGCTGTATAATATCCAGTCATCTGTTACAAAAAGCCATGAAATTCATTAAACAAAAAACCTACGGTTTACAAAAACAATGTTAAGGCTCTACAGTTTCCAATAAGCACCAAAAAGCAGGGAAATTGGGAGTTAAGGCTCACAAGCCTTAATGCCACATCCTCCCTAAGGAGGCAGAAAGTGCAAGTGACATTCTCATTCTCCCAAAGCAGATAAACCATGAGGACAGGGTGGAGAATATGATATGCAGAGGTGACTGTGGGGTTGTGGAAAACTGATCACGAACAACTTAGGGCCACCTATTTCTCTTTTTTTGTTTAGAGCAGCACTTCCCCAACTTGGTGCCCTCCAAAGGTGTTGGACTACAACTCCCATCATTGCAAGTCAGTATGTCCCATGGTCAGGAATGCTGGGACTTCTCATCTCAAACACCTGGAGGGCAGCAGGATGGGGAATGCTGTGTCATACCCTTACCAAATACAGGGTCTGCCCAATACTTTTCTCTCACACACATCTCGCATATAGCAGCACTCTTGATAACAAAAGGGGCACTATTCATTACAGATCTAGAACCAGAGCATGTGCCAGGCACGTCCAACTTTTGCTCAATATCTTGCCTTTCAAAGAACCAATGTTTTTTTCTTAAAATGTATTTATAAAAAATATACTGTTCACTCCCCACAATCCCTGCACAATATATCATCTCATCAAAGCAACAGCGGAGCAGAAGAGGTTTAGTTTGACTGTTTTGAACACCTTTCAGATGAGATTAGTTTGCAATCCTATACCTCTTGGGAGAAAGCCCTAGTGAATTCAATGGCACTGGCTTCTGAGAAGACATGTATAGGAGTCAACCTTCTCCAGCCTGGTGCTCTCCAGATGCGTTGACTGTAACTCCCATGTTATGTGTTATGGAGAAGACAAAAATCATTTGATCATTAATTTAAAAATCATACTTACACATGAAAGTATTAGGTGGTAGCTCTACCTTTGAGCTCACACTGCTGAACACGAAAGAGAAGTCTTCTGTGTTAGTCCCCCAAAACCATATATGATATTTAATAAACAGACATCCTATGCCATGTGTTGAAAACTAATGTTGACGTCTGAAGGACTATCTGGATTAGGTATTCAAGATCCATTAATTGTTGCTTCGTTTAGTTTAAACAGTTCATTTAAAGTGATGCAGCTCTGTTGTAGTTCATTGATTGATTGCATATCTTAATGCAGGAAAGCATCATACCTCAGAACAGATATGGGCAGAAAATAGATCCACCTTGATATTTTGGACATCAACTCACACCATTCCTGCTAACTGCCCATGCTATAGGGGCTTTTACGAGTTGAATTCCAAAACATCTGGAGATCTATATTCTGCCTGCCCTTGCTCTAGAACAGCATTCCCCAACCTGGTGCCCATCAGATGTGTTGGATTGCAACTCTCAACATGAGGAGATGCTCTAAAAAAAGAGAAGGAGGTGGTCTTAAGTTGTTCATCATCATTCCCCACAACCCCACAGTCTCCTCTGCATATCATATTGCATATCCAGGTGTTTGAGATGACAAGTCCCAGCCCATGGGACATACTGACTTGCAATGATGGGAGTTGTAGTCCAACACCTTTGGAGGGCACCAGGTTGGGGAAGGGCTGCTCTAAACAACAAAAGAGAAGTAGGTGGCCCTAAGTTGTTCGTGATCAGTTTTCCACAACCCCACAGTCACCTCTGCATATCATATTCATTTGCACTTTCTGACTTGCGCTTTCTGCCTCCTTAGGGAGGATGTGGCGTAAAGGCTTGTGAGCCTTAACTCCCAATTTCCCTGCTTTTTGGTGCTTGGTTGGAAACTGCAGAGCCTTAACATTGTTTTTGTAAACTGTAGGTTTTTTGTTTAATGAATATTCTGTTAACCCTAACTTACCTGGGTTATATTTAATTCTGCAAACCACATAGATTAATATAACAAGCATAACAAACATTAATAGTAACACAACATTGCAAGCAAGTGATTTTGTCACTACCTGTGAGAAATTGTTGGATAATTTCTCTTCCCCATGTTTCTTTGCCCCACAAATAGGGTGGAAAATTTTGAGAGTCTATTTGTGCACGGCTCTAATCAAAATACTAGTTTTTGTCTCATTACATTTGTACAGAATGTGGTCCCCCTTTCCTCACCACTTCCAAACTAGCAATCCCCTTGAAGTTGCTTTGAAGCCAAGAAAAAGACAGCACATTATACAATCCCAGATCTCTCATGCAATGTGTTGTTTGGCCCTAGGATGTGTTTCTTTCTGGCTCTCCTCCCATTTCAAATCCTGCAGTGGAATTCCATATGAAAGAAATATTATTCCTGGCACCATGTGAACCAGGTTGTGTCAGCTAGGGAGCACACTGCAACAACTTAGGAACAAAATTACTGTGGGAAAGTATACCATCATTATACTGATTGTGACATTTGCTTTGACTGCCTTGTACAAATTGCTAAGCTTCAAACCACATGAACTAACAAGGGTGGTCACTTAGGAAGCATTTATATGTAATGAGAAGCAGCAGCCTCTGCTGTAATGGAGGGGCAGTCCAGGTGTAGTTGTCTCTATATCTCTCTCTTCTGAAAGAGGAAATGTGCTGAAGGAAACAAAGTTTTGTTCCCAAATTGAACACTTACTGCATTGTGTGGATCTAGTACTGTTGGTTTAAAAATATCCATATATGTACCTAGCAGTAAGCCAAAATCTGTCAGTCTCCAAAATAATTCACTCATGAAAACCGCCTCAGACCTGTCTAAACTCTGGATGCATTCAGACTAGTGCTGTGCCAAATTCTGCCCTTTATTTTCAGGATTTTTTTTCTCTCTTTCTGAGAAAGAGTCATTGCCTCTCCTGACTGACTTGTCTATTGGCACTGCTCTTGAGTCTATTGTTTGACTGTTGTTGGGGCTACTTGTGGGTTATGACTCCTCTGAAGAGGCCTGTGCAGAAGATCCTGTACAACAGGCTGAGCAACTGTGGGAGTTTCAGTAGCCATTTTTGTCCCCATATCCTCTCCCCCACATGCAGAGAGAACACACTTCATGGATTGCCATAGAGGCTGTGAGCACATTTGGGATTTTGATAAAGTATTTTGGATGCTCTCACAAAATGGCTGCCATGGTAGATATGTCCAGTCAAATAACAAAAGACTAAAAGAAAAGTAATTTAGCCATGAAACTAAGTACAAAGCAGAGATGGGGTCTGAGGTCTAAAACACAAAACCACTCTTTTGAAACCACTGTTTTCTGTGACAAGAAAGTAAACTTAAGAGGCTCAGAGATAAGTAACTTGGCTAAAAATGCCACAGGGGCCCCAAATGTATTCTGAGAAATAAAGGCAGCTCTGGAGGCTGAAGTTTCACTTTGCAGCATGTACGCCTCCCTATATAATTTTTAGAAACAAAATTTAAACAATCAAATGAAAATCAAGAGGGGCAGGAGAAGTGTCTACAGGCACCATGTTGGAGACGCAAGATCACTGGATATGCATTGTTGGAATCAATAAAAGGCTGAGGATGTGCCGTGATCCCCCCACCCCCACTCTCTTCAGCTGGTCATTTGTGTTTCAAGCCAGTTCATGGTCAATTGCATATCAGAGCCAACAGATGAACCAAGAATATTGCCATTTTATTTTCACAAACTGTGCGTTAGCAACTTGCAAAAAGATAGAGAAAGAGCAGAATAATAGAGTTAGTGAAAGAGAACTTTCAAGTAGACTTGGGGAATCATGCAGTTGTGTCCACTGACCAAGTCTCCCTGCCCTTGTCCTGCCCCTGGGCACTGCAATCTGCTGGGGAACAACAGAGGGCTGGGAAACAGACAGCTACAGGAAGGAGGACAGTTCCACTCATGTAACGTTAGATGTGGCTCATAGCACAGTGGTGCTGAACCCTTTTTCATCCTGAGGACTGAACTCCATTTCAGATAAACTCCTGTGGAGTGCATTCCAGTGGTGGATGGGGCCAAAGGAGCAGGACCAAAATACCGCCCTCCAAATGAGCATATTTTAATTTAAAGCTCTTTAAATTAAACTAAGTCTTCAGAGAGGCACTTCTACCTTTTAGAATGGGGAAAAACTCCACAGTAGCTGGGAAACCACTGGCTGATTGGTGCCTGGGGAAAGGAACCATGGGACCCCAGGTGGGCCAGATTTGGGCCTCAGGCCCTTGGTTCTACACTCCTGCCATAGAATATAAGGGTACACTGTAGGTGCAAGCTTGGGACAGGCTTGGATGCTGATACCAGAAGTGGCATCAGGGCTAATGAAACTCTGGAAGTGTTGCTGAAAACATGCTGCCTTTCTCTTTCTAAAGCACTGTCTTTTACACAGTGTTTCCATTTGCTATTTTGACATAAAGAAGATGCCTCTGAAATAAAGATACCCTTGTGAGCTTGTGAGGAAATTTGTATCTAGCTGTAGGTGTAAAAGAGAAGCTGTTCAAAATGGAATGATGTCCTTATCCATGAAAAGTAGCTCTTGTCCCATTAAAGATCCCTAGGAGTAATACTTGGGGAAAACAAAAGTCTCAAGATGTGCTTTTGCCAAGTAAAAGTACAAAAGTGTACAATCTTCTAAGCTCTTTCCTCAAGCATAGAATGAGTGATGTTGCCCACTGACACCTGAGGCCTCACAGCTCTTGACTCCCACATAAAACATCAGTCAACTATTGTCAACAGCACAGACAAATACAAGAAGATGAAGCGCTTTCGAGAATTAAACATAACACTTCTGAATGTACGAATTAAAGGAGGAAAATGCAGTTAATTCCAGGCAATATCAATAAGAGATTGGTCTGCCTTTTCTTTTCTGTTACTTATTTCTATGTACGAGAACAGTGGGGACTTTGAACTGTTGCAGAAAAACAGAGCGGCAAGTCACAGGTCAAACCATAGTTTCAAATTCCGATCTTATTGAATTAAACTACATGAGGAGGAGTCATACCACACATGGATTTCATCTGCCATTTCTCAAGCTGCACTGTATATGGTCCTCTGAGCTAAGGTCAGCAGCCTCATTTACCTGAGAATAAGAGCCATACTAGGCAGGTGTTCAATATCTTTTCTGCTATAGATGAAAAAGAAACTTGAGGATGACTATTTTAATATTTTTTAACAGAGGGCAGAAGTTAATGAGCTCCTCTTTACTTGCCCTTCCTGTCCTTTGACTGCAGTCTGGACTGCAGACTTATGTTTTTTTAATGATCATGGATGAAAGTAACATGGGACTCTTGTAGAAGGCCTAGGGATAGAAAGTTAGTATATAAGGGGTTAAATTGTAGACAATGCATATAAATGAGTAATTATGTTCTTTTGTTATACCCAAACCCCAATGTTCCTTCCTCCCTTTATATTTCTTCCTGAGGATGTCACATGTTGAGATCAGGGCTGATCCTGCCCACCATCCTGAAAATTTGTTTGTTTGTTTGTTTGTTTCTATACTGCCTTTCTGAAACCAATCAGGGCAGTTTACAAAAATTTCAGATTGTAAAAAGCATAATCAATTAAGAACCTAGTGAAACATTTAAAACAATGTTAAAAAGCTGTAATAACCATAACAACAATTTTAAACACCAAATTAAAAAGACGTGTCTTGACCCCCCCCCCCCCCCCGGCCTTCCTGAATGCAGAGAGAGTGGGGATCAGGCATAACACCAGGGGGCACATTCCAAAGATTGGGAGCAATGCAGGACAATGCCCTTTTCTGCGTACCCAACAAGTGGGTCTCTGCAAACAAGGGTGTCTTTGAAAGGCCCTCTCCTGTTGGTTTTAACTGAGCAGGATCATGTCAAGATGGATGGTCTTTCAGATAGCCAAGGCCTAAGTCACATAGAGTTTTAAAAGTTAAATCTAACACCTTGAATTGAGCCTGAAAAACAATTGGCACCCAATACAGAGCTTTCACTTTCAGTATTGGGGTGATACATTCATTATACCATGCACCAGTTAGCAGCCCAGTCACCACATTTTGCACCAACTGATGCTTCCAGACACTCTTCAAGGGTTGCTTCATGTAGAATGCACTGCAATAGTTTAACTGTGATATAACCAAGGCATGAATAATTTGCCAGATCAGACTGACTCAGGCATGGTTGTGGCTAGATGTAATTATGCAAACACACCCATCATCACAGCTGCTATCCAAAGAGCCAAAGACAGCGTAGGATTAACGAGCACTCCCAAGCTACAAACCTGATCTTTCAAGGGGAGAGTGCGACCCTATCCAGAACAAGTTGAATCCCAAGCTTTCTATTGGCCAACAGCATCAATCAGTGTCCTTAAACAAGCGTTTTATAGCATGCTTATTACTGGCTACTTACAGATGTTTGTGGGTCATTCTGACAATGTCAGCCTCTGCATGCTCCCGCTCCATTTTCTGGTTTTAGCATTAAAAATAAAACCTCAGAAAACCTGACTTTTCTGGGATATTGATATTTGTTGGGTTTTCCTGCCATGTGCAGCAATCTTGTACTACAAAATGCCCACTAGAGGGCACTGTCCCATTCAACTGCATTGAGGCTGTACCAGCCACATGATCGCTGCTCTCTTCATTGTGTAATTACTGTAAGGGAATGCGATTTTCCTCCGTCTGCCGGAGCTCTCTGTCTTTTCTGGATTTGATCTCAGTTTAAATTATTGCTTGCCATTGTGTCAGTTTCATAGGCAAATTCCTATTAAGTAGAGTTCCTATTAAGGAGGAGGAGGAATATCCAATTTTTCAGTATACAGGCTCCAGTTGGAGCTAGCTAGCTAGCCATCCTCCCTGAAGTCCATGCTGTTCATCTGTCAGGAAGATAAAGATCTTTGGTTCCTGACTCACTATTTCTTCTTAGGATTTCTAGAAGAGTAGCTATATTAGTATGTTGCAGAAAAAACAATGAAGAATCTTGCAGCACCTTAAAAACTCTCAAGCATAAGCTTTCATGGACTAGAAATAAAACCACAATAAAAACCAGGATACAGTTCTTCCTCCATTTGAAAATGTTATTACTTTAACCTGCAACTGTATTTGTTGATATAACTGATTATGACAGGTAATATGAGTTTCAGTTATATTCCAAAGGCAGAAAAATGTTGGTGAAATATTGAGGGCTCTTTCACAAGAGACAAATCACATTTTAAATATACAATAGCCTCTATCAGGACTGCGAAAGAGGCTTTTAAGGAATATGGGAAGCCAGTCCCAGAGCCTACATGCTGTTCTCATATTGGTTTAAATCTTTTGTGTACCTGCATACAAATATTAAATGGTTTATGCGAATCATTGCCCAAGTCTTACAGAAAATCAAGGAACAAGCACTTCTTTTTGCTTACTCTTTCAAGCTTGCTTTTGTTCCTTATTGGTTTCTCTATCAGAAGACAAAATTATAGAAAGGAGAAAAGAGAGCTATTTCTTTTTACATGTTTTGACAACTCACTGAGGAATTACACTCCCAATGAAGTCTATCTCCAAGTTTGGGAATTTACAACTCTTCAGAGATAGCGGATCCCAACACACAAGCCAATACTGGTGACTTTTAAATTGTTGGCAAATTACTACTGTAATCACAATTTCAAAAAAGATAGGCTTTATTTGTGAGTTTGTATAACACAATACAAAAGAGTTTAGAGCTATTCCAAACACCATTCCAAAACTATCCTACAGCAAGGTATTTGTGCTGCTTAAATTCCAAAACTCCATGTTTTGTCTTTCAGGTCTGAATGTCAGAAGCCAATTACATATCTTTTAGTATGTAAAGACACAGGATGCCAAGGACAAAATCAAGCTGTGGCAATACCTTTTGATGGAGAATGCCTTAAATGACATGAATAAAGCAAAGTAGAGCATAATTCTATTTCTATCCCAGGGTCTCCTGAGCACCTAGAAAAGCTTTTCTTTTCCACCACTATCAGTAGCTCTTTTAGACAGCATTTCTTGGATTATAGTCACAATAATTCTTTGAATTTAATAGCCCTAGCTACTGGAAACCCTTCATACTGACATTTACATTAAAGTTTGGATAGTAAGGGTAGGAAACAATATATGTACACTGGCTGAACACAGTAATGGAACATTTTGCTAACATGCTTAGTTCTGATTAGTCCTGACGTATGTCTTATCAATCTTTAGGATTTAGATGTAATGTGGAGATGAAATGGAAGATTGTAAACTAAAGAGAACACAACAATTAAATTTAATACATAGTTTAAGGAATGCTCTGTTACTGTTAGGGCTAGAAGTAATCTAGTAATGAATAGTTAAATTGTATAGAACAACACTAGATTCAGAGGCAGATTACTTACCAAATTTTACCTTTTATATGATGATCTGACTA
This sequence comes from Anniella stebbinsi, assembly GCA_029215795.1. Lineage (NCBI taxonomy): Eukaryota > Metazoa > Chordata > Lepidosauria > Squamata > Anniellidae > Anniella > Anniella stebbinsi. The sequence continues at coordinate 68,879,913 of JARDYH010000002.1, read as the reverse complement.
TAAATTAGCTCAGTGGAACACACAGAAAATGACTTTGGAACAGAAGGATGACACTTCCAGAGTAAAAAAAAATAGTAGAAAATTAGATGGAAAATTATCTATTTATTCCTATTTAATACTTTTTCTTGTCATAAACATCCTTTGCATTAATATTAAATCAGGGTGTATTTTTAAAAAAATCTGACTAATTCCAAGAATTTACACACAGATCAAAGATTATCTTTCTAGCTTATCTCTGGTGGGGAAATTGACATTATCTATTTTTTAAAAATATTATTCATTAAAAACAGTGCTCCTAAATCAGACAAAATTGGGAGGCAGGGCATTGACAAAAATACAAGGGACATAAAATACAATATTTGTGCACTGTTATTCTAAAACACTAGAAAACATAGCTACATTATTTCAAAATAGAAATACCAATTAATGAAATGTGGGGTACATGTGGCAGATTATTAGCAATGCAAAAGACCAGCTTAAGCATAGTTTCCCTAAATCAGTTATAAAAAGAATTGATTTATGTAATCAATTGTGCCCGTTTAACAAAAATTGTTAATGCACAAAGATTGATCAGTTGATTTTAGGTGAATAAAAAAAAAAACCAAACACTGTGCTATTCTTATTCCATATTACAATAATAGTGCTACTTGTTTATAAATGTAAGCCTTTTCTTGCACTTAAAATGTACATCATATACTATATTTGTCCTTCTCTTACCCACTCATTCAATCTATTTTGACAAAAATAAACCATTTTACTTACATGTTTATGAAACAATTATTGATATGTTATGAATCATTACTTGCATATAGCAAATATTGTAGTCAGAACCACTAAATATATGCCTCAATTGTGCTCATGAATTTGGCAAGAATCAGTGCCAAGTCCCATTTCATGACACAGCTCTTTAGGCATATTAATCCAGGGCTTCTTTCGCATTCAAAACAATTCCTGTATTGTATTCCCATTACCAGCAATGGAGTAGATTTCTTGTCTTGGCCTTCCCAAGTCAATCCAGCACTGTAGTTAGTTATGCTCTAACAGATTGTATCTCCTTACATGTCTTGGCCAAGTGAGTATATAATAACATGAGAAAAAAGCAGTAACTCATTGGTTTCTTTCCCCCCACCCCAGGTAACAAATAATTCAGATGACTTGCTAAGTGAATATTTTTGGTAGGTTGTACAATCTTGGCTGCAAGTCAACTATGCCAGTTGATCTAGTGAAAAAAATTGCCATCTTTTGTGAGGAACAACAATACACTTGGCACAAGAAGTATTCTGCAAGCTCTTACCATTGAGCCAGTACATTACAGCATAAGTGTTTGGCATTTGTTTCTCTAAAAATATATATAATTGCAATGGAAAATCTGACAGGGTCATCCAAACCCTGACAACTATCTATCTGCCATGAGTGTATACAAATCACAGTTTAATTCTCCTCATTAACATACAGCAAATGTTTACTGAATGGAGATGGCCAAATAGAAGAAAGAGGATAACTGGATCCCAGCTCTACAGAAGAGCTCAACTGTGTTCCAGAATGCTCATCCAGTGTCATTCAATACTATCATCTTTCTCTGAAGATGCAGGACTATCCCGAACAGGTAGCAGGTCATAATGGCAAGGAATGTGGCTGTTTTTTGGTAGATCATAGAGATCTTGGCTGAAAGGTCCATTGTTACTCAATGCTCCTTGGATAACACTAACTGTAGGCTCTGCAATTTAAAAAACAAAACATACATTGATATTCTGATAGTGGTAGATAAGAAAGAATCACAACATTTCACAAGCATATAAAATAACAAAGGTAGCCATGTTGGCCCATGAGGAAAAAAAATCAAGATCAACAGTTGGACAATAACATTATTCGGACTAAAACAAAAGTCCACAAAGTTTGTGGAATCTTGGCTGGCTCTAATAAAGGTATTGCCCAACTATTGATTTTGAACATTTAGAGCCTATCTACACAGTCCCTTGGAACGTTTTAAATAATATTTTAAAACGTTCCAAATAAGTGCGTTCTAAAACGTCTTAGGCCACATTAAGAAGTACTCATGTTACAGGAGAAAAATTCTCAGTCTTCAAAGCGGTGTGTGCAGTCACACACTCTTCTGCCCCATCTCTTTCTGTTTCGTTTTTACAGTGAGTTTAGGGCAAAGCATTGTGGGCGTTGTAGTTCAGTCGCCCACTTCCTCCTTAGTTCCTCTTTCAATCCCTAGCTTTCAATGAGTATAGGGCTAAGGATTGTGGGTGTTGTAGTTCACTCGCCCACTTCCTCCTTAGCCCCTCTTTCTTCCCCACCAATCAACTGCTAAGCATTTGGGCACAGGTAAACGAAGCACTGCTCCAATGAATCACAAACAGACACAATATTTTACTTAAAGCAATTTATTAAAAGTAAAACCATTGTATATAGCTGAAGTGAGTTTTAAAAAACCTCGGGTATACATTGTTCAAGGAAGTGCGTCATGTGGCCCAAAGAGTTTTCATAACTCTTATAAAACGTTAAAAATGTAGCGTGTAGATTGGCTCCTAATTAAATTTTATAAACTGGTCCTGCTATAGTCCCCTCTGCTTAATAATCAAGGGTCTCACTCACCCCAAATAGTTCTGAAATGGTGTTAAACAATCTGCGGTCATGTTAAAGCAGTCCAGAAAATGAATACAATTCATTTATATATTCATGGGAGTGAAAGATAGCTACATACATAAGCAGAGCTGCAGGTCCTTTAACTATAAGGGTTGCTTGATGAAAAGGAGACAGGAGGATAATCTCAAAAATGCCTCCTAATTAAGGAACTTTTCATCATGCTTTCCACTAACCCTCGTTTGTAATTTGTAGTACAGCTATGCTGCTTCACTACTGAGCCTTCTACTGATTTGTTCCTATTCATTAAAAATAGGGTAGAAGTAATTCCTATAATGGAGCTCCTCCCCTAGTTCCTTTCGTGGAAGAAGAAAAAAAGCAGTGTGGCCACACTTGGGAAAGGAGCTCTTTTCAGAGCAGCAACTAAGATGGTGCATCTCAAAAGATTACGGGACATAATTATTCTGACTGTTGCTAGTTATAGCACTGATTTGCCTATACTGATTTATTTAACCTTATGCATCCTGAGTTTGTGTTTGGTTTTCAGTTCAGTGACTTTTTGTAAAGTATTTTTTAAATTTCAGAAATGTCTCCAGGTGTCTGTTTGTGTGTATGTAATAGTGAAGATGAACAGACTGTTGAAAGGCAAGCAAACCCCTGAACAGTCTCTGGGTCCAGTATTAGAGACTGAGTTGGAAAAGCACTAAGCTGGGACTTACCAACTTCATATACGTTCTTGTTGGTTGAAGCAGAGTTACTAATTTCTGCATAGGCAGAGTCCCTGCGTGCTGGTGACTTCATTTCAACATATCCACATTCTGAATTTTTTGGTGTGAGTGCTGGTGGATCTTTAATAGTAGCATATGGATTTTCAGAGCTACTTAAGGAGCAGTTACTTAAATTGTATTCAGAATTCTTCACTAGATCTGAGAAAACACACAAAAACAATTTTTTAATTTTATGGTTAGGAATGTAGTGACACTCTGCCTGGGACTGTGAGGGCAGCAGACGCCCCTGCGTCCAGTCCTCGCAGGCCAGACGGATGCGCTCAGTGCTGGGCTGGAACTGCACCTGAGTGCTCATAAGCCCCCAAGAGCACATGAGCATTGGTCCATCCTGGCTTCCGGATTGTGACCTTCCCCCTATTGTATTAATGGTGGAAGCCATTAATTCAGCGGAGGAAAATACACAGTTTCCCCAGCCTTGGGGAAATTGTGCATTTCTCCCCCAAAGGGGGCCTTAGAGGCCCTATTAACACTTGCGTTAATAGGGCTTTTGAGGCCCCCATCGGCCTGGAGGGGGGGAGAAACATGCAATTTCCCCAAGGCTGGGGAAATTGCTTTTTTTCCCCTCCACAATAATGGCAGTCACCATTTCCCAGCTTCAGGGAAATTGCATGTTTTCCCTTCTCACCAAGGGGGGCCCTCAAAGGCCCTATTAATGCAAGTGTTAATAGGGACCTTATGGCCACCATCAGCAGGTGGAGGAGAGAAATGTATGATTTCTCTAAGGCTGTCAATAACACAGTGGGGGAAATTGTGCGCATTCTGAACAGTACCCTTGTTTTAATGGGGACTTTAAAGCCACCATCAGCATGGGTGGCTGCCTTCTGGAGCCTCTGGAAAGTGCGCAATTTCCCCTCACTGCAGTAATGGTGGCCACCATTAATACCGAAGGGGAAAGGGCAGAGCCAGGCAGGCAGCTGCTGAGCACTCATGAAACTCATGAGCAGTCAGCAGAGGCTCGCAAGGCCTGGCTCATGGGGACAGGCCAAGGTGGCAGGTGACACAAGCAAGAACCAACCACTGGGTATGGTACAAAGAAGAACTTACTTCATGAACATTAAGTAACATTAAATTATCATTCTTTTAAAATTGAATTATATATTTGCTACATGTTCTTTTATTTTAAGTATTTCACAATTTAATTCATCAAACCATTTATAGTAAAACAAACAAGTAAAATCCACAACTTTTCTTTCATTAATATCTACTGTATGTATTCCATATTGTGACCTGAACTCCAATTTGCTTCAATGATATTTAAGTGTTCTTAGAGACGTCTGAAAGAACCTTAATCTCACATTAAGAATGGTGGGAGGTTTGTTTGTTTGTTTGTTTGACTTTTGTCTTTGCAAGCTCAAAAACATTACTTTGGGAATGGGGGTGTTGAAATCTGATTGTGAACATATCTGACATTTGAGTTAATCATGTCAAAACTAAATAATGCAATTTTTAACATAGCTGAAAACATTCATGCCTCATAGATCCACATGCATAAGCAGCACTGTACATACTTATCACTCAACTGGGCTGGGAACCACAGATGTAAATTGGCTGCAGATTGTCATGCATATCAAAGTGAGGGTACAGTCTGTTGTAGTGTTTTGAATGGGATGTACATTCCTATTCATCATTCTCGTGCAGCTAATTGTGTGTTAACTTTCCTTATGTGGCTGGTCTGGCTGTGGTATACAATGTGAATGTAATGTGCCTGGACATGTATAGGGAAATTCATTTCCTCTTTAATATGTTAAATGGTCCTGTGATTTCTCTGAAACAACCAGCAGAGATGCGAGTCTACAGATGACCTTATGTATAAGGACTCTAGAACTGGTAATTCGGAGTGACTTTTCTATCAGAAGTAAGGAATAATGCAAAAATTCTGTGGATATTAAATACACTTTTAATGGGCTGTGGATTAATTTGACCTATTCAAAGTATTACTTCATAGTTCTTCTAGCCCACTGTATCATGGGGCTCCCAATCAGCAGTTCCTAGTCAATGGAGTGATCAAGCCCATTCCTGCTTAGCTCCAGCAAGGCTGCAACATCAGGTGCTCCAAAGCCATTCACTGGACCCCTAATATATATACATTTGTGAGAAAATACAAACTTACCTTTCAGAGATTTACCCATACAACCTCTGTCAATTCCAAAAGCCCCTGTAAATAATGGAGAGGAACAAAATGAAAGTTTTGAGAAAAACATACACATTAAATTCTTTAAACAGCAATTTTCACAATCTCTTCTAATTTAACACGTCATTGACTAATAAGTCTTAATACAGTGACTCATTGTAACCACACTAAGGTATGTATAGCTGCACATATTAAGAACATGTGTAGTATATAACATAGTTAAATTCACAGAATCCATACTCTTGAGATAAATCAAACAACCACCATTGTGCTCTCCTTGCAAATAGGGGCGAAACACATTGCTCTCTTTTCCATAACATCTACAGTGTCATGCTCAATACAGTGTCATGCTCAACACACACAATACTTAATGTGCGTATTATTTCTATACCAAGCTCATTGAGGTAGCCGCCATGCTTCCAGTCAGCAGGCAATGTTCCTGTGTAGTCCAGAACAGGGCCTCGCTTCCCAGGATCCATATTCTTAAGATTCACAAACAGTTGACTGACGTTTGACTGTTTCAAGTAAAGACAAATGGCACAAAGTGTGAGAGTAACTGGATAGCACAAACAGGAAGTGCAGTATTTTGCATATGTAAAATATCAAAAACAGCAGCATTATCTAGTGTTCAGTCTATTATTATTATTATTATTATTATTATTATTATTATTATTATTACCTTTGCTAGGGTCATTCTGTCCATGTTGTTGGCATTTGCTGAGTTTGAACATCGTGTTAAAGTATGATAGCTTGGGTTGGAGAAGTAGTGACTATTAGCATTTCCACCATTACTGTGAGGAATGGTATCTAAAAAGAAAGGGAATAAAAAGTGATTGCTGTATAATTGCCCACCCTCAGCCTTACACCACTAACATGAAGAACTAGCCAATAGCTCCCTCAAGATTAAAACAAACAAACAAACAAACAAAAATGAGGATTTACATAATAAAACATCCATTGTTTTTCCTAAAATACATCCCCTCAATCTGCTTTGGTCTCATCCTCTTTTTTAAAGTTTTTTTTAAAAATAAAAATAAAAATTGGCTGATTCCACTGCATTTCATATCTTAAATGAAACAAGTCACTCTTCCCTCCATCTCTGTATGTTCTATTTCTATTTCTCAGTTGTTCTTGATCACAGTCATTGGGCGTGAACGAAGGGTGGGAAATAAAGAGACAAGACATGTATGTATAGTATGAAATAAATCTTTGAAGATTTATTTCAAATCTTCAAAGGGAAAAAAATACCTGGGTGGGCCACTAATCTATACCAGCAACTAGCCACGTGTTAAATCAGGTGAAACATTCTATGCTGTTGAGTGGTATCTGTAAGACCACCCCCACCCAAGGTCTACCCCATTTGGGGAAGGGAGATGTTTCTGTGTTACCCCCTCCCAGGCAGCAAAAAAAATGGGTGGGTGAGGTGCATTGACCTCACAGGTAACCCATATCCTTCACTTGGAGTCTCAAAACCCTCAGCGGGAGGCTTCTGGCATCACCTGTCACTGAAACAGTGCCTCAGAATGATCACCATCCCTGTTTAGCTTAATGGTGCCTGCTCCTACCAGCCTGCTAGAATAAATTGTGACCAAATTGACCTTTAAACCGAAACAGATTTTCCTACTAGACACTCCCACTGCACTTACAGTGTGAAGAAGACTAAAAGACTCATAGCCCAGGCCAATCAGACTATGAGCCAAAAATTTCTACTTGGCCTTAAAAAGGGTGACCAGCATAGACCCACACTGTATACAGGCTACACTTCGAAGGGGCTGGTGGGTGGGGACCTTCAGGCTAATCACCTCTGGTAAGCCCCACCCCTGGCCAGTGGCGCCATGCGATCACTCCAATAGCGATCACTAACATCTGTTCTTCCTCCCCGCAAAGCCCCCCCCCCCCTGCGACCAGGCATTTCTGCTTGGGTGTTTCACTAATGGGCCATTTCAAATGATCAAAATAAGCACATGTTGTGATTTAAATAAGCTTAAACCAAAGTGGCTTATTTTGATTATGTGAAACAGCACAGTATTTTAAATTCAGCATTAGCAAAATCAAATACATTGTTTACTATCCCCAACCCTTTCTATGGACCAAACTAGATATACCACTGGCCCCCTACGAATTCTGAAATGTGCTCCCTAGTCAGCCTCAAGAATCAGTTCTTGGATTGTCTTATATTGTATTTTTAATGGGTTTTAATCTTTGTGACCTCCCAGAGGGCTTTGGCTATGGGGCAGTATAGAAATATAATGAATGAATGATATTCACTCCTCCTCCACAGTCTCTACCCCAACCTGTAGCAAATTTGTTTCTCCTCCTTTAAAAATAGTCAAGATGTTTATCAGCAGGTATGTTAACTGTGCTTAAGATAAAACTGACTTCCCCTTAAACCAGAATCTGTGACTCAGGCCATGTCTACACCAGGGATTTATCCCAGGGTCATCCCTAGGTCATCCCTGTGCATCCATATGACACACAGGGGATCCCGGGGTCAACAGTGAATGACCTAGGGACAACCCTGGGAGAACCCTGGGAGAATGAAAACTGGGGATATCCCAGTTTTTCTGTGGTCCCAGGGCCTGAAACAGGTGTGGAGCTGAGCGGGAGTGGCTTCATGCCCATTGGGGGGGGCAGCAATTCCACCATCTCCAAGATAGCAGGGGGTGAGTGGGTGCAGAATATGGCAGCAGGAGGGTTCCTCTTACGTTTTTTGCCACGTGGCGGGGTCCAGTTCCTTTAAAAAAAATGGCGGCCGCACATCCCTTTCCTCCCGGAATGTCGTGTGGCCGTCTAGACACTGGGGAAGGATCGTGGAAGCAGGTAAGTCTGTGATCTTCCCCCTTTCCTCCCTCTACACCTCAGGTGTAGAAAGGGTTTTAGTGAATAATACTAATATTGCTTGGATAGCCCTATTAGGTACTTGCTAATGTAGCTAAGAACTATGAGTAAGAACTAGTGATTAACAGACAGCATGTTGTTTGTATAGAGTTTTCAGCTATAAAATGCTAGAGGGATGAAAATAGGGAGAATTGGGGAGGGTGCAGGTAGTAGTTAAACTATGTTTCATCCTTCCGGACAGCAAAAGCCACCCTGCATGTGCATGAAAACACAGAGAACGTGCATCTCATAAAGCTAAGAGAGGATAAATAAAATCCTTGCAAAAGTCATAAGAAACAACACTTGTTTTCTAAAGTTAGCACTTAACACAGATAGGATTAAAGTTCGGAAAGCTACCTGAAATGGTGTAGTCTGCATTGTTGACCCTCATTGCAGGTGTATAGGTAACTGCTGGCATATTTGTTTCTTTCACTTTTTGTTTTTGTCTATAAATGATGAATAGTGCTAGCAGGAAGAGGACAACGAGGACAAGAATAATGATGCCAGCAATGGCCCCAATCTGGTAAGAATCAGCAGGGATGGCTGCGCTAGTGCGGCTTAAGCTGTTCAAATTTCCTACTATGATTACCCCAGCTGGAAAACAAGAGTGATGGAAATCCAGTCCATAAATGCACAAAAGAAATACAATATCCATTAAATACATAGTTTTAACACTGATTTTACAAATTTTCTAAAGACATTTATTTAGGAAGAAACTAAATGCATCTGAAGACAGGTGAGAAGAAATCAATGCTTTCAAGTATCAATTACAATAAATTATACCATAGAGGAATATTTGCATGAATTTGTCTAAATTGTTTGCTTCTTAAAAATCCATATTATTTGAAAGAATATGTTTGAAGCTGAATGCTTTTTACATTTTTTTTTAATTTGGAGAATTTTTCTGGAAGATTTTGGGAATTTTTCACTTTTTTTGTTAAAGAACTGGGAAAAAAGAATGGGGATAATTTTTTCTTTGCAACCATGCAGACTAGAAATTGTTTAAATTTTGCACAAGATAAACTTCAAATTGTTCTATATTTTCAAGCTTTAGATTCTTGAAATGTTATATTCACCACACAATCTTGGCTATAATTTTTAAGTATTAATAATATCATCCACACAGTATTAGTCCCTTACCCATCTGCCTTTTAAAAATGTATATTGTATTTTAAAACCAATATAGCATTTTCCCCTCTTGGCAAAAAGTACATAAAATATAAGCAATCATCATACAACTTTCCCCCTTTTTTATTGTGAATATTAACAAAACAGAAAAAAATTACATTGTGAAAAAGAAAAACAAAGAAACATTACATATATAGGAATGTCGTCATTTTTTCCATCAGGTATACCACTCATTTAAAAAAAAGGGGAGGAAGTTACGCATAGGTTTCAAGAAAAGCAGACCATATATCCATGTATTTATCCACTCACAAGTCACGTCTATATAACACCCGTTCACATGTTGATAGCGTTGTTAAGTCCTCAATCCATTGCATTATGGGAGGTGAGCATTTGTCCTTCCAACATGATAGTATAAGTCTTTGAGCTGTCATAAGGGCTCTGAAAACCCATTTGCCCAGACCATGTGTTAACTTCCAAGAAACCAGTAGGTAGTTTAGGAAGACATGCACATTGTTCCATATTAAAGATTGCTTCAGTACAAAGTAATTGTTATACAACTTGTTGGACTACAAATATTACCATGGAGAAGATCAAGCAAAATATAATGTGCTACATAAGATTAAGAGGTTTGGGAGACATATCACTTCCCCTAAATTAAAGTTCTAGCCAAATTGCAATCAACATTCTATTAGGGATGTGTATCGTTAAAATGTACAATAATGATACGATAAGGTCATTATCGGACATCCGATTAACGATAATGATACGATAGAAAAACCTCTGATAAATATCTGATCTGAAAATTTTCAGCCCGATTATATCGGATTATAGGACTGCCATATAAATAAACCTGTAACTTCTGCATTTTAAAAGTTAGAGGCTTGAAACTTGGCCACAGTGCTTGAGATTGATCCCTCCAACCCTCGATTTTATATGAATTTATTAAAGATTGTTTAAGTTCTGACAGGTCAGAATGACAGCTCGCCACATGCGTTCATTCAGACCTGTCAAAAAGTTGAAGGATCTTAAAAAAATTCATATAAAATACAGGAGTGGAGGGATTGATTTGAAATTTGGCACATATGTGTAGCATTATGTGCTAGACATGTGTATGAAATTTGAGACCACGACCTTATTGTATCGTTATCGGACATTTTAATGATACGATACACATCCCTACCTATAAGCATTGTGACCAAGTTTCAAGCCTGTAACTTTAAAAATACAGAAGTTATAGGCATTTTTTTCTTTTAAAAAATCAGCTCTATAGGGCACAGTGGGTCTGCAAATTAAATATCGGATTTCTGATCATTATCATGAAGATGATACGATTAACCTACGATATTATCGTAGACGATAATCTTTTTGGTCCGAAATTCCGATAACGATAAAATATGATATTTTTGGGCATGCACATCCCTACATTCTATCCAAAATACTCTGACATTTTCCTAAAGCAGGCACCTAGATGATATTTAGCCTGCAATCCTAAACACAACTAGTTGGGAGTAAGCCCCATTAAAACACAAGAGCTTTTTTTGATTAAACATGCATAGGGTTACACAATCCTTATAATTTTAACAAAATAGTCCCCGCTGAACACTGTGAATTAGGGGTGTGCACGGACCCCCCGGATCGGATCGGGACCCAGATCGGGACCTCCAATTTTGTCCCGGACCGGTTCGGACAAAATCGGAGGCCCCCCGGACCGGATCGAGTCCGATCCCGACCCAAAAATCGTAAATTTTTGGATCGGCCGCCATTTTTTTCCCCATAGACTTGCATTGCAATGCAAGTCTATGAGGAAAAAATGGCGGCGGGTGGGTGAGGGGGGGCCTAACTCCCTCCCCCCCCCGGGGCCGTCCGCTGTGGACGGCCCCGGCAGGTAAGCCCCCTCCCCCGCGCTCCCTACCCCCCCTGGGGCCGCCCGCTTCCATCCGCTGGCACCCGCGGGCGCCAGCGGATAGAAGCGGACGGCTCCGGGGGGGGGTAAGCCCCCTTCCCCGCCACTGCTTACCTTCTCGGCCCGTCCGCTCCCGTCCGGCGCCGGCGGCTACTACCAGCGGGCTCCGCGGCCTACTCTCGAGTAGCGCGCCGGGTGATGACATCACCCGGCGCGCCACCCTGGAGTAGGCCGCGGAGCCTGCTGGTAGTAGTAGGCGCCGGCGCCGGGACGGGAGCCGCCGGGCCGGGAAGGTAAGGGCCCCCCTCCCCCCTCCGCGCGCCCCCTCCTCCCCTCCACGCACCCCCTGCTTACCTTCCCGGCCCGGCGGCTCCCGTCCGGCGCCGGCGCCTACTACTACCAGCAGGCTCCGCGGCCTGCTCTAGAGTAGCGCGCCGGGTGATGACATCACCCGGCGCGCCACCCTAGAGCAGGCCGCGGAGCCTGCTGGTAGTAGTAGGCGCCGGGACGGGAGCCGCCGGGACGGGAAGGTAAGGGCCCCCCTCCCCCCTCCGTGCGCCCCCTCCTCCCCTCCACGCACCCCCTGCTTACCTTCCCGGCCCGGCGGCTCCCGTCCGGCGCCGGCGCCTACTACTACCAGCAGGCTCCGCGGCCTGCTCTAGAGTAGCGCGCCGGGTGATGACATCACCCGGCGCGCCACCCTAGAGCAGGCCGCGGAGCCCGCTGGTAGTAGCTGCTAGTGCCGGACGGGAGCGGACGGGCCGAGAAGGTAAGCGCCCCCCTCCTCCCCCCCCGCTGTCCACTTTCATCGGCGGGCGCCCGCTGGCGCCCACCAATGGAAGCGGCGGTGGGCGCCAGTGGGCGCCCGCCGATCCGCCGATCCGCCGAACCGGTTCGGAGCCTTTTCGGACCGGTTCGGATTGGATCGGCCGATCCAGCTGCGGGATCGGAAATCGGATAATTTATCCGATTTCCCACTGGACCGGACTCGGATCGTGGATCGGGTCCGATCCAGTGCACATCCCTACTGTGAATTACTTCTGAGTAAAGATGCACTAACTGCATGTTCCAACAACCTAGTATGGCCATCCTTCTAATTTGAGGGCTGTAGTAGCAAAAGTATCCTATAAGGATTTGTATTCTCCTGAATTTGCTGTTTGAAGATTTCAAACAACAAAATTAGGCATAGATTTTTGTCTCTCTATTTTGGAATGCTGTAACCATGACTATGCATGCATTAGCATTTCAAAGCTGAGTTTGGATTTTTTGGAAAATATTACCTTGATCACATCTTGCCCCTTTCCAGCCAGGGCTGCAATAACAAGTTCCAGTGATGTGGTCACATGTTGAGTTGTTCAGACAGTCACATATTTGCCTACAGCCATAGCCGTATGTACCTGGGGGGCACTCTGTACAAAACAGTAAACATCAACTGTAGATTTTGTCTTGTAACTGATTCAAATTCATAGATATTTCTCAATGACAGTCAGTGACCAATATTTAGTATAGTTTAGTATAGTATGTGCAACTGGAACTATCGCACTGTCACCTATGGAAAATGAAGTCACACTGACTACACCATATGTTTACAGATGTTCCACATCTAACAAGTAGAGTTCCAAGTTATCTGTAGTCTTCTGAATCAACACCAATGAATAAGACTTTTCAGTATTCTCATGTAAGAATGGGGCATGAACAAGAAGTCTAACAGCCAATCACTTTATATACCACTCAGAGATTAATTTGACATATAGCTCAAATTATATAGTTCTGGTGTGTGTGAGTGAACAGTATCATTATCAAATCTTGCACACTTTGAGCCTATCCACATTGCCCTTAAAACGACTTATGTTCTGTTGAAAAACGTGTTTTTTTAAGTCATTTCATTACGTGGTAGGACACACTGAGCAGTACTTAGGTTTCATAGCAACTGCTTCCTCCGTTCTCAAAGCGTTCACTGGTGTCACACAGGGTTATTTCTGTGTTTTGCAGGCTGCTTGAGTTATGGAGACAGAAGTGGGCGGGTCAAGCAGCCTGCAAAACAAAAAGGAAAGTAGAAGAGACCCAGAATTAACCCTATGTGACACCAGTAAACACGGAGGAAGCAGTCACTATGAAATGTAAGTACTGCTCAGTGTGTCCTATCACATAATGAAACGACTTAAAACCATGTTTTTAAACAGAATATAAGTCATTTTAAGGGCAATGTGGATAGGCACTTTATGTATCATAATTCTTGCAAATTTCTTTGTCATCACTAGGTGGCAATGTTTCATCATGACAAGTCTATAAGAAATCTGCAGCAATCTGATTGTGTTTAAAATATGTCCATAAATAGGAGTCAACTACAATTTAAGCATGAAGGCATGTAAAATGTATCATTTATCCCACAACAGGGAATACTACTCTTCTTAGAAAGCTCCACTGAAACCTAGGGTGTTAGATGACTTGGAGACTACATCTAGGATAGATGGTGAACTCACAGAGCAAACATTACTTCTCCAATTTCTCTTGCGATGTCACATATTTTACAAAAAGTTACAGCTAGGTAAATATGTTTTGGTCAGAATGAAGTTCAGTCTCCTGGCTATTAGTTGTAAGTACTTTGTACTAAAACAAAATTGTTTATTTTTCACAGTATATACCCAGCTTTGTGTAAGTATTACAAACAGCTTAGTAATAATTAATTCATTTATGCATTTCCTTTTAAGGATATACAAGAAAATTGTTTCCAACTTACTTTGTTCGCAGTGTTTCCCCATGAATCCTGTACGGCATGTACATTGCCCTGAGATGTGATCACAGTCAGCTCCATTCTGACACTGGCAGATTAATGCACAGTCCTTCCCATAAAAACCCAAAGGACATCCTGTATTAGAAAGGAAAAGAAGAAAATATAGCGGCCTGTTGTTACAGCTGTAATTTTTAATAATGTAGTGAATGTTTTCATAACAGTGAAATAAAGAATTTATATTTCCCAACACACATAATTCATAATCTAAACAAGATATGAGGCATGACGACATTTGAATGTGATTGTGTGGGAAATATCAGTCATATTATTTGGAATGTCTAATGAATGCACAATACTATGCATGTTTACTCAGAAGTAAGCCCTACTGTGTATAATGGGCCATAATCCCAAATAAATGTGCATAGGGCTGCACTGTAGGTCTCACTACTTCCATTAGACTTTTAATGAAATCCATTAGGGTTCCAAGCAAGAAAAGACAGTGAAGGCTTTTGAATAATGAACAGATCTTTGCACATATATTTTGCACAGAGGATCAGGAATCAAAAGAACCTTGATTCACACAATGCTGAGCAGCTACGTTGCTCTACTTCTTCCTAACATTTTGGGTTCTGCTGTTTGAAGCAAAAAAGTCATGCTATTATTATAGCTATAGGTGAATGATGCTCAGTAGCCAAGATACCTTTTTAATAGTAAACAGAACAGATGTAAAACTTCTTCATTCTCAATTCTGCCAGGGGAATATTCCAGCAGTTGATCCAAAGGCAAGCAGCTCTTGCTGAGGAAATGAAAACTTGAATGCCTTGTTTCAGTACATACATGTCTTAAGCTGTCTTTCCCTTGACTGCTCTTCAATGCATGAGAAATCCCTCCTCCTTCTAGCCAAATCTAAGGCAGGCTAACTGTAATTTCCACACTATTGAATACTTATGATACTCAGCTATACTGATCTATAATATAAGGTTAGGGAAAAACTCACTTTGTGTACAGTAAAGACCAGTCCACCCTGGTGTACATTTACACTCCCCATCATAGGCACTGCAGCGAGCTCCGTTATGGCAATTGCAGGTATGAATACAATTTGGGCCCCAATAAGAAGGAGGGCAAGCTGAAACAATTAACATAAATCAGTTAGAATATTTGACAAAACCACAACTCTTTGGCACTGTCATTCAGCACATGGGTCATTCCAGAAAGATGGTCCCTAGCTATTCAGTCTTCCCTTAACAAATTTTCTGTGGTAAGAAAAAAGTCAGAATCAGCCATGGGAAAACATGAGAGGGTTGCAAATGGACCATGATGTCACCTGTACCCTCTGTAAAACTCTGTGAATGAAACGGGGCAACTGCACAATAAAAACTTGGAAGCATCACAGGTCACTATAGGCTTTATGAATCTTTGTAATATCAACTAAAATTGCAGCATGCGATATAAATAGCATTTCTCATTTAAATTGGGGTTATTATACTTTTTAAAACATTCATGCATCATCTTCCAATGTGAATTTTGGCATTTTCAATAGCACAATGTAAGGATACTTTAAAACATTGGCTGTATTAAACTTTATCACTGCTGCAGATAGTACATGCCTTTAAATAACATTACACTGGATTTTTCTTGCTTGTAAATTATATTCATGTTCCATTCCACTCATTACGATACAAAATTGTGTATACAAATTATTGAGTATGGAAAAACAAGTAAAATATGGAAAACTTCTTATTATTTCTTTGTATCTGTTAAAATGCCATGGTCAAAACAATATGCCTGCTTCATCTATACATAACACTAAAATACCCTTTGTGCCAATACCTCCATGTAGGTGCAGATGTTGTTAAAGGTTTTGTATTCAGATTATATGCATGGGAAATGCAAACAGCATCCTGCACCAATACAAAGATTTTGTGAGTGCCCAAAGCTACCATGACATTGTTGCTCTGATTGTCCATATATAGCACATTTTGGGGGATAACAGATGGAGGCCATCAGGTAGCCAAATAGTATTAGATGAAGACAGAGAAATCAGTATTGTTTTCTCAAGGTGGGCTTAGAGAACTTTGAGGGTTTGTAAGAACCCAACTCAAAGGAGAGGCAGACTTTACAAGCCCCCAAATTCTTCTTTAGCCTAGATTAAAAGCCAAACTAGAGAAGAATTCCCAGCTTCCCTCCTTGCGAGCCATCCCCCAAATATCCTACCTGTCAGTCTGTGAATCCCTAAAGCAGGGGGCACTAGTGTGCCTTTTGACACCTTTCTTGGTGGTCACCAATATTCACTGTCCTTACCTCTCCCACTTTTTTAAAAAAAATAACAGAAGTTTTTTAGTATTAGCTGAGATTCCTTAAAAGCAACATGAGGAACTCTACTTGCTCCCATCTTTTCCCCAGGAATGCCTCCAGGCTACATGTGGGGCTCAGAGACATTCTTAGGAAATAAAGGTCGCAGGCAGCTCCAGGCCAATGCTTTTGTATGCAGTGCACCCATTTTGTGGTGGTCCCCAGGACAGTTTCTCAAATTGCCAAATGTGCCTACAGGACCAAAAGAATTTGCCTACTCCTGCCCCCAAACATCCTTTTTCCTTTTCTTTATTACCTGACCAGCAGTAGGGAGAAGGAGATATATCTCCCCCCCCCCATCCCCCTCACCCTGGAACCAACAGGAAATACATCATATGAGGACAGGAGAGAGTAAAGATTTGTGCCAGGAAGAAAAGCCCTAGGGAGTTGTAGTCTTCTCAAGGATTTTTCCTATGCAGCGCATGAGGACATCCCAGAAGACAGGGGGAGGGACAGACCTCTGTACTCTCTTTTCACCACCTCTTCTGCTCTCACCATGCCACTGATCAGATAAGTAAAAGGAAGTGGGAATGGTCATTTTGGGAAGTGGGTGGGCTGATAGGGAGGGAGTCAAGCAGGGACAGCTTGCCCATGCCTAGGTGGAAGACCAATGCAGGTTAACCATAGGCACAATGATGACTGCAGGGCTTAGCAGACACAGGATATACAACCAATGCCTTTGGGGTGATTTTGGAGTCATGTTCTCCATTCCATAGTGTAAAACAAATGGAAACTTACTTTAAATTCCCTCATCATGTGGAGCATGATCAATTTGAAATTCAATTATTTGAAGTACTCTGAGTTATCATGCTATCTACAGTCACAGTGTTTGTGATCAAGAAATCGTTTGCATGTGAAACAATCCATAGTGGGTTTCACCATACAAAATTTGAGAACAACATGACAAAGTTGGAAAGAACTTGTCATCTGAATCTCCAGTGACACTGAAATCACATTACTGAAATACATTTTCAGTGTGCAGAAAAAGCCTTCATTAGAACTTGCTAATGAGGTTAGGATCACAGGTCTTGCCTGAGGACTAATTTTTGGTTTTCATCAGTCCACTAATCAATAACTCCTTCCATGTCATAGTTCATTATTTATAGAGCAATAAAGTAAACAAGCATTTAAGGACATGCTTTCAGATTTGTTCGGTGCAGATATCAGGGCTACTGCAAAATGGAAGTATTTAGAGGAAATAAAGTGGGAAATGTCTATGGCTCAAAGGCCTAATATTTTAAGATATAACAACTGCAAGTAATTTATCAAAAATGTTAATTTGGGTCAAATTCTTTTTTTCCTATTTCAATTACTATTTATAATGAAAAAAATTATGGCAGAAATCCTTAAGACAAATAAGGACTGTCAAGTTACATACACAAAAATCTTTAAGAGGCTTCATGGAGGTCACACTGAAGTCATTTTAAAGTAATGAGGTCATTACTTTCTACAAGAACTAAAGGCCTTTACGCAATTCAGATAAACTTCCCTTTTCCTCTTCTAAAGGTCAAGGCTTAGCAGACATCTTCTAGCATTCTACTGGCATGTTTTTTTTCTTATTGCCCTATCTCAATTGTTCATTATGAGAAAGCAGTAGAACAAAAACTGTTCTTCAACAACAAATTGTACAGATAAATTATGAAACTAAAGAGAGATGAGTGTTTCAATTACAAGTTTCCTAAAGTTTCCAAAAGTTTATGAGGATAAACATTAAAATGATTAACAAAAACATGTTGATATGACATTTAGTGCTTATCTCAAAAAAGAGAAATGTTATGTTAAATTTTTAATTTATTTTTAAAATCTGAAATACAACATGGAACATCCAACACTGCTTTAGTCATACATCAACATTATATAATACCAACAATGCAATAAAAAGGCTGAATTTAGTAATGTGTAGGTAATAAAATTGATTTTAAAACAATCAAATTTAACATTTTCTGAATTGACCAGATGTTGCATAACAATAGGATATAGCTAGTTAATCTGTTAGTCAAATAATGAGTGATGTGAACCAATAGGGCATATCAGAAGGAGTTGCACACTTTGGGAAATGAAAGAGCTTCTCACACTCTTGGTTCTGAAATGTTTGATAAAACTCTGCATGTAAACCAAGGATAGGAAATGTGTGTCCCTCCAGATGTTGTCAGACTGCAACTAGCATCAGTCCTAGCATAGCCAATGGTGTAGGATGATGGGAGGTGAAGACCAAAAACATCTGGAGGGCCGCATCCCTGATGTAAACACTAAATCATAGAACTATTACGGGGTGGGGGGGAGGTGTCCAATTTCACTTTACCCATCATGTGATTTTCCACTACTTCTTCCAGCTTTTTTCCTTTCCACAAACAAATTCACAAAGGAATAGCAATGGAATAGCAGCACAATATATTTTGACATTTGGAAGCACATTGAGAATGAATTGATGGGATAGCTCCCTAAAACAATTATTCTATAGATATATCTTTGACACTTCAGTCAACTGGACCCATGGACAAGAGGCCCTTAGAAATTTTTCCAGGACTTCAGCAGCTTGTACCCCACAATCAACTGAGAATGGACTAAGCCATGTGGTAAGACCATTTTCTAGATAGTACTGTATAACTATATAATGGACATTATGAGCGCCACCTTATTCAAAAAAACCATTGACCACAACAAACATCTATATGCTTCCATCTTCTATCTAGAGCACACCATTGTCTATAGCCAAGCACTACAATATAACCACACTTGGTTCAGCTCCTTGGACAAGGACTCATATCTGAAGGATTTACATCAGGCATTCCTAATACTTCAGTACCCACCTAATGAACTGGGTGGAAAAAATAGCTTAATAAGGTTGAACTGGTAAACCAGTAATAACTTTCTACAGTACTCGACCAGAAGAAAAACTGATGGGAACATAATTTGTCACCTATTGCTCCTAGGTAAACCACTCCAACATCCTTTCAGCATCCCATTCTGGATACTGATACTTCTCGCTTACAGGCCTTGGGCAGTAGGCCTGTCCTTACTTGCATATACATCCCATAATTTAAAATAGTTATTGATCAGCAACAACAGGCTATCTACAAACCCAGCTCTCAACTCTACCCACATATTTACTTAGCAAAACTGTTAGAGGACCCAATAACGTCGGCTGTAGTATCAGGATTTTTTCTCCTGTTTATCCTCCAATGTGACATAAGCTATGACCTTCCATATGAACATAAATATGAACATACAAAACTGCCCTACAGTGATTCTGGGCAGAAAACAACAGGATGAAATTTAATAGGGATAAATGCCAAGTTCTACACCTAGGAAAAAGAAACCAAATGCACAATAACAAGATGGAGGATACTTGGCTCAGCAATACTACAAGCGAGAAGAATCTTGGAATTGTTGTAGATCACAAGCTGAATGAGCCAACAGTGTGATGTGGCTGAAAAAAAGTAAATGCTATTTTGGGCTGCGTTAATAGAAGTATAGCTTCCAAATTGTGCAAGGTACTGATTCCCCTCTATTCAGTACTGGTTAGGCCTCATCTTGAGTATTGCATCCAATTCTGGGCACCACACTTCAAGGAGGATGCAGACAAGCTGGACGGGGTTCAGAGGAGGGCAATGAGGATGATCAGGGGTCTGGAAACAAAGCCCTATGAGGACTGACTGAAAAAACTGGGCATATTTAGCCTTAAGAAGAGAGGACTAAGGGGGAGACATGATAGCACTCCTCAAATACTTGAAAGGTGGTCACACAGAGGAGGGCCATGATCTCTTCTCAATCATTTGAGAGTGCAAGACACGGAATAATGGGCTCAAGTTACAGGAAGTCAGATTCCATCTGGACATCAGGAAAATGCCCTAAAAGTTAGAGCAGTAAGTCAATGGAACCAATGATCTAGGGAGGTTGTGGGCTGTCTCACCCTAGAGGTATTCAAGATGCAGCTGGACAGCCATCTGTCAGGTATGTTTTAAGATGAATTCTTACACTGAGCAGGGGGTTGGACTTGATGGCCTTATAGGCCCCTTCGAACTCTGCTACACTATGATTCTATGAAACCATTGGTCCATCCAGCCCAGTGTTGCCAACTACGACTGGCACCATCTCTCCAAGGTCTCAGGTCTTTTGCATTACCTGTTACCGCTTCCTTTTAAATGGAGCTACCAGGAATTGACCTGGGACCTTCTGCATGCAAAGCATTTGCTCTGCCACTGACCCTAAATAATACCAATAATACCTTCTGGGCTCTGCCGCTGATCTGAAATTCATCATTCAATTCAACAGAGGAACTTCAAAGGAAGTCTCCAGCTTGAAATTGCTGAACCAGAATTGATCAGAGGTTTAGGTCTCAAGAGTCCCCCCCCCTTTCCTACAACACATGTTAAATTAACATGATAAAGCTGGGAAGACTGTGACATTACCTATTGCTGCTGTTGAGAATGGTCATTGTGCTTATTTTAAGCTTTACATAGAATTGTCACACGCAGAGCCGCTTTCATTTCATGGCTGCTTGACCCTGCAGTTTACATATTTCCTCTCTATACCTGTGTATATATAGAAATGTGCCAATTGAGGATTACACTTCATGCATTTGATGAATCGGGCTCTAATTCTCAAACACGTATGCTGCAATAAAACTGTCTGACAAGCTTTTTGTACCGCAAACATCTATGCATAAAATGCAGACAGGCATTTATTTGTCTGTACAAATGCCTCTGACCCATGCCTGGCAAAGCCTGGGCAGGGGATGCCAGTTGCGGGTGGAGCTGAGGAGATGAGGCATGGTATGGTGCCACTTGATGGGAAGAGGCTGCAGCTATATATACAGACTGCAGGCCTCTCCGCTCCCTCTCGGGAATTTTTGGCTCCCTCCCTCCCTCCCTTGTAGGCAGTGTGGGCTTGCTGGTTGTCCCTTTGGAGGCCGAGTAGGAATTTTTTGCTCACAATCTAACTTGGTTGTGAGCTTTTTCGCCTACTCCACACTGCAAGACAAGTTGGGTGTCTTAAATAGGTTGATTTGTTTGAATTGGTCACATTCCAAGGGCAGTTAGGTGCAGGCATCTAGAGTGTGGGAGTATTGGTGAGCTTTCTCAGGTACCATTGGGGTGATGAGTAATGTCTGAAGCCCCTGGCTGGGAGCCTTGCGGCACCAGCTGGCAGATTAAGGCTTACCTTTGAGGCCAACCTTCCTCACCACTCGGAGCCATGCGGCACGAGGGTGGTGACACCAGAAGGCCTCCCTACCCCACATGGGGGAGCCCGTGGAGTGGCGAGATGGCAGGCACCACTACATGGGACAAGAATTGCTCGCCCGATCCTAGAGTGGCTCTCGACGAGGCCATAATGTAGATGCCCACTTAGGAATTACACTTTGCAGATCTTTTGAATAAAATGTGGCCCATGTTAGGAATTACACTTTGCAGATCTTTTGAATAAAATGTGGCCCATGTTTAAAATTCAAATATGTTATCTTGTCTTGTTATTTTCACCCTACACTTCCGCAACAAAGAGTAGTTAATGCTTAGGGGGCAATTCAATACTATCCTTGTGGAAAATATACAAATAATGATATTATAAAGTCTGGATTTTTCAAAAGTGAAATTGCTATGCAAAACTGATATAGCAAGTATTTGATGTACTATTTGAAATGCAAATAACAAAGAGATCTATTAGACACATATCATTTTTATTTAGTTAAAAAGTATGCTCTCAGCATCTAGGAGAAAATTAAGCAGAACTAACCTGGGGTTAATTACTCTGACCAAACTCTGAACAAAGAAAATTCTGGTACTTACGTTGAGAACAATCACTACCAATCCAGCCAGGATAACACTGACAAGATCTGTCAATTGGATTACAAGTTCCATTATTGGTACATGTGCAGATTCCTGCACAGTTCTTCCCAAATCTGCCACTGGGACAAACTTTAAAAAAAGGAATTTTAGAATACATGAGTAAGATACACGTTTACCACTTGTTTAGCTCAGTGTAATGTCCCTTTTTTGTTTTATTTTAAAAATATTGTTATACCAGTGAGATAGCCATGAAATGGTGGGAAAGTGGTCTTAAGACAATATCTGAGTTGGTGGCTGGATGAGCAACTTATCTGCTCTATTCCCATTAGGTTTTGCTTTACCCTTCTTCCCTTTGGTCTTTGCATCCCTCCCGCCACCCCATGCTTCTTAATTGGCTGCTGCTTCAAATGCTGTTGTTATTCAGGTTTTATAGCCATCATTTGCCTTCTGCTTCATGCTCCTTTCCTAGACTCCTCAGTTGGTGTTGCTCAAGCATCTTTCTACTTCCTCCTGTAGTCTGCTTCCTCCATTGTTTTATTCCTCCACATCCTCTCTGTCACCTTATATTAGGGACAAACAACTTGTCACCCCTTCTGACGTTTTGGCCTACAACGCCCATCAGCCCTAGCCAGCATAGCCAATGGTGAAGGATGATGGGAATTGTAAGCCAAAACACCTCGAGGGCCACATGCTGCCCACTCATGCCTTAGATCCTGCTTCTGCTTCCTTCCCCTCTTCAGCCCCAGTCATCCTTGATTATGATCCTATGCACATTTCTATTGTTCTAGGCCATCCTTCCCCAACCTGTTCCTCCAGATGTGTTGTGCTGCAACTCCTATAATTCCCAGCCAGCACTAGGAATTATGGGAGATGCAATCTAACACATCTGGAAGGAAACAGGTTGGGAAAAGCTGGAACATAAGGAGCAGATTGTTTTTGAAATGCTTGCTCATCCCTATTATTTGACAAAGTCCTTGAAGAATGTATCTCTCTATCCCCTAGTCCTCTACTGTGCATCAGTTATGAGTTCAGGCAGTGGTTTCTTTGACATGCCCACATACCAGGTGGGAAAGTGAGTGACACCAGAAACCTTGTGAAGGAAGAACTCCTCCAAAATGCTCCTAACCTCAAAATATGTTAGCAGGCCCTGGTGGCAGTTTCTGGGAGAAAACATCATATCAGATTATTGGAATTTGTACCTTCATTGCAGAGAGCTCCTGTGAAACCAGGTAAACAATCACACAGTCCAGTCACGTGGTGGCATGGACCGCTGCTGTGCACACACTGGGGGCATGCCTGACTACAGCGATGACCATAAAATCCAGGAGAGCAAACTGAAAGGAGAAATATGTTCCTTTAGATTTGGAAATTCGTGAGAATTCTATGACACATAAAGCAAACAGATTCACTACTTGAGTAGGAGTTTAAAAGATATGTATTGAATATTGCCTAAAATAATTGTATGATGATAATTGTTGTCATTATTATGCCATCACTGTGTATTGAATCATTATCATTATGCCATCATTTTCTATGACTATCTGTAGTGTAACATTTTTTCTCTCTAGCTGGACAAAAATGAATCATTGCAACCCTGGCAGATCTTGACAGAATACAAGTCTAAAGTACTTTTCCCAATGCAAGGGCAATCAAAGTGCAGACAGCTACTCACTGCTGCTTGTTTTTATTCAATTCAAGACTTTTTTTAAAAAAATAACACTTCAATTCATTTTTATGCCAAATACACTAACCCTTCATAGATACATCACCACTTGGATTGACAGAGAAAGAAAAAGGCCGTTGGGTAGAATTTCTTTCTTTACATCACTAACCTCTTCTGGCATTTCTTTCATGACAAATTACTATATTAAGCAATACTTCAACTTAAGTGCCTGTTGTCAAGCATCAATTAACATTTACAAAGCTAACTTTTGCTTCAAAATTATTTGTGTCAATTAGAAGTCAGCCGGCTTGACGGCATGCTTGAAACAGGATGCCTGATCAAGAAAGCATTCCATAGAGTCTCGTGGATTTTCAGTAGAACTGTGGGTCAGTCCTAATTTCCTTCTTTTCTCCTCTCATTCAAGCTGTTTTTATGGGTATAGCCATTGATTAGTACAACTACTTGTCTTCATAGATGCTGCACTGTCTTGGACCCTGATTCTTTCAAGAGTGATTTCAGTGTAATGGGTACAGCCACTATTTTACATTATGTTCATGATACAGCATCATTGATTCATCTTTATTTACAGTTACTCTGCATTAACTGAATGATTAACTCTAAAGTCATTATAGTGACAACTGCTGCCAACTTTGGAAACAATACACAATGCTGTGTAGCTTCAATTCATTGCAATAAGGTTTGTGTGGAAGCATCTCCTTCACGGGGTGGCTTAACCTCAGCCATCCAGATCGTTGTGTGTTGTTAATTAAGATGCATCACTTTAAATATAATATAATATAATACAAGGGGGAGTGATAGGTCTAGCTTCACATTTGATCACCATGTCATTTCCCACATTATGGGCCAGGTTCCAAATGACAGTAAATAGCCTGAAATGCTTAAAATAATTAAAATGATGGTATAATACATTCATGATTTCCTCAGCATTACAATCCACGGTGTACGTGGTTTCATCACAATCAGGGCTGAGTATGATAAATTATAGGCAATACCTAAAAATTGTAGTCAGGCTTTAAGAATACACACTGAAGGTATAGGAACTGAAACAGAGACAGGAGGAAGCATGGGATTCTAGCAGGAAAAAAACTGCTAACAGCAATCAGCCCTACAAGCCTAAACATTTACACCAGAATCATGAAGATAATCTATGAGTAAAGACAGCAGAACTGGAAACAGAAGTAGGAAGCAGGAACCCGAGGTGAGACTGTTATGGCAATTAGAGCAGAGAGCTGGTTGGAACAAAACATGCTAAAGGCCAAAAAGGAAGCATGTATTGGAAATATATCATATTGTTCTGTGCAACTTATTGGGATTTATACAAAGAACTGATTTGGAACATCTATATGGAGAACAAAACATGGAAGGGCTCTTACTGTCACTAAAGTACTGTCACTAAAGTTTCTGTGTACAGATGGGAAAGAAATAAAAAAAGTTCCCCACAAGATCACAGCAAAGTCTTGGTTTGGAACTTGGTTGGGCCCCCAAACCTCACCCTCTCGTTCAGATCATCCATTACAATTGTTGTGTTCCCTTAATTCCCCTGATCCATATGGTAAATAACTTTGTAGTCCAATAGCTGCTACCAAACAGACACATTTATTATTATTATTTTCAGCAGTTTCCATGGGATGCTATAATGCTTGGATCAATAATAATTTCTTTACCCTGTTCAATTTAACAGAGACAATTCATGACTTTTTCTAGAAGTTTTTCTAGCAGTCACTAAGACCATTATTATTATTATTATTATTATTAGGGGTGTGCACGGACCCCCCGGATCAGATCGGGACCTCCAATTTTGTCCCGGATTGGATCGGACAAAATCGGAGGCTCCCCGGACCGGATCGGGTCCAATCCTGATCCAAAAATCAGACATCCGATTTTTGGATCGGCTGCCATTTTTTTCCCTATAGACTTGCATTGGGGGAAAGAAAGCTTTCCCCCAATGCAAGTCTATGAGGAAAAAATGGCAGCGGGTGGGTGAGGGCCCCCCCGGCAGGTAAGCCCCCTCTCCCGCACTCCTTACCGCCCCGGGGCTGTCCGCTTCCATCCGCTGGTGCCCACGGGCACCAGCGGATGGAAGCGGACAGCCCCGGGGGGTAAGCCCCCCTCCCCCTGCTAACCTTCCAGGCCGTCCGCTCCCGTCCACCGCTAGCTGCTACTGCGAGCGGGTTTCGCAGCTTGCCCCTAGGTAGCGCGCCAGGTGATTATCACCTGATCATCATCAGATGATGGCCACCTGGCGCACTACCTAGGGGCAGGCCGCGAAGCCTGCTCGCAGTAGCAGCGAGCGACGGATGGCCACGGAAGGTAAGTGGCACGCGGGCGGGGCCCCCTCCCCCCCTCCCCCTTGCTTACCTTTCGTGGCCGTCCGCTCCCATCTGCCGCTGGCCGCTACTGCGAGCAGGCTTTACGGCCTGCTCCTGACTAGCATGCCAGGTGATGTCATCACCTGGTGCGCTACCTAGGAGCAGGCCGCGAAGCTTGCTTGCAGTAGCAGCCAGCGACGGACGGGAGCGGACGGCCACGGAAGGTAAGCGCGCGCCGTGCCCCCCTCCCCCCTGCTTACCTTTCCTGGCGCCCACCGACAGAAGCAGACAGCCCCACTAGGGAAGCCCCCCCTCTGTCCACTTCCATCAGCGGGCGCCTGCTGGCACCTACTAATGGAAGCGGTGGTGGGTGCCAGTGGGCACCCGCCGATCCACCGATCCATCTGATCTGGATCAGAACCTTTCCGGATTGGATCGGATTGGATCGCCCGATCCAGTGGTGAAATCGGAAATCAGATAAATTGGATAATTTTATCTGATTTCCCCCTGGAACGGACTTGGATCGTGGATCGGACCCGATCCAGTGCACATCCCTTATTATTATTATTATTATTATTATTATTATTATTTCCATTTATATACCGCCCCATAGCTGAAGCTCTCTGGGCAGTTTACAAAAATTAAAAACATTGAACATGAAAAAAACCTGATATACAATATTTAAAACCATAAAAAGCATAAAACAGGTTATAAATATAATATCATTTAAAAACAACTATTCTGGGTCAAACCACCACCACAACAACAAAACCCTCAACATACGCTGTTAAATGCCTGGGAGAAGAGGAAAGTCTTGACCTGGCGCTGAAAAGATAACAATGTTGGTGCCAGGCGAGCCTCGTCGGGGAGATCATTCCAAAATTGGGGGGCCACCACTGAAAAGGCTCTCTCCCTTGTTTTGTTGAATGTGTGTATATCAAATTTGCAAATTACACAATAATAACAAGAAATAAATTTCTGCCGGGACAAATTTTATTAGTGGCAGGGAAAACGCATTTTGTAAGAATTACAACAAAACATTACAAAAAAATTAAAGATGCTCTCCGAATTTGCTTTGGAAACTATCATTTAGCATTATAATATAACCATAGTGAAGAAAGGAACAGGAGACTTTCAAACTTACTTCTTTGGCAAGTAGTGCCTCTGTAGCCAGGTGCACATTCACAAATTCCTTCATCTGGAGAACATGATGCTCCATTTTTACAGTAACAGGACAATGAACAATTTGGACCCCAGTGCCCTTCAGCGCATACACTATCACAATGCATACCTGCAAGGAATTAACATACAGAGCTGTCATTAATGGCAGTAGAAGAAACATGCAAACCTCACAAATCACAAAGGCTGTTAACTGGCAAGTCAATACTGCACGACTATCAGAAAAATTATGAAGGAAAAAGCACATGGTAAAATCCAATGTAAGTCCTACTCAGAGCAGACTCATTGAAATAAATGGGACTTAAGTTAGTCATGACTAACCTAAGTCCCATTCATATCAATGGGTCTGCTCTAAGTAGAACTTATGTTGGATTTTTCCCATAATGTAGGGACATTATTTATTATACATGAAGCCATGCTCCACAAGCCTTTTGGCCTGTGAGAATAAGGGCCAAATCAGGTTTGACAATGGTAATGTAGGGCAGCCATGTTTTCTTTTACAGAGAATAAACCTCTATTTGAAAGTCTGCCAGAGAAATGTCCTTGTTGTGAAGTTCTTTTCTGTCGTTCCCCCCCCCCCCGCCCCACTTTGAACATCCAGCAAAATACAGGCCGATATCTTTGTTTTATTCTTGTTCATCTTTTAATTATCTTTAATTATCTTTTCTGAGTGGAATGCTCAGTTCTTATGTCCAGATATTGCTAAGAGGTTGGATGTCTTCCCTCACATTTACAAAGTCAGGCCTTATCTACACTCATTAACATCATGGCTGGATAGAATTCTTTAAGGAGTTCTTACAGAAATAAAATGTGAAAATGTTGATTTCTTAACAAAAAAAAGTTACTTATAACTAAAATGCACTTCTTTAGTTATAAGTTATTGATTGAAAGGTAGCCAATGTTACATCAATTTTTAGAAATCATAATGTGTTTCCAGGAAATTGTAGGCTCACGAGCCTAACCTGTCATAATTAAAAATATAATTAAAAGTAGAATTACTACATTTGTAGAGGAACAAGCTTGGTTCCTGCAAAGGGAAGATTTGCCTCACCAACTATTTATTTAGTTATTTATTTGGCTTGTGTCCTGCCTTTCTACCAAAAATGGCATGCAAAGTAGTTTACAATCATTAATAAAACTTGATAAAAACAATAACATACATTAAACACAATTAAAACACAATAATAAAAGAGTAAAAACAGCTTCCAACCCAGCAGACCCACATACAGTCAAAAGGGTGGCTTGAATAAAGCAGTCTTTGCTTGCTGGCACAAGGACAGCAGAGAGGGACTAAACCTAGCCTCCCTTAGCAGGGAGTTCCAAAGCTAGAAAATGACCACCAAGAAGGCCCTCTTTCATGTCGCCACCAAATGTGCTTGTGAATGCAGCAGTCTTGAAAGAAGGGCCTCTCCAGAAGATCTTAAGAACCAGGCAGGTTTATATGGAAGAAGGTGGTATTTTCGGGTAGCCTGGTCCCAAGCCATAACGGATTTTAAAGGTCATAACCAGCACTAAGAATTATGCCTGAAAAACAGGCCAGTAGCCAGTAAAGCTGTTGTAAAAGGGAGTCGTGTGCTCTCTGTAACTAGCCCCGGCTGCAGCATTCTGGACCAGCTAAAGGTTCTGAACAGTTTTCGAATGCAGCTCTACATAGAGTAGACCTTGCAGGATATAACTAAAGCATGTATGACCATGGCCAGATCACGCATCTGTAGGAATGGACACAGTTGGTGCACTAGCCTCAGCTGTGCAAATGTGCTTCTGGCCACCACGAGTCCTGGGTATCCATGTTCAAGGCCAAGTCCAGAAGTACACCCAAGGGCTAGTCCAGAAGGTCTACCAAACTGCAAGCCTGAATCTTCAGGGGGAGAATAGCCCCATCCAGCACAGGTTGAATCCCTATTCCTTGATCTGCCTTTTGATTAACCAGGAGCACCTCTTCAGCATCTCTTTGAGGAGTCAATTGGAAGCAGTCATGAACTAAGACAGCCTTCCCTAAGCTCGTGCCCTCCAGATGGATTGGACTACAACTCCCATAATCCCCAGTTGCCATGGCCATTGGTCATACTGGTTAGGGATGATGAGAGTTATAGTCCAACCCTGTCTGGATTGTACCAGGTTGAGGAAGGCTAGACTAAAACACCAGGTTCGCTTGTTATTTATTATTATTCAACTGATAACATAGGCAATGCGCTTAATACAGATATTATTATTCATTATGATTTGAGCGTAGTGTGACCATGTGTCCTCTTTTATAGAGAATGTCCCTCTATTTAAAGGGATAACAGAGGACTGTTCTTGAAGGCATCCTTCATTTGAAAGGCTGGCCTGTCTAACAACGTCTAAAGATAAAGAACAAACAATAGGTGAAGGCAGTCATGCCCTGCTTACGAGCTCCCAGAGGCATATAGCTGGCTGTTGTTAGGAGCAGAATGTTGAACTAGACAAACCTTTGTTTTGCATCCAGAAAGGCAGCCCTTTTGTTCTTATGATTCCCTATATATGCCGTCGGCAGAACTCTAATATATATACACAAAGACAACAGCCACTCATTAGAACCATGCAACTCTCTCTCACTCTCTCTTTCTCTCTCTACTTTAACAGTAAGTAAAACTAACTTTCTTGATATTCTTTTGGTGTACCCCCCCCCACACACATCTAAAACGTCTCCTTTCGTGTCAAACACCAGTAGGCATCCACTGTAGCTTTCAGTTCTTATTGTGTGTACAGTGCTTTCTATTATCAATTGGCTATTATTGGAGTACAAGTCCTGAATGAATCATCAACAAGAATGACTTGCTTTGTAAAGTATTTCATGCAAAGTGTGCTTCAGGTCCAGTTCCCATCAGACATGTTGAAGGACCAATTTAGCAAAATAGGCTTTGGGGTTTTGTAGGAAAAATCTTTCTGAAACAAACCAGAATGAATATTTTATAGAATCTGCAGAACAATTGGGGGGGAGACTGTCAACACAGACAATTAATTACTTTGCTTATCCATAAAATAAGTGGTCCTACCCACAGTGGTGATATCTGTTCAGGAAATATCTCTTCCTAACTGGAAGAAAGGTGAATGAAGGTCAAAACCTTAGACCTTTCTACTGACTTAAGCCTGTCAGAGAAATGAGCACAGAGCCAATTGTAGTGAAAAATGTCTCATACTGAAATTTGACAATTAATTTTACACCGGATATTGAGCAAACATAAAGAGACTACTTTTCCTAAATGAATGCAAATTTGAATGGAATTTGAACTGATTGCCAAGATTAGGGGAGGGGGGTTGGAACTTGTTATACCATCAACATCTTACAAGCTGATTTTTTCTGCCTAGTTTTCTGAATGAAGAGACAAAGTAACTTATTTCTCAACATCTTGAAAGTTTTTTTTTCCAACTTGAAACCTAAACAGAGTCATCTACATTTGCATCTGAATGAGACTGTGAGAAGCTGATCCCATTTATTAGATGCCACTGAAAGCTGTGCAAACCAAACACCTTAAAAATATATATATGCCCAGGCTGCTAACTATCAACATACAGGCTTAGACATACATCTGAAAGAAAAATGTTTTAGTGAAAATAACTGGGCAACAAATCTGGTTCCTATAGAACCCAACAAGGAGAAACGGCAATAGTTTGAAAGATTTTCATTTCTTTATAGCTGACTTTTCCAATGTACACATGGAAAGGCAGACTTAATAAATTAAAAGCAAATGTGTTAAGTTGAAAATGCTCTGGACCTCCAATGCGGCATATTTTAATGAATTTTAAGTGAATATGGTTTCTTGGCAGTTTTATTAACATGTTGATGAAATTGTATTTTTATGCATGCTAAGAGTATTTGGCACAATCATATCATGATTCCTGTCAACCTCCACACTCTGAGGCTGATGAGGATCCTATGTAAAGCAGGAGCTCCGCAGTGGCAATCTTCATCTCCACTCTCCAGCCTGTCCTTCATTTCTGCTAAACAGGGAATTTAACCCATTTAGCAGTATTGCCTCAGAAAGGGAGGGAAGGAGGCTAGGGTGGCATAATGCAGCCATCCCTGTCTCCTCCCCTCCTCATCTCTGGGAATGCCTTCTTTTCCCTATCTCTGTGTTTCATTTTGTGAACACAGAGAGGTAGTGGTACAATTTTTTCCAAACTGGCTACGAGGGAGAAGGGGAGAGGAATCCAGTTTCCTGGCTGTATGAGCCTGGAGCCAGGAAACTAAAGAATCCTATGTCCCCACAGACACTGTCTAGGGGACATTGGATTGTTCCCTAAGCTGAAATTGCCTTCAATGGCTGCTTTTGCATCTTACACTAAACCATGGTTTAGCATTACAAGGTCAAGGCTCAGCAAAATATGGGTTCACGTGATTCCCTTACACTCTCTTCCTCTGGTATAGGTGTAAGGAGGAGATTGTTTCAATTATTCACAGTTTAACGCTATGTCTAACTTAAGCAGTAGTTTCTCTTAATTGTGGTTTTCTAAAACAAGCCAACTTCCTAAACTACTGTTTGAAGTTTGCTTATTTTAGAAAATTATAATTAAGACTAACTACAGTTTGTTTGGGATCAGATGTCACAACAAGTTGCAGTTAGTCAGAAACAGATACAAACGCTTCTGTACTCCACATGGCCATGGTGGTGGTGAAGGGAGAAGCGTGCAGCTTGTCATAATGCTAAACTATGCAAATGCAGCCTAGAGAATGATGAAAAGAATGGGAGAGAAACTGCCCCTGTTCAGATGTAACAGCAGCATCCAGTGGACATTTGTGGGTTAATTAACCCAGGAAATGTGGGAATATGTGACAGTCACGAGCCTTTTCCAATTTCCAGGAACAATCTATGAATGCTGGATTTCTAGGTCGTTTCTGTGACCCACAAACTCAGGCACTTGCAGATGTTTGTGAGTTAAATAACCACATGTTAACCCCTGGTTTGTTCTTGAGGTAACTTGAGATTGTTTAACCCATAAAATTCTCCAAGTGCCCAGGTTTGGACATCACGGAAATAACCTACAAATATGCTCACATGCGATGTGTGTCCCTGCAATTCACAGGTTAATTAATCCATGAATTGTCTCTGGACACCACCATTAGTTCCAAACATGACCACTGTGTATTTGTATGCACATGTGTAGCAAAAATGATTGCTTTCAAATGAGTTCATGTTTTTACACATATATGAAAGTTAACTGATTAATATTTGTAGAACATAACATTTCTAAAAGAATTTGCAATAGGAGCAGACTTGTACATGTTCAGATTTTCAATAACTGATATCAGCAAATAGCTTTGCCTTATTTGGTTAATGATTTAAGCCTAAAGACAACAATAATGTGCGAGTAATTTGTATGCAAGGCTTTTAAAACAATTTTAACTAAAATCAATATGAATAATGTATCTGCATGTAAACTTTGAACACTTAAAATGTATCTTATGAAACAAAATAATTATTAATAAGTTTTTACATTAATTTTATTCTTGATAAGCAGATTGGTAAGGAAATGTTTTTGCCAGGAGAACAGACAAAGAACTCTTTGATGGCCTTTACAAGTTGCTAGGCAATAGCTAAATGGTCATGATAAACTTCAGCTAGGGGGTTCTGAAGAAATCCTCATGCATTTAATGCTCAAAGAACTATGCCAAGAGCTTCACATCTAAATTAGCATTCTTGTAGCATCTCTAATTATGTGAATGAAGTAAATAATCCCTTGGGTGGTATCACATATGCTGTTATAATGTAATATACACTAAAATATCCCATATTTTAACAATCTGATATAATGACATACCGTGTTACGGCAGGGGCACGTAAGATATAGTCTTAGCGCTGACTCAAAGGGAGAAACCATCCAGCACTGACCTAACTCTGCACTCTACCATTGCTGTTACAGTTCCAGTAAGCTGTCCTTACAACTCCTGGAGTTCATATTAATTGATCAAGGAGAAAAAGATAAACATGGTAATGCCTCATATAACAAAGGCACAATAAAATAGGAGGATCCTCTTTACATCAAGCAAATACAACACAGAGAACATCCTATTTGATTATTTACTAGAGCTGTGCGCAAGTGGCTTCTTGAAATTTGTGGGTAGAGAAATTGCGGGTGGGGGGAACGATTTCACCAAATTTGTCCTGGGGGAGGAGAAATTCACCAGCAGTTTCTCACAGATAGGCATCATCATTGGCAAGAGTTGTAGAACACTTTCTTTCTTTCTTTCTTTCTTCCTTTCTTTTTTCTTATGGGTTTTTGTTTTTTCTGCACTGCCACTGCAAGTGGCAACAGCATCAACTGTGTTGGCAGGCTGGCCCCCATTTTGCATTCCCCATAATACCCCATATACTTAGCATCATTCCAGGGCATGACAGGGGGAGGGAAAGGAAATGCAGCAATAAAAAATACTAATGGTGAAGAAAATTCTGCAAAGTGTCCTTTTATTTCTAGGTGGTAAGAAAAAAAAAATCTCAGGACTTTTCTGAGAAAAAATGTATCCTGAGAAATTTTGGCTCAGCTCTATTTATCGTTCTTTAGGGTTCAGCACTTTCCTCAGGGTCTTCCAAATGTTACATTTCTGAGGGGTGACTGTGGATATATCTTGTCTCTAATGCAGATGTTGGTAAAAGCCTGAAAGCCCTGTAGTAGGTGAAGGAAGGGGCAGAGCTGTGTCCAGGTCCAGGGAAGAGCTGGAGCTAATGCTGTATCAAAATCTGACCTCCAATTTCCTGGAGGTTTTCTTCCCCATGAAAGAGGCTTCCATTTCTCTGCCTCATCCTGAGGCTATTTTATAATTTATTTTGAATGTGTGTTGGTGGTATTTTTATCCTTACCTAATCACTATGAGGTGGCTGAGGATACTGTCTGTATTTTTCTTTCTTTTACACATCTCTCCACTGCTCTACAGTCTTCCAGCTTGCCTGCACTTTCTGATTTTAAAAGGCCCTACGGGAGGAATAAATTTATGATGTCTTTCTCTGAGTGGGAAGTGCAGGAAGCCAAGGAGGCTACAGGTTGTTAAAGAAATGTTTGTACAATGAAAGAGAGGACGCTCACACACACTCCTCAGCCATCTCATAAGTAAGACAAGCAAAGAATCCTGAACAAACCCTGACAATTTCACCAAAATCTCTTCTTTTTGAATTACTTTTTTAAAGCATTTTCCTTTCTGTCAAATTGAATGAGAATGGTCAAAAAATATGTGGGAGAAATTATCAGCACAGCACTATTATTTACCAAAGTAAGTTGTACACTGAAAATGAAAGGCTATTGTCATTGCTATTAATTCACTATCATTATATTTTCAGTGAGATGTGGAATCTTTTACTATTGCCCATAGAAACAGTTTCATAGTGCTCTAACTCATGAGTAGCCATATTAGTCTATTGCATCCTTTGGCAGTTTAAAGACTGATGCATCTAATGAGGTGGAGTCTAGTCTATGAAAGCTTATATCATGTACCTACTTTTAATTGCTAAAATGAGACACTTATATGGTAAGGAATGATATGAATGCTGTAAAATCTGAAATTGAATGTGCAAATGTTGCTGGTCTATGACTGTAATAAAATTTTATATACTTATACAATCTGGCATGGTAGAGACTGTGGGCCATGTACTGCTGCATTGTTCCTTCTATTGTGATTTTCGGTACATTTTTATTACTTCTATCTTACAATGAATACCAAGCAGATCTGATATGTTTTATACAGATTATTTCCTGGCTGACCAGAATTGTCAAATAACTTCCAAGGTGGCTAGATTCTGTGCTGTTGCAATTGCTTACCAGCGTGGGATATAATTGGACTGTGATAATGTTTTAATGTTTTAATTTTTAATGTTTTAAATCCTATATTATTATGAGCGAGACATGTACAATTCAATTAATTATTTTTTAAAATAAGTCTACTGTCTATCTGTATTTTTAATTCATTATTACCTCTTTTTATTATTGTATCTATAGCCCCACCTTATCTTGTTGGCCTTGTGAATATGATTGTGTTTATGGTGCTGCTCTACTTTGCTGGTCTTGCAACCGTAATAAATTCTAAAAAAAAAAAGCTTATATCGTAATAGAGTCTTTAGAGAGCAATACTAACAGCAAGGAGTCCAAATGATGGAGCACCCCAATCTTGGAGTCTCGGAACTATCCAAAGCCTGGCTGGGCTCTTGCCAGCAGGGTAGGAGGAATGGCAACAGCAGGGTACCCCCTGCCCCACATACTTCTATAGGATTTTTCTTTAAGAGGAAAAATCCCTTTAATTGACATTTAGACCAGAACTGGTCTAAATTCCTCTCCATGTTGGAGTCATAATTGGGAGCCGAGTGAGATGTGGATCCTTTGGATCCACAGCTGCTCCCTCCCCATCACATGCCTTACCTCTAATGTGCCTTTATCCTTGCCCCCACTAAGAGGTTGGAGTTCCAACCTCATAGAAGCAGCCACCATGAAAGTGTCTATCAAAAAATCAAGGGGAAAGAAATTTCCAAATTCAGAGATGCATTTAAGAACTCAAAGGGTTTTTCCAATTAATCCTATGGCCCAAGGGACATGTGACCTGGATTAGAGGATTTTTCTCTTAGCCCTTATGGTACTACAGGACTCTGTTGTTCTTCCTGATAATAATATCAGAGAGAAGGGAGAGACAGAGAAATTCAACGGAATTATTGTAGGTACGACATGGAATGGGTTGTGGGGAATGGCCTAAATATATGTAGTGAAAAATGATGGAAAGTTGGTGTTAACCAGAAATCATATATGAGCACCCATACACACACATCATGTTTGTTTTGCTTTCGTCAGAGGAACATTTGTTTCCCAGTCTATATCAGGTATATTTTCAGAGGTTGTATTAATGCCCTTACATCTGCTTCACATTTTTACTATTGCATTGTTGGCAGCTACAAACAAAAGAAATACAAAATACATTCTTCCATTTTTCTTCCATTTTTCTTATGTCAGAGATTGAACTTCAACAAAACATTTTATGATTAACTGAAGAGCAATGTTTTAGAGGGAGTACATGTTGTACTTAGTTAAAAGCAATATGTAAAAAGGTTGGGCTAATTGCATGTAACAGTGTGGGGAAGGTAGCTAAGGGGTATTGTTCAGCAGCTTGCTGGTTGGTATCTATTTCAGAGTCAGGTGCCCTTTATGTGATATCTCAATCAGAATTGCATAACTGCACTGCATTTCTTCTACAATTAAACAAAAACATTTTCATCATTGACAAATATAGTGTTAAGGATAGTTCAATGCAACTGAAATCCTATAAAACAGTGTTAATCCATAAACCAGTATTACAGCATGCTACATTATGATGTTTATAGTGCTTCATAGTACACTGGTAGTACTTCATAATCGGAGACCTAATTTAAGTTTTTAAGTGCTTTTGCAACTGCATGGAAGTTATCAGTAAGCCCTGACATTTTGCACAAAATGTCACAGCACAGCAAAGAAATAATGTGCTATGACCTGTAAAATACTTCAAATCATTTTATGAAGATCTGTGTTTTTCATAATGGTTTAATGGAAAATCCTAGTCAAAGAGAGCCAAGATCTGCTGATCTCAGAGGCATACTTCCAAGCACAACATTAACATAGCTGTTTTGAGAAGAGATGAAACTGTTAATTGAGTACATAACCCCAATTCTCATAAAGCCTTATTGGTTTAGCGAGAGTCTGTGTGGTGTAGTAGTTAGAGTATTAGGCTACAATCAGGGAAACATGAAAATAAACTCTTACGTTTGGTTGGATTCACACCATGTTTTCCACCACTTACATCCAAGCTTTGGTAACTCCCAGTAATCCACAGAGCTGGATAGGATCTGTTCAGTGGGAGAGGGTGCTTGGGAGCAATTGAAAGAACACCCAAGTCATCTCTGCACCCATGGAATGAATAGAACTTTGACAGGGGCCACCTCTTCACGGCGCCTCTTCCAGCGTGCAGCGGCAGTGGCAGTCGGCCCGTCACACATTGACACTCCTGCCACCAGTCTTCATGGCAGGAGTGCCATGGCGGCTTTTTCTGTCACTGCAGCCGCCGCGCCCGCACCTGCCCAGCATCAACTGGAGGGGCAGCTGGAGCAGCGGCCCACCTACTCTAAGGTAAGTGGGTTTTTTTTTTTTAAAAAAAATTAAAATTGTGGGGAGGACTGTGGAGACGGTGCAGCAAGCTTATGGCTCACTGCTCCACTCCCTTCCCTGCCCAGCCTGCTCCTCTCTGAAAAAAATCAGGCTAAATGCCTGACTTTTTTAGTGTGGAGCAAAGGGCCTTTGCCCCTAGATTGCTTCAAATTGGCGGCAGCATCATGTAACCCAACTGCCGCCATTTTGAAGCCACCGCGAGGCAAAGTGCCCATGAAGAGGTACCCAGGAGCACCAATCATACCAACTGAAATCTCCCTGAAAAGTCTCAGAAACTCCCATCAGATTCTATCAACTCCTATTGGTGGGCCATAATAATTCCACCACCACTGCAGAGGGGAATAGTCATTGAAAACATCTTCACTAAGAAGTGATCTGACCATAACATTTGGTTATTAGCATAACCAAAAGTTCATTTGTTGTTATTGAAAAAGAGCAGCATTTCTATAAATAGGATTAATTATTCATATTTAGTACATTTATATCCTGCATTTCTTCCATCATCTAAAACGAAGAGTGGTGGTGCCATCCACACCCAGAGCAAAGCCTCAGCAGGGAGGCTGCATCATATGCCTTTAGATCATGCCTGGAGACTGCTAGTCCTTGCATGAAAGGGGCAGAGGAAACAGAAGACAGACCGGAGCAGTTATATGCTAGTGTTGTTGGATGCTTTCCCAATATCACTGCTCTCACCAATTTCCAAAGATAACTGCCAATTACCAAAGAATTTTTAAAAGGAATACTTAAAAATACAAAATGTAGATGAGACACCCACACTGAAACACATGCATCATTTTGATACTAATAAGAGAGCCAGGATTGACTATAACTGGCTAACTTGGATTTTCTGCCATATAGTGTGGAACGTGGTCCTGGGAGATGGACTGAGTATAAATGAAGATTCTAAATAAAGTAGACCTGGTAAGCTTCCCGCAAAAGACCCAGGAAGAATAGTAAAATTTTCAGGAATAAGACAAAAAAAATATGTTCCATACTGATTAAATTATCATAATACATTCTACTAGCTTTAAATATTATTCAATGGAAATGAAGTGAATGGAGCCTCCCCCTGGCTTTTTTTTTAAAGCACCATAGTCCTGATCTGAATCAGAGCCCCACATTCTTACACAGAATACAAAAAGCTATGACACATAGCTACACTATTCATGATAACGAGAACATTTAGTTTGGCCCTCAAAGTCTATTACCAACAGCGTCAGTTAGGACTAGGCTAGGAAGGTCTTTTTGACTTCACATATATAGCAAGTCTGACAACATACATATATATTCTAAATAAACAAATAACGTTTGAATCCAGTATTAAAAAAGGAAAAACATGGCAGTGATGTCTAGACAAACTACACGACACAAACAATATAGCTTTCTGGAATTGATTTCTTTAAAAAATCCCCACCCACATACAAGCGGTACTATTTTCAGCTACAATATACCCACTGGTATTTGTGAATGTGAACTATGAAACAAGATAATATTTAAGGACAGGCTTTAAAATAGTTGGATCACAGATTTGCCATTTTGTGAGGATATTTAGAGTACAGAATTAGTTGGGTAATTGTGGCAAGCATATTTACTAAATTAGAAAAGCAAAAACAAATGTGGATGGACGCAATGCAGCATTCAGATTAATTAATATGACTAACAACTCGACTTCATATTTTCAAAAAGAGCTCCTAAATGTGTGTGTGTAATCAAAGAACATTTGAAAAGATTAACTTTACAGTTACAATAATAGTATATCCTCCTGACAGCACCAATCAGTGAACCTTTAGTGGACCTGTTTGTGGGACTTTGGTAAATACTCTTGATAAATACTCAGGCTTGGAAATCAAAATATATAATTCTAGCAAGACAGAACTCTATATTAATGGTCAATCTGTGGTGGTGCATCCAATGTATCCTACACATGGGATAAGTTGATAGAACTTTAGTCCTGAGCACATTTATATAGGGTTCTTTTTGAACTCATGGATTTAAACCTCAGAATGGGCATAGTTAGGATTGTGAACCAAGAAATACAATACAGAAACAGTGCTAAATGGCTAGAAATTAGAAAATAAGGGAACTAGAACACTGGGAGACCTCAGTAACTGGCCAGATCTACACCAAGTAGGAAATAATAATAATAATAATAATAATAATAATAATAATAATAATTTATTTCTTACCCGCCTCTCCAACTGGATCGAGGCGGGGAACAACAATATGATAAAATACATAAATCTGATTAAAACATGACACATATTATTAAAACTGCATTAAAACATCCTAAAACATCCTAAAAACATCCTTAAAACATTCTAAAATTCCACTGGATATGCCCACCGGAAGAGAACAGTCTTTATGGCTTTCTTAAATTCTAAAAGACTGTTAAGTTGACGAGTCTCCTCCGGCAGGTCATTCCACAGTCTGGGAGCGGCAGAAGAGAAGGTCCTCTGGGTAACACTTGTCAGCCTAGTCTTGGCCGACTGCAGTAAGTTCTTCCCAGAGGACCTGAGCATGCAGGGCAGATTGTATGGGAGAAGGTGATCCCGCAGGTAACCTGGACCCAAACCATGTAGGGCTTTAAAGGTAATAACCAACACTTTATACTTCACCCGGAAACTAATTGGCAGCCAGTGGAGCGATTTTAAAGCTGGCGTAATATGGTCACCCCTAGGTGAACTGGTGACCAACCTGGCTGCCATATTTTGAACTAATTGAAGTTTCCGGACTAGGCACAGAGGTAGCCCTATGTACAGCACATTGCAGAAGTCGAGCCTCGAAGTTACCAGTGCATGCACTACCATCTTTAGGTCTTCCAACTCTAGGAAGGGGCGCAGCTGGCGTATCAGCCAAAGCTGATAGTAGGCACTTCTGGCCGTCGCATCTATCTGGGCTGTCATTTGGAGCGACGGATCCAGGAGTACCCCCAAGCTGCGAACACAGTCTTTCAGGGGGAGTGTAACCCCATCCAGAACTGGTTGACACACCTCCATAACACTTGAAAATGCTTTGAAAACTGTGTACGAAGTGTGTCCTGGGCCCCAACAGTTGTCAATACCATTATAAACCATTTTACAGCAGTAGTGTAGATCCTGCCCTTGGCTAAGCAATATCATTTCTTTCATTTCTTGCCTAGTTGCCATGCCCTTCTAGCTTGCTAATTAACCCCAGGGATGCAATAGGGCAGGACCTTCAGAACACAACAAAGCATATAGTTAGAACTTCCAGGCAAGACATGTGTCCCAATCATCAAGACATAAACATTGAGATTATAGTCCCGCAACACATCCTTACTGTTTCGGACTCTTAAGAGAATGGAAGCAACAGTTCAGAAACTTCATCTGCTGCAGGATGCAGCAAAATGCAGTAGCCTTCCTGTTAACAGATGTAAGCAAATATTCTCATGTGTCACCTGTTTTGAAGCATCTGGATTTCAGCATTTCATAGGTGCCCTTAAGACATTATACTAGGGCAGTGGGAAGAACGTTTCTGTGGGTTTATGCAATGGTACTTGTGTAACACTTAAAGGCCCACAACTACTTTGGTGGTCCAATTGGTATCTCCCAGATGTGAATTC
Source organism: Anniella stebbinsi (assembly GCA_029215795.1). Classification (NCBI taxonomy): domain Eukaryota; kingdom Metazoa; phylum Chordata; class Lepidosauria; order Squamata; family Anniellidae; genus Anniella; species Anniella stebbinsi. The sequence continues at coordinate 68,838,742 of JARDYH010000002.1, read as the reverse complement.
TATGAAAATGGCCTATGCCATACCATTGCAAGCAGCTGAACTCTAACTTTCAGGGTCAAGCTACTCATGGTATTAGGGAATAGAGAACTCGTGGGGTGCTTGTCCTACGAGTTTGCCCAGCCCTGCTTGCCCAGCCCTGCTTGCCCAGCCCTGCTCCATGTAGCCAGGCTTGGCAAGCGCTCATGACGCTGCATGATCGTCCCGTGGGATTTTCACACTTTCTGGAAGCCCTGGAAAGCATATTTTGCCTCACCCCCACACCAATTTGGGCCTTAAAGGCCTTCTTAACCTTGCACTGCCATTGCCTTTAGAGTGGAGGGGGAAAATCCATGATTTCCCTAGCCTTGGGGAAATCATGTTTCCCCCTCCCAGCTGATGGGCACCTTAAAGGCCCTGTTAATCAGGCTTAAAAGGCCTCCATTGTCACAGGGGATGGGGGGGAAAGAAACACAATTTCTCCAAGAATGGAGGGAGAAAAAAATGCAATTTCCCCAGCCACCACTAATGCCTCTGTTGCGTTAGTAGTAGCCACCATTAATGCAGCAGGGGAAAAGGACAAAGGGGACGCAGTCAGGGTGGAACCATGCTTCAAAAGCTTGAGAGCAGTCGGCCGTGGGCCTATCCTGATGCTGGGTGGGTGCGTCCAACTGGGCCCATGAGTGCCAGATGCAGAGGCATCCACTGCCCTCACAGGACCAAGCAGTTTTTCACCCCAATGCTACATGGCATTAGACTTGCATTTAACAAGCATGCTTAACGTGATCACTTTTATTTTGGAGAGAGAATAGCAATGGGGTCCTGATACAGACTGGAGCTCTCTTCCAGATTTCTGCTGAAAATCACTCTAGATTATATCTATTTATAGAAGTATTTATGGCCTATTATACTTTGGATGCTACTCTCCTATTGCCCTATTAATTTCAAATTTACCTGACCAGCCTGGGAGGCAGCGGCAGTAGCCAGTAGTTGGGTGACAACCATCTGCATGGCTGCAGTCACAGCGTTCTGCACAATCCAACCCATATGTGCCATCCTGCCAGAAAACAAGACATGAAATTATGGTGAATGTAATTTTAGGTATAGCTAACATGCACCCAATCTAATATGCACACATCAGAAAGAAGGTCTAAAGAAGGGAGCTGATGAGAACAGCCACCAACCAGTAACAGCACATTCACTTACTGAATACAAGAGAACATGAGATAGTTCTTTGGTCTTTTCAAATACAAGAGAACACGGGATAGATCTTTGTCCTTTCAGTATTGAGAACCAGAAGTGGTTTAATTCCCAATGAAGTATCAATGGGTATGTGAAGAAACTGGCTTTTTGTGAGGTAGAGTTTTAACTGTTCTGTTTTGTTTTAATGACTGAGCTTAATAATACAAGAAAAAAATGTATATGTTTTACTGGAGGCTTGATTCTGAGGAGAGATACATTGTAACTGTGGTGGGCTGTTACCATAGAGAGGAGAATGAGGCCAGGTTTCTGTCTTTCTATAAGGGAAGATAGGATTGAAATTGATACCATATGATTGGAGAATAAATTGAACACTCTAAAGATGCCCATTGGGCCGGAGTTTAAATTAGTGCTGTGCTGAAAAATTCACTTCTTCCATTTTCGGCATTTCGTGGGATGGGTGGCGGCGAAAGGAAATAATGCTAGAAAAGAAGTATATGTAATGTGTAATGTGCCCCAAGAGTTATCAGTAGGGATTTGCAGCGGATCGGGCCCGATCTGATCCAATCCGATCCAAAAGGACCTAATCCGGACCAGAAAAAATTGGAGGATCGGACCTCCTCCCCCCACTCATGCTCCTTACTTGCTACCTCCTCACTGCTGTCCGCTGCCGCCACTGCTTCCGTACTACTTTGAAACAGGCCTTGCGGCCTGTTCCACAATAGAACGATGGCGTGCTGGGTGACATCATCACTCGGCGCGACCTCACTTTACTGTGGAACAGGCTGCAAGGCCTGTTTCTCAGTAGTACAGAAGAAGCGGGCAGCAGTGGATGGCAGCGAGGAGGCAGCAGGTAAGGAGCACAAGTGGGGGGAGGTGGAGGTCCTCCGTTACCTGGCGGTGTCCCGTGCTGCCGTCCGCTGCCATCCGCTACTTCCGAGGGCGGCAGCGGACAGCAGCGCGGGACGACAGCAGATATGGAGTGCGAGTGGGGGGAGGGAAAGGGAGAGGGAGAGGGAGGTCCTCACTTACCTGCCAGGGCTGTCCGCTTCTGTCTGCTGCTGCCTGTTGGTCCCTTTTACTGAGAAACAGGCTTCGCAGCCTGCCTCTCAGTAGAGCACTAGGTGATGACGTCACCCGGCACTCTACTGAGAGGCAGGCTGTGAAGCCTGTTTCTCAGTAGAAGGTACCAGCGGACTGAAGCGGAAGGCCCCGGCAGGTAAGGAGCATGAGTGAGGGGAGGGGGAGGGAGAGAGAGAGAGGTCTCCACTTACCTGCCAGGGCTGTCCGCTTCTGTCCACTGCCGCCCGCTGGTCCCTTCTACTGAGAAACTGGCTTCGTGGCCTGCCTCTCAGTAGAATGCCGGGTGATGTCATCACCTGGCGCGCTACTCAGAGGCAGGCCGTGAAGCCTGTTTCTCAGTAGAAGGGACCAGCAGGCGGCAGCAAATTTAAATGAACAGCCCTGGCAGGTAAGGAGCGTGAGTGGGGGGGAGGGACAGGGAGGGGGGAGCTAGGTCCTCACTCACCCACCCCCATGTTTTCCACATAAGCTTGCATTGGGGGAAAGCTTTCTTCCCCCAATGCAAGCCTATAGCGAAAACACCTAAATTGGTGTCCAATCCGAAAATCGGAAGTCTGATTTTCGTATCAGAATTGGATCTGATCCAATTGGAGGGACTTCCGATTTTGTCTGATCTGATCCAGGGCAAAATCTGAGGTCCCGATTCCGATACGATTTTTACTCCCATGCACACCCCTACTTATCACTTCAATACTGATAAAAAGCAGTAATGTGGATCATGGCTGCTTTCAAAAGAAAAATTACGAGATAGCATATCTGTCATTGAATTGCGCAGTTACAGGTCTATTACTCATCATAAACTATTATTAGAATTGCTCTCTCATCACAAGAAAAAGTACAACCATAATTTAAGTTCAGGAAAGGGATCAGTGACAGAAATATATGACACATTTACTATTTCAACTTCTATGGCTATAGGAAAATCCCAGGGAGATCCAAATTCTAGAGCTAAAAATGGTCACAGTAACACTAGAATCTGAAATGTAGTTCAAAATACGCTTCATTTCTTGCTATTTGACATTCACACCTATATTTCTATAGTACAGCTTAAGGATTAGTCACCCAGCTCTATCTTTCATTTCTAATGCAGAACAACACGGCATATGACTAAAGAATAGGAGTCTTCAAGTTTATCTCTTTAATCCATTTTAACATAAAGGAATAGATTAAAGGAAGCATTTTTTGTCTATTTAATCCGATTTGAGAATAAGAAATTCTCTCAAAGATATTCTGGTAAAGGTAATTTTAACACAAACAAAGTAGTGCACTACTAAATACACACTGTGATACTAGTGATAAAATGTGTACCAAGTTTTATTAAAATAATACAATATCTTAAATTCAGCAAACATTTCTATGAATGGTACTATTATGACCCCAAAACCCAAATTGTAGTGGATTATGGTTAATTACCTGACAAGGGTGTTCACATTTTTCTGCTCTCCATCCTGGAGCACAGGTGCAAGTTCCATCCAGAGTATTACAAGCTCCTCCATTAAGACACTGGCACGTTAAATTACAACCAAGACCCCATGTCCCACTAGGGCAGTTGATAGAGCAGTCCACTCCATGCCAACCTGACACAATAAATACAAAATGCCTTTTTTCAGAGTACTTCTAATTTTAAAATCTATCCAGGATGGAAAGCAATATGATCAGAACTTAACTAAATGCCAACAGGCAGTGTGTTCATTCTCAGTGATTACCTGGAGACTTCTCTGGACATGCACTCCCTTCATGCATATAATTCTAAGAACTGTTCTAGTAGGAGGACAGTTTACAACTCAAATAAGATTAGGTTAATTGGGTTTTATTTAGTGTTGTGCCCAAAATTTCTGCCTCATTTGTTTCAACTATTCTCATTCATTTTGATAGAAATTGCTTTCGATAAGAAGTTCAAAAGATAAGATTTTTTTTTGAGATATTCTCATGGTTTTGGTTTTTGTGCTTGCTTTATTTATGAAGTGGCTGAGGAGTGTGCTTGAATGTCCTGTCTTCCATTGTACAATTATCTCTCTAGCAGCCTGACCAAAGGAAGACACCCTCCCGCAGGGTTTCTTCAGACCAGGAAGTGCAGGCAGCCTGGGATATTGCAGAGCAATGGAGAGATTTGTAACAGAAAGGAAACACACACACAGTACTGTTGAGTGATTGATGAGTCATGATGGCCCATCTGTTTAAACCAAGAACTGGTGCAATCATGTAGAATCCTGGTTTTAGTCCAATTTAACAGTAAACTTGCAAGCAGAGTCTGTCTCACCTTACCTTCCTGAAAGATCCAGAAGTGTTTTTCCCTCTACCAGGCTAACCCAGTTAAAGGGAAGGTGCCTGGGAGATTATCCTGAAGAATGGCTAGCCATGGGCAGGAGGAGGGTTCAGAGCTCCTCTCTTGCATGCCCCACCCTTGCAAAATTGCAGCCATCAGGTCTAGTTTGCTCTCATATGTAGCTCAAACAGAAGATGGAGAAAAGGTGAGAACAATCAGTATTTATATCTAGATTTGGAATGGAAATTGTCTTGGTCGCTCTGTGGGATGGCTTTTGCTGAAAGGGACAGGACGAGTACAACCTAGTAGATTCTCTTGAACTACTCAGCAACTTTTGATACTATGAACTATGGTGTCCTTAGACTTGATAGAATGTCTGAGTTGGGTTTTGGAGGTGGGTAAGGTGTTGCAGTGGTTCTACTCTTACTTAAGTGGCCAATTCCAGAAGACTCTGCTGATGATATTGGTCTACAATTTGACAGTTATGCTAAAGGATTCTATAGGACTCTACTTTAACTCCAGTGGTGCTAAAAATCTACCTGGGACTACCGGGAGAGATTATCTATAGATGTGGATGGTCACCAACCTCTCGCTTTCTCTCCTTTTCATCAAATCCAGGTAAGACAGTAGGTATTCTGAATCTCTGCCTGGATTCTAAACTCTAAACTCTAAACTATATAGCTCTGCTAACCTCTTGCTTAAATTGCTGCAATGCATTATACATGGGACTCCCTTTGAAAAGAGTCCAGAAACTTCAGTTTCAAGTTAAAGTTGGAAAAAAATGTAAGTTGAACAATCATATGTGATTAAAATCCAACACAACCTGGATTTCTAATTTTATACTTTTCTTACAGCAAGGGGAAGAAAAAATAACTTCACTGACTGAATCTAATCAATACATTATTCAATCAGAATGTAGATCTCCAGATGTTTTGGAGTTCAACTTGTAAAAGCCCCTACCAGCATGGGCAGTGATCAGGAATGTTGGGAGTTGATGTCCAAAACATTAGGATATATCTATTTTCTGCATACATCTGTTCTAAAATATGATGTTTTCCAGCATTAAGATATGTGATCCATCAAAGAACTCCAAAAGAGATGCATCATTTTAAATAGGCTCTCTTAAACCAATTGAAGTGACAATGAATGAATCTTGAATACCTAATCCAGACAGTTCTTCAGACATTAAAAACAGTTTTCAACACAAGGCATAGGTTTTCTGTTTATTGAATATCAGATATATGGTATTGGGGGATTAACATAGAGGATTTTTCTTACGTGTTCAGCAGTGTGAGATCAAAGGCAGAGCTAGCACCTAATACTTTCATACGTAAAGATTATTTTAAAATTAATTATGAAAATGATTTTTGTCTTCCCCATAACACATAACATGGGAATTGCAGTGCAACACATCTGGAGAGCACCAGACTGGAGAAAATAGGCTTACACTTGAATCCTGTACATGTCTTCTCAGAAGTCAGTGCCACTGAGTTCACTAGGGCTTACTCCCAAGTGGTATGGGATTGCAAACTAATCTCATCTGAAAGGCATTCAAGACAGCCAAACTAAACCTTTTCTGCTCCTCTGTCACTTTGATGAGATGATGTATTGTGAAGGGATTGTGAGGAGTGTATTTTGTATAAACACATTTTAAGAAAAAAACATTGGTTCTTTGAAGGGCAGGATATTGACCAAAATTGGAAAGTGTCTGACACATGCTCTGGTTCTAGATCTGTGAATATAGTTCCCCATCCTGCTGCCCTCCAGAAGTTTCAGATTACAAGGCACAGCATTCCTGATCATGGGACATACCAGCTCGCAATGGTGGGAGTTGTAATCCAACACCTTTGGAAGGCACCAGGTTGGGGAAGGGCTGCTCTAAACAAAAAAACAGAGGTAGGTGGCCCTAAGTTGTTTGTCATCAGTTTTCCAGAACCCCATAGTCACCTCTGCATATCATATTCTTCATCCTGTCCTCATGGTTTATTTGCTTTAGGAGAATGAGAATTCCACTTGCACTTTCTACCTCTTTAGGGAGGATGTGACGGTTTTTTTGGTGCTTGGTTGAAAGCTCTAGAGCCTTAACATTGTTTTGTAAACCATAGGGTTTTGTTTAATGAATTTTATGGCTTTGTGCAATGGATGATCAGATGTTATACAGTGACAACCAAGTCAGTGTCAATTAGGATGTTACACCATCTTGACATCCAATATAAAATCAAAGCTAGTGTTATGCGTTGAACCCATTTTTCAAATTAATAAATGAGCCCCCAAAGGTATCCTCTGGTGATACTCATTTGAACTTTTCAATAGCCAGTGTCCAGAGATAAAAGCTTTTTATCACTACCTCATGAAAAGGAAGCATTTCATGTTCTGCATCTGTATTTGGAGACTACCTGAAAAAAAATGTTCTACTGGAATTAAAAATCCCTAATTAATTCTGGAAGCACACTGGATGATACAGGAAAATATTCTATATTAGAATAAATTTCAGTTTACTATGTTAATAATTATAGCTCATTTTATGCTACATGCTTTTTCTTCCTGTTTGGATCTCAAAGTAGCAGATTGTGATTAAGTCTGTGGTCAAGTTTCAAGCCTGCACAGGCTGCATTTCCATCTATATATATTTACTCAAAAGTAAGACTCATTGAATTTCCTTGGTTCTTGAAAAGCAAAACACTTGCTTTCAGATTTGCCAGTCTCAGCACTCTATATGTGCTATGTATGTCTGCTCTGTCTATCTCTATAGTTTCCTGCAAGGGCCAGCCAGGGGAAGTCAGTAAATTAAACCTAGGGGTGGAGGGTGGGATTCCATCAAGTTCATCTGAGAGCAGGTGTTGTAGAATATGGACCTGCCAGGAGTGGTGAGGCTGGATTTCTGGCAGATCCAGCTAGTCATCTATATGGCCTGTTAGTCCCTCCATTTGGTAGCCTGCAGGAGCACCTGCCTCATAAAGCAAATGGGCACATGAGAACTATTATTATGGTCTGCCCTTTGTTTGTCTTTAGTAGTCTGTAGTCCAGACCCCTTCAGAAGGGGAAATAGTGCTATGTATAGGGGTCAGTCTAAATTATCTCCAGTGGTCCCTTACTCAGTGCCTCTGATCACAAAGAGATTGAGGATTTTCCCCAATTCTGTACCTCTTGAAGGTACTAGGCCTGTTGAAAATAGATTTTAAAATACAAGCAGGAAAGCAGTGAATACACCTTTTAACTTGTTAAACCAATGAAAACATGCCACACAAGAAGTCTTAAGATATGAATCATTTATGAAGGAAAGTAAATGCAAAAGGACATCAGATACAGAAGTGAAATGTGAAACATGCAAAGATTAGAAAGAAAATATATGTTTACACTATGCAAAATACACTACAGTTTAACTGTTTCTAAGGCATTTTAGAAAAACAATGTGACTAGGCCAAAACCAATGTTGTAGGCCCAGAAGTGCTTTGAAAGGTTTCAAATTTGTACTTAAAATCTACACCTGCCCAAACTAGTTAAATGAAGCGTTTGAAGCTTCCAACTTATAGAAGTATGGTCCAAACTCTTACAAAAAAGGAAGGGAGCAGTGTGTGCATATGGGGGGGGGGGATTAAAAGGAATGTATAGCTACCTATTGCAAGGAGAGATCTGAAGACCAGTTTATCATGGACCCAGAAGAAGGCTGAGAAAGATCTCTCCTAGAATCCAAGGTGTAGAACTCAGAAGGTTTTTGAGAAGAGGTTAGTTACAAGAATGGTGCTTAGTTGCCAAAGACAGATTCTCTCTGTGTGTGTTTCTGCTTGTATTTAACATCTTTGCAAACTTTAGAACAGACAAGCAGTATTGTGCACATCATGTTTAGCTAGTGATTAGCTTAAATCAGTGTCTCATTTTTCCAGGTTTCAATGGTCCATTCTAACTTTTTAAAAATGGTTCATATAAATTCTATAATACAAGAGGTAAATTATTTATCTCACCTGCTTTGCATGTACAAGAACCATCCACTGGGGAACAGATGGCCTCATTTTTGCAGTTGCATGAAGATGAACATTTTACTCCATATGTTCCAAGTGGGCAAGGAATAGAACAATCAGAACCCTAATACACATTTGACAAACAATAAGCGGAAATGCAATAACAGGGAAAGAAAAGTAATTTCATTAACACCCTTTTTTAAACAAATCAATTACTAGATAAGCAGTATTTGAATAATTGCCATTATTTAAATTTAAAGTACAACATATATCTAAGGGCTGCTTCATGTGTTACTTTTCCCCTACATGTCTGTGGAGGAGATTATCTGTACCTACTGACTTCTTAAGCACAGGATATTCATTGCAAAACCCAAAAATAATCCCCTCTCAAAAAAAATTCATGTTGCATACATACACTTGCTTTCTTACTGAGATTTTCTTCCAAATGGTAAAATGCACTATATGCAAACCCTTAGAATATTCTAGTTTTTCAACAGGTCACTCTGGAATTGTGTAAATATAATAAGGAAGCAATTTAATAGCCTCTACTCTATAATAAACTGGAATGTGTGAGATCCCTTTCTTTCCATTGACATCTGCAGAAACTCTATGGAGTGTCTCAGATATCCTTGTTTTTATGAATTGCAGGTTAATATTTGATGCACAGCATGATGTACATTCAAATGCAGGTGCTGCCCATTGCTTTCAACAGGATGTATATTTGAATACACTTGTGGAAGGAAGGCCAGGCTACAAAAGAAGAGTACAAACAAGTAGCACAGAAGTGCCGGAATGGTATCAGGAAGGCTAAAGCTGAGAAGTTGCTGAGGCTAGCGAGGGATGCTAAAACCAATAAAAAGGCTTTCTTCAGATACGTGAATAGTAAAAGACAGAGGAAAGAAATGGTGGTTCAACTGCTTCATGAGGATGGAAAATTGGTAACAGATGACAAAGAAAAGGCCAAAGTGAAGTACAAGCTGTCAGAGCAGGATTGCAGTTTGAGATTGATAAACAAATGGTCAGGGAACACCTAATTTCTTTGAACGATTTCAAATCTCCAGGGCCCGACAAACTGTATCCTAGAGTAATAAAGGAGCTGGCAGAAGAACTCTCAGAACCACTGTCTATTATCCTTGCAAAATCATGGAAGACGGGTGAAGTGCCGGATGACTGGAGGAGGAACATGCATGGCTTCTGAGCCCTGCGCTTCCCGCAGGCGGTGGGGGCTCTGGACTCGACTCACGTGCACATCCTGGCCCCCCCTCCCGTGGCGAGGAGTACTTCAACCGCAAGCATTTCTACAGCATGGTCCTCCAGGAGGTGGTGGATGCCAAGGGTCGATTCCTGGATGTGTATGCGGGCATGTCCGGGCAGAGCCATGACACGGCCATCTTCTGGAACTCCCCCTTGGCTGCCAAGCTGTCGTCGGGCCGCTTCCTGAAGTCCGGCCCCAGTTCCGTGTGCAGGCGTGCAGTGGGTCCGTTGCTCCTGGCCGACCAGGTGTTCACCCTGCAGCCGTGGCTGGTGGCCCCGTACTGCTACCCCCGCACCACCGTGCAGCGTAAATACAACTACTACCACTGCCATGCCCACCTGCCCATGGAGCGTGCCTTTGGGCATCTGAAGGAGCATTGGCGGTCCCTGTTTAGCTTGCTGGACTTGTAGGCCGACATCATCCCAGACGTCATGCTGTGCTGCGAGTCCCGTGGGGACGTGTTACTGGCCGAGCACCCTGACCTGCCCCGGGCGGTCAAGGACGTGGATGCCATCGCTGTTGATGGGCGTGCTGTTGTGCCGTTGTCCAGTCCTGTGAATCCCGTTGGGGAGTGGCGCGCCCGTTTGGAGGCTTCGCGCGTGCATGAGAGCATCGGTGACTGGATCTGGCAGCACTACCCCCACCCCATGTGACCTGGGGCCGTGGGTCCCATTCTGTGGACTACAGTCACTTCCTGGCGTGGCTCCCCTCTCCACCTTCCCTTCGTCCCTTTCCGGTGCTTGCTGCTTGGAGATGCCCGCCCTGTTGTGCCCTCTTCACTGCTGTGCCTTCCAGGTTGCCTTCCCTCATCCCGGGGGTGCCTGGCCTTCCCGTTGACTCTGCCCTTGCTTCGCAGTGGCCTTGTGCCCATGTAACCAATTTTATACTCCCCACTAAATAAAGTTGTTCCACTTTTCCCCTCTCTTGCCTTCATTCCTGTGTGTGCGGGTTGATGCCTGCGGGGAGGGGGGGTTATTATGGATGGGGGCTCGGGGATGTGGGTTGTCCTCATGGCTATCCCTCCTCCCGTGTAGGCTGGGTGTGGCTCGGACCCTGGGATGGGCTGCCTGGCATGCGGTTGGGGCGCTGTGATGGTGGCGGGGGCCAGGCGCTGTGTCGGCGTAGCCACTCCTGCATGCTTCTCCGCCCAGGGCTAGTGTGTTCCGCCCATTGCCTGTGAGCGTCCAATGGTGTTTGAGAGGCGTGTCCTCCTGTAGCTTCAATGGCGGCACCCATCGCTTTTGAACCACAGTGTGTGCTGGGATACCTCTGGGAGGACTCGCGGAGGTTGCTGGGCGGGCAAAATGGTGGGCAGCCTGTCCATCACGGCCGCGTACGTTATTTGCAGCTGGTGTGTTTGCTGGTGCCGAGCAGCGCTGGCTGCAGCATATCATGTGGAGAGGTCCGTCTTCTTAACTCTTGGTCAGTATGCTATTAACCCCTCCGTTGCTTAATATGTCATCCGAACTGAGCTAAAGAGTGCTTATCAATGGTATCTTTTCACACTGGGGGGAAGTAACGAGCAGGGTACCTCAGGGCTCAGTCCTGGGCCCAGTGCTCTTAAACATTTTTATTAATGATTTGGATGAGGAGGTGCAGGGAATGCTTATCAAATTTGAAAACGACACAAAATTGGGTGGGATCTCGAATACCCTGGAAGACAGAAACAAACTCCAAAGTGATCGTGATAGACTGGAGCGCTGGGCTGAAAACAACAGAATGAAATTTAATAGCGATAAATGCCAAGTTCTACACCTAGGAAAAAGAGACCAACTGCACAGTTACAAGATGGGGGATACTTGACTAATCAAAACGACAAGCGAGAAGGATCTTGGAATTGGTGTAGATCACAAGCTGAATATGAGCCAACAGTGTGATGTGGCTGCAAAAAAAGCAAAAGCTATTTTGGGCTGCATTCATAGAAGTATAGCTTTCAAATCACACGAGGTACTGGTTCCCCTCTATTCGGCACTGGTTAGGCCCCATCTTGAGTATTGCGTCCAGTTCTGGGCACCACATTTCAAGGAGGATGCAGACAAGCTGGAGAGGATTCATAGGAGAGCAATGAGGATGATCAGGGGTCTGGAAACAAAGCCTTATGAGGAGAGATTGAAAGAACTAGGCATGTTTAGCCTGGAGAAGAGAAGATTGAGGGGAGACATGATAGCACTCTTCAAATACTTGAAAGATTGTCACACAGAGGAGGGCCAGGATCTCTTCTCAATCAACCCAGAGTGCAGGACATGGAATAATGGACTCAAGTTACAGGAAGCCAGATTCCAGCTGGACACCAGGAAAAACTTCCTGACTGTTAGAGCAATACGACAATAGAACCAATTCCCTAGGGAGGTGGTGGGCTCTCCCACATTAGAGGCATTCAAGAGGCAGCCTGACAACCATCTGTCAGGGATGCTTTGACATCCCTGACAGATGGGGATTGAGCAGGGGATTGGACTCAATGGCCTTATACTATTCTATGATTCTGTGATTCTATGATTCTATGAATGCACCCTTCCTAAGCCTTTAAGCCCAAACAGCTGATCAGTGGGCTGTTTTGATGGCTGCAAGAGGGCACCTGTGGGCCACAGTGACCCATGAGAAGTCACTGTGTTTTATTTATAGTGACTATTATGCAACACCATGACTTAAATCCCTGGATCAGAACTGTATTTGCTGTTCTAACAATTCCTTAAACATTTTATCTACTGTTTTCAATATTTATATTCATTTGTTGGCTTCCATTCTTCTTACTCTCCTATACAGGAAAGGCGAGTTTTTGCAGATCCACTTATGAAATTCCATAAATTGTAGATGTGAGCTTAAAACAATTTTTTTTAAATTTACCTGATCTCCCCCCCCCCAAAAGTGTTCAGTTTATTTGCATCTCATTAGTTATCATTAGAAGGACTGATAATACTGAAATCGTCAATAAGAGCCAGAATTATTACCTTAAATCCTGGGGCACAGATGCATTTTCCAGTCACGCTATCACAATCAGCACCATTTTGGCAACTGCATATCTGTTGACAAGATTCACCATAGAACCCTGGGGAACATGTCTCATTACAGTAGAGACCAGACCAGCCGGGCTTGCAGGAGCATTCTCCAGACATTGGATGACAGCTGCCACAAAGGGATGAAAGGAATAAAACATTTGGAGCTAAACAGGACACCAAGAGCCCCCAATGCAGGAAAATACTGTTATAGACACATTATAAAAGGACTTAACATAGAGGATTTCTTTAAAATGCACACATGGGGGGTGGGGGCATAGGAACACATATTGTAATACTACACAACTTAATAATAACAATATCTAGACACTTTTATTTTAGTCTTCAATGATTTAAAATATGTATGAATGTGATTATAATTAACTTTTGCAAAGGCTGTGTCAAAAGTAATTCACATAAATAATCATTATAACATTCTTTCTGATCAAGTAAAACTCCCACTAATGGTTGATTATGCATCAACTGTTAACAAGATGAAATTGACTACCATTGAGATCATGGCCATAATTTGCATTTTGATTTATTTTGAAGACTATATTGAAATATACTACTTTATGATACATCCATGAGAATCTTTGTGAATTGACATGACACTCAAGGCCAAATTAGACATGATTATAAATGTGTCTTTTGCATTTAATGTGCAATGGGGATTTCCCCACAAAGGAAATACCAGCTTCAGGTGAAGGAATTTTCTTCAAGACTGCAGCAGAGGAGGAAAGGCTTAAATTCCACCTTCCATGCTTACTGCAATACCCATAATTATCAGCTGTCAGTATTGATGCTACTTGCATTAAAAAAAACTAAATAAAGATGTATTTAATTCATGGGTAGTTTTGCCTTGAATGAGAAACCTATAACCTCTTCACTTAAAATGGTGCTTTAGTCTGCAACTGTTTTTTTTCCTAGAAGAGATGCCAAATCACTTTTGCAGGGGAAAGGTCAGGGGTACTCTTGCAACCTTGGAGAATATGGACAGCCTGTAGTTTCCATACCTGGTGACAGACCAGCTGTCTCTACCTGCAAACAGCAGCTTCATTCAATGGCCAGCCACACAGCTGTTAGCTTGTAACAAATGGACACCATCAGCTGTGCTAAGATATATGTGCTGGGAAGTGGACACAAAGGGGTACTCTGTAGTACTCTGGCAAACAAAGCATTTAGCTTAACTCTCACCAAAGGGAAGCTTTAATATCCAGATCAATTATGTTTACAATACGCAGCCTGTTTAAAGATAGGCTCTGATCACTGATTGAAGTAATATTCCCTAAGGCATTCTGAAAGAATAAAAAATGTACCCAAGTCCAGACACATTAAATTAACTATGACAGACTACTGCCTGCCTGCCTTCAGTGGTTTGAAAAGAACCTCTGTTTAAAATTCCTTGCTCATCTATGTCAATGTAGCCCTAACTATTTTCTGTTTTTATCACTGTTATTAAAATGCAATCAGTCCCACCCCACAAAAGACATTGGTTTTCTTACAAAAGTAAAATAAATATATAATGCACATATTTAAATTAATTCTACTGTGCAAAAAGCAGAAAGGGCAGACATTTCTCTAACTGATACATTCTTGTTTCATATTTTTAAATAGTTGAGAAGGTAGGAGAGAAGCATATTTATTTATTTATTTATTTATTTATAATATTTATATGCCACTCCATATCTAAAGTAGATTCCAGAGCAGTGAACATAGGAATAAACAGTAAAAAGAAAGAAGATTAAAAACAGCAAATTAAAATTGTTGTTATTTGATGTTATTATTTTGTTTTTTAAAATGAAAAACAATAAACTAAACAATCAGGGGATAATCTGAAATCTGCATTCCTAGTTGGTACAATAACACTGTTATTGAAATATGCTTGCATTGAGAACATCAAATTAGTATTTAAATCTGGTTAATCAAATTAAATATTGCCCAGCCAGCAACAGATTATGCAGAGACATTAAAAGCCTATAGCTTTGTCAGAAGTGGCAAGTCTAATATCCAAATCACAAATCTAAGAGCTATCTAGACAAGCTGACTATTTTAAAACCATTGAAGTGCATGTTTCTGCAACTGTGACCACAGCACATTCATGAAGAGTACTTTTTTTTTTTTTTTTTACAGAAACTGAGGTTTTGTATGGTTGCAGTTGGCAAAATGTTGAAAGGAAGATACTTGCTTTCCTGCCACAAACCTTTTTATATCCCACTCCCTTAATTTGTATGAGACAAGGTGGAAGGATAGTTGCTGCATTCGTAAAATTACAGTTTAGGAGTATCACAACCTAAACCACAACTTCACTATGAATTCTTCATATGGTTTAACTTTAATTATCACTGACACATTTTTGCTGTTTTCAGTGCAAGGGATCACTGAATCACTGAAAAGGACAAGTGATAGAAAGGAGGAGTAGCTGAATCAGCAAAGGATACAATCCTATGCATGTTTATGCAGAAAAAATTCCTACAACTCCATGCTGGCTGGGGGAATGTTGAGAGTTGAAGGATTTTTTTCAGTCTAAACATGCATAGAATTGCCCATTAACACATATTAATACATATGATAATGCACAGTTGACCTAGAGGTAGTAACTTTTGTTTTCGGAGATATGTAACTACAATATACAAAAATATTTTGTTTTTCTTCTAAGTACCAACTCAGAGATTTGCTCCTCTGAACTAAATTGTAAAATGAATAAACAGATGCTTCCACGCCTTCATATTTGTTAAGTCCACTCAATTTGTCACAGAAATGGGAAATGTAAAAAACATATTCAAAAGTAGTCATATGCTTCTGTTTACATCTAACCATTTTTTTGTTTGACTCAGCCACAAGCTGTCTTCCAGTGATATAAATTAAGGAACAGCTGTGTTGAACATGAATCAAGCATAATCCTTGAAATATCAGAAATGCTATACAGCGCTATGCTGTACATTCTTGTCAATGTAAAATGTTTACACAAATTTTAGTTAATTATCTAAGAGATTGACTAATAACTCATCCATACAGCATTTAATAAAAACAAGGTGCAAAGGATTGGTAGTACCTCCCAACCCTAAAAGCCACTACTTACTGTTTTACCTTTGCTCACAACGTTTTTCCAGCCACAACACACACAAAAACAGAAAGCACACCAAGGAACAGGCATTGTAATGAAAATGATAAAAAAAAATGTAGCTGGCTCCCAAGTCAATCACTGAACATAACAAGCAATCAGAACTTTTAAATATACAATCCCTGTCGATAACGATGCCACAGAATGGTGGAGATATTTCTATTAAAATTCTCTACCGTATTGAGCCACAGCAACAATGTCAAAAGCTGTCTAATTAAGTTGAATCATAAATTCTGATAAAAAATAATATATTGTTCTGACATTGTGGCCAGGCTTAACAGTTAAAATGTTTTAAAATGTTTTAATGACAGCTGTTTTATGTTTATGGTTTTAAATTTTGTATATTGTCTTTTTAATGCTCAATCTTTTTAATTTTTGTAATCTGCCCAGAGATTCAGCTATGGGGCGGTATATAAGTGTAATGAAGAAGAAGAAGAAGAAGAAGAAGAAGAAGAAGAAGAAGAAGAAGAAGAAAGCTTGTCATAATTCTTTCACTCAGAAATGTTCATACAATATATCTTACATATTGGCTTCAAGGTTGGCTTCAGTCTTGCAAGACCTACTGCATATATGCACAGGGTTTTGTGTATACAGTGATTTTCTTTTCTTTCTTTTTTCCCCTCTATCAAAAGTGTGTGATAAAACTGTTCCATTTATTCTCCATTCCAACCTAGATCAAGTACCTACATAAATATTGGGGAAGCTTGAATAGCATCTTCCAAAGCAGTGCAAGGTGGATTGACATTCAGAAAATAAAATAAAGAAAAAATGAATGAGAATATAAGGAGGGCCTTGGAATGATTATTTTTCCCAGTCGCCAGTAATTATCATAAGAGACTATCATCTTGTTAGGAGTATTTCTCCAGACATCTCTTATCAAGTAAGAATCTGTATATTATACTTTTGTTAAAAATGTTTTTATATGATTTATACAAGTTTTAATGTGTAATGTGGACAGGCCCCAGAGCCTTCATAGTGTAATAATATATTTTTTTAAAAAAACTTACATATTGGCATAGGCCTTGTGGCAATATGCCTAACTAACCTCTAAACGTATATATTAATTTATCTATGTGTTATCCCTGCAAACATAATTTAATGTATTTTTACTATTATAGCCCCCTGAAGAAGGCCTTAAAAAATAACACAGGCCGAAACACATTGGGGTTTGAAATAAAATATTTTTAGCATTCTGAGAACCTGCTTCTCCCCTTTTTTTTGTCCCTCCAGACGTATGAGCCTCTGCTACCACTACGGTCATCTCAAGACATCAGGGAAGGAACAGATACCCCTTCACTCTAGATCTTTCTGCAGGACTATCTGGATATCCAAAGTTGCCCCAAACACTGCTGGTGAAACAGTTTAGAACAAGAACGTTAAAAATTCTAGAAGTTTACCTGTGAGTATTTGGCAAATGACAGGGACATATTTTGTCACATTTGATACCATAGACACCTTCTGTGCACAACCTTGTTTCACAGTGTTCTCCTGTATATCCTGGCTCACAAAGACATGAACCACTAATATGATAGCACTTTCCACCATTCATGCATTGGCAGGTCTCTGCACACTTTACTCCAAAAGTTCCTACTGGACATTCATCCTGACACCTGTTGAAACAGTCAGGAAGAAAAAGATGAAATCATGACCCTACTGCCTCATCCTATGAACTGCTGTCTGAACCCTATAATGAAATGAGTTAGGTCATTGCTCTGGTGATATCTGAGAGCTATTAATGTATTTATTTAGAGTATTTATATCCTAACTTTTCCTCTTACCAAAATCTGCATTAAAATCACAATAAACAACATTTAAAAACATTTTATTTATTTTATTTATTTAAAATATTTCTTAGCTGCCTTTCAGGGCAGAAGCCCTCCCAAGGTGGCTTACTACCATACATAAAACAGTATAAACACTAAAGGCAATAAAAGCATAGATAGTAAAATATCAGTTAAAAACAATAAAAACACAGTAAAAACTAACAATAAAAACAACAAGAGCAGTAGCAGCAAAACAGTATTCATTTATGAGAAGGTCATAGAAAAATAAACATTTTTAAGACCTTGAAAGCATGAAATGATCGTGCATGGCGGACCGCCAGTGGGAGTTTGTTCCACAGGTGTGGGGCCACTGCTGAGAAGGCCCTCTCCAGTATGGAGACCCATCTAATTTCTCTCACTGGTCAACAAGTGAGAAGGGCCTCTCTTTTTGGTGTTAAAGTGAATGCAGGCTGATACTAGAACATAATTAGCCATCATAAGCTCACTCAAAGAAGGTTTTATGAAATAAAACAAATCTTCAGGGCCTATTAAAAATCCCCAAGAAGAGAATTCCAGAGGCATGATCCCAGTACTAAAAAGGCCCTACTGAAAAGGCCCAATGTAAAACAAAACAAAATCCCCAGTCAAGTTTTCTCTCCAGTTTGCATGTTTAAACCCATGAATTGTCAGCCATGAGGTGGAGCAAGTGAGCACAATGCCTCAGCTGTACTCATCGCTTCTGCTTTCAATTAACTACCTATGATTGCTCCATTTGTAGGTTATTGATATTCAAACCTGGACACTCTGGGTTGTTTAGGGGTTAAACACCCAGAGTTATCACATGGTTTCTTGTTGGGTTAAACCCTAAACAATCCAGAGTGCCCAGGTTCAGATGTCATACTAACAACCTACGAATGGAGCTATCGTAGGGTGTTAAATAAAAGCGAAAGCGAGAAGCATACTGGAGCCAGTGTACTCACTTCTGCTAGATTCTGGCAGTTGTGAGTTAAATAACCCACAAGTTGCTGTTATATGCTAACTAGAGTAAATCCAGATGTAAAAGGGCAAGTACATAAGCTTGTCGGCATGAGAAAAAAAATGCTAAAGAAATACATGAGATGTTCTCAAGTGCAGATATCAACATAACTACTGCATGAATACAAAAGGAGAGTTGTAGGCTTTGTTGCATGCTGCAAAACATCTTTAAAATGATTCAGGTGAGATTCTATGAAATAAAGTGCACACAAAAAAGGAAGGGGAAATTTTTAGTCCACTAACTGAGGCAGTTAAAGAATTGTATTCTGCCAAATATAAACAGTCAAGAGGAAGAAAACAAATCTCTGCAAAAGGACTGCTTAATAATAGACTAGGATAAATGTTAAGATATTGTTGTTTCTATTTAAATCAACAGTTAAGCTTTTTAAAGCCACTTTGCATGAAGTTATCTCACTACTGTAAAATCTTCATCACTCAAACACCAGCTAGCATTTTTGGGAAGGCTCTGTGCTGACTAGACTAGATTTTAAATTGATGAAAAGGTGGGGGCTCAGGTTGTTTAACTAGAAAATTATCCAATCTGCCAAATCCAATACAAAAAGGATTTTTTGTGTGTGTTTCTCAAAGAGATTTGGTAGCATAAACCATATTTGAAGCCTCAGTAAAGCAGTTGAAGACTGTGGTCACATTCTGATATTATTGAAGTTTTATCTGCATTCTCCACTTACATTCTTTTCACTCACATTATTTCATATAGTTTGACCCTTCAATATAAGGCAACATTATGCCCCCCATAGAAAATCCAGCCAGACGTGTGCAAACAGAAGACAGTGGCTGCATTCAGACAACACAATAGTCAATAGTGGGGTAATAATAAACTTGACAGTTGTTTATCTAAGGGGTACTCCCCATACAACATGATAATAATCAACTGTGGTGTGGATCAGGATCAGCGTTGAGCCCCCTCTGTCCTCCCACTAGTATCCCATCAGCCACTGCTGCTGAAAATGTATCCTGTCAGCTGGACTAGAGTGGCAGCTGCTGTTTTGGCTGCTATTGCCTTGCGACTCTGTGGCTGACAAAATAACCTACGATGGCTGAGGAAATAACCAACTGTGCCCTCCACATAACACAATAACCAACGGTGATTCAATAGCCAATTCTGCACAGCATTGGTTATTTATGTTGGTTATTTCGGCCAAATAACCAACCATTGGTTAAAAAACTCCCTCCACACAATGGCTGCATTCAGACAACACATTAGACAATGGTGGTTGAGTAGCCAACTCACAGTTGGTTATTTTGTGGGTACTCCCCACACAACATATTCCTACACAACTGTGGGTGGTTGAGGCTGGTGTTGAGTGGACTAATAGTCAACCCAGCATTTGACTGACACAACCCCTGCCCCTCTCCCCACCCTCCCTCCTCCCTCAGTCCTCCCAGTTCCATCCCAGCAGCCTCTGCAAGTTGCACCAGTTGTAGCAAAGTGGCAGCCGCCGCTTTGGTCGCTCTTGCCGCCAGCCACTATGGACTTGTGTTTTAACCCACTCACCACACACCATTAACACACTCACCCCTCCACACAACACTTTAAACAACTGGCTTTGAGCTAAACAACTTGCAAGCCAGTTGTTTCTCTCAGTTGTTTATTTGGGCGGAATAGCATACTGTCAGTAGTTTGTGAGCGGCGTGATACCCTCCACACAACACAATAAGCAACACAACAGACGATTGTTCCCTTCCCCCATTACTTAATGTGTTGTCCGAATGTGGCCAATGTGATAACCAATGGTGGGTTAATAACCAACTGTCAACTATTTAAACCACCATTGGTTATCATGTTGTATCAACCCAATCACTGTGTCACAGAAAGGTGTTTCTAAAGCAAAGAGTTCCAGAAATCTCAAGCAATGGAACCAAGCTACAGGAGAAAGCAACACAGCTGCAGATGGCTCAACAAAACTGATCTAGGAGAAAATTCCTTTCTAACTCCAAATGGTCAGATTCTAAAAACAGTGTATGAGCAAACCTATTTCAGTATGGAAAACGTACATAGATGAGTGACAGACAACATGCTTTGCATGCTTGAGATCCCAAGTTCAATCCTTGGTACCTCCATTTAAAATTGGGATGGAGAACCCCTTGCCTGTAAGCCACTTCCAAAATCCTATCTCAATTTTGATATGTAATTTTGACATGACTCTTAACCAACTACACGAAGCACCATAGGATCTTTCATACTATGAGCCATTTATCCTCTTAACAGAAGCGCCTTCACTTCACTTCAGGAGTCTATCCAGAATGAATAAACTTGCATAATGTGATATTTCCTGTGACGGTTGAAACAAGAATACACCAGGAAAGCCTGTGCCAATAGTCTTTGCTCTTTATAACATAAAACATAGTTATGCAGAGATAATTGAGGGTTAGTAAAAGAGGCCAGGACAGCTGCTACACATTCTTTTCAAACAACACAGACAGTATGCAAGATTTGATAAAATTTAAATGGAGAGCACAGTTTTTACTACTCAGTAGCTGAGAAATAATCTACTGGGAGATTCTCCTGCAGAAGACATATTGACATGAAAAGGTGCAGGCATTAATTCTGTTTCTGGCAATCATACAATGAAATTCACTTTAAACACTGGGAAGTTGCAAAAACAAGAAAAACAACAACCCCCTCCTCCATTCCTGAGAATGGTTCTTGATATCATATCAGATAGAATGGAAGATATTACGAGAGAAAAGCAGAAGATACCAATATTCAGTTAGCTGAACACCTATTAACTTTGAAACAGAGGGCCAAAACAGATTTTACTTTAAAGATGTATGTAGTAGCTACAGATTTCTTTCATTTTTACTCAAGGGTAGCTGCAGGAACCACAATCCAGATCAGGACCCAAGTGAGTTAGAGTGGGAGAGTAGAGAACCTTTAACTCTCCCCACCTGCAATTTCTATGCCTGCAATTTCTATTGCAAAACAGTGATCCTTAACGCAAATTGATCACTATTTTGCAATAGAAATTGTAGGTGTAGGCCCTGATCTGGATTGCAAATATAGTGGGGGTTAAAGTTCCTCTACCCACCCACCAATGCTAGGTTTAATCTGTATTGGACACCTGCACCTATTCTAGAGAAAAAGTTAAAGGAAGTCTGTTTGGCCCCAAATAGGATATTTATTAGGTTTATTGGGTGACCAACTGTCAGGATTTTCCCAGATTTGTCCTGGGTTTTGTTCTATCCTGGGTGTCAGGGGGGATTTTCTGTAATTTTCTATAATGTCCTGGAATGACACACTTTCCCCTTTAAGACCACCATTAGTGTGGCGGAGGGAATGACACGTTTTCCGGAGGCCCCTATTGGAGCAATGGGGGGACAGGAATGACACACTTTCCCCTCCTCCTCTCCCTTAGGGCCTCTATTGGAGTAGAGGAGGGGAAAACACATTTTCTGGGGTCTCTGGAAAGCATGACATTCACAATTGCCATGCTAATGGCAGCTGCTAATAGCATGATGGGGGGAAAGATGCACTTTCTGGAGTCTCTGGAAAGCGTGCTTTCCCACACACACACTCGAAATTCAAAACCGTTTGAGAAGAAACGGTTTTGAATTTCAAGTTGTGAATCCACCTTCGGTGTTACTTTATTGTGAGGATCTTGCCTCTTTTTTGAGTTCCCCCCACACACACACACACATACACACACTGGCTGTCCTCTTTTTTCGGTTTCCCAAATATGGTCACCCTACACATAATCTAACTCCATGGCCTACTGGAGCATATAGGACTCCTGTGCCCCACAGATGCTATTACATTCTCTTTCACAGTTGTGGGACTGTCAGAGAAACTGTTCTCCATATCTTCTTACCGTTCACCTGTGTATCCTGGGCTGCAGTGACATTGACCTGTTGCTAAGTCACAGGTCCCTCCATTGTGGCATTGACATTCTTGGGAGCAGTTCTTTCCATAACGTCCTTCAGGACAAGGCTGACCACAGACTGTGCCCTGTTTGGAAACACAATCATAGTTTTATGCACGGGAGTGTATCTGTGAAGGGAAAAGATGAAATGGATTTGAAGGAAGCAAGGAGATTAACATGTTCTTATCTCAGACAGATTGTACACTTCTTAAAAATGCCAGCTTTTTGGTTTTGTTTTTTAGTGTGCAATACAATGTATGTTTGGCCATAAGTGTTAGGCTGTTATTTTATTGGAATTTTCATCCTGTAAAATAAATCTAATCCTAGATTTCATTTCTAAGCAACAGTAAATATTTAGATATTTCAACATAGCTCTTCTTTGTTTCTGCACACAAGCTAGTGCAAAGAAGTATTAATGTTGCTGAAATAAAACAAGATTTCCATTATATCAGAATATATATATATTTATGTTATAAATTTGTTTTGGGGATTAAATTTAAAATAGAAGATCATGCTTAAGACAAGATGCTTTCCAGAAAAGGATGATTAAACAAATAATGCTGTGCAGAATGGCAGCTATGAAACATAGACAACAACTCAGTTAGGGACAAACAGCTGACGTCACAAATCACCAGCTACTGACCCAGAAAAGAGAATCTGGCCTCTGAAGGACTGCTTTCCAACTTGAGTTTCTGTAGCCCTCTCTCTCTTTCTCTCTCCCTCTCTAATTATGCCCTTCATACATTGAATACAAAACAGAAGGTAAAAAGGGAGACTTATTTCAAAGTTGCTTCCTAATTTTGGAACAATGTCCTCTATGTGGCAGTTTACAAAATATTGCCATATGCTTTCTGTAACTGCAAGGTTCCATCTATTTGGGATGGGTTTATGGAATATTTATGGAATTTTGCTTTGTTCTTTTTCTGGACTTTTAAAAATATGTAAGGTTAGGAAAATAGTAACAGAATATATATCCAATGCAAACATGAAGATATGTGGCTAGAAAAGCAGGATAGAAACATTTAAGTAAATAACAGTCTGTGCCTTGGTAAAGTTTTAACTGATTCATTCTGTGTGGGATAGAAAGCATTCATTTTCACTTCCTGTTCACTAAAAGCTGCCTAGATTCCTCTGAACAAGTGGATGCTAAATACCATATGTTTTTGTAATGGTTTGGTTTTGATCCCTTGTGGTGATATTGTATGCTAACACATTTCCTCTTTTCATGCCTGATGTCAGGCTGTAATTCAGATTAAATTTTCAGCAAAGGCCCGTAGTGGTGGATGTCCGTGCTCTTGTAAAAAGTGTATTTACCATCCATCCAGGTGGACAAGCACATTCCCCAGTTACATGATGACACACTCCTCCATTCTGGCACGGACATCTTTCTTCACATTGTGGACCATGCTTGCCAGGGGGACAGAGATCCTCACAGCTAAAAAAAAAGTATTAAATATGATGGTTACTTATAAATATCCTAGAATTTCTCTAGAATATTAACGTGCCACACAGTTTTTCAATTTAAGAATGCAAAACAGAAAGCTCCTGACAGTAGGAGATATATACCATGAAGAACATCACTAATCTGTAAAAACAAAGGGAGCATTTCATCAAGATTTTCACTGCTTAAGCAATACAACTTCCTTATAATGAAATATGCAGACAAAATTCCTGGTAGACTGCCCCTACATTAGCAATTAAAGCACTGCAAAAGTATGCCTGCTTCCTCACAGATAATTCTGCCCTAATTCAATTTATAATTGAGTTGTTGTGTTAAAAACTTTAAAATCGAACTAGTATTCATTATATTAGCTCATTTTTAAATCCCTATCATCTACTTGCAGAAGCGTTTGCAGAATTTTAACTGTATGTTATGGAAAACGTTAAGACCTGATGTAGAGATTGTACATTGCTGCTATTTGTGCTCCAGGAATAGCTGGCTTTCCAGTACCTTACCTTTCTTCTATCTGTATGTGTACTACAATAGATGTATGCCTGAGGCAATCAGATTTCTTTATCTTTCTGGCAGAGCCACCCTAAAGGTATATAATAACTCAGCATGTGTTTAAACTGTCTCTGTTTACAAAGGACTATCCCTATTTCCTGATCACTGACCCTATTTTTGCCTTTTAGAGATGCCTTGTTAAAATGTTTGTTAGTGTGAGTTGCCATAGTGGTCATCCATCAGATCCTTCCAGCAAAAAAATATCATCTTGCCCATTGTGAATGTCTTCTGCTCTGGGACCAACTTCCATTAACTGCAGGGTGTTTAATATGCATTTGGATGAGAGCCATCTAAAATAATGAAAGCAGATAAAGAACAAATATGGGGCAATTTCCCAGGAAGGGCTAAGCCTTTAAGAAGGGAAAGACAATTATAAAATCTGCTGCTACTCCACACATAACAAACACAACTGTTGCATACAATGCTCCAGTGTATCCAGGAGGGCATCTGCATTCTCCAGTCACATGATCACAAGTGGCTCCATTCTGACACTGGCATTTCTGGTGGCAATCATTTCCATATGTTCCTTGGTCACAGTGTTCCTCACAGCGCCATCCCTTGAATCCAGCAGCACAGTGGCAGGCTCCAGTGATGGGGTTACACAAGGCTCCATTTTTGCATTGGCAGCGACTAGTGCAGTGGGGTCCCCAATGGTAACTGTCACATGCTGAGCAGAAAGCAGAAAGCAAGTGTTACATGTACTTCCTTAACCACATATTCTCCAATAATGAAATGCTATAATTCAGTGATATGAAAAAGGCAGTGGTAAACTGAATTGCTTAGTTTTTCTTTAAGAAAAACAAAACAAGTGAAGCAATATTTCTTTTGAACAGTTTAAGTCTAGATCTAGAGTGTCACCACACAGGGAAATTGTGTTTCCTTACCATCACTTCTACACCCCCATTTTTGTCCCTCATTATTTTTATCACACCACTTTTCCTGCACACAGCAGCAGATCGCAACACATTCTGTTTTTTAAAAAAGTCAGATTAAACAGGGTCTATTTTGCAACAGAAAAATGAGAGGAAAAAGCAAGAGGTGCGCGGAGGCGGACGTTGTCACCTAAAGGACGCGCACACATCAGTAAGTGGGCAGTAGCGAGCGCACGATAAAATGCTCATCTGATGAACCTCCTACACTACTGCTTTATAGTGGTATTGAAGGCCCTGATAACTGTCCAGGCACATTACACATTCTATTTACTGCTATCATTGCATTATTTTCTACTTTTTATTCCACATTAGCCAAACTACCACAACAAATGTCATTTTGTGTTCTACGAATTATAAATATGCAAGAGGGATATAGCAATATCATGACAGGATCGTAATGATATGACACAAGGTGTAGATTTGGCCTAAGATTCAAAATGTTGGAAATATAAACGTTTGATTTCCAGAGTGTTAGAGGCTGTCTACACGCGGGGAAAGCCCCATGGTGGCTGTGGATCTGTGCCCTGTCAGTTAGACGATGCAGGCACAGCTTTACAGCACCACAGGGCTTCCCTGTGATGCTGCATTTTGAAAAAGTCAGGGATTTACCCCAACTTTTTCAAAGGGAGTGATATCAACACAGTGCTTCTGCCATGTAATGTCACTCCGCAGCCAATCTGGGGCCAACCTGGGGGCAGAGCCTGGTGGAAGGTGACCAGCGATTGGTCGCCTTCCACCAGAAAGAGGGCAGGGGCAGCTCTAGGACTCAAATGGCTGTCCAGAAATCCTGTACTCTCTCCTCAGCATTGGGCTTACCTGACGCTGCCCTGTGAGAGGGAAAGTGCAGGGTTGTAGAGGGAAACGGAGCCAACCCGGAGCTGTGAAGACAGCCCCTTAGTCTGTTGCAGCAAAAATAAAGTGTCGTGTAGACTTACACAGAACTTTTCTTCAGGCATAGTTGTTCAAAGTGGGTGATAGACACACAGAAAGAAAAGCGTAATTCATGCCTTATGGAAATAAATGTTAACCCTGTAAAGTTGGCTATTTTAAAGCAAATGTAGGGTAAAACAACCTGCATTCTATTTATATCACATCCTTCATAAAAATCCTAGGGCAGATAACAAAAATGTTAAAACAACAACAATAAAGCCTAGATTTTAATATATAATTTTCAATGCATTCATATGAAGTGTGTGTGTGTGTGTGTGTGTGTGCGTGTGTGTGCGTGTGTATGAAAATATGGCTTTCAAAGATTATACATTCAACCAACTTCAACAAAAGCAGATAAAATGCTATAAGTATCCATTCGCAAGTGGCATCTATGTACAGTACCATTCATTCAAAAGGTTTGGCGTTATATGCTCCCTGACAGCCACATTTTGCACCACTTATCGTTTCCAGATTGTTTCAGGATCAGTCCCATGTAAAGTACAATAGCACAAAGTATCTAATCAGATTTAAGGACTTTCAATCCAATTGATTTAGATGACATATATTTAATAATGAGTACTGGAGTCCATTAAATTCAAGCCCCTTCATTTTGGCTATATAGTGCAGAGTTTTTGGGTACCTGGGAGGGAGTTTAACCTCCAACAAGGCCTTAGACAATCTGAAATACAATTAGAATAGCTCCTGTTCACAGCATCTCATTTATGGTTCAACTACATCAGTTTTCCTGGTGGGATTTTGATTATTTGATCTTGCTTGCTGCTTTATTTATTTGACTGCATATATGGAACATAGTAATATTATCTATAGTAGAAAGCATATCCTATTTTTTTTCCTGTGGCACAGTTTGGACATTATGACAACTCTGGGAGGTTTTAAACCCTGGATTGTTGTGAGCAAGTAAACGGGCACATGCAAGCTGCCCAATCACTCCTGCTGCAAAAGTTAAACTGTGGGTTTCAAGTCTAGCTTGTCTCTTCCCCAGTAAGCCAGAGTTTCTGGTTCACACACATCGCTAAACAACCCAGGGTTGTTTAGCAATGTGTGTGAACCACACAAAGTGCCCCTGAATTGTTTAACTTCTCCTGTTTATACCAGGAGCAATCAAGCAACATGCACCAGCATGATCGCACACAACAATCCTGGTTTTAAAAAACGACTGGGCTGTTGTAATGTCCAAACTGGATCTGTAACTTTCAGTGTGAAGTTATTCAAAGGACTCTTTAATTTCTAGGATCAAATAACATTTTTTTCCTCTGGGCCATTGACTCCAATGGACCTAAAGAAAACAAGCTTCCCAGAGACACAGGTAGCATAAATGAATACAGAAGTATCTATGTTTTTTCTTTTAAGTGTGAAATTGTATTATGTTTTTATTAAGGGACATGGTGCCTTACTGTGGTCAACAGGGCTACTATAGTTCAATGATTTTTTTCTATTAGAAGCTATACAAATTGAGGTTCATTCCAGTCCATTATGGGCAGAGCACCCACATATGGAAAAATTGTGTCAGGGAGTAATAGAGCCCTCTTTCCTCACCTTTCCTCTTTGTGAGTGAGAAGGGCATTTTTTGCGCCTGGCTCGCCTGGGCGCGAAAAAGACATTGTGGTGGGGGTGGGGAGATGGGCGAGAATGGGAGCCACCCATTGGTGGGCTCCCTGGTGGTGCCACCGCGGCTGGGAGGGGATTGAGTGAGTACTTATAGCACTCACCCCTCCCAGTGGCCTCTCCCTCTCTTCTTTGTGGCTCGGCTGAGCTGCAGCTCATCCAGCCGCCTCCTGTGCCACGAGGCTTCTGTTTCAGGAGAGAGGGCGCAGCGCGGCTGCACGTCCAAGGACGGCGAAGGAGACGGCTTCTTCAACCTGATTGGGCTGCAGATTTCGGGGGGCTGGACAGTTCCCCCTCCTTTCGTGGTGTGTCTTGGGGTCCCTGGGGCAGGTGGCGGTGCAGCTAGCTCCAACGGAGACGGCTCTTCGGGCGGAAGGGCAGCGGATTTAGGGGGGCCGGACGGTTTCCCTCTTTCCTGCCAGGCACATCTTGTGGCCTCCAGGGCGGCAGTGGCACATTAGCCCTATAGGGGAGGGCTCCTTGGCCAGACAGGCCGCAGGTCCGGGGGGGGCTGGACTGTTCTCCCTCTTTTCTGGGTGCGTCCTGCAGCCTCTGCAGTGAGCAGCGGCGCGGCCGCCTTTAGGCCACAGGTTTTCAGGGTGGGCCGGACAGTTCTCCCTGTTTTTCATGCATGTTTTGCCCCAGTTGCGGGTGGTGGCGTAGCAGCCCAATCACTGATAGCTGAGGAGGCTTCTTCGGCTTGTAGGCCGCAGGGTTTTTAGGGAGGGGCGGACTGTTCCCTACCTTTGGCTAAGTGCCAATTTCTTGTTGCTAGGCAAGTGTGGCAGGGAACTTTCAGGCACACCTGATACAATTTAGCGGGCTCTGGGGAGAGGAGGCTTTTTTCCCCCTGCCTTGAGCTTTTCTTTGCAGGCAGGTCCCCTTACTTCATATTAGGCCGTGAGCGCGCTCTAGGGAGACAATCCACCCCAGGCTGACAATTCTTTTATATTTTATTCTTTTCCATTTAATATCCGATAGGCGATGTCTCCCAAGAAGGGCATCAGTGGTAAGAAGGGGAAAGGGAGAGCCCCCCGGCCAAGCGCGTGAGGTCTCAGAATGCATATTCTTCTGAGGATGACGAAAACCCCAATATTTCCGCGATACTTTCCAGACTGATAGTGGTGGAAAGGGAAAAGGGGATTGCCCCTTCTCCGGTTTCCACACTTCTAGAGGGGAGAGTGGTGCAGGCAGGAGGCTAACTAGGACACAGGTACAGGATCAAATGTTAACATCTTTTGCAGCACAGCTGGATGTCATTGAGGCGACATCTAGTTCCACTGGGCCGAGTGCCCCTTCCAGGTAAACATCTAATCCGATTGGTGGGGACAACTATCCTGTTGCAGAAGCGAGTCAAGGTGGGCCGGCGATAAATGCCAACATCGTGCCACTTTCGCCACCTGGGGAGCAAAACCAGGCTCGGGTTGCAGGTGACACAGACATTGCCACACCGCATTCACATTCTCAACCAATGGGTCCCATATCCCCTTTGACATGGCATCCTTGGTTTACTGGCTTGGAGTGGCCTGTCCCGGCACTCACCAGCAGGAACACACTAGCAGTCAGCCAGTTACAGGGAGCCCAGGTTTGGAGGGAGTTTTTCTCCACTATGGGGACCTGCGATACAGTCTGCAGCGTCGCCCGTGATGACAACTTCCATTACCCCTCTCAACAGGGTAGTGGATTGGGTATGGGGTCTAATTCCACCCCATAGGCACCTTCGGCGACCGAAGTGTGCACGCGGTATGGCAAGGTCTAATTTCGGGAACCCGAGGACAAGAAGACAAATCGGCGGATAAGGAACTTGAAAGAATGAAGAAAAACAAGGTGGCCAGGACATGGTCCAACTGGCTCCCTGGTTTCCTGATTTATATGGGGGTGGTGAAGCAGCGATTTCCTGATCGGGGCTGCATATTAACGAAATACCTCGATATGATTTATCGAGCTTTTTCCGAATATGAGGGCGGAGCCTGGCTCACTTATGATGAGTCATTCCGCCAAAGGGCCGCCTTTGATCATTCTCTTCTGTGGGATGTTAAAGACCACGATCTCTGGCTTCAATTTATGATGCCAGCGCGGCTTGGAGTCGGGGAAAGGGCTGATAGTGGTCATATCTTAGCTAAACATCAACCCACCTCCACTTTTGCTGGGAGTGTGGGGCAGGGGGTTCAATCCCGCCTGCCTTGCTGGGAGTACAGTGCATGGGGCAGCTGTACCTGTTTGATGTGTAGATACCGCCACGAATGCCCGATATGCACCGGTCAACACCCGGCATCTGGTTGTCCCAGAACCAGAGGCGGGCATGGTAAGGGTTGAGATGCACAAGGGGGCAGGAAGCCTGGAGGGCAGCAGCTGCCTTTCAAAGGATCCCAGCCCTCTTAAGTTAGGGCCGTTAAGGCAATTGCTGCCGCTTTATCCGAAGCGACAGGATGAGGCGTATTTGGAGTTAGGCTTTTCTGAAGGTTTCCATATTCCTTTTAGAGGACCTCGACGAGCCTTTTTTGCTAAGAATAAAAAATCAATTAGTCTCATGGAACCTTTGGTTCACGAGAAGATTGCTAAAGAGGTGGACACAGGAAAGGTACTTGGCCCCTTTGTTTCTCCTCCTATTCCCACATGCCTTGGCCAAATATAAGAGGTGGGCTATAGACATGGGAGGCATGCACAGATCTCCAATTACCTGGTGCAGTGCTTGCACAAATGCTAATTCATGCACACTGGGTCAAGGAACAAGGCTCCATTTTACCATATGGCAGGTCCTTTGTTCATGGGTACGGTGGATTGGATCAAATTCATCATTTTGTAAAATGATGAATACATTTCTTCATCAGTTGCTTACTTTCAAGAGACATATTAAGAGGATTTTTTCAATGGATAAACTGTAAGTAACCTATATAAAGGTCACATTAGGTTCACTGGGAATTTGCTGCACATATGCTCAGAGCATCTGCTTTTTATTTTCACGCTGTACCAATAACAATACTGCAATGGCAAAATTCCAGAGTAACTACTTGCTGATCATGTACACTCAGCCTCCTTAGTGACTGACAGCTATTGTTCTCATTGCCTTCTCCCAAGGCAGAGCAGTCAGGCATAGAACAGGCCTACTTTCTTAGAGGAGACAAAAAGGACTCAAGACATCTCCTCAGAGTGAACATTACTGTGGCACAGGACTAAAACATTCAGACTGCACAAATAAAAAGGGCTAGTCTCTTTTAAGAATCATTTCCCATTTATGTGATTAGTAACCAAGATATATCTTAAGATTGTAGATGACATAAATGTGACAGTTCCCCCTTGAATAGGACTATCCTCTAATGGCTTTATTATTTGTAACGTGCCACAGGAAGATAATTGTGTCTATATATATTATTGTGAAAATGCTCCTTTATTAGATAATTATTGCACACAACAAGCTTTTGCAGTGCTCCTTTCCTAGTCTGGCCAAGTTGCACATTCATTTCTGAATGCTACAATATATAAATGTGGAAGTTGACATAAATTCACTGGCTGCCTGAGCCACATACTGAGCCACATACAAGGTTATGTTGTTATCCTCCAAAGCCCTAAACAACTTGGGTCCAGCAGACCTAGCAGACTGCTTTCCCTTATATGCACCCGGACGACAGCTACAATCTTCAGAGGAGGTCTTGCTGGTCATTCCAAAATGAATGGAATGTCGCCATGAAGAACCTAAGCCAGGTGCCTTCTTTGTAGTGGCACCCACCCACTGGAAAACCTTCCCTCGTGCGGTTCAGGATGCAGAAAATGTAACATTTTTTAAATGCCTCCTGAAAACATACCTTTTCACACAGGCTTTCCCTGGATTTTAACTTAACTGGTTTTATATTGCCTTTTTTAACTTTTAACGTTTTAAATTTATCTAGCACTTGTTGTATTTTATGGTTTTATGGTTTTAATTGTGCACTGCCCAGAGAGCCTCGGCTAACGGGCAGTATAAAAGTGTAATAAATAAATAATTACATAAATAAATAAATAAATAAATAAATTGAAGGTTTCTATAAAAAATAGTTTTAAATGCATCTGGGTGGACAAGAAAATGGTATGCTTATGCTTAATCGGTCCTTACCTTCATCTCAGAAACTGTCATGTTTTAAGACATTTGTATACTTGCATTAGATTTGCTAGACAAACTCATGTTCCATGAAGACTTAAGAAAGACCACATGACTAATTTTGCTTAACACCTCCTAGAGTGTTCAGATTGCAATCCCCTTTAAAGTGGAACAAGACTGTTCCAGCCAATTCCCAAGGAAAGATTAAAAATGAACTTGACTGTCTTGGAATGTCTGAACAAACGATTGGAGAATTGAAGAACTAATCATCAGACAGCAGTGATATGGAATGAAATGTACCATATCCATAGCTGGGGTGGATTTGTATTAGGTATGAACTTAGTCCAGTATCTCTAACTACAGTCAACACACTACCATGAAAATAAATAATTCCCTTTGCAGAGTCCACCTCATATTGTTTTACCAATGACTAGAAGTGGGATATTTGATGCAACCCACCAATGGACATGCACATGTTTGGAGAGACAGCTTAATCATTCTCAAAGTCACCACAGCAAGCTTATGCTACTCCACACTTCCCATGGTATTAATGCAGACCTGACAGCACATAGACTGGGTTATATAAACTTTGCTTCACCCATGAAGCACAGCCTGATCATCCCCAGGACATGCTGCTGTCTAGTAACTGATGTTAAAGTGAATGGTATACTATATCTCATAATGTGTCCGAATATTTCAGTTGTAAGATACATCTTCTGAATGAAGATAATTTATTGGTTCCCTAGTGAGCTTTGCACATTCTGCCAGTAGTAAATCTTTAAAATATAAATCAGGCGCTCAGTGACAAGGTCTTCAGCATCATGAATATTTTGGCAACAAGCTAATGAAGAATCAGGGCCACAACAACAACAACTTTATTTACGGTCCATAGACCAAAAGCAAAAAGACAAACAGTACAGTATCCAAGTACATATTGTTGTGTGTCTTACTATTATCCAATACATCTTAAAAAATTAACCCCGTCCAAGCTGAGATCTATTTTGTATTACACAGGAGAGATACTTTGCTACTTGTAGCGTGAAAGGTTTGTCTATGCCCCGAAGCAGCTGTCCAACCAAGGAATCCCAAGACCACCCCGAGAAGTGTTGAATTATGGGGAATAACAGTTCATACCTTGCCTTACAGTAAAAGCTACACTCTAGCAGCACATGGTCTAAGGACTCCATAACAGAGTCATCACATGGACATAATCTATTCTCAACAGGGATCTTTTGATATCTTCCTTCTAACATATTTGAAGGAAGAACATTGAAATGGGCCAGTGAAAAGGCCCTTCTGTATTTTGGTATATCCAGCCAGTCCAGGTAGGGCATCATTCCTCTGGGCATGAAATCAGGGAGAGCTCGAGAGTGAGGACAGCAAGGGCCTCGGGACCGTCCACGAAGTTCTTGTAACTCTATATCTAAAAGCCTTTGCTTAACTACCTTTTTTGTGCTTCTTGGCTCCAAGGTAAGTAGATGAGCAGAAGACAAACCCATAGTCTTTATATTCTGAGTTACAGCCTTGTTCCAGGGGGAAACAAAGCTGTCCGCTGGTACATGTGATAATAAAGAATGAGAAATTGGTATTTGAAAG
This sequence comes from Anniella stebbinsi, assembly GCA_029215795.1. Classification (NCBI taxonomy): domain Eukaryota; kingdom Metazoa; phylum Chordata; class Lepidosauria; order Squamata; family Anniellidae; genus Anniella; species Anniella stebbinsi. Next base: position 68,805,043 of record JARDYH010000002.1, on the reverse strand, counting down.
AGGCGGAGCCAATATGTTATTATGAGCATCTCATTTTAATGAGACTAACCCAGCCTCAAGGTTAAGAGCAGTTCCAGGCACACACTTTGGGACCCCAAAAACCCCTCTTAGAAATTTGGACTAGACTGCTTCTAGGGAGTCCTTAATAAGAGGGAACCAAATGGAGCATGACATACAGCATCTGGGCTGCCAATTTTGCTCTGTATACTTCGATAGCAGCCGGTAACAATTTGCCCCCTTTGGCAAAAAAAAATCTAAGCAGGACCCTGCTGTTTGTTCGGCTCTAAACTTAGTATGTTTAACGTGCTTAGACCAATTTAGGTTCTTCTGAAAGACAATGCCCAGATACTTAAACACAGCTACTTGTTCAATTTTGTGGCCCCTTACACCCCAAGAAAATCTCATCCTTCTTTTCGCAAAGACCATGACCTTGGATTTATGGTAATTAATTGTTAGATTTAGGTCGCAATATTCCCTAAAACCACCTAAGAGTCTCTTTAGTCCAAGCCTTGTCTGCGAAAGCAATACCACATCGTCTGCATATAGCAGACAACACTGAATTTCCTCCATTGATGCTGGAAGATCAGCCAGAAATAAATTGAAAAGCGTAGGAGCAAACACACATCCCTATCGAACTCCTCTGTTTGCAACAATTTCTTTAGTAATATGACCGATTGCTATAGCGGACTTGTGCATATGTGTTAATAACTGTTGGATCAGATATAACAGTTTGGAGTTTAAAAAACTAGCATACACTTTCCCAATTGTAGATAAAAGACTAATGGGCCTGTAGTTGTAGGGATCAGTTCTCGTTCCTTTTTTATAAATTGGAATATATAAATTGGCTCTCCTCCACCTTCACACATAAAGTTTTTCCAGCAAAAGGATAACCTCAGAGTAGGGGGAAATGGAAAGTTGGACTTACCATGAAATGATATTCTGGTCAGCGAGGTGTGGAGCAGGAAGGAAAGGATTAACTCCTATTTCCATAGAAGGCAGGGACAATCAATCAAAGTTGTGTCCCACAGGATGGGGAGGAACTTCCTCTCAGTCGTAGGACTTGTTGCAACTACCAGAAGAGCTTCAAAATGGTAACACTTCAAAATAACACTTCAAAATAACTGCTAAAACTAAAGTACTTTAAAGTAAAGTACTAATTTAACCATACTAAAATGGATAAAATAACACAGAAGGAATTGAGTGGAATCTCTAACTAATTTGGGGAGTTCCACACAAATACAAAAGTAGCACAAACCCACCCACCGTTGTAACAGGAAATTCTTTCCCCCCTTTTTAGGCATGTGACACAGGGAGAGACTCCCTATTCCACACCTCACTGACCAGAACACCACTTCACAGTAAGTCCAACTCGGTCACGAAGGGAGTGGAGCAGGGAGAAAAGTGATATATAAAAGCCATGTCCCAAGTAGGATAGGTCACAACTATAAGACCTGTTGTAGGGCTTGATGTCTGGAGGATGCCTCGGCAGTAGCAAACCTGTCAATTTCATAGTGGCATATGAATGTGGAAGGTGAAACCAGGTAGCCACTTTACAAATGTCTTCCAGTGGTGCGTTGGTTTGTAGTGCAGCTATGTGCTGTAATACCTAGTATACATTCCTGACATGAAGAGTATGTCGGTGCTATGCATTCTGTTACCCATCTGCTTATGGTGGAACATGTGACTTTCTTCCCCTTTCTTTAGTAAGAGACTAAAAGTTCCTCCATACATTGTGACTCCATGGTGTATTTTAGGTAAATTCTCAAAACCCTGAGAATGTCTAGCTTGTGCCAGATTTTCTCCTTCAGATGAGAAGGGTTTCAGGCAGAAGTTGGCAAGACGATTTCCTGACTGTGATGAAACACGGAGTTCACCTTTGGTATGGATCCCATCTGAAGACCACCTCATCCTGTAGGAAAGAACAAAAGTCTTTGCACACAGACAACATGCCCAATTCCCCAACTTGTCTGGATTAAGTGAATGTAATTAGGAAGGTTATCTTCCAGGTGAGAATGTGCAGAGGGATCTTATGGAGCGATTCAAAAGTGCCTTGAGGACTGTTCTCAGGCCAGTCTTAATAGAGAGCATCCATTATAACATAGTGATGATCCTGATGGCAGCACAGAAATTGTTTTACCTTTGCATTTTCCTTTGTGGTGAATATAGGTCTATGACTGGGAGATCCCAGAATTTGGTTAGAAGCTGAAATACCTGGGGATGTAGGTCTCACTCACTCTGGTTCTCTTTTTCTCTACTCAGCAAATCCACTTAAACGTTGAGCACCCTGTGTATGAACTCTGCTGTGATCAAGGCCAAATTCTTTTCTGCCCAAGAGAGTAGTACAGCCTCCTTCTGAAAACCACTGGATTCTTCTCACCCTGGTGCATTATGTGAACTTATGCCGTTACACTCTCTGTGCATGTTAGGGCATGTATATGACTTACTAATTCTAAAAAGACTAGGAGAGCAAGCCGGACGGCCCTCACCTCCAGTCAACTGATGCGATAAGCTTCTCCTCCTGTGACCAGGAGTCCTGTGCAAACTGTATGAGGCAATGAGCTTCCCAATCTATCAGGCTGGCATCTGTTGTCATTTGATTCCAGGATTGCTCCTCTAGATTAGGGTGACCAGATAAAATCCAGGTCAGGGCTCATGTAACTTTAACAGTTGAAGAGAAAAGGGAATTTCAGCCAGTGTCATTTGTATGCAATTAGTTCCTGGTGATATTCCCTCTTCATCACAACAGTTAAAGGCACATGCACTATACTAGAGTGACCATATACAAAAGAAGGGCCCCTGCAATTTTAACTGTTGTGATGAAGAGGGAATTTCACCAGGAACTAATTGCATAAAAATGACACTGGCTGAAATTCCCTTTTCTCTACAACTGTTAAAGTTACATGAGCCCTGACCTGGATTTTATCTGGTCACCCTACTCTAGATGGTTGCTCTGGGATGAATTGTTCCAGTATGACCACCAAGAGAGGGAGCTGATGACTTCTGGTGTTAGGGTAAGCCTCATATTCTTTCTCGCCCTCTGGATCATTCCGTACTCCTTGTATAATGTTATTAAATGAATGAGGAAAGGCCATGACTAGGGCTAAAGGTGCATCCCTCAGAAAACACCAGCACTCTTCGTCTATTGTCTCAGTTTCAGCTGAAGCCAGAGGCAGAACTTTTAATTTTGAAGTTTTAATGGACTTTGGCCAGAACAACCAGAAAAACTCTGGGCTGAACTGTCTGCACTATGAAGGAGCAAAGTCAGGGGTGTCCTCTTCAGAGAACTTCCCTTCCCCTAGTTCTGAGCCTACTTTAGACCCTGGCTCAATATCACAGATAGATCCCAAAAGATTTCTGCTGTCAGGAGAAAAACTTCCAATTGTTGTCTGTCTATCCCCCATTGTCCCTGTGCTTCTCTGGTAGTGAACTAGTGGTAGAAAAAGCTGGTGTTAAAGCAGAGGGGAGCCACTGGCTGAATTCGGATGACACAATAATCAACTGGGGGGGGAACAATCGTCAGTTGTATTGACTATTGTGTCATCCGAATGCTGCCATAGTCAACTCAGCGCTGATCCTAATCCACACCGCAATTGATTATTTATTACCATGTTGTGTGGGGATACCCCCCAGAGGAACAACTGTAAAGTTGATTATTACCCCACCATTGACTATCGTGTTGTCCGAATTCAGCCACTGTCTTATGTGCTGAAGAGCACTGTGATGACTGCCTGTGACAGTGCTTGCTCTTTTTTACAACCTTCCCCCTTTTTGAAGCTAGGGGGTAACTTAGAGAAAGTGGGGGAGGGGGAGGAAGAGATGCTATACGATGAAGAATTAGTGCATCTATCCCACTTTTGTTTACAGCCACCTGACTCCTTTGCAAACTGTAAGGCTAGCACCATGGCTGCTTTGCAGATCATCTGCTTATTTAAGCACAGGATGTCTGCTTGAATCAAATCCAGCCCACATGGTGCTGATAAGTTTAAAACAGCTGTCCCCACCCCCTTGGATGGGCCTAAAGATGACAGAACAGAATCCTCCTTGCTCAGATATTTTAATAAACCCCTAACATGGTTGCCAGCACCAGTGTAGAGAGATTTCCTGTGTGCAGGAGATCTCTCTCCTCAATGAAAGACTTTTTTTTTCTCCCCACCCACAGTGGACTTTACATGCCACATCCAAAAGAGGTTTTCATTGGCTTTCCGACCCTTCATAGTAAGGCATACTTATCATTTATTTAGCACTTTTGAGCACGTCATACACATTATCTTATAATTCTTACAACACAACAATCCTGTAACGTATTATTATCCCGCTACTGCAGATGTAGGTCTAAGGTTGCTGAGAGTCAGCAGTTTACATAAAGTCAGTTTCCTAGCTGCTACAATATAACAACTCTCACTAAAATTGTGTATTTACTGAGAAATTAATTCTCATGGCACATTTAATGTCCAGAGAGATAGCCATGTTACTCTGTTGCAGCAAAAAGCAACAAAGAGTCTTGTGGCACCTAACAGATTTTTCATTTTCAAGGGAGTCGCAAGACTATTTGTTGTTTTCATTTTCTGCCCTGCCCCCAGCCATGTTAGAAAATGGTATATGCCAAGAAGTCCTAAATGTACATGTTCTTTACATTATGATTACAATATTAAAACCATGTGAAACTTTCCTTCTTATTACCCAGCTTCACACCACTGAAATCAATAAAAGTAAGTCAAGTTATATGCATCCATCAAGTCATGTTGAGTAGTTCCATAGTATGTATTTCTAACTAGAATTCTTACTAATGTTCAAGGGAAAGTAAATATAGCTTCTATGGTCTTCTTCCAGTGCCTTTCTACCTAACAAGTGGATTATGAACATTGCAGGAAAGCCAGCATGATTACTGGAAACAAATAATATTCTTGTACAAGGCAAGTCAGATTGTTTCTTGCCAAATATTGACGAACCTCTAATTTGACAGGTCTCAGATGGGAAATTGAAGAGATCTGTCAAGAATAGCTACTTGAAATTACACAAGTCAAGTATGAACATAACAGCAATGAAAAATAGGATTTAAAATGTCTTCACAGCAAGTGTGCTTAGAAACCCTATGAATGAAAAATGCTTTATGACATTGCTTCATCTCATAACTTTAAATTTGAAAAAATATATGAAAACTGCATAGCTGTTAATCTGCTGAAAACAGTATGTCTTTGAGTTAATTACTATCTTCAGGTTATAGACTATCAGGCAGGGGATTAATGAGAATATACCATAACAACTGCCATTGCTGTTCCAAGGTCAGAGATAGGATAAGGAACAGAAGAGACCAAACCTAACTTCTGTTAAGTCAAGAGTTATAAATTTCAGGTCAAACCAAGATGCTTAAAGGAGGTCAAGATGCTTAAAGGAGAACAATATTATAATTGAAATGAAGCCACTTTGGTTGTTTGGGGCAGGGGGGAATAACAAATAAATAAAAGCACCAATTTTAAAACATCTTCTAATAAATGATATCTAAGTAATGGTTTAAAAACATAATGGACACTATTTGAATCAAAGCAAAATAAAAGTTAAGATTATACTTTGGCCCTATGTTTTCTACTCAAAGATTCAAATTAGGTTTACATGCTTCTTCTCCTGCCACTCACCCTTCCATTAAAAAACAGATTTTAATTTGAAGGTCAAAGATATCCTGGTTCATATAAATCTCTCCGGTTTAGTCATTCTTCTCTACCTGCAGGGAGTCTACTTCAGCCCTGCTCCCAATCTCTCCACAGGTAGAATGTGTGTGCCAATGAACGTAAATTGATTGAATCCAAGCTTTTTGTCAATTCTAATAGATGGTTCAGATCAGATGTTACATGGGGTGCTTTGGGGCATCTCCTTTCAATATGAGCAAAATATTGTGTGAGTCCTGTCGTAACACAGACATAAATATAAATTTTACAAATTGCATGAGGTCCCACATTGCGTTGCTCACATGAATGGAGCTGCTCAGGACAACTCCCACAACTACAGAAAGCAGTTTGCAATAACATCTCAATGGTCCATAAACAGAAGCCATACCATTTGTAGATATGGTTTACATCATGGTATTTAAAATTGGCTTCCAAAACACAAATGGGGCTCATCAGCTTTTTAGGTTATCAAGGGTCTTTTTTTGAATCCTGAGAATCTCAGGCCTGAGATTCTTTCTCAACAGGGCTGCAAACAAGCGCATGAACAACACTGGATCTCACAGAAGCAGTGGTAGTATGAACCAGTACCTTCATGGGCAGGTGGACATGCAGCTGCTATGATTTGTGCACTGTAACTAAAGGCTCACTGTAATCATGCATACTAGCTGTGTCCACCACCAAAGCAATCACCATCTATACACACACCACACACACACACACTTGTTGAATTGCTGGCTTATACAATTATCATGTCCATGTGGCTCCAACCTGCTGCCCCCCTTGATATTTCCATGGGCAACCATGTGGAGGCCAAAAAGGATCTCAACCAGACCAAAGTTTTCACTGAAAATTAGTTTCTAGATCTCATGATTGAGAAGGCTTATAAATAAAGTGACAGTGTACTTACAGAATCAGAAACCGCCTTAGTACTTAATCCTACTGATTGACACATTGCAGTAGCATGTCATGTTTTCAAATGTAAAGTTAACACCTTTAGTAGAATAATGTTGCAATATAAATGCAATTTATCTATAGTATTCATGATTTTGTTTTGCAAACATTAATAATTATGTGCTATTAAAATATGTGGCATTTGGTTCATGATATTAGGCTGGCCAGATAAAATTCAGGTCAGGGCTCATGTAACTTTAACAGTTGTAGAGAAAAGGGAATTTCAGCCAGAGTCATTTGTATGCAATTAGTTCCTGGTGAAATTCCCTCTTCATCACAACAGTTAAAGTTGCAGGCACTATTCTAGAGTGACCAAATACAAAAGAAGGCAGGGCCCCTGCAACTTTAACTGTTGTGATGAAGAGGGAATTTCAAACGACATACAAACGACACTGGATGAAATTCCCTTTTCTCTACAACTGTTAAAGTTACATGAGCCCTGACCTGGATTTTATCTGGTCACCCTAATGATATATGCTTTGGTTCATGATAGTGTGCTTTGTTAATTCTGGCAGCTTACAAAACAAATTCTAATCTACACTGTGGGCTTCTGTCACTATTACACTGCAAGGAGAACTCTCAAGTCAGTATCAGTCTCAAGTTTGCTCACACACCCCTCTCTCCTCATTGCAGGAAGAAATAATTGATTAACAGAGAATTCTTATGGCCTCTAGACATTGTCTGAGGGGGCATAGGATACAATGGAAATCCCCCCCTCCAAGGTCAGAGATGGCACTCTGGCTCAGAAGGGGGAGTCAGAGATCCGACCCCCTGACCCTGCCCACTCACAGCTGGCGCAGGAAGAACTGCACCAGCTGGCCTCCAAGGTCAGCAAAGCAACCAAGGAGGAGGGGGAAAATGTTGGGAATATTGCAACTTCATCTGCTAGTTACTAGAAGGGAGCAGTGTTAAAGTTAGTTCATAGGAATTTGAGCATGGCTAGCCTTAGGATCTCCATAGCCTACAGTGTGGTTCCCTCTTCCTTCACTTCCTTACCTCACCCCTCTCTGACCTCCTCCATTGCTGGGAGCATATGTGCTTGCTTGCTCACTCACTCTATTGTCAGTGTTATAGAATGCAGAACAAACTCTGTTTGAAACTATATGCTGTACTTGAATTTGTACATGCAAGAAATTGGGAGTAAACCATTTTACTGTTTCTTCACTAAAAGAAGGGTCTCCTTTTTTTAGCCTTGTGTGCATGTGGGTAAACACTCATTCTGTTCTGCCTTTTGTTTTTTCTCTGCCGCCTACTTAACAAGAGGCAGTAATACCAAATAATTCCCATCAGAAAGGGGGTGTTCCAGTGGATGGGGAGGGGAAGAGGTTAAGGAGGCAGGAATACAAACTATCCTGAACCTCTTCCAAACTCCTTCCCTCCCCTTCCGATGCACCATTGCTATACAGGCAAAAAAGTGTATCTTGTGAAAAACGCAATGAGGGATGGAGAGGTGAAGATCAGCTCCGCCACTCCTTCCACCCTGCCTCAGTCAAGCAGGGCATTGGATACACAGAATCTTCTGACGCTGGAGACTTCTCTCTCACAAGGGTGCAAACTATAGGACTGTGCCCTAAACTATACTATGCCACATTTACTTGAATGTTGTGGCTTCCCACCTACTTAATTTTGAAACCCTCATCTTTATGTCCCCAGGCAGACTGAGGAAGGTGGTGCCTTTTCAAATAAATGTTTCACCCAATGTTTTCTTCTAGCTGGAAGGGAAAACAATGTACAAAGTCCCAAAACAAATACCAGCTTGAGAGTTATCTTGAATACACCATCTGAACAGGCCCTTTGTATACCAAATTTAATTTGCATCCCTTAGTTTCTTGAAATAAATTATTCATCTCTTATATCTAAAAAATTAATATGTTCTCCTTCCTTTTAATTACAATAAGGTGCTGCCTGCTTGCTTAATGCTCAGATTTTAAGGTGTTATAGAAATATCTCAGGTTGCAACTCAAGTAGAACCTCTTAGAGACATTGTTCTTAACAAGTACATAGTGTGTTCTAAGCAAATCAGAATACCTGATTTAACTTTTATTTGATTTTTTTTCTTTCTTTTTTGAACATTCAGATCATTTTGGAGCAATATTGTTTTAGTCTTCTGTAGTACACATTCAACAGATCATGCCAAATATAGAAGAGCAAACATTTCACTTACAACCTCTCAAGTGAAAAAATGCCTTTGGGATTAAGAATATTACATTATATAAACATTATTAAAATGCATAGCGTTTTAAGATGATACAAGTTTAGCTTCAACAGCAACAAAAGCAAATTATAAATGCTCTCTGAAGCTCAATGACAAATGACAACTTTATGTGGAGAAAAAAATCCCAGGCTACAAAATCTTTCTTCAAGAGACAATGTGCTGTACATAGGGCTACCTTTGTGCCTAGTTCAGAAACTTAAACTAGTTCAAAATATGGCAGCCATGTTGGTCACCGGTACACCTAGGGGTGACCACATTACACCAATCCTAAAATCACTCCACTAGCTGCCAATAAGTTTCCGGGCAAAGTATAAAGTGTTGGTTATTACCTTTAAAGCCCTACATGGTTTGGGTCCAGGTTACCTGCGGGATCGCCTTCTCCCATATAATCCGCCCCGCATGCTCAGGTCCTCTGGAAAGAATTTACTCCAATCAGCCAGAACTAGGCTGACTAGTGTTACCCAGAGGACCTTCTCTTCTGTCGCTCCCAGACTATGGAATGGCCTGCCGAAGGAGATTTGACAAATTAGCAGTCTCCTTGAATTTAAGACAGCTGTGAAGTCTGATCTCTTCCGGTAGGCCTACCCAGTTGAATTTTAAGATGTTTTTAATTATGTATTAGTTTTTATTTGTTTTTAATGTTTTATCTATTTTATGATCCTTGTATTTATATTTATTGTTGTTCCCCGCCTTGATCCGGAGGGAGAGGCGGGTTAGAAATAAATAAATTATTATTATTATTATTATTATTATTATTAATAGTATCAATGCTCACTATTAAGTTTTAAACATTAACTGGATTAGACCCAGACTAAGTTAATCATGCTTTAGGTCAATTAGAATCAATGGGAGTTAGCCATGACTCAACTCAGCATTCCCCAACCTGGTGCCCTCCAGATGTGCTGGACTGCAATGCATCTGGAGCCAGATTGGCTGCTGGGGATGCTGGGAATTGTAGTCCAACACATCTGACGAGCACCATCTAGGACAGTAAAACAGGGGTGCAAAATGTGCAAGTGAAACTCCAAGCCTTGTCTGGCAACTGGCAACAAAGAAAGGTAAAAACTGCTCTAGAAAGACTATCCTTGAAAAAAAACTCAGTTTCAAACCCAATTGTTCAGGTGGCAGGTACTACTGTTCTAGAAACACAACTCCCACTCCCCACCCCCACAAACACACAGTTTGCATACTCCCTTGTATTGCAGCAAATAGAAAAGTACACAATCAGCCAATGGAGGGTGAAGGAAGGTAAGAAAATAATAGCCTTGATGGGGATAGATGCACTGCTGTTCCTTACTTTGTAGGTTTCCACTTAAGTTTTTAAAACCTAACATAATAAAATAGTAGAAAATAAAAGTTGCCAAGAAATGGTGGGGCATTACTGCAAGATGGTAACAGATGGTGTTCACTTCCATAAATAAATCTCCCATGCTAAAATTTATAATTCTATTGTGTAGTTTTGAGAATAATAATTTTGTGTGGCAACATAATTATTTCCAGAATTTAGCCATTTTAGGGTGCTTCTAGTCAATCCTTTTGTTATGCAATCACCCTTCCTTATTTATGGAATTTTATGGAGGCCCAGACATCGTTGTCTCAATTTGCAACTTTCCTGAGTTTTCCCACCATTTCTTCCATCTTTTTTCTTACCATAAATAATCTGTTAATGAAGGAAAGATGGAATACCTGCACAATGCCTTTTGATTGGTAGTGCTAGTAGCTGTCTGTCTGGAAGTGCCTTTGCAAAAAGAAGTCTCGCACAACCTCAAATATTAACAACTCTCTTTTGGCATAAGCATTTGTAGATTCCCATCTACAAAAACCTTTCCCATAATAAATATGTTGTTGCTGCTGTTTATATATATATATATATATATATATATATATTTACAAAGAATAATTCTTATTAACTTACTTTTCTTATGTGTTCCAGAAACACATAGCAATTTTTTTTTGCAGAGTACACTTTCTTTCACCTCTAGATTTTCTCTAGAAACTTTTGTTTCTATTCAGTTTCATTTCTTACATTACAGGCTTTCTGCCCTCCAGCAGAATTGTCATTTTTACTTATTGTTGTGTAAAGAAAGGATTTTTATTTAAGAATCTAAACTTAATTGCTTTTGTAAAAGCTTTTTGAACCATGAAAAGGAAGAAAAGTGAAAATGTAAATATAAAAGGACAGGAATGTTATATTTTTCGCCACTATACATTTCACAAGACTCTGGGGCCATCTACACCAGCTGTTTCTTCCTGAATAATATTGAGGTTGTTCCTACCAGGCCACATGATGTTCACCTACTCCCATGGTGATGTTGGGTTGACCCCTCAGTCATTCAGGAATATTGCCGACTGGGTTTGCCTTGGCTTTTCCAGCTCTCTCACTACAATCCCAACGTCCGTGGCTGGTGTGCAAGTGTTGCTGTTCAGGGCGAGCTCCCGGCTCAGTGAACAGCCAACCCACTGTCAGGGGCATGTCAAGTGGTTTTGGATATGTGCGGGAGTGGGTGTCCACCATGTTTGGCACATTATTTTGATTGGTTATCAGCATGTTTTGGCACCAACCATTTTTTCTTTAACATAAACATATCAATGCACAGGAGTGCATCTTTGACACAGTACCCCACATTGCTGTGTGTCTGCACTAGTGCGCATCTTGCAGGAGTTATTTTTTAAAAAAATCCATCCCCAGTCCCCATCTGTCCAGTCCCACCCACTTCCACTGATGCACATTTGGAACCGCCGTCACAGGGCACACCTCCTGCAACAACTCTCCTTACTTGCAGGAAACTTCCCTTGCATGTGCCCCATGAGCGATGATCGCAGAAGCGGAAAACCTCACAATTATCCCTCCTCCCTTTCGAAAGGGTGGTAGGTGTAGATGAGCCCTCTGTAGTATATTTTAGAATGTAATACACAATACTGAAGAATGGTTCAGAGAAAATACAGCTGGTTCTTAATGTTAATCATGTATAGCAAAAAGCAACAACAACAGGAAATGGAGAGGGATAGAATTATGATGATGGGAAACTTTAAAACACACATGGGAATGTGGTTTATCACTAGGATGCAATTCGCAGTGGGTTTTCCCCAGTTTAAGTCTGTGATCATCTCACTGTTGTTGTTAAGGCCATCTGATGTAGTTTCATGTAATACTGACCACTGGCATGGCATTTTAATATTAGCATAAAAGACTTGTTTTAATTACAGAAAGATTTTGATGCTACACGATCATGGAAATAGTAAACACCATCAACTGAGTTTCCATCATATTTGATGCATAGAGTAGGGTTTCTCCATTAGATCTTGGGGCATGAACAGGCTGGTATGGGAAGAGATGGTCCCCATGGTATCCTTGATCCAAACTTTAAAGGCAATCATTATCATTTTTTAATTGTCCCTGGAAACAAATTGGTAACCAGTGGAGTCCTTGCAAGACAGATGTCAAATGGTCCTATCAGCGCCTACCAGCTTTCTTGCTGCTGTATCCTGGACCAACTGTAGCTTCTGAAGATTCTTCAAATGTAGTCTCATATAGAACAAACTGTAATAATCCAATCTAGATGTAACTAAGCATATGTCACTAAATGAAGGTTTGACCTTGTCAGGAATGGATGCAGTTAAAACACCAGTCTAAGCTGATCATCCTGCCAAAAAGCTGAGTCCAGAAGCACTCCCATACTGTGATCCTGATTCTTCAGGGGGAAAACTACTCCCATCCCAAACAGTTGAAGTCATATAAGGATGTCTGTCTATCTCTGCACCTCTGTCTTGTCCATGTTAAATTTCAATTATTAGCACCATTACTGCCTTCACATACTGATTCAGAAAATCAAAAGATTCCCTGGTAGTAGATGAAAAGGTGAAATAGAGCTGCATGTCATCTGCATATTGGTAACAACAACATACTCCAAATCCTGGGACAATTTCTCCCAATGGTTCCATGAAGATGTTAAAGCATGTGCAACATGATCAAACCCTGAGGAATATCATACAACAAGGTGCAGAACCTCAGGCCTGGAGGACAGACCTCAGGGGGTCCCAATCTGACCCTCTGGGGTCCCCCGTATGGCCACAGCCTCTTCTCCTAGGTCCCACCACTTTCCCCCAACCATTGATTGTTTGGTGGTCTCCTGGCATTTGTGCAGTTTTCGTCCCTTTCTAATTCATCCCTTGAGCTAAAAGAAGTTTGTTTGGCCAATAAACCAAACAAGTGTCCCCCAGGATCATCTTCTGAAATCCACTCTCAAGGAAGGCTAGATCCTTCAGAAGATAATGCACACCAGGCAATTCAGAAGGACAGTGGTTTTAAATGTCACTGAGAGGTCCAGCACAATGAACAGGGGCATAGTCTCCATCTGAAAGTCCCAGTCTAGATCACCTACCAGGGCAACCAAAATTGTCTCAGTCCCAAATCCAGACCTGAAGATGGATTAAAATTAGACTAGATAGTGAATGGATCAGTAATGGGTCAGATGCTGTTCTGGTTTAGTTCTAATTAAGAGCCAACTTTCAGCTCAGGTTTGGTTTGATTCCCTGGTTATTCTTTTCCTGGGTTGACTGAGCGCATTTGTTTATTTTGGTTGTCAGTTCAGTCTATCAGGAGCTGATAAAAAAAAATAATGCTTCTCTGAGAATCTGACATATTTACTGTTTCTAGTCTCATGTGTATCTTCCAGGTCCTGTAAGAGAAATAACCGAGAGCACGGAACTTGCAAACTTTTACAGGCATTCCTGATGGTAAATAGCCCTGCTGAGTAGCATGATGACTGTGATTGAAAATTTCCATAATAGATGTGCACAATTTAAAAGCAAAGAGACTTTGGGTGTTATTGGTTTAATGTTTGATCTGTCAAGCCTAGTGACTTAAAAAGAAATATCAAAATGGAGTTGGAATTTTCTTCTTTCACTTTCACTAATAATACTGTCGTGACTCTTGGCTCTCCCCAGAGCCTTTGCTCACGAATCTTAGGCAAAGTGACACACTCCAACAACTGTGAGATTTCTTTTATTTGTAAATCACACGGAATTCAAAGCATAACGGTTTCATTTCTGCAAACACACACTTGAAGCTGAAGACGGACCAGACAGCTTTCAGGTAGAATGGCTTAATGCGAACAGCACTCACTCAGGGGTAGACATTTTGAGTTAGCCCCAGTTCCCGAGGTCAGGTGTGGCCACACACACTGGGAATCCTCAAGAACAAAGGGAGACTCAAGGAGAAGGCCTCCTGACAGTAGATTAACAATGATCTTGAAACTAAATCCTCACTCAGCCTGTCAGAGAACGCTGAGCTGACCACGGCAACAAGATGTCAGGGAAAGAACCTCTTTGACTCAGGGAGCCTTCCCAAATTCACGTAGCTTTAGCACTGAGGAAGGTCCTCTCACAAGTCCCAGACACACAGAATTGTAGAACAGCAACGAATCAGCCTCTGCCTCCCTGTGCCCGTAACTTTGGCTCCATGCAGGGAAACAGCAGGCTATAGAACACGAATTCAGAACAGTAATCTCAAGTCCAAATCTATGAAAAGCCACAGCGCACTTTTCATAGCATAGTTCTTAGAAGTTCCAAGTCCAAATAGCAACAGAACATGTACAGAGTGCAATAAGCATTTCCAAATCAGATAGAGTCCCAAAGACAAGTTTCTTGGCAAGCATAGCGAACAGCAAAACAGAAACAGCAGAGACACAAGAGCAGCAGACGAGATAATTCCTAGCAAAGGAATTACTCTTTGGACGTAGCTAATATAGGATAGAGGCTGGCTAATTCTAAGCTACTTTGACAGACAGGGCTTCAGGCTTGTAATCTAAACTCATGTGCCAACAGGGCGGCACAGTTCAACCTCCTCTTGATGACGACACAATGTGAGGGACAGTTTGCAAGAGAGCCCCCACCTTTCTTAAACAACTCTTTTGTTCTTACAGAACTCAAGGCTTCGGCCGACAGTAAGAGATAAGCAGAGAACAGAGACAGTTCTTCTCAAAACAAATTGCCAAATCTTCAGCTCACAATTCACTGGGCCAGCCCAGTGAATTGTTTATGAAGCACCTGACACCCGACAAATACAAAAGCAGGGGAGTAAAATTATACCTTTAATGGCAGCTGGACTCTTTAAAGTCCTATTCTCCCTGAAATTATATTGATGTTAAGTAATACAATGAAGCTGGTTTTCTCACCTGAATTGTCTCCATGGATAATAGGAATTAAATTAAAGCAAGGTGTTTTCATTTAGTTTAATGAACACCCATTTTTTTATGTAGTCCCCTCAGTAGTTACATGTTGCCCTGGCAAGTGGACTCCCTCACTCTCTACTGTGTTACACAGTACCCCTAAATTAGGAGCAGCCCTAATGAATTCCCTGCTCAGGAAATGGAGTGGGAGGGGTAGCAGGTCAGTGGGCCCCTGCGGGCACTGCTGCTGCCCACCACCACACCAATCCTGTTCCCCTGCTACGGCAAATGCCACAATGGGGCAGCAACAAGCAAAGCATCTTACATGAGTAGCCACCCCCATCTTTGTTCTGAGCCCTCTCCTAAAGTGAGATATTAGGTGGGCAGACTCTCTGTAGAGGCTGCCTGCCCAATATCTTGTTCTGTGGGGAGGGGGGATGTAGCATGTATCATTACACTTCAGGTTGCAGAGGTATACAGCAACATGCATCGTCCCACCTCAGGCAGCAGGACATCCTCTGCTGCTACCGCCCTATATTTTGCTATTTTGGCAACAGAAGCCTGTACCAGAAGAAGGAATCTCCATTCTGGCCATGAGGAAGGCCTTGGGAAAGGCAAAGGAAAACCTCTGCCATTATGGGATTTTCAGGAAGGGTACATTCAGTACACATGCTGTACACTTAACCTTTTGTATCCTAATTGTGTCCAAATTAATCTCCAAACCTTCCCATATCTTTTCTTGCATATCATTTGCAAAATGTATAAATCATGTCCCAGGTGCCTGCCAGAACATACTTCTGTAGCATATTAATTTTGCCCTCTTGCTTAGACCTGTAGGAAAAACATGGGTAGTCAATTTACTCTCAGACTAACACCTCTTTAAACTTCTCAAATGCCTCAATCACAGCAGTGATGAACCATCAGGAAACAGGAATCTTATCTTTGTCTTCACTTTAATTATTCTATTCAGACCTGGCCATATAAACTGCAGCTAATCATCTCAGAAAACTATTATCCTTCCTCCCAGAAAAGAAGCTCAATCTCTTGCACAAGAAGAATTTTGTGGCACCCACTTCCCCCTCTTCCTATCTCCCCCAAAGTTATCAGTCAATGACAGATAAATCCTTTGCCCTAATACGTATCTCTTCCCTTAGTTAGGCCATAGGGCAACTAAATGTTCTCTCTCTTTCTCTGCCTCTCCCTAATATTTTGCCACCTCCCTAATGCCTGCACACAAATGCTTCACCCTTTCTGCACCTCACTCTGTCCTTATTCAAAAAGCACCCCTAGTTCTTTGCAACCCAACACACTCTTGCCAGGGCTGAGGCTGAAATCCCTCTTTTCACCCCAATATCTGCTCTTTTCCCTATTCAGATCATCCCAGGCCATCTTCTTTTCTTCACCCCACTTCCATAGTTAGCTACTCACTCTGCCTTCCCCACCCACAACACATCAGTCTCTGCTCTCAAATCCCTATTTGTTTGCAATCTCTATTTTGCTCATGAACTCCCTGCATTTATTTTTTAAAAAAGAAAACACCATCCTTAAAACCAATCTTCCTATCTTTCCTGACTCCCTTTTCTTTAGTTAAGCTATAAATGTAAAACTCTTACAGTAGGGCAGACACACCCACAGATCTGTATTTTCCAAACCATTTACATACACTTGCTCCATGGTGCAGTTCAACCCCCTAAAAAGCTAGTTTTCATTTAATCCCTTATTTTGTTAGATTTTGTTCCATCTCTGCTTTCTAGAGTGCTTATTGCTTGAATTCAATAGGGTTATTTATTTCTTTATTTATAGGGTTAAATTAATTTCTCTCTAATAAATTTCACTATTACTTTGGAAAGACAGCCTCTCTCCTCTTTAGTCAGGTGTGCACACACACATTAGTTTTCTGTAGGGATGTTGGAGAAGTCTGAAACTGAATCAAATGAGTTCAGCATTCTATGAATCTGACCTGCGGATTTAACAATGGACTGACTTTCCCTGAATCTCACTGATTCCACAGAAATGCAGACCATTATTTTGTTTTACATTCTGGAATTTTATGCAAATTTAAGGGTAGAAAAATATGCCAAAAAAAAAAAAAAAAGCACCAGTCAAAAAATGCATTTTCACCATTGTCTAAAGCATGAAAACATGCATTTTCCCCATAGTCTAAAGCATGTAAAATGTGCATTTGGATTTTCACATGTGGGATTTGCACATTTTTGTAAGTGAGAATTTGCGCAAATGAGAAATTGTGCAAATTCAGAAAATTGGGGGAGGGGGGAATCTGATTTTACTAATAAGCAGACGATGATATGAAAGGCACCTAACAATCTCCAAAATGCAAATGGAATGGATTTTTCAAAATTTGTACTCCCTCATTTTCTATGTATTTTGCTTTACATAATGACCTGTTAGCTTGTATTACTGACTCCTAAATGCATGTTGTAATTTAACATCCCGAAGTAGCTTTTTGATTTTAATGTCCTCTGAATGTATGACCCTTATTCCCCTTTAATAACTGAAACAATACATTTCAAAGTCCTTGCCCATGGTCTTTCACTCCCTAACCCTTAAGATGCCAAGTCTTTCAGCAGCACACAGTGTTCAATGTTAATGTCAATAATGCATATGAGTAACGCTAAACATGGTGTGTCAACCCAGAGCACACTTCATAACAACTGGGTTTAACTGAACAAAATCTGAAACATTCTCTTTTAAAATGGGAAAAGTTACCTCTTAGTGGACAATTGGAACTAAGAATCGGATAAGATTTCGAATCAGGGATGCTCAACTATACAAACACCATGGCTCGAATTTCGCAAGCAGCAAGCCCAGTCATATACAAGGCCCCTGCTTCAATTCTGCTTCTTACATTTTTTAGCTTTCAGTAAGGTAAAGGGGGAGGTGGCAGAAGCATTAATAGCATGCACTCCACAGGGTGGTTTAGTTTTTTAAAAAATATTCCTAATGAATACTCAAAAACAATCAAGTATTCAGCTGTAACACTTGAAAAAGCCTCAAGTGCTTGCAGGGTGAGCTGAAGGCTGACTGCCTATCCCTAATGGGAGAATCAGTCAAGGAGCACAGAAGATGTTTAGCTGCAGAGAGAAGTCTTGATGGGGGTGGAGGAGTGCTGACTTGGAGTGGGAACCAATGGGTAGGGAAAGAGTAAATCACCTCAGTAAGCAGCTTTTCCTGTTTAACAGGGGCCAGACATGTCTGTGTTTAATGGAGTTTGATCGTGAAATAAGACACAGTCTTGAAGATGCAACATTAACTTAGGGCTTTTCCAGATGATCAGTTTTTAGTGAAATGCTTATACTCTGTTGGACACACAGAAATCAATAAGCTTTAGCATACTTAAGTCTGTGTTGCATTGTCTCCTTCATTTTTGACAAAATAATAATATTCTTTCACTTAATAAGAAGCAAAATGCTTTCAGAATCGTAGACTTTCTGATCAGTTTTATTAAGATTATTGAGATATACAAAACTGTATTCATTCCCATTTTAACCATCCCCCTTTCCTTCATAAATTCTGAAATAAACACATCAATCAATAATCTTACAGCTTTGTGAACAATTTGTTTTTCAACGCAATGCTGACAATGTGGTGTGTTGATTCCCTAGCTGAAACAGACAGCTTTAATTTGTTTTCAGTCCAGCTCAAATTTCATTGATTTATCTACTGTATCCAATCAATATCCCTTTAATAGCATAATTTAGTTTATATGAATGTCAACACTTTTGCTAAAAATAAAAATGTTCTGTATATTTGTACACTGTTACATCTTGATATATAACTGAAAAGAAGCACAACATCCTCTTATCAGAGGCCCTTATCTAACTACCTCTAGTCTCACAGTGCCAAGTTCAAAGCCAAATTGGGCTCTCACAATGTATGAAACCACACTAGAAAAAAGCTTCCAAGCCTTTGCCCTCATTTTGCTCATTTCCTGCCTTTTGAATATCCACAGCACAATTTCTTTAGCCTCTTAAGAGGACAATGTACTGCAGCTTTCAGGACGCATTGCCAAAGCATTCCAAAACCTCTTGTAATGTCACCAATTGTGTGGTAACCCTCCTATCAGATTGTGTACTGCTGCCACTTCATGTACCCACTTTGTACAGGTACTTTTCCCAGAGCAGGTTTAATATCAGCTTGCGAGTGATTTAGGCCACAAACCCTTGAAGATGTGCCTGTGAATGAATACAATGGGAATTATTTCTGTGCAAATATGCATAGGATTATGCTGTTAGATTAAGAAAATGGTGCATGGGAAAAGGGTTAAAGCATTGCTAGTTTGGTCCTAACTCTGTCACTTTTAAAGAGAAACTTGCGAAACTCAAAACACATTTGACTTCAGTTACTGTTCAGTACACTAAAAGTTACTGATTGAATGAAATTTATTTGCGGCCAAAAGGCCAGTAAAAGAGATACAATTTATACAGAGCAATAGGATCCGCACTGTTTACATAAACTAATATCATCACTACAAAATACAATTACCTATAGACTTAATTGGTTTCTACAACTGATTACATTATACAAAAATTTGGCAACCTGGATGGTAATTTGCTGGTCTTTGGACTGTAACAGAAAGCTCACCGTAGCACGGTGGCTTTTCTCCCCGTGATCTCTAATAATTGGATAGATCAGGTCAATCCTAGTATTTCTATAGAATCTGCATTCCAATAGCATATGTTCGACTGACTCTACCTTGGCATCATCACACGGACATAATCTAGCCTCGACTGGGGTTTTCTTATATCTTCCAGTGATTAGATTAGATGGAAGGGCATTGAGTCTCACCAAGAAGAAAGCTCTCCTATATTTAGGCACTGTGAGCCAGCTTAAATAGGCCATTCCCTCTCTTCCTACTTGTTCTGGGAGACCCAATGAAAAGGTTGAGCAAGGGCCGCAAGCTAAGGTCCTCTGCTCCTGTAGATCTATATCTGCCAGTCTTTGTCTTACCATCCTTTTGGCAGTGCCATGGTCTATATACAACAATGGAAATAAGGGGAGGCCCAGAGAATTAATTTTAGTCACCAACGCTTTTACCCAGGGGGATTTATATTTATCTAGTAGAACCTGGGAGACCAAAGAGTCCGCAGCAAGACCATGGTATAGTTTAAGCCAGTATTGGATAGTGAATAACCATGCCCTATGATCCATGGAGGGAAGGCCGGCCTCTAAGTTCAGGGATACCCCAGAGACACACTTGGGGGCCCCAAATAATACTCTTAGGTGGGCACTTTGAAGATTTTCCAGTGATCTTCTAAACAGAGGAAACCAAACTGGGGCCCCATACAAAACTAGAGGAATCAGTTTGGCTTTAAGAACTCTAATTGCAGCTGGTAAAAATCTACCGCCCTTTTGATAAAAAAACGGGTAAGCGCCCCCATAGATTGTTCCACCTTTACCTGGATATAAGATCTGTGGATACTCCAACTCAGATTTTCCTGGAAATAAATTCCAAGGTATTTAAATGAGTTGACTTGTTCAATTTTATGACCCCCCACCATCCAAGAGTACCTAACATTTCTCTTGGCAAAGAGACTAAAAGTCACTGAGAAAGCAAGCCACTAAAGTTTTTGAAAGTTCATCTACTGAACTGATATGCAACAGAACACAAACCAGATGCAAATAAATCAAGAGATAAAATATCTAAAAATCACATTTTGCTTTCTGACTTGTTTAAAAATTCTAAATGAATGATAAAGTTCAGCCTTACTCTGTCTGAGAGAATGTTTCCCCTATTTATTAATTTTTTAAAAATATTGAGAATAAGATGTATGTTACAGGAACCAATTCCAGATTGTCAAAGAAGATTTCCAAGTACCACTCACTGATTTCTTTGGTGAGAATTCTACTACAATTTTGCAATGAAAAGCTCTGTTTGTCTACACACTGATAAGGAAATCATGCATGTCTTATAGCACAGACAATAACAAACAGTATTGCTCAAATTATGCAAGCTAAAAGTGTTCTTTCATTTTGGAACCACTATGGAGAATTCGATTTGCAGCAGGACAATCCAATAAAAGCAGCATCTCATTTCTCTTTTGTCTGCTAGGGGAACATGGATGCATGCCAGGCAGTGAGGGCCCCCTTCTCCCCATACCCAACGTCAACCGCATGTGAACAAAATGCCCTTTTCTGTCCTAATATGCCCTTGAAGTATTTTTCTTTTTAAGAAATAAATTTTTAGCACTTAAAGTTAGCTACAATTAGTATGCAAAAACCTTTACAGGGGATCACTAACGACCCAGGGGAGCTCTCCGTTCAAGGTAGAGCAACAAGGGCTCTTTCACATGACTTCTATTGTGCATAGACAAGCACACAGTATTTGCACTGTTGAACCTGATGACACTAGCAGCAAGTGGCAAGTGAACAGAGGAAAGGCAGGAATAGAAGAAGGAGCTTTAACCACCAACTCAAATGAAAGGAAGAGGAAAATTGTTATGGAGAACATGGCAACAAGATGTCAGTCTCCCAAATACAATCACTGGATAATGGAATTTGGTTAATACTTTGCCTTTTTGAGTATCAGAAAAACAAAAAACAATGAAATCTCCATTGTACTGATCTACCCGAGCATATTCTGCTGAGTTTCCACTGAATTCAGCTCTATTATATCCCCCATGTTTTCCAACATCTTCATGAAACTTCTGGGTGGGTTGCCCTAGAATATGACTCCCTCTCCTTTTCATCTAATAGAGTTGAGGCAACTGATGTTTTGAACCAGTACTTGGGTAGGGTAATGGACTGGATGGTAGCCAATAAACTGAGAGTCAATCCAGACAAGATGGAGGCACAGTTTGTGGGTTGTTCACTTGTCTGGCTGAGTGGTGTTTACCCTGTTCTGAAGGGGATTACATTCCTCCTAAAGGATCAGGTGTATATTTTGTGGATGGGAGGGGGGTATACCTGGATCCATCCCTGTCACTAGAGGCACAGGTGGCCTCAGTAGCTTGGAGTGCCTTTTATCAGCTTAGGCAGATATACCAACTACAACCCTACCTGGACAGAGATAATCTTGCAATTCATGTGTAGTAATTTCCTATTTGGATTACTTTTCTTCTAGTAGCCTTCAAGCAGGTTGTTGCCTGAAGCAGGGACCCACCTCACCACTGCCACACTGCCGCCTCCGCCTCCTCCCCCCCCCATCTGCACACCAGGTAGCTTATTTCTCCTGGCACAAACACGCATGCACACCTCACCGGCAGGTTGCCCTTAAGCTATTTCTGCCTTCAGGAATCGCACTGCACCTGCGTGTCCAGCAAAGTATCGTGAGAGGTCCTGGAACCTCTGGGACTTCTCGTGATTGCCCAACCAGGCACTGCGTGGTTGCTGAGGGTGGAAAGATCTTACAGGCAGCATGCTGGAAAGGCAGACACGTGTGTCCATGTCAGGAACGTAAGTCAGCTGGCCAGCAGCCAGCTGGGTTGGGAGACGCACAAGTGGGGTGATTGTGTGTGGGGGAGAGAGGTGAGGCAGGAGCGGCTGCTTCTTGGTCCTTCTGGTTGCCTACATGGCCGACTGTGCAGGCAGCCAGCAGGACCAAGAAGCAGCAGACCTTTTGGAGGGTGAGAGCCCCACTCTTCCCATACCCTGCCACCTGCTGCACCTGCTTCCTACCGCTTCATGGTAGAGCCAGCCCTGCATTCAGGCATCCAGTACAGACCAAACAACCGATACCAAAATGCTCAATACCTGTAGTGTTCAAGTTAATGTAGTTGCTGGAATAACACTCTTTTCCACCCATCAAGGGGATCTTTTTTGTCAGTACAGCATTTCTTAGGCTTGGTCCATTAATTTTTCTATATAAACTGTGACTAGAGTTGTTACTTCCTAAGATACAGTAAGGATGAATTTAGCACAAATGTTGCTGTGCATCTCAGCCCAATGTTGCCTCATTCACAGCAAGCATAGCCAGTTTAAGCGACAAGATTTTGATGTTAAGCTGATTGCCAAGCACCTTGAATCCCACTCATGTTATAATATAATAAGAAATGAATTGGAAGTTAACCAATTGAATAATAAACCGATGCTAGCAATTTCCTGGCATTTGAGATCTCAAGTATTAAGGATTCATAACAATATGTGAATTCACTTTCAGTCAGATAGATAGACAGATAGATAGATATAGATGTCTCTCTCTCTCTCTCTCTCTCTCTCTCTCTCTCTCTCTCTCTCTAGTGATATCCAGTTATAGCTAAATAGAAAAGTTTACTAATTTCTGTTTTTTGTATCAACATAGTAACATGAGCTACAACCCTTACTACAGTTGGAAGTATCTTCTTCCTGTCTCTTGTGCATGTGTTGAGAAAGAGTCAGAATGCAGCCTAAAGACACCATGGCATTTGTAACCTCCCTGCTGCATGTAACAATATCAAATATACTTTAAAGCACTTAGTATGTACTACACATGATGTTTTAGAATGTGCATAAGAACACTTTAAAAATATTGGCTACATCCAGTGCAGAGTTAAGTGTCCTTAAGAATACTAATTTCCAAGGTCTTTCTGCATGACATTGAAAGCTGCTGAGCAAAGAAAAAGAAAACTAGCACTCAAAATGGTTGGATCAAAATACACCGAGTTTTCTACACAAGGTATTTATTGTTTCTGGATTCATTAGATTATGTTGTCCACTTTTGCTCTGGTTTTTAAAAAGCACTTTCCACCGGGTTTTTTTAGACTGGGAAATGTGATATTATTCGTAAAAGTGAAAGAAAATGCTTTTGCCACTTGTGTATTTGCACTATTCCACTATATTCCACTATTCCACTATATCACAGTGCCACCAAGAAGCAGCAGGAAAGCAGGAAAGGAAATTGCATGATCCTCAGATCTCAATTCTGTTGAGTCTCCAAGTTATTTTGTAAAGTGTGAATGATAAAGCACGTGCATTTCCCTTACACACATTTTAAGGAGGAAGAATTTCCAGTGACAACCATGAATGTAAGAGGAAGGGGAGGGTGGCTCTCTCTCTCATATAGCCTTCCACCCCTCCCCTCCGAGTGGCACCATATTCCGCTCACCATTCCAGAGTGGACACGTCTCTTCACTCCGCCCCCGCAAAAGCCTCCCCATGCCCAGGCCGGGGGCCAGGCGTTGCAGAATGGCACTTGTCAATCCAACTTCATTTATGTGTTTTGTGTATAAATATGGGGGAGTGATAAAACAGATAGGCTTAAAATAATTTAGCTAAATGTTTCAGCTTTGGATCTCATTCATTAATGTGTTGGATTTCAAACCAGACATTTCTAAGAATCCTGAAGACAGAGGGAAAGTGGAATCTATGGTGCAGGGAAGATTTGGAAAAATTTATAAAGCACAGGTTAAATTTTAAATACATTTTGAGTATTATTAACTTCCAAGTCAAAGGTATGGGATGCAGGATGTTTGGTCTATATATCTAAAAGTCCTCTCTTGGTTTTAATTTCCTAGAATTAGATGTGTTTTGTATTGAAAATATTTCCAAGTTTGAAAGGTTACAGTTGTTCAAACTTTTTTATTGTTGTCCTGACTGGCCTTTTCTGATCATCTGTTCGTATGTAGCCTGTTGAAAGATATGCCCTATGTGTCAACAAACAAATTAACATGATTTAACTGCTGATAATTGGCACCTCCTTTAATTTAATAATGAGAAGACAGAGAAACTGGATCATTTACACAGGCACATACACACACACACAGACTACACTTTAATGTAAATCAGAGTTGATTATTCAGACAAGTACTGGAGAATCCTGGCACAACGGAATAGAAAGAGCATTAGACAGACAACAACAGCTGTAGACTTACCACTGGAACAGTTGGGTCCACCCCAGCCAGGCTCACACTGACAGGTGTTTGGAGCAATACAACGGCCATGGATACATTTATCAGTACAGTGAGCTGTCAGAGACATGGAGAGAAAGAGAAAGCAGGAAGAATAAAAATGTTGAATTAGAGGGGAGGAACCTAGGTATTCCATAATCCATCTTTTTTTTTACTATCTCCAGTTCCCCTTAAAAACAAGACAAATGCTAGCATTTTTTTAAAAATCCTTTTATATCTTCCTCATGACCAGGCATTTTATAACCATAGATTGTCCTCTCCAGTTTCAAATTTTCGGCAGGAATCCCACTGTGGCTGTTCCAATTTTATACATATACCAAATCAGGAAAAAGAAAGTCTTGCCTTTTAGAGCCTATGTGCAGAAAAGCAGCCTTATTTGCCTTCTCTAATTTTCTTATTTTATTCTTTTTTGTTTACCAATTGTAACCATTTATTTACTAATTGTATTCTTTATTAGCCTATTTCTTCTTCTTTCCTTAACTGTTAGTATTTTCACCACATTTTTTCAGATTTGAAGACATCCATGATAGCCTACATTTTACTATATTCAGTGATACAAAGAAGAACAAAAACAAGAAATAATTTTTTTAAATGCCAAAAAAAAGTTTCTATTTCAACACTGTAAAAATGCAGCAGAATCCAATACTGCCCATTCATTAGTGTTTCATGCATGATATCATTGGAATCTTTAGGAAGAATTTAACACTGCCCTTGCACATGTAGTCAGCCCTGCCCATTCCAGTCCAGAAGCAGCACCTACCAACTTGCAGGACAACAGTTTAGCACTTCCAGAGGCATGCCCTGAAATGAATAGAAACACTCATTCCTGGAAGGGGACAGGTCGGCAGAACTGCCTAATGTGAGATTCGCCAACCTGTCTTCTTCCAGAAACGGGCATTCCTGCTTGCTTTGGCTCGTCTCCGGAAGTACTGAATCGCTGTTTTGTGAGCGGTAGGGACTGCTTGTGGGCCAGAATGGCTGGGGCTGGCTGCGCGTGCAACAGCAGCATTCAATTCTGCTCAAAGATTTCAATTATGTCAAGCACAAAAGACTGCCATTAAGTGATATTAGCATTTCTTGAAGGCAGGTATGTTAAAGGTTTTTCCCCTCTTTCATCTTTATGGAACATCATTAGTGTGGGTCTTTGCAATTGTTTTCTGGTTCTGAACTCTCAATTAGTACTGCAGATAAGCATCACCAGTCTGAATATATGCAAGGAATAGAAACCCAATTCTCCATTGTGACAGTGAAGTTGTCCACCTTTGTTTAGATGATGCAGCCACATCGTGGTATCTGTCCCAAAGCTGCACATTTTTGTGGTGCCATTTTACCACCGATTTTAACTTTGCTCCACCATCGCCATGGTTCTGTGTGCATTTGGCTGCCTCTACAAAAGAGGTTTAATGCTCTTTCAAGGCGCTTACATTTTTTTCCTCTACAAGAACGGAGCGCAAATCGGGCCTAGAGGCGCGTTATCTCTCCTATTATGCGCATTATCGAATGCGCGTTAAACAGCGAGTTTTATTTTGCTCCGGCCGTTAAAGCGCATTTTGCCTATGTGAACAAGCGCTTATGCGCATTAACTACTTGTAAAGTGCATTTTGGTCATCCCTTAATGCGCTTTGCCGCCTCTCGCCGCCTCTCGTGCAGAGGTAATAGGCGTAAATGCGCTTCTGCGATTATGCGCATAATCGCCTAACCAGGCGCAAAAGCGAATCCTTGTAGAGGGGACCTTTGTCATTGGTGGGGTGAATGTGGTTTAGGACAGTGGGCATACTTTGGACACTGATTGCTGGAAGGGAAAGTCACATGGGATGCAGGTCTGAAAAGAGCAGAAGTCTAACCATGTCTATTCAGAAGTAAGTAATTGCTTTCAGTTGGTACTTTGGGTGTACAGGAGCAGAGGGCTCTGAAGAATTCCTTTGCCAGCCTTTTTCATTAAAAATTGCTCTGTTAGGAACGTGGGCTCAATCACTGCCTCTTGCTTTAAATATTCATTGAGTGCTGGATAATCATCCTTACTCTGAAGTAGGGATGTGTGAACTGAGCCTCAGGGTGTTCGAAGGATTAAAGGATCAGTACTCAGTAAATCCCTCTCTCCCCCACGCAAGGGTGGATATTTGCATGTCTACTCAGAAGTAACTCCTCCATTTCACTTCATGAGCATATGAGCAAGTGGAGGGAAGCCTGTTGATTCAAAGCTTCACAGCTATAATGGAATACAGTAGAGAGATGGTGGGCGCCTGTTGATTCAAAGTTGCATAGCTTCAGAGGCGCATAGAGGCATCCTTTCACTGCTACACAGTGGAGCAGAAGAAAAAAATACTTTCAGAGTCCCATCGTTAGTTGCTATTTGCTGCGCATTATGGCCGTGTAACTAATCCTGCGAAGTTTCAACCATGTATCACTTCGCAACTGTGATGCTGCAGTGAAAGTCTATGTAGACAGCCTTAGAAGGACAAATCTCCATTAGATCATCTCAAATATAAACACCTAAAATATCAAAGGATGTTTGTCAAAAGGTGCAAGGGCAGTGGATACAAACTTCTTTCCACCACCTTTCCCTACTTATTATTTTATTACCCCCTCTTCCTATTTCCCTCCCAATTCTTTCACCAGCTCTCTACTACAGCATTCCTTGTCATTTTTTGTAAAATAAGGCAAATCTGCATATCAGTGCTTCTACAGCCATGATAATATGTAGAGGCAGCATTAAACAAGGGCTACATGATAAACTTCTGCTTTTCAAATATCAGAAGCATAAAAAGTAGCACAGCTGCTAGGGAGATTTGTTACACACTAAAAGCAGCTGTAAGAATATTTACTTTTGGGCTGTGTTCAAAGACTTGGAGAGTTTTACAAAGGTATAAGGGGTATGTTTGTCTCATGATTTTCCAGGAAATTTTAAGACCAGATGTAGGAGGCCGTTAAAATATAAAGCCTACTGTACTTTTAAAGGATAGTTTAAAAGTACAATCGGGATACCAATCGGGAATGTAGGAAGGTGAAGCACTGGGAATATAGCCTGCTCAGATTCTCCAAATTACCTGTAATATTGAAATAAAATGTAATGGTGTTCACCAAGACTACTGAGAAATTGAAACTGGACATAAATTAATAAATGAAGCTGCCTTGTTGTTGTTGTTGTTGTTGTTGTTATTATTATTATTATTTACATTTATATACCGCCCCATAGCCGAAGCTCTCTGGGCGGTTTACAAACATTAAAAAGTCAATATACAAAATTTAAAACCATAAAACATAAAACAGCTGATATTTAAAACATTTTAAACTTTTAAGCCTTATTCTGAGTCAGATCATTGGTCCATCTATCCCAGTATCATCTACTCTGATGGCGGGTCTCTGAGGTCTGGGCAGAGGCTTCTTCCCATAGCTGCTACTGATCCTTTAACTGGAGATACTGGATTAAACCTGAGACTTTCTGCATGCAATACATGTGCCCTCCTGCTGAGTTATGTTCATATAAATGTCTTATATACATGTTGCCAGTCATTTCCTGCCCACACATGGGAACATATCAAGAGGATTAAATAATTAATGCCACGTGCACCCAGGAAATAAAGAGAATTTTGTTTCATTTTTTTTAAACAACAAGCAGTTATGAGAATTATATAGGCTGGGCCTTGAGAATCATCCATTTTTGTCATGTCTTCATCGAAGCCAAAGTTCATGGAATCTGAAACATTCATCTCCATCCCCCCCTGCAGGAAAAGACCATGGTTTTGTTGTCCATTGCCTGAGAAAGCCACTGTCCAGTTTTTAAGCTTACACAATAGGATCTTCCTGGCTGACTGACAGCTGAAGAAATAATCAGTGGCTCTTCTAGTCCTGGCACCAGAGACATTAGACAGGAACTACATCTGCCAACTGGAACTGTCGGTCAGAAATATTATGCATCTTTCAGCATTGGGATATCCAGAGAAAAGAAATTCGGAGAGCTTAGATTAAACCACACCTTTTTAAATTACTATCAAATCTCCTAGGTGAAGAGAGAATAGTTGGACATGTAAGACCCAAAACACCTGCACAGGAAGGTCTACTGTACATAGAAGTTTAGACTAATCTAACAGTAACAAATAGGTGTTGTTGTTTTAGGATCCATTTATTTTGGGTAGCCTAAAGAATCCCAAAACTATGAAGGTTTTCTCCATTTAAGAATCTCAAACCATATCTGGAAACAAAAGTTAAATTTAAACATTTTGTTTAACTGTATGTCTTAGATCTTTGAAAAAGTACTAAATCCAGACATACTTAAGAATTATTGCACTTTCAAAATTGTCATTTTCAAATTATGATGGCAAGTTGTAGTCATAGTCAGTCACTTTATTTGTATACTGCTTTCTCATATGCAGAGGTTCATAAAGCATGACCACAAAATCCCAGTACATTCCTATCCATATTAAAGAAAACTCAAAACTGTTTAATTACAAATATATAATAAAAACATCAATATCAAAACAATAATTCAATTGCTAGCAAAAACAAAGTGCAGCACACTCCAGATTTGCTCATTGGCAGCAACAGTAGAGTGAGGCCTTTTAAAGAACTTGAGAGGTAGGGTAACCACTTAAGCATTGCTAAAAAATAAAAGATGACAACAGAGGACACAGATTTGCATAACAATTGGCAGAGATTTGCATAAAATTTGCCACTTTCTGACAGTAGCGTGAGGCCTTTCAATGAGCTATAGAGTTAGGGTGGCCATGTATGCATCACCAAATAAGTGGGAATGCATCACAAAAAAGATAGCAGAGATTTGCATCAAATTTGCATATTCTAATTTATATGCATAAATGTAAATTGAGAAATCATTATAGTTCAAACAGAAATACAATTTCATAATGGAGAAGATTGCCTGTTCAGCTTGCTGTCCAGGTGCTAAGCGTTGATGGGCACCTTCAGGACCCCTGCTCTCCTTTCTTATGGTCCTTTACCTTTAAACCAGACTTGGACTGGACAGCCCTTCAGATAGAGCATGTCTTCAAACAGAGGGTGTTCCTCTGGCAGCTCTTCAAATAGAGGGCTGCCTTCTGTAAAAGAGGACAGATAGCCACCCTATCTGAGAGAGGCAGAGCCAGTTGTCAATCCCAGAAGTTATTGGAACAGGGTAAAACATCCTCTAGCCTTGATTGTAAGCAGCAAGTAGCACAGCTCTGTCCTCCAATGACAGTCGAAAAACTGTAGTGTTGGAAGTGTTCTGGATACCTACTTTGAGGAGGTGGATATTTTGTTTGCTACCTGAGGACTAACAGTGGCTATTATCTAGCATACATTCAGCATAAAATTCAGAGTTTTGAAATCTGTTATGGTTTTGGCATGGATATTAGCACCTGTAATTGAATTCATAAGAAATTTCAGGTATCAGTGCAATCATACATTCCTACCCTTTAACTGAAACAAGATAATGGATAGAAATAATAAATGTTTTTACTGCAAAACACTTCTGCCTCCTTTTTTTAAAAAAAATCTACAAACTACTCCAAAGCTCCATGAGAGTTCGCAAGAGAACTTAATTTTCTCTTTCACGTTAGGGTTGTTGGTGAATAATGGGTTGTTGCTGAATCATGGGTTGTCACTGCATGCAAACCCTGCACTTTAGTTTAACTAAGGCTGCCTCTACACGAGACATTTAAAGCTCTTTGAGGTCTCATTAAAAATTTTACCTCTACAAGAGCGAGTGTAAATCGGGAGTTGAGGTGCTTTATCTCTCCGATTATGCGCATTATCGAATGCGTGTTAAATAGCGAGTTTTATTTTCCTCCGGCTGTTAAAGCGCATTTTGCCTATGTGAACAAGCGATTCTCCGCATTAACTACTTGTAAAGCACATTTCAAACAACCAGTAAGGCCATCAGTTGTGCGCTCAATTACCTCTTGCGTACAAGCATTTACGATAAAGCACTTCAGCGATTATGCGCATAATCGGTGTCAAACAGAATCCATCTAGAGGGGGTCTATGGGTTGTTAACCACAAACAATTCAAGAGTTCACAACCCAACAACAAACCGTAGATTCTTTTTCTGGGATATGCATGGTTAACCCATAGTTAAACCATAATGCAGGGTTCACACATAACAACAACCCACAATTCAAAAACAACCTAAGATTCAACAACTACCTATAATTCAATGACAACCTATACTCAACCCATACTCTAGGTTGTTGTTACATACAAATCAGGTGTGCATTGGATCTCCCATGTATTCAAAAGAGCTGCTCAACTGCTGCATTAGTGGGGATGTTTGGACCATCTCGGGGGGAAGTTATCATGGCTCCTCCCCTTGCCCCCACACATGTGCCCATTATTTACATAACTACCCACACTGCAACAGAGCCTGGCATATTATGAAAACCCAGTGCATGGCACAACAGGGTACCCACCCTACAACCGCTACTGCTTATCATGGATTGTAGGGTGAGCATGAAGCCACCCCTGCCCTGCTGCATTCTGGGTTTGCCCAACATGCCAAGCATGGTACAGCATGGCTAATTATGTAAAAAAAATGGGTGTGCACATGGCACACGCAGGGATGAGGGGAGAAGCTATGATGGCTTCTCCCCTGCCCTCCCACCCCCCCTCCGAGTGTCTGAACCCAGACTGTGTATGCGAGAGATAATATCCTGCCAATTTGCGACTACTGAAGGTCTATTTCTTCAGTAAGAGATTACAAAACATGATGGCCAAGTACTATCTTATCTTACTCAAATCCTTAAAAGAAGAAAAAATCACATTGCTCTTCTTCAGCAGTGGCTAGTGAGAAACTTCTCTGTGGAGCAATAAAGCAAAAAAAGGAAAAGTTGTTCTTTACCAGAAACCATTGGGAAGCAAGGTAGAGGCTCTCTCAGTTAGCACCATAAAAGCATGCAGTTGCTGACTTATGAGAAGCCTAATTTATGTTACAGCCAATGCCAGGGTTGCTAGGCAATCAGTAAGTATTCATTGGATTGTGCGTGCCAAAAAATATCATCGTTTATCGTTATCGTCATTTCGGACCAAAAAAATTATCGTCTTTATTCATATCGTAGGTGAACCATATTGTCTTCACGATAATTCTTGTGAAAAACGATATTTCTTGCAGACCTATTTTTAAAGAAAAATGCCTTTAACTTCTGTATTTTAAAAGTTAGAGGCTTGAAACTTGGTCACAGTGCTTATGGGGTATGCCTAAGTATGTTTCCGTTCTGACAGGCCTGAATGAACGCATGTGGCGAGCTGTCATTCTGATCTGTCAGAACTGAAGCGATCATTAATAAATTCATATAAAATTGAGGGTTGGAGGGATCGATCTCAAATTTCATACACATACTTAGGCATACCCCATAAGCAGTGTGACAACGTTTCAAGCCTCTAACTTTTCAAATACAGAAGTTATACGTATATTTATATGGCAGTCTGATAAAACAATAAAATCGCCTGAAAATTATCATCTCCGATGATTATCGTAGATTTTTCTATTGTATCGTTATTGTTAAACACATGCATGATAACGACCTTATCGTATCGTTATCGTAAATTGTAATGATTCAATACACATCCCTAGTATTCGTTTGGATAGTGCCAACTGAGACACCACCGTCTCACTGCTGCTTCTCAACACTTACCAATAAGGACATGCCTTCCTCTCAACTGCCCCAGAGCAACAGCTCACAAAACTACCATCAAACCACCACAACTAAATCCACTGCCGTTCTCTAAAGAGACATTTGAATTCTCAAATTATGCTCATTTGCTCCCTGTTCTTGGTGATCAGGTATTTACCAATATACATTCAGGCATTTAGCAATATCTGATGAGCCTGGGTCTGGGGGATTTTTTTGTTTTTTTGTTTTTTGTTTTTTTTAGGCTTATAGCTTTTTAAGTTGTCATAATGGCTTTAAATGTATTTGTATATTATATGTTTTGCAATTTTAATTTTTGTATATTGTTTTTAAATGTTTTAATCTTATGTAAACCGCCCAGAGAGCTATGGCTAGGGGGCGGTATACAAATGCAATAAATAATAAATAAATAAATAAATAAACATAATTAACCAAGAGTTGAATGTAGAAAACTGAAATCTTGATAACTCAAGCATAGAGAAATAAATCCAGCATCTAATGTGATAGTAGTGAGAATAAATTTACTTACGGATGCACATTTCCCTGCTTTCATAAAATCCAGGGCAACACTGTGATTTCCGTCTGTACATAGTTTTTTCTCCATGTCTGTAGGCAGTTCGGTAACTGATTCTATTGAAATACATGAATGTAAAATTTGTTAACAAGTATTTGTAAATAACCAATTATACGTATTTAGGGATACTGTAGTTCAACCTATAAATCAACCCCCACTTTTATTTAAATCTGGGTACTTATACTAGTAATTCTGTAGGGGTGTTCAAATATTTCCAAAATGGTTTTACACTTTGGGAGTTAAACAAAAATAAGCTGATAAAATATTTAGAACTCAATCAATACAGCAGTACTGATTGCAAATATGAGTTGCTGGTTTGCTGAGTACAGTTAATACAGCAGAGCTGGTGCACTTCTATGCCTAACAATTTTATTGGCCTTAACTCTTATGTAGCCTAGATCTTTTACCGAATCAATGAATTGGCAGAAATTCAGACAAAGAAATAAATTTTAGGTACACATTACCATTCTCAACAAGAATAGGATAATCAGAACAAAGCATACCAGACCCGTAGGCAAAGAAATTTGCAAAACAATAACATTTAAAGTGGCATCTTTTCTACACTGTTCAGCAAGAACCATTTTTAAAAAGAACATTTTCTAGAGAATTGCTCCTGTGTTCAAGGCCATGCTTCCTAATTATTTGTGCCCCATACAACAAAACTCATCAAAATATACGGCAGTTATGTTACAGAAGTGCTTGCCAAAGTCTATTCTCAGAATAAGGTACTGCCTCAACATTACACCTCTATCTGTAATTCTTCTTTAGAAGAAGGGAGCATCATTTCACAGTGGTGCATCACACAATCTTCTGTAGCCTAATAATCCTCTGCAAAATCCACAGACTACAATTCAGAGGCTTAAATATCTCATAGTCTTACTGAGGATAACTAGCATCTACATGCTCACATACAAATTATGATGGGATCATATGATCTGGTCTGCAAGTGTTAGCAATATGTCAGCATCCTTGATTTATTCTACACTCTTTTAAACATGAAGCAACAATTAATCATGTACAAAAGATTGCTGTAATAAAACAATATGAAAACAGAGTTCATTTTTTTAAAAAAATCACCTGTGTCGTGTGCATTTAAACCAATTCAGTATGTCTGTACAGCTGGTGTAGTAAATCTGATCAAAGGGATGTGGATAGGATTCTTGCACTGTAACAGAATAACTGCACAAAAACAAAACAAAATTATTAAGTGTTTACTCTATTAGAACTACTGCTAAATTGAAGAAAGTTTAATGGGCAGTCGGTAAATGATTTAGGTTTATCTCAAGTTTGGAGTTATTATTGGTGTAAGTGAACCCTAGCTAAATTTCAGAAGGAAACAATCAATTGGTCTTAGGATGTTTATAATAAAACATTTTCTGCATGTCTTGAATTGCATAAAAGTATTGTAAACTATAAAAATGAATGGCACAACTTTTTTCTTTGGTACAGCTTTAAGTGAAAATTTATGTCAATTATTTGTCACAAACCAGACAGTCCAGTGTCTTCTTATCCCTCCCTCTGTTTGCGTCCACCCATCTCCCATTAGCCCTCATCCAGCAGTGGGCAATTTCAGCAAACATTAGAATACAATCAGCCAGAAAGCCACATTATTTAGATAATAATATAACTTAATTAATATAACTTTATTAATATGGAATATGTAAGGCTACAATTGGATGATACATACATATATTCTTACTATGAATACAATGCCTTCAAAATGTGCTGGAAGAAACTTTAATATGCACCCAGAAAAACAATCTTGACATGCAGTTTGTAAAATATAAGTAATGAAATCTTGCTTCCTTATTTCCAAATGTTTTGTAGATTGTCCATTTTCAGGCTTATCTGGAAAAACTTAAATTACTTTAAAAATTATACCAGAATCCTTCAAAGTATAAAAAGAGCCTATTGGCAATAAGTACAAAAGTTCCTTGGCAATTCTATACATGGTATTATACAACCCAGCTGTTTATCACTGTCCAAGAAAATACTGTGTAATTTAAATAAAGTTTGGCCCACTCCTATGACAAGCTATACAAAAGTAAGTCCTAGTGAGTTCAATAAGACTTACTCCCATCTGTGTGCACAGGATTACAGCCTGGCATACTGCTCATCCCTTACTCATTCAATTTTTTTCTATGTTCTCAAGTCAATTATTGTAATTATCTTATAGGATAATGCATATTTCAGCCACAACAAAGAGGTTAAATTTCTTGATGCCCCTAAATAACTGTGCCCTAGAACAGTTGGCCACGGAACCAACCAGAAGGGATGTGACCCTGGTTTTTATCCTACATGATGTTGCACGGGACCTAGTATGAAATATAAATGTCCTGCTTCACTAACCTGCTAGAGTTCTTTGAGAGTATCAATAAACACGTAGAACGGGGTGATCCAGTAGACCTAGAGAGGTTCTCCTGGCATCTACATTATACTCCTTTTGATGCCAGGTGAAGACCTTCTTATTCTCACAGTATTTAAACAGTTTATTATCACAGTCCTTTAACTCCACTGTTTTAAATCTGTATTTTAGATTTGTATTTTCAATCTGCATTGCTGCGCAATGCCCTGGTTGTGCTTTTATATTGTATTTTTATATTGTGTCTTATACTGTTTTATACTTTGAGTCTTATTGATGGTTTTAACTTTTGTGAACTGCCCAGAGAGCTTCAGCTATTGAGTGGTATATAAATGTAAATAAATAAATAAATAAATAAATAAATAGACACTGTTTACTTGGACTTCCAAAAGGCTTTTGATAAAGTCCTTCACCAAAAACTCCTGAACAAACTTAGCAGTCGTGGGTCAAGAGGAGAGGTTCATGGTCAACTATGTTAACACAATGCTGGACTAGATGGACCTTTGGTCTGATCCATCATGGCTGCTCTTATTCCTTAGGATTTCCAAAGATACAAGCAATAACAAGTAAGTGGATGCTAATTTGTTTGTGTTACCTGCCATCTATTTCAGTACAACTGGTAGTGCTATGGTAACTGTCAAGATTTTTTTTAATGTTATTCCATCTTGCCACACCCTTGAATATGGGAAGACAGAGGAACGATTACTATCGTTAGAAGCAACCACTAATCAGACATGTTGGGTTTGGTTTATTTTAGCTTGTTTCCCCCACTGGCCATGTTGTGTTACTGTTTGGATTTTTAAAAAGAAAAGGAAAGAACACTCTGGAACAATCAACTGTCATTATATTTCTCCAGTCCTCAGAGGGCTAAAATAAAAAGACACAGCAAGTTATAGCCATGAAAATTATACAAGAGGAATAATATATTCTGTTTGTTTCTTTATTCAAGCTCGTATTTTGCTAAATAATCACTCTAATCTTTCAGCTCTTTAAATGCATAAGAATTACAAAGGCATATATACATTAGCCCCTCATTTACTTAAGCAAAGGAGGCTACTTTCTGCGCATGTCTCCATGCTTCCTGTCTCCTCTCCCCATAAGAAAATAATTAAGCCAACAAGTTTTAATACAGATTTTAAAAGCTTCATAATTATACCTGGAAAGCTTCCAATAGGGCTAATTATACCCTGAATATGCAGATTTTCCAACTGAGTTAATTAGATTAAGGATACCCATTTATAAAATGCCTGTAACTTATAATGGATATATTTTAATATGGAATGAAGTACGTACCTGTGGATCACTTTTGCATGTTTCCTATATAGTTACTTTTGGATCTTGATCTCAGCCTGTTATCATACATGTAATATATACTTTAAATAAAAATGAACTAAAATAAACATAAACTTCTAATAAAATACCGTGACAATACCTCTCCCAGTGGCTACACACGTTTGGATCCTCAAGATTTAGAGATAAAGTTGTGACAGTCCAATGGTACAAAAGTATGAGTGGGAAATGAACGAACTGGTCCAAGTAAAGAACCATCATTTCATCAGAAAAGCCCTGTGAGAAGAGAGAAAATATTTGCTATTATTATTGTTATGTACTATACAAGTTGCATAAAAACCATGCTTGATACAACTCAGGCTGTCCCTGATATGTGGCAGGATGAATCATCCCTCTTTGGGCAATACCATGAGAAGGAAATAGACGAAGGCAGGAATTGGTGTCTCAATAGTGTAGAAAGGCTTTTTAAAATGTTGGCTTTAGTATGGAAGAAGCACAATAAACAATGATGATTGTTGTGGGACTACTAAAGGAAAACCTTCAGCAAAGGCTCCTACTTTCAGTGGCATGCAGAATTTGAGAGTTAAACCTTAATATCCTCTACAACATGGAAGGGCATGTGTAGATTTTACTAACTCCTTGATCCTTTATTAATAAATAATAAATAAATCACAATAATCTTGCCAGTATATAATATTGTGATAGTTAGTGAGTTATGTTAAATAGGAACAAAAAGTGGTGCATTTATAGTTTAAGAGGTGATTTTCCTTATTGAAACAGATTATGAGGGTAAATTATATTTCCTTTTTCAAAATGTCAATAAATTTCCTTTAGAATGCATTTAACAGAAAAATCAACGTTAAAAAAAGACTTGACTATTTGCATGACCGCCCCCCCTGGTGTACTACTTGATTGCATCCTAGTTCTTTTGCTTAATTATTAAGGAAAATCAAAACACAAAATCAGTACAACTGATTAGAATTGCTAAAGTGTTTATATTAGCAGTAAAAAATGTAGGTTTATTTAACTCTTACTTTCTACAATATGCAGAAATACATTTGTAAATCATACATCAATATAAATATTTCAAGTATTCCTCATATATGGAAGTACAATATGCAGGAGCTCTACGTTTCATATCTCAATTATGTTTTCTATATGCATGAAGGACGAAATATTAAATTTTTAAAGGATGCTTCCAGATGAAGCTTTTATAATACCATCGCCGTGGCTCATTCATACAATTTTTACAGGTAGTCCATATAATAGTGGCTGGGTTCACACAGCATGACAACCCATACTCAAGATTGAGTATTGGTTGAGTGTGGTTGTCATTGAACCATGTGGTGTTGTTGTTGTTGTTGAAAACATGTGTTGTTGTTTGTTGAAACATGTGTTGTTGTGTTGTGTGAACCCAGCCTCACTACCATGGTTTGTTAACCACAAACAACCCAAAGTTCACAATCCAATAACAAACTATGGATTCTTTTTGTGAGTTGTTTGTGATTAGCAAGCCATGGCTTATTGGCATGGCTGAGTTCATACAACACAACAATAACTCATGGTTCAACAACAATCCACTCTCAAACAATACTCAAACTTGCGAGTGGATTATGAGAATCCAGTCAATGCCTTTCCTCTCATACCCCTCACATGTTTTCCCACTACTTCTTCAATCTGTTTTTCTTACTATGGAAAATCTGTTAAGAAAAAAAAAGGATGAAATCCCTCACCTTCCCACATTCCTCCCATTCTTAAAACATCCACAGTTAAAAAGCCAAGCGAAAAAGGAACAGACTGGGAATCAAAGGGCTTATACAGAGTAAGGCAGGGATGTTGAACCTCTTTCAGCTCTTTCAGCTTCTCAGTTAACCTGTCAATTAACTACACTATAGCATTATATCTGCACTGATATTAACATTGAATACGATTAGCTTTAGACAAAAGTTTGCAATCATGAATTTGAACTAGAATTGTAAACACTAGTTAAAGCTAACCACTGTCTTGACCGATGGGTATAACTGATGCCTAATATCGCTTCTCGGACTTTTGGCTAAGATAAAGTGTAGTGTGTGTGACTGATACCTCATAATACCTTAGTCAGATGAGTGACAAGTAGCTTTGGGGTGGAGTTGCAGGACCTTGGATAGCTCCTCTGATGAGTTCTGATGTAGCTCAGCATCCCTCTTGGGTTGGACTGCCCCTCTCAGGCTCTTCCCTCTTCTTCAATAGTAGAGAGCCTTAAAGGAGTCTAGGCCTCTGTCACCATTTAGTCATCTCCTGCTTGTGCATTGCTAGTATTGGCCAGCAAGCACAATGGAGCAAGAGGCCCCTGGTGTAAAGGGAGTTCTTCAGAGGAATCTGGCTACAGGGTTCTGTTTTTGGGGGTGGCCACTCAGGGGTCTCTGACTCAAGGGATCTTTGCTTTTGTGGGGGGTTAGAATCACCTGCACAAAACAAATGGTTCACTGTTTGGCAATATAAATTTCATGTTGCGGGGGGGTGGGGGGCGGGGAAGGCGGTCTGAATCCAAATTGGGATTGCAGTGGGGAGGCAGGGTTAAACACACACACACACAAAACCTCCACCTCTGACACTAAGGTCCTGATCCATATCAGAGCCCCTGCAGTTACCCTGGACTAAAAAAGACATACCTGCTACCTACATATTTAAAGTACTGTGTGCTTTGGGGCTCAGACATCAGCTTTTCTCCATACACGCTGCTGTGAGGGATGTCAGGGAGTAGGGGGAAATAATGGAACTGTAAACCACCTACTGGTACCTACTGAACATCTGAATAGGATGATTGCTGCACTCTCTGTTCATAAATTTGGGGGCTATGTTCTTATAGCAGAAAGCAACTAATAAAAAGTAGCATTAGTATATGCCTTTGGACAAATGTTCTCTTTTGTTGACAGACTGAAACATTAATTAAAACAACCAATGCTGACCTTATCAGAATTTGTATCTGACCCAATCTTGTCAGCAGTAATTAGTCTCATGTTAACTTGTGGCTATGAATAAACTTGATTGCTTTTATTGATTGTGCTTGAAGTGTTAATAGATAAAGAATATGAAATGCAGTAAGTAGTACAGTACATTAGGAAGTACATTTTTCACATGTTAGCTCATAAAATCTTTCATATATTTTCGTGTTCTGTCATATAGCTTATAACCAAGCCTATTCCTTATAAATAAGAGTGAACATAAATACAAGTTAAATTAGGTTCAGGTCTTTACTGAAGACTTTAGATGAAATAGAGGAAAAGCTGTATTAAACATTTGGTATTTATTTTTCTATAATGAAGGACATCAAGCAGACCAGTAAGGAGAGAGAAACAAAAGTCAAGACTGTATTTTGAAAAATGCAAGCTAACATATCTATGAATACATAGGAAAAAACACTCAGGCCTAATACACACCAATTAGGATACTGCACTATGAAAGCAGGATGAAAGCAGGATATAAAAGGCTAGTACTTTATAGCGGTACTGAAGTGCACTGACAACTGTTGGGGCCCATTGACATATACCATATACTGCTTTCATACCGCTTTCATAGTGCTATACCATGCTTGATGTGGCTCCTGCCTTTTATATACCACTTTCATACTGCTTTAATAGTGCTATATCCTGCTTGATGTGGATTAGGTCAGAGCTACTAAATAGTAGTATAGTGCTAGAAGAGATGTGGAGTAATATTCCTTTATAAATTAGATATTACTGTATTATGTAACATGCTGGCCCCAAATCATATGAGATTGTGATCTGAAGAAACAAAGGTATGTAGCTCGCATGCATCCAAAAACTGTCTGTTCTTGGTATGTAGTTTACATGCATCAGGAGATTCAGGATACACAAAATGTCAAAGACCTACAAGAAAATACTGTATGAAGGAAAAACCAAAACAGTATACCTTGCTTCTTAAAGAAACAAAATTATATAAACATTTGATCTTGGAGGAACATGTATTTCAATGACTATATTCATACATAAAGACAGGATTCCAGACTTATCCCGATTTATTGTGAAAGAAGAGTATGCTAGTGCATATGGACTGTTCACTCCCACTTCACTCTCCCTTTCACAACAGCAGGTAATGAACCAGAAATGGACAGTTTACTGTGAGATCAGAACCTGGGATCCTGGTTTGTTTGTCCCAAACAACCTTAAGACAGCAATAAATTAGGATTTGTTGTTGTCTTATAAATCCTAGTTTGTTTGGGAGCAACAAACAGGATCCTGGGATAAATGTTGCAAAAAGTTATCCATTTTTCGTTAGCTTTATAGTCTCATGCAAC
Source organism: Anniella stebbinsi (assembly GCA_029215795.1). Lineage (NCBI taxonomy): Eukaryota > Metazoa > Chordata > Lepidosauria > Squamata > Anniellidae > Anniella > Anniella stebbinsi. The sequence continues at coordinate 68,764,057 of JARDYH010000002.1, read as the reverse complement.
GCAGAGAGCAAATATGTTGTATGAACCGGTACGCTCTTTGTTTACAGAAAATCTGACAAAACAGTTGGCCATGGAACCAACCAGAAGGGATGTGACCCTGGATTTAATCCTAAATTATGTTGCCCAGGACCTAGTATGAAATATAAATGTCCTGTCTCACTAACCTGTTAGAGTTCTTTGAGAGTATCAATAAACATGTAAACCGGGGTGATCCAGTAGACCTAGAGAGGTTCTCCTGGCACTTACATTATACTCCTTTTGATGCCAGGTGAAGACCTTCTTATTCTCACACTATTTAAACAGTTTATTATCACAGCCCTTTAACTCCACTCTACATGCGAGTTTGCTGGACTTCTTCCAGAAGTGGTGGGGGTAGGACACCTAAACTGAGGATTGGTGCCCTTTGGTGGCAGAATGTGCTTAAATTTGATATAGCAGAGTAGGGTCGGTGACCACTCTGGCACCTATCGGTGATTGGCATGTCTGGAGTTCCTGCTCGACGTGAGCTTTACAGTTCCTGTGTCAGGATATGGTATGCCTTTGGAGATTATCATACCTCATCTACTCAGAGTTTTACGGCTTTGCATGGGGATGACGTGGGGTGGTCTCCCCACACTATGAAGTGTCGGATAAGTAAGGGGCCGGGTTTACCCAACTCCTGACTTACGAGAGTGGCTTGCCCATAATGCCAGGCCAGTTGCCTGAGGACAAGGTCATATTGATTCCTGCACTTTTCACATGAGGATCCATGAAGGGGTGAATATTCCTTATTGTTAAATAAAGAGGCCCAAATTTTATCCATAACTCTGTTGTTCATGTCTTTATTCCATGCTTCCTTCTCCACTCGCAACAGTCCAGTTCACACCATCTTCCAAGATTTACACCAAATATTACCCAATGATAGCAAATACTACCCCAGGTGAGGTGTGTCTGTTGTGCTACTCCATTTCTTTAACATTTGAATAGCTTTTTTAAAAATTGTATTTGCAGCACATACCACAACATTGATGTATTATTTGCTTGCATGATTTTTCCCTTTCATGTGTGCTAGTACCTGTAAATCTATATTTACATGTATTATATGAGTGTCTGAACTATCTGCTTCAGCCATTGACTGGATAGGTGAGTAGACAGTCCATAACAGGTAAACCTTGATACCACTACTACCAAAATCCCACTAACTTGATCCTGGCATCCTTAAATCCAGCACTCATGTGAGCGTTTGCTCCTGATTAGTGCTCCACTTCCTGGTTTTCTTTCTGCCAGTCTCTTCATGGTATTGCCCAACTGGATTTTTTTTCATATTAGATCAGAACATGTATCTTGAAGGGGGGCTTAAGGGCAAGGTAAGTTAGTAATTTGCCCTTTGAACAATTGGCTGCATTTTAGAAAAATTGTGAGTTCAAATGTGTTTCTGGGTCAGGGAGAGTTGCTAGCGAATTAATTAAATTATTATTTTAAAATGTTATGCAGTATTGAGCTTTACAAATAGGAAATAATATATAAATACTCGTTTATTGGTAGTAAACAACTCTGTATATTATGCATACAAATACTGTGATGATTACATATGGATTTCATATCAAAGTTCTCAATTATTCATATCACTGTAGATTTACTTAGTAGCACTTTAAAAAAAGAAGCTCCATGTCATTAAGTCCTCAAATTCATTTCCTTTAATGTAGAACAGAATCTGCTTTAGAGAGCCTGCTTCATCATTAAAGGGAACTAACAAAGACATTGCCTTAGAAACTCTAACAATCAAAGACCTTTTTTGTTGTAATTAATATTTTTCCAAGATAATTTCTCCTATTAAAATATGTTAATTGACTCTGGTTTCAGGTTATCTGAAATCTTCTGAAAAGGAATTTGGAAGCTAATTCCTTAGTGTGAACAATAATTTGAAGCCAAAAGAATGATGAGTATATTTTATTAACATAAGCAAAAAAGATTTCAGTCCACAAACTGTGTTCCTTATAGAATACTTATTGCATTATTTAACTCTGACTATACCCCTTTTGAAACTGAATAGTGTTGACAAAGGGCACCTTGTACCAAGGGTACTTAATTATCTATCTTTAGTTTTAAAAAAATGGTTGCCATGTGTAGGATTTTCTATTGAAGTATGTAGAATCTTAAAGCATCTAGAAGTTTTACTAGTATTTTAATACCTTTTTTGTTAATCTGTGGCCCTGGATTCAATGAAAAACTTTGTTAAACTAACTCATTAAAATAAAGAGAGACAAAGTTTTACAGCTTAATTGCAACATGTGTTATGAAGCACTTTGCAGTGATTGACTGGAATGTGTGTCAAGCTCTTTGCCAAAAAGGGGCAGCTACTACATAAGTAGACATTTGTCCCAACTGGTATTAACGGTTTCTCTTAATGGAGCAGTTTGCATCTAATAGCAGTTTAATTAACCAATGATTGGCCGGAATATGCATCTGGTTATTATAAACAATCTCCGCTGCAATCGGAGGTTATCAGCATGATGTGTGAACCTCACTGCTGGATTGTTTAGGGGCTAAACAGCCCAGTGATTGACCCAACAACAAACCCTGGGTCACAATCTACTGCTAGCCATTTAAAAACTACATAGCTATTATGCATGGATTCTGTCATGAAAGATTTATATGTGCTGGTTGGTGGATAATAATGTTGCTACTTGTGTTGTTGTTGAAACCATCACGAATGCTCATTGTTACATCAAATTACATTAGAGTTAAAATATATAGAAGGGAAACCAGTGAGATCTCAGAATATAACTGCACAGCAAGGTTCCATGGATTTCAACTGCGGCATAAGAACACTAGATTTTCTGGATTGTCCCCATAATATTCAAGTATAGGTATAGAAGAGGACAAATAAAGAGGCCCAAATGAAAACACTACTGGGGGTAACCTTTCCTCTTTATGCCCATTTCCTATGCATTTTTTTAAAATGCCCACATTGAGCATAAATTTCAATCACGCCTTCTATTCAAACTTTGCATTCGGTCTAACTGACAGGTACACTTCAGAAACAGTTGTTATTTACAATAGCTGTCTGGTGAAAAAAAAGATTAAAAGATCAAGTTTCTCTTGACTTCCAAACTAGTCAAGACACAGCTGGTCATCAGATTTTCAGCAACTGTTCCACATACACACAACAAGACTTCTGTCTTCCCGTAGGGTTTGCTCAGGTCATCTGCATGTGGCATGGATTAACGTAACAATAAAGCTCCATTATAAAAGTAGGCTAAACAGTGAGTTTATACACCAAACTCCTGTGACACTGGTAAATTCTGCTATCTGACACTCTCTTCAGAGGAGTTACCATATCTTGAATACAGAGAGATCTGTATACATATTTTCTTTTAAGTACTGTTGCAATTCAAAAATTATTATTCATCCTGTGTATTGTCATGCTATGTATAAAGAATGTGAAGAGGAGTAGAAAATAAAAATAATGTATGTGGAAAAAATGATTTGAAAAGTATCCAGCCAATGAAACTTTTCTACAGCACAGTAGCTCTAATTTATTCGCAGGTTCCTGTCATGCACTCAATTGGCCCCTAATGAGTTGTCCACTTATGCATTGCCACCAAAAGAACAAAAATATATCACCAAAAAGAGGCCCCTCAAAAAGACACAGATTTGCATAAATTGTGCATATGTGCCTTCACAACGGGCTCAGTGTGCCTGGGTACGTGGAGGCCATTGCGGGTGCGGGTGGGGTGATGAGGTGGGGTGGGTGGCAGCCATTGGCTGCTCCTGTGGTGCCTCGTGACAGGGAGGGGACTGAGTGAGTTTTGAAAGCAGGTTCAACCCTCCCTGCTGCCTCTTCTTTTTTGTGACTCCCTTCCTCCCGCCCTGTAGGTAGTGTGGGTTCGCTGGTCGCTCTATTGAGGGCCAAGTAAGAATTTTTGGCTAATAATCATTTTTGGCTATGGGTTTTTTTGCCTACTTCACACTGCAAGACAGCCAGGGAGTATTAAATAGGTGGTGTTCATTAATGTTTCAGTCACTTTTACATTTTGGCAGGTAGGTGCGGGCATCTGGAGTGTCATGGGGTTGGTGAGCATTCACAGGCACAGTTTCAGTGACTGGTAATGCCTGAGGGCCCCAGTTGTGAGTTTTACAGCCTCAGCTGGCGGGATAAGGGTTACCTTTAAGGCCAACCTTCCTCACCTACTTGGAGCTGTACAGTGTGCGAGGGGAGGTCAACATCGGAAGGCCTTCCTACCCCATGAGGGGCAGTCTGGGTTGTGGCGAACTGGGAAGCGCCACTTCACAGATGGTGAATGTCTCACCCTGAAATATTTAGGATGCCCGCATAGGTTAACCCACTCTGCAGATCTTTAATAAAGTGGCCCTGTTTAAAATCCACTTCCGTGTGTTGTCTCGTTATTTCTCCACCCTCCACTACCCACAAGCTAATTTATATGAATAGACACAATTTAGACATAATTACTATGAGCTGTACCCAGCACTACCTATGCACTAGCAGCACCCACCACAAATGCAACAGGAAGCAAATACTTCCTAAAGCAACTAGAAATGTGCCAAAATGGATCAGGTCAGTGGAGCTTATACATGGGAGCTGTCCCATTCCAGAAATGAATGTTTTGGATCCCACTGGTGCAACATAATCAGCAGAAGCATATTGGAAGCAGTGGATACTGCTCCTTTATTTAAACAGAAGCACAATACATCTCATTAGGGAAAATTGTGGCCTGTCTGGTATCCAGGTGCTAACTGTCTCCTAGTCTCCCCTCATATGGGTCTTATCAGACTTGAACGGGACAGCCCTTCAAATAAAGGATGACTTCAAATGGAGGACTGTCCTCTGTAAAGTAGAACACATTATCCAACATTAGTCCTATTTAGAGTACACCCATTGAAATGAATAGGACTTAAGTTATGCTGAATTCTACCCATTGCCACCCTATCCTAATTCTATTAATACTTAATTGAGCAGAGTACCTTTTTCGCTAGCAAACTACCATAGTTCTGCATGTGAAATGCATCACTACTTTGCAACAGAAATGTCAGGCATGGGGACAATGCAGGGGGAAAGGGTTAAAACCCCTTAAGCACACCCTATCCCACAGACACCTTAGGGTCCCAATCTGAATTGAGTCACCTGTCCCAATGCCTCTAAAATAATGTCCTCTTTGACCTTAGTATGTGCTTCAACATCATTGTTTCCCCTCATGATTTTCTATGTAGGTATGTTACTACCTGTTCCAGCTGCAAACATTAACAGTATGGTGGATTGACCTCATATCCTTCTTTTAGACCAATTTAGAATATTTAATTAGTAATGACAGCAAAACGTAGAGAGAAGGGGCCAGGAATATAAATTAAGGCTGCAATGAATCTGAAGCTTGCTTACTAGGGACCAAGTGTCATGAAATTGAGTGCAATTTACTTCTGAATAAACATGCTTATTTTAGTGACTGCGTTTGTATAGCACTTTTCAGACAATTATTGTTTCCCAAAGTGACTCACATCAAGTAAAAGAGAGAAAAGCTCTGCCATCAGGCTTGCAAATAAAATGACAAGATATATAAGGGAAGGAGAGTGAAAGGAAAAGAAAAGGGAGGGAGATCAATTTTTCAAGTCCAGAATAAGAATTGTACTGCTTAGGATTGTACTGCATACAAACTTAACCACCCAGTAAATTGTCTGAAATACTTTGTTCTCCCGAGAACAAAAGACTATTATTTTCTAATTGCTTTAAATATTCTAACAGGATTCTAAAAATATATATCTTCCAGTACTTTGATGGCCCGCAAAGGGGGGGGGGTTAGTAGATTCTAAACTTCTTTGCTTTGACTTCTAATTTTACTTCTTTGCTGTGTTTTATAAGAAATGTATGAAATGTATGAAATTAACCCACTTTTGCCTGCTAGTTTTCAAATACTCACTGCCACCACTCTCTGGCTCAATTCAGTCTAAACATGCATAGAATTGCACCCTTAATATTATAATTACAATGTTAAAACAAGCAATTAATCATTCTGACAATAAAGCTTGGGGGCAACAAACATACTTCCAAGACAAACAGATCTAAAATCTATCTTAGCAACATTAGGGTGACCAGATTTTGGAAACCAAAATCCAGGTCCAAAATGGCCGCCCAAAGGGGGCGTGCAGCGCCCACGAGATTGTGTTGGGACTTCAAGTCCCATCATCCCCAGCAACATGCCAAACCACCCCAGTTGGTGTTGGACTACAACCCCATCATCCTTGGGGATTATGGTATCTGGAGCCCTACACCATCTTTTAGAGCGGGGCATCAGGCTGCCCAAGGAGCAAAAAGCTTCCACCTCAGCGCTCGCTCGCTCCCCCTCCTCCCTGTTCAAAGCACCAGGCGCCAAGCCACTCGCAGGTGACACTCACCTGAGCTCATGTTGTTTGCTCCCGCCGCCGCTGCTGCTGCTGCCCCGCGTCGCCTCGCAGGAGGAAGTGAGAGCGCCCAGCTCAGGTGTCCCATCGTCCCCCCCAAACCAGCCCTGGAGTGGCGCCGAGGAAACTTCCCCTTGGGCAGGCGAGGCAGACTGTCGCCCCTCCTCAGCACACTTCCTCCAGCCCCTCCCCCGGGCGATCCGGGGCTTGTTCTAGGCCAGAGCGACGGTGCTTTCTCCAGGCCGAGCTGAGCAGTTTCTAGTCCTGCGCCATCGCTCTGGCCTAGAAGAAGCCCCGGATCGCCCGGGGGAGGGGCTGGAGGAAGTGTGCTGAGGAGGGACGACAGTCTGCCTCACCTGCCCAGGGGGAAGTTTCTTCGGCGCAGCCCCAAGTGCGCCGGCTCCAGGGCTGGTTGGGGGGGACGATGGGACACCTGAGCTGGGTGCTCTCACTTACTCCTGCGAGGTGACGAGGGGCAGCAGCAGCAGCGGCGGTGCGAGCGAGCGACATGAGCCCAGGTGAGTGTCGCCTGTGAGGGGCTTGGCGCTGTGGTGCTTTGAACAGGGAGGAGGGGGAGCGCTCCAGATCCAGCTGACCGTTTCCCTGGAGGTTTGCGCCCAGGGCACAGTCGGCCCGGATCGCCTCAGTTTTCCCGGTTAGGACCGGGAAACCCCTGGCGATCTGGTCACCCTGAGCAACATGAGCTTTGAGATTCAAGCAAGTAATTTTTCCTTAGCTAAGACAACTGTAAACATACAGATACTTCTTTTTCATCTCCATCCATAATCATCAATCTCTCTCCTTCGCATTCTCTTTCATAAGCTTCATCAACTTTCTTTCACTCCAAAATATCACTACCAATTGTCCAGTGTAGCCCTATCTAGTCATTATAAAATTCTACTTTGTGTTCAACTGCAAGGTTTGAAGACAGCCAGTAACCCTGTTTAGCTGAACACAGTTACCTGCTATGCTGTGCACAGATTGCACAAGGTTCCCAATCACATGGAGCCTGTAATTGTGTTCATCTGAACACTGTTACAATTTCATGCCAGTCTTTTCCCCATCAACATGGGGAGGTTGAGGTGGAGAGGGTGAGGCCAGAAGTTCTCCACTCATAAAATGCATTTATTAGGGGAAAGTGCAGACAAATGCACATATTAGTGACAACAATATGCAAAAATGTATTATAGCAGGAAAATTGCTTGCAAAAAAGTATACATTAGGCAGAAATGCATACAAAACTGCAAACAATTTTTTAATAAAACTAAAAAAAATCCTCAAAGTTTGAGGTGAACCGAATTTAAGACTGAAAAAATGAGAAAGTGAGAGAAACTGTAACTGACAAATTTGTCCATCCCTGTCCTTATCCTTATTCTTAAGCACAGGGGAAGAGCAAAGTGGACCATAGGACATTGTGAATTCCTCACCTGAGACCATAGACACCAGCCTCCCCATCCTGTCCCCACCAACTAAGAAGTAAGGCAGCTAGACAGGCTCAGAGGCCTGTCTAGATGAACGTAACAAAATCAGAGGAATGGGAAACATTAAAAACCTCTGTCCTCCTCCTGCCCTGCCTGGTTCCTGCTGGATAGACAGAGGGCTCCAAGGTCAGAGCTCTCTGTCTATTGAAAGCGCAGTCCATAGGTTTATGCTCTAAATCAGCATTGAGTTCAGAGGCAAATATATATGCCATTTGCAATGTGACAGAAAACTAAGTTCACCCTTTGGGAATAAAAACAGTGCTAACACTATTCTTAGGTAAATCTGTATGCATTTATAGTCTCTATAACTAATTCTTTGGTATAAAGATAATAAGTATGATGAATTTTCTGACCCAATAATAATGATCACATGTCTGATATAAATGTCATATAGTTGTGCTGTTTTATAGAAATAGAGCATTACTGAAACTAGAAAATAAAGTGTGAATATTTTTCAAAGATATTTCCTCATCTATTCCATGCCCTCCATTCCAGCATTAAAAAAAAAACTGGTTTTATGTGATTTTCATTTTTTAAAAGATATTAATAAAGATTATTTTAATGAAGGTGACTTCTACAGGTAGAAAAAAATACATGGATAATTAAAATCCTCTGAATTAATTAATGATGTTCTGCAGCCTAGGACTGTTCTTCAACAGCAGTTTCTGCAAAGCTCCCAGGCATGAGACATCATTTACAAAGTACTTCTCTAATAGCACACAAAGCCTTTTACTCCCCTCCCCCGTCCACCATTCTGGCATGACACAAAAACAAGGGTTTGTGAGGGTTTTAAAATGGTTAAAGCTCCTTCTCTTCAAAGTTGCCTCCTACAGAATAGAAACAGGCTGTCTACGCTTGTGAGGCCTTTATTCGCCTAACCCATTCAGCTGTGTTGTTGTCACAGTGATCACTTTTCCTAGGAAGCTTGATCTAGTCAATGGAAAGAATGTCTGATGCTGATAGCCTAGACAGACTGTGTTTCTGGGCCAGGCGTGGTAATGTGTCAACTGTCTCCAGGACTTGCTCTTTAACTTAACCAGTGAAAAGAATAATCTGAAATTCATACTTGGACCTGATTATTTCTCTAGTTAGAATCAATCCTAACTGATGTACGTGAGTAACATAAAATTGTTACACTTTTGGATAATATAGGAATAATATTTTCAGACTTTAAGGATGGAATCCTATGCATGTTTAGACAGAACAAGGTCTGATAGCTCTCAGCATGCCCTAGTTGGGGCATGCTGAGAGAATACTTTTTTTTGTCTGAACTTGAATAGGATTGCACCTCAAACTGCATTATTTTAATAATTATATTTTACAGCAGTTGAAGTGAAGTGAGGTTAGCCAAAATTTCTCTGTTGTGGCACCCTGGTTGTGGAATGCCCTCCCCTTGGAGGCCTGACTGATTCCAACGCTTGCTTTGAACATGTTCAAAATGATCTGTGCATCAGATCGAGAGATATTTAGGGTGGATACTTTTGAAATGAAAGCCCTGTATGATAAACTGTAAAATCATACAATCCTGAGATATAAGAAGATATCACTCATAATTCCCTAAGCATTGGGGTAAGCCCCATGTTATTATACATTTTCTTAATCCTCCTTAAAAATTATATATTTTTTGTTCTTAAGTATTCTTTCGAAAGTCGTATAGTTTTTGAATAAATCATGGTTAAACGTCACAAATAACAAATGTGAACACTGATTTTATATGTTCAAATGTTCAACAAAAATGTGTAATTACAAAAGTATTTGTCATTAAATTTGAAACATTTCAGAAAAAAAATCATCTCTGTAGCACAAACAGGTGAGAAGTTATGCATATTTAATGTGGCAACTACATAATAGCATGGCAGCCACATTGATGATGTCATCACACAGCCCCCCCTACCACCATTGGAATTTTGTAAGATTCACTTTTCTGAGACACTTATGTCATATATAAACAAAAGATATTCACAAAGTTTTTGCACTCTTCGGGTAAATAAATCCTGCCCTGGCTCTGGGACTATTTGGTTTTATTTAGGGATGTGCAGCGGATCGGGTCCGATCCACGATCTGGACCCGATCCAGGCGAAATTGGATGAAACGATCCGATCCTGATCCCGATCATTTGGACCATCCAATCTGATCCAATCTAAAGGGACCCGATCCGTATTGGAAAAATTGGAGAATCAGACCTCCTCCCCCTCCCCCTACTTGTGCTCCATACCTGCTGCCTCCTCGCTGCCTCCTCGCTGCCGCCCTTGCGGCCTGTTCCACAATAGAGTGACGGCGCGCCAGGTGATGTCATCACTTGGCGCACCCTTGCTCTACTGTGGAACAGGCCGCAAGGCCTGTTTCTCAGTAGTACTGAAGCAGCGGGCAGAAGTGGACGGCAGCAAGGAGGCAGCAAGTAAGGAGCGTGAGAGGGGAGGGGGAAGGGAGGTCCCCTGTTACCTGCCAGCATCCCGCGCTGCTGTCTGTTGCTTGTTGTTGATAAACAGACGCAAGGCCTGCTTATCAGTAGTACGGCAGCAGCGGAAGCAGCGGACGGCAGCGCGGGACACCAGCAGGTAAGGAGTGCGAGTGGAGGGAGGGAGAGGGAGGGAGGTCCCCACTTTCCTGCCAGGGCCATCCGCTTCCATCTGCTGCCGCCCACTGGTCCCTTCTACTGAGAAACAGGCTTCACGGCCTGCCTCTCAGTAGAGCACCGGGTGATGTCCCGGCGCTCTACTGAGAGGCAGGCTGCGAAGCCTGTTTCTCAGTAGAATGGACCAGCAGACGGAAGCGGATGGCCCCAGCAGGTAAGGAGCGCGAGTGGGGGGAGGGACAGGGAGGGGGGGAGTTAGGTCTCCACTCACCCGCCCCCATGTTTTCCTCATAGGCTTGCATTGGGGGAAAGCTTTCTTTCCCCCAATGCAAGCCTATGGTGAAAACACCTAAAATGGTGTCCAATCTGAAAATCGGACGTCCGATTTTCATATCGGAATCGGATCCAATCCGATCCGAGGGACCTCTGATTTTGTCCAATCCGATCCAGGGCAAAATCTGAGGTCCCGATTCTGATATGATTTTTCCTCCCGTGCACACCCCTAGTTTTATTTACAACTGATCACATGAGTTGTTATGGGTCTGGCTGGCTTAATCGCTATCAACCTGGGTATTACAAAACAACATTAATATTCCATTGATGTTTCCCTGAATTTCACCTGCTGGGAGAGGTCTCATAATAGTGCTTTGCAAGGGTGTGTGTGTGTGTGTGTGTGTAAGAAACAATTAGGTTGGAGTTTGAAACCAAGACACACACAGAAGCAAGGAAAGAGTCAAAAGCCTATATGTTTGTTGCAGCCTTGGGGGTGGCCACACAAGCTGCTCTCTGGAGATCTGCTGCCAGTTTTTAGGACTTTCTTTGAATCCAAATTCCAATAGGTTCCAATTATATCGTTGCAAATAAAGCAACTGTACACCACTTGTCTTCTCTCATCCATAGGAAACCCAGTAGTTCTGCTCTAGAACTTATAACTACCCAGACGTTGAAAGTGTGTACAAAAGTGTTGCACTTTCTAACCTTGATTCTGCCAAGTTTTGTCTGAATATAAGTTTAAGCAGACTGAAACTCCAGCTCACCACACATAATGGCTTCTTTGTCTAGCTGTCACATGAACAGTGTTGTGTTAACATTATTGTAACTTGAGGCTTAAAATGGAAAGCATGCTTTGTTTTCATACAGACTACCAGCTTCTGTGCTTCATGATTAGTATTGTTTTACTCCTTCATTAAGTTAATCAGTTTAGTAGATTAATGAAGTTCTGGAGAGTTGTAATTTTAAAAAGCTCTAGTAATTCAGGAAGTTTCTAACATGATTCCACTGACATTTTGTTTGTTTAATAATTAATTAATTAAAGATTTTTACCCTGCCATTCTAGTGTCTATGCGCTACTGAGGGTGTCTTACATATAAGATTGCAATATCATAAAATACATTAAAAAAAAAACCTTTACATAAAAAAGCTCACTAGACAGGCTGCAGAATTGTTGGATAACCAACTAGAAGAAACAAGAATTATTCAGAATCATTTTGATTCTGACACAAAAATCATTTTGTGTCTTTGATATTTGTTATAATTCTATTATCATCATCATCATCATTATTGCAATGCTAATACCTTGAATTGCAATGTATAAATGACAAATAGTGGATTGTCCTGTGAACTAAAGTTAAGGAATCTACAAAACAGACTACTAAGGTATCCATTGTCTTGTAAAACCAAAGACACTTTGGGACTGTCCTACTGCAAAATTGCAAGCAAGAACTCCATATTTTTGTTTGGACTCAGAGGGACTAATTGTTGCATTTATTTGTATTCAGAAATTGTTGCATGCTTTGTATAGTTTAATTCTTACTAAAGTCATGTTTGTTCAGTTACATCTTCACCAGTTTTATTCTCATTAAGCCTCAAAGGACCCACACAAGTAGAGGTTACACCTGCATAGGAAGAGGACTGGGGCCAAAAGACCAAAGAAAAGTGGGAACAGTATAAAAGCCGGACAGGCTGGAATGACACCTTTATATTAAAAAACATGCCAAAAACAGTGACATGTGTTACAAAAACCTGGTGGAACAGATATTATAAGCACCAATACTTCCATGATAACCACATTCCAATACCCGTTGGCTACTGAACCGTGGTTTCTGTGGAGGTTTTGGAGCGTATTTCATCAATACATCTAGCAATGTATGACTGATTAATTTGGTTTAGTTGGCTCACTTGAAAGTTGGACTATGGCCTGGAACTGGTATTGGAACATGGTTTTTGTGGAAGTTCTGGAACTTTTTATGTCAGTCCCATCTAATAACATGTGACTGGTGAGCTTGGTTTAGTTGGTTCTCTTGGAAGTTGCCATTCTGGCCTGTTTTGCGTATTATGAACTATGGCCTGGAACAGATACCAGGACATGGGTTTTGTGGATGTTTGATGCTTATTATATCTGCTCCGCTTAGTAATGTGTGAGTGGTGGGTTTGGTTTATTTGGCTCACTTGGAAGCTGCCATTCCAACCTGTTTTGCAAAATATGGATTATGCCCTGGAACAGGTATTGGAACATGGCTTTTGAAGACATTTAATGGCTTATTGCATCCCTGCCATGGAGTTACATGTCACTGGTGAATTTGGTTGATTTCACTCATTCGGAAGTGGCCATTCCAGGCTGTTCCATTCTATTCTGGATGTTCTTCTGGGAGCTATAAGGTTACTAGTAATATAATATTGCAAGGGGTTGAGTCCTAAAATATTGTTCTTAAGTGTTTTTAACACATGCCACTGTTTTTGGCATGTTTTTTTTAAAAATATAAAATACACCGTCCCAGAAAAGTGGTTGCATTCAGGCTACGTTTTAGGTGAGTACAATATGTGAAAATGTAGCACATGTTTATAGATTACAACTTGTAGCTCTCCAAATGTTTTGGCCTAAAATTCCCATAAACCTTAACCAGCATAGCCAATGGTAGGATAATGGCAGTTGTAAGTCAAAACATCTGGAAGGGTAGAAATTGCCCACCACTGCCAGTACATTATGCAGAAGTTAAGCCTGCATCATTTCTACACATTTGGTGCATTAATGAATTTGAAAGTTGTTTAAGTATTAAGTTATTTCCATAACAGAATTAAAGATTATAAAGACCTTCAGTCAAAGTATGTCCAAATTTCATTTTTTTTCTTTTCCTCAAATATCCACAAGTTCCTACAGAGCAGAGCAGCAACAGAACTGTATCCCATCCACATATTAAAGACTGTGGGAAAAACACAGAAAGAAGATAGCTACATTGTTACCCCCTGTGCAACAAGGGTTATAGTAAATCACATGGGTTATAGAAAGTATATGGGTCATTTACACTTGCCACAAGGATGTTTCAGAAAACAGCCACTTTATTTGGGCATATTGTTTATGACCACTTTTCCATGCAAATCACATCACACTGGAAATCCATCCTCTCATCAGATATCCTAGCAATAACTAGAAGGGAACATGCAGGTTCTCAATTTGCCAATAGTAATATGCATGGCAAGCAATTATAAATGTCACAGCCATGGCAATAATTAGGGATGTGCATCATATCGTTCTGATGTCCAATAACGATCTGATAAGGTCGTTATCAGACATCCGATTAATGATAAACATTCCTGGAGGCCCTATCTGATCGGAACTGAAATCCATATGTCCGATAACTATCGGACATATCGGATTATCAGACCTCCAGTTTAGAGCCGGCCCTCCCTCCCCCCCACTCATGCTCCTTACCTGGGCCTTCCCCACCATCGTCCGCTGCCGTCTGCTGCTCCAGACTACTGAGAACTAGGCTTTGCGGCCTAGTTCTCAGTAGAGTGAGGGCGCGCCAGGTGATGATGTCACCCGGCGCGTCGTCGCTCTACTGAGAACAAGGCCGCAAAGCCTAGTAATTCCTAGCAGTGGATGGCAGCGGACAATGGTGGGGAAGTTCCAGGTAAAGGGGATCCCCCCTCCCCCCCTTGTGCTCCTTACCTGGGCCTTCCCTGCTGCCGTCCGCTGCCATCCACTGCTAGGAACTTCTGAGAACTAGGCTTTGCGGCCTAGTTCTCAGTAGAGTGAGGAAGCGCCAGGTGATGACATCACCCGGCGCGTCGTCACTCTACTGAGAACTAGGCCACAAAGCCTAGTTCTCAGTAGTTCCTAACAGCGGACAGCAGCAGGGGAGGCCCTGGTAAGGGGGACCACTCCCTCCCTCACACTCCTTACCTGGGTCTTCCCTGCTGCCTTCCGCTGCTAGGAACTACTGAGAACTAGGCTTTGCGGCCTAGTTCTTAGTAGAGCAATGACGCGCCGGGCGACATCATTACCCGGCACACCCTTGCTCTACTAAGAACTAGGCCGCAAAGCCTAGTTCTCAGTAGTTCCTAGCAGCGGACGGCAGCGGACGGCAGCAGACGGCAGCGGGGAAGGCCCAGGTAAGGGGACCCCTCCCTCCCCCCTCACGCTCCTTACCTGGCCCTTCCCCACCTCCGCCGCCCCGTAGTACTTCTAAACAGGCTCTCCAGCCTGTTTGTCAGTACAGAGCCACACCGAGTGATGACGACATCACTTGGCACTTCTCTGTACTGAAGGCCAGAAAGCCTGTTTAGCAGTATTATGAGGGTGGCGGCGGTGGCGATGGGTAAGGAGTGCGAGTGGGGGGAGGGAGCATGAGTGGGGGGAGGGAGGGAGTGCCAGCCCAGTGAATTTCTTTCTTTCCCCCAATGCAAACCTATGGGGAAAAACACTGTTATCATATCAGAACTTCAGATATTTATCGGATTTCGGAACTTCAGATATTTAACAGATTTCGGATCCGATCAAATCTGGGTACCCTCCGATATCGGACCCAAATTTTTTTATGTCAGAATTTCCGATAATGATACAATAATTTCGGCTGTGCACATCCCTAGTATAATCATTCATCACGTAATAACTGATGTTGACGCCATTCTCATTTATTTTATTTATCACATTTGTACTTCCCCATAAGTAAAGCTCTCTGGGTGATTGACAAAACAAAATTTAAAACCATAAAATACAAAAACGTAAGAAAACTTAATATAAAAATCTAGAAGGCTTTCCTCATTCCCATGCAATGACAGTATCTGCACCAGTTCAAGTATTGTAATGGCTTGTTTACTTTTACAGTGTTTGTATAACATTTTACAGCATTTGCTTTTACAGTGTTTGTATAATATCTATACAAAACCTCACTACAATCCCACACTGAAGGAATGAATCCAATAGTGAAATGTGTTAGAATAGAAGAGAGTCAACAGCTACTTGACAGAATATGTTTCTTGCAAGCTATGGAAAGCACTGGGAGTTGCATATATGATTACTTAGTTCCACTTCAACATGTACCAACAGCCTTAACACCATTCTAGCACTAGGTACTGAGAGTTTCTAGGGCAACATCAGCACTGGTGATGAATCTCACCATGCCATGTGCCAGAATGATTTGATGATTTGCACTACTACATGTATGGAAGAAGAGCTGGCAGCACACTATTATGTGGAGGCTATTTCCAGCAGTCTTCATGCAATTTAAATAAAGTGCTCTCATTCTTGGTTCTTACCTTCCACACTAACAGATAATGCTGGGTTGAGTTGGTATTTCCACAGAGAAATACAGTGACATATGAATTACCCCAATAAAGTATTGGGTGTATAGTTTACACACCTGGCATCTTTGTTCATGAAGACAGGTGGTGGTGTCCCAGGATAACCACTGAGATATTAACCACTGAAATGTACTTTGTATAAGAACCTCTAACTGAGATGTTTGGGGGATAAGATACTATCCTATTCAGCTTGGTTGGCATCTCTCAGGTTAGGAAATCATGTATCTGTAAAATAATCCTAAAACAGATGTGGGCAGAAAGTAAATCTTCAGAAGTTTTGGACTTCAACTCCCAACATTCCTGACCATTTGCCCATGCTGGCAGGGGCTTCTGGAAGTGGAAGTCCCAAACATTTGGAGATCTATTTTCTGCCCACTCCAATTGTAAAACAATAAACCTTTCCAGATGAAGTTGTTCAAAGTGATTTCAAATGTTGTTTATAGCAGCTTTTGCTCAGCTTACTATAGACACTGAAGCATAAAAATGAAATGAAGTATTATTGTTGTTCTTGTTGTTCTGTGTTCTACTGCCATTTTCACAGTACACAGTCTCCATGTTCTCTCTCTCATTGACCGTGTTGAAACAAATCAACAGCAAAATTAGTTCCTGTCATGTGATGCAGGCATATGCTTGGTGAGAAAAAGCTTGAGATACATTAGTCACATTACACACAACAGTGAATAACTAACAGCTGCTCATTTTGGACAAATACAGACATGACCCAGTATGCTGGACATGAAATTCATTAACAATCTGAATGTCTTTTCAGTTCCACAAACAAGGTTTATTATCTAAACAATATCAAGATACACTGTTGGTGAAGTTGTATTTTAGTTTTAAAATGCCAGCTCATTATTTTAATTATATAAAGAAATACTATTTAGCATGTAATAAAAACACAAAATCAAATATTGATTTCCATGAGAAAACTCGAACACATGCTGAGGAGTACACGTATTTTTAGACTCTGCACCATGAGAAAATACAACCCTTATGTTGCTTATTCCATTATTTATTATTTATTTATTTATTTATTTATTTATTTCATTTCTAACCCGCCTCTCCATCTAGATCGAGGCGGGGAACAACACTAAATATAAATATAAAAACAATAAAATAGATAAACCATTAAAACAGATAAAAACAAATACATTATTAAAAACATCTTAAAATTAAACTGGATAGGCCTGCCGGAAGAGAGCAGTCTTCACGGCTTTCTTAAATTCCAGAAGACTGCTAATTTGTCGAATCTCCTCCGGCAGGCCATTCCACAGCCTGGGAGCAGCAGAAGAGAAGGTCCTCTGGGTAACACTCGACAGCCTAGTTCTGGCTGACTGGAGTAAATTCTTCCCAGAGGACCTGAGTGTGCGGGGCTTTTATTAAAAGTTCTACAGCACAATCAGCTGGCATTCCTAATGTGAGCCTGAAAAATGTAAACAAGCTATTCAGCAGCACAACAGCACAGATATGTTGGTTACTCAGTTTGCTATTTTGCTAAAACCAGTTGTTTACATCCCATATTGCATGCACATCATGAAAAACACACATAGCTAATCCTGAACTGTGTTACTGAGCATTCAGGAGTGTTTACAAGGGGAAATGAAGTCTGAAGTCAGCTTTCAGTTTCGGTCTTGCATTAAAAACAGAGCTCAGTCAATAGGTACATTCCTTTCAAGCACAGGACAGCAGTAAGAAACACTACACTTTCACTTCTGCAGGCTTGTTATTAAACCTCCCAAGATGCTGAACAACATATACTCTCAAGGCAGCCTTGTGTCTGATCTAACTGACCTTCATGAACATAGCTAAGAATTCCCAGTAATTTTAATAAAAACAGATTTAATTTACATTTCATGTGAGCTGAACAGCATGTAGACAAAGGCATGCAATCTTATGCACTAATGGATGTTCCACTAGAGTCAACTGGACATACCTGAACTCAAATGAAGGTAGGATGGTGCACCCCAGAACAGAGCCTATTTATTTTATTTTTATATAAGCATATTCATATACTAGTGTTCTAGAAAATTAGTTCTGCAAAATCATTCAGTGACTGACAATGGGCAGTATCCAATGGGGCACTTACACCCCTGCCGATTCCCTTCAACCCACTGATTCCCTAATTTTATTTAATTATTTAATTATTTATTAGATAGATTTAGATACCACTTGTGAAAGACATGGGTTTCTGTAGACCTTGGCGCTTCCAGAGGAGGGAGGGAGATCGGTTGGATGAGTTCATGTGTTGACATATTTCTGAGTTACTTATCTTTTTGTACCAGCCGAGAAGAGCAGGTGCTCCCACTAACGAGCAGGCCTTAACGACTTGCAGCTGAAAAGCCGTTAGGGAGTTTTTAGATTCTCAGGCTGTGGCGGGGCAGAGGGCTGGTGGAACCAGACTGTAAAAACGAAAGCCGTGACGGGTAGATCATCTCTCTTCGGACCTGGGCACGGTGAAGAGCTGATCTCCGTCCGGCTGGATCGAGCCGGGTGTTAGATAGAATTTTATTGTTTTACAAGCCTACTCGGTTTGGGGTTGCTTAGCACTTTTAAGAGTGTGGCTGATTGATTGGGGATTCCAATTGTTTTATTGCTTGTGCCTTTCTGTGCTGCTACCCTTCACTACCTCATCCCTCTCACCCCCCCCCATTCCCTTTCTCCCTAATCTTCCTTGTTTGACCAAGGCCTTAACTTAGCATAGTGTGTAAATAAACTTGCTTTGGTCCTTAATCTCGGTGTAGTTATTTCAAGTCTTGGCTCAAGCCAGCTTTGGCTGGGGAACCGGGTGGCGGGACGAGAGTGGTCCGCCACGGCAGGGGAACATTGTTTATGTTTCCTTGACATCACTGTCCATATTTTAAAATATTCCCTTTTGCAAACAGTGGGCCCACTAATTCTGTTGCACAAGCAGGACCCATTGCTTGCGCAACAGAGATTTAGCACTTCTTAGAGGAAGCCCCCAAATGGGCAGAAATGCTTATTTCTGGATTGGGACAAGTCGGTGGAGCTCCCTTATATGAGCTCCACTGATCTACTCCATTCCATAAAAAAGAGTTTCTGCCCAAGAATCACTTGATGTCAGATGGCTCACAAACATCTGCAGCATTTCTTGTTGAGCGTTCCTCATGGCCCAATGGATAGAATGCTATGTTATGACGTACCATTTTCCCCAGGAACATTCTTGGTAAAAAGAAAAAGAAGAGATGGATGCTCCAGCTGGCCACCTTTACCCTCTCTGGCCTAGTGAATTGTGAGTTGAAGGCTTGGCAATTGTTGCGAGAAAGACTGTCTCTGTTCGGTGCTTATCTGTAGTTGCTGGCCGAGGCCTTGAATGTTCCTGTGAACAAAAGTTTGTTTAGAAAAGGTGGGGGGCTATCTTGCAAGATGTCTCTCACTTAGTGTCGTCATCAAGAGGAGGTTGAACCGTGCCGCCCTGTTGGCACATGAGTTTGGATTACAGGCCTGAAGCCCTGTCTAAGTAGCTTGGAATTAGTCAGCCTCCATCCTATATAGCTATGAGCAAAGGGGAGGTTCTTTGCTAGAAATTATCTGTTCGACTGTTTGCCTCTTCATCTATTCTACGCTTGCCAAGAAACTCGTGTTTAGGATTCTATCTGGTCTGGAGATGTTAGATGCACTCTGTACATGTTCTGTTGCTATTTGGACTTGGAATTTCTAAGAACTATGCCATGAAAAGTGCTCTGTGGCTTTTCATAGATTTGGACTTGCAGATTACTGTTCTGGATTCGTGTTCTATAGCCTGTTTTTCCCTGCATGGAGCCAAAGTACGGGCACAGGGGAACTCAGAGGCTGATCGTTGCTGTTCTGGAATTGTGTGTGTGTGTGTGTGTGTGTGTGTGTGACCTGCGAGAGAACCTTCCTCAGAGCCAAAGCTACGAGCAGGGAAAACTTCCTAGGTCGAAGAGGTTCGTCCCCTGACATCTTGCATATGTGATCAGCTCAGTGTTCCCTGACAGGCTGAGTTTGGTTTGGTTCAAGATGATCTTGTCTACTGTCAGACCTCATGCACTCCTGCTGGAGTTTCTCCTTTTGTGTTTTGCCCGTGTTCCTAATGAATCAGTGTGTGTGACCACTCCTGTTCACATGGGACGGGGCTAACTCTAAATGTCTCCCCCTGAGTGATTTGCTGTTCACATTAAGCCATTGTAACTGAAAGCTATCTGGTCCGTCTTCAGCTTCAAGTGTGTGTACAGAAATGAAACCGTTACGCCTTGAATTCCGTGTGATTTTACAATAAAATAAGTCTCACAGTTTTAGAGTGTGTCAGTTTGCCTAAATTTCGTGATCAGAAGCCTCAGGGTGAGCTTGCGTCACGACAAACTGCTTGATGATGTAGCAAAGCTTCTTTACAGTAAAAGAAATACTGCAACCCTCTGCACCTCGTATTTATCTATCATATCCACCCACCACCCTAAACATAAAAAGCATGAAAGTTTCTCCCAATCACAAAAATCTTCTGGGGCCATTTTTGGCCAACCAGCTGAAATGCTAAAAAAGAAAAGAAAGAAAGAAGTGTGGGTCAAATACTGGCGATAAGCACTAATTTTCTGTACCTAACTTTTTAAAATACCAAACTTGTTTTAAACAAAGGGATCTTTGAAAGATTATAATTTCCTTTTATGTATAATCCACATTTTGTCAGGCCTTCAGTAAAATCTACATCATTTTATAAAAGGTAACGTGTTTCTATATCATTAATGTTTGTATGCTATCAATCACAGTAGAATCTAGATCTAGTGAAATCAGTGGGAGCTCCACTACTGACTTGTAGCATGTGGGCTGGAGTCCATATAACACTATGGAAAACAGGGAAGTATATGATGTTCATTGATCATCAGACGGGGTGAACTGCATTTCCCTACCATCACTTTGCCTCTTGCTTCTGTCTCATAATAGGATTCAGCAGCTTCCTCTTCACATGGGTAAGAAAGAGGAAGCAAGAACAACCATGTGGCCCATTCAGTGGCCATTTTATGGCGCAACTTCTCCTGCACATGGCAGGAAATGGCGTCAATTAGCACTACAGCCAAAAGATCGGATTTTCCGGGTGGTATTTTGAAGTGGGAAAAATGACAGAAGGAAATGCGCAGCTGCATCATCAAAATGTCCTGCAAAGATCCATGAGTGGTCAGTCGCGAGTGTGCCATAAAATATTAATCTCATGATGCTCTAAGGCAGTCTGAAATGTCCAAAAAAAACCCACCCAACAGTATCAGCCTGCTCATATGTTGTAACCTAAGCACAATCACATCCACAAGTTATCCTAACTGTGGCTAATGGAACATATGCCAGTCACTCTAATTGGCTATTTCACTATATTCTTAAATATATGTAGCTCTTCTCAGCCTTTTTCCATAGGAAAATTAGCCAGATTTCAAATCCAGGACCTCTTGCATACTGGCCCTGTGCTTTCCCACTGAACTGCACTCCATGTTGTACTGGGTTATATGGCTTCGCTCTCCAAGTATAATAAGTAGGGAGGAAGGAAAGAGGGCATGTCATGGATTGGGCCCCTGGATAATTACAAAGTCACCTTCAGTTCTGTACCATAACACACATCAATTGTCTACACATCCTATTTATAATGTGACACTAACAGAGAGTAGAAGCAAGCAACAAGTTCATTCCTATGTAAACTGCTAGAGAGTTTCGACTATGGAGCAGTATAGAAATATCATCATCATCATCATCATCATCATCATCATCATCATCATCACTCAAAAGAAGAATGGCTCATACAACCAGTGTTACCAAAGTGAAACAAGTCTGGATAGATAGATGCCTAGGAAATAGATTCTAAAATTCCTATAAACTCATTCATTCCCACAGATGTAGGAAATTATACAAGGACTGATGCAAACATCAATTTGCTCCTGATAGCCACAGAAGAATTCAGAATCCATTGAAGTCCAGGAGGAAATATTTCTCCTCCATTCTATAGATGACCAATTAGTTACCAATTTTAAAAACAGTGATGCACTGTGTAGTTGGGGTTCTTTGGTAGGACTCCACAACTGCAGAACTCTGACCCAACTACTTTCAGAAAGAGGAAAGCTGAATGGAGTCTGACATTTATCCCTAATTCTTGTCTTTGACCCAGATCAACTACTAAATAAAAGGAGCACTTATTCGGTATTTTAGAAGCACTGCATGCAGCCTGCCATCAGGATATCCCAGAGAGCTAAAAAGGCAAAGAAGAAGCTTACTGATGTTGCTTTACTGTTGCAGCCTTGTGGTGAGAAAAACCTTGGGTTTCTCCCTACAGCTGGCCCCCAAACTTGTTTTGTGTCATAAGCAAGCGGCTGACAAACAAGGAAATATTTATTCCTTATTGATTGCAATTCTCCAAGTGAACACAGCTTGAGGTTCTTGACCAGACCAGACTATGCTATGCAACATAGGGAAGGGCCAAGGCTCAGTGCAACAGAGTACATGCTTTGCATGAAGTCCCAGGTTCAGTCCTTACTATCTCCATGTAGGGGTGGAAAAATTCCTGCTTGCAACTCTGGAGAGCCGTTACCAGTCAATGACAACAATATTGGGCTGGATGGATCAAGGGTCTGGCTCAATATAAGGCAGCTTCCTGTGTTCTTTTTCTGATACCACTCAATCTGCATGAGACAACTTGTGGAAGGAATACTAAAGGTGTGACCATTTCAATACCTGATGGAACGCCTTTCCCGACATGAACCTACCCGAACACTACGTTCAACATCTAAGGTCCTCCTCCGAGTGCCTCCTCCGAGGGAGGCTTGGAGGTCAGCAACAAGAGAGAGGGCCTTCTCTGTGGTGGCTCCCCAATTGTGGAACGATCTCCCCGACGAGGCCCGCCTGGCGCCAACATTGTTATCTTTTCGGCGCCAGGTCAAGACTTTCCTCTTCTCTCAGGCATTTGGCAATATCTGAGGAGCCTGGGTTTGTTTTGTTTTGCTTTGTTTTTGTAGTTTTTGAAGTGTTGATGTGGTTTTAAAATGTATAGATTGTGTGTATGTTGTATGTTTTTGCTGTTTTAATTTTTGTATATTGTTTTTAATTGTTTTTAATCCTATGTAAACCACCCAGAGAGCTTCGGCTATGGGGCGGTATACAAATGTAATAAATAAATAAATAAATAAAATAAATAATATGCTCAATGCTCAATACCTATTGCTTAATGTGCCCTAAACTGAAATAATTCTTTGTTAATGCTAAAGACAGCAAGATTTTCCTAACTGCTAAAATTATTGCCCACTGCAACGAAACTTGTCTAGAGCCCTAAAAAAGAGGAACTTAACCTGTCCTATTAAAAAGTTATAATTAATCTGTCCTAGCTAAACTGCAGAAATCCTGTATCCTGTGTAAGTGAGTTTCATATAGATCATATACCGAGCCATATATTTTTTCATATATCAGCAGTTATGTATTCATGTGTTAGCACCATCAGCTGTTCGGAGTGTTACCTTTGACTTATGCCAACCCCTAACATGTGACATTATCTATTCCCCCCTCCTCCTTGATATTGCTAAATATGCCTTATTCAAATAAAGTATATAAGTCTGTGCCTTGTACCATGAAGTCAGTCAGAACCTCCAGTTCTGGCTCCAACGGCCATTGTTCAATAAAGCCTTCTACTGAAGATTGATCCATATTGAGTAGGGGTGTGCATCGGATCGGATCCGATCCACGATCCGAATCCGATCCGACCCAAAATCGGGAAAATCCGATCCGATCCGATCCGATCCGACCAACCTCCGATCCGATCCGATCCGATCCGATGAGGTCCGATCCGGATCGGACGCCATTTTGAATGCTTTTTCCCATAGCCAAGTATTGTTTTACAAAAACGCCTATAACTTTTTCATTTTTAAAGATAGAAGGATGAAACTTGGGGACATTGTAGACTGGTTAGGGATAGTTATCTGTGAGAAATTTCAGAAAGATTGGTGCATGCGTTTTGTGGCAATTAATTTTTTAATAAATACCCAGGAATGCTTATAACTTTGTCATTTTTAAAGTTACAAACATGAAACTTTGCCACATTGTAGGAGGTACCTTGGGACCTATGTGTGTGAAATTTCAGAAACATAGGTGCTTGCCTTGTGTGGCAATTAATTTTAGAAAAATGGGTAGTAGTGGGGTAAATACAGTTACGCCTCCCATTTTTTTATTTTTTAAGATACAAACAGGAAACTTGGGCACATTACAGATACCACTTGCCTTGATATGTGAGTGAAATTTCAGAAACATTGGAGCTTGCCTTGTGTGGCAATTAAGTTTTGAAACAATGAGGAAAGAAACACCTATAACTTTGTCATTTTTAAAGTTACACACATGAAACTTTGCCACATTGTAGGTGGTACCTTGGGACCTATGTGTGTAAAATTTCAGAAACATAGGTGCTTGCCTTGTGTGGCAATTAATTTTAGAAAAATGGGTAGTAGTGGGGTAAATACAGTTACGCCTCCCATTTTTTTAGTTTTGAAGATACAAACAGGAAACTTGGGCACATTACAGGGAACACTTCACTTGATATGTGTGTAAAATTTCAGAAACATTGGTGCTTGCCTGGTGTGGCAATTAATTTTTGAAACAATGAGGGATTCATTGGACAGCACTTGCCCATAAGGATTCATTGGACAGTACTTTCCCATAGGGAATCATTGCATTGCACTTTCCCATAGGGAATCATTGCATTGCACTTTCCCACTGAGAAATACAGTTATGCCTCCCACATTTTTATTTTTGAAGATACAAACAGGAAACTTGGGCACATTGTAGACTGGTTAGGGATAGTTATCTGTGAGAAATTTCAGAAAGATTGGTGCATGCGTTTTGTGGCAATTAATTTTTTAATAAATACCCAGGAATGCCTATAACTTTGTCATTTTTAAAGTTACACACATGAAACTTTGCCACATTGTAGGAGGTACCTTGGGACCTATGTGTGCTAAATTTCAAAAACGTAGGTGCTTGCCTTGTATGGCAATTAATTTTAGAAAAATGGGTAGTAGTGGGGTAAATACAGTTACGCCTCCCATTTTTTTATTTTTTAAGATACAAACAGGAAACATGGGCACATTACAGGGAACACTTCACTTGATAGGTGTGTAAAATTTCCGAAAGCTGGGTCCAGGCATGTGGTGGCAATTAATTTTTGAAACAATGAGGAAAGAAACGCCTATAACTTTTTTATTTTAAAAGTTAGAAGTCTGAACATTGCTCACTTTGTAGATGGGTTAGGGGTAGATATGTGTCAGAAATTTCAGAATGATAGGTCCAGGCATTTGATGGCTATGGAATTTTTAGATTAAATGTTTCAAAAAATGTTCCACAGAGGCCAGGTCTTCCTTTCCTCCCCCTCCCGCTTCCCGCGAAGAAAAGGAAACACTGTCTCGTCTCGATCCCTTTGATCCTTGCTAGTATCCATTACAGGGCTCGTGTCTGCTTTCCTACTTTCACTTTTTTACTCAAGCAGACACGAGCCCTGTAATGGATACTAGCAAGGATCAAAGGGATCGAGACGAGACAGTGTTTCCTTTTCTTCGCGGGAAGCGGGAGGGGGAGGAAAGGAAGACCTGGCCTCTGTAGAAATTTTTTTGAAACATGTAATTTAAAAATTCCATAGCCATCAAATGCCTGGACCTATCATTCTGAAATTTCTGACACATATCTACCCCTAACCCATCTACAAAGTGAGCAATGTTCAGACTTCTAACTTTTAAAATAAAAAAGTTATAGGCGTTTCTTTCCTCATTGTTTCAAAAATTAATTGCCACCACATGCCTGGACCCAGCTGTCTGAAATTTTACACACCTATCAAGTGAAGTGTTCTCTGTAATGTGCCCATGTTTCCTGTTTGTATCTTAAAAAATAAAAAAATGGGAGGCGTAACTGTATTTACCCCACTACTACCCATTTTTCTAAAATTAATTGCCATACAAGGCAAGCACCTACGTTTTTGAAATTTCACACACATAGGTCCCAAGGTACCACCTACAATGTGGCAAAGTTTCATGTGTGTAACTTTACAAATGACAAAGTTATAGGCATTCCTGGGTATTTATTAAAAAATTAATTGCCACACAAGGCAAGCACCTATGTTTCCGAAATTTCATACACATGGGTCCCAAGGTACCACCTACAATGTGGCAAAGTTTCATGTGTGTAACTTTAAAAATGACAAAGTTATAGGTGTTTCTTTCCTCATTGTTTCAAAAATTAATTGCCACACAAGGAAAGCTCCAATGTTTCTGAAATTTCACTCACATATCAAGGCAAGTGGTACCTGTAATGTGCCCAAGTTTCCTGTTTGTATCTTAAAAAATAAAAAAATGGGAGGCGTAACTGTATTTACCCCACTACTACCTATTTTTCTAAAATTAATTGCCACACAAGGCAAGCACCTATGTTTCTGAAATTTCACACACATAGGTCCCAAGGTACCTCCTACAATGTGGCAAAGTTTCATGTTTGTAACTTTAAAAATGACAAAGTTATAAGCATTCCTGGGTATTTATTAAAAAATTAATTGCCACAAAACGCATGCACCAATCTTTCTGAAATTTCTCACAGATAACTATCCCTAACCAGTCTACAATGTCCCCAAGTTTCATCCTTCTATCTTTAAAAATGAAAAAGTTATAGGCGTTTTTGTAAAACAATACTTGGCTATGGGAAAAAGCATTCAAAATGGCGTCCGATCCGGATCGGACATCTGGTCCGATCCGATCCGACCAGCCTCCGATCCGATCCGATCCGATCCGACCCCCCAGGTCCGATTCCGATCCGCTATCCGATCCGATCCGGGGGGTCAGTGCACATCCCTAATATTGAGTATGTTTGGTCCCCACTGTCTACCATTGTGAGTTGCTAGCGGGAATCTAACTCCATTTGAGTTAGAAGGTGGTCAGCCTTTCTTCAGGGTGGGCCCTTTAGGGTTTCCACTAGACTACATATAGGCCTAAGTATATAACAAAACACACAGTGAAGTAGAAGGAAGATCTTTGTTATGAGGGATCTGTTCCTTATCAATTAAGCGGCCCCTTTGTCATAAGAGGAGTTCACTAGACCACCCAGGAGGGCTAGAAAATTCCTCGACACAACTCCACCCCCAAAAAACAGCTTAGAGAGGAGAACACTCCAGCCATCTTCTTAGTTAATATGTGAGAGATCAAGTACAGCACACCCATAGGGTTGAGGAGAACACTGACTGCTCATTTGAATGAGAAGTGATTGCCATCCTTGGAAAGCATGATGCACCCAACTCTGTGCTTTGTCCAGCCCACTTGTTGATGCAATCATGCACCAATTATAATTGGCCATGAAAACATGGAAAGCATTCCATTAACGCTTGATTTTGTGTATAATCCCACAGAGTTGTTATTTCCTAACTCTATATCTGGCAAAGGACTATGTTGTGAATACAGAGATTAATGCTACCTGTGAAAGGACACTAACTGTAATTAAAACCTGCTGATTTGGTAGCACTTACACAGCAATTAAAGTTGTAGCAAGTGGCGCCTGCAACAAAATGTTGCAGAGTGGAGTGCTCCATTCCAGGTACCAGCTAGTCAGCTATGCCCTTTTCTAGAATACTCCTTTCCCACTCCCAGTTTTCTATTCCCCTCCCCCTAACAGTCACTCAGCATTCTATGCCCATTGAACATGCTCAGTCCTCATTGGGCTGTTTTGGAAGTTCCCTCGCACTACACATTTCTTTTCTAAAGACGTGTTGTTGTTTCGTACTTCTGCAACCTTGTGATTTCCCCATGCCTTCTGCGATAACTCCCTCTTGTGTGTGGATGCAGTTGTAGAAGGCATAACTCTAATAGCTGTTGTATGGTCTGAACCTGTCTACCCTTTTCATAAGACTAAATGAACAACATCAGTGTTATTAACTAAGCAAATGAGGGGCATTGGGAGGATTAGGAAAAGGGATACAATTCATGGCTTGTCTTCAGCAGTGGAAACAGAGTGGGGAAATGATTTAAGCTTGTCACAGTTAGCATGAAATATGCATTCTAATTAATTTATAATTAACTGATGTATTGATATTGGTTCAGTTTGTGATGATTAGTGGGCATGAAAGGCCCTGTGTTGTTGCAGAGAATCAGATTACAAAACATACACAGAGAGCCTAATTTCTAAACAGAGTTTCTGGGGATCAAGGCAGTTTGAAATTACTTTGTCAATGCGGGTGACCAACCTCCTTAAACTTTGTTATATGGGGACAGGCTATCGTTACTCAGATAAGGGAAGACACTCTGCATATGTTCAAAACATTGTTCTTTATAGTTACTTCACATGTTCCATGCCTTGGCCCTAGCACTGGAAAGAAAATTCAGGGCTGAACCAATGGTTACACAAATTAAGCAATTCTTTCATGCCCCTTTTGCTAAACTATGTGTGGATTGCATGGTACCAAAAATGTTTTAAAAGTACAGTCAAACATTATGTCTGTCTCCAATTCTAGGTAAAGAAAAGCTGTAGTGTAGATGATGTTAAGTTTGTCAGGTGTTAAAAACTCAGTGCTGAACTAATAACAAAACAGTCCAGACTGCCAGCCCACCCCCCTGGAAATGCAAAGTGCATGGTGAATGGAAGAAATTCTTGCACGAACTAGGAAAGGGAGGGTTGAAGAGAAGGGGACAAGGAGTTTTCTCTCTCAAAACAAGGCTTTGTTTGAAGGCGCTCCATCTAAATAAAGAAAACGTCCCTGTGGAGAAGGGAGAAACTGAAAACCCAGGGCTAAATTGCCAAACTCTAGCTGTGTTCACCTACAAAAACAAAGTGTGCTGCTTCAGAAGCTAATGTGGGTAGCGGGGCGGGTTCCTTAGGGGATGGCTGCAAAAGCCTACTTTATCAGATTAACAGACAGACACTTTACTTGAAGATGCCTAGGTTGTTGCTCCATGCTGCCTACAAAATGTACATGCCAAAAGACAGCAATTCACAAGCTACTGAGATGTGGAATTTAGGTTAGAAGAACACATTGCACACAAGTCATGGGCGACGATGGCATACCTGTCTATTTTGACGATGGACTGGAGCTTCCCATCATGTGTCTACCACAAAAATAAACAAAACAAAACTACGTCTTATTCAGCCTACAGCTACTGCAGTTCCTGCCCCAATAGGTTCAGTGGTCGTCTGAAAAGTTCGGTAGGCTCGTAAATGGTAGACATACGAAGCTCTTTTCTGATGCCCCCGTAGCCGGAAGCATCACTCTGAAGTGCTTCTTTACTCGTGAGGTGCCACAGCACTTTTTGTCCCCCGCCCAAACCGCCCATTAAGTTTACTTCGTGTTAAACTATATGCAGTCGGTCAGCCTCAATCCCTCAGGACAGACTCAATCAGCCCCATCCTGGCCAAGCGGCGCAATCAAGAGGCACCTGCATTTTCCCGCCTTCGACGCGCCTCACCTGTTAAGCAGAGCTGCGGGCGCGACAAGCGGCGTTTTCTTCGGAGGTGCCTCGCTCTCAGCTCCGCCGGACAAAAGCAGAACCGCTTCGAGGGTGGCTTTCTCTTCTTTTTCCCGATTACAGCCTCTGCGTGGGAGGCGCCATGGTGCGTCCGAGCCTGTCCGGGCGAGGACAAATAAAGCGTCCGCCCCCGCTCTCGAACCCAAGTTGCCTCAAGTTTACCAGGACTGGTGAAGGAGAGCGAGCGAGCCGGGGGATGCCGCTATAGCTATTAAGGAAACAGCTGGACCGCTCCCATCTACCGGGTTCCTCAGCCCAGGCTCTTCCTCCTCAGGGTGGGTTGGATAGATTGAGGGGTGGGGGGACGTGCCACTCCACAGCGCGCCCTGGCCAATGGTAAGTGAAGTCGGCCGCCAGCAACTGCTTCAGCAACAAACTTGAGGCGGCGGAGAGTCCCTTCCCAGGCAGCAGAGAGAACGGGATGGATAGAACTATACAAGAAACGCGGGGCAAGGAATAATGTCGCCGCCTCCAGCTTCATTGGGGAACAGGTACCTGCCACCGCCCAAGGCTGTGCTACGAAGGGGAAATGTCATTCTCCGCCCCATCGCGGCGCGAGTACACAGACAAGGGCGGGGGTGGGCTCTCTTCTGCAACCCCCTCAGGTGCTTCGCAGACAAGCGGAAGCTTTTGACTATATATATATATATATATATATATATATATATATATCATATTACATTTCTATACCACCAACCAATAGCCGAAGCTCTCTGGGTGATACACCACAATTGGAATACAAAGTAAAATGCAATATAAAATTTTAAGGGCAGCACAGTTATTTTGCCAGGAAACTAGACAGCGGAAGACGTTTCCTGTCCTCATGGTGCTTGAAAACAGGGTGCAGTGCTTAAGAGACATTTTTTTAAAAACTAAGTGATAACAGTAGGCTACACATCTGGAGAGCAACAAGTTGGGGAAGGATCTGTTACAGAAACTTGTTATTTCTAAACTGATCTCATGATTTGTTGCAAACCCTGAACTATGCTTCTGAACTTTGGATAAGCATGATCAATTTCTATTAAATGCACACATACACACTGGCACTGGTCAGATACCACAAAACAAAAGACATGCATTTTACATCTTTCCGATGGACAGTAGCCTTGTTAGCCTTCAAAAGGGTGTCTGAAAGTGTTAACATGTTTAGGCTGCAATTCTGTACTATACTTACCTAGGAACTCAATACCACTGAACTCAATAGCATTAACTTCCTAGACAACATACACAGGATTGGGCTATTAAGATGCAAGTCTATGTGCACTTACTAGGAGTAAATGTCATTGAACTCAATGGGATGTACTTCTGGGTAAACATACAAAGGATTGTGCAGCATGTCTGCAATTGTATACCCACTTAGCTGGGAGTAAGGACCATTAAATATAGTGGGACTTGATTTTGGGTAATAGGATTGTTATTGTGACATAACCTTCTCAGATGTGTGAAGTGTTCTTCTCAGTTGGCAGAGAAGGAGATGGACATCATAGGCATGCACAGCTCATTTCATTAGGGTGTGCACCTTAAAGGTCCCGATTGGAGCAGTGGGAGTGAGAAAGTGTGCTTTCCAGGGCCTCCAGAAAGTATGTAGTTCCCCCAGGGATGCTAATACAGCTTTCTGGAGGCTTTCCTGTCCTTTTAAAAGCTCTGATTCAAGGGGGGGGGGCGGGAAAGCAGAGGTGCCCTGGGAAATTAGGGTGTGCCTGGGCACACCCAGCACACCCTGTGTGCATGCCTATGATGGACATAGAAGGGGGAAATGTAAACAGTAGAAGAAAATAGTTGTCATGAAAATCATGAGGTACAGTACTAGATCTGTGACATTCTTACTGGAAGTTCAAGATAAGCCCAATCACCATTAAGAGCAGTAGTAATTGTTGACAACATATGGACACATTCCTCAAATTCCCATTCAGCCATGAAGTTCACTGGTGATCTTGGACTAGTCGTCAATGGTCTGGTTTGCACAATCACCACAGCCTAAATCAGCTGTTTTAGGTTTGTGGGTGGTTTGTTAATCATGCCAACAACCTGCCCTTGATAGGTTTGGACATCACAATAAACCACAGTGACTGAACACCATGGTTTGAATATTCAAAGTGGCTGCTGGCACACACCAAACCCACCATAGCTGAAATAAGCCATGGTGGGCTGTGGTGATTGTGAAAACCAGGCTGCACTCTTTCTCAGCCTACCTACCACACAGGGATTTTGTGAGGGAAGAGAATGAACTAGGTATACTTGCAGGAGCTTCTTACTGGAAAGGTGGGGTATAAATGTATCATGGTAAAAATTTGCATCATAAAGCACATTTTACAAATTTGGAATCATATAATGGTAAGTAGCTCTTAAGATATAAATGTATATACCAGCAATGTATACATGCACTTACAGCACCAATGAGCATTGTGCTATGCACACATTAAACTAGGTAATAAGTTTTCACAAATAAGAACACATATACATGCTTGCCATGGACAACCATATATGTATACTAGGTAAATAAACAGAATTTACACACTTTTTATACAAACATGCAAATGTGCACATAAAAGATTGCTAGTGGCTAACTTCTTACATATAATTAAGCACATACTGTCAATAATAACCTTTTACACATTAATAGACAAGTCATAGTCTTCTGCCCTTACAAAAACGGGTGGTGGGTAAATGTTTATGCAGTAGCACACAAGCATTGTATGAAGTTTTCCACAATATGGACACAAGCAGAAATAGGCCAACCTTTTTCAAACATGTATTCATAGATGACACTGGCCTTTTACACTTCCACATGAAGAAATACGCATACACAAACACAAATAGGAGACTTACAGCTTGGTATAAAATTGTGATTTACCCATACATACATACATACAAACACACACACACACACACACACAAAATAATGAAGGGTAGTAAGACACAAACAGCTGGATACAATTCAGCTTTTTTTGTACAGAAATATGCATACGTGGACTGTGAACAATTGTTTTCACATGCACAGTCTCACAACGAAATGGGACTTATAATAAAATACATTATGCATAATGGACAAACGGGCAAACACGTAAGATTATGATGGATAGCATGTCACAGGCAAATGCAAATTGTAGTAAATCATGAGCAAACTTGGACATAGCTTGTCATGTGCAAATACAGGCAGATCCACATCATGAGATCTCTCAGGCAGCAGTATACAATGAGCAAACACAGATAGCAACACATCATGGT
Organism: Anniella stebbinsi; assembly: GCA_029215795.1. Classification (NCBI taxonomy): domain Eukaryota; kingdom Metazoa; phylum Chordata; class Lepidosauria; order Squamata; family Anniellidae; genus Anniella; species Anniella stebbinsi. The sequence goes on along the minus strand of JARDYH010000002.1, from coordinate 68,731,316 downwards.
CACAGACATGCTCAGGCAAAAGCCCATTCATTGTCAAACATGGCCAAATGCTGTCACCATGCCATAATCAAACATGGGCAATATATGAAGTAGCATGTCATGGACAAACATGGGCAGCAGCCCATGGATCACACACAAGCAGCAAGTCTGACAAAGATTAAACATGGGCAGCAACATGTCACAGTCAATCAAAGATAGTAGCATATGTGGAGCAAACATAAGCTATAGCATATAATATAACAAGCAAACACAAGGGCAGGTAGCACCACAACATAGTCAAATAAGAACAGTAGGACCACTGGAGCAAACATGGGAAAACATGGAGATTTGGTGGCAGCATTACACCATGTGCAAAAATAGGTAGATTAACACCAGCAGAAGCATGTGATGGGCAAACATAGAAATGTATGTCATAACCAAACATGGGCAGCAGCATATCACAGACAAACATGGGCAACCAAATGTAACTGTCTAAATGAAAGCTGTAGCATATCATGAACCAATTATGGTGCCATGTGTGACACAGTCCTGACCCTGGAGACCTCCTCCAATGATAATGTGGACATCAAAGTCTGAAGGCCCTCTGGCACAGGAAAGAGTCCAATGCTGCTCTGGCCAACTCTAGCACATGAGCTTTGCAACAACAACAACAACAACAACAGCATGTCATGGCCAACAAAGACAAAAAAGGGACAATTGCAGGACTTAGGCAGAGACAAGAAAAGCTCACTTAGGCAAACATGGGCAGCAGAATGTGACAGGCCAAACACAGGCAGAGCAGGCCAACTTGGGCAGCATCTTTTAATGGGCAAATATGCAACAGCACATCATTGCAAGACCACATAACAGACAAACATAGGCAAGAAAGAGCAGACACCAGAACAAGTGAACAGCAGCACTGCATGAGCAACAACAGTAACACCTGATGGGCAAAGAGGAGCAGCAGTATGTCCTGAAATCATGGGTGCATATGAAAAGCAAAATAAAGCAAATCTCATACAAACACACACATGCAGATGGAGCAGCTTCTGATACATGACGTATTGTCTTCCTTCAGATCATTCTACATCAGGGAAACATTAATCAGGCAATAAGCATAGTTGAATAACTTGCCCATACTTAAATGAGTGATTGGAAAACTTGAAACATAACTTAAGGATTACACAGCAGATTTCCACCAAACCAGCAAAGGAAAGACCCTTGCAAAATCTTGATTTGTTGGCTTAAGGCAAAATGAGAAATGTCATGAATGGTTTGGGAGGGCACCAAAATAGTAGGAAGGATATATTATACTACATCTGGGGGCAAAATGCAATAATTCGCTCGTACTTCATCAAAATTGATCTCTCAGATTTTCCATGCCAAATTTTAAACTGATCAGATAAGTTGTCCTGATTTTATGATATATATAGGCTATTTCAACAGCCAGTGCTTGAATTATGGAGGAAAGTTGGGGGGCTTAACGAAATCCACACCACCTGACTCCTCCCATAACCTTCTAAAAACAGTAGTTAAGGGGACTTCTAATTACGTGAGCAATCTAGACAGATGCTACTGATGTATGGCATATCCCAATCCCCTTAATGTAAGTTACACCCAGTAGGTATGCGTAGGTAAGGGAAGGGGCAGACCCTCCCTACCCCCTCTTTAATTCAAGCTTTGCCAATGGACAAATAATATGTTCAATATAAAACTTAACAGTGCAGTTGAGATTTAATACTCCACAGTCCCATTAGCCCTGCATTGGTTTGCCCGCTTGCTGTCCTTTTCTGGCTCAGATTTAAGAATGCACATACATATTTAACTAATATGTCTGGAAAACACAAGTGGACCTGCTAAACCTCTGTAGAAATAGACGATTATCTAGACACATTTTTTCCCAACCCATTGACAATGCCAATGAAGACAATTGCAAAAGCAGGATGGGCTGAACTATTTGCACTGTCAAATCAGAAGCCCAGGCAGCTTCCCAACAGATATACTTTAAAGCCACAATTCCATGTATGCTTATTTAGGAGTAAAGTCCATTGCATCCAGTGTGCCTTACTTCTCAATAAACATGCACTTCACAGGAAGGGTTTTGGCTGCTCTGCTGTCTTTCTTCTAGCTAGGATCTGGCTTCAGCTGCAGCAGTGCAGGCCACTGCCCCAATGCAATTTATGCTGATTCATGTGCATATTTAGAGCTATCACACCTAATTTTTCCCCTGGTTTGCCTCCTCGTTTTTTTTTTACCTCTGATGCAAAGCGTGTCAAGTTTATGATCCCTTTCACCTGAATAGCTGCTCTTTCACTCCTTCTTTGCTTGTTTGCTCTTCCACTCCACCCCTCCCCTTCTCTTTCTCCCCCCAGTCAGGTCCTGTCAGATGAGCTCATCAACCAGACTGACTTTCTGCCAAGCAAAAATGGAATGACCCTTTAGTCTGGCTCTTTGGCGGCATCAAGGGAGTACAATCCTGTCTCTGCTGAGATTCAGGTGTATGATTTTTAAAAATGCTTTTGATCCTGGGATGCAAAATTTGGGTTTTATATTGAGGCTTGGAGCCGGCTGCTTGGAGAGATCGCTATTCCGTGCCAGGACCTGATGCAATCCATTCAAGCCAACAGCAAGACTCCTCTCACAGCACACATTTTCCTTTGTACGAAAAGCTACACAGAAGCTTAAGGGCGCATTGAATATGCCTAGGGAAAACAATCCAGACTTTTAGCATTCTAGGAAAAAACAGAAAAGGCTGGGGAAGAGGCAGGGTGTTAGCAGGTGAGGCACGGCATCATGTGAGTACCATGCTGCAAATCTGCACACCAGGCATGGCGAGAGTGCACTAAATCACTGGTGTGATGGAGCTCTTAGATGCTCTTCATTCTGTATACAGCATGTACTCTATGTTAAAGGGACTGGGTTTTTCCATCAGTAGCATTTATCTTAATTAGGCATGTAATTTGAAGACATATGGCTTTCTAAATAAGAAACTTCTACAGTTTTGCAAAAAATATTTCAGAAGCCAGATAAAATTACTGAGAAAATGATGCAGCATGAAAATATGCTATTAACTGTAGACATTTATTTGAAAACAGGGCCATCTGCTGTTTGTAAACGTAATCTGCCAACTGAAGCTTTGTTTGCTTGGCCATTTTTTATTAAATACCCAAAACAATTTCTAGGAACAGCTTAAAATATATAATATAAAATACTGCATCGAGTCTGAAACAATATTTACGTGTTTTGATATATTTTGCATTTCATCTGAGATATCTTACAAGTCTTTAGTTTCATGCTTTACAGGGTGCTTCAGGTTCAATGCTATCTATCTAAAGAGTACTGGGCTGGGAAAAAGATGATGAAAAGCTCTGACAGCGGTAGCATAACTGTTAATCAGTCTCAGAGACTGAGAATCATGCTTGGTTTTAACCTTTTTATTAATTTTACTAGAAAATATAAAGTTTCTAAAATCTGTATGCAATAGGCATAAAATCAATTACCCATGGCATGTTATCTGTTTATCTGTTTACATCAAGAGTTTCTTGTTTACCATATAACTAGTAAGTTTCAAGATGTTGTTTTTTCCCTCCTCTCTTGTATGTGTACAATCTTTGTCCTTTTGTCATCATAGCAATTTTCTGAATGTTTGACAACCATTCTCAAATTCTAGGAGCTTCTACTAAATGGCATTTGTAAGTGAATAGAATACTTGGTGCTATTTAAAAAGCTCACAATTTGTGTATACATGATTTTTCTTTTCCAACAGAAAAGCTGTTTAAATTTATCCCTTGGTGCAGTTGTTTGGACAATAAATGTTACTGTGATGTGATCTAAAAAAACAAAAAACAAAGTATGCACTCATATGCAAAAATGCCTGTTACTTTTGCCTATATACTACAGTACTGACACAGTTTGTGTAAATGATGCTTTCTGGTTAAGGAGGTTTCTGCAGACATCGCTAAACACCCTGTGATACATGTACAAGCACACAATAGGTGGAAGATTGGTAATTTAAACAATCCTTTACCTATGAGCTGCAAAGGATCATGATGGCTTGGAGCCAAAGAACTGAGAGTGGAAGGAGAAAATGAGTGGGTAGTGGAAGAAGTCTAAGAGTGCTGTGCTACAGTGTATCAGGATTGCAAGGCCTAGGCCTCACTCTGAGACAGGCTGCAGCTAGGATCCATTTCAGATGTGGGGAGATGGATATCAGAAGGGCAAGAGACATAAACATTGAGAGGATGGAGATCAGACACAAGATCGGACTGATGAGGAATGAAGGACTGGAGACTAGAGTTAGAGCCAGGCAAAAAGTTGCATTTTAAAAAAATGTATAAGCATTTTTTTAAATCCCGAAAGAAAAACATTTCATAACATGTACAACAATCATTAACTAAATTTATCAGTGGAAAGGGGTCACATGCAATAAAAGCAATAAAAGCAATAAAATCTATCCTAAAACATCAATCATAAGAACTTAAATTTTGTTAGTGTTCAATCATGATTAAAACTTATCTCTCCACAGATATTTCCATAGGTCTGCATGGGTTTTCTATGGTCCTTGTATAGAGGAGAGCCTTCTCCATTGTGGTGTCCATTGAGACTGAGCTGGCTCCTAGCTTGCGGTTTTTCTGCCAATAATTGAAGACATATTTATTTGCCAGGGTGTTTTCCTGGGTGCTAACCTTGCCAGACATTTCATTGTTTTATTACTTTTATTTATTGGTTTTATTGCATTTTGTTATGACTTTGTTTTGTGAACTCATTTGTGATATATATTTGTAAAAAAAAAAGTGATAGACATTCTCTGAAATAAAATAAATAAAATTTATTTTTACAATAAACAAGGGTTCTGGAGAATATAAAAACATTTCCACTATTTTATGACATTTCCGTTGGTCCTAATATAGGAATTGCCCAACTGTAGAGTTGGGACACTTTTCTATTGAAATACTTCCAGCAGAGGGCAGCCTAACATAATTTTGTTTGCTAGATTTTACTTCATTATTATTTTAAATTGGTTAATTAAAATCTTTGTGTGTGTGTGTTGACATGTGTAATATTGTTTGCTAAAAGCTCATATGACAGACATTTAAAACAAATGATCATATATAAAAATTTTCTCATCCTCCTCCAAATAATTATCAGTTTAAAACTACTACTATAAACCTAATAAGAGTTAATTATAGGACTGTCTACAGTTATGAAATGAACAAAAAACTACTATTAGAAGTACATTACCTCACTTCAGTTTTAGTACAACAGAAAGAGCAAGTGTAACGGACAAGAGCACTGGCTGAAGAAGTGGGTGCTTTTGCCTTCAGCTACAGATAAAATAATTCACACCTCAAATTACTGAAAAAATGAGTCAAACCTGCAAGCAGAAAATGAACATGCATTTTCATGCTATCAATAATACCTTTTCAAAACTGGCAAATGGAATCCCATCTGTTTATTTGAAAAGATTCATTAATAATATGTGGCATCACTCTGTGATAAATCTTTCTTCATATTCAGGGGAACCATTAACTACAATTTAGTAATTCTGAAATCACAATGACATTCAATATGTTGTTTGTCTTTAACTGTATATAAAGTGTTAAGGCATGGGCAGTTATTTCAGGAACAAGGCCAAGGTTGAGACAGTGTGGTGAATGGAATAAAATCTGTGGAATAGTAATAGTATCATAGCCCATGGGAAAGGAGCCTCTGGTCGGCAGGCCAAATCCAGCCAATGGACATTCCCCATCCAGCTCACGGAACCTCCCTGAATTTCGCCCTTAGGAGAATCCCCACTGTTATTTCTGACTTGTGTGAGTAGCAGGGGATTCAGCCATTCCTGGAAGGAGCAGCTGCTGATTTCATTCATATAGCGCACTGTCCCCTTAGGGACCAGCACACATTGTATGAAGCCTGGGACTCAGCAGGCACTGGAAGGAGTCATAGGGCAGTGTCCAATGGTGTCATTCCGCAAACTCAAAAAACACTAGTGGAGCTCTGCCAAAACTTTCCATTGTGCAAGCCATTGCCCATTATGCTTTCACAACCAGTTGTGCAAGCAGTTGTGCAACCGGTTGCAAACTCCCAGGCATTTAATAGCATATGATGAGGCATTTATGCCAGTCATCTAAACAGATGTAGTATTTTATTGAAACTAGTTTTAACTGTCTAAATTATTTTAAATTTTGTATATTTAAAATTTTATGACGTATTTTATGTCGTATTTTATTATCTGATGAATTGTTGTAAACTACCCAGAGATGTTCGGCTATTGGGTGCTATAGAAAATAAATAAATAATATAATATAATGGGTTGTGCAAGTGTGATGCACAAAGTCTTGTGCAACCACACTTTAGCTGAATTCTTCTCTTGTGCATATTTTGGAACCTTGTTTCCGCTAGTGCAACATGATTTGTATTAATGGAATAACACAGTTGGGTATTGTCTGTAGGCAGAGTCATGTTGGAAAGTCAAATAGAGGCAAATGACAAATCCTAATGGCTATGCAACAAACATGATAAAAGAACAAGCACAGGGTCAGCATCAGGTGGTGGGCTAAATTATTAAGAAAAGGGCTAAAATGGAATGTTCTGGACATAAATGACTGGACAGCAGATGAAGCAGAAATTGGAGCCAGAGTTAAGCTGGAAGTAGAAGCAATTGACAGGGTTGTTAATATGAAAATAGAAGACTGATGACAGCTACCAGTTATTTGAGGCATGTTCTGTTGGTACAGCCAGTTGTGAAGGGCACACAAACTGTGCAATGCTTCAACAGCTACCAACTCAAATAAATAAATAAATAAATAAATAAATAAATAAATAAATAAATAATACTTCCACTGAAAATTGTAATTCCCTCCCCTGTTTTCTATTGTTTGTTTTTCCCCTAATGAAGTGTTGACACCAAGTATTGCCAAAGTCAAGGAACAATTCAAGACTTGGGAATGTTTACAAAGAATAGACTACAAACATTAATTAGAACTTCAACACAGTTATATAGGCAAGAAAGCCTTTGCAAAATGGAAAATGGAAAATGTTTTGCAGAAGACTATTGCTGTAGAGGGGAAAATGTAGCATGTTAATCTAAACTTTTTTTTTTTTTTTGGTGCAGTACACTGACATGACCAACGTTTCCCCACAATGTTGGGGATTTCCCTTGACTTGTTAGACCATATTAGCATATAGGCATTCCATAAAATGACATCTTATTTTACTTTGAGGGAGGTGGGTTAGAAATTTCTCAGTAGCTTTCCCAGCAATTTCAATAAAGCTATTCTTTTAAAATCCTTGATACAATGACATAAATTGAGAAGCCAGTAAGAGATTAAAGAGATTTTAATGGGTTGGAGGAGAAAGAGGATTTTTGTGAACTGAATGTAATGACAAAACTAACACTGATACCAAATGCTCTAAGAAATATCAGTGGCATGTCCCCTTTGCATCACATTTATTATATTTCATTTCAAATTGTGTGCCTTTTGTGCGAGGGAACATGGTCTTCTATGGCAGGCCAGAACTACATAATATATAAAACCCTCATTTATAGTTCTTATATTTCCCCTCTGCAATCTATAGTATAACTTACAATATATCTTGACGTCATATTACTGTTTCCGCAGCCTTCCCAAGGATGCCAGTGATGTAGAACAAGAACGGGGAAATGCATGGTGTAAAGATTCCAAGACATGAGGTAAATTGTTCTACTCATTATGTACAAGGCCAGAGTTGTTTTGGTAGCAGCCATGTGTTTCAAAGTAAGTATATAATGCCCGTAATGGCAACTTCCTTGTTGCATTCTTAGATGTCTCTTGGACTGCATTAAACCACTGCTAAGGAACCACACTCTGTACAACTATTGATGGCATAATCTCTGACCAAGCAGGATATAGCACTATGAAAGCAGTATGAAAACACTATACAAAACGTAGGAGCCACACTACTGCTTTATAGTGGTATTGAAGTGCACTGACAACCTTTGGGGCCCATAGACGCATACCATATACCGGTTTCATACTAGTTTCATGGTGCCATATCCTACTTGGTGTAGATCTGGCCTCTGTGTCTCCAGACATTCCATATAGTAGGAGAAAACACTTTAGAGGTTGAGGCTTTTTCATCTGCTCTAGAATGAGTCAGATGTCAAACTTATCTGTGCTGCTGCTATATGGATATGAATTTTAATTCAAACCACATTGACCCTATCTTTCAATTTAAAGTTTTTATTATTTAGAAACATAGATAAAACACAAATATTACAAATACAAACATTACAACATAAAACATTAAAATGGTTAATGTCAAATAAATAAATAAAGGTTTAGTGGGTGGATTCCCCCGCCTTCCCCCTCTTATCAATTGTTTTACTCCCATGTTAATTGCTGAATCCACATGCAATATATCATTCCCTTCTCTTTCTTTTAAAAAGTTAATCATAGGTTTCCATTCCTCGATAAACCCCATTGTTGTTTTGTCCTTTATTATCGCAGTGGGTTTTGCCATTTCTGCAAGCTCTGTCATCTTCAATAATCAGTCCTCCTGTGTTGGTACCTTCTTACTCTTTGGGTAAAATATAAAAAGAAATTATCACCAGATATTTCCCCTTTGACCCCAGTGGTGTTGATGGAAAATTTTCCAATAAACTTAAAAAAAAAATTTGAAATGGTATTGAGAAATCAGAATGTTATAAAAATAAAAGATTGGGTAGAAAGGATGATGAGTAAAGAAAAAATAGAAGAAGTGTTGAAGGGGGAAAAGATATCTTGGTTTAAATGTATACAATTAGACCAATGGATGCGGAACTGGTTAAAGAAAAATAAAGAATGTAGAGACCTTACAAGATTTGAAAAGATAATTATAAAGAAAACAGAAGAGGGGAAAAATAAAATAATAAAAGGTATGAGAAGTGAAATTTATAAAATGTTAATAGAAGCTGAAGAAAAACAAGACCATCTTAAATCAATATGGGATAATGATATAACTAAAGAAATAAGTAATCAAAGCTGGGAGAAGATATGGGACCTGCGTATTTTAAAAACCATGTCGGTAAGGATAAAAGGGAATTATTACAAGTTAGTTTGGAGGTGGTATTTAACTCCAGTAAGATTAAACCAGATCGATAAGAAATATTCAAAGTTATGCTGGAGAGGATGCCAGGAAACAGGCACCTATATTCATATGTGGTGGACTTGTGAAGATGTGCAAAAATTTTGGCAAAATATATTTAAAGAGATAAATGAAATAACTGGTTTAAATTTAGAGGTATGTCCCAAAGTAGCTTTATTATTAATTTATAATAAAGGTCAGGGGACTCAAAATGTAAGAGATTTAATTACAAACTTAATAACAGCAGCAAGATTACTGATAGCTAGGAAATGAAAAGTACAAGGTAATTACCAAATGACAGAATGGTATAAAGAAGTATGGGATATCACAATTAATGATAAGTTAACTAGTAGTATTAAGGTTAAAAAAGGTTTAATGAAGAGAAATGATTTTGAAGATGTTTGGGGAATATTTGTAGATTTTGTATTTTAAAAAAAGGGAAAGGATGTACACGTATGCAGGACGCATTACAGTTTTGGAAGGATGTATGATTAAGAAATTAATGGACCCATTGGTGTGGGGGAGCATGTATTAGTTATTGTAAGTCATATTTTATTATTGTATGTATTAAAAATTAATAAAATTACTCATAAAAAAATCATAGGTTTCCATTCCTCAATAAACACCATTGTTGTTTTGTCCTTTATTATCGCAGTGAGTTTTGCCATTTCTGCAAGCTCTATCATCTTCAATAACCAGTCCTCCTTTGTTGGTACCTTCTTACTCTTCCAATTCTGAGCATATATTAATCTTGCTGCCATTATCATGTACAAAAACAAAGTTCCATGGCTTTGACTTCACTGTTCATCTATTAGCCCCAACAGAAAGTACTCTGGACGCAATTGTATTTTGATCTCTAGTACATCTTGAATTACTTTATGCATTTGTATCCAAAAGGATTTTGCTTTTTTACAAGTCCACCATAGGTGATAGAAGGTTCCTTCTTGTTCTTCACATTTCCAGCACTTTCCCTATGTCCCTTTATACATTTTTGCCAATTTTGACGGGGATATATACCATCTGTACATCATTTTATAAAAAAATTCTTTCAATCTGGCACATGATGTAAATTTCAAGCCCCACAACCACGTTCTCCCATTGAACCATATTAATATTATATCCAAAATTTGGGGCTCATTTTATCATACAATCTTTTACCTGTTCATCCTCAGTCTCGTACTTTAACAAAAGTTTATATATCTTTGAAAGAACCTTATCATTTATACATAAAGCATATTCAAATTCTGATTTTGTACATTCAAATCCCATTTTTTAATCTAATTTGTATTTTTTCATCATTTGTAAATACGAGAACCACCAACATTCATATCCTTCTCTCAGTAACCTCTCTCTTGATTTTATTTTAACATCACCTTCTACTACTTCTGATATCATTGTACGTAAACCATTCCTTCATATCTGCCATTTTTCTTCTGTAAAACACCTCCTGTGAAGAAATCCATAATGGTGTTTTCTGACATAACCTAGGTTTATATTTATTCCATATTCTCAGAATCTCACGTCTCACATAATGATTATTAAAGTCTACATTCACCTTAGTTTTGTCATACCGCAGATACCAATGCCAACCAAATCTTAGATCATGACCCTCTAACTCCAATAACCTTTTATTTTTTATCAATATCTATTCCTTCATCCACACCAAGCAACAGACAGAGAAATACATCCTCAAATCCGGCAAACCAAGTCCTCCTCTTTCTTTTGCATCCTGTAGTATTTTAAACTTCACCCTTGTTTTTTTGGATTGCCATATAAATTTAGATATCTGTCTCTGCCACTGCTTGAATGGTAACTCTGATGTCACAACAGGTATTGTCTGAAACAGAAATAACATTTTTGGTAAAACATTCATCTTAATTTTAGCAATTCTTCCCAGAAATGATAGCTGAGTCTTATCCCACTTTATTAAATCTTGTTTGATTTCATTCCAAAGTTTAACATAATTATTGTGAAACAACATACAATTCATATTTGTCAAGTTTATACCCAAGTATTTAACCTTCTTTTCTATTTTAAAGCCTGTTTTTCTGCCACCTTTAATTGCTCTTGCTGAGTCATATTTTTTGTATCTTAGTCTTTTGTTTATTCACCTTAAAACCTGCTACTGCACCACATTCTTTCAAATTGTTCATTAAAGTTTTTATCCCTTTCAAAGGATCCTCCAAAGTAAACACCAAGTCATCTGCAAATGCTCTCAACTTATAAGATTCTTTTTTAAATTTTTATTCCTCCAATTTTTTCTTCTTGTCTTATATCTCGATTCAATATTTCCAAAACCAGAATAAATAACATGGGTGATAATGGACAGCCATGTCGAGTCCCTCTTTGAATCTTGCAAGATTTTGACAGATCTCCATTAATAATAATCTGCGCACTCTGTGAAGAATAAATTGATTTCACCCATGTTATAAAGTTTAACCCAAAGTCCACTTCTTCCAGAACTTTAAATAAAAAATTCCAGTTAAGATTGTCAAACGCTTTCTCTGCATCTAGAAAAATCAAAGCCACCTGTTTGCTGGGTGTTTTTCCAAATATTCCACAATGTTCAAAACAATTCTAATGTTATCCTTTATCTGTCTTTTTGGTTAAAAAAAAACGTTTTGATCTTCATGTATAAATTTTTGCAATACTATTTTAAGTCTTTCTGCTAAAATCAATGTAAATAGCTTATAAACATTATTTAGCAATGATATCAGTCTATAGTTTTTTGTCAAGGTCAAGTCCTGCCCTTCTTTGGGTATCAATGTTATATAATAATAATAATAATAATAATAATAATAGTAATATTTATTTGTAGCCCGCCTCTCCCTCCGGATCGAGGCGGGGAACAACAACAATATAAAACATAAAAATCACAACAGTTAAAAAAATTTAAAAACAAGAGAAAAAATACAACATTAAAAACATCTTAAAATTCATCTGGATAGGCCTGTCGGAAGAGGACAGTCTTCATGACTCTCTTAAATTCATGAAGACTGTCAATTTGTCTAACCTCCTCCGACAGACCATTCCATAGTCTGGGAGCGATGGAAGAGAAGGTCCTCTGTGTAACACCCGCCAGCCTAGTTCTGGCTGGCTTGAGTAAGTTCTTCCCAGAAGACCTAAGTGTGACCTGCTGAATGTGTGGGTCCAGAGACCAATTGGGATAGGCCTACGTGAACAAGCACTTATGCGCATTAACTACTTGTAAAGCGCATTTTGGTCATCTGTTAATGCGTTTCGCCGCCTGTCGCCGCCTCTTGTGCAGAGGTATTAGGTGTAAATGCGCTTCAGCAATTATGCGCATAATCGCCTAACCAGGCGCAAAAGCGAATCCTTGTAGAGGGGACCCAAGAGACCCTTCAAGGGTTACAGTGTGATTTGTGAGCTTTGGGCACCTGATCTCAACCCCTTCCCACTGTTCTCTTCAGCAAAGCTTCTGCTTTGACTTGTTTACAGCTCTGGAGGATAATGAAATAACTTAGGACCTGCTCTTGCTTTCATGCTTTTGATCTAGGATAGTAAATTCCATCCAGCAGCCATTTTAGATGGTCTTCAAATCATACTGCTCTGCTCCACTATGAAACAAAGCAGCCTCAATGCGCCATTACATCACCGTAAGTCCCCACATAGACCCTATGGATGAACATCTGTGAACCAATAAGAATGCTTTGTTTGAGTGATGGCTTAGTTATATGCCTGTTTACATTATATTTGATCATTGAAAAAAAAACTTGCTTCCATTTATGTGTGCATAGGATTGCAGCCCAAGTCTCTGAAACAGTTATCATCTGGCTCCAGTTGTTATATAATAATAACAACAAATCAAATTTCTACATAAACAGGCTGATATCTGACCTCTGTCATCTGGAGCTGTGCTTTTCAATCTTCATACATGACAATGGTCCTATATGTTTACCATCACAGGTGAATAATATGTGAATTTCTACTTGCCTACGACTACTGGTGTTGAAAAGCTGTAAAGTAATTGCTATTTATTGGAATATAATATTATGGCTGTTTCATACAATCACTTGTTGGAAATCCTGTACAAGGAGAAAAACAGCCTTTGTTCAGAATTATTATTTATGTCTCTATTTATTTATTTAAAAAACCTTTTATATTGCTTAATATATTAAAATTCCTAAGCAGTTCATATTAAAATAGAAGATAGCAATATAGAAACAAGATAAAAATAATAAATGATTAAAAAATTAAAAACAGTCCTTACTAATAGGGACTGGCAGTACTTATTAATAGCCAGTTTAGGAAAATAAGAGCTTTTCTACATGAGACTGTTAATCTGCTATATCTACTTTCAGTTCATCAAAAAATTGAGATCTGAGCTCTATAGAAAGAGCTTTTCCTTCCCTGCTTTTCCACTACATAGCCTCTAGGCGGCACTGTGCTATAGAGGAATAATGCAATTATACAAGTAGGAAAATAAGTTTTCTTTCACTTTCACAACTAATACTCAATTTTCCCCATGCTTGTCTACACGAAGCATTTATTGTGCACTCCTTACTCCCTACTCACAGTTGTTTATGGGTTCTTTAGACAACAATATGAATCACCAGTTTCATTTTTGTTTAAACAGCAAGTTTGTCAAGTTTTTTTTAGAGCAGAGAACATGCAGTATTATTTATGAAAGCGAAAGAAAACACTTTTACCACTTATGAAATTGTTCTATTCCTCTATTCCACAGTGTCACCTAGACATTATGTAGTGGAAAAGTAGGAAGGATAACACTCTTCATATGGAGTCCAGATCTCAATTCTGCAATAAAACCAAAAGTACATACAGCAGATAAACAATCTCATGTAGAAAAGCTCCCCACTCTATTTAAAAAAGGGGTGGAGTGCTCTTAAAAACAGAAATGAAATTGGAGGTTCACAACATTGTCTAAAGAATGCATAAACAACTGTGAGTAAGGAATACATGTAGAAAAGCTCTAACAGAGCAATCCTATGGATTTTTATTTGGATGGAGGTCCCACTGTATTCGATCAAGCCTACTTCCAGCTAAGAATGAATAGGATTGCATCCTTACATTGATTTGACATCTTTTTATCATTACTCTCAAAAGAAATGTTTTTAGGATGTTTTAGGATGTTTTAATGCAGTTTTAATAATGTGTGCCATGTTTTAATCAGTTTTATGTATTTTATTATATTGTTGTTCCCCGCCTCAATCCAGAGAGGCGGGTAAGAAATAAATTATTATTATTATTATTATTAATATTATTATTATTATTATTAAATGGGATTTTGATGTTTAGATGATAAAACCCATTTTCAATTAATCAGTGCTAGAATTCTAGCCTTTTGGTCTCTGTAAGAGCTGCAATATGCTCTGCTTTGAACATGACCCTCAATGAACCCATCAGAATGATCTTGAGTAATATTAAGGAACATCACTGGATGGAAAACAATACCTGTGGTTGCTAAGGTAAAAATGTTTGACATTACATTAATAACACCCTATCTTGTAGGAACATCCAATCAAAACAAGATTAAAATGAAATAAGGTGTAAGTCTCAGCATTAGAGATAGCAGACCATCTGTGATATAAATTATCTCAGCATTTCTTCAAAAAACAAAAATAAAAATGTGATGTTTGCTATGTTTATGCTATGAGTTTATCTCCATTTAATCTCCATTTTAATTGTTGTTTTAACTAATTTTGTATACCACCCTGGAATTCGTTAATGAAAAGAAATATATAAATATTATAAATAAATAAATAAATAAATAAATAAATAAATAAAAAGGGCACAATCCTATTGGATCCATCCTGGATACTCATAAGCCTCTGAACCTGGGGGCTTATGAATATCCAATGCAGAGCAGGAGGCACATTGCACCTCCCACTCTTCATTTTAGATAGACAGGCATTTTTGCCCATCTAGTGAAAGTTTCGAGGAGGGGGAGGCAGCAAACCATCTTGGGATTGCCCTGGTCATAAACCATGGTGACCAACTTTTTCTGAGAGAGGAATAGATTTAGCTGAACTGGTGGAACAGCTTGGGGAATGAACACAACCCCCTGGGAATATGCTGACCTCTTGGAGTGCTTCTTTACAGCAATTTGTGCTCTGTGTAGGGTTGCCATATTCTGAATCCACAAAACCAGGACAAATTTTTTTTTGGCTAGGATTTTTTTAAAAACTGAGCAATATGTAAAGGTCTAGGGAAAGAAAGAAAGCTATCTAACAGCAGCAAACCTATGCGTGTCTACTCAGAAATAAATCCTATTGAGTTAAATAGGACTTATTCCCAGGTAAGTATGTATAGGATTGGAGCCTAAAGTATTTAAGCATCAGCAAATAAATAATAGGCAAAGAACAGTTTAAGCAAGCAAACAAAAAATGACACTAAATTACATTTCTCCACTAGTTCTCAAAAGCTAGAGGAGAATTCAATACGGAGACTTACTCCCACCCCAGTTGCCCAAGTAGTTACCATAGGATATTAAGGATATTCATATTAAAATATATCTTTTAACCCAAAAGCAGCCATCTACTTTGTGTTCAAGTGGTGGCTCTAGCAGAATATGTACTGTTCGGTGCCACAAACTGAAGATATCAAAATGAATTGTAAATAACAACAACAACACTGATTTGCCTATACATATTTAAATGGCCACACACACACAAATTAAACTTAAGGCATGATCCAACCAAAGTTAAGCACTTTTAAGGCTGCAATTCCATGCATGCTTACCTGGGAGTAAAACCCATTGAACAACAGTGGAACATGTCTGAGCAACCCAGCACATTCACCTGTCCTGAAAGTTCTGTGGAAATTACTTCTAATTAAACATGCATAAGTTTAGGTAGCTGAAGTGTTTAACAGTAGCTGGATTGTGCCATTATGTGTATATTTTTTGTTTTTACAATCCAGATGAAAATCTCCTTTACTGTATTTTATTCAGTTAAAATGAAAATTTGCTTTTGTGCTTTTTTTGCAAAGTAATGTTTTTGTTTTCCTTCTTTGTAATTGAGAAATATTTTTCTACACACATAACACAAAAGCTACTTCACATTTTTACAAAGCACAATTTTAAATTAAAACATCAACAATTGTAAAACCAGACATCTTACATTCACTGCAACTTACTTCCAAGTAACAGATTTGAGGCTTGCACCCCAAATCTAAGGAGTTGGATTTTTGAAGGGAGATTTTTTTGGGAGGGACTTTTCTTTTCTTTCTACTCTCCCTCCTTTTCTCTCCTTCCCCCACCCCCTCCCACAAAACTCTCTTTCTTTGCCCTCAAACCCAGCGTCTCTGCCTGGCACTTACTCCAAAGCTCTGACCGTAACCAGGCAAACTCACCAAACTCAGGCAGCCTGAGGAGAACATGTGCGTCTCTCCCTGCTGTTCTTTCTCTTCTACACAGCTGCAGGCACAATAAAGTGAGTCACAGCGAGTGACTCAGCTGAGCCTGTGGAGGAGCGGCGGCACTCTGGAAAAGGCGCCATATTGACACGTCTTTTTCTCTGCTTCTGCTGCTGCTGCTGCTGCTGCTGCTGCTACTCTACTGAACGGGCTCAAGGCACCATTTTAAAGGTCGGATTTCTACAGCTGGCTGGATTGGGAATCCGGGATTCTTGACTGACCAGACGGGACATTTTGGAATTGTCTGGAATCCATGACACTCCCTGTTTTCGAGGATGTATGGCAACCCTAGCTCTGTGGTGTTTTTTTTAATTACAGAAAGACACAGTAAGTCTGTGATGCTCTCTTGATCCAAAGAATCTAAATCCTGTACCACTGGCATTTGATTTGGCAAAGTGAAAAATACATACACTGCCTAAATTCATACATAATAATAGACCAGGAATCCTGTGCTAGTGTTTTGTCCAAATGTAGGAGTATAGCTTATTGTGCTCAAACAAGCCAGGATCTGTAAGCCAACAGTAAACCCAGGGCTGAAGCTGGCTTACAAGCCTAGCTTGTTCGGGACAATGGTACATAATCCTGGGTTCAGATGTAATGCTAAACTACCCATGTTTGATAGGTGACCATATGGAAAGGAGATCAGGGCTCCTGTATCTTTAACAGTTGTCTAGAAAAGGGAATTTTAGCAGTTGTCTATTGTATACATGCAGCACCTGGTGAAATTTCCTCTTCATCACAACAGTTAAAGTTGTAGGAGCTATACTAGAGTGACCAAATACAAAAGAGGGCAGGGTTCCTGTGGCTTTAACTGTTGTGATGAAGAGGGAATTTCACCAGGTGCTGCATACATACAAATGATACCTGCTCAAATTTCCTTTTCTAGACAACTGTTAAAGATACAGGAGCCCTGTTCTCCTTTTCATATGGTCACCTAATGTTTGGCATGTTTACATGGTCATGCAAGTGGAAGAAGCAAAACAGGCATGAACAGTCTGCATATACCAGCATACTAATTAGGACCTTGTAGTCTAATAAACTAGGATTCCTGGTTTATTGTTGTATGTGAACAAAACCACTGTTAAGTGTTTAGGAAGAAGATAAGAACACTTCTTTAGAGAAGTGCCCCAAAATACTTTTTTTGTGTAACCAAATGTAGCCATGTCTAGCGTAGTCCCTGCTGAAAACAACTGAGCTATACTAAAGGTGATTAGACTAGATTATGAACCTACTAGTATTAAGGAGTTAGCAATAAATTCTCAATTGTACAGCCCAGAGATTAAACAGAAACGAATATTCTACTATTTAAACAGTCCAGAGGATTTAATTAATCCTATTTAAATATTTGGTATCTTTTTCATTACCTATTTTTAAAAGAAACTGTGACTTGTGATTTGAGACTGTTCTGTTTGAACTGTAAAGTTAAACTAACCATGGAATTAATCTTCCTCACAGGAGAAATAAAGTTATTTAAAACAAATGCATATTAGATATGCTGCTACATGCTCTCATAGTATTAGAAAGCTGGAGATTCCTGGCTGAGTAAGAATGTGTAAAATGCTGCTATATTCCTCTTAATGTGAGCTTGTAACAGTTCCCTAATTGTGTGAAATTATTTGTTATCACCAGGCTATTTACACTCAAAGCCAGATGGCTCATTATGGTCACTGAAGATGTTATTTAAATCTTGTGCTGCAAATGTCTTCTGCAAAACAAACACAAGACAGATGCTGGTGCAGCCCTTTCCTTGTGGCTTCTGTATTTGTATAAAACTCCCTGTCAAAATAAGGGCCTGTCTGTACTATCTTTTTTTTCAAGAGAGAGAGAGAAAAATGGATGCATGTTTACTTTTGTAGCATCCAGTTCACACATGTTTTGTTCAGATAACTTTGTTATTACTTGATTCTCTTTGAACCATTAAAGCACTATAGCAGCCTTCCCCAACCTGGTACAATCCAGATGTTTTGGACTTCAACTCCCATAAGCCCCAGTCAGCATGACCAGACATCAAGAATGCTGGGAGTTATAATCCAAAAATATATGGAGAGCACCAAGTAGAGGAAGGGTGCTATAATGTACCTGAGAAAATTGTGTTCATCCCCCAAATAGTACATTCATACCCTTTGTAATTGTGAAGTAGATTGTGATTGAGCAAGTGTAACAGCTGTTTCACTGAAATAGTTTGTGATGTTGCGGGTGACTGAAGTGTGACAAAACTTCTCCCAGTTGCTCTCCTTGCTCAAATATACTGTGCTATTCTATGAATTTGGAGGTTCTGTGCTTCCCCTGTTATAATATATGAGCTCCATCACACCTACTTTTCCCCCTGATATGTACCCGCGATTTTGACCTCCGTTTCATTAGCGCAGCAAGGGCTGGTCACTTTTCACATGCATGCGTTGTTGCGCTATTTCAGTTCATCGCTTTTTCACTCTCCCACTCCACCCTACCCCACCCCGCTCTTTCTCCTTCCCCCTCCAGTTCATTGGTTCCCCCCCTCTGCCTTGCTTGGGAAACACATCCAAAGGAAATCGAAGCAGGACATAAACCTCTACTAGGAATAGCTTCCCTCTTTCTCTCTCTTTCTCTCTCCAAAAGCCCCCTGTCAAGTGAATCAGGGGCTCATCTTGATCATGGCGCATGGCACCACAAGCCCCCAAACCCCTGCATTTGCACTCCTTCACAAAGGAGTGAGCACGGGGGGTTGCAAGCAAGAAGTGCCTGTGCACTGGGGCGCCCGCACCTCCTCACATTCCCATTTTGTTTTCCTCTCTTTCTTTGGAGGAGGTGCCGCCTGTGCACAGGGCACCAGCACCTCCTTGCATCTCGTACCCCCTCGTATCCCCACAAACCTGTTAGTTCAGAGCAGTCTCTTCCCCCCCCCCCCCCGCCAAGTTTAGGAGATCAGTGCTCGTCTTTTATTGCCAGAAGATTGAGCTTGGTTAGATGGAATCATTTATTAATTCCTTTTACTATGATTAGCCTAATGATTTTGGCTGTAAGGAATCAGAAGCATTTTAGAGCCAGCTTCTAATTCCCCCTGCCAGGGGTGGGTGGAGTGGGGGGAAGTGGAGGGAGAAACACAATACTCTTGGTTGCTCCTGCCTTCTAGCTAGGAAGAGCCACCTTGCTGTCTTAGGTCTAAAGGATGCTTTGAGCTGGAAATACTTTCATTCCCATCCCAACCCATAAATCCATCCAGCCTTCCAGGTTCAACTGGGCAGCAGGGCTCCATTCACATGCTAGAGAAGGAGAACCACCCTGCCCTTCTCTTTCGTCAGCAAGACCTCCCTTCAAAACACACACCTTCAGCAAAGGACATAGAGTGCTGACAGAATTACACGGGGGTGGGATTGCGCTATAATAATAATAATAATAATAATAATAATAATAATAATAATTTTTAAAAAATTCTTACCCGCCTCTTCATTTGGATCGAGGCAGGGAACAACAATAAATATAAAATATGATAAAACACATAAAACTGATTAAAAACATGGTACACATTATTAAAAAAGAAATAAAACATCCTAAAAACATCCTAAAAACATCCTAAAATTCCACTGTATATGCCTGCCGGAAGAGATTAGTCTTTATAGCTTTCTTAAATTCTAAAAGACTGTTAAGTTGACGAGTCTTCTCTGGCAGGCCATTCCACAGTCTGGGAGCAACAGAAGAGAAGGTCCTCTGGATAATACCCGTCAACCTAGTTTTCGCTGAGTGAAGTAGGTTCTTTCCAGAGGACCTGAGTATGCAGGGTGGATTGTACGGGAGAAGGCGATCCTGCAGGTAACCTGGACCCAAACCCTGTAGGGCTTTAAAGGTAGTAACCAACCCTTTGTACTTCGCCTGGAAAGTAATTGGCAGCTAGTGAAGAGATTTTAATCTTGCATGGAGAAAATAAACCGGACTTTCCCTGCTTCAAAATAAGATGGAAAACAGGGTGGAAGAGGCAAGATGAGTGCAGGACAGCACAACATAATGTGAGTACCACATTGCAAAATGACAAACTAGGTATGATGAGAGTGCAATAAAATACTGGTGTGCTGGAGCTCTATCCCTCCATCTTGCCAGGGCCATGATGGGAATCTTAGGGTTTTTTTCTGGGTAAAGCATTCATAGGATTGCACCCTACATCACCCTTTTTTCTCTATAACGATGTGCTTCAAGCTTGCATGTATATGGCTAAAGCTAAATATTAGTTGCCCATGTGATAAAATAGATGGGAATATCTCCCTTTATCTGCTGAGGAAGATTAAGGGATATAAATAATGATAGTTTCTGTTATATTCAGGTGAGATCTATACACCAAAGGACTAATTAAGTACAGAATTGTTAGAACAAAGTATTTTAAAATATAAGCAGGAATTAAATAGTCATTCATTGTTAAGGGACATCCACCTATGCCACACTTCTAATCCCAAAATGATGGGTGCCATCTTCCCTCTGCTGTGAAATCTTATGCATGTCTACTCCCAGAAAAAGTTTATACTACTACAACCTAGGTTACCTAGGAAGAGGAAAGGGACCTAAGGGTTTGTTTAAATGTGTGTCAGCTTATGCTGAGTACTCAAGGGAGGTTTTACATTCACATGAATACTGAGCTAAGGCACAATCTTATGCATTTTTAACAGAAAAACATCTGACAACTCAGCATTCCCCAGCTAGCATTGCTGGCTGGAGTATGCTCGGAGCTATAGGACTATTTTCCATCTAAACAGGCATAGGATTGCACTCTAATGTTGTAAGCAATTTGGTATTATATAAGTATATTTCACCTATTTGAAGATTTGGAAAGTGAAACCTCCAGTATAAGACTATTTTCATAGGAATTATTATTATTATTATTATTATTATTATTATTATTATTAATTTTTATATCCCACCTTTTTCCCAATACTGGGTCTCAAGGTGGCTTACAATTTAAAACATGTACAGTTAAAACAAATAGAAATATACAAAGATTAAAAATATAATTAAACATGGTACAATTTTAAAATATATACATATTTGCATGCTTATGGATTCTAGGTTATTATAGCTGTTTTGTTAATTCCTGTGCTGTTTATTATTTGTTATATAGTAATTTATTCTTTAAAATATTGGTGCTGTATTTTATATTTTTTTCAACTGTGTTTTAAAATGGCATTTTAGTTTAGTTTTAGTTTAGTTTTGTTTTTTACTGATTGCTATCCAGCCAGAGAACATCAGTTATTGGGCAGATTAGAAATGTTCTAAATAAATAAATAATTCACAATGAAAGCATAAAATCTGCAGTCCTCTATACTCTTTTCCTTGAATATCCTTTGCAGGTGCTAAATATACTGGGTATAGATCTCAATCTATGCGTTCTATCTCTTTCTTCCTTCCTTGGCACTATTGTCAGGAGTAAAGGGAGACTCTATTTCTCTCCAGCCCTCTTTTAGCCTAGGGACACAAGTAACCAAAAATGGAAATATCAACATCCTCAATAAAAAAAATAAAAAAATAAAAAAATCTTGCTTCATTCCAAACCTTTGTATTTATTAATTCCAAACCTTTGCATTTATTAATTAATTTCTTTGCACCCAAACCTTTGCATTCTGTATGCAATAAATTAATAAATGTCACAATTCTTGCAAAGCTGACACAATTTCTTATCTATGCAAGCAAGCTTTGATTAAGCCCACTATTAATAGTCAATGCACTTTAAACATTACATATCTCTGGGAAGGCATGCAAATGTTGGCACGTATTCTATGGCTCATTAAAACCCATCTTTTCTTAATTAAAATGAAATATTAAGCCTGTAAAATGTTATTGCCACCTCCTTGCATCTTTCATTGGTTATAGCATGTCTAACTTTACATCCTTTGCCTATTTAGCTGGGAAGAAATCCCATTGAACCTTCCAAGTGAACATACATACAATAAAGCTGCATGACACATTTTCAAGCAATGCAAATCTCTGAATGACAATATTTATCTTTTTCTAGCACACTAAGATAGCATCTCACTCTCTTTGAAATCAGTGGTCTCTTTGGATGTAGTGCTATCAATGTTCAAGCACCCAAAGCATGACTTCCCTGGCAGTCTTAATAGCTGGGCACTTATATCTGCAGTGCAATCCTAAATTGAGGTAAATGGGACTTACTCTCATGTAAGTGTGTACTGGACAGCTGTTCAGGAGAGGCATGTGACTCACTGGGATTATCTTGTCTTGCTTCATAGAATTGGCTGTTATTTGTTTTAAAGGCAAACTCCATATTGGAGATTCAACAAAACTATAGACAAGGATCCAGTGAGACTGTGCTTGGAAGGAAATAGCGAAAAGGTAGGAGCAAGAAGAAGGGTAAAACATATATATGTGAAATGGAGGAAGAGAGATGTTGCTTAACAAAAGCAAAGATCCAGAGCAATGCTGATGAGGAGGAAAAAATTGACAAAGCATGAGCTAGCAAATGAATAAATTTTCAGTTGAGTAACAGAATCTTAAATTAAATGTGAAAAGGAAAAGTGAAGAGAAATCAAAAGTAGAAAATATAATAATATTCTCACGCAGTAAAAATATGGGTGGAGATTTGAGTAGGTGAGCAGCATCTTCCTGTCAAACCCAGAGGGCTGTGCCTCTTTGGGCAACACAACATAAGGCTTTTATCTCACATACTTATGTGGCTTCTGCTTACAGATTCTTTGCAGGATTGAGATCAGCTCCTTTACACATGCTTTTTCCCAGGGTTTTTCTTTCTCTGACTTTCTATATGTTTCATTATTCAACCAATAGATGGCACTGTGGTATTGCAAAATTGTGCAATTTCAAGGAGAGTTTAATAGCACCATTTAGAATATACCAGACTTTCCCAGTTAAGAAAAAAAGAAAATCCAAGATAATGGTCACAAAGCACTGGAGAGGCCCTAAAGGCTGACAACGTCGTATAAAGGACCTTCAAACTACCGTGAGTGAGCAATCATGAGCGCACAATCAGCACCTCATGTAGAAAGGCTCTAAAAGAATAGAAAAAAATCACCAATGAAATGTAGAGGCAAGCAGACTCAGTCACTGTAGAAGTCAATTTAGAAGGAAGCACCATTCTATAGAGTCAGATATAATGTAATTATTCTGGAGAAAATATTAATTGAATCTCTGTAATCATGTTTTTACATTTTTGTTTAACTAACTGCACCCTTTCATTATTATTTGTCCATAAATGTCTCTCTCCGAAACATGAAAATTGCTGATCTGAGATCATGCTTTATAGTTCTAATATGTAGCAAGAAATGCCTCTGTGTGTCCTAAAGAATCGATAGTTGCCCAGTATCTGCTATATTATTTAGAAGGCTGTGCAATTTGAAATTACATTCCAGCTGTGCTTCGCATTATCCTGAAGTGCCCTATGTTTGCCAACATTTCTCCTCTAGCATACAGATTGGCCTGGCAGCATATTCCCCTCTGCTGTTGTTTTTCATTGAGCTACACACACACACACACACACACACCACTAAAAAGGGAAATACCGACATCAAAAGCAAGGTACCTTTCAGGGGAGGCTGGCAACTCCGATGTCAGTGGGGCGGTGGATCCATTCCGGGTTTCAGTCAGAACTCTAAAGGGCAATGAATATACAACACACTCCACCGGATGGGATTAATCCCTATGGGATTAAAGCTTGCTTGCAGAATTGGTTGGCTTTGTCCTGCATAAAGCAGACGTTGGTGACCTCTACCATAGCATGCCTCCTCAATACCTTATCAGTTCAGAGCTCTGACACATTCACTTAGCACCAGTTCATATGTTCATTGGGCACCAGTGCTAAGCAAAGCAGGGCAAAGGAGCATGTGAGCTTGTTTCCCCACCATCCACCATGCAGATAACCTCCCACCTCAGGCAGAAGTGTTACATGAATGGCTGATTGCACAGGGGTCTGTTCACATTATTTCTCCTCATTTGGTGCAAAGAGCGGCAACTCTTTCCCACCCCCTGAGTCAAGAAGATATGAGGTGGCATGTGGGGGGACCGCTATGTCACCATTGTTCCTTTCCATGTGTGAGCTGTGGCAGTGCCCCATCTCCACAGCATTCTGGGTTTGTTCTGGAATGAAATATGAGAGCAAGCAGATAAACAATGACAATGCTACAGCACAAATGACGTATGAATGAGGCCAGGAGTCTGTTTCTGCTAATGCCATCTTGCTCTTCAGTTTGAGAGCTGCTTCTGGAAGAGAATCTTATACCTCCAGATGGTGGGCTCCTAATGCTAACACTCAGAAGAAATTGTGCAGCAATTCCATCCTTTTCTCCTTAATGGTTTTTCTGCAGAAAGAAAAAAACAGATGGAAGAAGCAGTAGGAAAACATGGGAGGGATACGTGTGAAAGGTTATGACATCTGGGGGCTGTCTAAACGCTCAGAAAGACCCAGGGTGGTGTGCGGTGGTGCAGCATCGATTATATGATGTAGTTTCAATCATGTACCCACCCCGGGGCTTTCTGCCGAAGCTACGGGAAAAAAAGTCAGAGACTTGCCCTGACTTTTTTCTCTGGAGAGAGGCAAGAACGCGCAAGGTGGCGTCAAGACAGCCCCAAAGCCTTGCTCCGGAGTTGCAGCTAAGGCGTGGCTGGATGGTGCCTAGTGGAAGCTGACCTGCGATTGGTCGCCTTTCACCAGGAAGAGGGCTGGGGTGGCTCTGGTCCCCAGATGGCCACCCAGAAACCCCACACTCCCTTCTCGCCTCGGGATTATCTGATGCCAACCCAGGGGAGAGAAAGCACATGGTTTCGAGGGATGCGGCGCCAATCTTGCACTGTGAAGACACCCCCCTAGATTGTCACTCATGGATGACATCATTCATTCCATAAATGAGGGAGGGTAATGGAACAATAAAAGCCTCATCTGGAACCTTCCCTACACTAGACCAGGGTAGCATCCAACAATATCTCAGTGATGTAAGCTAGGCTAGAAGATACATCCAAAATTAGATCATGTTGATGCAGCATTTCTTGTCAAATTGCGAGTCATAGGTGGTTGAAATGGATTTGTATTTGTTTGTATTCGAGTGCTGGTCTTGAGTATTTCTACTTTGTGTTGGGTACTCGAGACAGATTAGGGATTCTGCTGGTGTACCACCCATCCACTGCCCAACAGTCTCCCTGCCTGAGTTGACGGAGGTTGTCTCAGACCTGGTGTTGAGGACCCCCAGGATGATGGTTCTGGGGGGATCTCAACTTCCACGCTGAGGCTCCTGAATCCGGGGTGGCTAAGGACTTCATGGCCACCATGACAACCATGGGGCTGTCTCAACATGTCATCAGCCCAACACATGCAAAAGGACACACACTTGATTTGGTTTTCTCAGTTGGGCAGGAAGATGTGATCTGAAAGTGGGGGAATTAACATCTACCCCCTTGTCATGGTCAGATCACTTTCTATTGAGGTTTAGACTCTCGGCGGCCTTTCCCCTCTGCAAGGGTGGGGGGCCTATTAAATTGTGCATCCCTGGAAGCTAATGGACTCCGATGGATTCCAGAGGGCTCTGGGTGATTTTCCTGCTGGTATGGCTGGTGCTCCTGTCAAAGCCCAGGTTGCTCTGTGGAATGCAAAGATGACTCGGGTGATTGACATAATCGCACCCAAGCTCCTTCTCCCTCTGAGCAGAGCCCGGACAGCTCCTTGGTATACACCTGAGCTGAGGGCAATGAAGCAAGAGGGGAGACAGCTTGAACACAGGTGGAGGAAACCTTGTGCTGAATCTGATCAAACACGGGTTAGAGCTTACTATTGAGCCTACTCTGTGGCGGTGAGGGTGGCAAAGAAACAGTTCTTTTCCACCAGCATTGCGTCTTCTCAGTGTCATCTGGCGGAGCTTTTCCAGGTGGTTTGTGGCTTGCTACACTCTGGGCCAGGGCTAGAGATGGTAGAACCCTCAGTAGCACACTGTGATGAGTTTGCACAGCACTTTGAAGATAAAGTCGCTCAGATTCATCATGAATTGGACACCACACTTAATGCAGTTTCACTAGTAGAGGCATTCAGAGCACCATCTGGTTCAGTTTTATTGGATGAGTTTCAGTTACTGAGGCCCGAGGATGTGGACGAAGTGCTTGCCCAAGTCTGGTCGACCACTGTGTGCTTGACCCTTGCCCTTCATGGCTCATTACATCAAATAAGGAGGGGATCGCCGGCTGGGTCCAGGAGGTTGTGAATGCCTCCCTGAGAGAGGGAGTGGTGCTGGCCTCTTTAAAAGAGGCGGTAATCAGACCTAGGGTGACCAACTGTCAGGATTTCCCCAGATTTGTCCTGGTTTTTGTTCTATTCTGGGTGTCAGGGGGGATTTTCTGTAATTTTCTATAATGTCCTGGAAAGACACGCTTTCCCTTTAAAGGCTGCATTAGCATGGTGGGAGGGAATGACACATCTTCTGGAGGTGGGTCATTTCCCTCGCACTGCTCCAATCAGGGCCTGAAAGGGGAAAGCGTGTCATTCCCAGACATTATAGAAAAGGCCCTGATTGGAGCAGTGGAGGGTGGGAATTACACACTTTCCCCTCCTCCACCCCATTCCGGGCCTTTAAGGTGGTGGGGGTGAATGACATGCATCCCAGAGGCCCCTGAAAGCTGCTTTCCCACCCCCACCCCACTGGGTGTCCTCTTTTTTAGTTTCCCAAATGTGGTCACCCTAATCAGACCACTCCTGAAAAAGCCTAACCTGGACCAGAAGGAGGTTAACAACTATAGGCCAGTGGTTAATATCCCCTTCTTGGGCAAAGTGCTTGAGCGGGTGGTTGCTGAACTACTCCAGGCACTCTTGAATGAAACAAATTATCTAGATCCATTTCAATCAGGCTTCAGGCCTGGTTTTGGAACAGAAACTGACTTGGTCGCCCTGTGGGATGACCTTTGCCGGGTGAAGGACAGGGAGAGTGCGACCCTGCTGATTCTCTTGGACCTCTCAGCAGCTTTCAATACCATCAACCATGGTATCCTTCTGGATAGGCTGTCTGGGCTAGGAGTTGGAGGCACTGTGTTGCAGTGGTTCCGCTCTTACTTGGATGGCTGATTCCAGAAGGTGGTGCTGGGGGATTATTGTTCTGTGCCATGGCACCTTGGCCATGGGGTCCCACAGGGCTCTATATTATCCCCTATGCTGTTCAACATTTACATGAAACCACTGGGAGAGATTATCCGGAGATGTGGGTTGAAGTGTCATCAATATGCATATGACACCCAGCTGTACCTCTCCTTTTCATCAAACCCAGGTGAGGCAGTGGCTGTTCTGAGCCAGTGCCTGAGCACGGTAATGGACTGGATGAGGGCCAACAAACTGAGACTCAATCCAGATAAGATGGATGTACTGTTTGTGGGTGGTTCGTCTGTTCAGCTAGGTGGTGCTCACCCTGTTCTGGATGGGGTTGCACTCCCCCTAAAGGATCGGGTCTATAGCTTGGGGGTGCTCCTGGATCTAGAACTGTCACTTGAGGCACACGTGAACTCAGTGGCAAGGAGCACCTTTTATCAGCTTAGGCTGATTACCAACTGCACCCTTATCTGGACAGAGATAGCCTAGCTACAGTTATCCATGCTCTGATAACCTCTCGTCTGGATTACTGTGATGCGTTATACGTGGGGCTGTTTTTGAAAATGGTCTGGAAACTTCAACTGGTAAAAAACAGGGCAGCCAGACTGTTAATGGGGACTGGCCAACGAGACCATATTATGCCAGTCCTTTTCCAGCTTCACTGGCTGCCAGTCCAGGTCTGGGCCTGATTCAAAGTGCTAGTATTAACATTCAAAGCCCTAAACGACTTTGGGCCAGGTTATCTGAAGGAACGCCTCCTCCCATATGTACCTGCCCGGACCCTAAGGTCATCCTTGGGGGTCCTTCTCCATGAGCATCTGCCAAAGGAAATGAGGCATGTGGCTACTAGGAGGAGGGCCTTCTCTGCTGTAGTACCCTGGCTGTGGAATGAGCTTCCCAAAGAGGTTCGCCTGGCATCTATATTATACTTCTTTAGACGCCAGGTGAAGACCTTTTTATTTTCACAGTGTTTTAACAGTTCTTCAGTTTGATTTTTATTTATTTATTTATTTATTTATTACATTTGTATACCGCCCCATAGCCGAAGCTCTCTGGGCGGTTTACATAGGATTAAAAACAATTAAAAACAATATACAAAAATTAAAACAGCAAAAACATACAACATACACACAATCTGTACATTTAAAAACCACTTCAACACTTCAAAAAACTACAAAAACAAAACTGTATTTAAATCTGTATTTTAAACTGGTATTAATTTTTGCATTGCTGCTTGGTTTTATCCTGCTTGTGTTCTTATATTGTATTGTTATACTGTTGTTTTATATTTTGAATGGTTTTTATGGTTTTAATTTTTGTAAATAGCCCAGAGAGCTTCGGCTATTGGGCAGTATAAAAATGCAATCAATCGATCAATCAATCAATTGTTCACTATGGCACTGTGTGTTTGCGTTAATGTTTTCATAAATGTTTTATATAAACATTTTTGTATTTCTCATTATATATTTTAATGCATGTTGAGATATATTTTAATCTCCCTGTAAACTGCTTAAATATATCTATTTTAAAATATGATAAGCAGAATATAAATCTATGGAATAAATAAATGCCTGCTCCTCTTACAGGTGTTTAATTAATAGGGGGAATATTTGAATTCCTAAGCCTTCAGATCAGGTCGTTGAATTCCTAAGATTATAATGTTTCGGAGCATTCTTATTAACAAGCAATGGAAATAAACTGGTTTAAATATGGGATGAAAACCCATTCAGATTTCTTCCATTTTTATGTGAAAGCACTATGGACAATGGATTAATTCATTAACAAGAAATAACTGGAGAAGAGGAACACTTGAGCTCACCAGTTAAAATATAATTTTTATAGTGTATTCTACCCACTTCTTCTAAAAGTTACGAGGGGAAAGTGTTCTCCCCAAAACCTACCCCCCCTGCCCCACTACAAATCTGTTTCTATTTCTAGAGATATTTCCTGTTCTCCCAGAAGAATGGGCAGCTGTTCATGCCTTAAATCTTTCTATGCTTGATGTGGTTTGTGGTGGTATGTAAAACCCCAACAGCAAAGAGGCATGGAAAAATGCAAAGTTTTTACCAAGTTCAAGGAAATGACATAAGCAGAAGAGCACAAGCAACTGCCACAAGCAAAAGTCTCATGTTCACTGGCTCTTAGCTTGAGAGGAATGACAACACACATCTGTAAAAACCTTTCTACAGATCCTATGCAAACTTTTATTCCCAAGAAATATTCTAGATAAGATCATCTACAAACAATTTACTGCAGCCTGTTACATTTCCTAAAGCAGAGAGCACAAGATCCAAAGGCTTTCATGAAAACAGAAAAAATCCTACTGGACCTCAGTATCAAGCCCCAGGAATACAGTTAGTACCAAGAACTTGTCAATAATTGATAAATGTGTTTGACTGTGTTATAATTATCTCTACTGCATGAGTTCCGTAGAAATTACTAGATGAAAATAGCAAAATACTGGTGCCATCTTCCAGGCAATATACAAAGATATTCGCCAATATTCACATCATCTCCACATCAGCTGGAATGGGAGGTTTATCACAAAGATAGTGTCACCTTTCAAGGGTGCACAAGATATTGTGACTGCAATCGATTATTTTAAATGGCACACAGGTTTTGTGAATGCATTCCCCTGGAGTGTTTTTTCTGAACAGGCAGACTTTTTTTAGGCCATTTCTGCATGAGGCATTTATCGTGTACTTGTGCTTGATTACTCATGGAAGACCTTTTCACGACATTTGCAACGTCTGGTGCCTCTCCCATCATTTTTAAGCTTTATTCCTCCATTTTATAAATCACTGAAAATACAGTAATAAATATAAACTGCCATCAAAAAGGTGGTGTACTTCCAGAACAGCACCATATTGCAGTGCCATCCACTGGCCTTATAAATGAAGCATATGGAACTTGTCCACAAAGGAAACTGGAAGAAGAGGGGCAAGCGCATGTATTGTACTGGTCATAATTCCGCAAAGATTCCCAAAGATGAAGTCCTGATAAGAGTGCAGGGTTTTTGTTTTAACGTAGAGAAGTTCATATACTCATGTGCCGATGTAAGAGATTGCTGCCATTGCTGAGATGATACCATGTGAGCCTGCAACTCCTAGTCCCATTACTCTGACATTTCGACCATCTGCTCTAGAAGAATCACCCAAGAGCAGGTGCCATTTCCCTTAATTATTACTTTAAAATAGAATGTTCACTAGAAGTTGAGCATCTTGTATATATTGTGTGTAAATCTGCAGCATGGCTGAGTTGAGGGAAATAGACCCCAAATCTCAATTGGATCCTATTTGCAATGAGTAATACACCACTTCAGCTTAAACTGACTAAACGTATTGATACTGCTCTTAGTCAAAAATTGAATTTTACTAGTAAATCTCAATATCCTTACTTAAAAGATAGCTATGGCTATTTCTTCCCTCCTTTTTTAAAAAATAAAAAGTGAACAAGGAACCACTACTAGGAAGTATTGATGATAATTTTTGCAATAGAGATTTTCTTGGTAAACAAAAAAAATGAAAGAATTCAGAAAAGAGAATAAACACCGCCTGGACACTTTTAACGCTTCCACAAATGGATGAAACGTGCAGCTCAATTCTTCGTCTCCTCACCACTAAATTAAAACAACAATGACAACAAAAACAACCCTGCAAAATATGCTAAGGAGGCATATTTTTGGACTTAGTAAAAGAGAAGCTTTCATGAACAATTGCTCAGCATTTGTATGCTGACACCCCCCCCCCCCCCAAATGATTTTGAACTTAGATCTGGGAGGATGAGCCAAGGAAGGAGAAATTGGCATTTGAATAATGTATTATTTCATGAAAAAGATATAATGGGTTCAGCAACTTGGGAGTTACAGGCTTATTTAGTTTTGAAGGGTTTGGTAAAGACTAAGCTTTATAATTACTTGGCGCAGGAGCATATTCCGACTGCCTTCAGAATTTCCCCACAACTTCTGATTGGGAGAAGTGCCACCTCTGTTCCTAGTTCTTTTACCATGTTCCTGAAAACTTTAAGTGTCAGTCTACATAATATCATAGACTCTATGACATTGTTCAGCATTCCCTAGGCTGGAATGCCCTCTAGTGGCCACTAGCATGCCATCCCTTTTCCCTTCCGTCTCTGGCCTCTTGGGCCACTTGTCTTCTACCTGGTCCTTGCTGAGCACCTCAGGGCCTACATCTCTTAACTTGCCCTACCTGTGTGGGGAGGTTTCCCTCCTGCTGCTTTCTGTAGCCTCACTCATGGCTCCTTTCTTCTGGGCCCTTTCTGTTGCCATTGCTGTGGCTGGTATAGCAGCAGGGGCAGAAGCGAGACATTAGTACAAGTACGCCTGTGCCCCCAACCTTGTTTACATTGCGTTGTTGTGCCAGTCAAGCCATAGACTAGCCAGGCAGCTGTATAAGGTGCCTCCATGAGTCTCCACAGGTTTTAGGGATCTGCTCCCTGACCCTCTGTGTGGCATTTTTGGGAGGAACTAGGGAAGGGTTGGGCAACATTTTTTTTCTTTCAATGGCTGTATTACCTCAAAGGTAATCTGCCAGGAGCAACGTGTCAGTGGTGAACAAGGTCGAAGCCAGCAGTGGACAGGGCCATAGCCCAAATTGGGCAATTCAGCCCTTTTTTTCCTGTCACTCCCTCTCTCTCTCTCTCTCTCTCCTTCGCCCCCCCCCCCTCTGTTCCCACTTAGCGGTCTGCCAGGGAAGGGACAGATTGCTCTAAACTGAACTGCATGCAGAGCACTTTTGAAATTAGGCAGCATATGGCCCTAGCCTAGGACCACCCCTAGTCTTGTACTGCCGGCAGCAGTCTACGATGAGTGAGGCGCTGGGAGGCAGGAGCTGAGCCAGGAGGCAAAAGTCAAGGAAGAAGCATAGAGTTGGAGCCAAGGAGTAATCTAGAAGTTGCAGACAGGACAAGGCCAGGAGTCAAGGTATTTAACTACAAATGCAGCTGCTCCAACCTGCAGTTCTGTGGCTCCCTACATAGGGCAGTGAAAACAGACCCAAAGGTCCCACGTTTGAGCACTGGCCACTCCTGGTAGTACTCCCTCTTATGTTAGGCGATGTCCTCCATGCCATCTAAGGATGGAGCTTGCCAGGGTAGGCACGGTGGAATGCCTAGTATTTCATTGGGACATGGACATGCTCTGCTAGTTTCCAGGAGCTCTTCTCAGGACCATAGTTCTGCCATTGAGGTAGGGCAGCCAGCTGCAGATCTTTTTTTAATTCCAGAGTACACGGTACACAATTCTCTTCATGAGCGCAATCTTGAAATGAGATGGTAGGTCTTGGGCTGGGAGGCATGAAAGATTGGGTGAAGCTTGGTGTCACCAAGCAGGTCCAGTTTATAAGTGGCCACAATTACTTGGGACGAGGACTAGATATGCCCTCTGGAGAGCTATATTCTATGGCAAAAAAGGAAGCCTCCTGACTATTTATTTATTTATTTATTTATTTATCAACTAGTCTGATGAAGGGTTCTGGATAACTCAAAAGTGTCCACAATATTTTGTGGCTTTTTGGATGGTCCTAACGAAAGTTATTACCAAACTGCAGATTTTGAAGTGGCTGAGAAGTTCACCGTCTTTAAAAATTTAGGTATTGAATAATAATAATAATAATAATAATAATAATAATAATAATTTATTTATTTTTTACCCGCCTCTCCCTCAGGATCGAGGCGGGGAACAACATTGATACAAATGACATAAAATACATAAAACTCATTAAAACATATAAAATTAATACAATATTAAAATACAGATAAAACTCTTAAAATCTGACTGGGTAGACCTGCTGGAAGAGATCAGTTTTTATGTCTTTCTTAAAATCTTTCTTTTATGTGATTTTTTCTCTTTCGTTTTTTGGCTGGTTGTTGTTGTTGCTATTAAAATTTAACTTGCCCATGCTTCTTATGCTAGGAATGGAGAAATAAATGGTCCGGTATTACTTCAACCGTAATTATTTCCATGCCTATTTCTGAAAACATGAAGGTTGGTTGTAATGGAGAGCCAGAGATTAATTTTAGATAATGCACCAGGTAAAAAAGTCAATTGAAGTCAAATTGTGTAGTATTACCTAATACTTAGAGAGAATGATACCCTCAGAAGGCAACCACTTCAATGAGGCCCCCTCCACAAGGATGCGCTTTTGCGCCCGGTTCGGGGATTATGCGCATTTTCGCGGAGGCGCATTTACTCCTAATCCCTCTGCACCGGAGGCGGCGAGAGGCGGCGAAGCGCATTAATTCATGTCCAAAAAGCGCTTTACAAGCAGTTAATGTGCGTAATCGCTTGTTCACACCGCGAAAATGCGCTTTAACGGCCGGAGCAAAATAAAAGTCGCTATTTAACGCGTGTTCGAAAATGCGCATTATCGGGGAGATAACGCGCCTGTACGCCCGTTTTGCGCTCCGTGCTTGTGGAGGTAAAATTTTTTATGAGCCTTCAAGGCTCATTAAACGTCTCGTGTGGAGGAGGCCTGAGAGATAGTCATGCTTTTGAAAGTACCAGTGAAATCCAGTCTATAGTCAAAGGATGTGTCAGTCTGAAGCTTTCCTGTGTCTATGGCCCAATATGCCCGTTGCTTAGTACAGGGCAAAGTCAGCGCCTAGATTCCTGCCTCGTTTTTCTGCGTGTGGTTAAGGTTTGGTTCCAAGATTTAAAAAATAATAAAGAGACAATTATAGCATTGGAGCTCTGAATTCCCGGTCTTTGGGTGCAGTTTTTGTTGTTGTGTCTCCCAGGGTAGAAGTGACAGTAGCTCAGTGCCTGGCTGCCATGTTCTCTGTCCCTCTCCCAGGCCCCCAAACCCAAAATGTAGAAGCAAAGATAGTTCAGATTTTTCCTAACTCAGGTCTGTTTTCAAGTGGAAACATATTTTCATTTTGTTTAGGCTTTAAGACTATCCCCATAATTGCAGGTTCAGGAGGAAGGTGGGGCTGAAAGATGGTGCACGCCAGCCCTGCAATGTAGCCAAGTGGTATTATCTACTTAGGAAAAATCTAAGAAGTAGTAGCCAAGCTTTTGTACCATAATCAAGGTTCTTAAGTAGCTCTTTAAATTTCTGGAGTGAAAATGGAACCGTTCCCCCTCCAATTTTTTATTTACAAAATAATAATAATAATAAAAAAACAATTTACTATTGTGTCTGCAAAAGGTCTGCCAACCAGATGATCTGATCCCTACTTTTTTGTTTTGGCACCCCCCCCCCCCCCCTTTCAGCCTGTCTACTGGGCTCAAGGAAAGTGACTTGCACCTGGTCACTTTCTTTTGGCGGCTGTTTTATATTTCCAATGAAAACAGAAGACCCCCATACAAAACACACCTCAGATTGCTTGCAGCTAAGGTAAATCGAATTAACTCTCCCCTCGCCTGTCCCCTTTCCTAACCCAAAGCCGGTGCCCAGGTAAACGCAAGCGCCTCCTTTTCACTTCGAAGCCAACGCGTAACGCTTTTACCCTTCCCACCGCATGCCCTGGAAATTCCAAACCGCGCCGGAAGTCGGTCTGCATGTACGAGTTCGAAGCGTATCTCTACGGCTCCAGATACATAAGGCCATAGAGCTAGAAAAAGGAAGCATGTGGCTCTAAGCGATCTGTCTATAAATCTGTTGCAGGAAGTTGAGCAAAGATAGTTAGCGCGCAGTGAGATCGATCTCCTGTTGGTTTGGCCAGAGGAGGAGGGCTAACAACTAGAGGTTAGTGTCCTGGAAAGAGCGATATTTGTTCACCAGCAGCTAAGAAAATTTAGAATTCTCACTCTTCCCCTCCACCTCTCTTAGCAGTGCCATTCTCTAGGCAATCAGAAAAGGGCTCCCGGATTATGCTTTTGTTTGTTGACTTCTTGCCCTTTGAACCCACATTTTGCATTTGCAAATGTGTGTTTGTATGTGTATGGAGAGGAGCGGGATTACTGTGTAAGATCATTTCCAGGATACCTCTGAATGATACAGCAACTTGCCCAGAATACCCCTTTGGGAGAGGCTGTGGCTCAGCACTAGAGCACATGCTTTGCATGCAGATGGTCCCACGTTCTATCCTCAAGATACCCAGGTAAGGTAGGGCTAGGAAAATTCCTGGCTGAAACCCTGAAGAGCTGCTACCAGTCAGTGTCAACAATACTGGATAAGAAGGGACCAATGGTCTAACTCAGTGTAAGGCAGTTTCCTATGTTGTTCCTAGCAGCAGCACTGGCCAAGAGCAAACTAGAGGTGATGCTAAATGTGTGATTGCATTTAATGTGCATGGTTTTGTTTGTGAATGAGCTGAGCAGGTTCATACTGAGATAGGCAGTCTTTCAGATAGCCAGACCCTAAGCCATTTAGTGCTTTAAAGGTTAAAACCAACACTTTGAATTGAGCCTGGAGAATAATAATAATAATAATATTTATTTATTTATTTATTACCCATCTCTCCTAACGGATTGAGGCGGGGAACAGCATCAAACATAAAATACAAAACTGATTAAAACACTTTAAACCAATACATCATTAAAATACCAATAAAACACCAATAAAACACTTTAAAATTCATCTGGGTAGGCCTGCCAGAAGAGATCAGTCTTTATAGATCTTTTAAAATCCTGAAGACTGGTGAGTTGGCGAATCTCTCCCGGCAGGTCATTCCACAATCTGGGAGCGGCAGAAGAGAAGGTCCTCTGGGTAACAGTTGTCAGTCTAGTTCCTGTTGATTGTAGTAAATTCTTCCCAGAGGACCTGAGCGTGCGGGGCAGATTGTATGGGAGAAGGCGATCCCATAGGTAACCTGGACCCAAACCATGTAGGGCTTTAAAGGTAATAACCAACACTTTGTACTTCACCCAGAAACTGATTGGCAGCCAATGAAGAGATTTTAGAACAATTGGCAACTAGTGAAGATCTTTCAGTTTGGGGGTACTGGGATCACGATACTATGTACCGGTTAGCAGCTTAGCTGCTGCATTTTGAATCAATTTAAGTTTCCAGATATGCTTCAAGGATAGCCATCCTTCAAGGATAGAACACATTGTAAAAGTCTAATCATGATATAATTAAGGCAGAGATAATTGTTGCCAAATCACACCAATTCAAGAATGGTCACATGTGGCACATTACATACAGTTTTGCTAACGCACCCCTTGCCACTGCTGCCATGTGAAGATCTAAGGATAGCATAGGATCCAGAAGCTCCCAAGCTGCAAACCTGATTTTTCAGAGGGAGCGTGATCTAATCGTTCAGGGGGAACACAACCCCATCTAGAACAGGTTGAATCCCAACGCCTGGGCCAGTCTCTCTGCTGGCCAGCAACACCCGTCTTGTCTGGCTTTAATGCTTTCATGCATTTAAGGTCACATCTAGATCATATCTAGGTACTGTAGTAAGAAATAGCAGGGGAGGACTGTGGTCTGATTGTGGACTTCTGACTGGTCATTATTGGGAGCTGGACACTGGATGAGATGGATTTTTGGTCTCATATAGCAGGGCTCTCATGTTCTTTAATGGACATTTCATATGCAGAAATCGGGAAGTAGCTTTTGTCATGGCATGGTGCTAAACAGTATCATCTCCTAATATCTACAGATAAAGCTGCTATGAAAAGGACCAGAGGCTGGTTCAAAAGTTGGCACCCCCACAAGGGAATGGTTATAAAGACTTTTTTCAAAGAGACGTAGGGCTTCTCTAAATGAGCTATTTATAGCATGCTCAAGGTTGGCCACTCACAGAAGTTTCTGGGTTGATTATATGACACTGCCAGTGCCTCTCTTGTTCTTTAGAAGGATTTCCTCGCCTTAATTTGAAACTGAAAAAGCTAGTAACAAAAAGAAGCCCTTTCTGTTTCAGCATGTAAAGAAAAAATCATGCTATAAGAAGAGGCAGACCAGCACCATCTTGTGGCTATTAATGGAGGCACAGTCGTGCCTCCATTGTTAAGGGCCGTCAGTAAAAAACACAAAGTGATAATTGGGGGGGGGGTCATTCTAACCGCCATAAAATCGAAAATGTTTCATCAACCTTTCTGAAATTTACAGGTGCCGGAAAGAAATGTTTGTTTTACATTATCTGAAAATTTCAAGAAGATTGGTGAAAGATTGAGGGAAGGAGAGCAGTTTAAGTTAGAAAAAGAATACAAACCTGTCTCCCTGCTTTTGTAAAATTTTCTTCTGGGTTGCTACTTTTTGTGTTCACAATTTGCATAATTTCTAGAGCCTTATTAAGTAATCCAGTGGTGGGGTCTTCTTCCTCCTTGACTGTAGTTGATGGAAAGCTTTTCGTTTTTTAAAAATTCCCTTCGGTTGACTTTTAAGGACTATTTTAACCTCTCATTCAAGTCAATGAGGCGGTCATCTTCCCTCATAACGCGACACACTCTCCCCCCTCCCTCCTGCCTTAGAATGTGGGGTGGGTGAGTGAAATGGCCGCTGCCTCTAGCACAGACTTTGGAGTGAAGAAGAAGAGTTTCTCTTTTCTCTTCTGGAACATGCATTCCTTTGGCTCTGAGAGTATTTTGGGCTATCTTCATAAGGCCAGTTTGCTCTTTTGCTCCCTGGTGAAGCAGGGTGTGGTTCCTCTGGATCCATGGTAACTTGATCTTCAGATCTCTCCTGGGAATAGGTAGCTATACCTTTCTTTTAATTTCCCCCACCCCACTCACACACAGTGCTCCTTCCCTCTTTTCTAAGAGTTTGGTCCATACTGCTATAAGTTGAAAGCTTCAAACACTTCATTTAATTAGTTTGGGCCGGTGTTAAGTTTTAAGTACAATGTTGAAACCTTTCAAAGTGCTTCTGGGCCTACAACGCTGGTTTCGGCCTAGTCACCCTGTTTTTCTAATAAGGTTTAGAAACAGTTGAGCTGTCGTTTATTTTGCATAGTGTACACACATGGATTTTCTTTGTAATCCTTGCAGTCTACACTGGCTCCCTCCTTGATGTGTTTTTGGATGCAGACAAACTCTTTTTTGTTCCAGCAGGCCTTTGGCAAATAATCTGAACCTCTGTCTATACCTTTGACTTTTAAATTGTTATGTATTTAAAATGTTTAAAATGCTTTAATATTGAAAAGTATTAAATTATATTTTTAACTTTTGTATATTTAGGCTGACCATATGAAAAGGAGGACAGGGCACATGTAACTTTAACAGTTGTAGAGAAAAGGGAATTTCAGCCAGTGTCATTTGTATGCAATTAGTCCCTGGTGAAATTCCCTCTTCATCACAACAGTTAAAGTTGCAGGCACTATACTAGAGTGACCATATACAAAAGAAGGCAGGACCCCTGCAACTTTAACTGGTGTGATGAAGAGGGAATTTCACCAGGAACTAATTGCATACAAATGACACTGGCTGAAATTCCCTTTTCTCTACAACTGTTAAAGTTACATGAGCCGTGTCCTCCTTTTCATATGGTCAGCCTAGTATATTCCTAATTATAGGTTTTAGCTGTATATGTTTTAGTTTTGTAAGGCTGCCCTGAAGCCCAGCATTGGGCAAAAGGCAGGATACTACTTCTACTACTACTAGTAGTAGTAGTAGTAATGTTTCAGTTTTCACTTCTGCATCTGATGTTCTTTTGCATTTACTTTTCTTTATAAACCATTCATATCTTAAGACTTCTTGTGTGGCATGTTTTCATTGGTTTAACAAGTTAAAAGGGGTATTCACTGTTTTCATGCTTATGTTATAAAATCTATTTTTAACAGGCCTAGTAACTTCAAGAGTAACAGAGTTGGGGAAAATCCTCAATCTTTTTGCTATCAGAGGCACTGAGTAAGGGACCCCTGGAGATAATTTAGACTGACCCCAACCACAAAACACTATTCCCCCTTCTGAAGAGATCTGGACGACAGACTACTAAAGACAAACAAAGTAGCAGGCCATAATAACAGTTCTCATGTGGCCATTTGCCTTATGAGCCAGGTGCTCTGCGGGCTACCAAATGGAGGGACTAACAGGCCATAAAGTTGCCTGGCTGGGTCTGCCAGAAATCCAGCCTCAACACTCCTGGAAGGTCCATGTTTTATAGCACCTGCTGTCAGATGAACCTGAGGGAATCCCACCCTCCACCCCTGGGTTTAATTTACTGGCTTCCCCTGGCTGGACCTTGCAGGAAACTATAGGGACAGACAGAGCAGGCATTCATAGCACACATAGAATGCTGAGACTAGCAAATCTAAAAGCAAGTGTGTTGCTTTTCAAGAACCAAGGAAATTCAATGGGTCTTACTTTTGAGTAAATATCTAGGGATGGAAATGCAGCCTGTGCAAGAACTGAGTAGGGTGACCATATTTGGGAAACCAAAAAAGAGGACACCTGGGGGGGGGCAGGAAAATGGCTTTCTGGGGCCACCTTAAAGTCCCCAATTGGAGCGGAGGAGGGGAAAGCATGTCATGCTCACCCCACCCCACCACTCCAATCAGGCCCTTTTCTATAATGCCTGGGAATGACACGTTTTTCCCTTTTAAGGCCTTGATTGGAGCAGTGGGAGAGAATGACACACCTCCAGAAAGCATGTCATTCCCCCCTGCCACACTAATGGTGGCCTTAAAAGGGAAAGTGTGTAATTCCAGGTCATTATAGACTATTGCATAAAATCCCCCCTGACACTGAGGATAGAACAAAAACCAGGAGAAATCTGGGGAAATCCTGACAGTTTTTTATTATTTATTATTACATTTATATCCCACCTTTTTTCCGCCAAGAAACCCAAGGCGGCATACATAATCCTCCTCCTCTCCATTTTATCCTCACAATAGCAACCCTGTGAGATGGGTTGGGCTGAGAGTCTGCAACTGGCCCAAAGTCACCCAATGGGTTTTCATGGCTAAGTGGGGAGTAGAACCCAGATCTCCCAGCTCCCAGTCCAACACTTTAGCCACTAGGCCACACCCTAATGGTCACCCTAGAATTGAGCCATGCCAAGTTGGAAGCAGATCGGTTCGTGCCTTGATTTTTAGGATATTTTTTTAAAAAGTTTGACTTCAATTTTTTTTCTAAAATTCAAGGCATGAACCAATCTGCTTTCAACTTGGCATGGCTAAAGCCTTACTTAAGAGGTACCATGGTGCCAAGTTTCATCTCTTCATCTTTACTTTCTTTTTTTTTAATGTACTGCTCAAGGCCCTAGACCCCAAAGAGGAGTATTGGGTTTGAAGTTTTAAAAATTCCTAAAACTCAAGGCATAAACAGATCTGCTTCCAACTTGGCATGGCTCAATCCCTACTTAAGAGCTACCATGCTGTCAAGTTTCATCCCTTTATCTTTAAAAATGATGGAATTGTAAGCATTTTAGTTAATTAAAAAAATTAAATTGAAGTTTTAAACATTTCTAAAAATCAAGGGATGAACGGATCTGCTTCCAACTTGGCATGGCTAAATCCCTACTTCAGAGCTACCATGGTGCCAAGTTTCATCTCTTTATCTTTAATTTCATTTTTTAAACTTGTACTGCTCAAGGTCCTGGACCCCAAATAGATTTCTGTTTGAACTTTAAAAAAATCCTAAAAATCAAGGCATGAACGGATCTGCTTCATACTTGGCATAGCTATATCCCTACTTAAGAGCTACCATGATGCCAGGTTTCATCTCTTTATCTTTAAAAATGAGGGAGATGCAAGCATTTTGGTTGATTTATTAATGTTAAAAGTGAGTTCAACACATAACACTAGCTTTGATTTTATATTGGATGTCAAGATGGTATAACATTCTGGCTGAAGCTGGCTTGGTTGTCAACTGTATAATATCCAGTCGTCCATTACACAAAGCCATGAAATTCATTAAACAAAAAACCTACGGTTTACAAAAATAATGTTAAGGCTCTACAGATTCCAACCAAGCACCGAAAAGCAGGGAAATAGGGAGTTAAGGCTCACAAGCCTTAACGCCACATCCTCCCTAAGGAGGCAGAAAGTGCAAGTGAAATTCTCATTCTCCCAAAGCAGATAAACCATGAGGACAGGGTGGAGAATATGATATGCAGAGGTGACTGTGGGGGTGTGGAAAACTGATCACGAACAACTTAGGGCCACCTACTTCTCTTTTTTTGTTTAGAGCAGCCCTTCCCCAACCTGGTGCCCTCCAAAGGTGTTGGACTACAACTCCCATCATTGCAAGTCAGTATTGTGAAGGACATAGGGTTTCAAGGAACCTTGGAGCTCAAGGGGGGAGGGAATTGGAGGAGCTGGTTGTTGACATAGTTCGGGGCTGGTTATCTTGCCTTGTACCAGCCTGGGAGAAACAGGTGGCTGTAGCTAAGGAGCTTCAGCTGAAAAGAATTAGGGAAGACTGATTTCCCAGGCTAGGAGGCCCGCCTGGGAAAAGATAGAAAAACGAAGGTTTAGGGCGGTTCCTTCATCTCTCTCTTCGGGGCAGAGGCTCTGCGAGGAGGTGATCTCCGTCCGGCCGGATTCAGTTGGGTGTTAGTTAGAATTTTATTGTTTTATAAGCCTGCTTGGTTTGGGGTTGCTTAGCACTTTTAAGAGTGTGCCTAATTGATTGGGGACCCAATTGTTTTATGACTTGTGTTTGTTTGTGCTGCTACTACCATACCTACCTCATTCCTTTCTAACCCCCCCTTTTCCTTTCCCTCCCAATAACCTAACCCTTATTTTGCTTTTGCCTGTGTATAAGGATGTCTGTTTTGACCAAGGCCTTAACTTAGAGTAGTGTGTAAATAAACTTGCTTTGGTCCTTAAATTCTGTGTGGTTATTTCCAGCGTTGGCTCAAGCCAGTTTTGGCTGGGGAACTGGGTGGTGGGGCGGGAAATACCCTGCCACGACAAGAGGACGGTTTTTACGTTCTCTTGACAAGTATGTCCCATGGTCAGGAATGCTGGGACTTGTCATCTCAAAAATCTAGATATGCAATTTGATCTGCAGAGGTGACTGTGGGGTTGTGGGAAATGATGATATACAACTTAGGACCAGCTACTTCTCATTTCTTAGAACATCTCCTTATGTTGAGAGTTGCAACCCAACACATCTGACAGGCACCAGGTTGGGGAATGTTGTTCAAGAACAAGGGAAGGCAGAAAGCAGATCTCCAGATGTTTTGGAATTCAACTTGTAAAAGCCCCTATCAGCGTGGGCAGTTATCAGGAATGCCGCGAGTTGATGTCCAAATCATCAGGATAGATCTATTTTCTGCCCACATCTGTACTAAAGTATGATGTTTTCCAGCATTAAGATATGTGATCAATCAAGGAACTACAAAAGAGCTGCATCACTTTAAATAAACTGTCAAAACCAAATGAAACGACAATGAATGAATCTTGAATACCTAATCCAGATAGCCCTTCAGACATCAACATTAGTTTTCAACACATGGCATAGGATGTCTGTTTCTTGAATATCAGATAAAGGATTTCTCTTACTTGTTCAGCAGTGTGAGATCAAAGACAGAGCTACCACCTAATACTTTCATGCGTAAGTATTATTTTAAAATTAAGTATGAATTGATTTTTGTCTTCCCCATAACACATAACATGGGAGTTACAGTGCAACGCATCTGGAGACCACCAGGCTGGAGAAGGTTGACTCCTATACATGTCTTCTCAGAAGCCAGTGCCACTGAATTCACTAGAGCTTTCTCCCAAGAGGTTTAGGATTGCAAACTAATCTCATCTGAAAGGTGTTCAAGACAGCCAAACTAAACCTCTTCTGCTCCACTGTTGCTTTGATGAGATGATGTATTGTGCAGGGATTGTGGGGAGTGAACAGTATATTTTTTATAAATACATTTAAAGAAAAAAAATGTATTTATAAATACATTTAAAGAAAAAAAAGGCGGATATTGACCAAAAGTTGGAAGTGCCTGGCACATGCTCTGGTTCTAGATCTGTAATGAATAGTGCCCCTTTTGTTATCAAGAGTGCTGCTATATGCGAGATGTGTGTGAGAGAAAAGTATTGGGCAGACCCTGTATTTGGTAAGGGTATGGAACAGCATTCCCCATCCTGCTGCCCTCCAGGTGTTTGAGATGACAAGTCCCAGCATTCCTGACCATGGGACATACTGACTTGCAATGATGGGAGTTGTAGTCCAACACCTTTGGAGGGCACCAGGTTGGGGAAGGGCTGTTCTAAACAAAAAAAGAGAAGTAGGTGGCCCTAAGTTGTTCGTGATCAGTTTTCCACAACCCCACAGTCACCTCTGCATATCATCTTCACCCTGTCCTCATGGTTTATCTGCTTTGAGAGAATGAGAATTTCACTTGCACTTTCTGCCTCCTTAGGGAGGATGTGGCATTAAGGCTTGTGAGCCTTAACAATTTCCCTGCTTTTTGGTGCTTGGTTGGAATCTGTAGAGCCTTAACATTGTTTTTGTAAACCGTAGGTTTTTTGTTGAATGAATATAAATTAAACAAAGAACTCCTGGTTAAAGGAGAAAAGGGAGGGGGAAAAGGAAGTGTGTGTAAAGAGTAAGATGAAAACAGAAGCAGAAAGCTGTAGTAAGATTCAGGAAGTTCCTTGGTGTAAAAATGCTCATACTTTAAAGACAGTCCCTTTCTATGGATTTCTTCCTCTCTGGCCTTGATCCTGTGAGAATCACCACCATTACCACCACCATTTTCTCTCCCAAAGGTTTTGGATGCTTCCAAAGTGCAAACTCAGGGTTCTGAGTAAGGAAGAAAAGCCTAACTCATGCACCTGGCTTTTTGCACTCTTATCTCTAGGTCAGAGCCTGTATCTACACTGAATGTTGGGGAAAAACTGGAGGATAAAGATAAACCTAATTCAGACCTGGATGACTGAATAAATTGGCTTCTACCCCAGGGTTGTTAAACCTCTTTCAGCCCGGGGAATGAATTCCACTGGGGCCTCATTCCAGTAGTGGTTGGAGCTGAAGGCTAAATGGGGTTGGGCCAGCATATTTTAGTTTAAAACTCTTACTTCCAATGACTGAGCCTTAGGAAATACATTTCAACCTTTTTGAATTGGGGGG
The DNA here is from genome assembly GCA_029215795.1 of Anniella stebbinsi. Taxonomy (NCBI): domain Eukaryota; kingdom Metazoa; phylum Chordata; class Lepidosauria; order Squamata; family Anniellidae; genus Anniella; species Anniella stebbinsi. Next base: position 68,686,863 of record JARDYH010000002.1, on the reverse strand, counting down.
GAGGGGGGATACTGCACAAAAGACAGGAAACCAGGGTCAGGGAAAACTTGGTGCTGTGTAATGATTTTGAATTACAGTAATATTTTATGTGCGTTGACTCACCAGTAGTTGTGTTTTCTGCAGCCAATTCTGAGTTAAACCCCATGAATGAAAAGGATCCTGTGTGATAGAAGGGGCTGATCACTTCTTAACTGCTGTAGAATTCAAAGTGGTAGCTAAGTGGGGAAGACAGATGGCTTGGAAAAGGTTGAGAGCTCCTAGTTCTGGATAAAGAAAAAGCTCAACAAAGTCTGTGACAGATCAGTCTGATTCTGATTATTTCTTCTCCATGGTGCAGCAGATTCCTTACATGCTAATAGGGACAGTTTTCCAATTGTTCAGCCAGCCAAATATAGACTGACACATCTATTAGCACCAAATGTAAACCTGAGCACCAAATGTAATTCTGCACAGTACGGCAGACAAATGTAGCAAGATATCCCAAATGGACGTTGCATTGCAGAATCTTCACAGAAGTAGACCTACAACATAGTCCTCCCATGAAATTGTTGTGAACTGTCACTTGCACAATGTTCCCATTTTGTTTTTTATTGAAAATAATTTTATTTCTCTTTAGTTCTGGTTACATAAGTCAAATAATAAGTCATTAATTTACATTCAATTCCACTTCTTGCCTAGTTTTCATAGTAATTCATCATTAACTTGCTTAATACATAGGCTGACCATATGAAAAGGAGGACAGGGCTCATGTAACTTTAACAGTTGTAGAGCAAAGGGAATTTCAGCCAGTGTCATTTGTATGCAATTAGTTCCTGGTGAAATTCCTTCTTCGTCACAAAGTTGCAGGGGCCCTGTCTTCTTTTGTATATGGTCACTTTAGTATAGTGCCTACAACTTTAACTGTTGTGATGAAGAGGGAATTTCACCAGGAACTAATTGCATACAAATGGCACTGGCTAAAATTCCCTTTTCTCTACAACTGTTAAAGTTACATGAGCCCTGTCCTCCTTTTCATATGGTCAGCCTATTAATACACCTTATTTCATTACTTACAATTGTTAATCCCTAGATCATCCATTTACAGACCAAGTTTACTTTCAGACATGTTGGAAAGGGAACCTCCTTTCCGTATTTCCCCAAAGTTTAACCTCTTACTACTTACCATTTTCTTTCTAGGAAAAAAAATGCCTGAGGCATAAAATATCTCCAGATTTTATTGATTTTTCCATTGGGGTTCTTTATGTTTCCAAATACAAACAACATACTGGGGAGTAAAAATTTCCCATGGCTGGTCTTGCGAAGCAGGCTGAAAATTGGTCTTGGGAAGCAGGCTGAAATGCTCTTGGTGGCAGAAGCCATGGGATTTCATTGGAGAACATTTATCTCACCAGTGACAGATTTCTTATGTGATTATATAACACCCCACTCAACCAAAAGCATTGATTTTTAGTAATAATGAAATTGACAGCTTATGATACTTTTCTAATATTTCTAATATGTTGTGTTTACTAGTCTAAGCTATTTTCCAGAATACATTAGAAAACAGCTTGGGTTAGTAAAATGCCCCCCCCCCCAACAATTTTTTTGTACAATTTTTATGCATGTTGGGTGAGATTATTTTGCTTTTCTTCTAGGTTTTGGTTTCCCTGACAGTTTATAACTTTAGCAAAATGATCCATTTGTTGTTACACTACGGTGATTTCGCCGGGTTTTGTTCATTCTTTTTCAGTTATTGAAAACTTTTAAGTATTTCAATAGAGTCCATTAAAAATGGACATAATACTTTCATTTGTATGGGCATGTGTGTATATTTTATACTGGCACTATATTAGTGTTTCAGTGTCAATAGCACAATATCCTATTATCTTATATGCTTCCCTTTTTAGACTGTGGGGAATAACCTGTTTACCTTTACACCCAGTGTTTTAGGCAATCATGAGTTTTGGATGCTTTGGTTTTGAGCTTTTAGGCCCTATATGGCATTCTTCCAGGCTTTTGTACCTGTATGTTTTTGCCTGCAGGGAAAATAGCAGCTGCTGGAGGTGGGGATTTAGATAAAAAAGATGGCAGGGAGGGCTAAACCTCCATCTCTCCACCCTACCCCTCCACACTGCAGCCCAGATCCAGTTGGGGACCTTATGACTGCTTTTACTTTCTCTTTTTTTAAGACAAGAGATCATATCATGGATTTCCTGCTATCTTGTCTAGTTTAACCTTTATCTGATAAGGTGTATCAGCTGTCAGGCTGAAACCTTACTGGAAAGAGTACAGCTGAGATTCCCTTGATTTTGTTGCACCGGAGTCTAAAACTGGAACTGGAAGAGTTGGCAACTCAGCATCATATCTCCTGAACAGCTGTGCCACAACTTGAACTGAGCAACAACTTCAGGGTGTTTCAGTTCTGAAAAAGGACTTGTCTGTGTGCCCAGGATAAAAATGGAGTACTGAATGCATTTTACAGGGACAGAAAACTCTCAACCCAGTCACTCACCACAGATGCCTAGGCCAGATGGACCTTGGTTTTGGCTTTTTCTTGGGTTAAAGCCATCACGAGATTCCTGGGACCCACTAGGGGATTCCAGCCCACACTACTTTGACTCTGTAGCCAAGTGGGGATTGAAACTCTTTCAGCCTGAGGGCTGAATTCAATTTTGGAAAAGCTCTCAGTAGGTGGTGGGTGCATTTCAATGGTGTGCAGGGCCAAGAGCAAAGAGTGTGGGGCCAAAATCCCAGCATCTGTTAGCTTTATGCTCTTATTGACAGAAAGTAAGCCTCAGGAGAGGCATTTCAACTTTTTAGAATGGGGATAAAAACTATAAAGCCAGGAAACCAGCCCAAGCCATTGTGGAATCATTCAAACATTAGTCAACTATTAAAGCTCTTAAGAATTCAGAAATTTAGGGAAGTATTACCATTAAAGAATTAGCATTTTCTTTCAGTGCAGTAATTTTTATTTATTTAAAACATTTTTTTATCCTGCCTGTCAGCATAAAATATCTAAGGCAGCTAATCTTGCCAGCAATTAGAACCAGAACCTTATTTATTTATGTTTGCATTTATATCCCACCTTTTTCCTCCAAGGAACCCAAGGCGGTGTACATAATCCTCCTCCTCATCTCCATTTTATCCTCACAGCAATAACCCTGTAACGTAGGCTGAACTGAGAGTCTGTGACTGGCCCAAAGTCATGGCCGAGTGAGGACTAGAACCTGGATCTCCCAAATCCCAGTCCAACACTTTAGCCACTACACCACACTAGCTCTCCTATAGCACACTGCTGCTACTGATAAAAGTTTGCAGAGTTGTTGTGCAAGCAGTTCCAGGGTAGGCAAATAATGTTTTAGAAGATCTCTGCTGAGTTCATCCAAAAAATATCACGTTCCAATCTCTTTTTGAAGCCAAACGCATGCATAGAGTGGGTCATATATCCTATTAAAGGTGATATATACTTATGCGGAACTCTTAAAGGGAAGCAAGAGTAAGCCGTTGAAAGAGGAAGAGGGTTTTGATGGCAATACTGGGGAATGAAAGAACTGTTAAGGCCCAGAACAGCGTGCTTCTGATTCATTACTCAGGAAAGAGGAAGTGGCAGACAGAAATAGGAACATATAGTTAATAGACTAATAGGATAGATAAATTCTCCAAGTATTTGAGTTTTCTGGATGGCCATTTATACTAGGGTAAATCATTTTAACATATAAGACAATTTTCTTGCTGTCCAATAAATGCTGATGGATGGATGGATTGACTGATCATTGTACCATCAATGCTTTCTTTGGTTGCTCTAATGAAGGAGTTTAAATGCTTTTTAAATTTTTGATTATATTTGATTCTGTTATAACTACCTCTTACAGCCTTCAAGAATGCTTTCATAGGTATAAAAAATGTTGTGGGTACAGCCTGTCATTGACACTTCAATCTTTTGTTGAAGTCCAAAATGCAGAGTCAGTAGACTCTGTGTCTGGTATAGTCTTATTGTAAGTAACAAGACAAAGCTATATGCCTTACATCAGTAATCCTTTAATACAGCTGAACTGAAAGGAGCTGCAGCGTGGGGGAGGGGGTTTCTTCTAAGCATGCTCAGCAATATCAAATAGCAGCCCACATTTTTATTTATTTATTTTTGCATGATTGCTTCAAAGGGGCATGGAACTTTTTCCAGTTAGACTGAGGACATTGCTTCTTAATCCAACTTGGTAACATCCTTACACAGACAATTCTGATTGGTTATGTAGGATTGTGATGTCATCCCTGCTATGTGATACCTGATTGGTAAGGATCACCTGCAATGACCCCGTTCAGAAGACACCTTAAACCACGGCTTTAACCATGGTGGTTAAGCCAGAAAGCTGGGCAGTGTTCAGACGACACCTTAAATCATGGCTTTAACTACAGTGACTAAGGCAAAAAGCCTTATTCACCATGGTTAAAGTCATGGTTTAAGGTGTCTTCTGAATGGGGCCAATGTGATGAAAACGAAGACACAATAATGAGAAGGGTGGAATGCTACTGCTTCAGTGCCAGAAATGGCAGTGCACAGGCTTTTAAAAAGGGGAATTTTCCTCACAATTTAAGGGTTTTTCAGGAAAACAATAAAAAGGACTGTTTTCAATCTTACAGATGTGTTTCAAATGTGATGCTAAATCATAATTTAGCATGACATGTAAATGTCTGTTTCCTTCTCCTCCTTTGGCATGACTGCAAGGAGAAGATTAGAAACTTCCACTCTTATTTTTAACTGAACGCAGTTTGCCATTTCATCCAAAACAGGAATTGCAGTTAGGTTTAGCAATGGTTCATTTGAACAAGCTAGGATTAGAAACCATGGTTTGATTTTGGCTTATTTGAAAAAGAATACTCTAAACTAACCATAGTTTGTTCTTCAGACAAAACAACAAACTGCAGTTAGTTTAAAATGGAAGCAGATGCTTTCAATCTCCTGGCTGCAATGGAGGAGAGGGAAGGGTGGAATGCATTAGCCCAAGAAGTCTAATTCACATAGCACTTAACCAGGCTTCCCCACCTAGTGCCCTCCAATTATGTTGGACTATAATTCCCATCTCCCCAGTCAGCATGGCCAATGGGAGTTGTAGTCCAACTCATCCAGAGAGCAGGTTGGGGAAGGCTGCATTGAATTATAATTTAGTGCTGCATCTGAATGCAGCCATTAAGCATTGTGAAAATTGTTCTGGATTGACTTATAATTAGGAACTTTATATTTATTGTATCATTATCATTATATCATTAACTGTATTTATTCATATTTCTTTTGTATGATTCTTCTTAAATGCCAGTTGCAATTATCAGCGGTAATATGCCAATTAATATATTTACTGTCTTGGTTGTGTTATACCTATGAGGTATATCTCTCTGAATATAAACATATCCTCCCCCCCTCTCCCCACACCTCATCTGTGGTTTACACTCAGATGAAATTTAATAATGGTACATGTGTTATGGCCACCATGTGGATGCCACTTGAATTTGTGACAGCTTTCAAAACATGGGGATCCAGTTTAGGCAAGTCTGGATGAAAATCAGGGTTTTAAACTCCTGTTCATATGTTATTAATATAGGAAAACTCACCATGCGAGCAGTAAGTATGGCTTGCTCTAGGTAGCCCCACCTGCCAACATGGCACATGTTCTGTAGCCCATCTACTGTCCATGTACAGTGTGAAGAGAGAGAGAGAGAGAGAGAGAGAGAGAGAGAGAGAGAGAGAGAGAAAATGAACAGATGTATGTGCAAAGGTGTGCATGTGAGCCAAAACCCCAGTAGTGCAGGGTTCCAGCTTGTGTGGAGATCTCCAAGTATACAGCTGTATGCGTAATGACCCTGTCCCTACAGATTTCCCACTGTACACGTAGATGTTAGGGAAGGGCCTACATGATGTGCATCACAGCAGTGGATGGACATTAGGGGAGGGGCTACATGACACTGTCCTGTGGGCGGAAGGGGCTACACTGCACAGTGTGGCTTGTGTGGTGAGTTTCCTTCTTAGAAATGCATCAATATGGCTCAAATCATGTGGAGAGCCTCCACAGACAGAGGAGGTTCCCTGCTGAAAACAGTTGCCCCTCTACACATGATGATGAGGACAATAGCAGAAGAGTGTTTAGAGGTGACACATTAAGAACACCTGAATAAGGCCTGAGAAGTTGGTCATTGCTTGCTTACATTCTAGTTCAACATGGAACTGTGCTCCTTTAAGAAGTATTATTTTTCCCTTGTGCCATGTAACTTTCAGAGAAGAGACATGTGTATGGGTGTGGCAGAATAACTCCAGTTAGTGCGTTGGCTAATTTCATTGTTGATGATGCTACTGAGCAATTGCTGAACTGGCTATTTGGGAAAAAGCTGGGCATCTGGAGTGCTTTAAGAAGCTAAATTTTCATACAGAAATGGTATCTGTGATACATCACAGGTGTTGCTTCTGAATTCCTGGCCAACTACCAGTGTATAATACAAAACATGATTATGTTTTTCTATGTATTCCTACTTGTCCTATTGGGTAAGCCTTTGGCTTTCAATTATGCAGTGATAATTAGGCAAATAAGAGAGTCTGACAAAAATAGCTCTTAACAGTTGATTCCAGATATTAATGTGTGCTTAATAATCTATCATTTGGTATCCCATGGCTATAGCAGCTATTAGTTTTGAAGTTCTGGGTTTATTTAAGAAAATGTCATAATTAAAAATGGGTACCTGAAAAATGAGTCATATTTCTCTCTTAGTTTTACAGACAGGCAATTAATTGATTTAAATTATAGTTGGTTCTAGTGTCATGGCTTATTTATAGTGTAAACGGGGATTTATTACTTTACTTTGCTTCCTGGAATATAGCACTGGCCAAGTATTCCATATTATGTTTGTATGATTATCATAGCTAGTTTCTAAATTGAGGAACAAGAGCGAGGTGCCAGGAACTCTAGGTTTTATTTTGTAGCATTTTAAATTTATAACACACTTTATCCACTTAGGCTCAGGGCTAGAGTTATAACAACTATTTAAAAAACAAACAAACCCAGCTACTAACATAACTGTTATCGGTCCCTAGGCTGTTTAATAGCAATTAGATTATTTGTAACAAAAAAATATTTTTTTGTCTGTCCACTGTTGCTTCTAAACTTAAGGTTACATTGCATCCCAGCACACAACCATGACATTCCTCTATTGGGAAGGCAACCCCGTAAAGTTGCTCTTGTAATGGTTTTATGGGAAATGGTTGTGAAAGTGTCACAGCCCCCTACTCCAACCATCTCCAGTAGTCCCAGTATTGCATAAGCGTTTGCCATAGATGTTTACACTTAACGGGTGCTGGTTACATATTTTAGGTGGCATACAGGTCTGTGAAAATGGCCATCACGTGGCGTCAGGGGATTCAAGGCCCAGTCATGAACCCTGCATGAGGCGCTATCCTTGACTACTATTTACAATGAATTTCTGGCTGTTCAACTTTTTTCATTTTCCTCTTACAACACCTACACGAGGAATTCTGCAAAGACTGGTTCTAATAATCCACATTTAATTTTTATTCATTCATTCATTTATTTATTTTAAAACACTTTTCTAATAACATCCTTCATCCTTTTTGGATTTCAAGGAGGTGTACAATAAATAATAATTTTAAAAATAAACAGAACTGAATAAAATCCATTAAAAAATACTTCCAACAGACCGATATGCCTGGGGAAACAAAAGAGTTTCACCTGGCTCTGAAAAGATTGTAAAATTGGCATCTTTGGAGAAATTGTTTATAGCTAGGGTGACACCACTGAAAAAGTCCCGTCTCTTGTTGCTGAATATCAGATCAAGGCACTTGATTGGTTCCTTCTATTTATGCATAGCAGACACAAGCACAAAGTCCCTTACTTCTGCAAGGGGTAATTTTCTTTGCTGTTACCTTCTTTGCTTGCTGCCTTCTTTAACATCCTTCAAATGCCTCCTGAAAACATATCTTTTTACATAGGCTTTCCCTGAACTGTAACTTATCTGATTTTATATAGCATTTTTTTTACTTTTAAAGTTTTAAATTTATTCAGATACTTGTTATATTTTTTGGGTTTAATTGTGCACTGCCCAGAGAGCCTCGGCTATTGGGCAGTGTAAAAATGTAATAAATAAAATAAAATTTAACGTATCTTTGTTTCTCTCTCTCAAATGTACTCTTTGTACTCATCTTCTAGCTTTTGGGCGCATCTCCTAAACTCAGTATACTACTGTCTAGCGTCTTTGAACTGACCCCTCCAGCTTGGTCTTCTACCTAGTGACCCTTGAGATAGCACCTTGAGTCTGTTCTCCTAGCTGTTCTCCATGCTGGCTGGGGGATGCTGGAAGTTGTAATCCAACAGGTTTGGAGGGCACCCGGGTGGGGAAAGCTGCCCCAGAGACTCAGAGCAACGGAACTTTCAACTATGCGAAAGTTCTCTGACTAAATGACAGATGGTTAAAATGTCACATTTAGTGTGCTGACGACATGAACAAGAATTATGCTGCAGTATACTTTTATTTCCTTCCAGTTTGTAATGTCTCATTATAATTTTACTTCCATCTAGCATGTTAAATAAGATAAAATTAATTTGTTCTTAATACAGTTTTTCCCACTACAGCTTTTCGCACTACAGCTTTTTCCCACTACAGCTTCTCAGTCACTGTGAAAAAGGGCATTGGGCCTGACCTATCATGGAGAACAATGGGTTGGATCCAGCACATGTACAGCTGGGCTAGGGCAAATGGACTTCCCTGCCTCCTCCTCCCCCACAGCATCCCCTTCAGCCCCTTGAAAACACTGCACAGAGGGTGAGCGGATGATGATGATGAATGGAATGAGCTGTGGTGCAGGGCTTAAGGGGGATTCCCCAAAATTGGGCAGCATGTTCCACAAGTGGAGCCACTATGTCAATGGAAGGGCTATCCTGGATCCAACCCAATATGTCCCTGAGCAATTTCCTTAGTCCAAACAATATTATTTCATAAACATGTAGGTTGTTCATATGTTCCCATGTCTGTTTAATGTGGGGTTTTGCTATTGTTTTTGCTCTTGGGGGGGGTGTTGAGCACATGCCTGGTAATCATAGAGAGTTGGGGTTTAGCAAAACTTCAGCAAGTTCTTACATCTTTTATTTGTCGATCCTAAGTATACTTTATGCCAGGGGAGCATCAGTGGGTGGCTGGAGACCTAAATACACTTACTAGGGAGTAAATCCAATGGACACAGTTGTTACTCATGAGTAAAAGTGCATAGGATTGTACTATAAGCGTGCTTAACTGTGCTGCATCATTAACTTTGTGCTTCACCATACCAAGCTTTTTATTCTGCAACTTACTGGGCCTTCCACTTCTGGATTCTTTACAGGATTGAGAGCCACTCCTTACATGAGCTGACACGGACTGTTTTTTTGCAGCTTTCTCTCTTAGCAAGTTCTATATGTTTCATTTTACAGTCACTAGATAGCGCAACTATGCCATTACACATAGCCAATATATCGGATTAACGTTCCTTACTGGGTTATTTCCAGTCTTTTTAAGACAGGGATAAAGGTCAAAAAGCACATAGTGAAATTTCTCACAGGGCTTCTCTTTGCAGAGCCAGCTGCCATTTTGAAAATTCAAGCTGCAGTGGGGCGGGTGCAGCATGGATTGTCATTACGTGCAAACCTGGTGAGGTTGGTTATTGGGGTGGTTAACAAGCTACCTGCCACCCTAACACAGGCTATGGATTCTGGATGGGATGTTAACCACCCCAACAACCCACCCTCGCTGGATTCACACATATCACGCTGTGGCGTGCGCCTGCTGCCGCAAAAAAGTTCAAAATGCAAAACGACAAGCCTCGTAGGGAAGCTCACTCATTGTGACTTGCCATTACATGCAAAGCAGGCCAGAGAGTCAGAAGACTCTCCTGAATAGGGTGAGCTGTGGTGTTTGGGGAGGCCTTCCCCACAAGAAAAATTAGATGGAGGGACCTTCCATGAATGGAAATCTTCCTCTAATGGAAGGTTCATTCCCCTTGCAGAAGTCAGATCCTAGATCCAACCCTTAAACATCGTTTTCCTTTAAAAAAAAAAATAGTGCTTGTTATAAACAAGGTCAACAACAACAATCCATATATTAATTTCTTGTTGTTTTTAACTCACAAGGTATTTTGCAAGCTTTTAGGTCACATGACAGAGTTAGCTGATCTTGTCTGTGTGTCATGCTTGCTGCAGAATGTGTTTCTTTAACATTTCAAAATGGTATAGAACCAGTTATTTATTAGAATAATTTCAAAGAACTACCCATATTTTATGCCAAGCAATGCAATAAGATTAAAAGAGGTTCAAAGCCAGCATTTTATATTGTGCTAATACTGGGTAATTCTTAGTGGCATGTGTCTTGCTTGAAACAGTGTAATGTATTTATGTCAGCATTTGTGTTAGCAAATTTAAAAGAGGCATTACAGCAAGAAAATGTAATTTAAATTTTAAACGGTGCTTCTTGTGCTGCATTAAATTATCATGCTTGCCTTGTAGTAAACCCCTTTCCCCCACCACCCCGAGAGTTGTGAAATGATTTATAATCACATTTATATTTCAGATCTTTTACGGAAGCATCATTGGTATCTAGTGACTGTCTACTGATATATAACTTATGGTTGGCAATTAAAATGTACCATGCGTGTAATTGCAGGGGAATGCTTTATTATTTCAACAGCAGAAAGATGTTCTGGTTTCAGAACTGGACCCTGCAGCTGCCAAAATGTTCACGACCACCACTGCGACGGCTGCTGTGTGAAGCTAGGACCAGTGTACCAGTGTTAACGTTGTTCACCAAGGTAAACCAAACAGGGGTGTACAAAATTATGCATGGTGTGAAGAATGTGATAGGGAGACATTTTTCTCCCTCTCTCGTAATACTAGAACCCGGGATCATCCCATGAAGATGATTGGTAGGAGATTCAGGACAGATAAAAGGAAGTCCTTCTTCACACAGTGCATAGCTAAAGTATGGAATTTGCTAACACAAGATTTAGTGATGGTCACCAGTTTGGATGGCTTTCAAAGGGGGTTGGATAAATTCCTGGAGGAGAAGGCTGTCAATGGTAACTAGTTCTGATGGCTATGTGCTACCCTCATTATCAGAGGCAGTAAGCCTATATACACCAGTTGTTGAGGAACATGGTCGGTAGGGGGCTGTTGTACACATGTCCTGCTTGTGGATTCCTAGTCAACGACTGGTGGGCCATTGTGAACAGAGTGCTGGACTAAATGGACCCTTGGCCTGATCCAGCATGGCTCTTATGTTCTTATGATGATCTGCAATGTAGATGCATTTGTAAAACCATGGATGCTGTAGTGCAGGGATCCCCAGCCTTTTCAAGTCTGTGGGTCCATGTGGACTCCTGACAAAGAGCAATGGGCACCAGTCAAAAAATGGCCATGATTTGGGAAGTGACAAGTCACAAAATTAGAACTGTCGAGTGTTGTCACAAATGGACTCTGTTTTGGGCTTATATGGAAGTTGTCTTATGGTGAATCAGACTAATTGGTTCATCCAGCCCAGTATTGTCTGACTGGCTGTGGGTCTCCAAGGTCTCAAGCAGAGGTGTTTTTCATCACCTGCTCCTCAATCCTTATAACTGCAGATAGCAGAGAATGAGACAGGAACCTTCTGTATGCAAACAATGTACTCTGTACCACTGAGCTACCACACCTATGAAAATTGAGCTTTTGTTTTTGACATATTTATTTAATTATTACATTTGTATACCGCCCCATAGCCGAAGCTCTCTGGGCGGTTTACATAGGATTAAAACAATTAAAAACAATGTACAAAAATTAAAACAGCAAAAACATACAACATACACACAATCTATACATTTAAAAACCACATCAACACTTCAAAAACTACAAAAACAAAACAAAACAAACCCAGGCTCCTCAGATATTGCCAAATGCCTGAGAGAAGAGGAAAGTCTTGACCTGGCACTGAAAAGATAACAATGTTGGCGCCAGGCGGGCCCCGTCGGGGAGATCGTTCCACAATTGGGGAGCCACCACAGAGAAGGCCCTCTCTCTTGTTGCTGACCTCCGAGCCTCCCTCGGAGGAGGCACTCGGAGGAGGGCCTTAGATGTTGAACGTAGTGTTCGGGTAGGTTCATGTCGGGAAAGGCGTTCCATCAGGTATTGTGGTCCCAAGCCGTGTAAGGCTTTATAGGTTAAAACCAGCACCTTGAACCGGGCTCGGAAACATACAGGCAGCCAATGCAAGCGGGCCAGAGTAGGTCTTATATGTTCGAACCTACTGGTTCCAGTTATCAATCTGGCCGCTGCATTTTGCACAAGCTGCAGCTTCCGAACCACCTTCAAAGGCAGCCCCATGTAGAGTGCATTGCAGTAATCTAACTTGGAGGTTACCAGAGCATGGACAACTGAAGCCAGGTTATCCCTGTCCAGATAGGGACGTAGCTGGGCCACCAACCGAAGTTGGTAGAAGGCACTCCGTGCCACTGAGGCCACCTGCGCCTCAAGTGACAGAGATGGTTCTAGGAGAACCCCCAAGCTACGAACCCGCTCCTTCAAGGGGAGTGCAACCCCATCCAGAACAGGTTGAAGACCCTCCATCCGGTCAGCGGAACCACCCACTAACAGTGTCTCAGTCTTGTCTGGATTGAGTTTCAGTTTATTAGCCCTCATCCAGTCCACTGTCACAGCCTGGCACTGGTTCAGCACATCCACAGCCTCACCTGATGAAGATGAAAAGGAGAAATAGAGCTGCGTGTCATCAGCGTACTGATGACAACGCACTCCAAAACTCCGGATGACTGCACTCAACGGTTTCATGTAGATATTGAACAGCATGGGGGACAAAACTGACCCCTGCGGAACCCCATACTGGAGAATCCACGGGGCCGAGCAATGTTCCCCAAGCACCACCTTCTGGAGCCGACCCACCAAGTAGGAGCGGAACCACTGCAATGCAGTGCCTCCCACTCCCAACTCAGCCAGTCGTCCCAGAAGGATACCATGGTCGATGGTATCGAAAGCCGCTGAGAGATCAAGGAGAATCAACAGAGTCACACTCCCCCTGTCTTTCTCCCGACATAGGTCATCATACAGGGCGACCAAGGCTGTTTCTGTACCAAAACCAGGCCTGAAACCCGACTGAAATGGATCCAGATAATCAGTCTCATCCAAAAGTGCCTGGAGCTGGCTCGCAACCACCCGCTCCAGGACCTTGCCCAGGAATGGAACATTTGCTACTGGCCTGTAGTTATTAAGATTTTCAGGGTCCAGGGAAGATTTCTTTAGGAGTGGTCTCACTGCCACCTCTTTCAGGAGGCCTGGGACCACTCCCTCTTGCAAAGAGGCATTAATCACTTCCCTGGCCCAGCCAGTTGTTCCATCCCTGCTAGCTTTTATTAGCAAAGAGGGGCAAGGATCCAATATGGAAGTGGTTGCACGAACCTGTCCAAGCACCTTGTCAACATCCTCGAGCTGCACCAACTGAAACTCATCCAAGAAAACAGGACAAGCCTGTGCTCTGGATACCTCACTAGATTCATCTGCTATAACACTGGAGTCTAAGTCCTGACGGATGCCAGAGATTTTATTCTGGAAGTGCCTAGCAAATGTATTACAGCGGGCCTCAGATGGTTCTACCATGTCCTTGGGGCCAGCATGTAAAAGCCCCCGGACAACTCTGAAAAGCTCCGCTGGGCGGCAGGTTGATGATTGAATAGTGGCAGCAAAGTATTGTTTTTTTGCTGCCCTCACTGCCCCTGAATACAGCTTACCATAAGCACATACCATTGTTTGATTGCATCCATCAGGAATTCGTCTCCATCTGCCCTCAAGCCGTCTCCTGTTTTGTTTCATCACTCTCAGCTCTGGGGTATACCACGGAGCCGTTCGAGCTCTACACAGGAGAGGGCGCTCAGGAGCAATCGTGTCAACTGCCCGGGTCATTTCTGCATTCCACAGATCAACCAGGGTTTCGACAGGAGAGCCAGCCCTATCAGCCGGAAAACTCCCCAGAGCCCTCTGGAAACCATCTGGATCCATTAGCCTCCGGGGGCGGACCATCTTAATGGGTCCCCCACCCTTGCAGAGGGGAAAAGCCACTGTAAGCCACAATTACGTCGTGGATGAGGGAGATGTTATTATGCACTGATCTGGCATTTAAAAGCAGCACCCGGAGGTCTGAAGGCTGGCTGATAAGGCAACCAACAAGCCTGTGGGTGTGAGGGGGACCGGAACAAGGCACAGCCATTAACTGTCTGGGCCTTGTTTCCCTAACCTGGCAAGTTCTCCTCACAACGCCATATCTCCCTCTACCCGTCACTACCCTAATTGTACTCCCCTCAGATCCCCCCACCTGGCCCTGTATCCTCCCTCCCAGGCACATAGCTCAAGCCTGGGGAAAGGGGAAACAAACAAACAAACAAACACCAAAGACAAAAACAAAAAGCCAGGCAGGCAGGCAGGCACACTCCTCTCCTCCCCTGGCAGCAGGCCTCCTTCTCCTGCAGGTTGATGGCTTTCCCAGGCCCCTTCAGCCAGCAGCTTAAATATCCCTCCCAGGAAGGGAGGAGGACTGATGTAATTGTCCACAGCAGCTGGCTCAGTACCTGGGAGCCTGGTCTTGCAGGGAGTGGCAGTCTGCCAGGCTGAAATCCTCTGGAGGGTGGTGGTGGTGGTGGCAACAGCGAAGACCAGGAGGCAGGCAGGCAGGCAGGCAGACGCACTCCTCTCCTCCTCTGGCAGCAAGTCTCCCTCTCCTGCAGGTTGATGGCTTTCCCAGGCCCCTTCAGCCAGCAGCTTAAATATCCCTCCCAGGAAGGGAGGGGGACTGATGTAATTGTCCACAGCAGCTGGCTCAGTACCTGGGAGCCTGGTCCTGCAGGGAGTGGCAGTCTGCCAGGGTGGTGGTGGTGGCAGCAGCGAAGACCAGGAGGCAGGCAGGCAGGCAGGCGCACTCATCTCCTCCTCTGGCAGCAAGTCTCCCTCTGGTATTAGTAACTACCAGATTTGAGCAATTAGAAAGGACAGACAAATATACCCTTCACAGATTTTGGATGACCCTTTTTGTTTGAGGGGAAAATGGATTTATGCTATGAGCCACCATCACATCCTCCTATGATAGATGAGCAAATCCGTACCTGATCGTACGTTATGTGAAGTAGCATTTCCTTTTGTCTGTCCACTGCCTAACGGTTTCAGTGGGTGACCCCTGAGGTTGGTAGTATGGAACCTGCCCCTCAATTCAGTTCATCTGTGAGACAAATGTTTCTGTCAAGATACAAAAAACATTTCAGAAAAAAAGAGGGAAAGAAATGTTTGACACAAAGTGTAATCAGCCCCACAGAATGAATGGTAAATTTGGATCTCAGAATATTTTATTTAGCTAATGTGATCCAATTAAGCCAAGTCAAAGCATTATTGGGCATATTGTTCAAAACCATTTCTTCTGTGAGAGAACATTACAGTTGCAGATCTATCTCGGCCAGCTGCCTGTTCAGTTTATAATCCAAAAGGCAATGTGGTAGTGAATAACGGGATTACTTTTAGAGGTTAATAATTGGGTAGGGGGAAAGTCTTTTGTGATGTTTTAGCACATGCTGAGTCTTAGCAGTTTGAAATTTTAAGGGCAAATTGTCACCAACAAACTGGAAATGGTATGCTAAACTAGCCCCTTTTGTGAAATGTATGCTTACGTGAATGTATGATTCAAGGTTTGGGGTTGGGGGGGGGGTTGTAGGGAATGTACAAAATCCCTGGCAATTGCAAAGTAAAATGATTGCCCTAAAATGCAAGTTACTTTTAATAACCTTTATTTTGTGCACTCAGCTTGGTCCCACTCAGTCTAGTTATGTTTTTCCGGAAGGAGGGAAGAATACTGCAAGAAAGCAGGGAAGGAACAAACCTTCTATTTCACATTCTTGGTGCCCAGCAGGTCTGAGCGTCTGTTCTGTAGAAAATTCCGTTTTTCCATTTGCGGAGGGAGCAATTGAGAAAATCTTGGGAGAATATTACCTTTGAGGAAATCTTCTTTAGTGTCCCATCAAAGCAGCTTAAAGCTAGGCTTCTGAGAATCTTACCAGTAGGAGTATTATTTTTGGAGGGGGTTCCTAAAGGAGATAAATTCCTACCCCGAGTTGGCATAGTATTTTTGAAAGAAAAGGGAAGTCTGGAAAAAGTGCTATGATATCCACCTGGGGCAGTATCCTACACTTCCTGCGCACCAGTGGGACCAACCACTAGTACAATGAGTAGCTAGCGCTTCTTAACTAGAAACGAGTGGGAACGGAGAAAGAAGGGAGGTTTGCTCACCTGTCCCAATCAGGAAATGAGCATTTCTGCGTGTTTTCTCTCAGCACTGAATTGCTGTTGAGCTAGAGGTGGGTCCCGCTGATGCAAAGGGATGAGTGGAAGCACAGCAGCAATATTGGATACTGTCCATGGTTACCTGCCCTGCTTTCCCCCATCCCCTGAAATATGAACTCTTCTAAATATAAACCCTTAGCTGAATAATGATTCGGCTTCTATAAATTTTATATTTCTGATATTTAAAAGACGAATAAATGCCGCTAGGGGAGTGTCCATCTGGCATGTTTTCATGCTGACAATTGGACCCTACAGCACAGAGCAGAGAACTCTGGTGAAGAGCTAGTATTCCATTCACATTGTAGTAGGCCTCTCCTCTTTGGCCTAAGCCCAATGTGAGGGCACGTGCTTGCTTGCAGAAGGTCTCAGGTTCATCCATTCTGCTAAATGGATATGATCTGCCTGAGACCTTGGAGAGCTGCTGCCAATCAGAATGGGGGCTAGCTTGACCAATCGACTAACCTGATATAAGGCAACTTTCTCTGTTCCTGTGACTACACAGTCCTTGTAGGTCTTGGGGTGCTTTCTAGATGGATAACTCCGTGCAGGCAGGGTGTTGAACCTGAGGCCCAGGGGCAAAACCTGGCCCACCTAGGGCCCCATTCTGGTCCTCTGGGATTCCCCAGAAGAACATGCCTCCTTCCCTACATCATGAGGTGGTTCCTATTCCTGTTCCCAACACCAACACTAACCACCACTGCACTTTTCTGCAGGTTTTTTTCCCCGATTCTTCTAAAATGTTGATATGTCTCTCCTAAAGCTTTTGGTATTTTTGCTTTGCCCCCTTGGCCTTTAGCCTGCCTACCCAGAGTGAAAGCCCTGGGGCTGAAAGAGTTTCAACACTCCTGTCCAATCGGAAGATATTGGTTCAGTGATTCCAAATAGTTTTCTGTGGGAAGAAATGAGATGGAAGAAGCAGTGGGAAAACATGGGAGGGTTTCATTTGGGAAACAATGGCATCTGGACCACCACCACTGTTACAGTTATAGGCCTTTGCACAGTGTTTTCAACCCATAGTTCTAGCATTTAGGAAGCCTTTGGCTGCCAGTTAACTAAACATAGCTGATCAATATACTTGAAAGCATACACCAAAAATGGTTTTAGGTAGATTCAACTTTGGTTTTGTACAAACAAAAATTTAAAAAGGAAAAAAATCTTTCTTACTTATATCTCATTTTTATTAAAAATATATACTTGTAGCATCACATCAAAGTATAACTTGCATAAAACAACATAAAACATTTTTGTTATTAAACAGAACTTTGCTAAAGAGTTTTCGATCGCAATTTGGGGTGACCAACCGTCAGGATTTCCCCAGATTTGTCCTTGTTTTTTCTATCCTGGGTGTCAGGGTGGATTTTCTGTAATTTTCTATTTTCTGGAATGACACGCTTTCCCCTGTAAGGCTTCCATTAGCATGGCGGGGGGGGGGGGGGGGGGAGGGTGTCGCATTTTCTGGAGGGGCATCATTCCTCCCACTGCTCCAATCAGGACCTTAAAGGGAAAAGTGTGTCATTCCTGGACATTATAGAAAAGGCCCCAATTAGAGTGGGGGAAGGAAGTGGGAGGGACACCAACTGAGGCCTTTGTGGTGCTTTCCGGAGGCCCCGGAAAGCCACATTCCCACCCCCAACACTGGGTGTCCTCTTTTTTGGTTTCCCAAATATGGTCACTCTACAATAGCTTTCTTGTTCTTAGACTTCTGATCCTAATACCTTAAAAAGGAGAGGTCTCGTTCTAAGTACCAAGTACTCCATTCATACTGAATAGGCTATTTAGCTGACAGGTACACCAACCTGATAAGATTCTAATAAGAAGCTCCCACAATCTAAAATCTGCATATATTTATACCCTTTTTTGTGTAGAAATTACTGCATATCTACTATCCCATAAATTAGGGCTCATAGCCTTAATTATCTTCTTGTTATTAAACATTCCTAAAAAATTAGAATGTACAAAAAAGGCTAACACATACAGGCTAGATATAATCAATTTTGAATTATACCTTCGAGACGATAACTTACTCAAAATTTGCCAATTAAACCTAAGTCTATATTTTTTTCTAGTCAGTTGTATATCAAGCTTTTTGATGTGTATACCTTACACAAAAAAAATTGCTCAATAATTGATAAGCGAAAACTTTAAATACACTTTTGACCTAGAATAATATAATCTCACACCTGTTCATTACTCAAATAACTTTTGGGTCCAAGTGATAGGTCTTTAATTCAGCATTTTCTCTTTGGATACTATTTGGGGCTGGTGTACTGATAACTGTTGGGGCACATTACACATTCCATATACCGCTTTCATAGTGTTATTTCCTGCTCTTTATTCCATATTATCCAGAATAATGCAACAAATGTCATTGTGTGTCCTACGAGGTATAAATGTGCAAGAGGGATAAAGCATTACCATGATGGAATAGTAAAGATTTGACAGAAGGTGTAGATCTGGCCCAGGTCATCGTGACTATTTTTTTTATGCCATTTACATATAATTCATTGTGAAAGTGCTTGTGAACCTTCCCTTTAATACAAGTATTACTTTTTTACTTATCTACATTTTAAAATTCTTAATTATTCATCATTAACATTTGGTATTTACATTTATAACAAGATGTCTTATATTTTTTAAGAGAGGTGGGTTACCATTTTCTCAATAGTCTCCCCAGTAAGTCTAATAAAGCAAAATCAGCTGTTTCTTAAAAACTAGCACACCCCCAGTAAGAGCCTGTAAATGAGGCACCTTGATGGGAACAGGCCCAGTTCAAGATCTTTTATCACCTGAGGTGAGAAATGAGATATATGGCCGCTGCTGTCTTCCCCCATCTTTTTCTTTTACCTTTGCCATTGCATCTATGGAGAGCCATACGGCTGGGAGTAGCAGCCACTGGCTCTCATGAGATTTTGTGGGTGTTCACATGGGTCTTACAGGTGTTTGCGTGGGCCTCGCAAGACCTCGACAGCCACAGTGGAAGAGCGGCTGGCGGGGCTCTCCATAGCACCCGCTGGATGCTATGGTGGCAGGCCCTTCTTGCAGGAGTGGGGGGAGCAGCGCAGAGTGGAGTGACACAATTTACTTCTCCTTCCACTCTGCCAACTGATGCGGATCCCTCGCCCTGCTTCATGGGTGGGCTGACCCTGGATGGGAAGCACTCCTGATCTGCCAAATAGACTGGGAAGAATCAGAGCAACTTCAAATGCCCTACTGGTCTTTCCTGTTGGAGTAAGAAGCAATGAAACAACAATTCTAATTCCATTTAAAGGCAGTTTCCCACTTTGCATGGCAGATCCACCTGAGATAGTGCCTGCCATTGAGGAACACTGTCAAGAGCCGCAGCTGTAAACATGCAATAACCATCTACCAGGCAACTGAAACCATTGTGGCTCCCTGGCCCATGTTCCTCTGTGTTGCACATTATTGGTTCAAAGACTGTCAAGTTTTCTGAGGAAGGTGGAATGGTGATATCCCTCTTCTTTCTGATTGAATTCCTGGGAGAAAAAGGCTCTGTTTGTCTTTTGATGTTCCTCTCCTCAGAGAGCTGCCTGGCATGTTACAAGGTAAAAGCAGCAGCTATGTATTACATATTTAGCATGTGCCTATTTCTAGTCTGTAATGTGTGAGGCAGATATTGGGTCTTTCTTGACACCCAGTTGTGTAGACCAGGGCAATACACTGTGAGAAACTGCTGCAATTGGCCCCAGATCCCTGTCATGTGTTTCTGCACATGTCGTGGTAGGGAAAATGTTTATTGGCCTCTTATGTTATAGGATAGAACCAGGTGCACCTCAGTATTTTAACATGCACCTTCTTTTCCTGTAACGTGAGAAAGGGCCTTGAGGATAACATGCAAACACCCTGCACATGGTGGCCACTTTATTTTTCTGTGTCTGCCTGATCAGGGTGAATGTTGCATGTCTCTGGACTTCTCCACACAGAGGCTTTTCATCCCGCAATTATTACTTGGGCTTCTGCTTCCAGATTCTTTGCAGGGTTAAGATCGGGCCTTTACATATGCTTCCCCCTCCCCATTTCCCCCCTTTATCTGTGAGTTCTATATGTTTCATCAAATAGCAACATCAAGCTGCTGTAGTAATAGCGACACTTCCTCTTTACACTGGACAAATGTAAATGGATTAAAATCGGAACTTTTGGCTACCACATTTTTTCTGGTTCAAATTAAGCTGCGGAAATGTTTGGAAAGTATGAGAGAGGTGCAGGAGGTTGACAACTTCAAGTAAAGGTCTGCAAACATCTGTGAATAAACCATCTCAAACTGCAGGATAAAAGCCCCATGTAGAGGATCCCTCTGTCTATTTAGTCCTACCTATGTTGCAGCTACACTCCAATTGTGACATGCTGGGGACTAACTTGTGTAGCCTGACCTGTGTAAACGGTCCTGCTGTCACTCTTACCCCTGACACCCTCCTCCTTTATCCCATGCCAAGTAATCCAATGGTATCTTAGTATGTGATAGGGTATGATGTTGATGGAGATTTTGTCTGCCACCCACTCATTTCATAACTGTCTCTTTTTTCTTTCTCTGCTCCTTAAGGACCCGTGCCCCTTGTGTGATGAAGCCAAAGCAGTGCTTGAACCATATAAACACAAGGTAATATAACACAGCCGTATATGTATTTGAACATGCACAATAATACACAGAATTTAAAGTAGCAAATCAGAAATCTCCCCTTTTTTTGAAGAAATTGTTTGAATAAAGAGTTACAGATACAAATGAAATCAAGCCATGTTTTAAATACATTTTCACTGCTGTTTTCCATAAAACCCATCCTCAGAAAGACTTTTCAGACTTTATGATTCAACTGAAGCACACTGATATGCCGTACCAACATGAAAGACAATATCCGGTGCTCCAATACCGCTAACACAAATTATGTTGTGTTATGTTATGCCAACAGTGGTAGTATTATCACACTGGATACTGCCTAAGTATTTGGACCATTTAGATTGATGGGGGGACAACATGCATCATTTTTACACCTTTCCACCAAACATCCTAGCTTCCTCTTGCTTCCCATTTTGTACTAATAATTTTTATTTTATTGTTTTGTTTTTAAGTGATATTGATTTTATTATGTTTCTTTTTATTATGTATTGTGCCCCGAGAGCATTAGCTGTAGTGCAACAATCGAATGATCGATAGATCGATCGATAGAACTAATAGGTTCATCTACAGTGGAGGCAGCTCAAAATTATGCTTGTACAAGAGTCTTACAAAAAGAGCAAATGGTGATCCAACCTTTCAACACACAGGCTGCAGATTTCAAAATCACTTATTCTTCTGTAATCTAATTGACTCTGGAATTGTTTCCCAAAAACCTATTTATCTATAGCACACTTATTCATTGGGAACCCCAATAAATCCACATAGCTCATGCTTGCCAAAGAAATAATAAACTTGACCAAAGTTTGTTCAAATCAGCAATTTCTTTAGACAAAACACAAAATCTACACCCTGATCTACAATTTATTCTTCGAGATCATACCAGTTATTTCAGTGCAATTTACTAAGTATGCATCATTTGGTTTTGGGCTGTTGGCTAATTTTTGTTGTCTTGAACAGTTTATTTTGCAGGAAATAGATATAACCCTTCCGGATCACTCAGCCTGGTTTGAAATGTATAAGTATGACATACCTGTTTTTCATTTGAATGGGCAATTTCTAATGAAGCATCGAGTGGATATACAAAAACTGGAAAATCGGCTGCTGAACCTAGAATTGCAAGATGATGGCAACAGGTGAAGAAAAATGAAGGACTGGCAATGAATGCTTAGATAATTTAGTATTGCTTGCTTTACAAATGAAAACATCCTAACTACATCGATTTTTTGAAATTCAATGTACACATTTAATTCAGTTTTGTAATACTGATCCTTCTCTTTATTTTCATATCTGGCTACTTAGGCTATAACCCTTTCCTAAGAGTAAGTCCCATTGAATTTCATGGCATTTAGTTCTGAGCAGACATGTTTAGGATTGTAAATGTCTTGACTTTTTAATAATTAAAAAAGCCTATTTCTCACTGACAGATTAGCCTCCTTCTTGTTAATACGCTGTCCACTGAGAGTAAATACATGGAGAAATTATGTCTGTCTACTGCTTTGCTAATGGGGATTTAACAATGCTCTTCAGTTTCTCCGGCTCGAAGCAGAAAAGCGAGTAGCTATATCTTAGGTGAAAAGGCATGCACTTGATTAAAGACTTTTGCTTGGATTCCGAGAATAACTTTTTTTCTTTTCTGATACCTGTCATGAGGTAGAGCACAAAAATCTATGAAAACATATATATTTACTGGGAAAATCTAAGTAGTTTGTGGTTCACACTGATACCAGATACATCAGATCAGAATTGTTTTAGTAAAACTAAACCGACACAATGCAAGTTGTCCCTGAAATGAAATGGAAAATTCTGAATTTGTTTCCCTGTGCCATTTTCTCTTTCCATATTTTTTTTACTATACAATTTTCTTGTAAGTCTGCTAAAAGAAGATAGTGGATTTTATCCTTAGGGTCAAGCTATACACCTTTAAGGAAAGTGCAAACAATTCTCTCCTGTGATTAGGGATGTTCACATTCTTCTTTTAAATTGCGACTGGAGGCAGGATACATGACTTGTAGAAAGTGTTTTGGCCTAGGGGCCTTTCAGATTTATTGAACAGAAAAAGAGGAACTTATGCAAGAACGAGGTTTTGGGAAGGCTGGGTATTTGTAAATGGAATGCCATATATGAATGAAATAAGATATACAAGTGGGACCTGCCACAAAAAGTTCAAACATGGAATGCTCCTGGTCAGGCTATCAGCCAGCCATGCCCTCTGCTGTGATATTCCATTCTACCCACCACCACCAGTACAGTCAGTATTATGTGCTCACTGAGCATGCTCAGTCCTCACTGGACAGTTTTGGTTCCCCTGCCCTTAAAAGGCTCCCCCCCCCCAAGTTTTTTTTTTAAAACAAAAAAGCATCTGCAAATCTTTCTTTACTTCTGCATATTTCAAGCCTGCTGATGTCTCCCTCTTGTGTATGGATGGTGATGTTTTGGCTCCATTTGGATAGGCACCCTGAGAATGATTTTGCTAAGGGTTTCTCCTAACAAGCTATTTATAGTAAGCTCGAGACAGGCCACTCATGGAAGTTTCTGGGTGGATTATATGACGCTGTAGACAGCCAGGATGTCTCCTGTGGTTCCTCCCCACTAACCCTGTATTCTGGTTTTTTGTTTTTTTAAAAAATCCAAGTTAAATTGGAATACACCCTTGCAACAAAGGGAGGCAGATCTGGCTTACTCCCATGTAAGGGAGACACTTCATTATGCTAGATTAGTGATTATGATTATATCTATATCTATATCTATATCTATATCTATCTGTTAGGGTATGCTAGTAGTTCCCATGTGTCTACTCAGAAGTATGTCCCCTTGTGTTCAATGGGGCTTACTCCCAAGTAAGTGTGACAAGGGTTGCAGACTTACAGCACAAGACTCTCCCCCCTCCTTTGCACACATGCCAGGGAGGGAGGGAAGTGCTTCATGTCTGCTGTTTAAAGGGGCCCCAGGAAACAGCAGGATCTTGCCCCTTGTTGCCCCTCTCCTCTTGTGTAATGCAGCCCATATCAGTTGCACCAAAGAACCAGGAAGCACAACATCCCAGGTAAACAATGCAATTTCCCTTAATGTAGAGATGCTCTGTTAGTAAATATGCTTTCCTAAAAATTTTAAGAATCCTGTATCTAGATGAGCAAAGTAAAGCTGAGATGCTGGATCTGTACTTTGCTTTTTGTTCAAAGGACAGTCCCATCTCTTGGTAATTATGGATAGTTATGACAGTCCCATCTCTGTTAATTTGATGGGAGAACTATGAATTCAACCTTTTTGCTAACTTTGCAACCATTATATGTGGAAAGGATCTAGAGGTTTTAGAAGATCACAAACCTTGTGATCTACTAAACTCTTAAGTAGTCTAAAGCTAAAAATAGGTATATTAATCTAGCTTAACTGCAGTAGCAGTTAAAAAAAACCAAATGCAATTTTAAACTGTTTCAACTCTGCATGCAAAATTGAGAGAGGAGTAGGTATATCTTAGGTGAAAATGAACTTGCTTGGAATCCTAGAATAACATTATAGATTTTCTGATACGGGGCATGAGATAGAGCTCTAAATGTACCATGTCCAAATTGCAAAAATAATGGTCCTGTTCTATTCTGCTTTGGTCCGACCTCATCTGGACTACTGTGTCCAGTTCTTTCATTGCAGTGTAAGAAGGATATCAACAAACTGGAGCATATCCAGAAGAGAGCAACAAAGATGGTGGAGACCACATCCTATAAACAGAGGCTGGAGGAGATGGCCTAGAGAAGGGTAATATGACCCAATTTGCATGTAACTACCCATGATCATGACTGCCTGGGAGCGAGCAAATGTGCTGTCTCCTGACTGCTTGACCACTTCCACTTTACAAAACAATCCAAGAATGCCCTGTTTCTGGGTTGTTCACTGTGATGTCCGAACCCAGAATGCTGGGTTGTTGAGGGAGAAGCAAACCATAGTTTTAACCTATAGTTTGTTGTTGGCTTAGAACTCTGGCTTGTTTCTTCCTTAACAACCCAGAGTGCTCGGGCTGGATATCATGGTGACAACAAACCATGGGTTGAAATGTCCTGCTGGTATGAGTTGTGGACGGTGGAACAAATTGCCTCAGAAAGTGATGGACTCTCCTTAGGAGTTTTTAGGGCTTGAACACCTACCAGAAGTACTGTAACAGTGGATTTCCTGCATTGGCAGGGGGTTGGACTAGATTGGGGCCAGGAAAAGTGTGGCCATCCAGATGTTGTTTGCCTGTAACACCTATGATCCTTCACCACTGGCTATGCTGGCCAGGACTGATGGGAGTTGCAGTCCAACATCTGGAGGGCCACATGCCCCCCTGACTAGATGATCTTGATAATCACTAGTCTCATGTTGGATGTGGAAAATGGGAGTGGTAGTCCAACCTGTCTGGAGAACACCAGATTGGGGAAGGCTGTTATACATTTGTTTACTGCCTAGAAAGTTTTGGCTATTGGGCAGAATATAAATCAAACAAAAAGAAAGGGAATATCTTCCAACTCTTATGATTCTTATTTCTACATAATTGGTCTTTCACTAGAAGACTTTGTTAGTAAGTTTGTGCCTCATTAAATATCTTTATAAGCCTCTACCAGGAGCTAGGGATCACACATCAGCCCTATGTGGCAGCCCTAGATGAGATTTGCTTTTATTCCTATTAAAAGGTTCACACAACAAATTAAGAGGTTATCACAATCAGAGTAAGTGCACTTACTTTGAATAAAGGATTGAAACATGCTGTATGCAGTGATGTTCAAGCTGGACCCCCAGTTGTCTCAATCTGATGATAGAAATCGTTTTATCATTTCTGTTCTAAAGGAAACTGCTTGAAAGACTCAGTTTTCTCAGCAAACTCAAGAGTATTTTAAAAAGCATAATTATTCATCAATGTGAAAATTAAATATTTCAGTAGTCATTTAGATATTAGCGCTCTGTAAAGATCTTTGGCAAAGACAGAATGTTGGTAAATGGAGATTAATATTCCCTTTATGTACTCTCTCTCATGCTCTTTAAGTCCTTCCCTCCTCTCATTCATCTCAACTCTTTGATACTTCTGGTTGCTTTGATTGCAATTTGTGTTCTTTTTACTGAGCACTTTGAACAACTAAAGCGGATTACATTTATGAACATACTTTTCTTCATAACTGGCCTAGGCTGTGAGTAATAAGCAGGAAAGTAAGGTTGCAGTCCAAAGCACAGTTGTGGAATCTCTTCTAGTCTGAGGTGTGCCTGGCTTCTTCATTCTATGCATTTTGTCACAAGATAAGATGTGGAGGAAGGATATGAGTTCATGTTGGTTTTCCCGCATTTGTGAAACTGTGTATGGAATTAGTGTTGGGATATGTACATATTTATCGATATGTACATACCCCACCTGGGATTGTGAAGTGAAGGGCAAGCTACAAATTTAAACAATGAAACAAATGAAGTGGAGATTAGTGGCACTTTATGTATGTGAACCACATGATTTTAATATTAAGCATTATTTAAGGATAATTAATTAATTGTGGGTTGGACTTTGGTGTGATTCCCCTGATCAAGACATTTATGCAGCTGTAGTGTGTGTGCATACTGTCCTCCTTGTATAACAAACAGTGTTGCCAGCTTTGACAAGCACTGATCACCATCAGTGATGCAGCTTCAGCTGGACCATGAAGCCAAAGTCCAAGGACCCCACAGCCCAAGGGACCTGCAAATTATCATTCTGAAAGCAGCAGATGATGGGGGGCAGCATCTGGGTTGGCATGGGCATGTCAGCGCCCACCAGGGATGATGCTGGTTGCTACAGCATGCTTTACAGTTTCTCTACGTTAAGCAAAAATCTTACACCCTTACAAGGCTTTCTTCTTCTGGAGTCTTTGAGAGTTTATGATCGGCTTCTTTAGATGGCGAACATGTGATTTGGATTTGAAAACTTCCCTTCTTGGCAATGCTGTATATGTTCAATGAAACTGTGCCATCATGTAAAGGATCAGCAAACCTCTGTGAGTGATCAATCACAGGCATGCAATAAATCACTCGTGTAGAGAAGTTCCTAAACTTTTTAGAGTTACAGCGCAGCCAACTAGACAAGTATATGGTCACAAATGCTCATTTTATTATTTTTACTTAAAATATATATTACCCTTGTCTACAACAAAATGTTGCTTATTCCCAAGCAAATGTCTTTAGCAGCAGGGCAGCAGGAGAGGACAGAGAAATATTAGTTATGTGCTTCACAACTGAAGTATTACACATGGCTGTCTAAAGCCCTCCCTAAGTCTAGGTCTAAAATTACCTAGCTGCACCATTGATCACCTGCAATAAGACAGCAGAAACTTTGGGGTGATTGGAACTAGCCCTCCCACTCCACAGACATGAGATTGGTGCTATCATCTGTCCAGTGGTTGTTGGGTTTTCAATGTGTGGTCATGTTCTCACAAGTGTCACTACATGGCAGTTCTGAATTCTGGGTATGGCTGGCTATTACTCATGTGCAATACCACTAATGTTGCATGGTTCAGTTTAGAGGACAGAACCCTGACACCTGTTTTCCTCCATAGATTTCTCTTATTGGATAGAGATGAATATGTTGGCATAGGGGTGTCCCACTTAAAAATGTGTCTGTCTCTTTCTGGGGGAGTTTTGTTTCTGGTTATGTGCTATATCAGCCATCTCCTGTTGGCAGTGAGAGAATGAGCCACTGGAACAAACATGGTTTTGTTCTTTTGAACCCAACAGAACAACAGTACAAGTAATTTGGAACCTGAATAATTTCACAAGGCCTCCTTGCTGTAGTTGCCACTGCCAGAACAATAATCCTATACCAATTACTCTGTGGATATCTCATTAGGTTCAGCTAATAGAGGGCAGGTTGTTACTTTTAAAAGGTCCTGAATGCAGCAAGAGCCCTGCCCGACGGCAAGAGATCCGTACACCGCAGTTTCAGAAAACTCCGCTTCAACAGGTCCTCTCGGGTCGTAGCGATGCCATGAGATCGAACGTCTAAAAGGGTCTTTCTCCTCCACGCTCCTTTTCGGGCGGATGGCTTCTCCCTTGGCATCCCTTTGTATCTCCTAATGTGGAAGAGTCCCACGACTCGACTTCTTTTCTTTTTAAGTATCCCCTTCTGATCTTGCAAAGAAACCTGTTCGCCCCAACGCAAGAAGTTCGGTGTTTTGAAAAAAAGGAGCCTCTTCTCTGCCTTCTCCGGCAGATGTCTGCCCTTTTTGCGCCGGGAGCTGCAGTGGGACTATGCTGGCTTTCTTAGCTCCTCCCCTTTCTACCTGCGCGTTTGGCCGGACAGGCTGTCCCAGATGCGCTTCTTCCCTCGGCCCACCAGGGGTCGCCCCTCCTCCCGGCGTCCCAGCCGCCCTTTGTCCTGGAGCTCCCCCCGACCGCCCCTCCTCCCTTTGGGCGCCCGCCCATCCCGTTCGGAGCTCAGCGCTTCTAGCGTGGCGGCGGCTGCCCGTCAGGAGAGGTGACCCCGCCCCCTCGCCTGCTCGCTTCTCTTTGGTGGCATCGCCGGCTCTCTAGCCCAGGCTGGCGCTCCGCAATAGGCCAATGAATTGCCCGAGGGTGGGGAAGACGGAGGGCTCCGCTGTTTGTTTTCCGCTCCCTGCATCTGGCTTTGGGCAAATAATGCTGATGGGCAGCGCGTCAGGCTTCTCCGGAGCCGAGAAAGCTACGCCTTGAGAAGTGGGACTCCTCCAGAGGAATAAGCACCCGGGAGCCACAAAAGGAGGGTGAGTTCCTATCTCAAGCCAGGCTGTTTCCCTTGGGTTTAACCAGTCATTCTGTGTGGACGTGAAGACTCAATACTGGTTGTGCATTAGACGTTATTACAGACCAGAGCTCCAGACACGCACACGCACCTACACACACCGCCCGGGGTTATTTTCCTCCTCCTCTCAACTTCTTTTTCTATTTCTGATGCTGCCGGCGGGCTATTTAAAAAAAAAAGGGGGGGGGGAAGGGTAGTCATGTGAGCATTGAACTTACTCTCTCTTGAATAAATACAGGAAATGTCTAGTGAACAATTTGTATACCTTGGCTCTTCCTCAATGTCTGTCTGTCAAATTATTTGTTTGAGTTTAAAGACTTCTGTCAGGGTCATACAGCTTCCATACAGGGAGCAATGGGCTCTGAAAAACAAGTGTTATAATTAAAATCAGTGACAAGTGAGTTAAAGGATGAGAGCTCCCCTCCCCCGTTTTCTTTTTTAAAGGATATTCCCCTATTGACAAGATTTTTTTTTCATAACAATACTTGGTTCCTGTTTCTGTGACTTGAGGAAGGCTTTTCCAGTGGTGTTTCAGCCTCTAATGTAACAATTATTACTCTTTGCAAAGATGAAATAAAGTAATTACAGAAAGCTTATGAAACTGGTCCAGATGTGTAATACTGATCATATCTTTTAAATAAACATGTATGCAAACAATCTCTAATGCAGGATGCAGTTACTATATAATAAAGAGTGTGGGTATATACAAACACACACAAATATAACACATACCATGTCAGCAATTTGGTTGTAAACACAAACTAACCAAATCTGGATGGCTTGGACTAAATTACTATCCCATCTTAAGTCTATCTTTTCCTCCTGTCCTAGAATAGTGAGAGCTAAGAATAGTTTTTCATGTAGAAAATAGATACATGGAGCAATTTCTTAATTCCTCCCCATGTTCACCCCCTTCTCTCTCTCTTTTTTGACAATAGTAGCTAAATTTTGGAATATCTTCGCGAAAAAAATTTCTTTTTCAACTGCAGTGATAGTTGTCAGTTATGTATTCCAGCATCTCTTGTTTGTTGGCCTGTATTAATATATGCATTCTCTTTGGAGAGGTCAATAATGTGGATATAGTATTTTTGTTTCCCTTCCTTTGTTTATGCCAGATGCAGGGCTGTAATGTGTGTGAAAAGGAATGTACTTCTGAATGTCGAGTCTTGAACTTCCCATGGCTAGTTGGGGGCTGGGGAAAAGCTGGCTGGTGATGTGTACTCTGTGTGTGTTCTCTTCTCTGTGTGATTGCATGCAAGTCTGAGTCTGCCTGTGTCCGTGAACTTTACGAGCATCCAGTTCAATACCATTCAGTGCAGATTCCACACTGCTTGCTGGTTTACAGCCCACAGTCTGCCACATCGCCCATCTGTTAAAACACACTCCAGCCAAAGCTGAGGAATTCAGGAAAGGAGAGCAAATACTGCACTGGTCCCTCCAAACCTAAATGCAAATAGTTGGAAATGACTAACAGCACATAATTGATTTTTAGCGGAACTTGTTTCTAAGTAAGAGTGTTGTGGATGCAGTCTTGGAAACTGTGGTTTTAAGAATCTGAATATATGGACTCTGAGCTAACATCCTGCCAAATCAAGTTTTTTGAGTTCCTGCCAAATTGATTTTAATGATAGGCTTCTGTGAGTGGCTTGTTTGTTTGGGCTATTTTGGGGCTGGGAGGCAATTAACGGTTATCTAATTAATAAAAAAAATGCACATCATTTTCCGTACCAAATCATAGCTGATGAATGAAATGCTGCCCAGAGTCTTTCTTACGCCCAAAGTAGTGCAGCAAAGCTCTGCCTGCAGCAGGAAGGATTCATTCTTGTATGTGGTGTTCATGCAAACTGAAAGACACAGCCTGCTGATCTGAGCACCTTTATTGTGAAGTAAGTCCAATAGATTTCAGTAGGGCTTATTTCCAAGTACGTGTGCTGAGTATGGTGACAGGAGCGGAACAAATAAACAAGCACTGATTACACCTTCAATAACAAAATGCTTCTCCAGCAAGATTGAAGGGAGACTGAAAGTCTTTCTAGATGGAAGGTTTGTTCCATGATAAGTAATGGGGTGGGGTGGAGAGAATATTTCATAGCATCCTACAATACAAAGTACGTTGCACATAGAGGACTTCTAGTGCAGTGCAAGTTGCATTAGCTTGTGCAGTGGATGTCTCGGGGAATCCCATCACACAACCAACACTATTGGCATTGCGCTAGAGGTCCTTTGCAGTAGTCACTAGAGTGAAGCCACCTTTATGGTAGAAATTTATTGTTGTTGTTTTAACAAAATAAGTATATGGAAAGTATGTGCTGAACAAATGGACTGCAGAAACATGAAGAAGAGGCTGAAAAGAAAGTATGCAAAGGTCATTTAAAAAAATAATAATGGAGCAAGAGGTGGACTTGGACAGTGCCTGTGACATCACCACACAATTGATACTTGTCGCTCTATAGCAAAATAGGTGGCCCTATAGGAAAACAATTTCAATACTCTCCTTTGCTCGAGGAAGAATAATTATTTTCCAGCAACTGCATCTACTAGTTTAAATTCTGGGAAACAACAGCTCCTCACAACTAGAGCTAGGAGAGCATGCTGAGACAACATCATTTGATTAATTCACCCTTGGCTGAAAAGCCTTCTGGGATAAACTGTAGCATCTGGAAAAACTCTCAGTATTCAAAGGTGTGTAGCTTGGCCATTGATTTAAAAAGAAGAGCATAGCTGAATTCAAATCCTGATCTGTGCATGGTCATTTTGAAAGCAGTTGCTCCAGCTTCATGCTTAAAATGCTTTCTCTGACTTTGGAACTATGAAAAGCAGAGAGATAGACAGGCAGGCAAGCAGATGACAGAATCTGTGACATTTATTGCTCAGTACAAGGCCTTGAGATGCTACTGAGCCCACTGAGCTCCAGCTGTTCCTCCTGTATTTTACATGCAATAAGAGTTTGCGTTTAGCTCAATGGGCATTATGATGGACGAATTCATAGAATCATAGAATAGTAGAGTTGAAAGGGGCCTATAAGGCCATCGAGTCCAACCCCCTGTTCAATGCAGGAAGCCACCTTGAAGCATACCTGAAAGATGGCTACCCAGCTGCATCTTGAATGTCTCTAGTGTAGGAGAGCCCACAACCTCCCTAGGTAATTGGTTCCATTGTTGTACTGCTCTAACAGTTAGGAAGTTTTTCCTGATGTCCAGCCGGAAACTAGCTTCCTGTAACTTGAGCCCATTATTCTGTGTCCTGCACTCTGGGATGATCAAGAAGAGATCCTGGCTCCCCTCTGTGCTATTATGTCTCCCCTCAGTCTTCTCTTCTCAAGGCTAAACATGCCCAGTTCTTTCAGTTTCTCCTCACAGGGCTTTGTTTCCGGACCCCTGATCATCCTCGTTGCCCTCCTCTGAACCCCCTCCAGCTTATCTGCATCCTTCTTGAAGTGTGGTGCCCTGAACTGCATGCAATACTCAAGATGAGGCCTAACCTGTGCTGAATAGAGGGGAACCAGTACCTTGCACGATTTGGAAGCTATACTTCTATTAATGCAGCCCAAAATAACATTGGCTTTTTTTGCAGCCACATCACACTGTATAGAATCATAGAAGTCATTCGCACAGAGCTGATTGCAGGTGTAGTCTCTATACCTGTCTATATATTTGAAGGAATCTTAGAATCTTTTTTTTAAGAACATGTATCTGGTGGTGTTGATTGTTGTCCTCTATGCTCTGGCATTTTAAAGAACAGGCTGCGTCATTCTCGCATATCCTGTTTCTTTGGAATATATTCTGAAACAGTCATTTGGAAGAGCTGTTGCAAAACATTCTGATATTGGTTTTGAAACTTGAAAGTGATGGACTCCTAAAAACAAGAGTGAGGTTAGTTTAGATTAATTTCAGCAATAACTCCTCTTAGGAAACAAATTCTTAAGATGGACAGAATCTGCAAGATGGCAATTCTTCAAATAACAAGAATAGGTCTATATCTCACACCATTACTCCATTTTTTACTGAGCCCCTAAATGTATATTAGTACATTAGGTATGCTGATTCAAACCTACAAATCTATAAAGATAAATTAATGTGGATAATAATAAATTGCTGGTGAGAACATCATGCTGCTTTTTGTGAAGAATGGGCAAACATTAGGGTTAAGAATACTGGACTTGCCCTTAGGAGACTTGGGTTCAAATCCCTCTTTCATCCTCGATGTTTACTCCTGGGTTCATCCTGGACACCTGGATATTGCAATGTATTTCACACTCAGTTTGAAATATGTAAAGTGTGGATAGTGGCCTATCTCCATGGCTTGCTGCATAAATAACAGCTCTGTTGTAAGTTGGACCAATAGTCCAGATAGCCCAGTAGCCACCATGTCTATATGATTGGATGGCTTTAAAGGGGGAATCGACAAATTCATGGCAGATAAGGCCAACAATGGCTTCTAGTCCTGATGGCTATATGGTACCTCCAGTATTGGATGTAGTATGCCTATGTGAACCAGTTGCTGGGGAACAAATATGGGAGAATGCTATTGCACTCATGTCCTGCTTGTGGGTTTCCCACAGGTAGCTAGTTGGCCATTGTGTGAACAGAATGCTGGACTAGATGGACCTTAGTCTGGTCCAGCATGGTTCCTCTTATGTT
Source organism: Anniella stebbinsi (assembly GCA_029215795.1). NCBI lineage: Eukaryota > Metazoa > Chordata > Lepidosauria > Squamata > Anniellidae > Anniella > Anniella stebbinsi. The sequence goes on along the minus strand of JARDYH010000002.1, from coordinate 68,653,470 downwards.
CTTATGGATATGAGAGGTTGAGGTAATGCTTAAATTTATTTATTTATTTATTGCATTTTTATACCGCCCTATAGCCGAAGCTATATTGGGTTGTACCCATGCTTCATCCTACTTAGAACAGACACCTTGATATGAATATTACTTAAGTTAAACTAACATTGGATACCGCCCATTATGTTGAAATATACTGAATAAATACTATATAATATAATGCATTATATTTAAATATTAATATATTAAAGAAATAATATAATAATGTAAGGAGTTGACTGTGAGAATGAAAAAGCTAAAGCTGTCCCAGGTTAACTACCACACCATCACTAGGGGTTGCCTATCAGTATGCTGATGACACCCAAATATATTTCTCTATGCCTTCGACAACATCGTCAGCTAAGGATAGTGTGTCTCCTCTGAATGAATGCTTGGAGGCGGTAATGGGCTGGATGAGGAAAAACAAACTGAAGCTGAATCCAGACAAGACGGAGATGCTTGCTGTCAAAGGCTGCAATCTGGGTTTGGAGGTGTGTCAACCGGTTCTGGATGGGGTTACACTCCCCCTGAAAGACTGTGTTCGCAGCTTGGGGGTGCTCCTGGATCCGTCGCTCCAAATGACAGCCCAGATAGATGCGACGGCCAGGAGTGCCTACTATCAGCTTCGGCTGATACGCCAGCTGCGCCCCTTCCTAGAGTTGGAAGACCTAAAGATGGTAGTGCACGCGCTGGTAACTTCGAGGCTTGACTTCTGCAATGCGCTGTACATAGGGCTACCTTTGTGCCTAGTCTGGAAACTTCAACTAGTTCAACATATGGCAGCCAGGTTGGTCACCGGTACATCTAGGAGTGACCATATTACACCAGCTTTAAAATCGCTCCACTGGCTGCCAATTAGTTTCCGGGCGAAGTATAAAGTGTTGGTCATTACCTTTAAAGCCCTACATGGTTTGGGTCCAGGTTACCTGCGGGATCGCCTTCTCCCGTACAATCCGCCCCGCACGCTCAGGTCCTCTGGGAAGAACTTACTGCGGTCGGCCAAGACTAGGCTGACAACTGTTACCCAGAGGACCTTCTCTTCTGCCGCTCCCAGACTGTGGAATGACCTGCCGGAGGAGACTCGTCAACTTAACAGTCTTTTAGAATTTAAGAAAGCTATAAAGACTGTTTTCTTCCAGCAGGCATATCCAGTGTAATTTTTAGAATGTTTTTAGGATGTTTTAGGATGTTTTAATGCAGTTTTAATAATATTTGTCATGTTTTAATTAGTTTTATGTATTTTATCATGTTGTTGTTCCCCGCCTCGATCTAGACGGAGAGGCGGGTAAGAAATAAATCGTTATTATTATTATTATTATTATTGTTACCACCTGGGGCAAAAAAAGCTACGTTTGAGCTCCTTGCTCTTCATGTTGTCTTGATAGAAGGTAAAAAAGACCCCAGTGTTTGGCTACATACATGTCCCTCCGTCAGCTAGAGTATTTGGCCTGACCATGAGTGTTGTTGGGCTAAACAACTGATGTGAGAACAAGATGGAAGGAGTCAGAACCATGTAATAAATAGATCCATATTTTGCAAATGGTTGAAGCCAGTTGAAGCTCGCCATAACTTGTTTCTCTATCACAGTTTCCAATTTGGGGTAGCTTTGTCAACCAGTCACACTTCATTTCTCATGTGTGAAGTTTGTGACTTAGTACTTCTTGCAGTGGTACATGCCAAATACGTTTGGCAAGGTTCTGGTGCAGTTTGTGCCCATCCTATCTTCATAATAAATAAAAATATAGGTCAAAGCACTTCAAATGCATTGTCTTGGATGTGCTGTCTTTAAGGTAGTCAGGTCCAATAGAGGACAAGGCTTTTGCACCTTTAATAGCTGTATAGAAGAGGGGATTTTATCGGGTGCAGCTTGCTTGATAACTGTTAGAGGTACAGGGGCCATTTTCTCTTTTGTATCTGACCACCCTACCATACAACAACAAAATATTATCTTTGCCATGATGTAGATTATGTGTGTATGGCGTGAGGCTAAGAGAGAGCAGTTTGCCAAAGGCAACCTAGTGAGTTCATGGTAGAGGCAAAGTTTGAACTGAGGCCTTCTTAGCTCAGCTTCTTATACAGTATTGGAAGGCAACACAACTAAATTTAATGGAGGAATATCTGTGCTGTTCGAGCAGTGCAAGAGAGGAGAATGAAGTCTGTGAAATAGAACGCTGACTGCTTGCTAGTTCTTCGTGGGTGCTCTGATGACAGCTGAGGCAGAAGCCATCAGCCTCATCTGTCATCTGACATGGAAATGATGAGGCTGTAATGCTGACCTTGAATAATTTTATGCCAAGTGAAGCATATACAGGCATGGGCACAGGATTGGACTCCAAATTAATTTAGTGTGGAAGTTGAGATTCTTCAGCAGTGCTGGAAAGAATGGGGTCTTTTCTAATCAAATTTGAATAGTTTCATTGGCTTCAACAAACACATTTAAACTTGCACCTTGGCTAACATGAACCTGCTTTTCAAAACTGCTGCTTCAGCAAATAACAGGGGTGCATTACTCACTGTGCTAGAGTGCCAGAACAAATTGTATTGTTACACCATCATTACTACTACCGACAAACTGGCTTAAGTGTTTGCTGTTGGGTTATATTAATATCTAATCAGATTTAGGGTAAATTTTTAAAATATAAAACCTTAGTATCAGACATTCCATATAATAATCATATAATATACATTTCAAACATCTTCTAATTAATTTTAATTGATTTGCAACTTGTTTAGTAATTATAGCACTTTAACTTGTCCCAAGTCACATTTGTTTACACAGCAGAGGCTGTGTTAAGTAAATTGAAAGCAAAAGAAAATGCTCCTGGTATGACGAGCTCTTCGATGTCCTGTGATAGAATTACCTCAGCGTGTGCTGTAAACTTCATAATACTACCTTAGAAATTTTGAAGAAAAAGAAGTCAAATGAAAACCTTACTTGATCACCCATGTAAGTAGCAAAAGTTCTGTTCAAAACATAGTTGTGCACTTATCAGGTTTGGTGTTGTATTATTTTCTTCTACATGTTTGAGTAGTAACCACTATCTGCTCTAAAATCAACATTAAATAGACAAGCTGAAGTAATGTCCTTCTTACTAGATTTGAGACTTGACATTTATTTGAGTGTAAACAGTTTGCACAAATGGCTTTCAAATAATTTCTGAAAAGTTAAAACCCAAAATCTCACATAAGTAACACCAAATATCATAACTTTGACGATTACTGTTATATCCTTTATTGTCTGATGTAGGGATAACTTAAGCCAAGATTTACTGGATCGGCCTCCTAATAATAAATAATACTTTAACATTTGTAAAGGGCTCTCGAGTGTTCAGAGTGCTTCCCGTGCCTTATCTAATTGTAATCCATACAACAATCCTGTAAGGCCAGTCAGTATTATTCCACAGATTGCAGATGGCAGGTAGGACAGGGACTGAAGCTGTGAGAGAATGGCTTGTCTAAGATCACCTTGTAGGTTCATAGCAATGATAGGATTCAAACCAAGGTGTTCATGACTCATAGCTCGGAATGCAATTGTAAGGGACTGATGTTCTATAAACCAAGAGCTCTGAGATTGGAATGCTCTGACTATCCAATGCCCTGCCAGCCAAGATGGGAGGAATGAAAGAGGTGAAAATGGCTCCTGATCCTCCGGAAAACTTACCTAGGAGCATGGCCAGGAATGAAGAAACTTGTAGATCTCACGGACTCAAGTCCTCAGTCACAATTCCTTCTCCTCTCTGTCCACCATTTCTGCCCCCTTCCTAGTCTAGCAACTGTCATCTTGTCAGGGAAGCTGCCTGCACTGGGCAGAAGGAAATCCCCATTTGGATTTCCACTCCTGAGGTCGTAGCAGTGCTCATGGCCTCAGGAGGTGAAATCCCTGATATCCTATACTCTCCCAGAACCATAGGATCGCTCTGTCAGTCTCTTAGTCAGTACACTACACCATCTCTATTTTGTTATGTTTGTTATCTTTTTGGCGCCAGGTCAAGACTTTTCTCTTCTCCCAGGCATTTAACAGTGTATGTTGAGGGTTTTGTTGTTGTTGCATGGTGGAGTTCCTACATTCACAGTATATAATTGATTTGGGGGCAAAAAAAGGGTATTTTATGTGGTGTAACAATAAAATGCCATTTTAGACCAGGTTTATATTGATGAAATGAATCTATGTTGTAAAGTGCATTCCAAAAACATGTTGTAAAGTGCATTTCCAAAAACATGAATACCGACATGTACTAAGCAAACCTAAAAGTCTTGGCCATTAAACATTGTGCTTTTGGGACCAAATTGGACATTACACGTAGTCATGTATTTTATTGACCACTGGCCCTTTCTGGAATGTTGTTTCTAGAAGCACAATTGAGACTGAAGAAGCAATGTGGGGAGGGAGGAGAGGTGCTTTATCTTTTTCCTTCCAACTGTTTCCACACTCCAAAATGCATCTAATGTGTGGACAATATCCACGCAAAGGCCTATGGACATCCCTTACGGCTTGGGTGTGAATAGCAAAGAAAGGAGGTGATGGAGCATAAAGAGGATCACACAGCAGAAAAGTACACATTCTCTGCCAATATTTTGGGTTGTCAATTCAATTGAGAAAATTAACAATGGGATTATTCCACAGGAAACTTCTTACATGTTTGGGCTAATAGGTTATTTTGATCCATGCCTGTGAACATGTAGTATAGCTAGGTTTCCCCCCCACACCATTCATGCAATTCCTTCGGTTTATAATATTCACATGAAAAAACATTGGTGTGACCACCCTGGGCCATATTTTCAAATACTTCTGTGATTGTAGCAGCAGTTTTTCCGCCACCTCAATCATAGAAATAACTGCTAACTGTTTCTGGCAGTACTAGGCTGACCATATGAAAAGGAGGACAGGGCTCATGTAACTTTAACAGTTGTAGAGAAAAGGGAATTTCAGCCAGTGTCATTTGTATGCAATTAGTTCCTGGTGAAATTCCCTCTTCATCACAACAGTTAAAGTTGCAGGCACTATACTAGAGTGACCATATACAAAAGAAGGCAGGGCCCCTGCAACTTTAACTGTTGTGATGAAGAGGGGATTTCACCAGGAACTAATTGCATACCAATGACACTGGCTGAAATTCCCTTTTCTCTACAACTGTTAAAGTTACATGAGCCCTGACCTCCTTTTCATATGGTCAACCTAGGCAGTACCCATGTGAAGTCACACTGGTGTTTCTTCATGTAATCTTGTAATCCAATAGAGAGAAGTGGCAGTCTTGCTTGTGTGGTGGTACTTCAATTTAATTCACTAATTCTAAAACACACACACACACAAACACCTTGTAGTGTCATGATATACCTGAATGCCCATAGCTATGGGGCGGTATACAAATGTTATATGTATATATATATATATATATATATATATATATATATATAATATTTATATGAAAATAATATCTACTAGGCCAAGTAAACAATGTCCCAGAAGGGAACACACACACATACACCTTACATCATCTACTCATATATATATGTCTATCTTGTAACAAGAAACAGATCACCAATTGGCTGAAAGACAATACAGTCTAATAGTATATTAAATATTTACAACAGGGGTGCAGAACCTCATTCACCTAAGGGCTGATTTGGAAGTGGGCAATATACAGGCATGGAACAGAAGGAAGCATAATGCATTGTGATGGCAAAGAAGCCTTCGCTCAAGATCCAAAATGGAGTCACTGTAGCTCTATTCGGGTAGTAATTTCCCTCATACCAGTGGTGGCTGGTGGCTGCGATGTCAGTGGAGTGGTGAATCCGCTCCGGGATTCAGTCAGAACTATTTAGAATTCTAGAGTTCTGAATGGTTCTGACTGAAACCCAAAGCGGATTCACTGCCCCACTGACAACCGAGTCACCAGCCTTCACTAATAGCTAAAATAGTACTGAATTCAGCAGAAGGAAGCCTGAGCGCTAATCCTCCCAGGCAAAAATCTACTCCCAATATTCACACTTACTCAATAGTTGATAGTAAATCATTGTTGAGAGACTTCATGGTTGCACTCTGGTTTAATCAGAATACTTTTGTAAAGATCTTGGAGCATTCTAATGTTTCCCAACAATGAAGCATTTTGATGAAAAACTATTAAAATGGAAACTGTAGTCATTTCTTGGTGAGACCTTACTGCTTCAGCATGTCAAGATTTATCACATTGCATGAAAAAGAGAGGATGGAAATGGGGGAAAGATCTGCTTAAGTAGTAAAATACCACATTTAATTGGCTTACCTGTTGCACATATGCAAGTGTGCTTTTTCACTTGCTAACGTCTGGATGATAAAACCGTGTGAGTTTGTAGAAAATGGATAGCAGAAGCTTTTGCCATTTTTTTTTAAAGAATCCCAAACGGGCACACACGCATGCATAGCTGGAATATTTCTCAAGTAATCCGAGTAACACTCCTTGGGTTAAACTAGAGTTGGGCATGTGTTTCTCTCCCCATCCCCCACACCTTCCTGTGCGCACAGTGTATTTTGAAAGCTCTCTTATGATTCGCAAAAGCAGCTGCTTTAGAGCTGAAATGGCACCAGGCTTTTAAAAGGCCGTTTTTACTAGGTATGCTACAGACGACTGCTTCCCTCTGTGTAAAGCTGTCATAGAGCCGAGTACTGGGAATTGTGGTGCTCGCCTTAAAAATGCAGAAAAAAACCCCAAGGAATGTTTAAGATTTGATTGCACCTGGCTGGTTTTAAGCAGGACTGTTTGTTGCAATACAGCTGTAGCTTGTAATGTGGTCTTCTCCAATCTGGTGCCGTCCAGATCTGTTGGAATCCCAACTCTTAGCATGGCTAGATGGGGGGAGGCTGGTAGTTGAAGTCCAACATATCTGGAAAGCACCAAGTTAGGGAAGGCTGTTGAAGTGTCATTAATGGAATGGACCAAGGTAAAAATTGTGTAACTAGGTTCAAGAAGTTCTGAATTACATTTCATGGTGAGCAGTTAAAGTGCATATGTATGATTCAAAATAGAGTAAATCTTTATTGTGTGTTCTTGTTTGCTGAAAGCTAATAGGCATCATTTTCCCTTACACTTCTCTTTCCTTGTTACATTTCAGGTTTTGGTTTGCTCAAACCTTTGCTCGAGCAAGCCAAGTTTGAATGTCTCCCCCACCATCCACTCCTTATCTAAAACTAAGTAGCAATGTCAAAGGGCTTCAAGAGTATGCCTTCCACTGCATGTATTCTGTCAGAGACATTTCAGGTGGCCAAGCACTGTCTGGGAGGGGGAGATTGGGAACATGCCCAGTGTCCCCACATCCAACCTCTGTGCATTCATCTATCTGTCTGTCAGAGCCAGCTCTCTAATGAAGTGAAATGAGCCATCTTGCTCACGTAGACAATGATGTGGGTGGAGGCACATTGCTGCCCCCTCCCAATTTTTCTCATTTGTTCCCTTCCCTCCCCTCTATGAGTAGCCTCAGGACAGGAATGCAGAATAGTGATTAGGTTGGATATGTCTCCTGCAACATGACAAAAACAGGTGTGACACAAGTCTGTTCAGCTGTTGTCTGTGCCTAAAGCATGCATATACACCTTGTACATCCATCAAGCTAGAACCTGGTAACATTAGGGTTCTGTTCAAGCTCTTGATAGACAATCGGGGCCAAAAAAGACATCCAAGTTAGGAGAGTGCATCCCTGTTAACTTTCTCAGTTGCATTCAATACCATGAACCATAAAATCCCCCCCCCCCCCGAATTACCAAATTAGGATGAGGCTTGTAGCAGCTGTTTCTCATGTGCTCCTACTTGGCAGGCAGTTTCCAGAAGGTGATGCTGGAGAATTGTAGCTTGGCACCATGGTACTTGTTAATGGTGTTCTACAGTGTTATACTCCATCCCCCTTGTTGTTCAGTGCCTGCACAGAACCACTGGGAATGGTTGTCTGGAGATGGGCACTGTCAATATGTGCATTACACTGAGCACTTTTTTTCCTTTTCATTAGAACCCAGTTCAGCCATAAGTACAAAACAAGTATGCAGAGCCAGTAATGAGCTGGATGGGGTGGGGTTGGGGATGGGGTTGTAACTTGCTGATGTTCAATAAAGACGAAGCAAAGGTGCTCTTGGGCAATGCCTTACCAACCCATGGAAGCAGCATTCAAACTGTTCTGGGTGGGCTTGCATTTCACCTCAAGCTTGCGGATGCTTTTAAACAGTGTTGCTGCTGGATGCACTGACGGCATTCACAGCTCATACTACTTTTCACCAGTTTTAGTTGGTACTCCAGCTGCATCTCTTCTTGGAGAGAGGTGGTCTAGGCACATTTATCCATCCTTTAATAACATCTCAGTTAGACTACTGCATTGCATTGCCCGTGGGGCTGCTTTTGAAAAGTGATGGCCAGATTGTTAATTAGAACAAATTACACCAATGTTGAAAGTTTTCCACTGGCTGCTGGTTTATTCCCAAGCACAATTAAAGTTTTAGCCTTTAAAGTCCTAAACAGTTTGGGATTGGGGTATCTGAAGGAACACCTTCTCCCACACCTGACAGTTAAGATCTTTATCAGAGGCCCCTCTGCATGTGCTCCTCTCTTTGTAGGTTAGACAAGTGTCTACTAGACACTTGTAGTAATTCTTGTACGATGGAACTCCTTCCTTAGGCATGTTTGCCTGATGCCTTGTTTGCTAAATTTTATGCACCAGATGAAGTTGAATCTATTCTCCCATGTCTTTATGAGCTTTTAGTGATATTTGAGATCCTTCTGTAATGGTGGTTTTTAGCTGGGTTTTATTCCCCACTGTTTGATCGGCTGTTCTTATTTTGCTCTTTTGTGTGGCTGCTGCATTCTTGTTGTTGTGAGGAAGTTTTTATTCATATATAACCCATCTTGAGGCCATTTGGAAAAAGGCAGGGATACAAATGCCATAAATAAGTAAATTAAAATAATTTGAAGAATTATTGTGTAGGCTTAAGATTTTAATGAATGTTTAGAGCAAGTGTTATTTTTGCTATGTCATTCTGTTGAATGTTCAAGATTGTCTGTGATGTTTTGTAAAATGTAGGGAAACTGTTGGTTTAGGTACTTGTTAGCATTATCTTTTATTAAATATATTAGCACCATTGATTTACATGGCATTTTCCATCTCCCATGGAATTTCCAAACTAATTTTTGATGGAAGGGATGAGGCAAGGGTTACAAGGGAAGAATACATACAACTCTGGAAAGGTGGGAAACCATATTAAATGGGTCCGCTAGTACAAGTACATAAGGACATAAAAAGAGCCATGCTGGGTCCATCTAGTCCAGCATTTTGTTCACACAGTGGCCAATCAGCTGCTCATAGTAAACCCACAAGCAGGACATGAGTGCAGCAGCACTCTCCTACTCATGTTCTCCAGCAACTGGTGTACATAGACATACTTCCTCTGATACTGGAGGTCGCATGTAGCCACCAGGACTAGTAGCCATTGATAGTTTTCTCCTCCAGGAATTTGTCAAGCTCCCTTTAAAGGCCATCCAAATTGGTGGCCATCACTATGTCTTGCGGTATGGAATTCCATAGTTTAACTATGCCCTATGCGCATAGTTAAATCCTATACTTAGGGTTACATAGTATAGCTTTATATAAAAAACAATAAAGAATCTTGTGGCACTTTGAATGCTAACAAACGTATAAGCAGAAGCGTTCATGGATTAGAGCCCACTAGTTCAGATGCATGAAGTGCATATGCTCCTCCAACCATATGTTTGTATATACTTGCAGCTGAGGACAATACTTCATGTTTCTGATGAAGTTGACTCTAGTCCATGGAGGCTTACACCATAAAAATTGTTAAATCTTTAAAGTGCTTCAAGACTCTTTATCGTTGTTCTTCTTGCTGCAACAGACTAGCACAACTTCTACATAGCTTTATATAGTCATGGGCAAACCAAACACAAAAAGCCTCTACAAAGAAGGCAAGGTCCTGAGCCAACGGCAAGCAAAATAAAGACTTCATGTTTCAGATTTAGAATGGTAAAGCTCAGACAATCCTAGAAAGCTGAACAAGGAAGTCACTCAAATAGAACATGAGACAGGAAATGTCATGGTTAAGATTAAAAGCTGAACTGATTAATTTTCCTCTGCCCCAGTGCTCTTCTTTGTACATTGTGACAATCTGAAAAAGTTTGGAAACCATCTGAATTCATAGCAGTCAGGAAGAATTAACAGAACCCCCTTTCCCCAATTCAGATAATACCCGTTTCATTCAGAAATGATAACTGGATTATTTGGGCTTGTCTACTGCTGTGATCTTGGAACCATATGAGACATCAATGCCTGTACTGTAATAAAGAAGCAATTGGTGTAGTGTAGCAGGAATGTGAAATAAGCTTGTGGCCAGCATAGTGGGTTAGGGTGGAGGGGAAGAGCTGAACATGGATGAGAGCAGTGTGTCCTGTTAGCAGGCTAAGAAATCAAGAGAAAATGGGAAGATGAAAAACCTACTTTAGTGCAATCTTAAAATGCATTTCAAAGTTTCATTTCTGCAATTGAAAGGGGTTCACCATTCAAGCTTTAAGAGTATGTTATCATGAAAAGTGTGGTTTTTTAAGCTCAAGAACATGAAATAATTACTTGTGGATAAGCCAACATTTGTCTATGTTGGTGCCATCTTGCACAATGGACACATATAGTGTATTGTACATCTGTTTGGGTTTAATTTCACATATTGTGAAGGATATTTGGTCTTCTCTGATGCTGGAAGGTTGAAACTACATGATGGAATTAATACCTTGCAGTAAATGCATCAAAAGCTCTTAAAGAAATGGAACCTGTGTTTCTTCCCAATGGGCGGTCAGAAATCTGCATTTTCATCTTCTAGTCTGTAAGATTGCTATATAAACACTTGTTTTTCACTGAGGTTTGCATTTATGCCAAAAAATATCCCCAGGGAAAAGGGCAGTAACCCATGAATAACTCTTCTGAGGGAGCAAAATTTGGGTCAATTCGAAGGTACATTGGCATAACTGCATGATCAGCTTAACATCTGAGAAATGTATTGATGATAAAAGAGCTGTAAAATGGACTAAAGTAAACGTTTGGTGATGAGACGTAGGCAGCATTTTTATTGAATCCACCTACAAGTGCTTTTTACACATCATAAAGTTATTCCTAAGAGCCTTTCTGTGGATTTATCAGGAAACCCATCCCATTCTCTCAAAGGTATCTGTCCACTCACAATCTTCCAAAGATCTGGTTTGGATATTAACATCCTGCATTTGGCTCCAACTATTGAGCTCCTGAATGTGTGACTTACATTGTGGAGCTCTTCGATACTGACATTTTGAAATTTTTGTGCTATGGACCCTGCCATCTCAATGCTAGCCTTTTTAAAAGTCTGTTACCTGTGGGAGTTTGTGCTCTAACAAGCTGTCTATATGTGGCCAAAGCCTCATGGTGGCTGTGAATCTACGCTGTTATAAGACCCAGTTGCAGATTCGCAGCCACCTTGGGGCTTTCCCGTGAAGCTGTGCATAGAAAAAGTCAGGGACTTATCCTGACTTTTTTGGTGGGAACGAGGTCACCCTGGCTCTTCCACTATCTTACCTCGCTCTGTAGCCGATCTGGTGAGTGGTCCTGGTGGAATGTGACTGGCGATTGGTTGCCGGAAACCAGGAAAAGGGTGGGGGGGCAGCTCCAGTATCTGGATAACAGCTGGAAACCCTGCGTTCCCACATTGGCATTGGGATTACCCGACACCACCCTGGGTATGTAAAACCGCCGTGAAGACAGCCCCTAAGACTGGTCCTTCAGAAAGTCTTAGTGGTCCTGTAAAAGTAGGATGCTTAAGATCAGTTGGAGCTAGCTTTGGCATGTTATATAAGTGTGCACCCACTAGTATTTTAATTCTGCAAACAGTTTTCCCGTGAACAAGATTAAGTGATATTCCATAGGACATAACTGTGGTTAACTTTGCACAGGATTGCCGATTTAAAAGGTTATATTATGTGCATATTATGTTAAGTGTGCATAGGAAGTTATTAAAATTATTTTTAGTGAGAGATTAAATTTTGAAATATGCTTATTCATATGTAATTGATTGTCAAATGTTGGACATGGGCAAATGGGTGAAAGTCTAGTTCTGTGGATGATGTCTGGACATAGGGGGTCCAAAATAAGATCCCACTTGCACAAAAGTCAGCATGGATTTGCTTTAGAAATGTGTACATTTGCAACTCAAAACTGGCTCCCTCCCCTCCGTTTCTGCTCTTGCTGTGGTCTTGTACATGTGGCTATTATATCTTCACAAATGTTTATCCCATCTGAAAGACTCTCACGAGCATCTCAATATCTTCTTATTTTAGAGTGTACTATAGCTGCTGTGTGTGCGCCATTTTTATAACAGTGATCTTTTATAACGGTATACAAAATAAAGAACCTTTGTTCCCCCAGGATAATGAAACCTATGTGTAAAACATCTATGCTTCTTACAATGTATGATTGCTTTATACATCCTTTGCAAATAAAAACAACTCAAGGTGCAGAATGTGCAAGGCCAATAAGATGAAGTATCTAAATAGATTTTAAACATAACGATTCAATTGTAGTGCATGTTTCTAAGAACAAGGTTGCTGAAAGCAGAGTTTAGCATTCATAAGGCACCTTCCATGTATGCTGAGTGCCCTATAGTCTTTACTTCTTGGAACGAAGCTGTGGGGGCAAATCTTAATATTACAATTAATTAATTATTTTGCCAGAAACTAAAGTTGTGAGAGAGTGAATTACCCCAAGTTTCTTCTTCTGCTGATTGTATTCAGAATTTTGAATTTGAGGAATTTGATTTTGAATCAGTTGCTGCAGAAGCACCTTTTTGTATGATAGCAGTTCAAGCTTGCAGACCCAAGTTCCTTTAAAAGTTTATTTATTTATTTATTTATTATATTTCTATACCACCCAATAGCAGTATAAAATAATAGCAGTATAGAATAAGTATAATTGTTGTTTAAATTGAGCAGTTCACAACAATTTAAATCACAACATGCAGCCTAAAATGCAATAGAAAATCTGATAGTTTAAAGCTGCAGAATAAAATTAAAACCAGAATAAAACCTAGCAGCAATGCAGAGATTTAAAAGACAATAATAGCTTTTAAACAGTAGAACTAAAAGACTAAAATGCCTGGGAAAATAAAAATATTTTCACCTGGCGCTGGAAAGAGCACAATGTAGGTGCCAAGCAAATCTCTTTGGAAAGCTCATTACATAACTGGGATGCCACAGTAGAAAAGGCCCTGTTTTTGGTACCCACCCATCTCACTTCTTTTGGCAGGGGCTCCCGGAAAAGAACCCCTAAATATGATGAGGAGATGATCCCTCAGATAACCTGGCCCCAAAATCCGAGGCTTATGCCTACAACTCCCAGCATGCCTTGGGTGGAACTCCCAAGAGTCTTCTCTTGCCACCAAACTATGACTCATGGTCATGACCAGTACAAATTGCTATTATTCCTTCAGGACAATCCAGAAGTAAAATTTCTTCAGCAGGAGTTATTGACAATTGCTTTATCCTCTATGTGGCTCCATAGCAGTGGCATAATGCCACCAGCACCCTAAGGGGTTTCCTCCTAAAAGGCTGTGTTCGCAGTTTGGGGGTGCTCCTGGATCTGTCACTCCAAATGACAGCCCAGATAGATGTGACGGCCAGGAGTGCCTACTATCAGCTTTGGCTGTTGCGCCAGCTGCGCCCCTTCCTAGAGTTGGAAGACCTAAAAATGGTAGTGCATGCGCTGGTAACTTCGAGGCTCGACTTCTGCAATGTGCTGTACATAGGGCTACCTCTGTGCCTAGTCCGGAAACTTCAACTAGTTCAAAATATGGCAGCCAGGTTGGTCACCAGTACACCTAGGGGTGACCATATTACACCAGCTTTAAAATCACTCCACTGGCTGCCCATTAGTTTCTGGGCAAAGTACAAAGTGTTGGTCATTACCTTTAAAGCCCTACATGGTTTGGGTCCAGGTTACCTACGGGATCACCTTCTCCCATACAATCCGCCCCGCACACTCAGGTCCTCTGGGAAGAATTTACTACAGTAAGCCAAAACTAGGCTGACAACTGTTACCCAGAGGACCTTCTCTTCCGCTACTCCCAGACTATGGAACGACCTGCCGGCAGAGATCCACCAACTTATCAGTCTTCCAGAATTTAAGAGAGCTATAAAGACTTATCTCTTCCGACAGGCCTACCCAGTCGTATTTTAAGACTTTGTTGATATTTTAATAATGTATTAATTTTATATGCTTTTAATCAGTTTTATGTATTTATATTGTTTGTATTGATATTATTATTATTATTATTATTATTAAACTAAACAAATTAAAATTAAAAAGTGCCATGGTGTGTCTTCAGAGCACAAGTATGTCAGATAAATGGCCCAAGTCACCAGTGGCCTTGACCTCCTGGCTCTCTGCCAAAACCTGTTAATTGTAGATATTATATAGTAAATTATGCCAATAGAGTATCCTGTGTTCTGGCTGCTTTCCTTTTTTCATAATAATAACTTCAGAGTACATGCATACAACAGTTCCCCGCGTCCACTGAGATCCACTTCCCTACTATATGTTATTCAGATATCTGGGCAATGCTGGGTATATTTAGAAAGCATATTCTTAGACTTGCATCTTTTTTAGGTGGTAGAAAGGGTGTTGTGTATCCTGATTGTTTTTGAAGTTTAGACGGCTGCTCCGGCCAAGGCATGATGGGAAGTGTAGGCATTTGTGATAAAACAAGAATGTGGTTTATCACGAAGCTCTAATTTAAAATACAGTTCTTATTAACATAACTTTCCATTTATTCCTACAAAACAATTTACAGACTCAACCAAACTAAAAACAACTAACCAACCTAAAGATGAATGTGCAGAGAAATTTATTATTTATTAAATAAATGTTATAAACATTATTCATGGACCCGAGCAACGCCGGGCATATCAGCTAGTGATCACTAAAATAATAATGAAGGTAGTAGCAGCATAGTAAAACCTAAGTTACTTTCAATCTAACAGTTACCATCAAAGGTTCATATTTACCTAAACGGAAGGCAAGGCAGGCAAGGCCAGCCTAAGCATGTATGGTGGGTTTTTCGTTCTCCCAGGATCTCTCGCCCAAACTGATCTGACCCTGGCCTAGTCTCATTCTTCTTAATGTAGCCAGGTCTGCTAATGATACCAGTAACACTCAGTTGAAGGTGTCTCTGTTAAGTTAAGCTACGTGCTGCTTCCAGCACTTGACCGACCCATTCATAGTAGCCTTCTTTCATTTCCAAGAATATATTCCATTACTCATAGTTACATCACAACACATACATACAGAACTAGTTACACCTATAAGATACAATAAATTCGTATCAATTTTACCCACTACAATGAATATTCTACTACAACATGGGCTCTAATCTCGTGGGACTGTAACATTCCAAAATGCTCCTTGGAATGCATCCTATGATCCCTGTGGCTGTACACTGCAGGTGAAAATGGGTAGTGGTGGGAAAACTGTCTTCTAGAGAAATTAATCAGCTGCTGATGATAGAGAAACTCCTAATTTAAGCTTCGAAGAAACCCCAGGGCTCCCTGGAAAACAGTTTGAAAGCTACTATTCAATTATGAAAATATGCACCAATTTCAGGGATTCATTATGGATTAGTGTGAGGACCCTAATCTAGTAGATGGGATGCTTTTGTTTGGGGGTGTTCTTGGAGAAGAGCATCTGCCATCCTGGGACACTTCCCATGCTCTTGTTTGCGCACTGAACTAATGGCGTGGGAAGCTAGCATGTGGATATGCCCTGAGATAACCATATGCCATAAAAACTGTGGAGCATTTCGTAATATAAACACTGGGCATTTGTTGACAAAGCTTGAGTCTACTTGGCTGCAAATGCAAACACCATCTCGTAAAGCTACACTTGTGCCGTCATGTCTCCAGTTCCCCAAGTGGCGAAGGTTGCCATACGCAGATTAAATCTCTAAGCTTATTCACTTGATTAATTCTAATTTTCTTGGATTTGAAGGATTGAATTTAGTGAGAATAAATCTGCACAGCAATCTCTTTCCCCTTTCTTTTGTAAACTGTGAGTTTGGGACTTATGCAAGAAGAAAGAAAGAGTAATCTGCCTTAGAATGTTTTGCGGTAAACAAAGAGTGGGGAGGACCCCAATCCAGATATCTGTGGATCAATTGAGGCATATCTAATTAAAATTACTATTTTTAAATTTTGTGTAATTATCCAAAGAACATCCTGGAGTAACAGATAAGAGTGTGGGGTCCTGTTCTTTCTCTAATACCATATTTGCTGGTGCCACTTTGAATCTTAGCTGATAGAAACCATTCCCTCATGCTAGATTAAGCAGTTGAATCTATGCCCAAAATGCCGGGGGTTATTTGGATGCATAGATGGAGGCATGCAGCGATGATTGAATTTGAATCTGTTATGAGAGCAAGTATTTGTTCATTTGCCAAATGGCAGAAATAACCTAAGCTTATGAATGTAGGGTACTCTCTGCACAGATGGCTGTATAGCTGTTGCTGTTAAGAGACATTCCTAGGCACCCATTTTTGTTTTTTCTAAGACAGTTACATGGAAAACATGCATTGCCATCAGACAGGCTTTAGAAGCTTTCTCGTTCTCTCTCTCTCTTTTCCTCCCACCACCCTTTCAAAGAAGATTTTAGGGCACATTTTACATGAAGGGAAGCATCTCAGGGCAAGTGACCTTTTTTGGTTTACATTTAAAATCTACATTCTTACTCAAGACTGGACAGATGACCTAGAATTTTCTCCTTATCTTTTCAAAACAGTTGGGGATGTGTGGGGGTGATAAATGGCTACAGAAAACAGCAGGGCATCACACATGTTCCGATGAAGGATGCCACAGGATTTTGGGCACAGGGGCATATTTCTTTCCTTTTCTTTCTTCTTAATGAGAAAGGAATACTTTGGCCTGGGAGTGCTGTGCCTGTGAGGGTTTCGTGTTCTGCTGCTATGGAAAAGGCATTGCTTCCTTTGCCTGCTGTCTTGCTGCATTCTCTCTGGTGCCAGACAAGGTTGGGGTGGAGGAGTAGACAGTTTAAGCACATAACGGGGGCAGCATTATTGGTCTCCTGGGAAGATGCCAATTTTTCTGCTCTCAGCATCTTTTTTCCTAGCTGATGATGCAGAGAGCAGCATTGATGTAAGTTCAATTTGGAAAAGAGATCATAGTGATCCATCTTCAATGATAAAGATAGCATTTAATGATGGACTCATAAAGCTGAGCTAGAACTATGAGCAGAGAAGGAAGGAGTTGTTTTAGAGCAAATGAATGGACATGGAAATGTTGCTTGCTAGTAGAGTGACATGGAGAATGACATTAGATCTAACCCATTGCACTTGCAACAGAAGATCTACCTTGACGGAAGACATCTCAAATTTCCACAACAAATGGACCTGGCTTCGCATAGGTTGAAATAGCCCTTAGTTTGATACAATGAAGTCTTCAGGTAAATTTGCCAGCTGTCATAATAGGATGCATTGTGCCCACCCTGTCTGAATGTAGGCATGGGCAATGGCACCCCTAAGTCCAGTCCCTGCCATGGTGAACCTCTATAACCCCCAAGGAAGGGTATTCTCCATTCCCCTGTGGAGCAGGTGTATAAATCTGTCCTTCAGCCTACTAATCCCTCCTTCAAACTGTATTGACTGCAAAGCTATGCACTTGGTAGGGAAGTCTGCCCCTGGGGACTAAAAATGGGCACATTTAAATTAATTTAAAATTAATTTGTATGGAAGATTAATATATTTTCAAGACAGAATTACCTTGAGTTGCACATCCCTAGGGTCCCCTTAGTATTCATGTCAAGTTTCAAGGGCTTATATTTCATGAACTTGGGGCTTTGATGAAGACAGTCAGACAGATAGATAGACAGACAGTCAGACACACACACACACACACACACACACCATATTATTATTATACACAAACTGATCAACTGACCAGCGCCTTAGCCTTGTTTTCCTATCCTGTAAAATGAGACCAATGACCACCCTGCAAGGCTGTTGTGAGTTTAAAAATGTGGTCCATTTCCTTGTGCTTTGGCACTAAGATGGACTATGAATCCAGACAAATTATTTGAAAATAGACAAATGTGCTACCATACACAATCATTTATGGTGAGAAATGTCTTAATGTTTTCCCTAAGGACCTTCTGACAAGACTGTATTTTATCCACTTGAACTATGACTGAAAATTTATAGTTTTCAGAGTTGCAAATGACAGTAATACCTGCAGCAACTAATCCAGCTATGTCAAGCTGATTACTTCATAAATACACATCTTCTTTCACCACAGATTTCTACATGGAGAAACATCTCTGTAACCAATTAGTAGTTTTGACCTTTCCCGGGTTCTCGCATTGTCCTCGGTCATAAAAATAGACAGCTGCAGTCGTTGACTAGAGGCATGTATTGTTGAGGGGGAAACTCTGTGTCACAATAGATGAGGGTGACAAAGTAGGAAAAACTGTTCAATCAATTTAACAGGCTCTGTTTCCTGGGGGAAGGCAAGGGTTAGAAAGCTGAGATACATCTGTGACATTCCCTTTGGGCATGTGCAAAATGAGAGTAACTGTGCGCAGCTTCTTGCTTGATGAAATGTACTGGGGTACAGATACGGTGAAGGACATGTGGGCAAGAAGACCTGGGTTTCCCTTTAAAATACACAGATGTTGGTTGGAAGTTGTTCCCATCTGCCACTTCCGTGTGTTCCTTAAAACACACGCACACACACACACACACACACACACACACGTTCTTTCTTTGTTCTTGAATACAAAGGGTAGTATCCAGGATTAGTCCTATTTAGAGTAGACCCATTGAAATGAATGGGACTTCAGTTACGTAATCATGACTAATGTGACCCCCTTTTATTTAAATGGGTCTACTCTATGTAAGACTAATGTTGAATACTATCCAAAATACAAATTCTTTTTAAAGGATAGAGTGGCTCTTCATACTTGTATGTGCCTTTCACAATTGAATGGGTGCACATGAGTATAGATCAGGCTAAATGGCTACACCATTGGCTTTGCTATTTTTGCCCTTGTGTAGCAGCATTGGGTGTGGTGGGAGGGGGCAGATCAGGCCCATGGCACATGTGAAAGGGATTGCAAGGCTTTCCCTCTACAATGGTCCCGATTGAAATTCACTGCATCTGCACTTTAAGGTAAGGTCCCACTGGTTCCAATGGGAGTTTTCCTTCCAGTGCAGACAGCAGGCATGGGAGGGGGCAATTCCAATCAGGACTGCAGTAGAGGAAAAGGCTTGAAGCCTCTCCCCCATGCTCTTTTCCTTCCTCTAGTCTTCTGTGCACCCCTCTTCGTTCTGGAAGGCCCCCCCCAAACCTTGAACAAATTTGGAGGCACATGAGGGGTGACAGAGTCAAGGGAAAATCCATTCCATCAGCATTTTTCATCCTGCTGGCTCATGGCCAGCATTGGATAGAACCCTGTTTGGTGGTGGGGTGTTTTGTTTTGTTTTTGCGTTTTTAAAAAAACCCAATTATGTTCTTGTCAGTCTGACTTTGTATAATATTTGTCATGAGCTATTCCTGAAGTAATGTAAGATGTTCTAAAACTTTTTTTACTGGGAAAGATAAGGCTTGTTTCCAGAGGCCTAACATTTGAGTAGTTCATTAATCAGGGAAGTTTTTTTTTTTTTTTTAAAGACTTTTATATGCAGGCCCCATACTAAGACACTTCAAAAAAATAACTGGAAAACCTCCATGGCTGTGTGTGTGCGTGTGACATGAAGAATAATTGCTTTAATTCTTCTAACTTGTAATCTATACACATTGAGTTATGTTAACTGTCTGATATGGCCCAGGTGGTGATATGGAGCTTAGGAAAAATAGTGTTGGATCTAAAAATAAAATGCTGCAGTCCAATGAAACAGGCACCATTGATTTCTGTCTCAATCATTTCTTGCCCAATGATGCCAAAAGACAGGGATCGCTTGGCCAAACCTGCTTACTGTGAAAGAATTATAGTTCAAAAGGAGATTTTGTAAAACAAACTTTTAAAATATCCAAACAAAATTTCCATTTGCCAGGTTTTGTGTCTAGAATTGATCGTGATGATATCTTCATAACATCAGCAACTTCAATAGTATGAATGGAATTGCTGCACAGTTGACATTGTGCTTCAAGATGCACAATGTGGCCTTAATGTGGTATAGAGAGCCAGTGTGGTACAGTGGCAAAAGTGCTGGACTGGGAGTTGGGAGATCTGGGTTCTAGTCCCCACTCAGCCATGGAAACCCACTGGATGACTTTGGGCCAGTCACAGACTTTCAGCCCAACCTACCTCACAGGGTTGTTTTGTGAGGATAAAATGGAGAGGAGGAGGGCTATGTATGCCGCTTTGTGTTCCTTGGAGGAAATAAGCCGGGATATAAATGCAATGAAGTAATAAATAATGCAGAATCTGGTTCTTACTCTGAAATTTAAACAAGAGCAAGTTTCTATTCTTATTGCTGCTGAGAAAAACTTGGAAGCCTGAGTAGTTTCTGTTTCATCCTTAAACTAGAATCTTCAAAAGAGTTGTTCAGTATCGCACTCATTAATTTTTGGCACAGGTATTGCTCATCTCTGTTATCCCTGCCTTTGCATCTGTTACTTAAAAATACCCTAAACTTTGCAATAAACATTTGCCACTGAAAATGCAAACAATAACTTAATTTGCCTGTGAGCATCGCATGCGGCTGGCCCTCAGGGCCAAAAAGGTTGTGCACTCCACACTAGAAATAGCTCTCCAGGCAAGGACACGAGCACGGCCCTACTTCTGACACAACCACTGATTCTGTGAGCGTGTCAACACAGGGCTTTGTTGCTGGGCACACTCTTCCTGAGAATAGAGGCATGCACTGATTAGAAAAGTACCTTTTGACAGGCAGAATGAGATTTATGGCATTTTTACACTTTTAATGCAAATCGATAATATTCCTACACCGAGCCCTTAGATATGTTGATTCTGGTGCCATCACAGCTGTGAAATACACTGCACATAAAGTTGGCAATATGCTCCGGCTCATTAAATGAGCTGCTTGTATTTTTATGTGATCCAGATGGCCCTATAACAAGAACTGCTCCTGCTTCTTTGCACTTCACCTCTGCGCTCTCTTTATAGTTGAGGCAGATGCCCAGAAAATAGGGTTGGGGAGAAAAACAATATTCAGAGAGAAATTTCCCATGCAGTAGAGCCTTTCTTTAAAAAAGCAATGCTCATTGATTATAAAGGTATTGGAAATACGTTCAACGGCTGCACCTGCTCAATATTATCCTGCCATTCCTTAAGGTAGTGCTTCTGTTGCAGGGATATCCCCATCTCCAAACATTCAGATTTCATGCAGGCTTTGTAGTCTCATAAGGGCAGTGAGACAGATTTTTCAAAAGTGAGTTGGGGGGGGGGGATTGCAGCAAGGCTATTCCTCTCTTTACATTAAGTATGTATGGAATATTATACTATTGCGCTGGATCTGGGCTTGCCAAAGTACTCTGGAAAATAAAAAGAATAGGTGGGATCATAACTAAACAGCTTTGTCTCATCATAACCAAATAGCTCTCTGTCTTCAAAGTACTTCTATCACTTGCAAATGTGGTTAATGTAGTGTATGAAGACCATTTTAAATTCAAATGCCTGCACCCAGAAATGTGCGTATCAACTTCAGAATCCTTATTTTTTTGGACTTCCCATGAATGGATGTGATCTTAAAGATCTTTGTATGGAAGATGAAGAGCCCAGTGGTGTGGGCTCTCTTCCTGGGGTGTTGTCACTTCTCCAATGGAGGACAACAATGGTTGTGGTATTTCCAACAAAAATGCTACATTTGCTTCTCCTATCAGGGTTCTAACCAGCTACCCCCTCCAAGTAGGGCATATCATTTTACCTCCCCACCGCTGCTTCCGATTTGTTTTTTGTTTTTGTTTTCAAGCTGTCAGGCTACACTCCATCTTTCCCATTGGCTGTTTGTGTGTGTGTTAGTTACAAACATTTGCTTACCCCGAGCATCCTGATACCTTCCTCTTCTCTCAGCACCTGAGTTTGCTATAAGAAGGAATGTTTATTAGATCATGCATAATATATAGGTCACTATGAGGACCTCTCACAGTGTAAGAGATGCACCAGAATTAAACCAGTTTTAGGCATTTCCTGTGACGGTGGCACCAATATTTCCATATAAACGCAAAGCATAGGTAGGTTGCTCTTTCCATCTGTTGTTCAGCCTAAAAGTGATTTAAGCAGTCAACCACCAAAAAGTACGATGCTTAAATATATTTGTCTCAAAGAATATGTTCAGAGACATTTATGAGTTAAGGAAGAAGTAGAGTTGCAAAATTGTGGGCCATCTTAATTTTGTACCATCTTAGTTCAGTCCTTTATCATGAATAAACTTACAGGAAAGCAAGCTCTATAGATTACAGTGGAACTTATGTCCAAGTTAGCGTGTCAAGTAAATGACAGGCTTAGAGAGTGCTGCTATTCTATGCTCTCTTGTTCTTTGACTTCATTTTCTTTTACTCTTTTTCTTGCTTCATTTTGCTGCTTTGCTTTCTTACTAGTGTGTGCTGATTCCATTGCTCAATTCATTTTGCAGTATTTCTGCCTGTCATAGTTGTGTTGATCAAACATCACTGCAGAAATTAAATGAGTTGAAGCAGTGAAGTGGTAGGGACGCAGCCATGTTTTCATCCCCAATCCAAGTAGCCTGATAAACTCCATACACTTGCAGCTATGAAGGCTTTTCTTAGTGCTATTTTATATTTATATTTTTCAAGTGAGCCAGGCTTCAACCAATTTCCTTAAGCATGTGTAATCGGAACTGAAATTTGGGGCAGTGTGATCTTAGGGTGCAGATAAAATGCACCACTGCTTGCATCAGATCAAGCTGTTCAGTGTCTGGTCCTTCAGAAACTCTACATCAACACATTAGCAAATTTAAAAGAATATGTAGTAAAACTGCATAAGGCCTTGTATGATGCTACCAGCTCAAGTGTCCTTAACAGCAATGCTGTCCTTAACTGTGTTACGGCAGTGCAAAGGTGCTCATGCCATTCTACGCCTGACTTTCGCCAGAGTGCAGTATCACACCTGTTAGTCCCCTGGGTCATAGCTCAGGTGTAGGACATGCGCTTTTTATGTTTAAGCTCCCACATTTTTAAATGCTCTTAGCTGGTTGGGAAAGAGGAAAACTGTTCCCATTCACAGTAGACGGTAGTAAGTAAAGGATCAATTGTTCTGATTCTGTACAGGGCAGCTCTTTTATCTTTGATCTCTGATTACTATGGCATTTAAGTCTGTCAATGTTCAATATGTTTTTCATTGAATGACTGTTTTATTAATGTATGCAAAATATTATCTCAGTAACGTGTGCAATGATCCTTTAAGGTAAGTCAGTAATATTATCTGTAATGCAGTCTGGGTTTTTCTTTTTCTTTTTTCTCTTCCTGTTTATTTCTCTTATTATGGCAGCATTGCCTACTATCGCCCATGCCTTCTGTATGATTATTTTAGAGCCCTAGTACAGCATTTTTCATTAGCGTGCTCAGGCCAGCATGCATCTGTAAAATCAACTCCATGCTCCATAAATTATACTAGATTACTATGAGTGTAGTGTCCCAATACGTCATGCACCAAACCTTCTGACAGACCTTCGAATTCTGCTTGCTGAATTACATTTTTATAGGCTAGTCCTGCTGTGTTCAAGTTTTTAGAATCATAGAGTTGAGAAGGTCCTCCGAAGCTCGTCTAGTCCAATCTGCTGATGCAGGAAATCCACTATTACTACTTTGCTGTCAACATGCAATAAGCAAAGATTTTTTTAAAAAGCTCTAATACGATTTATCTAGCTTAAGGCCAAATAAAGCTTGTCTCTTATTCCTACATACTGCATCATAAGAAGTCTGGGAGAAGGCTATGTATTCATTCATGGCTATAGAATTAAAATATTTTAGAACTGAGGTGTCGTAAATATGTTACCTCATAAACATTGAGGCATGTGTGTGTAGTGTCTGTGTGAACAGCAGAAACGTTTTGCTGCTGGAACTGGAGCAATAGATATTCCTCCCTACCCAACTCTGGCCAAATCAAACAGCAAAGTTCCCAAGGCTTGTCAAGTTATTTTGGCTCCTGGGGCAGAAAATCCCAGAAGCGCCTTCCCCTTTCCCTAGTATTAAAAACAACAATAATTAATAAATAACAGTTTTTTTGCCCTTTCATAGATGCTCAAAATCAGCTGCCTCAGGCAGCTGGCTCAGTCTGCCTAATGGTGTGCTGTTCAATAACATGTTTCTCTCATTCTTCCCCCTCCCTCTTTCTAGTGAAATTGATTATAGGTAGCCAAAGCTATTTGTTGATTTCCATCTAGTCAATTTCACAAGTCCATTGACCTTTATGAGACTGTGGGAAGGCAATGCAATTAGGTGGTATGAAAGGGAGCACACATTATAGTAGGATACACTTTATTTCAGAATGTACAACAAAGGGTCTTATGGCACCTTAAAGACAAACAAATGTATTATGGCATAAGCTTTCATAGAAAATGTCCACTTCATCTGATGTCCACAAAAGCTTATGCCAGAATACATTTGTTCGTCTTTAAGGTGCTACAAGACTCTGCTGTTTTTGCTGCAACAGACAAACATGGCTACCCTCCAGAAATTGGTTGTGGTTTTTTTTGGAATTTTTATTATTTTATTCCACAGTTGTCAGAGATTGGGGGTTTGTTCATATGGCCACTTTTGGAGCTTGGTTGTCTAGTTGGAAGAAACACAATTTAGGAATACTATACATCTTTATTGTTTTTGCAGCTTGTATTGCAGCTTTTACATTTTCTCTCACTGCCCAAGGAAGCTCGGAGTGGGTAAGTGGTTTTCTGAACAATCGCTAGTGCTCTTGGTTGTAGCTCTTGGTCATGCATCACTACAAATACCTCAAAATAATAGTGTAACAAAGCAAATGCTAGAGCCATAGTGGAATGCTCCAGATGTCTGCTTTGCCAGCTCAGACTTACATTTCTAGTAACAGACTGGGGTGTGGGGGTGTGGGGAGAGAGGGAATGTGGGGAGAGAATCCCAAACACTAGTCTGTGAATTAGCCCTCAGATGGATTCAGAGCTGATCCACGCTAGGCTCCCCCGCCCGTACTGCCCTCTCCCCAAAGAGATGTTTGGAATGTTATGACAATGTGACTAATGCCATTACAAACAGGGTGTCTTGTGTTTAGCTATCTTTCCCTCTCAGCAAGTACCCTACTATTTAATAACACATTTCGCTCTAAACACCCCTCCCTCTTACTAGTGAAATTGATTATAGGTAGCCAAAGCTATTTGTTGATTTCCATCTAGTCAATTTCCCAAGTCCAGTGACCTTTATGAGACTGGGAATGCCATGCAATTAGGAATTACCAAAGGAAGCAAACAGATCCCCCCCCTCCTTCTGCAGCCTGTGTTTTCTCCCCCCCCCCCAATTGCTTTTCTTCATTTATCATCCTACTGCTTCTGAATCAAGGTGAGGACCACGGGAGACATTGCTGATTTTATTCAACATAATCTTCTGTATGAAGTCAAAGGCACCATATAGTAAGCAAAATAGATAAATTAAAATTGAGATAAAAGCAAATAAGAAAAATAAAACTACCATAGGAAGTATGCTAAGAAATTAGCTTGAAAACATGTCAGGGTAGCATAGATAATTTAAACCTAGAAAGTACAATGCTATTCAACATTGCTCTCCAAAATGCCCTGTCTGTTCAAACTAAAGCACAATGTGAATGGTTATTTAAATTTTTAAAATTCTACCCTGCATTTCCATTGAAAAAGTTACATCAAAACCATGGGTCAGATTCAGACTAGGTCATACT
The DNA here is from genome assembly GCA_029215795.1 of Anniella stebbinsi. NCBI lineage: Eukaryota > Metazoa > Chordata > Lepidosauria > Squamata > Anniellidae > Anniella > Anniella stebbinsi. The sequence continues at coordinate 68,627,538 of JARDYH010000002.1, read as the reverse complement.
TAGAATAGACCCATTAAAATCAATAAGGATGTAAGCCACTTATGACTAATTTAAGTCTTGTTGCTCTCAATGGCTTTCCTCTATGTATGACTATATCTGGATCCAACCCAATAATCATAAAACACCTTAAAAACTAACTATACCACACACATAAAACCTACATATACACAATAGCTGCATAATATAAAAGCAAACAGTTCATTGTAAAAATGATCAAAGACATGGATGATAATTTTAAAAAGTCAGTTAAGTAGGATATTCTTAGCCTGGTGTTTTTGGAACTTCCCTGGGGAGAGAATTCCAAAGTCAGGGTGCCACCACCAAGCAGACCCCCTCTCTTGCAGCCACCTGCTTAATTTCTGAAGGTGGGGCTCTTGGCCAAAAAGATCTCCTGCAAGTACATGTGGACAAAGGCACTCTTATCACAAACAGTGTGCCCCATGTTATAAAGATTACATCTACATGATAAACCAGAACATGCAGATTGGCTACTGCCATCAATGATGATGTTCCTTATGCCTGCATTGGCATGTCACAATTAAGTGGGGGAATGGCCTTTCACTGCTTCCAGATCTGCACACAAATGATGAACTATGCATTGAGATTTTTTACTGGAGAATAATCTCTCTCTGTTCTCGAAATTGAAGCTGAGTTGACCCCCCTCCCCCGTATTTCACTGCTCCAATTGTAGGTGGTGAAATGGTGGGGGGGCATTTGTTCAGGTGGGGTGGAGGAACTCCCTGCCTGCTGCTCTCTGGGAGCCTCCATTATGTGGCATCACTCATGGGGTCTTTTGTACGGGGGAGAGAGGTTGGTGGAGTGGCCCCTGACAACAGCTGCTTGAAGCAAGCTGCTGCAGTGGATTTCAACTGTTAGAAATTTTGCCTTCCTTCCTTCCTCCTGAAACATGCCAGGGGACCTAGACAATTATTTGTTATTTCAGTTCCCATTTTGTGCTCTCCCCACCATGTCAAAATGCAAGCCAAAGGCTTTTGATCCAGTGAAGGAATTGAGGGAAGAGGCAATTTTTGCTAATTCAGGAGCCATTAATTGAGAACACAGTTTAGAAATTATTGGATGAACCAAACTGTGACAAGTCTTGCAAATTTTTGAGAAGTGCTAAAGTACTCCCTGTCTCTCCCTACTCCCTTTTGCTTAACACAAACTTTTACTGGAACTGTTGATGTTTGCAGACCAAATGCCTAGCCTCTATCTGGCCTGAATGAAACTAATTTAGTACATGCTTAAGGTTTTATTCTGAAATGATATTATCTAATAAACTGAGCCAAAAACATGTTACTCAGTCAAATGCATATTTGTGTGTGTGTGTGAGGGTGCCTCTACAAGAGAGGTTTAATGCGCTTTGAAGGTTCATTAAAAATTTTACCTCTACAAGAACGGAGCGCAAATCGGGCATAGAGGCGCGTTATCTCCCCGATAATGCGCATTTTTGAATGCGCGTTAAATCGCGAGTTTTATTTTGCTCTGGCCGTTAAAGCGCATTTTCCCCATGTGAACAAGCGATTATGCGCATTAACTTCTTGTAAAGCGCTTTTTGGACATCTATTAATGTGCTTCGCCGCCTCTCGCCGCCTCCCGTGCAGAGGGATTAGGAGTAAATGCGTGTCTGCGATAATGCGCATAATCGCCGAACCGGGCGCAAAAGCGAATCCTTGTAGAGGGAGCCTGAGTGTTAAAATAGAAGCCGTGGAGCCTCCTGATCCAGTTCAGGAAGATGGCTCTGGTGGAAGGTGAGTTGATCCCTTTCCCTTCTATCTGATGTAAATCTCTCTCTCTCTCTCTCTCTCTCTCTCTCTCTCTCTCTCTCTCTCTCTGTCTTTCTCTCAGTCTCTCTCTCTCTCTCTCTCTCTCCCACTCACAAACACACACATCCCTACTATTTGTCCCTGGAAGGAAGCTGCTATTGGTACCAACAAGGAACTCTGTTTTTCTCAGTGTACTAAGAACATATCCTGCTAGATCTGTGAGCTCGGATCCCAAGTTGCCTTTCTGAGAACAAATAAGGTTCCTTCCATTCACAGAAGAGGCTCCAGTCAAATGGAGGCTCTTGCTTTTGGAAAGGGGGAGATGAGGCAATTTTGCCCCTTTCCCCCTTCTTCCAGAAGCACTTCACATTTTGCTTCAGAGGGTTCCCCAGTTCTCCAGGATAGATTTTGGGGGCTGCAGTGCAGAGGGAAAGGGAAACTGATAAAAACCTGACATCCTCCGCCAGTGGGAGCATTCTGTGAGCAGAGTTCTATTCTCGAGAAGTTAGGAGTGGTGTAAAATAAAAGTTGTGATAATAGAATATAAAGGAAAGGAGGTGCAGTTAAAAAAAGAAACCGTCAGGACTGATTAGCTGAAAAGCTTAACCAGTTGTATTAAGAACATCTTGGTACTGGAGATGACAACCATGTACTGTTGCCAATGATATTTCCAAGCCAGTTGCATCACCTCCACCCTCACCCTCTTGTTATGCTTTCTGGTTTCAGTTGCTTGATCAGTGCTATTGGCTTCATGACAAATGTTTGCACTCAAGCCAGAAGCAAGAGACAAGATGAATTGCTGCCAACCCAAGGCTAATGTAGTGTTAGTTTATTCCATTTTTACAATTTACTGAATTTATCTGGCAGCCATTTACTGACATTCAACACATCTGCCTTATTGTTTGATATGCATTTTAAAATATAAAAAAGCATGACCATCAAACCCTAGAATAGAAGGATCAGGACTTTGATCTATGCTTCTTATGTATGCAGATCTGACTCAGTTTCTGTCTGCTTAAGGAAGAGTCAGGCTCATCCACTATCTTTTTAGCTTACTTGCTTCAAATCAGGTACAGTTAGCTTTCATAGATTAATGTATGGATACTCCTTAAAATATCAGTTTTGGGGAAATGATAGGGAGACAATGTAGGGCAGGATGGTCATTGGCAGGAAGTAAACCAATTTGGGCTTGGAACAGAAATGCAAACTTGCCAAATTTAGCCGACTCAGTTTTTCCTGAAAGCTTTGTAGTGGTTAGACACTAGGCAACCTGGTCCCTTCCATATGCTTTGGGCCACAACTCCCATAATCCCTAAACATCTGGAGGGTGTCAGGTTGCCTGTCCCTGGGTTAGAGTGCTGGACCATGGCTGGAGAAATCATACTTCAAATCCCAACTTGGCCATTAAGCTCACTGGAGTGACCTTGGACCAGTCGCTCTCTTTCAGCCTAGTCATAGGGTTGTTGTTCAGATAAAATGGGATAACCCTCATCTCTGTATATTGCCCTGACCTCAAAAGGGGAAGCATGTGTTACACTTAGAAAATAAATATAATGCATGCATCAGGTTAAGTGCATTGATCTGTTAGACCCCCTCCCCACCCCCATATAAAGTTTAAATCTTAGATAGCTATCAATGACTATATATACAGGATCAGGAAGTAAAATGAATGCATACATTCATACACATACATTGTATAGAAAATTAGACATTAAAACATTCTGTGGCTGCGTTCGGACAACACAATAATGGTGGGTTAATAGTCAACTCCATGGTGATTATCGAGGGGTTATTCCCCACGCGACATGATGGTGTGGATTAAGGCCAGCGTTGAGGTGACTATTGGTAAATGATGTGTTTGATTGACACATTCCCTGCCCTCTCTCCCCCCTTAGTCCTCCCACTGGTATCCCATCAGCCAATGCAAGTTCTGTTGGTGGGCTAGAGTGGCAGCTGCCTCTTTAGTTGCTCTTGCCAGGGGACTTTGTAGTGGCCAAAAATAACAAACTGTGTGCTATGAAATAGTCAATGGTGCCTGACACACGACCCGATAACCAATGGTTATTCAAATAATCAACTCTGCACAGCCTTGGTTATTTGCATTGGTTATTTTGGCTGAATAACCAACTGTGGTGTGAAAAAGTCCTGACAGATGACACAATAACCAACCACTGACTATTTAACCCACCATTAATTATTTAACCCACCGTTGGTTAACGTGTCATCTGAACCCAGTCTACAGCTCATTTCAAGGACTTTAATAGAATAAAAGTACCCCCACCCCAAATGCCTTCCTTGCAAAAAGACACCCCCCAAGGCAGATAGCAATAATAAAACCAGTATAAAAATACAGTATGGCATTTTGAATGATAATAAAAAAATATTTAATGTGGTGTCGAATAATGGTGTGTTTTCATACCAGTCAATTCTAGGAAACTTGCTGTATTTCTGATCTCGCATCCCTGAATTTTCTTTACACTCCTGAGACTACCAATCTGAAGCTGCAATCCTACACCCTTTTATCTGGGAAGAAGCCCAATTTAGGTCAATGGGATTTACTTCTGAATAGACATGTGTTTGATTATGCTTTGACAAATGTTGCATTGAAAAGCAATTGAAGTATTCTACATTAGTGATTCCCTATTCTTATATTTAGGGAATATTTAATCTGTTCTTGTCAAGGAATAGTCTGCATTGGTAATGGAAAGATTAACCTTGGCTCCCCAGTGTTTTTTTCCACAGTATGCTCTGAAAAAAGACTCAGAGTCAAGTTAAAGGACAGCAAGTAAAATCAAAGAGACTTGGCTACATAAAGAGTTGTATAACCAAGACTCAAAAAGCTGTAAAAGAAAAACCACGCACACACAAAGTTCAGACTTTTACTAAAAAATTGCCTGCCATTAAAAGTACTCAAGGTTTTTTTTTTGTTTCTTTTTAAATAATCTATTTGTTTAGGCTGTGATACCTGGGATTAAGTCCCACTGAACTAAATAGGACTTAATTGTAAGTAGAAAAGTGTAGGACAGTACTGCACAAGTAGCTTTTCTTTTGGTTTATGTTGCTTTAAAACTCGTGAGAGCCTTTGGCCCACTACCATCTAGAAATTGTTGGATTCCAACTCCCATCAGCCCCAACTAGCATGGCTGATGGTCAGAAATGGTGGAAGTCATATTTATTTGTTTATTTATTCGTATTTCAAATTTATATTCCATTTTCCACGGATGTATCAAAGTGGTGAACATAAAATGCAATAGTATCAAAACAATAAATATAACAATAAAAACACCACGATACAAACGAATCAGCAGTAAAACCGCACACTGTACTGTGTGCTACAAACCATAGCTGTCTGGGCCATGCTTCAGGAAAAGCCTCTGTGAAAAGATGTCAGAAATGTGGGGATCTGTCTAAGGGTGGGTGCTGCAACAATCAATGTTCTAATGCAGGTGCTCCTGAGGCGAATCTCTGGAGCATGTAGCACCCTCATAAGTGTTCATTCACACAGACTGAGTAAGGGGTGAGACACTCCCTAAATTCACCAACATCTGGAGGGCCACAGGTATCCCACACAAGCTTTAAAGTTTTTACAAAAAGAGATATACACATACAGTGAGTAAACCAATGCTCATTATCACTTGTCTTATAAAACCCACTTCTGGGGTTATCTAAGCAATTATCCTTTGATGTAATAGCATTCAGGATCCTAACTATTATAGAGAAGACATAGCAGTTATTTTGCTTTAAGATATTAATGTTTTGTTAATGGCTTCAAAATTCCTTTGTCTCATGGGGATTTCTATAATGAAGCTCCTGACTACTCTTCTGTTTCTCCTCTACTTCAAGATCCACTATTTAAAGCATCCCTTAGAATACCTAAGAAATCAGAAGGGACATAATATAGCAGAACCTTAGGATGCATTTGTATTTGTGGTTTTTTAGGGTTTTTTTTTTGAATTTCCAATAAATAAATACAACTGAATTCCAGACTAGCACAGTAATGTTTGCTAAATAGAGATTGCTAAGGACCAAAATAAACATTGCTTAAAATCTGTATTTAACAGCTACATCCTTTTCTTCTTTCCATTTTTACTCTACAGTAGGTACAAGACCTTGATTTGGATTGGGACCCCAGCAGTGTGTTTGTGTAGGGTTTTTTAAAGAGCTGGATGAGGAGCTCTGTGCCTACTGTTGAGTAAAAATGAAAAAAAGACATAGTTGCTAGATGCAGACTTAAAGTTATGCCCCTGAGTAGAGCAAAGTTTGTTAAGATGTATGCAGTTCACTGGTGAATTTACTCCTTACGTGTCCTAAAGAACCCATGGCCCCTCTATCACAATATCCTAGAACTTGTGGCCCATGGGACACATGTGGCCCTCAGCCTAATTTCATGTGGGTTGGCACAGAGAGGGGGAGCACTCTGCAATGCTGCAAACCCTACCCACTTTTGCCTCCAGCTCCAATCACCATCATCTGTGTCTTCCAACTGAATTTCTCTGTGACAGCCCTTCCAAGAAAAAAGGTCCCCCGCTCCTATCCCAGAGGCATCAGTGTTGGTTCTGCATAGAAAGCGAAACAAAAGGAGGTAGTATACACACACATTATGGGGAATAGGGCCAACAAATACTGTCTCCTCATGAAGTATGCTAGGGTGTTTGTATGAAGCTTTGTATGAAGGTGTGAAGAAGCAACTACAGAAAAGGGCAGGGGGATGATTGGGGGAACAGAAGTAGCTGCTAGGCTGAGAAAGGAGGGGCATTGACTGAAGAGTGTTTTGAGAGTGTTTCTATATATGTCTAAGAAACACAAATCCATTAACAGATTTTTTAAAAAAAATGTGTTATATTTCATATGCAGTGCTCTTAGACAGTTGTTACATGCTCTTGATAGGTGTATAATGCACTTGATAAGGTCTTGATAATTTCCTAGTGAACATCCTTTAATACCTCATGGCAGTAACATTTTTAATAAGGGAATAATAGGGATGCCAGATGAAAATGTCAGGTTGCTGACGAGAAGAAACCTCACGTTTGTTCTCCCAGAAGCTCCTGCAAAGGTTTACTTTGATAGTTAGTTGAACTTGAAATGCAGATATAGGATTGGGTCCAGACTTAATCCTACTTAAAGTAGACCATTGAAATAAATGGGACTTAAATTAGTCATGACTCCCATTAATTTCAGTGAGTCTACTCTAAGTAGGACCGAGTCTCAACTCAACCCACCATGTGCTTATCTTGTGATTTGTTGACTCATCACAATGACAATCAAGTATTTCTGGGACCTCATCTACTTAGGAACCCAGAAGTTGCATGGTGCTAACCCCTCCTAGAAAGCTACCCTTAGGCCTGTGAGATATTTAAGATCCCACACTTAAGACTACATGCCTCCAAAATTAGTGACTAATTAGTGACTCTGATTGGCACTGTGGATAAATATCCACTTGTCTAGTGGACAATTTAAGTTCACCACAGCAATGACTGCTGTAAATGTTACCTGCATGGAAACAGAAACACCCACAAAAAATATAGTCTCTGCTGATCCCAGGGGAAATCCTGCCTTTCTTTCATCCCAATACATGAGACTCCCTTCCAGAGCTGAACAGAAAGAGAACAGCTATCTGAACTCTGCTTGAGGGCTTCTACTTCTTTAGGTCTCCTTCCAGCAAGTCCTGTCTGTTTTCATCATGATGTTTGGAATCATCTAGGTCGCACTCATGTTTAATCCGGTCAGTTTCTTAGTACAGCTTCTGCTCTTCTGCAGATAGAAGAGGCTGGGATTCTTCACTGGGAAAAGTGACAAAATAGAGTGGGGATGTGATTGGATATGATGGGTTTCCACAGGGTCACAAAAACTGCTTCAGCTTTCTCTGAAATATGTGCTGTATGTGAAATATGTCCATAACAGCCTCCATACAAGAGCTTACCTACTCACTTGCAGGAGTCTTGGGCCCTTTTCGGAGGCTTTTAAGGTTGAGTGTCTGCTTTTTTACCTATTGAAAGTCAATTTAGGTTGCTTTGAGAGTGAAGGTCTAAAAAGACAAGGCGCTTCATGATCACAGTGACATTTCAGTAGCTTCTGGGGCAGTCACAATGGATTAGATAAAATACCAGCTCAGCAGAACAGATCTGGTCTGTTGCACGAGTTTACTCTTCAGAGTGTGGCATTTGGGTCATGCAGCTGGATATACTTTCATATAAGTCACTGCCATATGTGCTGGCTCAGCGGCTAGATTGCAAAAGCAGAGAGCTTAAAGGAAGGAGAGGGAAACCAACGCCTTCAATCCGTAAGCTAATTCTCGCAGCAATTTTCCTGCTAGTAAAATGTAGGGAAAGAAGTGTAGTGCCTGATGAAGAAATTTCCAATACAAAGTGGCACGGTTTAGTTGGTTAATATTACCCATTAATCATTTGAAGTTTTGAAACCCTTTCAAATCTTCTCCCAGTCTGACAATACCAGCCCAAAGCATTTTGTTACCTGAAAAGGAGCTCAAATGGCTCTGTGTCAAACTAAACATCTCCCCTCTCCTTTTCTGAAAATATCCTTGAACAAAGAACAGGCCTGGCAAGATTGCAATAGACCCCCAAATTTGCATCTCTATACATTCCAGGCTGTCTCCTCCTCCCCCACAACTCTGTTTATGTAAAAAGAGTACAGTAGAAATCACCTAGATGCATGACCAGGTCCTCGAAGGCTATGGATAGGTAAGTTTGATTTTCCCTTCCTAGGAACTCCCTAGCTCCATAGAAATACTTGGGCCCTTCGAGATTTTCTTGGTCTTTCAGCTGGTGGGCAAAAAATCAAGACAAAACCCATCCATGGTCTAGAGGCCCAGGTGGACACCTCCCTGTAAGCTGCTTTTGTGAGTTTCTCTTAGGATCTTGGTAAGTAAGGTTTAGTAAGCTGATTTGTGGTTTCATTTCATTTTTAAAAGCAACTGAGTATTTCCCAATTTCTCTCTGCTTGGTTTTTTAATTCAGGGCTACTCAGAGGAAACTGGGAGCCTGGGGCAATTAAATTTTCAGGGGGAGGGCTGTCACATACATACACATACAAAAAGTTTGTTGGGGGGAGCGCTATGCAGAGGCCATGGAATCTGAAGTTGATTTTATTGTCTTGCCTAGCTTGGAAGTTGGCCTACCAGTGAACTGCTTGGCCAGGTTACAAAGGAATTTAAAGGAAGCTCTGAAAAAGGGGCCTACTGTTCTCCATGTATAAATTCCATAAGTCTGTTCTCCTGTGGGAAGAATATTAAAAGACATGGAAGAGGAGGTGATGCTACCTCTGAGACATATACATAAAACAAAAGGGTGCTTTACAGCCTGTCCTACCTTGTAGAGTGTAGGTGCAGGCATACCAGTTTGCCACAGGTTTACTCCCCTAACTAGTGCCAACACTTTAAAAAAAAACTTGTTTGGCCATTCAGATGCCAATTCCTGCTTCATCTATCCCCTTTGCTGTTGTGCCACCTGAAGCAGGTTGCTTCACCTTGCTCAATAGCACATAGGGCTGAAAACAAGCAAACTCTTGAGGCTCTTCTTAGATTAAACATAGATTACACGTGAGTCATGTGTTTGCAGTTACTGGAAAGAATAAATTTAATATTACAATTAATTAATATTGAAATTGTAAATGTAATATTAATTTAATTTAATATTGTAAATACTTTAATGATTCATTTAATACCTAGAACCTAGGTATTAAACATAAGATCCAAGAGATGTTATTCTGTATCTCACTAGGATCATCCACAGAGGTTGTGTGGAAGATCTAGCATTCCTATTTTATGCCTTCTAGCTACCATGATCTCCCGGCATAAATCTACCCCATACACTATGCTCATCATAGTATGGTGTAGTGGTTAGAGTATTAGACTGGGAGTCGGGAGATCCGGGTTCTGGTCCCCACTCCTCCATGGAAGCTCACTGGGTGACTTTGGGCCAGTCACAGATTCTCAGCCCAACCTATCTCACAGGGTTGTTCTGAGGATAAATAGAAAGGAGGAGAGTTATGTAGACTGCCTTGGGTTCCTTGGAAGAAAAAAGGCAGGATATAAATGCAATAAATAAATGAAAGTAAAATAAATCATCCAGGTGCCTCTTCCGAGGGTGGCAACAAGGGAGAGGGCCTTCTTATTGGTGCCCCTCTAATTATGGAACAGTCTTCGTAAAGAGGCCTGCCTGGCACCAGCATTGTTATCTTTTTGACATCAGGTTAAAACTTCCCTCTACTTTTAGGCATTTGCCAGCATATGATGGGGTTTTAATCAGGTCCTGGATTTTTCTTATTGTTGATTGTTTAACATATCTTAGATACGTGTTTATGTGTGTGTGAGCTGTCTGTTTGTATGTAAATAGTTTTTATACTATGTATAATATTGTGTTTTTTTTAATTTAATCTTTGTAAATTGCCCAGACAGCTTCAGCTATCGGGTGGTAAAGAAATGAAATGAAATAAATTAAATGAAAGGAGCTCTGGAAATAGTTCATTTCTCAAATTACGAATACTTCTGACTCTGCCAAAGTAAAAGTGTGAACATTTGTTTTCCATCTAATTAAGAAACACTAATCTTTCCCTCTATCTACTAGCCCATGCTGAGGGTACATTCTAGACACTTAACAGCTAAATCCTATGGATGTTTACTCAGAACTAAGTCCCATTTTGTTCAGTGAGATTTACTTTCAAATAAGCGTGCACAGGATTATCACCTTAGTCTTCAACTAAAATGATCTTGCCTGGATATACTTGGGCACATATAGCGAGAGCCAGACAGAAATCTCTGTCGTCTCTACGCAGATGTAATTCTGCAGTGAATCCAAAGGTTCTGAATTATGCTTCTAAATTGTTTAAAGGTTCTACTTGGTTTCAAACAAAAGTGTTTTAACTGTTATAGTAATGAATTAGAATCTATGCTTGTTCAGGAAATATATGAAATTCAAAATGGAAAACTTAAATTAATGATTTGTACCACCTTGATTTAAATCAACCCACACCGGAGTCATAGAGAATTGTTGGTGTATGGGGCTGTGTGTCCCAATGTAGGACCCTGTTGCATGTTTCATGCATTTGTATGCAACTTTTCCCCAACTTTGCTTAATGAATAAGAATCAGTCACAGGAAGAGAGAAAAAATGGGGAAGGGAGGTGCTCAGCCTTTTGCCCTGAGCTCATTTTTCTGCTCATATCACCCTGTCAAAGTTGCTCTTCTCCCAGACAGGGCAAAGATATGAGATGGGAACGCTTTTCCCTGTGAGAGTAAAATCAGTTTGGGAAAGGTGACTTTGAGTAGAAAAATGGCATGAGAGGAAAAAGGTTAAGCATCTTTTCTCAACCCACCTCCCATTCCCAATTGCAGCCTCTGGCAGCTTTTTCATTAACAACAACCAAAAAAAACCCTGAAAGAAAGTTGTATTCAGTAGCAATGTATAAATCCACCCTTGCGACCAAACATTTATATAAAAAAAAATCCTTACAGATGCTGTTTCTCAAGGTGAAACAGTTCCAAATGAAGAACAGGGAAGCTATGAGGGGTGGATGCACATAATTCTTTCTTCCCTTGATGGTCTCCTTCCGTCTGGGGTTCCAGTTCTGCAAAGTGGCAGGTATGGGGATGGGAAAGTTGCAGAAGACATTCAATTGCTAAAGAAAGGATCAAGCTTTCACCCTCAGCTTTTCTCCTCCAAATTCCTCCCTCCCCAACCTCTTTTTTCCCAAGAGGAAACAACCCGCAGAGTCTTGTTGCATGGATTCATGTGTCCCATGTAATTTTGTCCTAACACAGCTTCTCATGTTCATATTGTAGTATGGTTTAAATACCACAACTGAATAAGGCAAAAAGCCTTATTCACCATGGTTTAAACCATGGTTTAAGTTGTCTTCTGAACATGATTCAGCTTTCTGGCTTAACCACTGTGGCTAAAGCCATGGTTTAAGGTGTCTTCTGAATGGGGCCAATATTATGCCTTGTTTTAGCAAAGTAGCAAAACCAAAACTCATGCACTAGAACTATACACTTTCCACTGTTCTTTTGGTGTCTTTCTCCCACCCATTCCCACCAACTCTCTACCTCCTCAGCCGTTAAACCGAGGCAAAGGTTTTTGCAAAAGATAATTATTTTGTACCCTCAACTTAAGGAAATTACTCATGCAGTTTCATCTTCAAAGATCGCTACATTATGTGAAGCAATTTTTCTTTGGTTCCTTTATTTGGTCCAAATATGTCCAACTGCTTTGAGGATGCTTTTCCCATCTTCAAAAAGAAAGAAAAAGGAAATTTGGGCTATAGAAGGTGAATTGCCATGGCAATCAATTTGCTTGACTACATAGGCTGGAGACAGGTGGTAGTTATTCCAAGGAGCTGAAGGCAGTTTTGGAAAGGGATTACTACTCGTAGTGTGTACAGTCATCTCACATTTTTACCTTTGGTATAATCAGTTGTGCAGGTTTCCCTTTTGTTTTGGGAATCTGCAAAACCTGTTTGTCTAGAGATAACGGAACAAAAGAAATGTGTGTATATATTATGGGAAGCATAACCTCTCGTGCTGCTTTTTCAGTTCTCTTAAGATACATTGCGAGTCTCTAGCCTATTAGGGCAATCCTATGAATGCTTACTTGGAAATTGGACCTTTTGGAATTTGTTTCCATTGGAAATTACTCCCAGGGAAGACTGCTCACTGTTGCAGCTGAAGTCCATGTTTTGGGAAACCGTAGTTTCTCTCAGTACTGATAGGCAGTGGCTCTCCAAGATTCCAGGCAGAGTCCTTTCTTAGCTGCGCTCCCTGAGATCCAGTTGTGGCTGCTGTCTGCACAAAAAAATGTTAAAGCATCAGACAGTGCTACTCTAGTATACACTACAGGACGCATGCCATTCATGTGACTTGGAGTGTTTTGTTCCCTGGTCTACTGGGAATAACAGCATATTGCGGAGAGATGGACAACAGTGTAAGCTTGAAATTTTGCCATAGTCAGAGTCCTGAATCCTCCGTCCAGGTGTGGCAGAGACCTGTGCTGCCTTTTCCACTTGTGTCACCCCTACCCCAGCAATGCCCACTCTGCTTCAATGGAAGATGCCATAGACTGCTTCTCCCCTACTTCTGTTGCATTCAGCTCCCTTAATCCACGCGGAAAGCAAAAGTCAAATAACAACCATCAGGTATTCCTTCTTAAACGCAGGCTTTAAAAACTCAACAATTATCAGTCTACATTGATGTGTTGTTTTCTGATGTAGAAATCTGGAGCTATGAAATAGAGCATTCATTTTATGGGTCAGGGATACACTACAACATTGTGTTATAGATCTTGCTACTTCTCTTGAATAGCACACTCATAAAGTACAATTAGGATTACAGCCAAAACAGGGATGTCAGTATGCTTGCTGTGGTTCCAATGTATGCAAAGTACTTCCCCTCCCCCAGGAGACCAATCCCTACCCCTAATAGCCCAATGAGGGTTGAGCATGCTCAGTGGCTTCCTGGAGCCATGTAATGTTGGGAATCAGCTAGGTGGTGGTGGTAGGGTGTGTGTGTGTGTGATGTGGCCTGCTTGAAGCCCTTGTGGGTTATAGTACCATGGAGAAGGACATGGCTGAATGGCTTGAGTCCTGAACAGGAGCACTCCAGTCAGGGAAGAGAGGATACATTACAACATTTTATTTCAGGTCCACTGTAAAATGACATAAGAGAAACCTTCTGTAATTCTGCTTATGCTGACATTTTGAAAGGGGTTCTTGCAAACTGTACTTCCTTGATCTTCAGCTCAGTTCAGTTCTTGCAAAGCTTATCTCTGTTGGTTTAGAAAACCTCCCTAAACAAATGTAGATGTTCAGCCTTTAGGATAACACTGGACCTTTAACAGGAGGAACTGTTAAGGAGATTCAGTTTTGAAGATCACTCTGCTAGGGTTACAAGGCTGCAACCTGGAAATTGACGCTGGGCCTTCGCAAACATTCCTTCCCACCGCCCCCCCCCCCCCCAAGCTAGCAGATCATGCAATCACTGCTTCTCCCACCCCTTCTCATCTCATCCCTGCACTGATGCTTTCCCTGCTGGCTTCAATAAGAAGGACTTTATATGTTACACTCAGAGATGGGACAGATCCCATGCAGGGGGAGAGGGGGAGAAACTGCTGCTGACTCCTCTCCCACTTCACTGGGGAGCTCTCAGATATAGTGTCAACCTACCGAGTGCAACTTGGCAACCTTCTCTGTTGCTCAAGAAAGAAGCGATAGTGATGGCTTGCTTTGATGCTCTGGTTGACAGAATAGGTTACAAGCTTAAAAGAAACATGTATTGGATTGCATTGATAGATAATGGGATGGCACTTTTGTCCCATGTGACACGTAAGTCTTCTCCCTCCTGCCCATGAATGCTGGACATGACATTTCTCTGTGTTAGCAATGAAAATATTTGCTTCTGCTAATGCTTAATTAGTGTTTGGTAGTAATGGGTGGTGGTAATTCTATTGTGAAGGATGCATTAATTTTCTAAGACTGTGATGATCTTTATCCTCTTACAGCATCCTTGCCAGCTGTGCCATCTTAATGGATGTTGCACATCTAACCCTTAACAGCTGGAAGAAAAATAGCTTTGTTAATGTCCAATGCATTCAAAATAGATCTGCAAAACGAAGTGATGGAAGGGAGGCATCAGCCCCTTGTCTATAACATCAAGTCCTCTGCTGGCAAGTGGGATTTTTTAAGGCAGCTTATTCAATCCTATATTTAGGACAAAACAAAAAAGAACCCTGGTAGTTAAAAACCAGGAATTTTGCTATCTTCCCCAAGGCTTTGCATATTTTTCCTATGGAAGTACATGACTAATAAAAGCAACCATGTTTGCAATTAAAATAATACTTAATGTTTTCTTGTTTGAGAATACCTTAAGGCTTAGCTATGTACGATACATTTTTCATAAAACTATAGAGCTAAAACAAACTTAATAGATCATCCTGTCCAGGGAGATAGCCCCTGTATTACAAACTGGTGATGGAGATATCACACCCATGGTCCAAATGTCTTCTCTTGACATATCTATTTTCCCCAGATAAAAGCTAGGTGCAGCTTCACCAGGACTAAATATAGCAGCATTCTTATTTGCCAAGTATTGGGAGAGAGATTATCTGAAACCAGATTTATTCTTCCCAGGAATGGACAAATTAGTTTCTTTGTCTGTGTACTTTCATGGGAATGCTATGATCAGAATCTCTTCACAAATGCATTCTTGATGGAGGAACATTTGCTGTGCAAACTGATAAGTAACTGTGTGATGCAGCAGAGTAGTTCAAGGAGTAATTGGACACTTCCTTAAAAGATTCAATTATTAGGAGAATAACCACGATTGCTGGTCATTAAATCCATTCCATTTGGAAAAGGTTATAGGCAGTAAAATTTTTATTAACATGATGAGTTCTACTATCCTATAGATATGGAGATCATAGAACAGAAGAGTATATTCAGCTCTGAAAATGCAGCTATGATTTTCCCAAGACTTCCATATGATTGGTTTGTACAAAGCATTAACAAAGGACTGAAATATGAAACTAATTTTATGCACACACTTTGAAAACTCCAAAGACTACACCATGTTGTGAGAGCATCTTGAATTGGTTTTTTTCCCATATGAGGCTTTAGGACACTAATGTTTTTGGTCCATTTGAAGAATAAGAGAGAGAATGACACAATTTGCCATTCTTCTGTACAATCTGTATTAAAACAGCAAATGAAAACTGTCTAAGGGGAAGTGGATTGCGTCTCCAGAGAGAGGGCTAGTCTTGATTTACTTAGAATTTCAGTAATCTTCACATTAGTATGTGATCTAGGAGTAGCAACATTTCTCTTCACACTGCTCCCCCGCCCCAATTTCTGTTGTCTCTACTAATGTGTTTTTGGTAACCAGAAATAGAAACGTGGAAAGGTAATAATACACTAACCTAAGAAGAGTGTAATGTATTTCTGAAAGTGCTTTTATGAAGAAGGAAAAATTACACATCCCAAGAGCTTTGGCACACAACTGGTGTGATAAATTAGAAAGAAAGCATTCAAGTGAATTGATTTGAAAAATGATATAACCTAAATTATACAGCAAAGTGAAAGGAGAAGGTCGAATCATAATTTTATGTTGATTTATTTATTTAAAAAAACCTCTTCAATTTCCAGACAGAAAATGTGTCTGGGATTGGGCACTGATCCCTTGAGTTTGATGTACAATTGTTGTGTTTCCCGTTTCCTCCGGCATTCACATGTGCAGGTAAACTGACATGGGACAATCACATCAGGGAGACTTCTTTTATTGAGGGAAATCTCACTGTGAAAATCTTAATGGTTATACACTTCAGAAATACTTAAAGCTGATTGATGGTCAGAAAGCTCTAGATTCCAAGATAACGTATGGTCAAAATGCTACTCACTACAATAACAATCTGGTTTCCCAGTTGCCATCTCAGTGGTTCCAAAAACAGGTTCCAAACCTCACCAAGGGAGGGGAAAGATTCCTGATACGATCTTCAGGCAGTCCTAACTGCGAAATTCTTGAAAGTCTTAACAAACCATCCCAAGGGAGCTAGTCCAAACGTAGCCACACGTTGGTAACTCAGGGAACATGGCCAAAGCCTAAACAAGATCACGCGGTGGGTAAAAATCTCAGGCACAAGAACTCCTGTGCTTGTACTTCAGCACAGGGAACTCCCTGCCACCTGAGTTGGCAGCGGATAAGTCCAACAGTAATAATCAATCCCAGCCTGCTGCTACGCTGAGCTGACTACAAACAAAAAACACACAATCCACAGCAAATGTGAGTTCAAGTCTATGAAAAGCCTCACAGTACTTTTCATGGTTTAATCCTTAGTAATCCAAAGTCCAAATAGAAGAGAGTCTATGTGCACAATGCTTTCAAGGTCCCCAAATGGTGATGGATCCAAACAGGGAGGGATTTCAGGCAATGAGTCGGCTCGAAAGATGATCCTAGCAAAGGCCCCTTGCCTTTGCTCCAGCTCATAAGAGGTGGCGTGGGCCTACCTCAAACCACCCAACAGACAGGGCTCTGGACCGTAAGCCATGCCGCTCTCCAAACAGAGCGGCACTGCTCAGCCCACCAAGATGACACTACAATCTGAATGACTCCATCAACAAGGCCCCCCCACCTTCCTAAACACTCTATCCATTTCCCAGAAAAGTCTAACAGTGTCAAGATTGAGACAGGGGAGTAAAACTGCCCCTTCAATTCTTTCCATGAGAATTCTGACAGAGATAAGTTTGCACAGATTCTGACATTCCAAACTAGTTTTAATTAAATCTAACTACAACTTGCAAGGCCCCAATGGCCTTGCTGAAACCTACGCCTGGCAGACAATTATACATTTTGGGCTTTTGGATTCCCCTGATTTAAGTATTCCATTTCATTGTATGAACTGCAGGTCATTTAGCATCTATCTGCTGCATAAAGTAAAAAAAAAAAGATCATATGCATGCAATTGATGAATTAAAGTTGCTCATTCAGCATAAATTGACTTTTTGTAACATGGCTGCCATGGTCATCAAGGGACAAAACTGTGACAGCCCAGTATTTAGATTAGTTCCTAATGTATTGGTCTACGTCTATGCTGAATTTGGTGCTTTTATCAAAAATGTGCATTTGTTTTAGTATGTTGTGTCATTATGGGGGATGTTGTTGATCTGAGTACACTGCTTTCCAAAGCACTAAACTCTATTATGATTGTGCATACATGTTTTGGAAGCAGGATACATGCTTTTACTAGCCAGTTAAAATAATATTTGTAGTCCACTTCTTTTCAGATGTCATTAAATGCCCTTCTTCCCTTGTAAAAACTTCTCTTCAGCTGCTTTTCATGTGGTGAATATCGCCTATTGACTACTTTCTGCTACCTTCTGAATCGGTCTTGGCCTATGTTCAGCCTTGTTTTTCTCCAGTACCTTTCCTCCCAACTTTTTAGTACACTACCTATGCCCCTTCTCTGACACCCTCAGGGTTGGTCTGCTAATCTGTACTGCTTTCTGTAGAGATTCTAGAACTGTCTTGCACTTTGAGTGTCCTTGCCTACTAAGTTTGAAGTAGGAAGGACATGCCTTTTGCTGACTGATGTTCTATGGCAGCAGGATACACTTACCTTATAACATTTTATATCCCACCTTTCCATGGATTGCCTCCCCCCACCATTCTTCCGCCCAACAATCCTGTGAAGTAGGTTAGATTGAGAGTTAAGTGAGTGACTGAGCCAAGGTCATCCAGTCAGCTTTATGGTTCAGTGGGTTTTGAACTTGGATCTCACAAGTCCTAGTCCAATTCTATTTTTAACAGTTAGAATGCACCCCAGGTACCTTTCCTGCCCTCCCTCAATTTTTTAAAAAAAGTTAATACATTTCCTTACTGGCAGCTGGCACTGCTGTGAAATAGGTTTCTGTTGGTGCTGAAAACTGTGGGTTCAAGGAATAGTTTAATGTGTTGGGACTCAGAACCCGGCTCTGCCTTGCAAGACTTTTAGACAGGTTACTTTTCCCTTGTTATGCCTCCCACAGTGGTCATTTTGTGGTGGTGACCAGAACAGTTTCTCAAATTGCCAGATGTTTCTTTAAAATAAATTATAAAAATAAAAAATAAATACAAATAAATATATTTTTAAAAAATTGTTAGATGTCCCCATGGCCCACAAAGGTTGCCTGCTCTAACCATATACTGGCTCTTTCCCTGCAATGCGATCATTCAGAATTTTCACACGAAAAGCAATCCTGCTGGAATCTGATTCCTGGGATTTTCTTTACAGCATTTTATATAAATGTAGTATTCTAACCAAAAATATGCTCAGCTATAAGACATTCCCAGTTGCAAAGGGTAGTCTGGCAATTGGGTATTGCCCTTTCTGGCATCCATCCATCCTACACATGCCTGTGTGTTGTGCACATGTACTCCCCAAAGATAACAAGACAGGCAGGAGGCCATCTTGTTTCTTCATAATTAGTTGATTAGTTTAAACAAGGGTCAATGTGATACCACTTATCTATCAATTTATCTACATTTAATAGGTCACAAACATTTAGCCTGAAGCTAGTGGCCACGCTCCTAGTTTTCTGGCATCATTTTCTGGCTTCTTTCCATCATCCCTCCCCGACCCCCAACCCCACAACACTTTTCTGCAAAAAAAATTTTTTTTCTTAAAAATGTACACATGCACCAGGTGATGGGGGAAGGGCAGTGGGGCTGGAAATAAATATGGACTGGCTTGTGGGGAAGTCTAGTGTCAAGTGCACAAGGTTAATCCTTTGTTGCTTAGCTTTGTTGTTACTTTTGGAAGGCCTTAGTCCCTAAAGTCTCAGGCTAGAAAATAGAAACAAGATAAAATATCAATATTGCAAAGGAAATGGAACTCAGCCAGAGCCCAGGGGCAAGTGTGTGGAAAAGGTCCCAGGTTCAGTCCTTGGCATCTCCAGGCTGGGAAAGGTTCCTGTCTGCAGGATTAGCCAAGAGATTTTGCTGCCTGAGGTTGAGTCCCCTACCCCTCAAGTCAAGGGCTTAGATCCAATGTCACATGAGAAGACTTCCCCTTGTTCTCTTCCCCATTGCAGCTCCCCACCCAAATCTTCTCCAGAGGGTCTCCCAACCTCCTGGAGGAGATGTGGGATAGGGCTACACTGGGGAGGGAAATGGTTCCACCAGCAGTTTCTGTTCTGTTGGCAGATGGACAGAGCTGCACAGTATCAAGGCTAGTCCAGTTATTTTGGCAGCTCATGCAGAAATTTCCAAAGGCACTTCCCTGCCACCCTGCAATACAAACACAGTACTTATAAATTAAATAATAATTTGATGCCCCCTATGACACCCAAAATCAGCTTCCTCACTCTGCCCAATGGTAGAGCGGGCCATGCTCTAAAACTTTGGAGAGTTGCTACCAGTCAGTGTAAACCAGGGGTGGCTAGCCTTTTTGGACTGTGGGCACATTCAGCAATTTGAGAAACTGTACTGGGCACCACCACAAAATGGCTGCCATGGGAAGCATGGCAAAGGACAGGTAACCAGCTCGAATGTCTGAATACAAGGCAGAGGGGGCGTCTGGGTACTCACACAGTAAATAACTCCTTTGAACCCACCGTTTTCATTTTTAACAGAGACCTATTTCACAGCAATCCCAGCTGCTTGTAAAAATGGGTTAATTTAAAAAAATAATTGGGAGGGGTAGAGCACCTTGGGGGAGGCACCAAGGAAGGTGTCTAAGGCCAAGTGGTGCCCATGGGGGACCACCTTGCCTACTCTTGGTGTCCACAGTACTGAGCAATGCTGTGTCTCTGTATCAGGCTGTTACAGAAATTGAAAGAAGTGCATTTTCCCCCTTCATTCAGTAATTCCTGCATCTGCCTTGGAATGTTGTGGTTTAGTTATGAAACAAAAACAAAAAACAAACACAGCATAAAAAATCTCATCAAGTTAAAAGGCCTTTGGTGGGGGGAATATCCAATTAGCACTGGAAAGCCATTAATGCAGTCACTAGGCCAGCTGCCTGGGAAAAAGGAATCCATAAGCAGGGGGCCACAGCTAATAAGGCCCACTCTCCAGTTGTCTCCTACCACATCTCAGATTGTTTTCAAAGACTAACACATTATTCAGGGACCTAGGCTTCTGCTTACAACTCCTAGAATGCCTTGGGCAGGAGGGAACACTTATCAGGCTTTGGCAGCCATTATCTGGCAGTGGCTCACCTTCCTGGGCTTGAAGGGAGAGCTCCTGGGGCTAGCTGCCTCAGTCGCTAGGCCCCATCGAGAGCAGGAGGGGAGGAGGGTGCAGCTCTGGGCACATTGCCAGTGGCAACCAAGCTAACCATCCGTCACTCAGCAGGCTGGCTCCCTCACGACCTATCTACGGGCACTGATTGAACAGTGCAGTGTGGATTGGCTCAGCCAGACTTCACTTCCCATGAGTCTCAGTGGAGGGATTCCCATTGGGCAAGTCAGGCACCCCAGTGAAAGGCATGCCAGGAGTTTTCGTTTTCTGTGAGGACAAGGAAAATCATGGCAGTGGCTTTAAGGTGGCCCTGGCCATGCATCAGGGGTGAGGGAGAGAGAGAGAGAGAGAGAGAGGAAACAAATTTAATTTGTTTTAAAGTTACCTCACAGGTAACTTTAAAGTTAATTTGTTTTAAAGTTACCTGCCTACCTTGCAGGGTTGTCATGAGGGTGAGAGGGGGAAAAAAGAAACAAATGTAATTTGATTAAAAGTTAACTCACAGGCCTAGCAACCGGCCTACTACTTTGAGATGATTACCTCGCAGACATACAATTCAGGGGGGCCGAGCAATGCCGGATATATCAGCTAGTAACATAATAAGACTATTCTTTCTAATTTCATTAACTTGACCATCACTTTATCATTCTACATGCTGTTAAAGTAAGCTAAGTTGTATCTCCAAATTTCTGGTCATATCACAAATGTTATTTAGAATTCCCATTTCTCCTATCAGCACATATTGAAAATGGTGGGTAAATACAAGTTCTGCTATTTCTTACCCATCATGATTGTAAATACAACTTATAACCAAACTAATTTGAGTACTGAAATGAAAATGGGCAGCTTGACCCTCTGATTAAATTGATGGGGACGTAGAAGCACAAAGTAGGGTTGCTATGTATTTATTTGTTTATTTACTGCATTTCTATACCATCCAATAGCCAGAGCTTTATGGGCGGTTGACAAAAATTAAAACCATAAAAACCATTCAAAATATAAAAATAAAAACATAATTTAAAATACAGTATAAAAGCACAACCAGAATAAAAACCGAGCAGCCATGCAGAAATTAATACAGATTTAAAATACAAATTCAAACATCAAGGGTAAAAATCAAACTGAATAACTGTTAAAATACTGGCGTCTAAAGGAATATAATGTAGGTGCCAGGCAGATCTCTCTGGGGAGCTCATTCCATAGCCGGGGTGGCATAGCAGAGAAGGCCCTCCTCCTGGTAGCCATCTGCCTCACTTCTTTTGGCAGGGGCTCATGGAGAAGGACCCCCGAGGATGACCTTAATGTCCAGGCAGGTACATATAGGAGGAGGCTTTTCTTCAGATAACCTGGCCTCAAGCCATTTAGGGCTTTGAATGTTAATACCAGCACTTTGAATCAGGCCCGGACCTGGACCGGCAGCCAGTGAAGCTGGAAAAGGACTGGCATAATGTGGTCTCATTGGCCAGTCCCCATTAACAGTCTGGCTGCCCTGTTTTGTACCAGTTGAAGTTTCTGGGCTGTTTTCAAAGGCAGCCCCATGTATAACGCATTGCAGTAATCCAAATGAGAGGTTATCAGAGCATGGGTAATTGAAACTAGGTTATCTCTGTCCAGAGAAGGGCGCGGTTGGTATATCAGCCTAAGCTAATAAAAGGTGCTCCTTGCCACTGAGTTCACCTGTGCTTCAAGTGACAGTTCTGGATCCAGGAGCACCCCCAAACTGTGCCCCTGATCCTTTAGGGATAGTGCAACCCCATCCAGGACAGAATGAACATCACCTAGCCGGACAGACAAACCACCCACAAACAGTACCTCCATCTTGTCTGGATTGAGTCTCAGTTTATTGGCCCTCATCCAGTCCATGTATCCTAGGTTATTGCAAGGGACAGTCCTCCATTTCAGAGGCTGTGCCCAACCCAAGTCTGGTTTAAAATTAAGAAGCATAAGAAGCTAGGAGAGCAGGGTTTTTGAAGTTGTCCATCAAGAGTGAGCCATTGCGCAGCAGGCTGGGCAAGCACACAAATCACTTGATCAGTGTTTTCCCTGCTATAGTGTGATGCATTGTGTTTCCATTTAAACGATAATAATTATTAGCATATGCAATTGTTAAGCAAATATGTATCCTCTTTGGTCTTTTTTGGTGATGAATTTTCTCTGTTTTGGTAATGTGTAAGTCCATACCCTATTACAAGGAGACCCTGAATGCAGATGGTATCATCCAATGAGCTTCTAATTTGTCTTTGGGCACCTGTGGCAACAGTGCAGGCAGCTGTTCTGTTTCCAAGACATTTACATAGCTGAGGCAACTTCCAGATGTTGGCTTCCTAGGTAATTGCCTGGTTTGCCTTTACAGCTGGGCTAGCCCTGCTAAAAGGATCAAAACCTACATATACCACAGACACCAGTTTTCACTGGTTCTTCATTTGGACCACCAGTATAAATGCTCAGTTGTATGTCGAACTTAAATATAAGTTTGTCAAAGTGAATCCTTCTTCTACCTCTGTAGCAACAAGGGCTTAGTGTCATTGGGCACTAGTGAGGCCTGGGTTATAGGGCTTTCACCAAGGTCTTGGGCAAGCCAGGTTTCCTAGGGATGCAGGAATGGGAATATGGCAGCACCATGGAGAGCTCCAAGTGGTGCTGAAAGCAAGCAAAGTTTGTCTGCATGTTGCTCCAGCAATCAGCAGATCATGACTGAGCATTAAGTAGGGGGTTGTTTTCATTTAGGCTGCTTAGGCCCACCTTTGCAGTGATTAAAGCCTTTTCTCTTAAATTGGCCTGGTCTATTTTAGCAACTCAGGCTGTGATGATGTGTGGATGGCTGTGGGTGCTGGTGTCTTAATGGCTGGAGTCCTCAGAGTCCAAGAATGTCAATGTGGCCTTCTCTGGACACAGGGGGCCAACCTGGTCCTGAGGAAACAAGCTGACACATGGGAAGCCTCCTGATGGCTTTCTATAACCCAAGTCCTCACCCTGAACCATTAACTCAGGAGCTGCCTCTTTTGAAGACAAGGGTCCTGGACCATTACAAGCATACTCTTTCCCCCATTTGTGATCTCTTTTAAATGTGTGCATTTTTGACTCTCTTGGAAATATTTATGTCCCTGTCTGTAGTATGTTGAAAATGTAAAGTCACTTCAATTTGTGTGGGTGGTTTGCAGGAGGAATCAGAAGTTCCCTTTTATTGTTTTCAGAATATAGAATTATTGCTGTAATAAATGCTGACTTCCTGTGTGTCAGCTTGATTTCTGGTATCTGGCTATGCTATAGATGCAAGTTAAAAGTAAAACGGAATTGAAAGGAAGTGATGTTTACAAATCAACCAAACCATATTATTGCTGTTTGGATTTTTTCCCCAAGGAAATGGTTTGCAGTATTTCTATCGTAATCCTTGCTCATGTGGTAAAACAGAGAAAAGGAGAGAAAATAGATTTTTAAAAATCACTTATTTATGAAAATAAGCCTTCTTCTTTCATTGAACAACATTATTTCTCATGCAAATGTAGGCCTCTTGCTACATTGTTGGGCCACTAGCCTCCATTTTAAACTTCCACAGTGCCCTGAAACACACAATATAGACCCACTCACATGCCACCAGTCTTTACAAGGGAAGAAGGACAATTTTGTTCATTTCCCTGTGTAAATCAGTGGGGAGACTATGAAGCCTATTAGAGCCCATCTTGGTGGGCAGGGCCAGTCCGGGTCCTGAGAGTACTTCACTAACGAAGGAAACACTCTAAACTGAAGTTCTGTGGCTCACCATACAGGGCAGTTGCATTGTTCACTGAGGATTCCTGATTCTAAGTCCCAGTGACTCCTGAAAACATTGCAACTACCAGCTTAATAAAAAGGAGATGTGATTTCTAAGCAGTGGGTTGACTGAAATGAACCAGAGATATTTTTAAAAGCTTTAGTTTGTGTTTTGGATATCTATCAAAACCACAGCTTTAGTTTTGACCTAATTGATAGAGAGATGCACTTGAGAGCAATGAGCTCCATGTGTCGTTTGTTTTGTCTTTTAGTAGTCTTCATAAGCCAACTGAGCAACTCAGAGTAGTAGTATATTACTGGCACCTAGAAGGCACTTTATACTTCTGAACAGAATTTGGGAGAAATTGGGATCAGAATTTCAACCCCATTATTGTCATAGATATTGAAATGAAGGGGAGCCGACAGACAGGCTTCCTTAATGCTTTTAGAGATTTCCATTTTATAAGACAGGAGCCAATTTAAGTTCACTCACACTCTCAGAGTTGCATTGGAATGCACAATCTTTATTAACACCAGTAACCTTTTATCAAGTTTGTGTGTAAGTAACCAGAGTTTGCAGTTCAACACGAAACAAATTTTGGTTGGGATCAATGGGTATCATGACAATATTAATAAACTAGAATTTTAAAGTGCTTCAAAAATGGATACAGAAAGCAACAACAACTGTGTTGGCCATAAGCAAAATTCCAAAATCCATCTCATTGTAATATCTTCATTAGGCCAACCAAAAACAAACAAAAAAATCACAAAAATTGTGCAAGCTTTTGAGATCTTCCAGATCACTTAAAAGGTGGGTGGGGAAAAGCTTGATGCAGAAGTCATAGGGTCTGCATGGTTACAATGTTGAGATGGAATGGGGAGGAATGATCTTACACATTCAAATAAAGCTCTGGCAGGTGATGTGATGGTTTCACCTAGGGTTGCTGTGATGAAGAAAGGCAGGTAAGTTTGATTCCCCCAGTTTTGAAATATAAAATCCAGCGGTGTACTCAAAAATGTCTCCAACTTCTGCGTTACTATTTTTTCCACAAAGCCACATTTATATATTTCTTCGGCCTTTATAAACACGCTACAAACGTTGGAATGATCACCTGTTTGTGTACATAGATTTGAATATATCAGTTTCAATGCCTAGATATGAAAGTGTGTGTGAATGTGAATGAATGAATGAATGAAAACACACATTTCTAAGAACTACACATAAACTTCAACAAAAGCAGACCAAATATCCAAAAAGTATATATTCATAGGTCGCATCTAAACACCATCCATTCAAATCCTGAAAGCGTTGTAAGGTCTTCAATCAGTTGCATTATAGGAAGTGATCATTTATCCTTCCAGTGTTGTAATATCAGTCTTTTAGCTGTCAGAAGGGCCCTGAGAATCCATTTGCACTGACCATGCATTAACTTCCAGGAAGCAGGTAGGTTATTTAAAAGAGCATGTACATCAGTAAATATTGAGGAGTGTTCCAATAAAAAATGAATCCATATAATGCCCTCCTCTCAAAAATGGGCAACTACTGGGCATTGCCAAAACATTTGCTTAAAAGAAGCATTAGTTACGTTATACCTCCAACAATTAGCTGACGTAGACAAACCTTTATTAAAGAGATGTTGCGGTGTTTAATAGACATGATCAAAAGTTTTTGCTGAATAACCTGAGATTCATAGACACATAAGATACAGACACCAAGGCGATTATCTATTGATTAGGCCAAATGAGACAATCCAGTTCACTTTTCTGTTCTGTTTATATCATATTTATTCACCAATAATAAGAATTTATAGACATGGACCATAGGTCGTTTTACCTGATCAGTCTCAATAAGTGGCAGGACCAAACATAGACCAAACAGGACCAAACATGTTGCAATTGCAAGAATTGCCATTCAGCCATAACAGGCAAGTTGTATTTAGCCCTCAAAACACAGAATGACAAAATCTTATCATCAGCACCCACCAGTTTATCCACGATGCATTGAAATTGATATATTCAAATCTATGAGCTCCATTTCCCCCTATATTTTCCTCTTCTCTTTTATTGAAAGTTTACAATAAAAAAATAAGTTTTAAAAATCTGAGTGTTAGTGATTTAACCCTTAAACAATAAGAGGAGCTGGATATATTTGTCATATAAGCCTCATCGTTCTGACTTCAAAGCCCTCCCCCTCCCCGGCCTGCATGCTATTTGTAAGGATATCCTAATATTCACATTTGGATGAAAATGTTCAGTGCAGCACTTGCCAGATGACAAACAACTAACCAGCAATATATTGATGGCATCGCAAGAACATGAGTGCTTTGCCAACACTTCATCATGAAGTAGATGTGATGTCAAAAGACTATCTAACAAACATTTAGGAGAGGAAAGAAAGGCACATAGGGAATTGTCTTGGCCCAAATCCAATCATCTGGTCCATTTCAGAGAATAGACAAGGAGTCCAGTTATCTAATTGCATATTTGATGTTCTCGTGACTATACCGTGCTGTACAAATAGCTTTCCTTACATAAAGAATTCATGGTGTTGAACTTTGCATTGCAGAGCAATATTATAGATCCCGACTGTTCAAAAGACATGAAAGCTTGTGTGCCTTGTATGCACACACATAACACTTTCAGTAAAGATCAGGCATCAAGAAAGATACTGGGACATAAGCAATGATGTATCTGGATAGATTTGAGAAAGCTAGCTTGTTTGAAATCCCTTTTGAATAGTACAGGGATGCAATGAGTTTTGCTATTTTTGTTTTGTTTGTGATAAGAGACCGTGACCTGGTTTGCATGATCACTAAGGGTTAAACATGTCACCATGGCTTGTTTAACTCTTAGTGATCATGGGAACTGGCTGTATGGAAATCTTCCTTTTTTAATTCATTCCCAACACTACCCTTTATGAACCTTAGATCTCTAACCAGGAGTGTTTCTGATAGACTCAGAATAAATATTGCAATTTCAGCTGGGATTTGTTTTGTTCACTAAAAGAGTTTGTGAGTCCAATAAGTAGTCTACAATTGGTTCAACAGAACTGACCATTGGCAAGTACTTTAGGCTGCTTACGTAATATATGCATTTATTTGAGATTAAGTTCCACTGAACTCTGTTGGACTTAATTCTGAGTGGACATGCATAGGATTCTACTGTTAGATACTTGCTGAATAAAATAAGGGTATATTTGCATCCATACTTGCTTTGACGTAACATCATAAGTTCCTCACAGGAGCTAAAGTGATAGTGCTGGCAGTAGGGAGAGATTATCTCATGGGATAATGTAGAGTTGCTTCTGTCTTTTGGTCAAGGTAGCTGTTCAGCCAGTCTTTAGTGAGGCATTATAATCCCATCTTGTAAATGTGTGAGCTCTTTTGTATGGAGCAGTGGTTTTTATGGGGACTAGTGGGCATTCTAGGGAGCTCTTCTTGCAGTACAAGATTTAATGAACCTGCCCTCACCTAGCAGAGGTCTGGGTTCAGAATGTGTCAGGTAGAAATACTACAGCTTTTTTTTTTATGACAGGGGAGTTACAACTTTCCATTCATCTTCGAATAATGAGCTCATGTTCATGCTCCACATCAATTTCCCAGCTACCCCAACCTGCACCTTAGCAGCTATGCTTTTATCCTAGTTTCCCTGTTATACCATGTCCAGTCACTTGGGAGTGCCCTGACAGCTCTAGAAAACAGCCATCTACAAGTCAACCCTTTGTGGTTTTGTCTTCCAAAATTAATACAGGTCCCGTGATACCTCTCAGCTGCTTTACATTGGGTTTTGGGACTCTGGAGACTCCTGTTTTAGTGCTTTAGCATAGGACCAGGCATCTTGTGGCTCTCTAAATCAGCCCTCCAGATGTTTTGGACTTGAATTCCTATCAGCATGGCCAATGGTTGGGAGTTCTGGAGTTGTAGTCCAAAACTTCCGGAGAGCACCAGGTCGTGAAAGGCTGTTGTAGATATTGTTGGACTGCAAGGCTCATCAACTCTAGCCAGCATAAGGGATGGTTGGAGTTGAAGTCCAGCAACGTTGGGAGAGTACCAAGTTGTCCATCCCTGATTTAGTAGTTTCCTTCTCTAGCTCTTATTTATAAGGGAGGTTTCATCTTCTCCAAGCCTTCTGATGGAAGACAGGACTGTGGCAGGAGAGGGAGGGGCCATAGCTCAGTGTGATAGAGCACATTCTTTGCATACAGAAGGTCCCAGGTTCGATCCCTGGCTTCTCCAGGTAGGGCAAGGGGAAAAAATCCCGCCTGAAACCCTGGAGAGCCACTGCCAGTCAGTGTCGCCAATACCGGGCTAAACTCAGTATAAGGCAGCTTCCTAAAACAAGGTATATAAAGTCCATTCCACAATACTTTCTACAAAACTCAGAATAAAAATGCCATTAAAATGGGATTAGTAATTTGCATTAATGACTTGGTGCTGAACATGTTGATAGACTTTAAGTAACTACAATAATGCATCATGGATAAAAAAGTGCAGCTGCTTGAGGTTAAGTGAGAAACATTAAGAGGCTGGTTTGGTTTTTTGACTGAGTTGACATGGAATAGAGCTCTTCCGCAATCATTCACTAGTCCTGTAGTCTGGCACCTGGGTAGCTCAGCACCATAGCTTCAGATAGGATGTCATGGTAGCTGCTTGCTTGATTGGAACTTGAGTTGCTCAATAGGTACCATGGCAAATGGACTAAAAGAAGAACTGAATTCCCACTTTAAAATATAATGAGGACAGAGTCGGTCATCTTTTATACCTGAGCTATTAGAGATTAGCAGGCTAACACTCCAGTCCTCTAAGAAGTCCTCATGCACTGCAGGGCTGTTTGTGCTAGTTGAGTGATTTGAGGATGTTTAGCCATTGGGCTCCTTTGCTTTTTATAGTAATTGGTAGTTCATTAAACTGAATGTCTGAGCACCAATGGTGGTGCTGCTGCTTGGGGGAGGGGGGGGAGGGGGGGAGGGGGGGAAAGCAAAGTTGATAACGGTTCCCATTTAATTTCATATAATGCAGTCATGGGCTTCATTAGCAGAGAGCTGGAAGTGAAAAGAAACGTGCTATCTTGACCTCTTCTAACTTGTAAAATGTCATTTTAACATTCTACCTGGTAAGGACAAAATAGCTGGGGAATGGATTTTAGGTTGGGTGATTTTTTTTAATCTAAGAAGGTTGCTTTGAATTGAAAGCCTCCAGCCACTGTGTTTTCAGCTATTTCATAAAGTTTGCAAGCAGAGAAGCATGTTAATGAAGTCCTAGCTCATTTGTTTTAAAAGAGAAAATCTTGCTAGCAAAAAGAGGCTGTAGATTAGCTCTGAATGTATAAGTGGTAACCTTGTTTTAATCACGGAGTGGTCTTGAATAGTGATTAATCATTGACTGCATTTCCAAAGACAACATTTAGTCAAGGAACTTCCTCTCTATGAATCTATCTGAACTTCTTTTTTAAAGAGCATTTCCTTTTTCTATTGTTTACTAATCACCAATTCAAGTTAGTGTTAGGGTTTTTTTTCAGAAGCTATGGCTTACCTGACCATGCAGCTTCTTTTGAATTAGCCTTTTGGGGGGGCATTGTTTCAGCAAGTGCTTCCATTGTCAAGTGACCTGCTGTTTTTAAGTGTGGCTAAAGCTCCTAATCCAAGTTCCCAATCTGTTGAGATTCTTGCCCTGGCAAGCACAGCTGTTGCATCTCTTTCTGAGTTTTTGCATTCTTGGTTGATGCCCGGAGCAACACAGTGAAGGATTTCACAAGTACTTCCTCAAAATAGATTAGCCGTTTTAAATCCTGCCATTAAAGTCTTTTTACTCTGTTTTTTCCCCTCCTGCTTTGCTGCACATGCATCCATCTCTTCAATGCTCAAGCATAACACTGCTTGG
The DNA here is from genome assembly GCA_029215795.1 of Anniella stebbinsi. Taxonomy (NCBI): domain Eukaryota; kingdom Metazoa; phylum Chordata; class Lepidosauria; order Squamata; family Anniellidae; genus Anniella; species Anniella stebbinsi. The sequence continues at coordinate 68,597,429 of JARDYH010000002.1, read as the reverse complement.
ATGCTTCCCCTCTCCTTCCTGAGCAAAGCTGTTCCTCCTGCCCCATTTAATTACATCTGGACATCACTTGACATAACTTAAGAGTTTGCGTGCTTCTAGACAATGGGCTCCTTGCGCTACCAATGAAAAGGTATTGTGCATCTGTTCCATCTTTTTCTCCCTAACAGATTTTTCTATGGTAAGAAAAAAGATGGAAGAACATGGGAGGATTCCAAATGGAAGATGACAACAACATCTGGAACCCCCTTCCATGAATGAGCTGGACAATGGCATGATAGAAAACCTCATCTGAAAGCACACCTAGGCTGCCTCTACAAGAGAGGTTTAAAGCTCTTTCAAGGCGCTTTAAAAAATTTACCTCTACAAGAACGGAGCGCAAATCGGGCGTAGAGGCGCGTTATCTCTCCGATTATGTGCATTATCGAATGCGCGTTAAATCGCGAGTTTTATTTTGCTCCGGCCATTAAAGTGCATTTTGACTATGTGAACAAGCGCTTATGCACATTAACTACTTGTAAAGCGCATTTTGGTCATCCGTTAATGCGCTTCGCCACCTCTCGCCGCCTCTCCTGCAGAGGTATTAGGTGTAAATGCGCTTCAGCGATTATGCGCATAATCGCCTAACCGGGCACAAAAGCGAATCCTTGTAGAGGGGACCCTAGTTAAGACCTGGGTCAGGAACCTCTTTCGGCCTAAATTCAGTTTCAGATAAGCTCTTGGATTTGGGACGTACATTCCAGTGGTGGGTGGCGTTGAAAGAAAAAGGCGCAGGACCAAAGGCAAAAGGGGTGGGGACAAAAATACAAAAATGTCAGCATATTTTAGTTTAAAGCATTTACTGCCCGTAACTAAGCCTTAGGAGAGGCATTTCAGCCTTTTAGAATGGGGAGGGGGAGGGGGAGAACTGCACAAAAGATGGGCACCTACCAAACGGTGATTGGGAGAAAGAGGTCATGTGCCACATTCTCACAGACTTTTGGTGAACTTCAGTGGTGTGAAAGGTGTTAGTTGGAGTACGCTCATGGAACAAAGAGGGAAGGGAGCACCAACAAGCTGGAGAAAAAAGAGCAAAGCTCTGGTGCTGTGTAAAAATATTTTTCTTTATTTCTTTTATCCTATCTTCTAGCTGCTCGACGCGTTTCAGTTACAAAACCTTCGTCAAGAGCTACATAAAACAAATATAGCCACATTTTAGCCAACTCTAAGATACAACATAAAATCATTAACCATTATATTAAGCAAGCACAAAACAACACCCATGTCAAACTGAAACACAGTTTACATTCCTTTGCTATCAAACACACTACAAATATTCAACATTTACACATTCATATGAAAGATTTTATACACTGACCTGGAGCACGTCTCTACAATTTCGTGATTGTTACTACAAAAAGCTGAATCTAGAATAAGTCTGGTTTGCCAGGATCAGAAGCAGCAAAATGATGCTTAAAATTCCTGTAGTTAGAGTCACCCGGATGTGTTCTGAATTGGCTGCTTAGGAACAGAATGATCCAATCATCCTGTGGCCTAGGTGGGGGAGTTTTGGTATCATTCAAACTAGGACATCAACACGCACTACCTGCAAAATACATTTAAGCTGAAGATTCAGCTAATCAGATGTGTTCAGAAACTGATGTGTAATTCATTTGGGTGAATTATTGTTGCTTTGGGGAGCATCAGACTTGGACTAACTGAGTCAAAGATCATGCTTTGCGAATCTTGAAATTTCTTCTCATATTTGACTGCAGCTCCATTAGAAATAAAGCAGTCTGTGCTCCACTGAGATTTTGTGTAACATGTTCTTTCTCTCAAATTAAGTGAAGCAAACAGCATGGCATCACCACTTTTGTTTGCTATCCACAGGGTTTGTATGAGAGAGATAGCCTGAAACAATGTACCGTACTATACCACTAATGCCTGTGGTATAGTATATGTTGTTGAATCTTAACTCCCATCAACCCTTGCCAGCATAGCCAGTGGTGAGGCGTGGGGCAAGTTGCAGTCCAATATCTGGAGGGCTACAAGTTGCTCACCCATGCACTAATGAAACAGTGGTAAGATCCTAAAGCTTACTCTGTGGCAGTGATGAAAATGAAGAAGCAATATTTATCCCCACAGTTACTCTGAGTTCTGTTCAGTAGAGCTATTCCAGGTGGTCCATGGCCTTCTCTAGCATGGCAGGAAAAGGGATGTTGGGAAACCCTTCACGGCCCTCTGACGTATTTGCTAAGCACTTGGAGGATAAAATTGCTCATGTCCTTAGTGACTTAGATGCCACTTTATCTGCAGTACAGTTGATGGATTTATTTGTATATTTGAAGTATAAAAATATATACTGAGGCCAGGGAGCTATCAGGCTTGAAGTAGAAAAGAGGACTTCTACAGCAGGCCACCATTTATTGGCCTGGTTTTGTTTATTTAATGTATATACATTTTACTCCATAATCTTATGGTAGAATTCTAAATACTGATCCTGACTTCTGTTGCATTTTGTTTACTTTAATGAAGCTTTCCAAAACCTTGCCTTTGGAACCACACTTTGTTTAATTCCTGAGAGTAGATCAATATTTGTCACTTATGACAAAGTGGACCTGTTGAAGCCCTTCCAATAAAAGGTCATTAGTGAAGTCGGGAAGAGAGAGCTGGTGCAAAAACTGAGTTTTCATTTCAGATGCAAGATATATTTTCCTTCTTGCATCAACAGGGCAGATCTCTGGCATCTTGGCTCAGAGACTGGTTGACTGATGCTCCTCTCAGAAGGCTTATCTGAGAGGATGAAGTAATGGCTGCAGCCACGTGGCCTGACTTTTATAGCCATATTGTCTTCCTTTTCTGTGTGAAGGAGACAAGAGTAAAGCTGAGTAAGTCTCGATAATAAGAGATGCTCCTCTTGTTATAAATTTCACACATGGAAGCAGTCCCTCGGGTTGCTAAAACTTGACTGAAGTGGTCTTGTAATTAATTTGCTCACATAGTGGTTTCTTTTCTTTTTTTTAATCTGATAGGAATGTATAAATGCATCTAGCTGCTGAACTGCCCACACCTCACTTGCAAAGGGATAGATGTTGGGGCAAAACTTCCAGGAGAGACAAATGCAGGGATGACTCTGGTTCTCTGGGAATCCCAGTGTTGGACCTAGGGGAGGCTGAAAAAAATTCTACGTGAATGCTTGGAGGAAGGGGAAGCAAAGGGACTTAAGTATAAAGGCAGCAAGAGAAGCACTACAGGTTGGCTCTGAGGAGGAAGGCCATGGATGAATTGTATGTCTATTAAATTCTTTGAACATTTGAATGTATATTAAGTTCTTTGAACTTTTGAAATGTGCTGTATAAATGCCAAGCAGTCATAGACAAGAATGCACGTTGGGTTGCACTGAATGCTTGGTCTGGTGTTATGATATTGTATAACTCTTTGCTTTTACAAATTAATAACCTGCATTTAAGCAGCTGAATACCAACTCTGTAGTTATTCAATTGGAATCCAAAAGCCATTTTCTGAGTAGGGTTGCTAATATCCATTGAACTGCTCTGGGAAGAACAGTTGTGGCCTTCTTTGTTCACAGTGCTGAAGTAACGACAGTGATTGACGGAGGTTTTTATGTATCTTGGCTCTCTGGGTTTTTCCCTGCCAATGGTGACACATACACAAAATTACAAACACGCTTGGCATTTGTCACATTAAAACATTGGAAAGCAATGTTGTTTACTCACACCAGATGCTTTGCAAATCTGGGTTGGCTGAAACCAGGCTGGCAGAGCCTCACTGTCACAAGTCCATGACAAGGTTCAGCATTTGGTTTTCTACATGCTGAAGAAAGGCATAACAATGGCACAAGGTCAGCCTGTCTTATCATCTTAGCAGCTAACAATATGTATGAAAGATTCCAATTCACACGCTTCAATCTGGGTCTAAAATAAAAATGAAACAGCCCTTAGTGTCTCATTTCCTGGCTAAGTAAATGTATGGGATATGTCTAGATCTCCTATTATTGGCAATCATCAGATTTCTTTTCTCTTTTCTTTTTGGCAAAGGAAAAAGAATAATAAAAATATTTAGCACTGTGTAGCAGTTTGAAGTGTCAAAAGCACTTAACGTGAATTATCTTATTATCCGTTCAGTTGTTGTGAAGTAGGTATCCCATATTGCAGGTGTCTGATTCATGCTGAGAGATTGTGGTTTGCATAAGGCAGGGATGTTCTGAAGTGCAACTCCCATCATCCCTCACCATTGGTTATGACAGGGGTATTCCGATCTTTTTGGACCTGTGGGCGCATTTCGAAATTTGTGAAACTGCTGTGGCCAGCACCACAAAAGGGCTCCCGCATGGGACCCTGGCTAGTCAAGAGAGGTGGGGTGGAAGACATAGTAAGGCTAGAGGCTGGGAGTGGAGAGGAAGAGCCAGGCAAATGGGCAGAGGGGAGAGGAATAGTGTGGCTTGAGGTTTGGAATGGATAGAAACAACAAGATAAAGGGGTGAGTGAGAGAGAAAGAGCAAAGCTGGAAGTGGGGTGGGGGGGGAGAGCGAGCGAGCGAGCATGTGGTCAGAAGAGGATTAGGTAGGGCCAGGATACAACTCTTTCCTTTTTTTCCTGCCTGCTGAACAGCTGATCAACAACAGGTTTAGGAAGAGGTAGAAGAACCTGGGCCCCTAACATTTTTCAAGGTTTTTTTTAATTAAAAATAATTTTTTGAAGGCGCAGTTTCAAGGTCCCTGCAAGCGCCATGGCATCCATGGACAACAGGATGGGGACTCCTGGGCTATGCAGTTGAATACCACACATTCCCCACCCCTCACATAAGTCCACCTGGTGATTTAAAGCTGGACCAACTTTCTGTGCTCAGTCTCTTAGCCACTGAGCAATACCAGATAATGTTTGGATGGCATATGCATGTAACACTATTAAACCCTCATTTTTGCAAAATGAAACAAATATCAGATGCTGATGCAGTAGCTTTTCAGATTTTTACCTTATATCAGAACTCAGAATACCACCGTTGCATCATACTGTGACTCAGCTAAATGCAACTGGATTTTGAGGTCAAGAAAATAAAAGTAGCAAAAGTCATGGTGTTTATGGAGTATTAGAAAGAGAGCAGCATTTTTTGTAAAATGTACTTATGACAAAACTTCCTCTCTCCCCCCTCCCCACACTCCCCCTAACTCTTATATAACAGGAATTGGACTGTGGGAGATCAAGTGAAATCTCAGTTTATTTTCTGTTTTTTAAGCAATCTGTCTGCACCACTCAGTGAAAACACTGCCAACTTCAATTATTCCTTGGGTTCAACTTTCATTATATTGGTGACCATAATAGGTTTCTGAGAAGAGTGCATCGAAATATTGCAAGAGGATTATATTATGAAAGCGAAGCAAAGTGCAGTTTAAGCCAAGGGCAGTTGGGGAATGTGTTTGACTGTATCTGCTTAGGCACAAATTATTAAGGTACAGCAGGAAGTGCCCCCTTTCTGCTCTACGAAGTAAAATGGCTGATTAGCTTTGAATTGCTATGGGCTCTTTATTGCATAACCTTTCGTCTAGATGCTGGTCATTGCATGAGAAATAAGTCTTGCTCTGGGTGAGAGAAGTGGCAGAAGCAAGCAGTGGGACTGCTGCTCTTGTTTGACAGGTGCATCCAAGGCTAACATTCTTGCTGCATTTCATTCTAGTTATGTCGCTTGCTGATCTGCACATGCTTTCCATGCTTATATGCTTTTTACTGTGGTCAATTGGAGCTCACATTTTAGTGGCTGTTGCTGTTGTTGTTGTTGTTATTTTAATTGGGGAGGGGGCAGGTGGAATCTGAGCCCACAACTAGAAAGAGGAAGCAGCGTGGTTATGAATAGCAGATATGTGCAGTGGCCTTTGAGCACCTATGTATGACCTAGTGACCAGAGACTTGGTATTTGCGATACTATTTGGAAGTGCTGCCAAGTGATTCAGTCCTGCTTACTTGTGAATAGGCTTAAAATCGATAGGAATCACATTTGGTCATCACCCATTCTTATTTGGCCCCATCCAAAGATCCAAGACCTTTCCCAGAATGAGATTGGGATTCATACTTCTGACGGAAAAGGTTGCCCACCTCTGCCCTACTACATATCATGCAAAGTCCCTAATAGTGGGGTGATGAACCTCGAGATGGGGGAGTGAAACGGCCAGGTTCAAGAAACACTGAAGCAATAAAGTTTAGCTTTTACTAAACAAGATTCACAAATAGGCACATAGGTCCTTTTTTCTTTTTTAAAAGAGAGAAGAGTTTGGGGAAGGCTGTGATAATTAAGGAGGGTTTGGGCCAATAGCTGTGGAGAGAAACTGGCATTGGGACAAATTTCAAGGGATAAACCTATTTGGCACTGTTCACTCAGCCCAGATCGTCATGAAGCAATAACATGGGCTGAACTTGCCCATGTTATTGCTTCCAGCCGATCTGGACTGGGGGGAGGAAATGTTCAGTTTAAAGTAGGAGTGGAGAACTTCTGGGGTGGCCAATTTCTGTGTCCCTCCCAAATCCATAGAGGGTTGCACCCCAATGTCATGCTGCAGAATCTGCCACCAAAATTCAGTGGTGGCTGGGAAATGACTTGCACAACATCTCTGCTTGTCTGGGAGAGGGGGAAAGAGAGGGCACCCATGATCCATGAAAGACCCCTCAGTGGCCTCTGGGGCAATGCCTGGAGCTCAAGTGGATTCTGCTTGAAAATAGTGAAGATCACTGCATTTTAGAATTCTTCCACTTATGAATCACTGAAAAAGAGGGCATGCATCACCATAAAAGTGGGCAAACAAGGGCAGCAATTTACATACAATTTGCATGTGCTAATTTATATATAGATGCAAATTTAGACATGATTACAATTTAAATAAAAATACAGTACATCTCACCATAGCAGGGAAGGCTGTGACTGCTATGCCTCTCTCAGTCTGCTGTTGATGGACAATTTCAGCCCTTTGTCTTTAAACCAGACTTGGACTGGACAGGCCTTCAAATACAGATTATCCTTCAGCATAGAGGATATTCCTCTGGTAGCCCTTCAAATAGAGGACTGTTCGTTGTAAATAGAGGACTGTCCTTTTTTTGTAAAACAATGGCCATCCTAGTTTTTCCCCTTCAGTTTCACACACATTTTGTTAACTGATATTAAACTCTGTGTGTGTGTGTGTGTGTGTGTGTATGTGTATGAGAGAGAGAGAGAGAGAGAGAGAGAGAGAGAGAGAGAGGGAGAGCTCATCCACCTTTTGTCTGTTTTGGTAATAAACTATTTTTTAATTGTTAAAACATAGTTTATTACCCGAACAGACAAAAAGACAGATAACCCAAACCGAGGCCACAAACTTGTACTCTTTAAAGGGAGAGAGGAGAAAGATAAGGCTCAGCTATGTGCTGCACAATTAATATGTGTCTTGACCCTAATGGTCCATTACCATTAAAGTGTAATGGTTGTGGACCATTAGGGTCAAAATATATGTTACGTTAATTGCAGAGCATATAGCTGAGCCTTTTCCTTTATAGTAACTGTGTGTAGCCCCAATTCAGATATGGACCAGCATACTCTGGGAGGGGAGGATTAAACCTCCCTCTCAACCCATTGGCTTCCTAAGCCTTCCCCACCCCCACCCATGTGTGGGTATTAAAAAAAGAAAAATGTCTCCATTGGAGACTTTTAGATTATATTTTCAGTCCTACTGCATCCCATCACTCTGAATCACCATTAAGGAGTAGCATTCTGTTCTGGAGTTTGTGCTTGGACTGGAGCTTTTTCTTGTTTTTTAAAACAAAAACCAGGATTCAATAGTAGCTGAAAATGATCCATTGTGTATTTTGGCTTTTGAACATAAGCTATGCAGACTTCCTTTTGGATCATTATTTCCTTCTGCTTTGGGGCACGTTTAAACCAAACAATCGTCTCTTGGCACCAAGTCTTCACATAATGTTATATTGTAGCCTTGCTGTTGTGTCTGGAATTCAATGTTTCCTCACTTCTCTTTTCCCTACCCCCACCCCCTTCCCCAGCTGTGGAAATAACGAACCTAGAAGGAGGGAATTATTGGAAAGTATAAACTCTAGAGGAAACAATCTGCTCTACCAGAGCTGCTTTTGACAGACCATTAAACAAATTGACATCACATATGAATAACCCAGAACAATGCCCAGATGGTGTGGGAACTGTAATTAACCAAGAGCAATTCAGCCATCTCAACTCTGTGAATAGCAAACTTGAGAGAATTAAGAGTGCATTGTGGGATGGGGGAGTAAGATCCTGATCATTCTGCATAGATGGGATTGCTGCCATGAAATAAGGGTCTTGCAGAGTTTAGAAGGATGTCAGGGACTCCTCTAAATTTATTAACTGTCAGTTTGTAACCACCTGCTCCTGCACCCATGATCTCATTTAATCTATACAGTTCACACACCTTTGACATATTTGTACAGTACAGCCATATCTCCTTCTGTCATGGCGGTTAAAAAGTGGAGAATGTTGAGTTGTACAGAGCCTCAGAGCCGCCTTATAGGTTGATGTGTGGCTTTGATATTTGGGCAGACGCAGATGCCCCATTAAACTCTTCTTGAAATGCTGTCATGAATGTAATTCTTTTCTATCCCCACCTCGCTATCCCCAACCCTCCATTTCTAAGCTTTCTGGTTTATTTTATTTGGATTGTTCTGTTTAGAGTTACGACAAGCCATATCCCTGAAGGTTCAGGGTAGATTCCACCTTTTATAAAATGCCACTTTGTGATTTTATCAATGACACATTTATGGTGGATATAAACATAAAATATTAACGTTTCCACTATACATTTTAAAATAACGTTTTGGTTATCTTCCATCAGTGAATGCCTGCCTAAATAAAAAAGGCTGCATGTTGTCTAGAGGAAATGTCCTGAGACTGAGCTTCAATAAAATAGGAATTCCAAAGAAGCAGGCACACAGGACAGGATACTTTCTCTGTGCCTGTTCATATGTGTTGCATAGGAGGCGCTATCAAGAGTTTCCTTTCAGTGTGCACATAGACAGCAGTTCTTCATGGTATTTCAGTAAATGTTGTGGTGTTTTGTTTTTTAAGTCATCTTCCTGTTTAACTTTCAGCTCCCTAATTAGCTATAATCCTCAGGGCCAGCCTTACTATTATGCAGAGTGAGGTGGTGTCGTCAGGTGGCAAATGCTGCAAGGAGTCAAGATGTTTGTGGACTATGCTGCATGCATGCCACACGGCCTGACCTGCACCTACTAAGTGAGCAGTGGAGTTGCTGTCCTGTCTACAGCTTTGAAGGAAGATTCTGCTCACCATTTTACATGGAATGGGAGGGAGAAGCTATCTTGTCTTTGTCCAGACAGCCTTTCATCCAAATGGCAGCAACCAGAGATGCAAGCATGCCCTACTGTCGCACAGATGACAATGCACACAGTCCAGAACAGACATAGAGCCATCCCATTGATTTAGTATGCATGGTACATGGTAAAAGAATTGTGTTTTGGACTCTTGCCAAAAAAAATATATCTCTGTTTGCAATATTAAGTAGGAAGGGGTTTTTAAAAAAGTATATTAAGAGATTTTTTCCCATGAAGCTAGTTACCTGCTTGATTTTGTGAAAGGGAATATTAATCTTGGAATGTTATATGCATGATGGGATGCATATAATGCATAACTAAATAATACTGGTGAAATAGCTTTGGTGGTAAATAAATCACTGTTCTCGCCATTAATGATAATTGGAGGCATTAGTTGTAGTCATGCTCTCTTCATATTAGCAGTAATATTGCCCTTGCCAATGTGTGACTGGAACCCAGACGTTCGGGAGGCAGCAATATGGAGTGGAAAATGATGGGCAGGAAAGGGGTTAAGCACTGCCTCCCTCCCTGATTCTCTGCTTAAAATCTCCTGCTCATCCTTTAAAAACAATAATTCTAAAAAGCTGCCAGCCCAGAAAAATAAATGACCTTCCACTGTCCTGAAATAAACTGGAATTTTAGCCAGTGTTTTACATGCTCATTTGTCAGAAACCAAGAAGCCAGTTAAACATTTCCAAAAAAGGAGAAATGCATTGTCCAAAAAAGACAAAAGAGGCTGCGTATTTGCATAAAATTGCATATGCCAAATTATACATATCTATGCAAAATACTACAATATTTCTCACCATAGTGAGGAAGACAGACTGGGTTCTGACACGGGGTATTCAGCCTATGATGAGCTGTGCTGCTCACAGGCGGCGAATTCCATATGCAACCTCTGCTCAGAAGTTGTTGTATCATTCGAACCCAGCAAGCATGGGTTATGCAAGGGTTAAACAGCTCTCACATAGCTCTAAAACAGACCATGGGTTATGAGAGGGTTGTTTAACCCTGACATAATCCACACTTGCTGGTTTCGCATGAGACAACATCCCCCTGAGTAGGGGGTTGCATATGCAAAATAACCCATGGTGGGCTGTCATGCAAACAAGCCATGTATGCCTGCTCTGTCTGCCGTCCAGGCCCTAAGTGTTGATGGGCAACTTCATAGCTCCTTCTATCCCAGCTTCTTATCGTTCTTTAACTTGTAACTGTACTTGGACCAGGTACTCCTTCAACTATAGGACTGTCCTCTCATGGACCATCAGATAGAGGACTGTCTTCTATAAAATAGGACACATGGCCACCCAACAGGAAATAGCAGTCATTCTCATATGATAGCTATTCCTATCATAACATTTCCAATAAGTTCTAAAAGTTATGACAACCATGAACTTTGTGTGTATATATTTTCACTTGGGAAAGAATTAAAAGACAAAATGTTTCCTTGTTAATGCATCTTCTGTGTTGAAGCAAATGTCAGATGACTGTTTTTAGCACTTTTTTTTTAAAAAAACTGAAGGGCAAAAGAGGAAAAGGAAAAGGAGGGGGGAATCATTGAAGTCAGTTTTCTTAAAAGAAAGTCTTGTCAAACGAAACCTTTTTGTAATTCTAATTCATTTTGTTGCTGTATGTATGTGGGTGTGTATGCAACTATGTGTGTGTTGTGTTTGAGGATCGGTTTAAGAGGTTTGGAAACCGTGGGAAGGCAACAAAGGTCCTACGTTGATCTTGAGGCTAGAAGTTAATGCCAGTGTAACATTCTCACTCCATTTCTCACTGTTCCTAGTGAGCTTCTGGCCCCTATCCTTATGTGCTTTCATCCCCTTTTTTTTTCATTGTCTTCTTTGCCACACACAAAACGAAAGTATTAAACCTGAATTATATTCAAAAAACCTAAATTAAACAGAATATAGTGTGGAAACTAATTACAATGTATATGCAAATTCCTTATTTAGCATACTTCAGTCTGGAAATCTGGATTTCCTTGGCACAGGATTTGGATTTTATACATGATTAAATGGTAACCTATTTGCCTACTCTGTGATGCTCAGGAAATTCAGTAGTAACTGTATTAATTAAGCAAGGGACAACACTGAATGTGTCAGCTATGTGCTTAGCATAAAATGAAACTTAGATCCTATGTTAGCATATTTTAGTCTAGTTCTGAATAGTAATCCCTAAGAATAAGAAGAAATGTAGCCAATGAAAAGTGTTAAACAGTATTAAGTTGTAGTGTAAACATGTAGTGGAAGTTGTTTATGCATTCAAGGCATTTGTATACAGCCCATCATGAATATTTATCTCAGGTTTAAAATACAATTTAAAATTCAAAACAATACAAAATATTCAGTAAAACATTAACAAAGTGATCAAGTGTAAGATTTCTAAAAAAGATGAGTGCTTAAAACAGGAAGTCATTAAGATGCCTGGGAGAATAAAAGCAGCATAAACTGGTGCCTCAAAGATAATATAGTGGGCAACCAGGTCAACCTTCTTGGAGAGTGCTTCACAACCAGGGGGGCTCCACAACTGAAAAAAGCCCTCTGCTGTGTTGTCACCATGGACCATCTTATCTCTGATGGCAGAGGCAGAGGTCATGTGCATGGTTTTCCTAAACCACAGCTTATGAAACTTGGAATGATCATCTGGACCATGACAATGTGCAATGTAATTTTATTTCTGTTCCTAAGACTTTCCCTATCCCCAAAGGCCCAGCAGTATTACAAAAAGAAAGCATATCCCTGTCCTAAACAATCAAAAATAAAAGTCATAGACAAGACGATGGATGAAGGGGAAAGGAGAGAGACAACCTAAACTTAAACTCACAGTGTACATGTTTCTGTATATAAAATACATGTAGACAAAGTTATTATTTAATTTAAATTTAATTATTTATTACATTTTTTTCTGCCCTTCCGCTAAAGGAAGTGGACATTGTCCTCCACACTTTTATGTTCACAACAATCCTGTGCTATAGGCTAGGTTGAGAGAGAGTGATTGGCCCAAAATCACCCAGGAAGCTTCCTAGTTGTGCAGGGATTTGAACCCAGGTTTAAGCCCAATACTATGTAGCCCCAGTGGCACACTGGTTCTCATGTATATTATGTACCCATCACAAAGCATGAATATCTCTTGACATGCCTGTGTAAATTTAGAAATTATAGGTTTCTTTAGTTTGGACTGAAAATACTGTGTTCCCTTGTCTGAAAGCAAACTGTGGTATACCTGAATGGTCAGTTCTAAAAATGTCTGGATAAAATCTAGGACTGCTCATCATGACCCTTTGCCTAGGCATATCCAAGCTTCACATATTATCTGCATAGTTACAGGTGACCAGAACTATTACTGTTGAGAAGGGGTTCTGGAGGGACAGATAGGCATAAAAGTATGAGTATTGAATTGAGTGGGAAAGATTGGATAGGAATCTCCAAGGAGGAAACAGGAGAATGAAGGAACAGGGGAAAACATATTGGCTGTTTTCTGCTACCAATTGAGAAGGGAGAAAGACCCTCATGGCTGATTCCAGTAGTCAAGAGAGGTGCTTGCTTCACGCAATGCTTCCACTCTATAGGAAAGTAGTAAAACCAGCCAAATGCCCAGGTGTAAACCTAACCAGGAACTTTAATTAAGTCCAGTGGTGTTTGCTCCACAGCCCAAGCACTGCCCAGTGAGTACGTTGTCACCTTCTCATTTGGCTTTTGTAGCCATACTAACAGCTTAGTTTTTCACTTAACCTGTAAATGTGAAAGTCAAACTGAGGTCAGGCTTGGAGGAAAAGATGCGCTAAAGTAAATCAGTGTGACATAGGATCGAATTAAGCCCTCGCATTTTGGGAAATGCACTGAGAGTGAAGGATCTTTCATCTGTATATAGATAGGTCACGGTTTCAGCAGTGTGCACACTTTCGAGATGCTCTCCTCCGCTGGAAGACATAGGAAAGCAGCTTCCGATTCCTTTCTCAGTCACAGCCACCCAAGCGTTGTATTGCTCTGTGGCTCTGCCAGTGATAACAGAGATTCGCCAAGACTCATGATTCAATAGAGGTTGCTGCTGCTGAAGTTGTGAGATAGCCATTCATAACAAGATGGAATTGACTTATTGTGAAGTACAGAAGGACCTAGATCTATTTCTCCAAACATTACCAATTCCCATTGGTATGGACAGACAAGAATAAAAAGTTCCTTGCAGAACAGAAAAACAAACAAACAAACAAAAAACATTGTTTATTGCGTAGAACGTTTGCAGAACAACACATTGCAATATAATTAATTAATTAATTAAAAACACACAATGGCTTGGATCCAAAGATAAGAAAGAATCTTCCATACCTTCCTTCCTCCCTGCAGCCACCTGTGCTCCCCCCAAAGCCTCTCTGGAGGGTCTGGTGACCCCCCTGGACAATATGGTATGTGGCACAGGGGCCTGCTGGAAGAGAGGGGAATTGCCCCAAATTGGACCATGGTCCACTCGGCTTGGAGTGATTCTCACGTCCTCCAGCAGCCCGTTGTGCTTGTTACACATTGTTCAGGAAGGGAGAAAAAGGAAAGAGAAACTCCTTCCATGATCTTCCTTAATGGCACAATCCTATAAATTTCTACTCTGAAGTACATCCCATTGTGTTCAGTGGGGCTTACTCCCAGGTAAGTGCTTATGGGGTTCAGCGTAAGTTAACTTCACTTATCTTTTGTATCCAAGCCGCTATATCTTGCTGTTGCATGGGTTGTGCCTACAGCAAGGTTGAACCCTGCTTCACCTATATATTAATGATATGCTAGTGAGCCATTTTCTTCTTGGTAGTACTTTAGCCCCAAAATGCAAGCTTCTAATGTTGGCTTCTAAACCATGTTTAGGCTGCAATCCCACCTACCTGGAAGTAAGCCCATTGAATTCTGTTGGAAGCACTTCTGAGTAGAAGTATATAGAATCACACTGTTCAAACGCGTTCTCTCTCCATGGTGGGATTGCAGATATTTTATTTAAAGTGTTTTTAATTCTAACTTTCCATCATAAAAGTGTCCAAGGCAGCTTACAAAATAAAACACTGCCAGTCTTCGGGGGGGGGGGGGGGGGGTTCCTTAAAGAAGCAAAATACAACAAAATTAATTGTCCAATCCTATGCGTATTTGCTCAGAAGTATATAAAATACTTTTAGGCTCCCAGGGTAGCTTACACAGTAAAGTTCCAATAAAAAACAGCAACAACCATGCAATGATAAAACAGCAAAAATAAATAAATGAATATAGAAATAAGTCCCACTGAATGATTTATTCCCACTGAATAAATGAATAAATTCCTCTTAATGTGACAAAACTTGCTCCCGTGTAAGTGTGCATAGATTTTAGCCTGAACCCACATATCTCTAAATGCCTACAGAGGGAGAGGGCGGAATCACAGTTTTAACCTGGCACCTAAACCCCAATAGTGTTCGCAGCTGGCAAATTGTTCTGGGGTGGGAGTCCCTATCCCACCCGCTTTGTCTCAGAAAGCAGGGATACTTGAACCAGGCCTCCATAGAAGATCTTAACAAAGACAGATGTATAAGGGAACAGGCACTCCTTCAGGTCCCTGGTCCCAATCCAGGGCTTTATAGGTCAATCACTAATGAAATATGCTTAGTTCTGCTTCTCTAACAGAAATTCTAGCAGCTGTGTTCTAATCAGGTCAATGTTTCTGAACAGTCTTCATAGATATTCCCACATGTGTAACATATGGACCTGGTTTGCACAACACAACAACCCAGGGTGGTTTGTCACCCTTGGCTTGTTGTGTTGTCTGAGCCTAGCATGACGGCGTAAGTGTGGATTGTTAACCATTCACAAGCCACCTTGAGAGCCCATGGCTTGTTGTTGGGTTGTTCATGGTGGATTGTTTTAGGGTGGCTTGTTGTGACATGTGAACCCAGCACAATGGCTTATGTATGGCTTGTTCAAAAGGGATACAGAGATGCCTGGTAAGAGCAGTGAAAACCCCAAATGCTCCTGGAAATGTCCTCCACCCATCCTCCGCCAGCTCGGCGCTTCATTTTACAACGATCAGCTTTATCCCTTGTGAGCCGTGTTAGCACAGCTATGCATATATGCATGAATGACTTATCTCTGGGTAAATATGTGTTGCCCCAATTCAAGACCATGGTGATTTTGAAGGGGGAGATTTAAGTTTCCCCCATCTGTTTTCATGCTGAAATTCTGCATACTCACACTATTTTTTACTTTAAAAAAAAAAACACCTGGGGGGGGGGGGCTGGATTTGGGCATGAAAACAAGAGGAGGAAAAGCTTAAATCCCCCTTTCTGAATTGCCACGGTACCGAATTGGGTGTGTGTGTGTGTGTGTTCTTATCCAGAAATAGTTGAGCTAGAAAGAGAAACAGGTTGAAAAGAGCAGCCAAGGAGGCTTTTTAAAAATGATAAAACAAGAAAAATAAATCAAACCCTCAACCACCTCGTCCTAAAAAGTAAAGTAAGCCCCTCAATCCAAAAATAAGTCATATATATCTCAACGCAGGTGTTTCATAAGGCAAGAAGGGGTGAGGGAGAATCTCATCACAGCAGGAGTATACAAGAGTTGTGTTGCAAAGACCCCTGGGATACATGCTAGGGGTGGGAAGGAGGATGAAGGGGAAAACAAACCATGACAAGCTGGCGAGCACCTGATCATCTGTCAGCAACAGCATGGCTTAGTGAATAATTAACCAACCCACCATGGCTTATTTTCAGTGTGGCTTATTATAATGTGCAAACCAGCCCATTCCCTAGACATCATGGCAAGGATATCTGTGGCAGGAAAAGCCATAGCCTCTGCACCATCTGAATTTTGTGGAAAGTGCTATGCGCCATTGACATCAGTTAGGTTTCCATGCCATCCGCAAGGCTGAATTGAAAAGAAAAGTCCTAAACTGCAGGCACGATCCTTTTTAGGGACTGTGCAACCCCATCCAGGACAGGCCAAATCCCGCTTTCTTGGTCAGCTGTACCACCTACCAACAGAACTTCTGTCTTCTGTAGTTTGAAATTAAGTGTATTTATCCCCTTCCACATCATTATTGACTTGACCACCTATTCAGGATGTCCATTGCCTTGGGAAGGAGAAATAGAGTAGTGTGTCATCATCATCAAATGATCCCTCCTCCCAACATTCATGTTAAATAGTCTGAGAATCAAAGCAAAATCCCACAGCATGACTGCCATGGGGCAGAGCAATAGTCTCATTTAATCTTCTATCTTCTGAAAAGAGGGAGAGCAAAGGCTTCCCTCCTGTATGATATTAATAATCAAGACACCCATATCACAAGAGTTGTGCTCTATAGATAGTCACGTATGACAGTGGTGTGCGTGTGAAAGACATGATGCCTACAGTTGCAAGGACATTCTGTTTGGCTATGTGGAGAAGGCACATCCTCAAGCATTGTCTGCCTGTATACACACACATACCTAGCATCAGTCTCACCACAGGTCTGCGGAAGGAACTAAGGCTAGAAGATGGTGACGGGTTCCTGCATACCAGAACTTGGACTTCTGCATTGAATTCTAGAGGAACAAAACATTTAAGATGAATTTGAGGGCTCTGTGTACTAGAGATATACATAGAGCCCTCAAGTACAGTCTGTGGCCAGGAGCCTTCCTCAAGAAACTCATGTCTCATGGCTGGTGCAGATTCTCTCCAACCTCAAGTACCAGTTCTTCCAGGGTACATTGTATGATGCTAAGCCAGTCCACCTGTCCTGGGAGAAGGAAGAGCTGGATCCTCTGTAGCAACATGGTCTGGATCATGGGTGGGGAATGAATGGCCCTCCAGATGCTGTTGAATTCTATCTCCCATCACCCTAGGAAGCATCAGGGATCATGGAATCATAGAATAGTAGAGTTGGAAGGGGCCTATAAGGCCATAGAGTCCAACTCCCTGCTCAGTGCAGGAATCCACCTTGAAGCATACCTGAGATGGCTGTCCAGCTGCCTCTTGAATGCATCTAGCATAGGAGAGTACACAACCTTCCTAGGTAATTGGTTTCATTGTTGTACTGCTCTGACAGTCAGGAAGTTTTTCCTGATGTCCAGCTGGAATCGGGCTTGCTGTAACTTGAGCCCATTATTCCGTGTCCCATGCTCTGGGATGATCAAGAAGAGATCTTGACCTTCCTCTCTGTGACAACCTTTCAAGTATTTGAAGAGTGCTATTATGTCTCCCCTCAGTCTTCTCTTCTCAAGGCTAAACATGCCCAGTTCTTTCAGTTTCTTCTCATAGGGCTTTGTTTCCAGACCCCTGATCATCCTCGTTGCCCTCCTCTGAACCCCCTCCAGCTTGTCTGGATCCTTCTTGAAGTATGGTGCCCAGAACTGCATGCAGTTTTCAAGATGAGGCCTAATCAGTGCCAAATAGAGGGGAACCAGTACCTTGTGCAATTTGGAAGCTGTACTTATGTTAATGTAGCCCAAAATAGCATTTGCTTTTTTTCAGCCACATCACACTGTTGGCTCATATTCAGCTTGTGATCTACAATAATTCAAGATCCTTCTCGCTTGTAGTATTGCTGAGCCAAGTATCCACCATCTTATAACTGCATTTAGTTTCTTTTTCCTAGGTGTAGAACTCGGCATTTATCCCTATTAAATTTCATTCTGTTTTTTTCAGCCCAGGTATCACAATCACTTTGAAGTTTTTTTCTGTCTTCCAGGGTATTAGCTATCCCACCCAATTTTGTGTCATCTGCAAATTTGATGAGCATTCCCTGCACCTCCTCATCCAAATCATTAATACAAATGTTGAAGAACACTGGTCCCAGGACTGAGCCTTGCGGTACCCTGCTCATTACCTCCCCACATTTTGAGAAGGTACCATTGATAAGCACTCTTTGAGTCCAATTCTGTAGCCAACTGTGGATCCACCTAATAGTTGTTCCATCTAGCCCACTTTTAGCTAACTCGCTGATCAGAATGCCATGTGGATAATGGGAGTTATTGTCTAACAACACCTGGAAGGCCACAGGTTCCCCACCCCTGGTCTAGACTGTGCCTTTTATCCCAAAGACATGTTCAGGATTTAGGAAACTGTTTTGTGCAAACACACATCTTCTGTGACGGCTATAAGTATTTTCCCCCATGCTCTGAGGAGCAAACTGTACATTTTGCACAAACATGATACCCTGGTGGATGCAGCTTTGGGAAGATATAACAGTGAGCAAAGCAGCAGAAGAAGGAGTGCCTAATCCTTCCCCTCTCCATCATTTTTTGGTTCCAAAGGTCCCTTCCCCCATTACCAGTAAAGCTGCTGTCCCACTATGAAGTCCAGATGCATGTTTGCAAGAGTAAGCATACATTTGGAACCCCACTGGAGACAGGCTTGAAGTTTAGAGAGCAATCTGGAATGGAAAAATGGTTGGCAGGGAAAAGGGATTAGACATATACATCCTGAGCTTCCAAGAACTGGTTTTCTTAACCCAATAAAAATAAAATTGGGGCATCGTTACATGTAATTATATAAAACACATTGGCTGAATTTGGACGACACGTTAACCAACGGGTGTTAAATTAAACAACCGTCAGTGGGTTAACCCAACGTGTCGTTCGAATTCAGCCACACAACGGTTAACCAACCCACAGTTGTTTAAGTCGCGGTTTTAAACAACGGAGTTAAACAACTCACTTGCGAGTTATTAAAAGTTAGTCAATTGACTAACGTGTTGTCCGAATTCAGCCACTTGAGGTGCGTGGGTTAAACAACCGAGGTGAGTACGTTAACGGAAAAGACCATAGAGGAGAGCGGCAAGAGCAGCAGAAAGCGGGCGGGAGCTCGGGCGCGGATGAAACGGAGTGCTGGTTTCGCCGCCATAGCAACCAGGATGCCCGCCTCCCCCACCAGGCAGCCTGCACGGAGCTCAAAAAGGAGCCGGCTCCTGCAAGCACTCACGCAGGATGCCCAGGCAGCTACCCACACGGACAGGGAAGCGCACCAGAACAGAGCCATGGGCAAGGGGAGGAGGGGGAGACGGAACAAGCAACAACCCCAGGCGCCCAGGAACAAGAGGCAGCACCCCCATACCAACAGGGAGGATGACACCCCATCCAGAGGTGACCCCCACTGCAACGCCATCCCCACCCTCGCATCACCCAGAAGGACGAGGGCAGGGGAAGCAGCATCCAGATAGCTCCCCCCCCATTCGCCCAACACGGCTGGACAGCGAGCGTAGGTGAAGCCTATCCCCAAGACGCTAGAAATGCCTAGGCAATTGGTGCCCGTGGGCGACAGCCAGCCACCTGCGGATGTTGTGGAAAACGAACGAAGGCATGCATAACAATCCCAAGGACACGAAGAGGCCCCGACCACCACGGACAACAACGCCTACGCACAGGGCACATTCACAGCAACCACTAGAGCCCACCAGCACCCACCGTCACACATCCACACGGGACTGGGAAAGGCAGCCCAAGGCACCCACCACCCTCACCACTGAACCACACACCCATTAGCAACATGGAGCCAGAGGGAGAGGGTGCAAGGGACGATCCGGCCGAGGACACTGGCTCACAATCCCCTGAAGAGGGGAGCAGCCAGGACCCCCAGGAACGATGCAGAGCGCTGCGCTGGTCCGAGGAGGAGATCGGCCACTTCATAGAGCTCTGGGGGAGCCCGGAAGCCAGGAGGATCATGGCCACTGCCAGGCACGATAAGCTCTACCCATGGCTAGCCGAAAAAATGCAGGAACGGGGATACGACCGCAATGGAAAGCAATGCAAGGACACGCTCCACGGACTCAAAAGGAAGTTCAAGGAGGTTGTCACTCACAATAAAAGAACTGGCGCACAGCCATGCACCATGCCCTTCTATGACGAACTGTCACGGCTGCTGTTGGAGCGTCACGACGTTGTCCCGGGGCACACGGCGGGCACACCAACGAGCCTCCGTGCACGCGTCAAAGAGCACGGCTGGACCAAGGGACGCAACGGGAAGAGGGCGCCACCGCACAGAAACAGGAGCCCCCAGCAAGGCCGGTCGACCCACGGCCAACCCCCCCCCAAAGCAGCCCCGAAACCATCATCCGCTCCTCCTACCAAGAAAGTTGCGAGGGCAGCATCCACACCCCCTGCCAAGGCAGCCCCGAAACCATCATCTGCTCCTCCTGCCAAGAAAGTTGTGAGGGCAGCATCCACACCCCCTGCCAAGGCAGCCGCGAAACCATCATCCGCTCCTCCTGCCAAGAAAGTTGTGAGGGCAGCATCCGCACTCCCTGCCAAGGCAGCCCCGAAACCATCATCCGCACCCCCTGCCAAGAAAGTTGCGAGGGCATCAGCTGAAGCATGGCCGGCCAAGGCGAGGCCGATGAGCCGGTCCGCAGCATCCCAAAATCCATCTGTGCTTGCGAGGCCGCCACCTGTGCCGCCCAGGACAGCCACCGCCTCAAGGAGCATCACCCCCATGCCAGCCTCCTCCAGCAGCAGCAGCCCCACGGCCTTCCTACGCCTCATCTGTGCGGACGTGCAGGTAGAGGACCCCGCACCTGCTCCCCTGGTGCCAGAGACCCAGCAGGGAGAGGAACAGCCAGGGCCGTCCCGTACGCTGGACACTCTCGCGACGGGGAGTGTGGCTGCCACCATAGGGCGAGTGACACGGCCAGTTCCAGCGCCACGCATGTGGCTAGGGTCCTCGAAACACGCAACTATGGTGCAGGGCATACCGCACGGGATCCTGGATGTCGTGACGGAGACAGGGCCTGTCTCCCAGGAGGAACAGGACGAAATGGAGCTGCTCGTGGAACAACAGGTGGGCGACGTGCTCGAGCCAGAACTGTCACCGTCCCAGGAAGAGCTGCTGCATATTGATACGCAGGCCTCCGACGAAACGTATATGGAGATGGAGGCGATGGAGGCGGAGGCGCCGTCGGAAGTGGAGCTCGAGGCCAGGGAGGCCATGCTGGAGCAGGAGATCGAGGGGTCCCCACAGCCGGAGGACGAGCCGATGGAGGGAGGGGCCCCCCTAGAGGAGGAACCGCCGCCACCGCACGTAGGCGAGCACGGTGAGGTCGAGGCCGAAGAAGCCCGTCCCCTGACCAACGCGCAGAGGTGTGTGCGTATGCGCAACAGGCGCAGGGCAGACTGGCTGCAGGTGGCGAGGGGTTGGTCTCTGTCACGGAGACAACTGGGGAGCGCATCCACAACCTGTTCACATGCATGGCGGCCGAGGAAGAGGCCAGGCGCACCAAGGAATGCGTCCTCACCGTGTGGGCCACGCGCACAGCTGCACAAGCTGTGGAGGAGTGCGCCTAAGCCACACGGGAGGCGGGGAGGGATGTGCGTATAGGTCTTGCGCACCATGTCACCGGCATGACCGAGGCCATGGCCGCCACCAATGCCATCATCAACCAAGGCATGCAGGAGCGCACAGCAGCCATCGACCGCCAAACCGAGGTGCTCAGGGAGCTCGCCCAATCCTTCCGTGGGGCCTACCATGGGCCACCGCAGCCTGCGCCCTACATGGGGCCGTATGGATACATGGCACCGCCACAGCAACAGCAGTACATGCCCCCACCAATGGCCACATTGTATCGGGCCCCACGGACGGCGGCGTCAGTAGCAGGTGCCTCAGGGAAGGCAGGGGGGGCGGCCGGAGGGCAAGTGCACCGGAGCATAGGCTGCCGCCCAAAGAGGGGCCGCGCCATCCCACCAGACACCGACGAAGAGAAAGAGGAGGAGGGGCGAGGAGCCGGGGGAGGAGGAGGGGGTGGAAAGGGCCACTCAGGATGACATGGCCTAAGGCGAGGTCATCATACGAGCCCCTAGACCCAACCCCCATAGAACCATAGGGACGTGTAGTTGTATACTCTCCCGCACCCCTATACGCGATAGGACCCTGTAAGATATGCGACCCTCTGGCCGCCACCTCCCTCAGCCCGGTCTAGACGCTCAAGGCTATGTCCATCAGCATCCCAATGCAACAATGTTGCACGTGCTGGATGCCTCTCGTCCCCGGCCCTATCTCCCCTCATTGCAGCCAGAACCAGGCGTGATGGCAACACCCTACAGGTCCGACGGCCACCAAGCAGGGCGCATTGTTTGACGCCGAAGGGCCCTTCGGCACGGAGGTTGGTAACTGGGCTGGTGGGTGGTATGCATTAGTGTTAGTGTGGCCTCCGTGTCACTGATGGCTCTGCCCCTCCTCTCCCCCCTTCTGTTCTCGCCTCCCAGGGAAACTGCGCTCCCTCCGCCGTGCCATCCGTAGAAGGCGGAGGGCCCAAAAGGCACACCGTCTCCACGCTCTGGAGGTGGCCCTGGGAGAAATAATACGTCGCATTCGACGTCTGAAACGAAGCGTCCGGCGCCATCGCTGTCCGAACCACGGCCAGCCATAGGGTTATTTGGCAGCTTGGAGGCATACGCCCATCCCCCCTAGTCGCAGCGTAGTAATGGCCCGCTCCGCCGATTCCCCATCACGCGCCCCACTCCGGCCGCTTCCTTTCACTCCCCTCGGCCTTGCAGGTGCGCTTTAGCCTAAACAAATCCTCCTGCCCTCCCATTCCCACACTAACGATGTGGATGGTCCCATGCTCCACCTCTAGCCCCACCTCCCTCCACCCTCCTGCTCCGCCTCGCCCACCGCTTCTCCTATCCTGCCCGCCCGGCATTTGCGAGAATGTCCCGGAGCTCGCTCGCAACGGCCTGCTTGCAGGGAGCAATCCAGGCGGCCACGCAAAACCATGGCGATGCCAACGAGGAGGACATATTCTGTGCCTGCCTACACCGGCTAGGTGGGGCCATGCCCGCGAAGCCAGTGTTCATGGTGGAGACCTTCCGCTGGCCACTCGGGGCGACGGAGGCTGTGCCTTGTCTCCGGGCCACTGTCCTGCCACTGGTTCATCCCCGTGCAGCCTCCACATTGCTGGCAGGGATGTTGGCCGAAGAGCCCTGCACCGCGCCCCTCCCCTCTCGATGTCAGCTGAGCTTTTTGCCGAGAGTGAAAGTGTGCGCCGCTGGGTGCTCCCCCGGACGGGTGCCGTGTGGCATGAGATGCAGGACTTGGAGGACTGGGACGACAAGCGCTTCCGTGGGAGCTTCCGCATGTCTCGCGTGACGTTTGAGGTGTTGGTGGCCGAGGTGACCCCTGTCCTACAGCGGGAGTGTACAAATATGCGCAGATGTATTCCAGTCTCCCGTCGGCTCGGCCTCACACTGTATAAGCTGGTGTTCAACGTTGGCTACTTGCCCCTGTCAACCATCTTTGGGGTGGGCGTGTCTACCGCGTGCGAGACCTTCCATGAGACGGTGAGCATGCTGAACGAACTGTACCTGGCCGACGTCTTCCGGGTGGGGGACGAGAAGGAGAACATGCGTGGCTTCCGTGCCCTGGGCTTCCCACGGGTGGTGGGGACGATGGACTCGACCCACGTGCGCATCCTGGCCCCACCCTCCCGTGGCGAGGAGTACTTCTTTTTTTTTTTTTTTTGATTAATATTTTTATTAATTTTTCCAACAAACACATACACAAATAAACAATAATGTAACATACAATAACATAAAACCAATTCCCCCCTCAACTACCCCCCGTGCTCCCCCCCCTTCCGAGACCGTCTCATTATCCTTCATCCTCTTTCCAAAATTTTAATGATTCTTTTGAAGGCAATTGTCCCTTCCCCGATCTTAAAACGTAATTCAAAAGGGGCGTCCATATTTCCCCAAAATCACTCTTCCTGGACATTCCCCTCTTTATTTTCATTTTACACGTCAACATATCATTCAAAGCTAAATCCCAAATTTCTTTATACCACTCTTCTATTGTATAACTTCGTTGCCCTTTCCAATTTTTAGCAATCAGTATTCTAACTGGTGCCAGGAGGTTGTTTACCAATTCTTTATTTATTATATTCTTATTCCTACTGTCCCATATTGCTAGTAGAGCTAGCTTCGGGTTTAATTCCAACCTACTTCCAATTATATCACTTATTTCTTTACCAACCCTTACCCAAAATTTTTGTACTTGTTCACAGCTCCACCACATATGAAAATATGTCCCAACCTCCTGACACCCCCTCCAACAATTCTTGGGCAATTTTTTATCAATCTGGTGAAATCTAACAGGTGTTAAATACCATCTCCAAACTGTCTTATAATAATTCTCCTTAATTCTAATCGACAATACCTTTAACATTCTTCCATTCCAAATCCTCCCCCAATTATCTTCATTAATTTTCCCCCTTATATCTTCTTCCCAAGCCTCTTTTATAACCTTAAGTGAGTCCTGAAATTCTTCCTCTATTAATATTTTATATATCTCACTAGTGAGTCCTTTCTTAGCTCTAGCTTCTTCTTTATCCCACGATTGTTCGATTAAATCTTCAAATCTAGTATTGTTTCTACATTCCTTATTCTTTGTGGTCCAATCCTGTGTCCATTTTAACAGTTGCAAACACTTGAACCACGCTAGCTTTTGTCCTTTAAATAAGTTTTTAATATGCTCACTATCCTTCATCTTTTCCATCCAATTCCTTAATTTAATAATATCTAGTTCTTTCAGACTCCCTTCTATCTCTGATTTTAATACACTTGGGAAGTTACCCACTACTACAACTGGGGCAAGCGGAGACTCCCCTGGTATCAACTTCCCTCTATACTTCTCCCAGATCATTAATATATTTTCCAACAATGGGTTGTCCAGTACTTTCAATTCTTTCTTTTGCATTTTAGTAAAAAATATATTTCGTAATTTATACTCCACCTTTACTGTTTGCGATTCTAACCATTCCATGTCTTGTTCCCCTAAAATAGCATGAATAACATATCTTAACTGATTAGCAATATAATAATTTTTAATATTTGGAAGTCCTAGACCTCCTTTCTTTTGAGCCTTATACCATAACCCCTTATTTATCCTAGCTCTTTTATCCCCATTACAATAAGCATTAATCATATTTTGCCAACTTTTAATCTCAGCTGCTGATATTCTAATAGGTAACATTCTAAACAAAAAATTAATCTTAGGTAATATATTCATTTTAATAACTGCTATTCTACCAAACCAAGAATGTTTTAATTTTCTATATATCTGTAACTTCTCCCCTACCTCTTTTCTTAACCTTACTAAATTAAGTTCCTCTAGTCTATTTAATTCTCTATCTATATTAACTCCTAAATATCGTATTATGTTTTTATATCCTAATCCTAAATTAGCTTTACATTTCTCCATCTCTTCCTTGTTATAATTATACAACATCATTTCTGACTTTCCCCAATTAACTTGTAATCCTGTAATTTCCCCAAATTCTCTCAGATGTTTCTGAATCAAATCCCCGCTTTCTAGGGGATCTTCTAATGTCAGCAACGTATCATCCGCAAACATATTTACTTTAATCTTATCATTACTACCTATCCCCTTTAATCTATCATCTTCCCTAATTACATTTGCTAAAATTTCTATAACTACTGCAAATAAAATCGGCGAAAGTGGACATCCTTGCCTAGTTCCTCGAGCTAGATTTACTTGTTGCGTTAACCCATCATTAACCATTATTTCCGCTTTATTATTTTTATACATCTGATTAATCACTCCCATAAATTTATTTCCAAACCCAAACGTTTTTATTATTATTTTTAACGCTGGCCATTCCACGCAATCAAAGGCTTTGAAAATATCCAGAGCTACTAATCCTGCTTTTAACTTTCTTCTTTTTATAATATTTATTGTATTTATAACCCTCCCAATTAAATTTGGCATTTTCCTACCAACAATAAATCCACATTGATCATTTTTTATATATTTAAAAATAAATGAACCCATTCTTTTAGCCATTATTGCTGAAAATATTTTTGCATCCTGATTTATTAAAGATATTGGTCTATAAGATGCTGGATCCGTCATATCCTTGCCTGGCTTCTGTATTAGAATAACCATGGACTGATCCCAAGATGGCGGGGTCCCTCCTCCTTCTATTATATCATTATATAATTTTAATAATCTAGGTATTAAAATATCCTTAAATATTTTATAAAATTCCGGCCCCAGTCCATCAATCCCCGGAGACTTACCTCCTTTTAGTTTTGCAATAATTCCCTCAATTTCTTTCTCAGTAACCAAGGCTTCCATACTCTCTTTATCTTGATCATCCAGTCTTATTTTCCAATTTCTTTCTACATATTCCTGTATCTTATCATTTGTAACCGCCTCTGATGCATATAATTCTTCATAAAATTCCTGAAAATTTTTTAATTTATCTTTCATTAAATTGCATCTATTCCCTAATTTATCTCTAATTGTCCCTATCATATTCTTAGCCTTCTCTGACCGCGTGGATCTAGCCAGCATTTTGGAATTTCTATTATTATATTCAAAAAAATCTCTCTTTAAATACAACAAGTTCTTCTGAACCTGTTCTAATTCTTCTGTCTCCAATTCCTTTTTCTTAGCTTGAATTAAGGCATATAACCGCTTATCTTTAGTCTCTCTTAATCTCTCCTCTAGTCTCCTTATCTCTTCTTCAACGTTTTTATTTCGTACTTCCTGTTGCTTTTTAAGTGTGGACATTTCCCTAATACACATCCCTCTTATTACTGCTTTCATTGTATCCCATAATAATCCTTGCGCATTAACTCCTTTTTCATTTATCTGCCATATTTCCTGTACTTCCTTTTTTAATTTCTCTACTATATTTTTATTTTTAAAAATTCTTCCATCCATTCTCCATCTCTTTGCTTGTTTATAATCCTTCTTCATCTTCATCTCCATCAACATTAATGCATGGTCAGTGATCTTTATTACTCCTATATCGCAATCTATTAAATTTGATAGCATATTCTTTGATATAAATATGTAATCAATCCTTGAATAACTCTTAAATCTAGGTGAGTAAAAGGTATATTTCCTCTCTTCTCCTTTTAATACTCTCCATACATCCATTAATTCTTTCCCCTCCATTAATTTAGCTAATTCCGTCTTCCCCCCACCTCTAGCATCTCTAATAATATTATCCCTATCTTTCCCTTTATGAATTACCATATTAAAATCTCCTGCCATCACAATATTTTTGTTCCCTAAATCTCCCCCCATATCAAACACTTCTTTAAAGAATTCCATTTGATTCCCATTTGGAGCATAGACATTAATCAACACAAATTCTTCCCCTTCCATCGTACAGTAAATTATAAGGATCCTTCCATTCTTATCTTTCTTTACACTTTGAATGTCAATACCACATTTCTTCGAAATTATGGTTGCCACACCTCTCGCTTTAGAAGTACCACATGACTTTTCATACACTCCTATTTCCCTCATTCGCAACTCATTAACCCCCTCCTTTATCTGATGAGTTTCCTGCAAGAAGATTATATCAATTTTTTCCCTTTTCAACATTGTTTCAATTCTTCGTCTTTTAACCACCGTTCCTAGCCCCTTAACATTTAGAGTTGCCCATCGCAATTTATTTTCCATCTCTTAATTTCAACCATATATATACATTGATCTCGGTCGGTGAACCCCCTACCCCCCTTCCCCTCCCTCCCCCCCCACAGACCCTCAGTATCCCCCCCCACCCCCCCCTCCCTTCCCTCCCCCTACACTTACCCTCATTTTACCCCCCTGCTCACCAGACCTCTGGGCACTGGTCCCAATTATTTTAGAACTCTTCAGGGGGGGGGAACCCGGCCCAACCCTCAGAGCAAAGTCCGAACCTCCACTCCTTTACCCTTTCCCCACTAATCCCATTTCATTGACTAGACCCTCCAACCGCTCCTTCTTCTTGGACTACTTCTCCCGGGTCGTTGGGATCGATTATGCCCAACTTCTCCAACAGCTGAATTCCTTGCTCACACGATGTTATTCTTTCTTGCTTCCCACACCAAGCAAATCTCAGAAATACTGGATATCCCCAATTGTACGTTATCGATTTCTTCCTCAATGCTGCTGTGCATATCTTGACACTCTTCCTCCACTGGATGGTCTGCGGGGAAAGATCCTGAAAAATCTCAATTGCTGTTGCTTGAATCATTGGTTGAGGTTGTTTCCTGATTGCTTGCATCAATTTTTCTTTTTTATAATAATTTGCAAATTTAACAATTATGTCTCTTGGAAGCACTCCTCTTCCTTTGAAACCAACTCGATGCACCCGTTCAAGATCCTCTTCCTCCCAGACCCCCTCCGGAAATTGTGTTTTCAACCACGACAGAATTGTATCTCTTAAATCTTTTAAATTCTCTCTTTCTTGTTCCGGGTATTTTCTTATGCGCAGATTTGCTCGTCTGTCCCGATCCTCCATCGCGATAATGCGTTGTTCATGTTGAGAAAGTTGGTCCTCATGCTTCTTGCAAGTTTCAGCCAGTGCTCTTGTGTCTGACTGCAGCACTCCAACATCCTTCACCACTTGAGTTAAGCCCTCCATCAGTTCCTCTTGCGTGTCTTTAATGCGCTTGGCCAAGCGCCCTTCAAGCCCAACAAGCATTTTATTTATATCCACCTTTAACTCGTCCATTGGGTCTGGCTGCCCTCCTCTGGTAGTCTTTGGAATTACAACCGGGTCTACAGTTGGTATTTTTACTGGAGACTTTTTTGCTGTCTTCTTATCTGGAATGTCTGGCATGTTTTGCTCCTCCAGACGCGTCAATCTCTGCCAGGTACGATCCGAACCTCGCTCTTTTGAGGATCTTACCCAGGCTGGGGTGGGAGCAGAAGATTTCTTCTGTCGTCCCTCCTTCTTTCTCATGAATTATCCCCCACCCTGTCTGCTTGTTCCTCTTGTTTACGTCAGACTGGATTACAAGTTCACTGGGGATTGACTTTAATCATCTTCTCAATAATCAGTTTTATTTCCAACAGTCTCTCCCCCAGTAACCTACTCAGCCAGTCTACCTTAAATCCTCATTTATAAGTCCATAAATCGCCTCCAATATGGCCGCTTCACTTTCGTTTCTCCTTCAAAAGCTGACAACTCTTGCAACCCCTCCTCTGTCCCTCCAGAGATCAATCAGTTCCAGAGACAATAACAGACTTTCTTTTAACAAGTTTAACCCAGGCTGGAGTGGGAATAAAGCTTCTTATAACAACACTCCTTGTTGCTCGTAAATTATCCCCTCCCTCCGTCCGTCTGGGTTCTCCTTTTCTTTTTCTTTTTTTTTTTTTTTTGCCACAGCCAGACAGCCTAAACTGCCAGTTTACTGGAGCTTACTCATCCAAAACTCTCCCCCAGTAAACTAATCAAGTAGTCTTCCTTGTATCATTCGTAAAAGTCAATAAATTACCTCACCGACGTCTTCCTTCTTTGTTGTTAGCTCGAAGCGTCTGGTTTCACTTTAACAACCATCAAGCTCTGTCGCTTTTCAGCTCCCGGTCAGATAATTAATCACTTCCAGCCTTACCCTATCACCGTAACATGTCTTTATGCCTCTCTTGAAACTCTTCCGTAAGGAATTAGTGCTTAATTCAAAGCTTTCATAAGGAGCAACGAGGATCTACGACTTCACCCCGTCGCGTTCATAGCCACGCCCCCGCGAGGAGTACTTCAACTGCAAGCATTTCTACAGCATTGGTTCTGCAGGCGGTTGTGGATGCCAAGGGCCGCTTCCTGGACGTGTATGCGGGCGTGTCTGGGCGGAGCCACAACACAGCTGTCTTCTGGAACTCCCCCCTGGCTGCCAAGCTGACATCGGGGCGCTTCCTGAAGTTTGGATCCCGCTTCTGTGTGTGGCCGTGAGGTGGGTCCACTCCTCCTAGCCGACCAGGCGTTCGCCCTGCAGCCATGGCTGATGGCCCCGTACCGCTACCCGCGCACCAACGTGCAGCGTAAATACAACCACTACCATTGCCGTGCCCACCTGCCCGTGGAGCGTGCCTTTGGGCGTCTGAAGGAGCGCTGGCGCTCCCTGTTCAGCTTGTTGGACTTGCAGGCCGACATCATTCCGGACGTGATGGTGTGCTGCTGCATCCTGCACAACATCTGCGAGTCCCGTGGGGACGTGTTACTGGCCGAGCACCCTGACCTCCCTCGGGAGGGCGAGGACGGCGACGCCATCCCTGTGGATGGGCGTGACATCGAGCCTTTGCCGGGGCCGGAGAATCTCGTTGGGGAGCGTCGCGCCCGTGCGGAGGCATCCCGGGTGCGTCAGAGCATCAGTACCTGGATCTGGCTGCGCTACCCTGACCCCGTGTGAGCGTTGCCTGTGTACTCCCATCTGTGGACTGGCATCTCTCCCTGGCATGCCGCCCCTCTCCGCCTCGTCCCCTTGGCACGTTCCGTGCATGGCTCCCTGGGGGTGTGGCCTCGGTCATCCACTCTTCACTGCTGTGCCTTCCAGCCGCCTCCTCCTCCCTTCCCGGAGGCGCCTATCCTTTCTGTGGGCTCAGCCCTGGCATACTGGTGCCCATGTGCCTTACTGCCCATGTCTGCTTTCCCTGCTGAATAAATTTTTCCAAACCACCCCGCTGTTGCCTTCTTTCCTGTGTGTGCAGACGATGCTCTAGGAGGGAGGTGGGGGGGCTGGGGGCTGGGGGTGGGTGGTGGGAGGCTCCCTGGGGCGTGGGTGCCAACGTTGGGATTGCTCTGCTGGGCGCGAGGTGCGGGTATTGTATTGGTGCTGCCGTTGCTCCTGGCAGACTCTTTGCCCGACGCTGCTGAGTTCCGCTCAGTGACTGAGGCAGCCAATGGGGTTTGGGAGGCGTGTCCTGCATCATCCAAGATGGCAGCGCCCATGGTTTTCGGCCGCAGTGTGTGCTGGGATACCTGCTGGAGGACTGCCGTCGTTCGGTAAGCGGGAAAAATGGCGGCCGGGCTGTCAGTCAAAACCGAGTGTGTTTTTAACCACCAGGGTGGTTATCTAAACTTTGCATCCCCTGCTGCAGCGTGTCTTCCGAACTGAGGCCGCCTTTTTAACACACCGTCAGTGGGTTAAGTCCTCTCGGTTGATTAACATGTCGTCCGAATTGAGCCAGTATGTAACTGCTTAACACATAGTTTGCTACTCCATGATTTCAATCATTTTTAATAATTAAAAAAGATATTGGGGGAATCAAAACTAGTGGCGTTTGCAATCCTGAACCAAATTTTTGTTCTTATACTCTACATTTTTATTATCCTTTTCCTTTTCAGCTGTCCCTCTTTGAAGTATAATCCTCCAATAAACTGTGCATGTAGTGAAATGGTGTTACTAGCAAATGTTCATTATTCAGTTTTACAAGTAAAAAAATGGCATTGGCAAAGAATGGCTTGAAAATGAAATTAAGACATATTGAGAAGTGCAGTGACACATGGATGTGCACTGAAAGTTTTAAAAGTATGCAGTAAATTGAGGAATAGTCACATTGCCTTGTCCCTTGATCTAAAACTTGCCATTAATTCTACATTCTGGGAGTATGTGTATATGAGTGTGTGTATGTGTGTGTTTTCCAGTTACACTGTATAGTCAAGTTATTATATAGATTTTTAAGGCCCTGAAGCACTTTGCATTCACTTTCAGACCAACTAAGCTGAAAATTTCTTACTCTCCAGAAACCAACGCACAGGAAACATAAGCCAATAGAAAACCAGCCTAAATTGCTTTTCTGTATTGATGAAATCCAGCATAACTATATATTGTAAAAGATTATTATAAAATCCATTAAATATCAAGTGGCACACATTGTTGAAGAAGTAAACAAATGCTATTTTTTCTTCTTATTGAAATAATTAAGTAGTAGTGTTGAATACCAAATATTGCCGAGGAAATTTAATCCTCACGATCTTTTTTTACTGTATCAAACTACTATTGAGTTCCAACATATCCCTTTAAAGTCTAAGGGGAAACAATGATAGATTTCCATATCAGTCCAGTTAAACATTAAAAAATAGATATTATTGCTACAATACAGATAAGGAGAAATAATTCACATTGAAACATCCTTTTATATTGCAATGCAGATCAGATCATCAGAAGACATCCGTGTTAGTAAAAAAAAAGTAGATAAACTTACTATTTACTTTTTTAAAAAAACAGCTTTCCTGGCCTTTTTTTTGGTGAAAAATTTCAAATCACAGGTGACAGATAATGAACTTGAAGCCACTCCTTTTCTGTGACTCCTCTGCACTTAGCACATCTTCCTGAAGGAAGGGGTCCCACCTGGAGAGCAATTCAATGAGTCCTGAAAAAAAATTCCATTGTTTGAATCACCAATTCGATGGGCTGAACCAGTAAATGCTAGACCACGTTCTCCCAAGAAGAGTACAACATCGATGATGTGCTTTAAAAGGTTGTACCATTTCACAGCTTCAGTTTTGATTGATGCTTCTAAGATGATGTCAACTCCTGTCCCAGACAGCAGGTGCCTTTCTAGTTCTTGCCAAGCTAGGTAACATTCTCTGTGACTATTGCCTTTTCATGTTTTGGAATCCTGTTGGAAAGTTTCCGCCACTTCCCATTAGAATCCCAGCCTTCAGTAGATCAGTGCAGACTTAGACGCAGAAGTGCTAGTCTTGACTGTCTTGTGTCAAAATAATTGACATGGAAAGCAATATAAAGCTTGTTTCTGTTGACTCCAGACAAGCCAGTCTCCTACATGTAGTTCTCCATTAGTGCTTTGAAATTTCAGTATGCTTTCTGGGAAAACTTGATTGCAGGTGTCTTTTGGGAAT
Organism: Anniella stebbinsi; assembly: GCA_029215795.1. Classification (NCBI taxonomy): domain Eukaryota; kingdom Metazoa; phylum Chordata; class Lepidosauria; order Squamata; family Anniellidae; genus Anniella; species Anniella stebbinsi. Next base: position 68,564,523 of record JARDYH010000002.1, on the reverse strand, counting down.
GTTTTAGGCAGAGGGATGTGACCATTCGTAACATACTTTTCCATTTCCTTTTGAGATGGAAACTTGGTTGTGATACATCCAGTGTCAAGGCCTACATTATGATTACACCTCTCATCTTCCAAATTCACTTCCACATGCGTCTGTATGTCTGTTTCTTTCTGTTTTCCATTTCCATTCTCTGCATCTGCCCTGTCATCAAAATACTGTGCGTGATTACCCAAATCAACTGCTCCTTGTTTGTGGATGAGGATTCCAAAAGTTTCTTCTTGCTCCAATTCTATAGGTGAGTTCAATGAAAATCTTTTTGAAGCCGCACTTAATCCAAATTGAAATAGTGTTTGTTGACCCCTTTCATTTTCCGCTCGTTCTTTCTTTTCTTTTCTGGGCTCCTGATTTGTGAGAATACATTTTGGAGAGATGTTTTGTAATTTATACTTTTATACTGAGGCGCTGCAATCCTTTTTAAACTCCTTTTCCAATTCTTTCACTCTGTTTGTACTCTGGAATCTGATTTGACTCCGTTTTTACTCTGGCGTTTGATTTACTCCTTTTTTACTGTGCTGTCTCTGTGCCTATGTGCCCTGCTTATAGGCCCTTCTCAGCCAGATAAACCTCAACAGTCTTTATTAAACAACTTCTTTAACAGACAAGAAAGAATAGTAACTTACATTCTTCTATAAACTAAAGAAGTAAACTAAAGAAGAAATAAACACAGGATGTAGAATTAAAAAGAGTTAAGGCCTGTTAAAAAAGGAGTGCTCTTAGCCAGAGCCTTTGGGCCTCTTACTTCTTTGCCGTCTAGGCCAAACTAAGGAGAAATCTCCCGCCCAAATGGAAGCCCCCATCAATCCACTCCAGACTGCTGGATCCCAGTCACAGCAGGCCTGGCCAGCAGATCCCCGATCTCTCTGCTCTAAAGAGCTGGGGCCTGGGGGCAATAGGGTCTTAACGTTGTTTTTGTAAACCGTAGGTTTTTTGTCTAATGAATAATATTATGGATCATAATTTCTACGAATTACGATATATAAAACTATGTAGGCTTACACAAAATGTGAATGCTAGTCTTCACACAATATATGCAAACATTTTCTGAGATCCCAGGAAATTTCTGGCTCCCCTCCTTTGGGGCCTCCTTTTTGATGCCAGGCCCAGGTACGATGTACCCCCTGCAAACCCCCCCCCCCTCTCATGGGCCTTGGAAGTAGCTTTGTGAGTTAGGAATGGAGTTCAGCAGGAAAAATGAGAAGGGGGTGAGTGGAGATTTTCTACAAAAGAATTCTACATACCTTTGAAAAAAGATGTCTGTGTTTTCCTATGTAAAGTATATTTGTTTGTGCAAACTGAGAGCAGCTATGTTCTACCAGTGATTATCTACCAGATTATCATCACTACATTACAAAAAGATGATAAAAATTCAATTTATGTTGGACTTTTGCTTTTCTTTGCATCAGAATGTCTCAATGTATTTGAAAATGGCCCTTTTTCTGTACAATCAGGGAATGATGTGCCAAAAATGGAATTATGCAAGGTCGTATCTTAATTTCACAAGAGCCATAAATAGGCTATAAGCCCCATGATTCATATTAAATTGGATAATGATTAACTATGGAGAATGATTAATTCTATAATTAATGACATTTTAATAATTAAATATATTTGAACTTCAGATAATATATCCATTGCTTGTTTACAAAGTTCTGGCAGCATTAATAATTTCTTGCACAGAATATATTTAAAAAATTAAGAATGATTATTTGCTTTACCAACACATTTTTTTTAATTTGAAGGTTATCCCTGCCCTCCTTTTTTTAAAAAAAATAATAATAACTGACTGCAAGCCTATTAGGAGAGCCTTCCCTTGGTAACAAGCTAGTTGTATTTTTCTCTCTTGGTCTGGAAATCTCAAAGCTGCAGGATACATGTTTTGAATTGCATTTCCTGAAACCTAATAGGAGGCTCATGGGAATAATGTGAAATAGGAAGTTAGTGTGGGTTTCCGAGTGCATGAAAGGGTCTGAACACTTCAGCTGCATTATGTGCTGTTCTTAATAAAGGTGCTGAAAAAGCACAAACGGGCAATTCACACAAGAGCTCTCCTTCAATATTTGTATAACTTCTGCTTCCCACAGCTTTAGAGTATAAGAGAGTTTTGTCTCATGTGAATCAAAAACCACTCAGGGTTTTCTGTAGAGGCTCCGAGGAGCATCTCACCTTGTTGAAACTGAAGGGTGGGGGGAATCCAGTTTGGTAACTGAATCCATCAACATGATAGCACTTGATGCGCTGGAGAAATGAGCTCGATTTATGCATGATAGTCAAAAGTGCAACGAGGGTTCCAACTTGACTTTCTGTTGTAAATGCAAATGAGCCCTTGTTGAAACTCATCTGTAGGCTAGCAAGGCTGCAGATTGACATCTCCATATGTTTGACTATAACTTAATAAGAATCTCCATGCTTTGCTCACAGGCATTTATGGAGTCCTGCCGTTTTTCTTGATGTCAGAGTCACACATCTCCTGTTCCCCAGCAAAAGCTGTTCAAGTTCTTCTGTAGGGGAAAATGAGCACTCCATTGATGAGACCATTTGCAGAACTTGCAAAGAGGTTGACAGAAATATGGCCCTCTTGGCATAGCCATCTAGATATGGAAACTTTTATAAATGGGGTCACTGCCTTGGATTTCCAAACCTCAGTGGAATTTCTGTGCAAGTGCTCAGCAGTGACCTTTTGATTCAGTTAATGTGATGCCAAAGAGAGCAACCCTAGATCTGCATAGTGTGTGTTTGTATTTTAAATACAGACACACACACACACACGGGGGAGACGTGATGAAATTATGTGTTAGGATAATACTAACTTGAAGCAGATTAATGAAATAGAATAAGAGAAGATAAAAGTATTTGATTGGACTAATATTATTTAATTTAATGTATTTGCTTTAGGTTTCTTAGCCTGAAGGCTCAAAATGGATTACAACACTTGGGGAAAACTAGGACATGAGCAATAAAATACAATAATATAAATTCACCAGTCCCCATAGATTAAAATCACAGCTGGCCTTTCTTTCTTTCTTTCTTTCTTTCTTTCTTTCTTTCTTTCATAAGAACTTATCCTCATGAATGGGAAATGTAAAATGGAGGATCTTTTTTTAAAAAAAAATGCTTAGTCTCTGACTCAGGCAAATTTCCAAGGGAAAGGAATTAAATAATTATAGGTCAGCCATAGAGATTCCTTCTCTATATCTCATTGTCCAGATGTGAACTGGAAGACAATTTGGATCATATGGGAAAAGGCGGTTTCTTTCAGTGTGAAACATTTAAACCCTGTAGAAATTTGTGGTCAAGCTAATATAATGCTTGGTTGGTCCAGACACCTGAAATAATGGTGTAAATACATCTGGCACTCACCTTACTGGTTTGAATTATTTTGGAGCCTCCAAACGATCAACAGTGTTCCCAAATGGAGAATAAAAAAGGTATAGAAAAGGGTCTTGAAGAGGGCTTAGCCTACCACCTATATGCACAGTTCTTGCCCTTCATGGCTAATAACCATTTCACTCTGGTTTGGGACCAGATTTGGCACTGAAGCAATCTTGGTCGCCCTGATTCATGGCCTGTGCCAGGAGAGACAAAGTGGAAGTGCAACCCTGCTTATTCTCCTGGATCTCTCATCTGCTTCTGGTACCATTGACCATGGTATACATCTAGGTTGGTTATGAATTGGAAGTCAGGGGCACAGGGATACTGTAGTTCCAGCTGTTTGGACCCATGGCACTTGTGTTATGAACATCAATATGAAGCTACTTGGAGATATAGGGCTAAGTGTCATTTGCTGCTTATGAGACTCATGTCTATTCTTCTTGCATCATCTAAGGGCCAAAGTGCACATTCTGGTAATCATTCTGGGGACCATCGACCATGATATCCTTCGTTTATTTGGATTTGGCTTGGGAGGGCACGGCTTTAAAGTGGTTACAGTCCTTTCTGGAGGGACGGTCTTAGAAGGTGGTGCTGGGGCACTTCTATTCCACTCCGTGGCCATTAGCCTGTGGGGTACCGCAAGGTTCTATCTCGTCCCTTTTAACATCTACATGAAACCACTGGGGAAAGTCATCAGGAAGTTTGGGCTGAAGTTTGGGCTGATACTCAACTCTACCTCTTGTTTCCAGCTGCACATCCCAGGGAGGCGGTGAAAGTCTTGAACCAGTGTTTGGGATGGATGAGGGTGAACAAGCTGAAACTTAATCTAGACAAAATGCGGGTACTGTGGGTGAGGAAACCAAGGACTTGGATGGAGGTTTACAACTGGTCTTAGATGGTGTTGCACTCCCCCTAAAAGACAAGTACACAGTTTGGGAATCTCCCCGAACTAACTAACTGGGGAATGCAACTGTTAAAGATACAGGAGCCCTGTCCTCCTTTCCATATGATCACCCTAGTGTAGACGAATTATGGGGCAAACTATGAATGTAGAAATGTGGAACAGAGAGATCTTCATTAGGCTGACCATATGAAAAGGAGGACAGGGCTCATGTAACTTTAACAGTTGTAGAGAAAAGGGAATTTCAGCCAGTGTCATTTGTATAGGGTGACCAGATTTTGCAAAGCAAAATCCCGGTTCAAAATGGCCACCCAAAGCAGACCCCCCCCCCCCCCAACATAAAATAAAAAAAATTAAAAAGGCCGCCCGCCATGCGGCCAACAAGCAGACGCCATCCCCCCACCTAAAACAAACCCCACCACCAAGCCATCCACCCCCCCAAAAAAACAGCCCGGACCTAACGGCTTCTCCTCTGCCGCTGCCACCGCCGGGTCTGCCGCCGCCGCCGGGTCCCCCTCTGCTGCCGGGCTTGTAAGGCCAGAGGCCGCGCGGAAGAGGCTAACTGGGGAAGCCCAGGTGGCTGCAGTGTCCAGGGGTGCATTATACCATCTTAGGCTGGTATGCCAGCTGCAGCCCTATTTGGAGAGGATGGAACTTGCCTCAGTTATCCACACGCTAGTCACATCCAGGGTGTACTACTGTAATGCATTGTACATGGGGTTGCCTTTGAAGACAGTTTGGAAACTTCAGCTGATGCAGAATTCTGCTGCCCGAGTATTGGTGGGGGCAAGGTGATTTGACCACATAATGCCTATACTGCGCCAGCTACACTGGCTACCTGTGTGTTTCCAAGCCCAATTCAAAGTGCTGTTTTTGACCTTTAAAGCCCTAATGGTTTGGGACAAAGCTACTTGAAGGACTGTCTTCACCCATATCAGCCTGCCCGCACTTTAAGATAAAAAAGAGAGGCCCTTCTCATCGGCCCACCAGTGAGAGAAATTAGGTGGGTCTCCACACGGGAGAGGGCCTTCTCAGTAGTGACTCCCATACTTGTGGAACAAACTCCCACTGACGATCCGCTGTGCACCATCCTTACAGGCTTTTAAGAAGGCCTTAAAAATGTTTTATTTTACTATGGATTTCCCATAAATGAATACTGTTTTGCTGCTGTTGGCCTGTTGTTTTTATTGTTAGTTTTAAAGTTAGCTTTTGTTTTTAACTGAAATTTATTCTCTATGTTTTATTGCTTTTAATGTTTATACTGTTTATGTATGACTGTAAGCTGCCTTGGGAGGGCTTCTGCCATGAAAGGCGGCTAAGAAATGTTTTCAACAAACAAACAAACATGTAGGTGCAGCTGAGCCTTTTAAAAAAAAAACTCCAGTGTAACTGTGTGCAGCCTCAATTCAGATGTGGACCAGCATACTGCAGGAGGGAAGGATTACACCTCTCTCCCGCCCCACTCATTTCCCCCCAAAATTCCACACATTCCCAGCAGAGCAGGATAAAAGGGGGGAAGTCTCTATTGGATTACACCTCTCTCCCACCCCACTCATTTCCCCCCAAAATTCCACACATTCCCAGCAGAGCAGGATAAAAGGGGGGGGGGAGTCTCTATTGAAGTCAACAGTCTCATTCGCTTGGGGGACCAGTACAACAACCGTTACATGATAAATTGGAGATAGAAATTGGTGAAGATTGGTTAAATTTAATCTTATCGTTACTTAAATACTATCTCCGGCCTTCCTAGCAAATTGTAAAAAGTAGAACTCTACACCTGGAAGTTGCAAGAACAGAAGGCTGCATCTTGTGACCTTTGGAAGACTAGCACTCCTAACTTTTTCACATCTGCCAAAAATTACTCTGCCAATCTCTACCACAGCATTGCTGCATGCGGCATTGCTTTACTATTTCCCTGCCTTACAGGGGAGTTGATTCATTAGCCGAAAGATTTTTAGAGCTCCTTGGACGGGTTGTAGTATGTATTGCAGTGCTATCATCATTCAGCATCCACATATGAGTAGTCAGTGGGGAGCAGTCTGGCTCCCTGCACTTTTCACACCTGTCATTTAAGTCAGCAATAGAGATGCAAAAGGGAAATATTTGTGTGGTTCCATGGATGCTCCCACAAGGAGCACATGGATTGCACTGTGCCGTAATTATGGTATTCTCTTCAGCAACTAGCATAATTTCTTCGATCATGTCCTTCTGCAAAAGGAGAATGTCATTTTCCTTACCTGCTTTCCCCAGTCCTTTGCTTCTACATTTTAAGAAACAATAGAAATGTAGGATGACATAAGATGTAGCAATGATGTAGGGCAGCAAATCAGATATAGGACAGCCTTCTCCCTGCTTGCCTATTGAGATCATCTTTGATTATGTTTGAAGGCTCTCTTGTATGTCCCAGCAACCTCTGAGATATTATCTAGGTGGGAGTAGGGGAAGGGCCTTTTTGGTGCCTGTCCTTAGGCCTTGGAACTCTCTTCCAAGGAAGTCCCTTCTCACCTCCTCATCAGTGACCTTTTGGAAGTTGGTAAGATCTTTATTTTTAAGAAGGCATTCAGTGTGTAGTTTTGATCTGTTGTTTTAATTTGTCTCTATTTTTTGACTATTTTAAAAATTCTGATTGCTCTTGTTTTATGGTCTTCTGCTGCTGTTTTTATATTACAGTGAAATTGGAAGGATGTTTTTAATGTATAGGTTGTTGACTTTGTTGTAAGCCACCTAGAGTTCCTTGGAGATGAGGCAGGGAATAAATGCTTTGAAATGAATAAAATAATCTTCCATTTTATACACTTTTATCTGTAGAGCAACGCTGTAAGTGAGCTCTCTTTATCAGAAGTTGCAGAGCTTGCTAGAAAACCCAATAAACAAAAAAACCTTTGGTCTCGGAAATTATGGCCATTAAGAGACACCCTTAACATATGTTTTATTTATACCATATGTATATTGCATGTGATTTTGGCAATATGCATATGATATGGTATCCTGTGCTGTGGTAAATTCCAGCTTCACCACTAACCCTGAGCTGATGGCTGCTTGTGGCAGAGTGGGGACAGTGTTTGCAACTGAAGCTATCATGCAACTGAAGCTACCATTACAAGTACCCAACTGGCAACCAGTACCAAACACATAGAACAGTAGAGTTGGAAGACTAAATGTTCTTGACCACTAGACCTAAAAACATTCTGGATCAGGCCAAAGATCTATATATCCAGCAACCAGTTCACCACAGTGGCCAACCTGATGCTTTCTGGAAAGCCCACAAGCAGGACATGAGGGCAATAGCCCTGTCCTACTGTTGTTCCTAAGAAACTCCGGAAACATCAAAACTACTATAGATGTTGTTACTAGTAGACAGTGGTAGAATTTTCCCTCATAAATTTGTCTGATCCCATTTTTAAGCCATCCAAGCTGTTGACCATTATCCCACCTTGTGGCAGCAAATTGCATAAACTATGTTTGTGAAGAAATACTTTCTTTTTGTCTTATGATACATAGCAACCTGCTTTCCTTTAAACTAATATGAGTTAAATGCATAGTTTGTTACAAATTCCACTGGGTAAACACAAGCAATTGGGTTAGTCTAAAATAACTGTTTTCATCCGGGCCACAGTTTCTGGTTTGGACAATGCTTCTGGTTCAAATCCAAGACGCAATCCATTAGATTACTCTTGTTTTCTGGCTCTGTGCTATAAAGATGTAGTGCAGTTCTTGCTAGTTTCTACAAATGAACCTCACTGCCTTGAAAATGGACAATCTCTGTTCATGGTTATAACCTTTTTCCATGTGCTTCATACGGGAAGCACTTAAAAGAATACAGCCATATCTGTGTGGATGGGGTTTTGTTAGGTAACAAGATTTATTTTTCTGTTTGTATGCACTGACATTGCCTTAGTCAATAGGCCCTCCTCAGAACAATCATTCTTAATATTTACCTCAGTTCAATATGTGCTGCTTATTACTTAACCCATTTTCAAAAGTGTATTTCATGGTGTATTTTATGAGGTACTGTGTTTTATGAGGTACTGTGTTTAGGGAGAATATTGAAAATAAACTCAACTGTTGGAATTGGGTGAATTGCGTTACAGGGTTTCTGCCATGGCAAACATTTTTGTCATTAATGCACGTTCAAAGGACTGGTGTTCATTTTGTATTGTTTGTTTGGTTGATTTCCCCTCCTAGAAATCAGAATACTTAGAAATCAGGGGGCTGAATATGAAATGCTAGGATGTAATCTTTTCCAAATGTCATGTCAGACATGAATTTGCTCAGCCTTGGCTCTCATGTTCTCCCCCACACTCTTCTCCAACTCTGCTATCTGTATAATGATCATGATTTACCTCAGATTCTAAAGCACTTTGAGTAACAGAAGTACTATATCAATGAAAATTAATGGATAGTTGTTTCCATAGGTTTTTTTTTTTGAAGAAAGATGTGGTCAAGCTGTGTGTGTGTGTGTGTGTGTGTGTTTGAACATCCTATGCTGGACTGCCCATGTACCACTGTAACTTTTTTTAAAATTAGTAGTAATCTGCAGCAGAGATTTTGGTGCACTTTAATGTTTTGTTCTTAGCTGCATCATCTGATGGTTAAGGAAACACTCTTAAGCTCCTCAGCTGACTGATGGATGCCTTTGTAAAGGCATGGATGGTCACTTTATGCAGAATGATAATCTTGCTGCTGCACATAATGAGGTCAGTGAAGCAGTGAGCAAGGAAATGTATAATTCTGTAGCATGGGTCTGTAAGCACAGCACTGTCTAGGCTATTTAAGTTTAATGAGGCAGCTACTGCGCTGCTGCATTCTCTCGTTGAACAGTCTCAGCATGTATTTCAAAACTAAAATGTAGCTCATAATCCATGTCCCTACCCGCACTCTTTTGAGATTCTGTGGCTCCTATTCTCATAAGTCTACATTCTTCTGCATCTCTTTGTGTGCTAATGGTATTGGAATTAGTCATTTGCTCCATTTTCATTGTAAATGAGGATCACAATGCTATTCCTTTTCTTCCTTGGAACTACTATAAAGTAGTGCATGGGCATCACGCATGCTCCCTAGAGAATATATTTTCTGCATGGTAGTTAAAACAGTCACTGCCATGATGGGTGTATTCTCAAGCATTCATTCCTATTCTTAAATATTTTCTGAGAATGCAACCACCATTACTGTAGTCTGTGTATGCGTGGCCCCAAGAGTTTTCTTACCTCTGCCAGCTATTGGCACGACAATAGGGTTGCGCCAATTGATGATTAAACTATAAAATGAATGACTAATTACAGGTTTCAGTTTTTTGGTAAAGAAAGAGAAATAGTAAAAGAAAAATATTCAATATTTGTTTTATTTTCTGCAGCTTCCACACATCTCCTATAGCTTTGGCTATGGGGCGGTATACAAATGTAAATAAATAAATAAATAAATAAATTGTGGTTCTGCCCTTACTCAGACATGGCAAAATTTTCATTTAAGAAAAAATGCCCCAGCAGAACCAGAATTCCTTTTCAGTGCTCCACTGGAAGCAATAAATATGGTTCAAAAGAGAGTAAGGTAATCTTCCTCCAGGAATCACTCATGGAGGGCTTCTGGTGGGGCTCAGAGTAGAAAAATATCTGAAATGGATTGCTGGCATAAACACATGGCTGGCCCTACCATTAATCAGTTTTATGTATTTTATTATATTGTTGTTCCCCGCCTCGATCCAGACGGAGAGGCGGGTAAGAAATAAATTATTATTATTATTATTATTAGCCAGAATGAAGCAGACAACAGGTGCTGCGGGGACATGGGACAGCAACTCCTGGAAATGTTACATCATAGTCACTCTCGGTTTTCTTTTCCTATTTTACCTGAATATTACATTGGTCTCTGGATCAGGACTTGGAGGAACTGTCATATTGTGGGAATGGTTGACCACCAACTGTGCAGAACTGTGTAATATTTTTTTTAAAAAAATGTTGGATAAGACCAGCCTGTAAAATTGCTTTTTTGTGTGTTTTGATGTTTGCAAAAGGTGGTAAATATTCTCTCATTACACTTGGTTCCTCTAAGGCATGAAGATGTTGTATGCTTTCACAAAGTATCTTCTTTGAGAAGGAGAGTAGGACATGTGTTTCCTGGTAAATTAGCCCACATTTTTTAGTGCTGTATATTTCTGCTGTGTGTTCCTGTGTAAATCTGGGCCCCAATTTTTTTTTCTAAATCTATCTGCTTTTGCCTACTACAGGTGCAGCTTTCCAGGGAAACACTTAACTTTATTTATTTATTTATTTATTTAAGTAAAGATTAAGTGAACATGACATAAAGAACATGAAATATTATGCACACACCCCATTTAACCTCATCTCGCTATATATATTATTACTGCATGCAGGTTATCATTAGAGGGGCGGGTGTTGTAAAAACCCTCTGTCATTAAATGCTGGTTTTGGTGTTGTGCTCTGTGCTTGATGAGGTAATGCACTTAGCAATAATGGATTATTGTCTCAGAGGAATTTCAAGTTTATTGTCTTCTTTCTTGTGAAAGACATAACTTTTGTTGGTTTATGAGGGTAGGCTGAGGTGGAGTGGAAGTGATTGCAAACTAGATGTCCTTTGCGCTGTGTGACTAGTGAGAAGTGTGGTGGGGAGGGAGAGACAAAAGGTCTCAGTCTTCCTATTTATCACCAAGGCATTAAAGTCTGTGGAGAAAAGGAACGTAAGAAAAAAAATCCTTTTAAAGATCTATATGTATACATACACTTCCTAGGGATTCCGTTTCTCAACCCTACATAATTTTTAAGGCTGCCCATCCCCCGCCAATAGCAGGCGTGATTCTCTCTCTCTCTCTCTCTCTCTTTTAAAAGAGAAAATCTCTCATTTTCAAAGAGAATCAATAAGGCAGTGTTGTACATTGAGGTGCTTACTGCATTGCTATTAAGAATCCTTGCTTTCCCCCCCTTTGTGTTAAAAATTTGTAACAAGAAATGGTGGCGTTCGACTTCTGCTGAATTTTAATGACTAAGACGTTGGTGGCTTGTCATATATATATGCTAGCATTCACTCTTAGCCACCTTCTCTTCAATAAATTGTTTTCTAATCTTTTTTCCTAGATGGAAATCCTGTATGAATGTGGAAGCCATTAGCAGAGTAATTGCTGTCTGTTACCATGACAACCAGCCGCTGCAGTCACCTGCCCGAAGTCTTACCAGACTGCACCAGCTCGGCTGCTCCCGTGGTAAAGACTGTGGAGGACTGTAGCAGCCTTGTGAATGGACAGCCGCAGTATGTCATGCAAGTTTCGGCCAAGGACGGGCAGCTGCTCTCAACGGTAGTTCGGACTCTTGCCACACAGAGGTACAGTAGTGCCAAGCCAAAGAAATATCTAATTGCTCGTTAAAGTGTATCAGGAAGAAAGTGCAGAGATGGGAGGGGGATGTAATTACACGATCCGAGCCTCCGTAGTCATACTTGGGTCTTCATTTTTTAAGAAGGCAAAGCCTGATCTGTTTCAGTGACAACTGGATTAGAAGCTACCATCCTGCAGGTTCAGTTTTCTGTATTTTAAGCCATGCTCAATGAATAACATAACACGGCTTGCTCACTTGAAAGATTTCCCTCTTTTGAGTGGATCATTAAATTCTCATGCTTGTTATAACTTTGCAATGATCACTTAGAATTAAACTCCTTCAACATGCTAGCTTCAGGCAAGAAAGGGGGTGGAGGGAAAGTGTTGGGAAGTGAAGGTGGCTAAGTGAATAAGTTGCAGTAAATGCTTTCTGATTTGGAAAAGCAAACTTTCAGGAGTGGCATTCCCTCGAGTTTTGCTTTCCAGTGAGAACTGTCATTCCACTGAGGCATGGTGTGTATGTCTGTGTGTGAGAGTCTGAGAGATAGTATCTCCAATATCCTTGGTCATACGCTGTGCAGAGAGTATTGTGGACTTTCCTTCACCCATTCATGGGTTGCCGTGTATGCTGCCAGAGCACATTTTGTACAGCCGTGCAGCCCGAAACAATTCAACACAATGCCCACTGCATGGGCACAGAGTCTGCTTTTCTCCTGCACGTTCAAGCAGTGGGTCTTGGTATCGTATGAAATTTTTCAATGATGACATTTCAGCAGCTTGTCATGGTTCAACTAATCAGTGTGTTTTCGTGTTTGTTAAGTTCACCTAAAAAGTGTCTAATAGCTCCACAATCTTATAAGCAAAATAATTAGGTGATCAGTCAATGAATGTCCACAAAAATGATGTTAGAAAAAATACTGTTTTGTTAGAAAAGATGTCCAGCCGGTGTATGAATTTATTTGTTGTTGTGTTTCTTAAAAAGATCTATCATGTTTTTGACACAGCTTTTCTTTACAGAAGGATGTGTTGGAAACTCCTGCAGGGAGTCGATTCCTTTCTACAAAAGTTATGTATATGAAGAGCTACAGTTCAATTGCATTTTAATTTCACAGATTTGTCTTATAATAATACCTTTTTCTAACAGGAGGAGTGTGGGTTCTAAATGTATAGTTATTTGTTCTATTTGTATGCTGCTGTTTTTCCAAGGAGATCAGAGCATCAGAAGTGGCATTCTCTTTATCCTTGCAATAACTATCCTGTGGGTTAAGTTAGGCTGAGAGACAATGCTTTTAACAAAAGGAACACTAAGAGATACTTGGCTGAGAGGGAATTTGAACCTCCAAACCCAGCATTCTAATCACTGCACCAGTATTCCCCTACTGGGTACCCTCCAGAAATATTGGACTATGACTCCCATATTCCCCAGCCAGTATGGCCATCTAGGGGGCACCAGGTTGGGGAAGGCTACACAACAGCATGCTGGCTCCGAACGGAATATTTAAGATAGGCAGAGCAGGATAAAATTGCTAAAGTGTTGTTAATTGGTGTAAATCTGAGATTCTGAATAAGACAGTCGACTAAAGAATAATTTTGATTTACAGCAGAGTCCCTGAACAATAACTAGCCCACTGTCATGTTTAAGGAAGAAAATAATGAACATGCTGGGATAGAAATATGAAAATACATACAGACATACTCCGTGCCTTGTCGTTTCAAGGGTTGAATCAGACCTGTTATGTTCAAATTGTTTTATGATGTGGGGACAAAACAAGCCAATCCTTTCTTGCAGCATATTTATGTTAATTCAAATAAAACTCAGAATCAGGATTTTGAAAGTTTATTATAATTATAACTACCTAAAAAGGATAATCCCAGTTCACTTGTTTGCCCATAAAGTGTCCTCAAAAGTTGAAACAAAACCTGCCAGATCTCAGTTGGAAGGACTAGAAAGGCTTTCTGCCTGTGGCTTTGAAAGATTGTTGCAAGTCAAAGTGGCAGTACTGGACTTGATGGACCACAGGTTTAACTGTGTGATGTGACAGCTCTCCTAAGACCACCCTCTTTCACTTGATAGCTTTTTGAAGATATTTTCCTAAATTTGTAAAACGTAACAGGAGCCTAAGGAACAGGAAAAACTTTTACAAAATGTTAAAGAATCAAAGTGGCAGTAGTGGCTGAGTTGGTCTTCTTTCTGATTCACCTGGTTTGGATGTCAAAATAAACTGGAGAGTTCAGGAGAATCCTGGCTTATCAGGAATGAGTAAGTGCACTGATTCATGTCGCCTCTTTGCTTCTACTTGTCTCTTGCCAGCAGGAGCAGCTAACGAACCATGGACCCTCCCAACCAAGCCAGAATCATAAGCCATGGTGTGACCTGTTGGTTTATGATCCTGGTTTGTTTGGGAAGAGACAAGCCAGAATCCTCAGTTTGGACATCATGAAAAATAAGCTATGGATAGAGGTTCTGTAGTAGATTTAGTTGGTCCTGCTTGTAGCAGGAGCAGTTGGGTAGCATGCACCAGCACACTGTTTAACCCTGATAAGCCTGGGTTTTCTAGAACTCTGGCTCATCATGACATTTGAATCCCCCCTCCCATGTACTTCTGAGTTCCACTAATGATAACCATTCCTTAGAAGACCAGAACACTGCTCTTTTCAAAAGCAGCCACCCTTGCTCTTTGCTTACTGCTAGAAGCAGTGCACCTGATCTCAGCAAAGCTGAGTCCCAGCATCAGCAAAAGAAAACTTGGCAAATAGATTAAATAGTTTGATATACTTGGACGAAGCTGATATACAGACCAAACCTGGTGCCAACACAGACAAGGAGGGTTGACACCTATGGCATAATGGAGAATGGAGCAGGAGTAAGGAAGTTAGGGCCAACAAATGGCAGGGATCAAAAACTCTGTTAAAAAATAGATCTATTTTCTGGACATCAACAGAGTTTATGGTTCCATATAGATCTGACATCCACAAAGCTTGTGCCTAGACCATGAATCATAGAAACCTTATACATGGCAAGGAATGTTTAATGCCATTTTAAGGGGTATGAAATTAGGCTTCACTTGGAATATAAAAAACAGTTTTAGTTCTGTCTCAAGTAATTTTGAATTCATTTTTCTTGAATAAACATGCAGTAATTGGAATGAATACAGGAATGGAAAACAGGTTGAAAATGCTTGGCTTGTTTAACGTAGCAAAAAGGAGGCTGAGTATATATAATTGTACACTGTAAATACACTAGAGAGGAGAGAATGATTTAGATTGAGATATAAAAATTAATGGCTATAAGTGATCCATTAAACATTTAGGTTTGAGATCATAAGATGATTTCCAAGGAAAAGGGGTGAAAAACTCTGGAACAGCCCCTGCCAAATAGTTATAGAAGCAAAGAATGTCATCGTCTCAATGAACATTTCTGAAGTATTTTCTTTTTTAAAAATTATCTACTTCAGTGTAATAAGTTGTGGCCATAAAGCAGAGATGAGCAACTTGCAGTCTTCCAGATATTGTTGGACTGCAGGTCCCAGCAGCCCTAGCCATCATAACCAATGGCTCTCCAGCAACATCTGGAGGGCCACAAGTTGCCCATCCCTGTGATAAAGGATTCCCTTACCACCCAAGACTTTGGTTCTCCCCTCCCCTTCCCATAACAATAGGCTGACCATATGAAAAGGAGGACAGGGCTCATGTAACTTTAACAGTTGTAGAGAAAAGGGAATTTCAGCCAGTATCATTTGTATGCAATTAGTTCCTGGGGTAATTCCCTCTTCATCAAAACAGTTAAAGTTGCAGGCACTATACTAGAGTGACCATATACAAAAGAAGACAGGGTGATGAAGAGGGAATTTCACCAGAAACTAATTGCATACAAATGACACTGGCTGAAATTCCCTTTTCTCTACAACTGTTAAAGTTACATGAGCCCTGTCCTCCTTTTCACATGGTCAGCCTACATAACAATCTTGGTCCAATAAATCATGGTTTATCAGGATGAGATTAGTCTTTTGCTTGCATACCTCTCTCCACTTTCCTTTCTCCCTTCTGTCTTGCACTTTAATTCAATTCTTCCTGAATTTGTTAAACCACAGTTTAACATGGATTGATCCTGGTTTGTTGTCAGCCGTTAAACCACAGTTTCTTGGTTTAGCCATAAGACAAAATGATGGTTTAACAAACTCTGGAAGTATTGCAAGAGGGAAGGGAGGAGGGAGTGCACAGGCAAAATGCTAGTTCTTGATCTGATAAGCCAGGGTTGGGAAACTTAATTGGGGGCGGGAATAGATTATCAACCCTCCATGATGAAATGTGGGCAGGGCCACACCGCTAATGCTAGTGGGTGAGGTTAGGCCTGCTGACATCCATTCCCTGGCCAATGTGCTGGCTGGATTTTCTCAGCCAGCACTTGAGCTGGGAATTGGCTTTGCCGGCCCCACGTCTTCTGCAAATGAGAAGGACAATGCTTTCCTAGCTGAAGTGCCATCTGGAGAAGATTCGGCTGGAACTAACTTTGCCCACACTGAACCTTCCCCCATTGCAGAGGACATGGGACAGGCAAAGCCACCACAACCAAAGCATAGGTGGAGGAGCTTCAGCACACACCAAAGCTCCCCCAACCCAGAGGAGCACTCTTCCATCCAAATGGGAGGGTGAATGCTGCTCTCAGGTGGAATTGTCACTGTTATGTCTGATCAGATAATTATCTCAATGGCCAGAAAAGTCTTTATGGTAGACCAAATGCCAGAGGTTTCCTATCTCTGAAATAAGCCATGGTTTATCATACTGAGATCATTATGTCTGAACTGGGTCAAAGTCTGTAGCCAAAAGGTCATACTAGAGTCAGGAACAGGTAGGACTTGAAAGCAGATCACAGGGAGGATAGGCTGGAAAAGGTGCACAAAGTCCAGGAAGATCAGGAGGTACTAAGTACAGGCATAAAATTCAAGGAAGAAGCAAAACAAGTGTGCCAGCAGGTAACCAAATCACCAGGCCGTTGTTCTCCGCTGTCTTGTAAGTGCAAAAGACTGGAGTGATCTATCATCTGCATTGAGACAGAGGCCTGATCTACACCTAGAGCCCTTTTGAGAGGGGGGAGGGATGATTGGGAAGTATTGTACTTCTGGAATCATCCCTCAGGGGCCAGACACCAGTGCGTTTTCCCAGCAGTAAAGGGTGCTGCTTTGTGGCAAAGTTGTGGGGGGGGGGTAGAAGTGAAGACAATTGTGGAACAGTGATCCTGCGCAAAGGTATGATTTCTTTTAAAAACAAAACAAAACTCGGTGCTGGAATCGGCTGAGAGCCATCCAGGAAGTGGCGAAAATGCTCACCCCTGATATCTATGGGCTCCCCACACACAGCTGCTTGCCTTTTTGCTGAATCCCGCTACTCACGGGGAACAGTGATGACTTCGGGAGGGGGGCCCACAGACCACACAGACCTTGGGATTGCTCCGAGAGATGGAAAAAAACGTGATAACTGCAGTGCCCAATATCCCGGGAGAACGGAGTGGTCATCCCTGTAGGGATGACCTCGATATTCTCCCGAGACAAATAGCAGGTGTTGATTAGGCCAGAGTCATGGAAAGTGAGGGAGACGCAATTTTAAAGTCTTGTGCTTGATCAATCCTGCAGATAGTAGAGGTGTGGAACTGTAGCAGTCTAATGAAAAAAAAGTTCCCTTCTTCAGTTGGAACCTGGCCAGGTTATGCTTCAAAATTCATTACAGAGTTGGTAACTAATTTCTCTAATTCAGAAGGAATTTTGCCTCAGGATAGTTTAATTAGTAGAACTTGAGGACTTGCCTCATTACGTGGTATAGGGCATGGTGGGCTTGATTGAGTCCTCTGAATGAATGGAGCTTTACTAAACTGTTCTTCTGCTACTAAACTAGTTTATATGTTGCAGTTCATTTGAAAGAGGATTATTGTGTGGAAATGAGTTGAGCTGTGGGATTTGTTCAGGTTTCCTACACCCTATGACTTCAGTACTAACCCACAACCTTTCTTTCTTGTGTTGTAGTCCTTTCAATGACCGACCAATGTGCAGGATTTGCCACGAAGGCAGCAGTCAAGAAGACTTGCTTTCTCCCTGCGAATGTACAGGAACCCTGGGGACTATTCATCGCAGCTGCCTGGAGCACTGGCTGTCCTCTTCGAATACCACTTACTGTGAACTCTGCCACTTCAGGTTTGCAGTAGAGCGCAAACCGAGGCCGTTGGTTGAGGTCAGTAAATGGGGCATGTCCTCAAAAACTTAGCTTTAATGATGTATGTTTTTATACCCAGATCACAACAGCTTTGCAGCTTCGATGAAGCAAAAGAAAAGCTATGCATTTGGGGAGTTTAGAAGCAGGGAGGGCAGGGCAGGAGGGCAGCAAGAGGGTAGCAGTAATTAAAACTTCATTTTCCAGCAAAGAACACGAGTGAGAAAAGTGGAACTGATGGTGTGGCTTCTTTGTGGACTTCTGTATACTTTTATTTGCCTTCAGCGAAGAATGCTTAGTCCACTTATGATACTCATTGATTTTGTAGAGAGCTCTTGAAAAGAAGTAAATCTACAGAACATGAGAAAAAAGGATTAGTGTGGATTGTAAACATAGATCAAGAATTAGTTTGTAAAAATTGTTCCACAGCCCAATTTCTGTTTGTTGTTTTAGAATTTTTAAAATATGTTGGTGTATCTGTTGGTATGTTAATATGGTACATTACTATGTTGTTGTATAATATGATGGTATGTTAATATGTTGGTGTATTAATATGTTAGTGTATACCTGTTTCTTCTAACTGCATACAATTTGAGACTTGCTCATTATGGATGCAATAGTTTAAATAAATGAGGTTGTATGTAAAATAACTATATATTCTTTTAGCTGCCCCAACAGCCGTTTCTATTATAATATGATACTATAGGTCATCTATTTTTTTAGAATTTGAACATGAAGTAGTGATGATGAGAATTCAGAGTGAGATATTATTTTCCCATTAGATAGAAAAAGCTTGTTGCAAACCTGACAACATAAAAATAACTTTCATCAATCATGATGTGGGCATTATATGTCCGATTGTGGAAGGATCCTTATACAGACACCACACCAGCCCCTTTTCAATGATGGACAACAAAATATTTATTTTCATCCAGATTCTAAAAGACTGGTAATTTTTGTCCACTCTCTCTGCCACATAACAAATAGTATTAATTAGTCATAAACTAACACTTTTAGAAGTACATTTTCCTCTTTCATTGTCATCAGGAATGCCGCATCTTACACTCTGCAATAAGCCCTTCAGCCGGCCCAAGGCCATTTTGCAGCCTGAGGCAGAGCAGCAAATGCATCCCCAGCAAGTCAAGGTACATAATGCCCCTAAAGAACAGAACTGACTTTAAAGGAACAGTTTATTTTTAATCAGTAAATGAAGCAAACAAAATCTATGCTGCTCTGCACCGAATGCTGGACTAGATGGACATGGGGTCTGATCCAGCAAGTAGGGATGCTTGAGCAGTTTGCTATTTGCGAATTCAGATCCTACGCACAGGGCTGAAGACATGGGCCTCCAAAACCCAAAAAACTGAGGTGAAGCTAGAGCTAAATATTGCTTATAGGATACAATATATCCTATGGATACTTTGTCATCCCATCCCTTTGCTGCATTTACCTATGAAGACTTATTTGTGCTGACTGTTCCTATCCATGTGGAGGAGGGAGCTTTGATAGAATTGTTGGGGGCTGTCACTACTGCCACCACCACCACCCAACATCTGCTGGCTGTGGCAACTACCTCACTTTTCCTAATAGTTGGGCCAGTCCTGCTTAGTCCCCAGGCCAATGGATGGCCAGGATGTACTTCTCTTCAGATTTTAGCCTATTCTCCTTTCTGGCTGTGAAGAGGAAGCAAGCTTTCTGAAGCCTGTCCTTTTCTGGCCAATGGCTGGAGCCAAATTGGTCTTCCCCTTGCCATTATATTTTTTTCTGGGAGTCAGGCAATGCAACCTTCCAGTAGCCCCACTCTTCAGCTAAAAAAGGTTCCAAGAGCCACTTATAAAACTCAATAATAACACAGTACTGGAGCTCGGGCTCTCAGTCTAATATATACAAAAGGAAAAGGGATTGGGGGAGAAGAGGAAAATAGAAAATTCAGACACTAGATCTTAGTTATGTGTTTCGTTGGCTCCTAACAATGGAAACATCCTCTCAGAAGTGGCTGCAATGCTGGATGTTGGCGTCACAAAAATCTGTCTTGTCTGTCATCACTTCCTCTGTGAAAAGTAAGGCTCTGGTGGGAGGTTGAAATGACACCACCATCCCCAGAGCAGGTGGGCCTGCTACCATCGGCTGCTCAGATTTAGAAAAGCAGGCTTCTAAGAAATAGCTTGCTAACTCTAATGCTGCTGGAAGTTGCTGACTTTACAGGATGGGACCTTATGGCAGCTCACCACTCCTGCTGTGGCAGGAAAGGTTTAGAGGAGACTAGTTCTTACACACACACACATCAGAGCAAATGATCCTGCTACTCCTTCCTCACAAGGCAGTTTGTTCTGATGGCCACTGTAAGGAGTGAGGAGAGGCCAGCCCAGCTGGTGAAAACAACAGCAAGTCAGTATGGCAAAGATGGTCAGCTTGTCTTATTGGCTGATGCTGCTTCTCTTCCTCATAGGGAAGACTGTTCTGATGCAATTAGATTAAATTTAGTGTTGTGGCACTCAGTGGACTAACAAATTGATTTGGCTTTAGATTTGGGAGACCCATTAGATCTGGATAATAAGGCTTCAGCATCATGAACATGCCTTTATAAATCAAAACCAAAAATCAACCAAACACTTGTAATTATCAGTAAATAAATACTGATAATTAACTGAATTTATTTACTCAGATTGTGCTGAGTAAATAGATTGTAGGGCCCAATTTATTTCAGTTTCAACTTCTTTGCTCAACTGGAATGTGACATTTCTTGAAAATTAATAATAACTGAACAAGTTGATATTAAAAGCTAACCCTTACAGAACTGGGGAAGCTTTGCTGTTTGATAATTCTGTGGTGAACTGAATGCTGTTGTTTTTAACCAGAGGAAGAAAGGAGCAATAAAATTGTTTCTGTTTATATGCTTATATGAGAACTAGTTGTAAGCAAATTTAGGAATACAGTACAGTTCACATTATGAGAAACTATTTTTAATTGTTGACTTCCCAGCTTTCTTTCCTGGTAAGCATTTTATTTGGCAATTTAAGACTCGCTTCCTTATTTAAACCTGAAGTATGTTCCAGGTGCAGGAGATCACAGAAAACATTGCCATGAAGAATGGCAGTGAAATAAGGCTTGAATATAAATGGGAAGTATATAAAATATTCAATAGAGTTAATAGGGGAGAAATGCAAACAGAAAAGCCACTGAACAGTTCTACAAATTCCCCCCTCCCCTTATCCCATTTACCTATTTGTGTAAGAACTGAGGTGACAGCATGGCTGCTTATAGAGAGAGGAGCTTTCCCCAAACTAGTGCCCTTCAAATGTATTGAACTGCAGCTCCCATCATTCCCAGTCAGCATAGCCATTGGCAATGCTGGCTGAGGGGATGGGAGTTGTAGTCCAGCACATCTGGAGGGCATCAGGTTGGTGAAGGCTAATAGAGCTTCACTTGTTCTCAGCAGGACTCTATGAACTCTATACTGATGAGTTCTACTACAGTGCAGGAGTTAGCAACCTGGTGCTCTCCAGATGTTTTGGACTACAACTTCCATAAACCCCAGCCAGCATGGTACATCAGGGAGTATGGGAGTTGTAATCCAAAACATCTGAAGGGTACCTGGTTACCTACCCCTTCTATAGTGTATTTGACTGATGACACTGTACACCGTTTTCTGTTGGATACGGCTTTCATTTGTCAGAGAAGAGGACTTCTGTGACCGGCTTACCTTGCTGAGCTTCTGATCTCTCTATGGCTTCTCTTCCTCCCCTGAAGTAGGTTTGGATTTTCTGGGTGGAGAATGTGGATTTGTGGCTCTGTCAGTCTTAACTCTGCAGTGATTTCATACCTCATTCATCTTGCAAAACAGGTGGGCTGCTGGCTTTAATTTATGGCTTCCTCCTCTCCATTTTCCTCTTATCATAGCATACATGGATCCCATTTACTGAAGCAAACATAAGAGCATGGCTTTTTAAACATTGGGCAGTTATTATACCTTCTCCTTCATTATTTCACATTCTAGCCTTGAATCTTTTTAACTTGTGGGACAGTAATCCAACAGTGAAGTTGTGAGGTCAACTACATACTTTATAACTGTGAGAAAAGGAAGCCAGAGAATGAAAATTCTGATGCAAGAGTTTGCATGATGTTTTGATCTTCCTTTTGATAAACAGGCATATTTTCTCTTTGTTTTTCTCTTTTTTTTTGGCCGTAGTGGGAGAGATTAGATTGTCTCATTTCTCTTTCCTGTTAGAAGACCACAGTGCCATCGATAAAAATTGTATGAGCAATATAAAAGAGACTTGTTTCCTTCAGGCTGAAGAGGTTTTAACTAAATAGTAGAAAATAGATTCTGTCCTCACAATAGCAGTTATAAAAATGTGAAATAAGTGACATAGTGAATAATTTTTTTGAAGGTGCACCTGTTTTTATTTTAGTGCTAAAGCAACTAAATGTTGGAGTGTGCACTAAATATTGTGTATGCTTTATTTACTGCAGCAAAAAAGCTACAGAATTTAATTTTTTATAATAAATTGTAGTTCACTACTCCACCCCACAGATTGATAAAACTGCACACTTTTATCTCTTAATCATCACTTGTTCTGATGCATCAGGGCTGTGTAGTGTTTGGCTCTCTTTTGGGGCCCATCTGGGGAAAAAGAAGTCACTGAGCTGTTTCATATGTAATGCCATATGTACTCTTTTTTCTAGTTTGGGCAAACCATAGTTTGATGCTTTGACTAAGCTAACAAATTATGGTTTGTGGTTTCCCTGCAAACCAGAATCAGAAGCCAGGATCAAAACACAATTTGTTTTTACTTCTGAACCACACTAGTGTGACACCAGTAAATTCATGTTCATTCTTGCTGGCTGTATAATAATCAGTGCAATAATTTTGTTGACGCAGGTTTTTCAAACACCCAGTGACACAGCAAAGGTTAGGGTGAGTCTATATTTTCTGCTCCAAAGGATTACAATGTTATTATGTAGACACTGTTGAACTAAAACTAAGGACAGATTTATATCTCATGTTTGTATGTCATGTGGCAGTTGTTTCAGGATGTGTATAGACAGATAACCGCTAAGTATTCTTGGACCAAACGTCATCTTTCAGCCTGACCTACATGGCATTTCTGTGAACTATATAAGGATAGGGGAGCCATATATGCTGGTTAGTCAGGATCTATATAAGAATATGGTAGTGTAAAGCTTATTACTCGAGATCTACCAGACCGATATTGCTCATTTTTAAAAAACTGAAGCTTGAGCAGTATGGACCTGCAGAAAATTTTGAAAGTTCAAAAATAATTCAAAGCTTGAGCTTTAATAGCCAAACAGTATGTCCCCCATCCCTGGGATTTACAAATCAAGCCTGCTCTCGGAGCTGCCATGTTGGCGGCAGAGATGGGGGTGCAGGTGGTGGCGAACACTCTAAGGTGGTGGCAGAGAAGGAAAAGAAGCGACCCTAGGAAAAGCCAGTTTTTAAAATGTGGGGAAAGAGGGCAGGAGGTAGGCTCGAGGGGAAGAAACGAATGTTCAGTGGTGATGGGTGTGAGGAAGCAAGGGCCAAAAGTCCTCAGTTGTGTTGAAGGAAAGTAACTTCTATACAGATTCTGGAGGACTGACAAAATGGGACTCAAGGAACAGTATGTTCCACCCTCAGACTACTCGCACCAATGGCAACATGAGTTTTGCACTAGTATATAATAATAATAATAATAATAATAATAATAATAATAATAATAATGCTGCCACCACCTAATTCTTCCAACTAATCCCATATGCTACAAGGGTTAATGAAGTTATTACTTTTCATGCTTCTTTCGTCCATATGATTTACCCTTCTTATCTGTCCCAGGCCATGGTTGCACTCACCTCATGTGTCCTGCATCTTTTTTTCCTTTGAACAGCTTGGCTAGGGATGATACTGGGCACTGCAGACAAAACAGTTAGCAGAGAAATGTTGTTTCCTCTTTTCCTCTTCTGTTACTTTAATACTGCTGCTCTTGAAGCATCGTGTATGGAAACACATCCAAAACACAGTGTGAAGTACCAAACATTAAAATAATGAGTTGTATAGGAACAAAACAGAAACTTGTGGCGTTACAGAGTGTATTGCTTGTGCCCTCTGAATAAAAGAAAATGTAGTAAGAAATAGAAGTCTATTTCTACATTACTGCTTCTTGTGAGAAGTGCAAAAGAACTTCTAGAGAAGCTCTAAAAGAGCTTTAACTGATTGACTGGGTTTGCATAATGTGACAACCCACCATAGGCAGCCACCTATGAGAACCAACCTGAGAACCCATGGTTTCTTGTAAGGTTGTTCATACCCTTGGTGGATTGTTGTGCCACATGAATTCAGGAGAGCAATTTTATCATGAATTTCTGGGATCTGTTACAGAGCTGCTCGGCAGGAGTGGCAAAAAAGCCCATGCTGTTCTTTATGATCTCACCAGTGCTGCCTCCTGCCTCCCAATGCCCAAATGGCACTTCGGAGGGACCATCATTTGTTGACCACCTGGTTTTTTTTACATTTGGGAGTAAGCAAATGGGGAAGTTTTAAAAGTATTATTTTTCCCATTCGTTCACAAGTGCGCAGGAGCACACCTTGGCTTGTCCAATATGTGTAGCCTTGCCTTGTCAATTTCCTTGTATGTTTCAGTTGTCAAAGGGAGTGCTGAAGTAGATGCACAAAAAGGGGGTGGGCAATATCTCGCCCTTGGCAATGTAATCCTCTCGCTTTTAAGCATCGGACTGATATTTTTCAGTGTCCTCCACCTTTTCAACACTTCCCCGAGTCTCCAGCAAGTCCAGAAAGGGGACATATTGGCTCCCCCTGCCTTTTTGAAGCTCATTTTTGGAGCACTTATTGTGGTAATTGCAGTAGAAACTGCTCCAAAAAGAGCAGTAAAAGAGGAGAGACAATATCTACCCTTTTTGGACTTGCTGGAGACTTAGGGATGTGTTGAATGGAGGGGGGGAAGCACAGTGAGAAGTGTCAGTTCATCACTTAAAAGCAAGGGAATTACATTGCCAAATGGGAGCTATTTTCCCCCTCCCCCCTTTTGGTGCACCTACGTCTCTTACTTCAGCGCTCCCTTTGACAACTGAAACATACAATGAAATTGGCAAGGCAAGGCTATACATATCAGACAGGTGAACTCCTGAGCACTTGCAAAGGAGCAGGGGAAAATAATTGTAAAAAATGACCCTATTTGTGTCCTCCCAAAGTACTGAAAAAATGGGGTGGGAGGGGGGGGAGCCAGGGAACAAAAAGGGGTAATAATTGGAGTGGGGAGGGGACCAGTAGGAGGAAACAAGAGGGGTTCTGCTGCAAAGGTGCCTGGGGCTGGAAGCCTGAGGGGGAAGGAGCAGGAGAAGAAGCCACAGCAAGCTGTCAGGCATACTGTGAATTGTTCTGTGAGCAACCCACCCACCATGGTTCATTTGTAGGGTGACTTTGCATGACATGCAAATCCACCCATTGTGTTAGGAGTATTCTGACAGATTTTAGTAGACAGTATAGGGTTAGTGGTTTGTGGATTATACTTTAGGTGTGAATTTGCTTGTGGATTTTTATTTCCAGTGTTCAGTTCTTCATAAGTTGCTACTGTGTTATTTTAACAAATATTTCTGTTACCGCTAGTGAAAGAGGAACTTCGCGATTCCCAGAGCAACTGGAAACAAGCAGTTTCAAGAATAGCGCAGATCAGCAGAGGTTGCAGAAGAGAGCTCCGCTAATCTGTCCCATTCTGGAAACAAATGTTTCTGTTCATTTCCAGGATTCCTTTAGGAACCACTAATTACTGTTGCATTTGCGATGGGTCCTGCGAGTGTCATGGAACCAGGCCAGCAGAGACCCAGAAGCCGTATCGGATACTGCCCTGTGTCTGAGCCCTGCATAGCTTTGGGCCAAGACCGTAACCGTGCATTGGAAATGACTTTTTCATGTTGTACCCATCACTTGGAAGCTGTGAAGTCCGTGCTAGGGAAAGAACAACAACTTCAGGCATGAAAGGATTAAGATGAGTCTGCTTGGTAATTTAAAGCTTTCTGAAGCCTTGTACTGAAATATGAATATCATCTGACTATTTTCCATATTGTGCTTTGAACTGTTTTCCCTTCTGTCCTTTGAGATTCCTTTTGTGCATCCCACCCTTCTGCTGTTCGTTGAAGCATGAAGTTGGTATCCTGTTACTGAAACAGAAGGCCAGATGCTCTTTGACACAGTTCACAAAGAGATCACTGTCAAGGCTAGAAGGAAAAGGATTTTAGGCGTGTAATCAACAAGACGAAATGGCCCATTGGCTTTAAGAGCTAAAGTAGACAAGAGCAGGCAATTGAGCCTGTTGCAGCCAAAGAGGGGATAACTTCATTACACTCTCCTGAGGTGGTTAGAGTTATGCTGAAAGATTTGTCCTTTCTTTCTTTTAAAAGCTCATTCTAAAGATCAGAAAGACAGTACTGAGGGACATTAGAACAGAATAAAAATTCTGATGCCCAACTGGAATAAACAGCTTGAAAAAGCCAAATTTGCTGCACTGTGTGTATAAAACCAGCCAGCCCTAATAACCTGTGCCTCAAGATCTACAGTACAATAGGGCAATAGGAAGCATGCATGAGCTTTACAGCTATTTTCACTACGATGTAAAACCTAGGAACTGGTTTTTATATTGTAGTGAAAATAGCTATAAAGCTCATGCATTTCAGTATTTCCATTATGCACAGGGGATTACTGAGGGGATGAAGGTAGCTTTGTTTTACTGGAGACAGGAAAGTACATATAAAATGTATGTATTACCCACAACAACAAGCCACCCCAGCTGGGTTCACATAACACAACAAGCTGCCCTGCTGGGGGTAATTATGCTAATCCCCCAGCATGAGAACAGCACATGTGGGGAGGGGAAATAAACTACCATGGCTTATTTCTCCTCTGTGATCGGGCAAAGCAGGTCAATGGGGTTAATTCTAACTTAGAGCAGACCCAATGAAATTCAATCTAACTTAAGTCCTGTTCATTACAATGAGTCTACTCTAAGTGTGACTAAGACTGGATCCAACCCAATGATTGCCATGTATATGTATGGTTTCTTGGCCTATAGGTAACCATGGTACCTTGGAACAGGGTTGCAATCTATTCTACCGTTAGAGGTGATCTAAAAAACTTTTTAAATAAATAAAATAAAACAACTCTGTAACTTTCCATCATGTCACAGTTACTTTGTTGAACAACAACCAACAGTGCAACATCATATACTTTCATGGCGAAGAGGACAGGCAAAGGTTTTCATTAATAATACTAAAATCACTTTTTCTTTTATTGTTACTATGGGGCTGTTTGCACAAAACAATGGCATATCATGGGTTAATTCTGCAGGCTTTGTGAATATTCAAACCCTAATCGGGGGTTGCCTTGTGACTTCTGAGCCTGGTTAATATAAGTTAATCATTGGTTAAACAACCCACAGTTAATCTAACTACTAATTGTGTGTTCTTTAACCCATGATTAAACTATAGTGCCTGGGTTTGAACCTCACATAGCAACTCCCGATTGGCCCGATCAGGGGTTGAATATTCAAAATGGCCACAAACCAGTCATTTAATTAACCCATGATTTGTTATCATTAAATGCAAACTGGGCCAATGATGTGAAATGCAGCCATTTTGTATGTAGAAAGAAAAGCCTTCAAATGCCTGTATAATTAAAGTGATCTGGGAGCCATGCATGTTTCTGTTCCTTCTGATGCCTAAAGGGATGGATATTGCAAAAAATGGTAACCAACAAAGAAGCATTGTGGGCTAATCTCATGGTGGAGAGGGGTATCTCCTAAACACGCTATTTTGCCACTCACTTCCCAAAGATGGTATTTCAGGGCCAGAAGCACCAGCATTTCAGTCATTATTAATTGCTGTGAAGTGCATAGAGCAAGAGTGATTATTGCTACCATGGGGCTCCTGCTGACCTTAAACTGGCCCTGAGCCTGACCTAATTCACAGGGAGCTCTATAAATGAAATGTAACTCTTCCAATTGCACTAGTATAGAAAATAAACAGGAAAACAGTGTAGACTATATACAACCTGGGCTAATATGTTTATGTAACTAGGATTCTTCAGTCGCCAAAAAGCTACCACCGTATGATTAAATAACTAATAAGTAATGGCCATTGGCAATTCTGCAGGAAACAAAAGAGAACAAGGTGACACACAGGGCTACCTTTTCTAGGGTACCTGTCATAGATTTTATTTATTGCATTTATATTCCGCCTTTTCTCCTCCAAGGAACCCAAGGTGGTATACACAATTCTCACCCTCTCCATTTTATCCTCACAGCAACAACTCTTTGAGATAGGCTGGGCTGAGAGTCTGTGACTAGCCCAAAGTCACCCAGTGAGCTTCCATGGCCAAGTGAACCTGGATCTCACAGCACTCTAACCACTACACCACACTGTCTCTTAACACACTGGTTAACACTTTGTTGTTTGCCACCAAAAAAAAATACTCTTTGAAAAGAGCCTTTAAATTCTGTCTTCCTAAAGTGTCATTTTTTGCTTAGATACAAAGTAGAAATACAAGAAGTGCATCCAGACTGGGGAGGGGGGGGGGGTAGCACTAATAATCCAAAGGCACTGTGCAGCTATTCCAACTTTTCTTCCTTAATGGATTATTTTCAGTAAGAAAATGATGGAAGAAGTGGGAGAACTTGGGAGGGTTATGTGTGGAAGATGATGACATCTGGACAGACCCCCTCTCCACCCCACCATCTGTGAATAAAAACCTAATCTGGAAGCACCCATTTTCTCTGCTGCTTCTGGTGTATTCTGTTTACTAAAAATGTCACCTAAATTAAATAAGCTGACAGCAGGTAATAAAAAAGATGCTTAGAACAGCTCTCTTGTACAAGTGGCACAATATTCTTTCCTGTAAAGAGATTCATACACATCTACATATAGTAGGAGAGTGACCTGCCACTATTTCCAGTTCCAGATAATTAAAAATGTTTTAAGCTCTTATTTTTAGAATAACTAACTTCTTGAAACTTACAGTGGCTTATGTCAGTGGATGGAGGGCCTGTGCTTAAAACAACAATAACAAAAGCTACGCATATTTTCTCCGCTAGTTGTGGGATAACAGGATTATATGGATAATTCCAAGAGACTACAGTCATTAGGTTTACTGTAGATGTCCTCTGTCTAGAACAGTGGCAGATAGTTTCTTCCAAGCCACTTTCCTGTTGCAGCACTAGGTTGATTAGTACTTCTGCCTGATTTTAGCTTAGCTTCTCCTACAAGGAGAGGGGTGGGGAAAAATACTGAACAAGACCTGAAGTGTAAGGTACATAAGAGCCAAAGGACAAAAACTAGAATTATAAGAATTATGCAGATATCAAAGTCCTGCTCCCAGATGACTCCTTCTCAGCTTTTGACCTTTCAGGAGACGTTGCTCTCATAATTCTAAATTTTCTTCCGAATCTTGTGAACTAGATGAAAGAGAGAGAGATGAAATTCTTGTGACTCCGTGTCAGGTTATTGATTTTGCAACAGGCAAAGTTTTTTTTTGTATTTCCTGTTTATGCCAACAATACTTGTTTGTTTCCTTCTAGCCTAGTTCCTTGTAATTCCTCTTCTATCCTTATATCCAAAAGTAGTTTTTTCTTTTAAACACCCAAATATAAATTCTGATTATGTTCATTTTCATAATCCAGTATCTTTTCCAGCAGTTCCACAGCATGGTAATTGGGTCAAGCATCCAAATATGTGATATGCATTTGAATCCCTCTTGTACAGTTGGGAAATTTGTTTGGGTCAGCAGTTTTCTCTGATGTAGAGACAAACCACTGTTTCACTTCAACAGCAACTCGACTCTTCATTAGTGGGAACTGTTAGAATGGGAAGGGCAGACAAAATTCTAACATGCACTTAGTTGTTTCCACAGGTACACATATCACATCATGTTTTCTTTTATCTGTAAGTGTTGTTTGCTGATGTCCTATACATGATGGCATATCCTACTCAGTTTATATCTAAACAAATTTAAAGGCACCAGGATTTTGAAGAAGCTGCAAAATGTTGGTCAAAGATGACCACATTCACCAGCAGTCATGAGTGTTGCCATGGGAGAGTTTCTCTATGCATCTTGGTGGCACATTAGGGATGTGCAGCGGATTGGATCCGATCCACGATCCGAATCCGAATCCGCCCAAAAATTGGATAAAAACAATCCAATCCAATCTGCCAACCATCTGATCTGATCCGATCCGAAGGGACCCGATCTGGATCGGAAAAAAATCGGAAAATTGGATGCCATTTTGAATGCTTTTCCCCATAGCCTAGTATTGTGTTACAAAAATGCCTATAACTTTTTCTTTTTTAAAGTTAGAAGGATGAAACGTGGGCACTTTGTAGATGGGTTAGGGGTAGTTATCTGTGAGAAATTTCAGAAAGATTGGTGCAAGCATTTTGTGGCAATTAATTTTTTAATAAAAAACCAGGAATGCCTATAACATTTTCATTTTTAAAGTTCCACACATGAAACTTTGCCACATTGTAGGTGGTACATTGGGACCCATGTGTGCGAAATTTCAGAAACATGGGTGCTTGCTTTATGTGGCAATTAATTTTAGAAAAATGGGTAGCAGTGGGGTAAATACAGTTATGCCTTCAACTTTTTGATTTTTAAAGTTACAAACAGGAAACTTGGGCACATTACAGGTAAACACTTTGCTTGATATGAGTGTGAAATTTCAGAAAGATAGGTCCAGGCATGTAGTGGCGAGGTATTTTTGAAACAATGAGGAAGGAAACGCGTATAACTTTTTTATTTTAAAAGTTAGAAGTCTGAAAGTTGCTCACTTTGTAGATGGGTTATGGGTAGTTATCTGTCAGAAATTTCAGAATGATAGGTCCAGACATTTGGTGGCTACGAATTTTTTAGATTAAAAGTTACAAAAGTTTTTCCACAGAGGCTTGGGCTGTCAATTGCACCCTGCTCCCCCGCCTCCCCCTCCCATCTGTCAAAACTCCATCTTGTTGTAACTTTTAATCTAAAAAATTCGTAGCCACCAAATGCCTGGACTTATCTTTCTGAAATTTCTGACAGATAACTACCCCTAACCCATCTACAAAGTGAGCAACTTTCAGACTTCTAACTTTTAAAATAAAAAAGTTATAGGCGTTCCCTTCCTCATTTTTCAAAAATACCTTGCCACTACATGCTTGAAGCTATGTTTCTGAAATTTATCAATCATGTGAACCAAAGTGGTATGTCAATATGGGGAAATGCATTCAAAATGGCGTCCGATCCGATCCACCCAACCTCCGATCCGATCCGGTCCACCAGGTCCGATCCCGATCCGCGATCCGATCCGATCCAGGGGGTCAGTGCACATCCCTAATGCACATAACTACTGTGTTAGCTGTTTTCCATTGAAAATAATTTAAGAACATTGAAACACTACAGTGAGTTTTTCCATGAAAATAGGTTATAAAATTGTCAGACTGAATCAATGGAAGGTGTCAACAGCCAGCAGTACTTTATTGCAAAGCATAATGTTATGCTCATGTCACTGGATTGGTGCATCAGTATTTCAGGTAGGTATGTGATCACAAACGTTTAAGATTTACTTTTGAATGGATTATAATTGCAAAGGCTTGGAACATGTACTATGTGAAACTGCACTCCATTGTAGAGAGAGGGCTGACAGTTCCCTGACAACACAGCCAAATTCAATCTTGTAAGCTAAACAATGCTTTCCAAGATTAAATGAACCAGTAGAACACATGCACACAGCACGTCCCAACCCCACCTCCATTTGTTTTTTGTTGTTTGTTTATCCTTAAATTTGTTTGTTAATGGATGAATTCCACTGGGAACATTTCATCAAGCCCCTTTTAAAAAGAAGTCAGGTGCATCTTAATGGGGCTTGAGCTGGAACTGTTCCTGCCGAAACCTGATATGATCTGTTACCAATTTCTCCAAATAGCGACGGCTGAGTGTATATGAATTCTAGATATCTAGCCATGGAAAACGGTGGTGAAATATACTGGCAGTAACAAATTTCTAGGTACCTCATTGTCCTAGACAGATTTTTGAAAAGTTGTGGGTATAGAGTCTCCTAATTATAATTTCGAAACCAAAGGGGGATTATACAAGATTTCAGGGATCAGATTACAGTATTCATATCCTACATACCTCAACTGAATGGTAATTTAGAGATGAGTGCTTGAACCATAATTTGGGGTTTGGTGGGATATACCCTAGATGCCACTGTGCTATGCCAATGCCTAATCTACCTACCTTTCAACCCATGCACCTCTGTGTCCATCTCTCAGGCTCCTAATTCACTTTACTGTTCCCTTAGTCTCCCTCTGCTCTTGCATTTTATAGATCCATTGAACACCACTACACCTCACCATCTGAGAAAAACACTTGACAGCTTTCAAAGTCCAGATTAATATGTGTGTATTTATCCGATTAATATAATTTAACATTTTTAATAAAGCCAAATCCTACCCTTTGTGTTCCATATATCTTGGCAGCTATTTCCATGAGCTTCAGTCCTGTTCTGCATGTACAAAAAAGCAATCTCTCTTTGTCGTCATGCATGTTGCAAAGTAAACCAATTTAAAATAAAGCCTGTGTATTGACTCTGGGATGTAGACATTTCTCAACACCAGCTGAATACATGCTGTGATCTTCTAAAACAGCAGTAGTATATGCTGATGCTACTGTTGCTGATGCTGTCAGAGTTTGCTATTGTAAACTGCCCAAGGACCCTGTACTTGTCCCCTGTGTTTGTTCACAGCTTTACTTTGAGCCTCTTTAGTCCCATACGCCAGGGTGGGCAGAAGGTAGATTGACAAGGATTTCTGACTCTCAATTATTTACCAGTAGCAGCATCAAAAAGACTCCCCTTCTGTCCTAAATTTGTAGTTCTGAAATGAAGAAAGCTTGGGGTAACCAGGAGTGGGTTTTTATGTGGAAAGACTCTTGAGTTGCATTCAGTTCTGGTACTGAAAACCAAATTCTTGGGCTGATAATTCTTTAATTTTAAGTTTTTGTCTTTTGCACCAGCTCCGGTTAGTGAATCCCAGTGTTCTAGGAAAAGTTTTAGGTGAAAGAAGAAAACCCTGAAGATTCTGCAAGCTTGAAGTCTGCCCATCCATTGCTAAACTTTTGTTTAATTTTGGTAGTGAGATTTAAAGCCCACATCCTTTATAAATAAATTCCACCAAGTTCAATGGCATTTCCTAAAAAGTAGGTGTCCATAGATTGTGAAACTCTGTGCACATTTTCTTGGGAATAAGTCTGATTGAACTCACTGGTATATATTTCTACTGAATAAATATTTTAGGATCAAGCTATGTAAATCTTCAGTCCTAAGCATAATCAGTGAAACTTATTTCTGAGTCAACATGGCCAGGATTTGGCTGCTAATTGACTTGACCTAGTACTCTGGCTCTAACTGAGGAACTCACCCATTCTTACTTAATAGCTGATTAATTTAAAATTCCCCAGGGAATTAAGTGATTGAGTGCTAGAAATTGCAGTTAGATCTTCAGGCTAGCTTGAATATGTGCAGTACCACAAACTTGGTTGACTATATGATAATTGCTCATCCAAAGGAGGTCAAGAGTTCCATTTAATCCAGCTAAAGCAAATGATTACTTGACATTTGCTTGTGCTATGTAGAGACACTGTTTTAAAATGGTGGTCTTTTCTTTTAGAGGCCTTCGGTGTTTATTCCTGTTGGCTGTGCGAAATTAAAACAAAGGAAAAGGAATGAATTGTATCCATTCCTTTTATACAAAGTGAGAGAGGTTCAAGGCTACCTATGCAAATGCTTGAGCAAGGGCAAGTGTAAATGAAGGCCAGCTAGCCGGCCAGTTCTACAAAATCAAGTCAATGAGTATATGCTCCAAAATGCATTTCAAAAGTGCAATTACTAAATCAGGGGGATTAGGCAAATGTAAGAACCATACAACTTTCTAATCCCAATGATTTCATAATTGTATGTCATGAACGCAGGACATCCGAAACTGTTGGATAGTTAACTAGATGAGAAGACATTGCGAATTTGTTAAAAGAAAGAAAGAATCACTGCATCCCTTGATTTACCTATTGGACTAGCTTTTCAGTCTGACTATCAAAGATCATATAAAGTAGTCTAATATCAGCTAAGAAAGATTAATTTTCCAATTTAAGCACCTTACATACAGAAATACATTTATGCAGACTATGTGTAGCGAGGGAGAATGACTTCAAACTACTGTTTTTGTTGTCATGGACCACCCGCTTACTAGATCAATCGGCTAATACTTTCTGTTGCTTTATTTCTGTGCATGGCCATCACCACATATAACCAATGGCATTTACTCCCAGACAGAAATCTTTCACAGCCTGCTAGCATTCACCATATGTCTGCACCATAACACCTACTCAGCACTTTACAGGGAATAATTGTGCAACCTTTGCTTCCATGAATGGATCTGCTAGCTTGCCTTTTTCATCTGTAAAGTAGGTTGACAGTGCACTTTTCTAAAACACAGGCCTGGAAACCAGATTTAGAACAGAAACGTGTCTGTGAAAAATATAGTACATGCTATATTGGGATACATTAATGGAGGCACAGCCGTGCCTCCATTGTTAAGGGCCGTCAGTAAAAAACACATTCCGCCATGTTAAAGTGATAATTGGGGGGGGGGGTGTCATTCTAACAGCCATATAATCGAAAATGTTTCACCAATCTTTCTGAAATTTACAGGTGCCAGAAAGAAATGTTTGTTTTACATTACCTGAAAATTTCAAGAAGATTGGTGAAAGATCGAGGGAAGGAGAGCAGTTTAAGATAGAAAAGGAACACAAACCCGTCTCCCTGCTTTTGTCAAATGATTTTGGGTTTGCGAGTTTTGTGCTCACTATTTGCATAATTTCTAGAGCCTTATTAATTAATCCAGTGGTGGGGTCTTCTTCCTCCTTCACTGAAGTTGGTGGAAAGCTTTTCATTTTTTAAAAAATCCCTTTGGTTGACTTTTAAGGACTATTTTAACCTCTCATTCAAGTCAATGAGGAAGCCATCTTCCCTCATAGCGCAAGGCATGCTCAGTAGTGTCACTCTCCCTCCTCCCTCTTGCCTTAGAATGTGTGTGTGTGGGGGGGGGGGGGGTTGAAATGGCTGCTGCCTCTAACACAGACTTTTTGAATGAAGAAGAAGAGTTTCTCTTTTCTCTTCTGGAACATGCTTTCCTTTGGCTCTGAGAGTAATTTGGACTATCCTCATAAGACCAGTTTGCTCTTTTGCTCCCTGGTGAAGCAGGGTGTGGTTCCTCTGGATCCATGATAACCTGGTCTTCAGATCTCTCCTGGGAATAGATGGCTATACATTAGGCTGACCAGATAAGATCCAGGTCAGGGCTCATGTAACTTTAACAGTTGTAGAGAAAAGGGAATTTCAGCCAGTGTCATTTATATGCAATTAGTTCCTGGTGAAATTCCCTCTTCATCACAACAGTTAAAGGTGCAGGCACTATACTAGAGTGACCATATACAAAAGAAGGCAGGGCCCCTGCAACTTTAACTGTTGTGATGAAGAGGGAATATCACCAGGAACTAATTACATACAAATGACACTGGCTGAAATTCCCTTTTCTCTACAACTGTTAAAGTTACATGAGTCCTGACCTGGATTTTATCTGGTCACCCTACTGTACATCCCTTTCAATCCCCCCACCCCACTGACACACAGTGTGCTCCTTCTCTCTTTTCTAAGAGTTTGGTCCATGCTGCTATAAAGTTGAAAGCTTCAAACACTTCATTTAATTAGTTTGGGCAGGTGTAAGTTTTAAGTGCAATTTTGAAACCTTTCAAAGTGCTTCTGGGCCTACAACGTTGGTTTCGGCCTAGTCATCGTTTTTCTAATAAGGTTTAGAAACAGTTAAACTGTCGTGTATTTTGCATAGTGTACACATGTATTTTCTTTATAATCCTTGCAGTCTACACTGGCTGGGAATTGTCATCTCAAACACCTGGAGGGCAGCAGGATGGAGAATGCTGTTCCATACCCTTACCAAATACCGGGTCTGCCCAATATTCAAGAAACAGACATCCTATGCCATGTGTTGAAAACTAATGTTGATGTCTGAAGGGCTATCTGTATTAGGTATTCAAGATTCATTCATTGTTGTTTCATTTGGTTTAGACAGTTCATTTAAAGTGATGCAGCTCTTTTGTAGTTCCTTGATTGATCACATATCTTAATGCTGGAAAACATCATACTTTAGTACAGATGTGGGCAGAAAATAGATCTATCCTGATGTTTTGGACATCAACTCACGGCATTCCTGATAACTGCCCATGCTGATAGGGCTTTTACAAGTTGAATTCCAAAACATCTGGAGATCTACATTCTGCCTTCCCTTGTTCTTGAACAACATTCCCCAACCTGGTGCCTGTCAGATGTGTTGGGTTGCAACTCTCAACATAAGGAGATGCTCTAAGAAATGAGAAGTAGCTGGTCCTAAGTTGTTCATCATCATTTCCCACAACCCCACAGTGACTTCTGCATATCAAATTGCATATCTAGATTTTTGAGATGACAAGTCCCAGCATTCCTGACCATGGGACATACTGACTTGCAATGATGGGAGTTGTAGTCCAACACCTTTGGAGGGCACCAGGTTGGGGAAGGGCTGCTCTAAACAAAAAAAGAGAAGTATGTGGCCCTAAGTTGTTCGTGATCAGTTTTCCACAACTCCACAGTCACCTCTGCATATCATATTCTCCACCCTGTCCTCATGGTTTATCTGCTTTGGGGAATGAGAATTTCACTTGCACTTTCTGCTTCCTTAGAGAGGATGTGGTGTTAAGGCTTGTGAGCCTTAAGTACCAATTTCCCTGCTTTTTGGTGCTTGGTTGAAAACTGTAGAGCCTTAACATTGTTTTTGTAAACCGTAGGTTTTTTGTTTATTGAATATATATGTGCCATTGCCAGACATGACATACTTAATTGAAATACAATAGCATTTGTTTTCTTGAAAGTACATGTGATGTCGGGGAGGGAGTTCTCAGAAAGAAGAGGAATTTATGAAAAGGGGCAGAGAACATTTTATTTTTGACAAGGTTTGTGGTTAGATTATAAACGATTAACCCTAGATATCTGCATATTGAGCTAATGTCCATGTCAGCAATTATTGGTTTATTTTCTTCTATTGAAATTAATGGTTTCAGTTGTTGACACTGGGCTTGTTCACACACCACATTGACCCATGTGGATTATAAACTACA
Organism: Anniella stebbinsi; assembly: GCA_029215795.1. Lineage (NCBI taxonomy): Eukaryota > Metazoa > Chordata > Lepidosauria > Squamata > Anniellidae > Anniella > Anniella stebbinsi. The sequence goes on along the minus strand of JARDYH010000002.1, from coordinate 68,527,422 downwards.
CGCAGTAGCTTGTACTGTAAATAGCCTATTGTGCTCTGGCAGACAATTGGACAAATAAGCTACACAGCATAATTGATTTCACACACCCTTCAGACTTCCTCCCCCTGAAGTCCTCCCACTCGGTCGGGCAGGTATCCCAGCTTCCTTTGCAAATTGTCAAGTCTTTCCCAGATCTCTTTTTTATGTCTCTGTGCAACGAAAATGTGTGGGGGGTGTCTAAATCCTTGAATGTTTGCAGGAATGGAATGAAATTTAATATACAGGTTCCCTTTATGGGGAGCCATCACATGCACTACTGGAAAAATGTGGGACTTCGCGTTTTCATGGAAAAGTGAGAATTATCCACATGTGAAACAAACTCTTCCCTTCCCTTCCCATATTCACTTAGTTCCATACCTTGATACAGATAGACTATAGAGGGACTGCAAGAAAGAATCCTTGCCTAATTATATTCCACATACACCCTGCTTCCAAGAAGCTTGAGGTGGCATACATGATTCTCCTCCTCCCAACACACTCCTGTGAGGTAAGTTAGGCTCAAATATAGTTACTGGCCCAAGGTCACCCATTAGGGCTCTTATTATTACTTAAAGGGTTTTGAGAAGTATTTCACATTCTAGTCTAAGCAGCCAACGACTTGTGTATTTTTTCTCCTCGGTCTTAAAGAGTATTTTTTTGTGTGTGTGGTCTGGACTTGACCACTGTTGTTGATATTTGGAGAGTTGGTATCTGGTCCTGCTTTATAGCAAGAAGTTGGCCTAGGTTGCTATCTGTCCCTTCCAAGTTTTAATTTGCACCCAATAGGCCAGCTCAGTATCTCAAAGTGCTATTCAAAATGAATGAGAGAGAAAGTAAGCCAGCAATTTGGTTTTCTAATCCAGGGGAGTTTTTCTGTATTGGTGAGATACTAACGGTGTAACATGAAGCCAATAATAAATCTCAACAGCTTTATTAGAAGTTGAAGGGGGGGGGAACACACTGTAAGAAGGAAAGAACAGAAATGTCACAAAGTGCAAACAAAATAGGAAGAGTTGGAATATGTGGCAGAAAAATAAATGCTTCGGCTCCTAAAAATGTACTTAGCACAGGGTATCTGCTTTACAATGAGCTGGATCCCAACGTAGTTATGCTTTGAGAAGGAAAGGGAAGAGTTCATTTCATGTGTGGATAAATTCTCACTTTTCCATGGAAATGTAAAGTAGTGCATTTATCCAGTAGTGTCTGTGGTGGAGAACATGTATATTAGATTTCATCCCATTCCTGCAAACAGTCAAGGAGTTAGGAACCCCCTTCCCCCATGAACTACTGATATATACGAGACTTTGCATTTCTATGGAAAAGTGAGGATTTATCCACTTGTGAAACTGTTTGGGGGGGAACTTATTTAGAGTCAGAGACACAGCTGAATGTGACAAGAAAACAAGTTTCCTCAGAGATTGTTCGAGAGGAGCAGAGCGGTGGAGACATTTTTGGCTGCTCTTGCCTAGCAGCTCTGTAGGCAATCTTCATAACCCATGCTATCATAACAAACTATACGCTAACCCACCATAGGCAGACCATGGGTTCCCAGGGTGATTTATTGGGGGAAATAACCCACAATGGGTGGAAAAAGAGCTCACAGATGATATGCTAAGCCATCATGGGTTAAATAAAACATCGTGGTTTATTTAACCCATAGTGGATTTAAGTGTCGTCCACACCCAGTCACTGTTGAAGTGTGGGTACAAATATCTCCACTTCCTCCTTAATATTGAAATCACCCATGCCAAGGCACCAAGGTATAAAGGAGCTAGGTGTGGATTCTACCCAAGGATCACCTTCTCCACAAGCTGTATCTTACAAATCATCCAATAGAAGTGATGGTGCTTGAAGTTGAGCCTGTGCATCAGGTAAAATTGCTAAATTTCTGACTGCACAGCTGTCACAATGACCTTGCAGTGAGTGGTCACTGCAATCCCAGCAACGTTAAGTGAATTGGATCTTGTATGATTAGCAAAATGTGCATCTTCATGAAAGACAGGGCATGTGTGGAGGAAATATCACCATATTGAAGGGATTCCCAGCAGAGGACAATGCATCTCAGTGCATGCTGCATGTATATCATCTCTATGCTGCAAGGGTGGACAACTTTGGAGGGACTCAGGAGTACCTCCCACCCCACCTCCATGGACCATACCATACCATACCACTACCATGCTGCTGAATTGCCATTGAGTTTTGGTGGAAAACTACTACAGAATTCTAAAATGGCCTAATTCAGTTTTAAAACAAGCTACATCTGGCCATTTTAGCCTTTGGCTGCAAACCATCATGCTTTTGCTGCTGCTAATTTCAGCACTGCAGTAGTGGCAGGGGAGGAGAGGGCTGCAGCAGGGCTTGCAAGTGATCTGCGGGTTGCCCAGCACTGCTATAGCATCTTTCTCAGATGGAGTGGGCCAGTGTCTCCCCTACTATAATGTTCTTGGCCCCATCTGTCACATTTTCCCCCATAGGAGTGAGTAGCAGCTATTCCCTAAGATCTTGTTCTTGCAAACAGCAGATGAGGTAATAATTTTGTGTCTGGATTGTACTATTTCTGACTGCGGGCGTGGGCTCTCATAATTAAATGTTCTTTCATACAATAAATAAATAAAACTCTGCACTTAGCAAACTACTTGTCAAGAATAAGGATGAAGGGTTCTACCCTAGCCTTCTTATTGACATGTTACTTTTCTATGTGTAAAAGGAATCTTTCCCACCCCCATTCCATCTGAAGTGTTATGATCCTGACACAAATAATTTGCTATTTTTAGGAACTGTTGCTTCATATGAAAGAAAATACTTAGATTTCCTAGGCCTTGCCCACCCTTAGCTGTGGCCCGAATGGCAGCCATTAATTTTGGCCAATAGAAGCTAAGAGGGAGCCACTTGTGTCTGCATCTTTCCACCCAAGATTCCATTTCTTGCTCACATTGGAGCCCTAATCAGATGCTCATAAAGGGATTAAAATCAATGCATGAGGAGAAACTGCCCCAGACTCGCCATGTTTGTCGCCCTCAACTTGTGGAGGGCAACAATTTGAAGACAAGAGCCTCATGTATCTGTGGAGGTTCTCCACATGAGCCAGAATACAGATTTCCCAGAATTGTGGCTCACATGAAGACCCTCCACAGATACAGGAGGCTCTTGTCTTCAAACTGTTGCCCTCCATGAGTCGATGGCAACAAAAGCACTGAGCGAGACGGGCAAGCCTGGAGTTCCTTCTCCTCACATGTTAATTTTAACCCCTTTATGAATGCCTGAATAGGGCCTAGATTGTGATGTAATCCAGAATAGATATAGAAGATACTTTTGCTTGGTGATTATATAATGGCAATCAGACTCATTTGTTTCAGGGGATCTTTTGGGTCAAACAAAATCCTACAGTGTATATATTTTCCTCACTGATTGCTTCATAATGCTGTTTCCACTTGTATTTTCAAATCATCTTATTTAGCGAATTAAACTTCTGTTCATAATGTCAAAGTCATATGAAAATCACAATATACATAGGAACTAATTCTGCAAATAGTTTCATTTTTGCATGTAGGCGTGTGTGCTAGATTGAGGAAAAGGTGAGGTAAAGGAATTTGTAGAGACATGGGAAGCCAAAATTACAACCATCCATTGATTACGTTGCTTGAATGGCTTACCCTAAGGGAAAAACAGCTTGTTTCAGCATTAAGGGCCATATTTGTACTCAATGAATATTTGGCCCTTAGAGAAGTCATGTATTGCTTTTCTTGTATTCTGAACTTACTACTGATATTGTGATTTTGAATACTATATTATAAGTGGTTCCAGATAATAAAATATCCGATCATGCAATGTATTCTATTATACTTTGTGTAAGGAATTTTTCCTCCATTAATTGAGATGTGGGTGCACCTTTTTATATATTTAAGTTATTTATACCCCACTCTTCAATGTTCTACTCTGGGGCACTTATACTCAGCCAAACACCATTGTACCGCTCAGTATGAGGACCCAACTAGATGCTCCTTTAATAACATACATGGGTTTCTCATCCTTTTCTTTACAAAAAGCAGCTGTGGGAGGCTCTGATCCAGATTGGGGGAAATAGTTTGGATTGCAGGAATGCCCTTTTCCCATCCCTGTGTTTCATGTATAAAGGAGTGGGCTGACCAAAGGCAATTTGTGGGACCTAGTTTGAATAAAGGAAACTTGGAAACAAGGGGTCAATGAAAGCCTATTCATTTCATTGGGGTTTGTTCACAGAGAGGTTCCCAATGGATTGAGCCCTTACTGTGCACCTGCAGTTCCCACAGCAATCAATGACCAGTCCAGGTGCTCATTATCTACTTCTGCAGGTCATCTTTTAAGCAAACACTTTCCCTCCAACTCCTTGACAGTCACCTTTGAAAGAAGTGTTTCTTCCCCCCACCCACCCCATCTGTTTTCCACTGTGCACTTTCAGTTCCTCTTCGTTGTCTTACGGTTTCTCATTACAAGGTTTCATGGAAATTGAACAAGGTGTAGGTTGCAATCAATCATGTCTAGAAGCAACCCAATTGTAATCGGGGACTGCAGCAACAACCTCATCCAGCTGCTATCCTCAGCGGTATTTTCTAAGGAAATGAGATAAATCCTCACAACAGAACCCTTCAACCTTGTGCCTGAGATCTGTATAAGAGTTCTATTAGAATGTAATATAATATGCTGCTTTATTCTTTATTTTTTAACATCGTCTTCCCAACTGTCTTGCCAAAATGTTTAACTAACTTTGAGGTGACAGCAGTGATGTGCAAGGAAATTTAAACATTTTGTTACTGTTTTCACTCGGTAAAGTCTGGAAAAACTTGGCATTTACAAAGCCCTTTTATTTTGGATATTTTAGAAATGTCATCGAATTAATCCTCCAAAAGCAGTTCCTATGGTACATACATGCTAATAATTTCTTGATGACTGCATTATCCAGCAATAAATAGGTATATGCAAATCAGCTATCACTTGTCTAGCGCCACCACTGAGAAAACATTTGTATATCCTGACATGGCTTTTCAGTGCAGTGGCTCTACACATTCAGCTGTGTAGCGAAAGAATGGCTGCATTCGGACAACACATTAAGCAACGGAAAGGGGAGGGGGAGAAACAATTGTCAGTTGTGTTGCTTATTGTGTTGTGTGGAGGGTAACACGCCGCTCACAAACTACTGACGGTATGCTATTCTGCCCAAATAAGCAAATGAGAGAAACAACTGGCTTGCAAGTTATTTAGCTCGTAGCCAGTTGTTTAAACTGTTGTGTGGAGGGGTGAGTGTGTTAATGGCATGTGGTGAGTGGGTTAAAACACAAGCCCATAGAGGCAGGCGGCAAGAGCGACCAAAGCGGCGGCTGCCACTCTGCTACAACAGGTGCAACTTGCAGAGGCTGCTGGGGTAGAACTGGGAGGACTGAGGGAGGAGGGAGGGTGGGGAGAGGGTCGAGGGCTGTGTCAGTGAAATATCGGGTGGACTATTAGTCCACTCAACGCCAGCCCCAACCACCCACAGTTGTGTAGGAATATGTTGTGTGGGGAGTACCCACAAAATAACCAACTGTGAGTTGGCTACTCAACCCACCACTGACTAACGTGTTGTCCGAATGCAGCCAATGTGTAGATTAATTGAAGTGAGGGGCATGTTCATGTGAACAGGCATAAGTCATATTGAAAAAGTTACAAGATGCAAGTAGCATGTTTGAAAATGCAAAGTGGTGTATTCAGTGTTATAACTACTAAACTCTCCTGGGATGTGCATTCAAATTATATTTTGAATTCTTATCTTGCAGTAACAATATTCACACAAGAGAGGCACAAAGGTTCTTTGTGTGTCTGTGTGTGTGTGTATAAATTGTCTCCATTGCATTGAACTAGCGTGGTTGTACCTAGGCTATTAGAGTTCTGTACAATCTCTTTACAGATATTTGGATGTCTGTTGGAAGGAATGCAAGGAATTGGTTGTTGTTGTTGTTATTATTATTATTATTATTTATATAGCACCATCAATGTACATGGTGCTGTACATAATAAAACAATAAAACAGCAACACCCTGCCACATAGACTTACATTCTGATAAAAACACAATAAAACAATAAGAAAGGGAATGGAATGCACCAAACAGGCACAGGAGACAATAAAACTAACAATATAAAAGTAAGATCAAAATCAAGTTCCAAAAGCTTTAGAAAAAAGAAAAAATTTCAATTAAGCTTTAAAGACTGTTATTGAACTCATGGTCCATAAATGCTCTGGAAGAAAATTCCAGGCATAGGGGGCAGCGAGAGAAAATGGACAAAGCCGAGCATGAGAAGTAAACCCTTGGGTGGGTAAGAAACATCACATTTGAGGAGCGAAGAGCTCAAACGGGGCAATAATGTGAAATAAGAGAAGAAAGATAGGAAGGAGCTAGACTGTGACAAGCTTTGAAAGTCAACAGGAGAAGCTTATATGGATTCTGAGGTGAATTGGAAGCCAATGAAGGGATTTCAGGAGTGGATTAACATGATCAAAGCAATGAGCCAAGAAGATGATTTGTCCCTTACTGCATTTTTCATGGAAGAGCTTATACCTTACCAAAAAGATAGAGGTTTTAGCATGATTGGTCTGTAGCAAAGTATTATTTTGTTCTCACATTGCCAACTGTCTTGCCTCTTCTCCTTCATGACTGAAGAACTTTTTCTTTTCAAATTCTTTCTGACTGGTTAACTTAAATCATTGCATTTTCCTAGACCTTGAATCCCTAACAAGGTGCCCACAGGCATAAATATGACCATAGATATCTCCTTTGGAACCCACCTGAGTCCTTCCTGATTTTTTTAACTGCAAAGTGAAACACCTGGCTTGCTGCTGTCTGCCATCTTAAGTTCCTTTCCCCAGAATGCCTTTGGGCAACCCATAGGGGGAGGGGGAGAACAAAGTGACCAAAACAGTTTCTCACTCATAACCTGGCCTGAAGCCTTGAAATGGATATAGATAATATTTCTCCAGATATAGTCTTGCTGTATATGTTAAGCATTTTTGTAATATAATGAAACTTAATTTTTAGTGATGAAGTGTGCATGGTTACAGAATGCATGGTTACAACATCGCACACAGCTAGACAGATGCTTGGATGCCCCAGAAGAGCCTCTCACTCAAATTTTACAGCTTGTCATCAAAAGATGGTGTTTTTTCCCGCACTAAAGGATCTAGTGATTAAGCATCTGGCCCAGTTGCCAGAATCCTAGAATGAATGTTAAAATGTATGCAATAGCCTGAAAACAATTTGCTAATATTACTTGTTTTAAAAGAATCCATTTACCTGCATGACTTTTCTAAAAGTTTGCATGGATAATTTTTCCATTAACAATTCTTGTCACTTGGGACTTTCATATTGCAATTTTAACAAAAGTTTTAATTTGGCTTCATTCTGTGTTTTACAAGATATTGAAATATGGGATAAATTAGCAATTAAGGCAATTCTGGCTATATTATTATTTATTTTATTTATTTATTTTATTTTATTTTATTGCTATACCGCCCAATAGTCAGAACTTTCTGGGTGGTTCACAAGAATTACAAAACATAATATAAAAACTTTAACATGCAGAGAGGCGGGTTATAAATAAATAAATTATTATTATTATTATTATTATTTTATAATCTTCATTAAGGGTAAAAACTCATGTTGCCATTATAGACATAGAATAGATAAACAGATGACCTGAAACTTTCAAGTATACCCATGTAAATCAATAGAACTTTAATTAGTTATGACTAACTTAAGTCCCATTGATTTCAGTGGGCCACTCTAAGCATAACTAAGTTGGGATCCAGCTCATTGTAAAGTAGATATCCTGTGCTAAGTACATTTCTAGGAGCCGAAGCATTTATTTTTCTGCCACATTTTCCAACTCTTCCTATTTTGTTTGCACTTTATGACATTTCTGTTCTTCCCTTCTTACAATGTGCTTCCCCCCTTCTATTCAACTTCTAATAAAGCTGTTGAGATTTATTATTGGCTTCATATTACATCTTTAGTATCTCGCCAATACAGAAAAACTCCCCTGGGTTAGAAAACCAAATTGCTGGCTTACTTTCTCTCTCATTCATTTTGAATAGCACTTTGAGATACTGAGCTGGCCTATTGGGTGCAAATTAAAACTTGGAAGGGACAGATAGCAACCTAGGCCAACTTCTTGCAGGGCCAGATACTTACCAACTCTCCAAATATCAACAACAGTTGTCAGTCCAGACCACAAAAAAGACTCTCTAAGACCAAGGGGAAAAATACATAAGTCATTGGCTGCTTAATGTGAAATACTTCTCAAAACCCTTTAAGTAATAATAAGAGCCCCAATGGGTGACCTTGGGCCAGTAACTATATTTGAGCCTAATTTACCTCACAGGTTGGGAGGAGAAGAACCATGTATTCCACCTCAAGCTTCTTGGAAGTGGTGGGTGAAGAATAAGGAGTAAGCAAATATTCATTCTTTCCATCGCTCTATAGTCTATCTCTATCAATGTGTGGAACTAAGTGAATATGGGTAACATTGATGTGTTAAGAGTTTTGAATTTTGTGTGCAATAGGGATAGTTTGTGGATTGCTGTTCAGAAAGGTCATTTGTCCTACTCAAACTCCTGAAATATAAATCCAGGCTTTTAAATGATAATCAGCAACTATCTAATGTATTTAGCCATCTCTTTTGAAATTAGTAGCGGGTCCTTAGCATCTGTAACAACAGTGGTTGTTCTCTCTTGCCTCCCAGGCTTGTAAAAACAAGATTGGTCTCTAGCCTGCACCTACAGCCACACTCACAAGTGTATAAATATAAAACAAGCCTTATGATACAGAAAATGTTGACATACACTGTTACATAAAAAAAAACCCATCAAGTGCCTTCACTAAATTGTTGTGTTTTATCTTGAATTTCCATGATTTACCAGCAAAAGTCACCATTTACAGACAAACCATGAAATGACCAGATTTAATAGGAGCAAATTATTTCTTTTCTGTCTTGTGTACTTTGTATATGTTATAAGTCTTTTTAAAAGTATTAACAGAATGCTCAGTTCTTTGAAAGTATTGAAATCCAAATATGAAGAAACAAAAACAAATAGAGATGCCTGCTATTAAACCATTAAAATAAATAGAAGATCAAAGCGAAATCTTAGCTTTTACCATTTTGGATAAAGAAATGTGCATTCTTTACCCATCCCTTTGTAATGACCTGGTTTTTGTTTTTGAAATAATCTATTTTACAAATGAGGTAGAGGACGAAATTAAAAGACAGTGAAATGTTGCTGGTTCTAACCTTTCTGGAAAGCGAGCCAAGTACCTAGTTGAAAGCATTCCTTTTGTTGAGACTTAACTGTATGTTAATTCTTTCTACAGTGGCTAAGAAACCCGGGCCCCCAGCACGAGAAACGGACCCTGTTTGGGGACATGGTGTGCTTCTTGTTTATAACGCCTTTGGCTACCATCTCTGGCTGGTTGTGTCTGCGGGGAGCAGTGGACCACCTGCACTTTAGTAGTAGGCTAGAAGCTGTTGGCCTCATTGCACTCACTGTCGCACTCTTCACAATTTACCTCTTTTGGACACTAGTAAGTACTCTTTTGTTTTAACTTTCATTTAGATTAGAGAGTGATGTTGCAATGTAGGGATCACCTCGTGGCTATGTCCTATTGAAAGGGGAGCCAATTTAACTGCAAAGCCAATTCAGTTTCAAGGTTTGCCCTATACCTCAAAATCTAATGGACACGCACAAAAATTGATTAGACACCTATCCAAATGTGGTGCCCTCTAAATGTTTTGGACTATAACTCCCATGGTCCCCAACCATTGGCCATGCTGATTAGGTTGCTGTGAGTCATAGTCCAAAACATCTGTGAGGGCACCATGCTGGGGAAGGCTGGATTACAGTATTTTGAGAGGTTAGGAACTTTTGATAGACTATAATGAGCAAAGAGAAAGATGGGCAAAACTGAACCAACACTGGAAAAAGAGGCAGTGTAATGATCGAGCATGAAGGGTTCTTCAGCCTCCCATCTATGCAACCAGAGGAGAGGTGGACAGTTCCCTCCTGCAAGAGAGGGGTTTGCCTTCTCATAGCAACCCAGAACAAAGTGAAAGATAGCGCTCGGTATGCTACTTAACATGCTTCCTTTTCCCTCGGTTGTGAGGCTGGTGTTGCAAAACGACTAGCTTGAGACAAGCCTGCTTTCTCATCCCAATGTGAATTCCATGAGACAGCTGAATTTGCCTCAGGACTAGAAGCTCGAGACATTTCTCATCATTCTTAAAACAAGTCGTCTGTTGACACTATGCAGGAGCAACCTGGAATGCTCTGAACAAACTGCAGTGGGAAAGTTCTGAACTGTTCTCGTTCCTTTGATATGGGGTGACAAAAAGATAACATTTTGCAAGGCTCAGTGTGGTTCAGAAATAACAAGTCTGAAACTGTTAGTTTAACACTGTAGGAGGTGAAGCTAGATTACACAAAGATAATGTTACAGTGCTAAACAATGTTTTACTATGTAAACTGATGTTCTAACACATTTTGAAATGCAACCTGTTTTCCTGGTCCAATCAACGGTGACTTGTGTCACTGACTGAACTTGCTTCCAAAATCTCAGAGAAAGCCTGGCAGCTTGATCCCAAGATCATTTAAGCTAGAATACTTTGTCAAGTTGGCCTTACTGTTTTCCGTAGGACTGCCAGCCTAACACACAGATATGGACAAAATGTTCTTAATATTCCATCTTGAAAGGCATCCTACTATGATGTGTGGTTTGCAGGGAGGAGGTCGCTCCTATGGCAAAGAGGTACAGCAACTCCATGTGTGTGTATATTGATACAGAATAGAAAGTTTAAGTTGGATGTATATTCTAGCAAATGCAGATGTCACATTTGAATTACCCATATGAGAAATACAAAAACAGAGGATTACATTCAATGTCATGCAAGCAGATTTCTGCTCGCACAACAGGACTCCCCTTTCCTCCCCTCCTGCTGTGTTCCTCAATCTACTCTGGCAGGTCCCCCAACCCTCCAGATCTGGAGACATTCAAGGGAAAGGGGCAATCCATTCCATTGGGGGAATCTGATCTGCTGGTGGACGGACACCACTGGATGCAACATACTTAAAACATATCTAAAAATGCCTCCCCTTAACTGAAAAGAAATTGTCATATAAACTGGTGGCTGCTCTGCCTCATCCACCCCCACCCCTGTGCCTCTGTAAGAGACTGTTACAGTAATGGAATCCTGACTCCTTGACATTTTTCAACATTGTGCAGAAACTACTTACGCATGTCTGCCCAGAAGTAAATCCTATCAGTTTCAATGGGATTTAACTGGGAATAATTGTGTATAGGATTCCATAAATATTCTGACTTTTGTGAACAAAGAATCCTGTGATAGAATCATAGAATAGTAGAGTTGGAAGGGGCCTATAAGGCCATTGAGTCCGACCTCCTGCTCAATACAGGACTCCATCGTAAAGCATACCTGACAGATGGCTGTCCAGCTGCCTCTTGAATGCCTCTAGGGTGGGAGAGCCCACAACCTTCATCAGGTGTATGTAGTGTTACTTCTTGTTTCCCCTCTGTAGCTTGCTTGTCTGTCACTTCCTGTCAGATCACCCACCTAGATATTCCACAAACTAACTCGTTGCCTGGTCAGTTTCTGTGTTTGGATGATGATGATGATGATGATGATGATGATTTATTATTACTTTAATTTGGAGCAATACAAAAGAGCTGTCATCCTGAGCACATTTACTTAGGTGTAAGTCTCATTAAACTCAGTGAGACTTACTTCTGAGCAGAAATGCATAGGATTGTGCTGTTCAGAAACCTGCCACTGCACATTCATGCATTATTTTCCTTGGTCGCCATCCATCTCTCCCAGTTCCATAACTTTATTATTTTTACCCTAAACAAAGGGTAAACTTGCACTCATGGTAGGTCTTTCATGATCTCCTGTTATAAAAACGTTGGAATGGACAAAATTCCAAGGTGCATATTTGGTTTTACGTGTTCCGTGCTTTCACTGCTCTGCTGTTCAAGCCCCTTACTGACTGATCTTCAAAAATGCATCCACTTTCTATCTGGCATTTACTGTCTGACCAAGTTAATAAAATCAATGTTCCAAAGTAGCAAAAAGACATCAGTGTCCGTCAGCTGTGCAACATCTGCATAACTAAAGCATTTAATTTTAGACTGACTGGCTGCAGTTTCTTTGCCTAGCATTCATAATGCTCAAATTGTTGGGTGGCTGATACCCTGGCTTCCTGCATTTGTAGGCAATGTGGAGTTGCTTGATCCCTCTACCGGTTTGTGGCACTATACCCTTCATACTCTTCGGTTTGATCTGATTCACTCTCCCTTAGAAAAGGTCCCACATTTTTAAAAAAATGATAGCAGATCATGACATAGTTACCTTCTTTGTTTAACTGGCAAAGGATTTCTGGGAAGGAAGGTCGTATATTGTTGGATTTCACCTATATTCCATGTTTTTTTGGTTTTGACACCTTTACTGAAAAATAAACAAAAACATGACCAAGCAGCTTAACTCCCCCCACCACCACCATGCAAAGACTAATATCATGTAATCTCTCATTTCTTTCCCTTCAACCCATGCTCCTTAACTACAGTGGCCTACAATGGGCTCCCATCTTATATTGCAATGGTTTTAAGATGGAAAAATTACAGGTTGTTGTAGTATGGATTGGTGGTGGTGTATCTCAATGTTAAGCTACTCAGCTACACAGCTGACAAGGTAACTGCTCCCAAAGAGAAAAGTATTCTCTTTGATTATCCTTATTGATAATTATTTCAATAGAAATTATCTGTATGAGACTGTAAAAGAGGCCAGTAATTGCTCTTGTAGCTCAAGCTTGGGGAAAAGGGGGCTGAAGAGGAACCATCTACCACATGAGGAACACATACTGCTTGAAAAGGTTTTAGCTTTCAAAATATATTTTTAACCTCAATTTAGTTTTTTTCTAGTTAATCAACACTTCTAGGTATATATACTTGCCCCAATCTAACAAGAGACATCCCTGCATACAGCTGATGCAAATACACATTAATATTATGACCCACCTCATCTTCATTTAAATCCATCTGTTGATGCAGATGAAAGTGTATAACTTCCTCAGGGGACAGTAATTGGAAGTACCAAGGATGATTGGAGCAGTATTGAGGCATATATATTGGAGAAAGTGCTTAATCAAACAGCTTTTTGCCTTTTGTTTCTGTAAAATGGTTGCCTATTACTTTAATAAGCATTTTCATGCTCAGCGTCTCATAACTGATTCTCTTCTTTCTAGAAAATAACTATTTAATGAAAAAGACTGTTAATGGATGTTGCTCACCCTCTATCTAGAATAGGGACGAGCAACATCCAGGACTCTGGGGGTGCAATTTGCCCCTTCTGGAACCCAGTGGCAGCCGCACCCCTACCCCTGGTGGCAGGAAAAAGATCTTATATAGCCATTGTGACAAATTCAGTATTGGCAGCAGACAGTGGGTGCCGCACAGAATGGGGGTGTTGATGTGCTCCAGAATAATAGCAAGCAAAATATATGCATGCTTTCCCCACCGATTTTTATATCATCCAGCAAAATTCCTTTGTTACATTGCTATGCTCTATAGGTTGTAAATATCAACTTAAGACTGCCACTATATCTTTATGGAATAGCCAAGTCTTTCTCAGGGCCCAAAATGGTTCCTAATTTTTATTGTAATTTTATCTCCCAATTTACTGCTAGGGATTTGAAATGATTTAGAAGGAGTTCTTTTCTGGAAAGCAATATTTAATTACCATGAATTCTTCTTTACACAATGAATATACTCTATTGCCTCTTAATTGTGGTTCAGGTGGATGTGCACTTTAAACTGCAGATACTGACATATATTTGCTGGCGAAAATCCTCCTAAGAATAATTTGTATCTTAAAGAGATTTCTGAAATTGCAAAAGTGCTTTTTATTCAGAAGCAGAAATCAAAAAGCTCTATATTTTAAGCATTTTTACATTTTTATACTGTGGTGATAAGCCTACTATAACTGCTAGGTAGATCCTTATACTTAAAATACAGTATCAGTTGCATGGTGGCATATAGTTTATCTTGGCTGCCATGTGGGAGATCTACTTCCATTTGTACTCTGTTATTAAGTCCAACAGGAGGGGGGCTATATTAATGAGGCAATGTGCTCCCTAGTGCAGCAGAGGAAGAGGCTTCAGATTTTCATTGTGTAACAGCAGGGGCTCAATTTAATAGGAAACATACATAGCTGTTAGAACACGAAACTGGCAATATAATAAGAGAACATAGTGTATACAGGAGGATTCATACACTGTGATCTTAAACCTATGTAATGGAAGCAAGGTTTCCACTACACTGCCAGGGCAAACTCCCATAGCCAGGGCAAACTTCCACAGCCTCCCCACTGCACATATAGCTTTCAATGCAAAATGGGGGTGAGGTGAGAGAGCACAGGTCCAGGGGTCACCCACACACCACTGGGTTCACACAACGCACTAACGCACCCAGTGTGGGTTGTTATTGAACTGTGTATTATTGTGTTGTCTGAACGCAGTGCTTTTTCCACAGGATTACTTGTTAACAATGCAGTGTGGCTTGTTAACTACCCTGAACAACCCAACAACAAGCCATGGGTTCTCAAGGTGGCTTGTTGGTGAAAAATAAACCACACCGCTGAAAATGCATTGTGTTCAGACAACATGATAACCCAGCCTGTGGAAAATGCACTGTGTTTAGAGAACACAATAACCATGGTCAGTTAGCGTGCTGTGTGAACCAAGCGTCTGTACCTAATCTGCAGACTGTGAAACAGCCCTTATATTCATGTATGCGTCGTTAGGCTCAGGCATTCTACTGGTGCAGAATTACTTGCATTAATCATTTGTGTTTGGTAATTGTACTAGGCAAACATAGTTGACCCAAAGTAGGCAAAATACTTCCTAGGACATTATATAGATAAATTCCAGTCCCACTACATTTGTGTCCAGCTCTGTACTGAATTAGGCCTTGGTGCCTGTTGTTGGCATAGAAGTATTGCCCCATCCTGTAACACTGGTTCGGCATTCACAGATCCATTAACAATAGCACAGGGTGTGACACTTTACTGGCACAGTAATGACTGTGGTGTCTCCTAATTGCTTTTTTGCTCAGGCAAAAACTCATCTCTCCTTTCCATCTAAGTTCTAAATCAGTGTCTGATGCTAGTTATTGGACTACGCAAGAGCAAACAAATTGAAGCTTAATCCAGACAAGACAGAGGTGCTCCTTGTTAAGGATTCAACCTGTGCTGGATGGGATAACACTCCTGCTGAAGATTCAGCTTCACAGTTTGGGTGTACTCTTGGATTCATCCCAAGTCTCATTGGTGGCCCTGAGTGCATTTACACAGCTGAGCTTAGTGCACCAACTGTGTGCCTTTGTTTCGTCCAGTTTAGACCACTATAATGTTCTCTATGTGAGGTTTTCCTTTGAAAAGCGTTTGGAAACTTCAGCTTGTCCAGAATGCTATGGCCAGTTACAGGGAACATGTGATTTCCTTATTATAACCTTTTCACAGGCTAGCAATGCTGGTTATGATGTATGAATCCCTGTATGACTTGGGACTAGGCTACCTGAAATACCATCTTCTCCCATATGCGCCTGCCCAGGTTTTAAGATATATGTAGGAAGCTCTTCTCTTAGTCTCATCACCATCGGAGGGACATTTGATGGGGATGCAAATGACTGGTCTTCTCGGTGGCCACTCCCAGGCTGTGAAACGCCCTGCTAAGGAATAATAATAATAATAATAATAATAATAATAATAATAAATTTATTTATTACCCATCTCTTCCTTTGGATCTAGGCGGGAAGCAACATTAGTACAATACAATATAAATCAAATACATAAAATTTATTAAAAGAGCATATAAAAACAATACAATATCAAAGTAACAATCAAGGCATCTTAAAATTCTTGGTTTAAAATTCATCTGGGTAGGCCTGCTGGAAGAGGCTAGCCTTTATAGCTGCCTTAAACTCGGAGAGAGGGTTAAGTTGACGAATGTCCTCCGGCAGGCCATTCCACAGTCTGGGGGCAGCAGAAGAAAAAGTCCTCTGGGTAACAGTTGTCAGCCTAGTTTTGGCTGACGGAAGTAAGTTCTCCCCAGAGGACCTGAGTTTGTGGGGCGGATTGTATGGGAGAAGGCGATCCCACAAGTAACCTGGACTCAAACCATGTAGGGCTTTAAAGGCAATGACCAACACTTTGTACTTCGCCTGAAAAACTAATTGGCAGCCAGTGGAGTGTTTTTAATGTTGGAGTGATATGCTCACCTCTACATGTACCGGTGACCAACCTGGCTGACATATTTTGAACTAGTTGAAGTTTCTGAACTAGGTCAAATGGTAGCCCTATGTACAGCACATTGCAGAAGTCGAGCCTCGAGGATACCAGCGTATGCACTACTGTCTTTAGGTCTTCCAACTCTACGAAAGAGCACAGCTGGCGCAATATCCGAAGCTGATAGTAGGCACTCCTGGCCATTGCATCTATCTGGGCTGTCATTTGGAATGACGGATCCAGGAGCACCCCAAGCTGCAAACACAGTCTTTCAGGGGGAATGTAACCCCATCCAGAAGTGGTTGACACACCTCCAAACCCAGGTGAGGATACTTGACAGCAAGCATCTCTGTCTTGTCTGGATTCAGCTTCAGTTTGTTTTTCTTCATCCAGCCCATTACCGCCTCCAAGCATTCATTCAGAGGAGACACACTATCCTTAGCTGATGCTGTTATCAAAGGCATAGAGAAATATATTTGGGTGTCATTGGCATACTGATAGCACCCTGCCCCATACCTCTGGATGATCTGTCCCAGCGGTTTCATGTAGATTTTAAACAGCATTGAGGATAGTATGGCGCCTTGCGGTAAGCCATAAAGCAACTCCTTTTTTGAGGAGCAACTATCCCCAAGGATTACCATCTGGAACCTACCCGAGAGGTAGGACCGGAACCACTGGAGCACAGTGCCCCTGATTCCCAAACCCCTCAGGCGTTCCAGATGGATACCATGGTCGATGTATTGAAAGCCACTGAGAAGTCCAAAAGTACCAACAGGGACACACTCCCCCTGTCAATACTCATGCGGAGATCATCCACTAAGGCGACCATAGCAGTATCAACTCCATATCCTACCCTAAAGCTGGTTTGAAATGGGTGTAGAAAATCTTTATCATCCAAAACTGCTTGGTTTTGGAAGGCAACTGCCCTCTCGATCACCTTGACCAAAAAAGGAAGATTTGATACCGGTCTGTAATTATTAAGGTCCAAGGGGTCCAGAGAGGGCTTTTTTAGAAGTGGCTGTACCACCGCTTCTTTTAAACATGGTGGAAAATTCCCCTCCCTAAGAGATGCATTAATCATATGTTGTAGTTGTAGTCTAACTGCATTTCCTCTCTGGGCGACCAGCCGAGAAGGACAGGGATCGAGAGGACAAATTGTCTTCTTACTCGGCCAAGCAGCTTGTCCACATCCTCGGTACTCAGCAACTGAAACTGATCCAGTGTAACCCTAAACTAGGTTGGCTTCCTCTCTGTTGTCCTTCCACCAGTGGGCAACATTTTTTATTAATTAAATAAATATTGCAGTATTACTAAACCATGAGCACTTTTGCTTTAGAATGGTCAGACCATTTAATAGCTAGATATGGTCCCCATTTTCAGTCCACTAAAACCACTCTATTTATTTATTTATTTGATTTATACCAAAAAATGGCACTCAAGCATACAAAACAATTTAAATAGATTATAACAATAAAACACATTTATTATTTATTTATTTATTTATTACATTTGTATACCGCCCCATAGCCGAAGCTCTCTGGGCGGTTTACATAGGATTAAAAACAATTAAAAACAATATACAAAAATTAAAACAGCAAAAACATACAACATACACACAATCTGTACATTTAAAAACCACTTCAACACTTCAAAAAGCTACAAAACAAAACAAACCCAGGCTCCTCAGATATTGCCAAATGCCTGAGAGAAGAGGAAAGTCTTGACCTGGCGCCGAAAAGATAACAATGTTGGCGCCAGGCGGGCCTCGTCGCGGAGATCGTTCCACAATTGGGGAGCCACCACAGAGAAGGCCCTCTCTCTTGTTGCCGACCTCCGAGCTTCCCTCAGAGGAGGCGCTCGGAGGAGGGCCTTAGATGTTGAACGTAGTGTTCGGGTAGGTTCATGTCGGGAAAGGCGTTCCATCAGGTATTGTGGTCCCAAGCCGTATAAGGCTTTATAGGTTAAAACCAGCACCTTGAACCGAGCTCGGAAACATACAGGCAGCCAATGCAAGCAGGCCAGAGTAGGTCTTATATGTTCGAACCTACTGGTTCCAGTTATCAATCTGGCCGCTGCATTTTGCACAAGCTGCAGCTTCCGAACCACCTTCAAAGGCAGCCCCACGTAGAGTGCATTGCAGTAATCTAACTTGGAGGTTACCAGAGCATGGACAACTGAAGCCAGGTTATCCCTGTCCAGATAGGGACATGGCTGGGCCACCAACCGAAGTTGGTAGAAGGCACTCCGTGCCACTGAGGCCACCTGCGCCTCAAGTGACAAAGATGGTTCTAGGAGAACCCCCAAACTACGAACCTGCTCCTTCAAGGGGAGTGCAACCCCATCCAGAACAGGTTGAACACCCTCTATCCGGTCAGCGGAACCACCCACTAACAGCGTCTCAGTCTTGTCTGGATTGAGTTTCAGTTTATTAGCCCTCATCCAGTCCATTGTCGCAGCCAGGCACTGGTTCAGCACATCCACAGCCTCACCTGATGAAGATGAAAAGGAGAAATAGAGCTGCGTGACATCAGCGTACTGATGACAACGCACTCCAAAACTCTGGATGACTGCACTCAACGGTTTCATGTAGATGTTGAACAGCATGGGGGACAAAACTGACCCCTGCGGAACCCCTTACTGGGGAATCCACGGGGCCGAGCAATGTTCCCCAAGCACCACCTTCTGGAGCCGACCCCCCAAGTAGGAGCGGAACCACTGCAATGCAGTGCCTCCCATTCCCAACTCAGCCAGTTGTCCCAGAAGGATACCATGGTCGATGGTATCGAAAGCCGCTGAGAGATCAAGGAGAATCAACAGAGTCACACTCCCCCTGTCTTTCTCCCAACATAGGTCATCATACAGGGCGACCAAGGCTGTTTCCGTACCAAAACCAGGCCTGAAACCCGACTGAAATGGATCCAGATAATCAGTCTCATCCAAGAGTGCCTGGAGTTGGCTCGCAACCACCCGCTCCAGGACCTTGCCCAGGAATGGAAATTTGCTACTGGCCTGTAGTTATTAAGATTTTCAGGGTCCAGGGAAGATTTCTTTAGGAGTGGTCTCACTGCCGCCTCTTTTTATATTATTAAATATAAAAAGCATAGTAGGCAAAGATGAAGTACAGCTCAAATAAATCCTCATCATAGTGTAATGGACTTGGCTGAAAAACTCCCCCCCACTCTCTCTCACACACACAGCCAAAATAAAGCAACTAGACTTTAAACTCCAATTAAAGCCAAGTTTTAAGTGGCAATTACGTTTGATACTGACCTTAGGCTGCTAGTTTTCCAAATGTGCCAGCTATTCTACTTTTAATAGTTGCAATCCATTTGCTGCCTTACTGCAGTTTGAGCTACTGCAATGAGTACTGGCCCAAAAAGAGAGTATTCCATGTGTCACGTTTGCTCACTGCAGGCTAGGTGAACCTATTATCTCCACACAATACATGGGTGCCTGGTTGAACTCAGTCACCTTGCTGAAACTTCTTAGCTAGCGTTCTGAGATAATTTTGACATTGACATACCCACAGATAGGTTCCAAACAACTGAGTTGCTGCTGGGTGTTGTGATGTGAGTTGTTATTCTGGAGCAACCTTCTCCAAACTGGCACTCTCCAACCAAAATGGGAATGATGGAAGTTGCAGTTCAACACATTTGGAGGGCACCAGGGTGGGGAACCCTGATGTAGAGGAAGTTAGTAGCTGTTAACATCCAGATTACAGATATGGTGATGTATTTTTGAAGTTTTATATACTATCTTTCAGAATCATAGAAATGTGTAGTTGGAAGGGACCGCAAGGATCATCTAGTGCAACTCTCTGCAATGTGCAGGAAAAGCAGTTAAACAATCTAAACCATCCATGAGAGGTGGCTGTCCAGCCTCTTCTTAAAAACCTCCAGAAATGGAGAACCCATAATCTCCGTAGGTCGACTGTTCCACTGTTGTACAGATCTTACCGTCAGGAAGTTTTTCCTTATATTTAATAGAAATCTAAGTAGCTGTAATTTACACCCATTATTTTGGGTCCTAATTTCTGTGGCAATGAAAAATAGTTCTTGACCATCTTCCCTGTGGCACCTTTTTATGTACCTGAACACTGCTAACATATCTCCCCTGTCTTCTTTTCTCCAGACTGAACATCCCAAGTTCCTTCACCCTGTCCTCATAGGGCATAACTTCAAGAACCTATTTACTTCAGGGCAGTTAATTACCATTAAAAAGATATAACATATACCAACTGAGGCATAAATTAAAATCTTCTATCTGGGCAAGCAATACACTACTGTAGCTCAAAGAATTTAGGAGTATAGTGGAAGCAAGTATTTTCAGAACAGAGACCCATACATTTGCAAAGAAGCTATTTTCCATCATCCCTAAATAAAAGCCTATTTTCCACAGAGACTGCTGCTTACACTTTTGAATGAATCTAATCATTGTTTCCATGATCAAGACACAAATACCATCTCCGTTCTGGGAAGGAAGGCTCCTGGGTCCAATATTCTGATTTTTTATTTATATTTGTTTTAAAACAAGTGTCGAAGGGGAGTGAGCTTGGCTCCAGCAAAGTTTCATAGATTTTTTCCCCCTCACATTGAACGGTTTATCACAAAATGTTTCATCAAAAAGAAAAACACAAAAAAAAACCACCAAACACAAAAGGTATTTTAGCAATGGCTGGGCTTCAGATTTTGGTTTTATTTATGAACAATTTCCTTAACACTTTAGGAACGTCACAACAGTTGGCAGGAATAGCTTCCTGAGGAAAATTCAGTGCTGAGCTGCCCTGGCGGAAATTCAGTGCTGAGCTGCCCTGGCGGTTACTGGAATTCAGGAGCTGACATCATTTGGAAATTGCCTGAAGGCAAGAGCCTGATGTAAACAAGTTGTCAGGCTTAACTAGGATATCCTGTGAGAATGTCTTAAACAAATCATCTCTTGAATCCTGGCTCAACAGTGACACTATTTCTGGAAAAGCCTTGCTCAAGCCTCTATGGACAACTCAAGATAGCACCCTGCTTTTTCTAGAGGTACCACTAGATTTTCCATCCGGATGTCGAAATCATTAAAGGTGCAATCCTAAAGGCCTGCTGAGGATGCGGTGTAAGTGCTGCTCCATCAGTGGAAAGGGAGGCCTGCTGCTGGCAGGACCAGACATACACTGCTGAAGTCTCCTTAGTACACCCATGGAAAACTCCATGGGCATAGATATCCAGCCAGTGATTTCTGCCAATGGTGGTGTATGAATGGGCCTTTTGGAGGGTAGTGGAGGAGCCCAAGTCTCTTAGTTTCTCCAACTCCCCTCATCTACCCAAAGAAGCCCTTAACTGCACAGCCCTGGAGCTGGCATAGTTAATTCCCTCCCACTGACCACATGGCAACAAGAAAAAGACCCACTTCCTGCCCTGACCACTGAGAGCCTAGAGAAGCTAAGAGCTGGCAATAGCTCTCCACGGTGTCTTCCCCCTGCCCATGATGGCTATGTTACTATAGTAGAAGAAAGTGGTTCACCTTCTAAAAATAAGATATTGTCTTAATTAGCAATGATGAACATGGAAGCCCTCTTGCCTTGTGAGGGGTGCACCTTCAAACACTCAGGACGCTTTAAAAATCCTAAGCACTTGAATCTGATTAGAAATAGCTTATGAGGCCACTAACTTTCTAGCCATGCTATTAGCTATCTGAAGTGGAGCCCAAATGCACCCACCTCAGTCAGGGGCAGCACTTTAAAAAGTCTTCCTGCACCATTTAGACACCAGTTCCTGCCTTCATCCATAGTACAACCTGAAGTAGATTGTCCTCCCAGCTTCACCTTACTGCATGGGTTGGCCATAATGAGTAATGGCTACCCTAAATCTCTACCTATAAAGCTGGAAGTATGTGTGTGGGATGTATGCCTGGAAATGTTTACCCACTTTCAGATGAGTTAGAAACTTGAAATTTGGCATGCTGATAGGTCTGGCTATACAATGTACCAGAAAAATCTATTAACACAAAATTTGGTGTTTTAAGTATTTTTAAATAATTTAATTTTAAAAAAACCCTAGGCTTATGCCTACAGCTCCCAGCATGCCTTGGGGGGGAGGCCAGACTTACTGGTCTTTGGTGGCCATTGTGAATGTGTGGGCAGGTGGCAGCTGCATGCTTTTCACAACCCAGACTCCTAAAGTCAGTCTCGAGCAGTCAACCCAATTACACATAAAAGGAAACAACCCACATAAATGGACTCCATCCATTGTGGTGTCTCCTCCCACCCACCATGCATAGTTTTAAAATCATAATTAGATACAACAGCGTGAGTTTGAGAAACCGAACTCTGAACGTGCTCAAAGCCCCCCCCCCCCATCCTGATATCTGTTTTCTCAGAATCTGGAGGAAACAAGTGTGTGGCTTCGCTCTTAAGAGGGAGGGGAGGCACTCTGCACATGCCCAGAAACAGGCCTGACGAAGGGGGACAAGAAGCATGAGCTAAGGCAGTCCCAGCAGGACTTAGCTGGAGGTGGGCACCTCCTCTGACAGCTGCTTAGCTCCCCTCCTCAGCGATGCTACACCTCAATGTTCTAATGAGGAGCATCATCAGCAATGAGAGGAGGGAAGCACCTCTCGGAGGACACGGGCACCTGCGGGCCACCAAAGGCATGCTGGGAGGTGTAGTACTGGCATGTAGAGTGGCTGGTTTTAAATAAAACATCAGTTAGCAAATCAGGTCACTATCGCTCAATCATAACTCAGCTCCCACTTTCCTGATCCCATACTAACTGTCTTTGTTCTCCTTCTACCTGACTTTCTCCAACTGCCACTAACCCCACCCATCATTCCGGGTATCAGGCATTCCTCCTTTCACTCTTCTGTTTTAATGGTATAGTCAGGCTTTTACATAAAAAACCATAAACTTTATTCAGTAATTCTTGTACCTGTCTTGGAATGTTGTGGTTTAGTTATAACGGCGGGAAACACAGCATAAAAAATCTCAAGTTAAAAAGCCTTGGAAAATAAATAAGTCACTTGGCACTGGAAAGTAGGGGTGTGCACGGACCCCCCGGATCGGATCGGGACCCGGATCGGGACCTCCAATTTTGTCCCGGACCGGTTCGGACAAAATCGGAGGCCCCCTGGACCGGATCGAGTCCGATCCCGACCCAAAAATCGTACATTTTTGGATCGGCCGCCATTTTTTTCCCCATAGACTTGCATTGCAATGCAAGTCTATGAGGAAAAAATGGCGGCGGGTGGGTAAGGGGGGGCCTAACTCCCTCCCCCCCCCGGGGCCGTCCGCTGTGGACGGCCCCGGCAGGTAAACCCCCTCCCCCGCGCTCCCTACCCCCCCTGGGGCCGCCTGCTTCCATCCGCTGGCGCCCGCGGGCGCCAGCGGATAGAAGCGGACGGCTCCGGGGGGGGGGTAAGCCCCCTTCCCCGCCACTTACCTTCTCGGCACGTCCGGCGCCGGCGGCTACTACCAGCGGGCTCCGCGGCCTACTCTCAAGTAGCGCGCCGGGTGATGACATCACCCGGCGCGCCACCCTGGAGCAGGCCGCGGAGCCTGCTGGTAGTAGTAGGCGCCGGCGCCGGACGGGAGCCGCGGGGCCGGGCAGGTAAGGGCCCCCCTCCCCCCTCCCCCCTCCGCGCGCCCCCTCCTCCCCTCCACGCACCCCCTCCTTACCTTTCCGGCCCGGCGGCTCCCGTCCGGCGCCGGCGCCTACTACTTCCAGCAGGCTCCGCGGCCTGCTCTAGAGTAGCGCGCCGGGTGATGACATCACCCGGCGCGCCATCCTAGAGCAGGCCGCGGAGCCTGCTGGGAATAGTAGGCGCCGGCGCCGGACGGGAGCCGCCGGGCCGGAAAGGTAAGGGCCCCCCTCCCCCCTCCGCGCGCCCCCTCCTCCCCTCCACGCACCCCCTCCTTACCTTTCCGGCCCGGCGGCTCCCGTCCGGCGCCGGCGCCTACTACTTCCAGCAGGCTCCGCGGCCTGCTCTAGAGTAGCGCGCCGGGTGATGACATCACCCGGCGCGCCATCCTAGAGCAGGCCGCGGAGCCTGCTGGGAATAGTAGGCGCCGGCGCCGGACGGGAGCCGCCGGGCCGGAAAGGTAAGGGCCCCCCTCCCCCCTCCGCGCGCCCCCTCCTCCCCTCCACGCACCCCCTCCTTACCTTCCCGGCCCGGTGGCTCCCGTCCGGCGCCGGCGCCTACTACTACCAGCAGGCTCCGCGGCCTGCTCTAGAGTAGCGCGCCGGGTGATGACATCACCCGGCGCGCCACCCTAGAGCAGGCCGCGGAGCCTGCTAGTAGTAGTAGGCTCCGGCGCCGGACGGGAGCCACCGGGCCGAGAAGGTAAGTGCCCCCCTCCTCCCCCCCCCCGCTGTCCACTTTCATCGGCGGGCGCCCGCTGGCGCCCGCCAATGGAAGCGGCGGTGGGCGCCAGTGGGCGCCTGCCGATCCGCCGATCCGCCGAACCGGTTCGGAGCTTTTTCGGACCGGTTCGGATTGGATCGGCCGATCCAGCTGCGGGATCGGAAATCGGATAATTTATCCGATTTCCCACTGGACCGGACTCGGATCGTGGATCGGGTCCGATCCAGTGCACATCCCTACTGGAAAGCCATTAATGCAGTCACTAGGCAAGCTTGCTTGGGAAAAAGAAATCTATAAGCAGGGTGCCACAACTAAGAAGGCCCACTCTCCAGGTCTCCCACCACAGCTCAGACAGTGTTCAAAGATTAACATATTATTCAGAGACCTAGGCTTATGCCTGCAACTCCCAGCTAACTCACAGGCCTAGCACCAGCCTACTACTTTAAGATGATTACCTTGCAGACATTTATCTTAGGGGGTCTGTGCAACACAGGGTATATCAGCTAGTGACATATAAAATGGCAAGTTCTGATACTCCTGTTATTTCACAAGCTAATACATCCATCATTTCCTCCAGAATTCTCTTGACTTCACTGAAACTATTCATCTTTAGCTCCTCATCTGTACAACTGACATATGTGTAACTTACTGCATAGGGTTGTAGGAAGTGAAAACAAGTATAAATATTTTGTACACAATAAATGCTTTTGAAATTATTATGGAAGCACTTTGCCATTGGCATTTCTTTCATCTTCTCAGCACTTTGGTGGAGTAGGTTACAAGTTTAAGGAGAACTGTGACTAAGAGTTAGTGAACATGGCTCAAAGTTATCTTCATTGAGTCTAGGTTGAGCAGGGATTCAAATGCAGGGGACATTAATAGTGAGTAAGTAGTTGAAAGCTTTCCACAAGCAAGGGGATGTAACTACATAACCTGACTAAAGACAAAACATCACAAGTTCAGGTTAAGAAACTCATTATTAAACACAGCTTGCTCTGTCTAGAGAGCTTCATATGTAACTTCTTTGTCTTCTCAACAATTTTGAGAGGGAAAGTGGTTCATAATGCATACAAAAACAATATCAAATGCTAAGCACTTAACAGGCCAAGGAACAAGATAACTGGATACCATTGCGAAGACTATAGCACCATGTGCTTCTTTTCTTTGTTATTTGTATTATTATCATTTTCAAGATAGCAATCAGGTATCTTTGGCAGATTTACTATGATAAATCTCAGAGTTTAGAAATTTTCCTCACTGCGTTAAACCTTTAATGTTCCAGACTGGCATTCTCTGAATCTGGTCAGATATGGCACC
This sequence comes from Anniella stebbinsi, assembly GCA_029215795.1. Lineage (NCBI taxonomy): Eukaryota > Metazoa > Chordata > Lepidosauria > Squamata > Anniellidae > Anniella > Anniella stebbinsi. The sequence continues at coordinate 68,501,391 of JARDYH010000002.1, read as the reverse complement.
TAGAGTATATAGGGCAGAGGTGCAGAACCTCCAGCCTGCAGTCCTCATCTGGCCCAATGGGGCACTCCAATCCAGCCTGTGCAGCCTTTTGGGTTTCCTCCAGGTGGTGAGGCTTAGGCTGCAAGCCCCACCCCTTGGAGGAATTCTCTGAGGGCCTCCTTCCCTTGCCATTTCTGGCCTGAGATCGGAGTTAACAGAGGGGATTCCCCTGCTGTTCTCAGATTTCTAAAGACGCCCGATTGTGCTGTATTTTATGTTTTTAATTGTTGTGAGCTGCCCAGAGAGCTTCAGCTATTGGGTGGTATAGAAATGAAATTAAAAACCAGCTAACTAAAGGTGTATTCCTGTGGGGATGGCTGTAGGCCTCCGAACTCTGATTCTTACAACCATCCAATGCAGAGCGGGAGAAGTGAAAGAGGCGATCTGTGCCTCCACACTATCCCCACTCTGCATTTTTGCTAGATGGGTATTTCTGCCCATCTAGCTGAGGCATCAAGGAATGGGAAGGACAAAGTATGGGGAGACCTGGGAATGTGGCATAAGCCATCCCTCCCCATCCACACGATGTCCCTTTTCCCACCTGAGGTCGCTGTTGTAACCCTGGAAAGGCAGCTGGTGCGGTTCTCTCTGTGCCAGCTGTAAGGGAGCAGGGAGCTTGGCCCCCTGGGTCTGAGGTCAGAGTAGAGTCTCTGGATCCAGGAATCCAAACTATTGTATGGCCCCCAACTCTGTCTAGGACCCATAGGATCGCTCTCTTAATTTCAGTGGGGCTTACTTCTAGGCAAGTGTGTTTAGGATTGCATCAATAACTACCAAATCTAACAGGGCAGGATGTTGTTTCTAGCATCTAACAATCTGCAATTTTGCAGCTTGCTAGCAAATTAAAAATTAATCCTGTTTTTAATTTGAGGGTGGTTTTTTAAAAATAATAATAATGGGGATTTGTTGTGGTTGCATTGGTGTGTGCTTTTTATTTTACATATGCCCCCTTGAGGTGGAAAGGTGGGCTGCAAGTCCCTTAAAAAGTTATAGAGGCATTGAAGACCTGAGAAATTGGAACAAGGCTAGGTTGCATCCTGTCCTGGCCCCCTACTGGGTTTGTGGCTGTGCCAGGATAGGAAGCGATCATCTGCCCAGGGCTTTCTGCTTCCCTGCTGTGAGCTTATATATTGCATCACTTGGTTGCCCTTTACACATTACAGCAGCAGCCTCAAGAGCTGCTTTACTGCACATTTATCCCATCATGCTACTGAAATTTTTAAAAGGTCAGGCACCATATGGGCAGGTTCTTTATAGCTGATCATTACTTGGCAAAAAAATGGATGGAAAGAACCCGCCAATGCGGCCCCCCGCTTTCAATGTTACAGCCCTGACATGGGAGGAGGCCATACGAAAGCAGCTCCCAGACTACTGCTGCAAGTTATAAAGCAGGGGTGTCAAACCTTTCAGCCCGAGGGCCAAATTCCATTTCAGATAAGCTCTTGGAGGCCACACAGCAGTGGGCAAAAGGCACAGGAACCAAATACCAAGACTAAAAGCATGTTTTCGCTTAAAGATCTTACTGCCATTAACCAAGCCCTAAGAGAGGCATTCCAAACTTTAAGAATGGGGGGGGAAACTGCACAAAACCCAGGAAACCACCGCAAGATTGGCAGTTAGTGAAAGGTAGTGTGGTTATCCTGTAAATACTGAAGGACCGGATTGGGATCCCAGGGGGTGAGGGGGCAGATTTTGCCCACCCCTGCTATAAAAGGCATCTTATTTTTGTCCCCAGTGTGATTCTCCTTATCTCAAACGTGTTGTTTTCCCTTTCTCTTCTTGCAGGTATCATTTAGGTACCACTGTAGACTATACAATGAATGGCGTCGGACCAATCAAAGAGTTATCCTTCTCATCCCAAAGTCTGTCAGCATCCCATCAAACCAGCAGTCCTTGCTGGGCCTGCATTCAGTCAAAAGGAACTCAAAAGAGACAATCGTCTAATTGTGATAATCCTGGACCCGGACCATGAACTACATGTGCAGTCTGATTCCATCCCAATCCTGGTAGCGTCACATTCTCAAATGCAGACTCTTTGCAGGGGAGAAGATACGACTACTGCAATTGAAATCATGGATGCTGCGATCATATGATATTTGCTAAGCTGCCAAACATGTTTAAAATTTAGCAGATACTGTATGAAATCCTTCCAATATGTTGATAGCTGCATCACTAGGGATGCAACCCTTTTTTATTGTTGTTTTAAAATGATTAAACTATGATGGCAAACAATGCAAAACAGATTTGTTGCATTATTTCTTTGATAGTTTCAAGCCAATTTTGATTAGTCAGGGAAAATAGAGGGATTCTTCAGCAAATGAAGTGACATTAAAATGAGGAGAGAGTGAGCTGAAAATTAGAAATGTAGGCATATTAGTTTCTTAGAGGTCTTAAGAAAATATTCTCAGTAGCATCCTCATGAACAGTGTTGTTAAGTCTGTAACAAAAAGTCAATTTACTGATCACACTTCATTTCCTGAGACTATGTAACCACACACACACACACACACACACACACACACACACACACAGATGAATGTGAACAAGGGCTACCCAGATCTCATCAGTGGCAGGGAAAACTATTGAAGAGATTAGTTTATGTGCAAGAGGACTGCCAGTCATAGGAACACAGGATGCTGCCTTATACTAAACTAGAAAATTGGTCCATGTAGACCACTAATTTTGACACTGACTGGCAGCAGCTCTCCAGGGTGTCAGACAGGAATTTTTCCAGCTTTACCTGGAGATTCACGGAATTGAATTCAGGACCTTCTGCATAGCAGGGATTAACATAATCTGTCAAATAGAGATGGTCTGTTTCTTCCCATGTATTACATTCAATGGTAAAATATGTTTTGATGTTACACACATTTTCTTAAAAATTATAACTTTTTGAAGTGGAGAGATGCAGGGGAAAATAACTAATTTTTGCAACATTAAGTCACTGGCCCAATTCATACACGTAAAAAGAAGCTACCATGGGTGAAATTCCCTGCAGGTTTTGTTGTTGTTATTATTGCCGCAGTGGCAGCTGCCATTTTGAATATCTGGGATGCAGCAGAGGCATGTACAAACCCATTATGTGCAAACCCAGTGAGGGTGGGTTGCTGGGGTGGTTGACAAGCCACCCATAACCCTAAAACAACCCATGGGTTCTGGCTTGCTTACAACCACCCCAACAACCCATCCTCACTGGGTTCACTTAAAATGAGAGAAGCTATGGAGCATCCCTGCCACACCCTGAATATTCAAAATGGCAGCCACTACCATGACAAAAAGCCCTTCAGGGAAATTCACCCACAGTGGATTTCTGTTACGTGTGAACCAGGTCATTGGGGTGGGCAAGGCTAAAAAGAAAAAAAGACTACCACTGTTGTAGAGAGTTTCATACCTGTTGCATACCAAAGAATGCCAGAAGATGCTGGTTCAAAAAGCAGTTCCCGCTGAAGGGTGCGGGGAGAAGCACATGTTTATGATTAAAATATTGGTGTAAATCATGAGTGAACCAAATTACACCACAATAGATTTTTTCTATCCTAATTCTCTAAATTTATTTTGTAAGGGAGGAGGGGATACTTCTGCAAAGATAATAAAGGACTGGCTCATTAGACACGTTCTAGGAAGCCTGGACCTGCCTTGCATAACAATGAGTACAACTACAACTCTGCTGGATTTTCAGCTTGACAGGTAAATTTAGATAGGAATATATAAGCCCAAACTTCTTTATACCAGCGAGACTAAGACCCCTTTGTAAAAGTGTTTATAGCAGCCTTACAACTGTGGCCAATTCTAGTTTGGAACTTGAATGCTAAGATTTGTATTCCTGGGTGGCATGCCTCCTCGCCTATAGCTATCTCTTCCCAAAGAAGGAAGAAAAGCATCATTTCATTCCATTATTTTTAGAATTAGGCTATCAAACAGACATGCTTAATATCAGCAAATGCTGCTGGCAAGGCAATGATATGTAGCTTATTTGCAATTTTTAATGTTCTTTTTCTGAATGGCGACACAAACGTGGAAGGCAATTTCAACATTTGTCTTACATTTCTGTGTTCTTGGGGGAAAAAGAGAGGATACGGAGTAAAGATTGCTTAGATTTCAGATGGACTGAGCAACTGATCTTTGTCGGCTAGCATTATGTAAACGTTAGCATTTACCCAACCATATTGTCAACTAATTAATCTATTAAACTTTGACTAGCTGTCTTTTTAAACCAATTAATATATGTACATAATTTTGAATATGATGAAAACATGAATACAGGTGCCCTTTAGATATACTAAGAATTTACATTTCAGTGAAGCCTGCCATATTGTTAGATTGGAAGTGCAACTTTAAAATTCTCCCATTTTTTTTTTTATTTCAGCAGTACACCAGAACCATAATTGCCTTAAAACACATGTCCTCTTAACCCAAAGCCCTGCTAATTAAAATATGCACACACACACACACTATCTGATACACTGGTAAAAGCAGAGGCCTCAGTCATGTACAGAGTTCTGCTTGTGTCCAAGAAAACCTGAGTAGAATGCCATTTTCAGACCTTGCCGCTCAAGATTTGAAAGGTTCACCCACACACCCACCAGGGGAGGGGAAATGGTTTCATCCAACCTGGGAAAGGTCTCAAGGGTGGGGGCCAAATGTGATTATTACCAATTTTAAAGTAAGCAGAACAAGGTTTCTGCATGCATACTCAGGAGACTTGAATCCCTCAGCAGCAGTTTCAAATAATGTTCAGAATCCAAGCTTTGGCATATCTACTCAAAAGTAAACAGGGCAAGCTTCTGCAGGACAAACTTCAGAAGTATGCAGGCTGAATCACTCAACAGCTTTCCTCCATTCCCAATGGAGAAAAAGCTCTTATTTCCAAATAGCAGCTAATTGGAGCTTTCCTCTGCTACACATTGACAAATGCTCCCTTTTTTGGACTTTATCTCCCATCATTGCAGTCAGCATGACCATATTGGCCCCCAAATAATGGGAGTTATAATCCAACACATCTGGAGGGCACCAAGTAGGGGAGGCTGGTATAGGTAATTGCAGCTGGACTCATTTATGTGTTTGGGGAGTAAGGCAGGCAGAGGAGCACCTTGGCCAAGGGCTAGCCATACAGAATCCTGACATTATGACTACTATCTGTGCCTAGCTATGTTCCTCCACAAGAAAGAGACAGTAACTTGTCCTACATTCTTACAGTAATATAAAGCGGGCATAGGGAGATTATAAATACTGGCATGCTGGACCCTAAAAACATAACACAGGCAGTTAAAAGAAGAAAGTGGGGGGAGCAGACTGCAAAATAGAGGACATGATGGAGACTACAGGTTAGACTTTGCAAATTGCACTCAGAGAAGAATTACATGCAAGTTGTACTTTCCATTAAATTATGGTAACATGACTACAGTCACAGTCTTGACAATTTAGCATGGAAAAAATGAGGTGAAGTTGGGGATCAGATACTGCTCAGAAGCAGCGAAATCCAAAGAAACTCACAGTACAGGTAAGGAAGTTTTTAAAGTCATTTGGAAGGGAGAGTGGGAATGCAAAACAAATCCATATGTAGTACAGTTGTCCCTCACACCTAATTTGAAAGAAAACAATTGCTTTGAGCCTATAGTCCAAACAAAGCTAAGCACTCTGAATCAAAAGGAGGTAACTTTAAAAAGCAATAAGGTTTCCCCTGCAGAACCAATTCTTTGTGCAAACACTACATTGCTGCCCTCCAGAACAAAACATTTGAAGTCGCTTATTGTAAACATATCACAATGAGACATTACTAATCCCAGGCAAGACCCTTACTACAAATCACAATTATACAGAAAAAGATGACATTGGAGCCTTCTCTAAATCTTAGTTGCCAATGTGTATCATAAATTACTACCAAAACAAAAATGAAAGCTCAGGACTTCCAATTTCAGCAAACGTTTAGATGGCTTGGGGCGGGGAGAGGAGCATATCACAGTTGCAGATTTATTAATTACATACAGAAATTGCATGGGAGTTGAGGATAGACAGTATTTACTACAGATAGAAATAGCCTCAGCATGTTTGTGGAATCATTTGTACAGCATTTACACTCATGTGGGGTTGAAAGTTTTAAGAACTGATTTCCTGGTAGACTGCATCGCAGGAGACAACTCGGCTTTCAAAAAGTTTATTTACTATTCTGCAAGTTTTTTTTTATTGATGTGTTACATTCCAAAGCATATTTTACCTGCATCAGTTCCCAGCTGATCTGCTGAATTTTTACTAAAGGGTGCTTCTATAGAACAAATGGAATTAAAGACAATTAAAGTGTGCTCCCTGCTTTCTCCAAGCCTTTTCTGCTAGTTACTGTACGTGAAGATATTTCTGATGAAAAACACAACTGGCTAGAACTCAAGCCAGTAGCAGGGCATCACAACACAGATGGGCAGACTTCAGGCTTTCAGGATCTACTTGAGTTTTTACTAAAACCTTGAGATCCAGCAACTGGAGGCAGATGTAAAAAATACACATTAACAATTTAAAAATTCTAAATCCAGGAATTTGTTTTGAGTATTAGAAATGAACAGAGCTCACAGTCCTTTTTCACAAAACTTCACACATGGTTCACACACACACACACACACACACACTGGCTGGTTTTGGACGACACATTAAGCAATGGAGAGGGGGTCAAACAATCGTCAGTTGAGTTGCTTATCGTGTCGTGTGGAGAGCAACACACAACATATACACAACCCACAGTACACTATGCAGGAGCAATAAACAATGGAGAGAAACAATGTGCTTGCACGTTGTTTAGCCCAAAGCCAGTTGTCTAAAGTGTCGTGTGGAGGGGCGCGTGTGTTAATCCCAGGCGTTGAGAACATTAGCACAGAAGCCCATAGAGGCAAGCGGCAAGAGCGGCCGAAAGTGGCCGGCCACTCAGGCACACCCTCAACAGCTCGATGCCGTCGATGGCATAGCAACCACAGATGCCTGCCTCCCCCACGGCAGCCAGAACGGAGCTCAACAAGGAGCCAGCTCCTGGAAGCACATGCTCCGTGCTGCAGTTGAGCACCCAAACATAAAAGCAACACCGCAATAAGGGAACGAGGGCAAAGGAGGGGGGAGGCCACAGGACACTTGCCACCCCCAGATGCCCCCAGTCACCCAGGAACATGGGGCACTGCCTGCCCACCCAGCAGGGAGCACAGCAACCCAGGAGACAATGCCCCCGACGCCCCCGCGTCCTCTCCCGTTGCCTTACCCAGAAGCAGGCGGGTTGGGGAAGCAGTGCTCACCAAGCCCCCCCTTCATCCACCCAACATGGCCGAACAGCGCATACCGACCATGGCCATCCCCAAGACGTGTAGAATGCCAAGGCAAAGGGCGCCCGTGGGCAGCCCACCTCCACAACATGCTGGTCAGCCAGCTGCGGATGTTGTGGGAAATGTCCGAAGGTATGCATAACATTCCCATGGTCATGAAGCGACCGCAGCCAGCAACAACACCTCCACTGCCAAACGGCACATTCCCAGCAAACACGACAGCCCACCAGCACTAACAATCCCACAAGCACACAGGATGGGGAACACCAGGTGAGGGCCAGAGACACCTGGCAGCACCGTAAAGCACCTCCACCGGCACCATGGACCCAGAGGGAAAGGATGGCCATGGCACTCCGCCCGAGGATGCCGGCTCACAAACCCAAGGAGAGGGAAGCAGCTAGGACCCCCCAGGAAGACGCAGAGCGCAGCACTGGTCCAAGGCAGAAATTGGGGACTTCATAGAACTGTGGGGCAGCTGGGAAGCAAGGAGGATCATGGCCACAGCCAGGCACGATCAGGTCTACCCCTGGCTCTCCAGGCAGATGCGGGAACAGGGACATAACTGCAGTGCCAAGCAATGCAAGGACAAGGTGCACGGACTCAAGAGGAAGTTCAAGGAGACCGTCACGCACAATAACAGAACTGGGCTCGAGTCACTCACCATGCCCTTCTACGATGAGCTGGCACGCCTGCTGGAGGAGTGCCACGACGTTGTGCCAGGGCACACGGCGGGCAGCGGGGTCGCAACCGATGAGGCACCGCGCACATGACGAGCCTGACAGGCCCAAGGGCCATGCCGCAATGACACTGCTATCCAGGCACCCCAACCGCCTCCATGGATAGACACCCCACGCCCGCCAACAACCGGCACGCTGGCAACGAGGGCACCACCAGACCCACGGCCAGCTGTGCCGAAGCCAAGGAGTGGGCCTGTGGGAGGCCACAGCCCGTCTCTGCTGCCACAATCGCCACACGTTGAGGCCAGGAGAGCTCAGTCCTCAAGGAGCACCTCCTCTGTGACAGCCTCCTCCAGCACCAACAGCCCTATGGCGTTCCTACGGCTGTTCTGTGCAGAGTTGCTGGTAGAGGACAAGTGACCCATGTCTATAGTGCCAGAGACACAGCAGGAGGACGATCAAACTGGGCCATCATGGCCATGGGTACCGCCTGCAAAGCCACAACCAGCCGGTGCCAGAGCTGGCGCCCACACCACGGGCACTGGGGGAGCAGGGTGGGCAGAGGGTGTACCACATATGCAGGTGGAGGGGTTCAACTGGAGCATCATGGACCCCATTACAGAGACAGGGCCAGTGTCACAGGAGGTGCAGGATGAAATGGAACAGGTCGTGGAGCTCCAGGTGGGCGACGTTCTGGAGCCAGAACTGTCACCTTCCCAGGAAGAGCTGCAGGGCATCGATACGCAGGCCACCGATGAAACCTTCATGGAAGTGGACGAGATGGAGGAGGATGTGCTTCTGGAAGCCAAACTCCAAATTGGTGAGGCCGTGCTCGCGGAAGAGATTGAGGGGCCTCCCAGCCGGAGGTCGCAAAGATAGAGGATGCTGCCCCCTAGAGGAGGAGCCGCCTCCCCCACCCACTGGCGAAAAAGCCATGGCCCCAGCCACTCAAGCCCATCCCCTGACCAACACACAGAGGTTTGCCCATCTGCGCAACAGGCGCAAAGCAGACCGACTGCAGGTGGCGAAGGACCTGATCACAGCCATGGAGGTGACAGGAGGCCGCATCTACAAGCTATTCACATGCATGGCGGGCGAGGAGGAGTCCAGGCGCACCAAGGAGCGTGTTCTCGCCATGTGGGCAACATGCATGCCCACCCAAACCATGGATGGATGCTCCCAAGCCATACGGGAGGCGGGGCAGGAGGTGCACCGTGGTCTGGAGAATCATGTCACCGGGATGACTGAAGCCATGGCGGCCACCGACACTATCGTCGACCCAGGCATGCGTGAGCGCACAGCTGCCATCTACCGCCAAACCGAGGTCTTCAGGGAGGTTGCCCAGGCATTCCGGGGAGCGTACCATGGCGCCCCGCAGCCCACCGCCTACATGCCACCATATATGCCTCCAGCAGCAGCCGCAGCATACCGGGCCCCACGAGCGACGCCGGCTGCAGCAGGTACCTCAGGAATGGCGGGGAGGGGGATACTGGAGGGTAGGAGCAGCAACGCTTAGGCAGCCAGGCCAAGCAGGCCCGGGACTTTCCACCCGACTCTGACAAAGAGGGAGAGGAGGAGGGGCCCTTCCTGCATGACATGCCCTGAGCAACAGGCATGTAATGCCCCCCCCCCCGGGCCGTCCGCTGAGAGTCCTTGGCAGTAGACACCCCCTCCCCATGCCACGATAGGCCCACTTATCGCCTCCTGTTGCTCTAGCAACCGCCTCCTTCAGGCTGTTCCGCCTGCTCAAGGCCAAGTAGATGTGGCTGTCGCCAGTTACAATGTTGCACATCCTAGAGACGAGCCATTCCCAGTCCCACTGTCCCTCATTGCAGACCTATCCCAATGAGACCGCAGCACCCTACAGGTCCACTTGCCCCAACCGACACAGGGAAGCAAGTGCCCCACGTCACCACCGCAGGGCCCTGCGGCGAGGAGGTTGGTGTGTGGGTAGGTTGGACTGGAACCGCTATGGCCTCCGTGGCACTGATGGCTGTCCTCCCTCCCCTCCCCTTCTCTCCCCCACCCCCAGGGAAGCTGCACTCCCTCCACCGTGCCATCCGCAGAAGGCAGAAAGCCTGTATGGCATGGCGCCTCCGCCCTCTTGAGCTGGCCCTGGGAGAAGTCCTGTGTTGCATTCGACGTCTGGAGCGGACTGTCAGGCGGTGCCGCCTTTTGATCCCTGTGCGGTCGTAGGCCCTTCCATCGGCATATGCAAGCTGTGCCCATCCCCCCTCTGTATTTCCCTTGCATCGTCTTGAAGCGACACTGCCCCATAACGTCCCCCCGACTCTGGCCACTTCCTTTCACTCCCCTCTCTGGCAGGTGTGCAGCAGACATAACAATGCTGCCTTGTCCTCCTGTTCCCACACTCCCGTATTGGGCTGTCCCATGCTGGCCGCTGCACCACCCCTCCCTCCACCCTCCTGCTCCGGCACGGCCACTAACCCTCCCGTCGTGCCTGCCTCCCGTCTGGCCATTCCACCGCCAGTGGCTATGTCCCGCCAAGACCTCACTACGGCCGGCTTGCAGGCGGCAATCCAAGCGGCTACGCAGAACCATGCCGATGGCGATGAGGGGGATGTGTTATGTGCCTGGCGGCGCCATGCCAGCAGGGCCAACATTCCGGACAGGCGGCGGTCGTTGGCCCCTTGATGCTGCGGAGGCCTTGCCCTGTTGCCGGGCTGCTGTCCTGCTGCTGCTGCGCAGACGTGATGTGGGCACGGTGACTATGGGGGCGTTGGCCAGAGGCATGGCTGTGGAAGCCCTGAACCGCATTCCACGCCTGGCAACATCTGCCGACCTCCTTGAGCAGCGCGAGACCGTCTGCCGCTGGGTGCTTCCACGGATGGATGCCATGTAGAAGGAGATGCAGACCTTGGAGGACTGGGACAAAGAGCATTTCCGCGGGAGCTTCCTCATGTCCTGCATGACGTTCGATGTGCTGGTGGCCGAAGTGACCCCTGTACTGCAGAGGGAGTGTACCATCATGTGCCCGTCCATTCCGGTCTCCCGCTGTTTGGCCCTGACGCCATTTGGCGTCCTGAATGAGCTGTACCTGGCCAATGTCATCTGGGTTGGGGATGAACGGGAGAACATGCGTGGCTTCCGTGCCCTGGGCTTCCCACGGGCGGTTGGGGCTCTGGACTCAACCCATGTGTGCATCCTGGCCCTCCCTCTCACGGCAAGGAGTACTTCAACCGTAAGCATTTCTACAGCATGGTTCTTCAGGTGGTGATGGATGCCAAGGGGAGGTTCCTGGATGTCTATGCGGGTGTGTCTGGGCGGAGCCACAACACAGCCATCTTCTGGAACTACCCCTGGAGGCCAAGCTGTCATCAGGTCATTTCCTCTCCTCCAGGCTCGCTTCCGTGGCGGGCATGCCGTGTGGCTGCTGCTCCTTGCCGACCAAGCCTTTGCCCTTCAGCCATGGCTGATGGCCCTGTACCGCTACCCCCGCAACGCCGTGCAGTATAACTACAACTACTACCACTGCCGTGCCCGCCTGCCTGTGGAGCGCACTTTTGGGCGGCTAAAGAAGCATTGGCACTCCCTGTTTAGCTTGCTGGACTTGCACACTGACATCATTCCGGACATCATGGTGTGCTGCTGCATTCTGCACATCTATTATTGGCCGAGCACCCTGACCTCCCTCAGCTGGGCAAGGACGATGATGCCATTGCTGTGGATGGGTGGGATGTTGCACCATTGCCCAGGCCCGTGAACCCTGTTGGGGAGCGCTGTGCCCGTGTGAACGCCCCCCCCCCCCCCGTGTGAGCTTTGGCTGTGGGGTGCCGTCTGTGGACTGATGTTGCTTCCTGGCAGTGCAATCCTATCTGCCTCCCCTTCATCCCTTTCCACTGCTTGCTGCTTCGAGGTGCCATGCTCTGCTAACCCCTAACCACTGTGCTTTCCTCGTCATCTTCTCTCAGCCCAGGGGAGACTCACCTTTCAGATTCCTCCGCCCATGCTTCGCAGTGGCCCTGTACCCATATAACCATTTTTATATGGCACGCTGAATAAAGGTTTTTCACTTTCCCCCTCTCTTGCCTTCATCCTAGTGTTTGCGGGAAGTTGCACTTGGGGGGGGGGTTGTCTTGGGTGGAGGCTCAGGGACGTCGGGTGCCCTCGCAGCTGCCACACCTCCCATGTAGGGTGGGTGTGGGCCGCTCCCGAGGACGGGCTGCCTTGCATCTGGCTCTGGCTCCTGGGTGTGCATTTTGGCTGCGGCTTGCCCGTGCGTGGGTCGAGAGCTGTCTTCCTCGCGTATGGATGGGGCTCTGTGGGGGATGGATCGGGAGGGCGTGCCTTTTGCCTGTCTCGTGGCTAGCCGGCCGGCCCTTGCCCGGTCCCCTTGGGGCACTGGGTGTGCCGGGGTGTGGGTGCCTACGGTTGGGGTGTTATGATGGAGACGTGGGGCGGCCGCTCTGTCGGTCTAGCTGCTCCTCCTGTCTGCTGCTCCACCCGGGGTTGGTGTGTCCCGCCCGGTGCCTCTGAGCGTCCAATGGGGGTTGAGAGGCATGTCCTCCTGCAGCTTCGATGGCACCCATGGATTTTGGGCCGCGGTGAGTGCTGGGATACATCTGGGAGGCCTGACGGTGGTTGGTAGGCGGGGAACATGGCGGGCGGGCTGTCTGTCAGCCACATACACTATTAACAACCGGAGCGGTTGCTACTGCTGAGCAACACAGGCTGCAACATGTTGTGTGTGGAGCACCGCCTACTTAACTCACAGTCAGTATGCTATTTACCCCTCCGTTGCTTAACATGTCGTCTGAAACCAGCCACTGTGGGGGCAGCTGTCTTCATTTCTGCAGTATAATTGGAGACAGGATGGAACTGAGGACACTTTGTTACCATTGTTCAACAATTGGAGATAAGAAACCCTTTCGGTTCTTCTTCAAATTATCCAAAGATCACCTAGTAGATTCCAATCTACTATCTGCTCACCCTTACATTAGAGCAACCAAAAATAGATTTAAAAATGTCAGCTTCTAGTAAGCAGGAGCCTCAACCCATCAAATATTTCTTAATTCTGGCTACTAATTCATAAATTCATAAAGAAATTGGCTACAAGTCTCTTGTTCAGATGACTACAGAAACAACTAACTCTACCATGCACAAGGAAACCCATACTCAATCCACCTATGTAATAATGGTATTTGTGCATGAAATAAGCCCTATTCAAGCATTATGGTCTATCTGTGTGCGACTCTGCTATAGCTGCTTACAGCAGTGTTAAATCTGGTTGAACTGATTGTAGCTGTGATGGCCCAAAGGTTTTATATGTAGAACTTTATCTGTATTAATCCCAGTTCTGCATCATGCCATCTCCCCTACGCATAGAAAAAGTTCACGCGTTCTTTTTTCTGCAATGTACTATACACAAGCATTTGTTGTCAGCAGAATGTGGCTAGAGATGTATATCGTGATGAGCATTCTAACACACATCTGCAACTTCCTATCCAGCAAGTGATACACATATGAAAATCTACAGATGTATCTGGGTCAAGGCACCAGCTTATAAACCCTCAAAGAGGTATAACTTCACATGTTTTTCTATGCAATGTGTATCTCATGTGCCTAAATTGCATGCATATACTATATATATATATATATATATATATATATATATATATGCAAGTTATCTTAGTTTTTACTCTTAACGTTGCATGTATATGTAGAAAAACTTTGAAATGTGATACTGAGCACATCATTCAAACTCCTGCCTTGAAATTTGTTTTTAGTACGTTTCTAGCCCATATGATTACAAGACTAGACAATGCTTTATCAAGGACTAAGGAGACAGATGAAAGCCCCACTCCCTTTATCTCCCTGGCTTGCCTACTACTCTTGGAAGTGCCTCTTAACATGCCTGAATGCCATCTCTCGTACACCTTTGAATCCTTCCTTAAAATCCATCTTTTGGCACAACCCTCTTTATTCAGAGGAATGACTTTTCCCCCCTCCAGGGTCACAAGCAGCAATGTGCAGTATTCAGGGGCCATACCCCTATCCAGATTCCCTCTACCCTCCCAAGACCTTCATCAAGATTGCTGGGATAAAGGGAGAAGCTTTAACCTCATGCCTGTCCTGAGCAATCCTCATCTATATCAGTTTCTCTGCTTTGAGGTTAAAGTTTCTCCCCACTGCCAGTGAATCTGTTCCTTGCCACCCAGCTGACAGATGAGCTGCATGGAAAAGTAGGCAGGGCACCCCAGGGACTGCAGGTTGCCTACATGTTCCCTAGTTCCTGTGCCCTGCTGTAATTAAGCCTAAATGCACATTCTTCCTTCCCTGTTTATCCTTGCCTCTGCTTTCCTCCCCCCCCCCCTCTTGTCCGCCGTGTTGACTTAAGCAATTGCAAATTCTTTGTGCCAGGGACTTGTTTTCTTACACTTTCTAAAGTACTGTGCATATATTAAACCCATTCACATATATTGTTTTAAGTTGTAGGATTCATACAGATGATAGAATTTAATTTTTTAGGAGTACAGGGCACACACCTCCCTCATTTGGGCAGATATCACTTCATTTTCTTCCTTACAGCTAATTGCCCTGTTTCTTCCACTCAACTATGGGAACCTTTCTATTTTTTGCTTTAATATATGCATTTCCACATTTCCATTTAGTGGGTTTCCCTCCCCTTAATCTTACAGTCCCAGATTCCTCACCTTTTCTCCCACTCTTGCAAAACATTTTGGTGTGAAGATACACATTTATCAGTGCACGTATTCTGTGTCTTTGCTACCTAGCCACAAACAGCTATGCTCACCGTGGGAAGGCTTTCTTACTAGCACAAGTTTAGTAAGTCCCATTATATTTAATGTGGTGTCTTTCAAGGTAAGTCTGCATATGATTGCAGCTTTTATACTTCTGCAGCAATTCCCCAGTCTTGATTTCCTCACCAGCCTATGCAAGTCCCAGACTTCACATCATCATAACATTCAGCTTGCTTTTTAAAAAAAAAAATGTCCACAAGCTGTCTTTGTGCTTGTGACTAACACAAGATATAATAGCAACACACGTCTGAAAGCCCTTCCTTCACCTGGATCCTGAGAATCATTTGTAGAATTGTCACACTAGGTGACTTTATTAAGCCCTCAGAAAAGTCTCTGCGTTTCAATAATTTAACCCTATAGAAACGCATACTGACAACCCACCTCTGCCCTTCTTTTTGCAGTTCTAGAACAAGATAGAATGTCCCTTTGTTCAAGTGTTTCACAAACAGAACACAAGGAATTAGGTAATATATCCTATAGTCATTTAACATTATGACATTCCACAGTATTTTATGTCATATCATATTTACTACAGATGCTAATCAATCAGTACCTGTCCCTTTCACGATGTACTGCAGTACTGAAGGGAGCCAAGAATCTAAAATGTAAGCAACTCTATTCAGCTCAACCCATAATGCAGTTAATTCCTCAGCTCATTTATCCCCTATTTTCCTTGATTTGTTTGTCTTACATATTACTTGAATTAGTTTCCTATGACTCTTCTAGCTTATATTTCCCCTCTACCCCACACATCTTTCACCAATTAAATAATGAGCTCAAATCTGAATATTGATCTTTGAAATCATGGTTTACACTTGCACTATGGAATCGCCATTTCAAGTATTTAGTTGCATGTCCCTCTGCAAGAGCACTTACCAGAATCAGTTTTACTATGATGATCTCACCTGCACCAAGCATTTCTTCCTTGATCGTAAGTCAATCCAGCTTCTAAATGAAAGGGGCTGCTGGCACATGAACTGATTTATGATCCAGGAGAAACAAGCCTCTGAGGCATGTTGTGAGAAAGAACTACTTCACTATCAGAACTTTAGTTGCCCCAATTCCGATATCCCAAAGTTTTCTCATTAGCCATTGAGAATTCCCAATTCAAATTACAAAACTAAGAACTTGCAAGCTAGACATTAGTATCTGCTAACATTTACTTAATGTCTTTCATTTGAACATTCTTACAAGCTTCCCTATCGATAATGTGTAAAAATTTCATAAGAATTAATGTCCTTCCATATAAATTTTACAGAAGGAAAAATGGATAATATTGTTCGTAAGAAAAACACCCGTCTTTCCATCTGTATTTCAAATAGGATCAACAGACCAGTTACTTCCATCCTCAGGTTGAATAAAACATTCCCAATTTATTCTGTTGATAGGCAGATGTGGATGAGGTGGAGCAAAGAGTTAAGCAAGTACAGATGAGGAAAAGCAGTCCAATTCCCCTCATTTCCCTTCTAAAGACATTACAGAGATGGTTCAAAAGAGGGGAAGGGGAAGGGTTTTGCAGTGATGCTTCATTTCAAAGGCTCTCATAACGTTCATGTGCTTTTATAACAATCAACTATTCTAAAAGGTAAAGTAGCTATTAATGCAACATACTCCTTACACACGACTCAGAATTAGGTATTTTAACTTCCAATACTTAAGCACAGTTCACATTTTCTTGTTGGATTCGAAATGGAGCTGTAACGAGCCTGGTTAGAACAAACTCAAATCTTATCAATTAAGTGTTTTTTTTCCCTTCAAATCTTCAATGAACATTCCGATAGCAAGACTCCCATCTTGTGGCAGAATGCATCACTGTAGTATGTGAATCACCAGAGAAATCATTTGGCCTTTATAACTCATGCTATTCTTTAAAAATTAGACTAGCTCTTATAGCTAGCTGGCTATTTCTTCATACCTATTGCGGGTCAGAGCGGGGGTGATGGTGGAGTAGAGAATGTAGAGCTGAAGATTTCTTTCCAAGATTGGAAGGCAAATGCAGCTTGACAAACATCTGCCAGCAATCCTCAGGCAGAACATTGAGAAGTTGCATTTACAAACTACATTACTTGATTTCAGCTTTCTTCATACACAAACTTCATACACAAACTGTATTCAGGTAGATTCAGAGGCCTCATTCCTGTCTTCCAATTTTAAACAAGCACCAAAGGATATGAAGGCCTCTCTCTATCCAAACCAGGGAGATAAATCCAAAGAGCTAAGAAGTTATAGTTGACTTCCACTCAAAGAGCGAAACTGCAATCAATACATGAATATCAAGTAACCAGGTTTCTGATGATGAGGTGAATGAACACACAGGCAAAGCATCTGGATGAACAGATGCTTTACCTGAATTATAAATCTCGGGACACTGCTGCTCTAATTTTAAACATCTCCAGCTCCTACTCTGGCTGACACTTGGTGAGTTTTAGTCCTTTACCCAATCTTACTAACAACTGTTCACCCATCTAGCTCCCTCACCCATCTAATGTTAATTCTAGACTTTTGTTAAAACGCAACAATAATTTCTTCTAATTGCAAACATGGGTGGCCACATATCGATCAATTCTGAGGTAAAAACAGAGAGGCTTCGACATACTTAGAGAAACATCAAGATATGCAGAATTATGTATCTAACAGACCTCTAAAAGAGAGAAATATTCTCCAAATCCCCAGAAAAAGAGGACTGTGTATGCATGAAGCTCTCCTACTGTTATGGAACCCGTTAGCATGAAGGCCTTGTGTGGGCACAACCCTTTGCTTTGCCTGGTGCCCATTAAACTGAACAGAAAACAGCACAAATAGGAGAAGGAAGTTAAAGTTCTCCTGTCTTGGAAGAAGGGCAGATTGGAGCAAGGGATCTGTCAGACCTTATGTTAAACCATGTCAGGCCTGCAAAAAACCAGGGGGACAACCCCTATCTTTCAAACGTGTCCTACACTGCTAAGTCTGATGATCCTTCCAGCCCCACCCCCGCATGCTCCTCCTCCCTTGGAGGAAGCACAGGGAAATACCTCTTTATTGGCATGAAGTGTAAATGGTGTTTCCAAAGTAGTAAGACTACTGGACGTGGACAAGCTGCTTGGTCGAGTGAGGAGGACGACTTGCCCTCTCGATCCCTGTCCTTCTTGGCTGGTCGCCCAGGGAGGAGATGCAGTTAGATCACAACTACAATATATTATTAATGCATCTCTCAGGGAGGGGAGTTTTCCATCATGTTTAAAAGAAGCGGTAGTACGGCCGCTTCTAAAAAAGCCCTCCCTGGATCCCCTGGACTTTAACAACTATAGGCCAGTATCAAATCTTCCATTTTTGGGCAAGGTGATCGAGAGGGCGGTTGCCTTCCAACTGCAAGCAGTTTTGGATGATACAGATTTTCTAGACCCATTTCAAACTGGCTTCAGAGCAGGATACGGAGTTGAGACTGCTATGGTCGCCTTAGTGGATGATCTACGCCTGAGTATTGACAGGGGGAGTGTGTCCCTGTTGGTACTCCTGGACCTCTCAGCGGCTTTCGATACCATCGACCATGGTATCCTTCTGGATCGCCTGAGGGAATTGGGACTCGGGGGCACTGTGCTTCAGCGGTTCCGGTCCTACCTCTCGGGCAGGTTCCAGATGGTGATGCTTGGGGATAGTTGCTCTTCAAAAAAAGAGTTGCTATGTGGTGTACCACAAGGTGCCATCCTTTCCCCAATGCTGTTTAACATTTACATGAAACCGCTGGGAGAGATCATCCGGAGGCATGGGGCGGGGTGCTATCAGTATGCTGATGACACCCAAATATATTTCTCTATGCCTTCGACAACAGCATCAGCTAAGGATAGTGTGTCTCCTCTGAATGAATGCTTGGAGGCGGTAATGGGCTGGATGAGGAAAAACAAACTGAAGCTGAATCCAGACAAGACGGAGGTGCTTACTGTCAAGGGCCACAACCTGGGGTTGGAGGTATGTCAACCAGTTCTGGATGGGGTTACACTCCCCCTGAAAGACTGTGTTCGCAGCTTGGGGGTGCTCCTGGATCCGTCGCTCCAAATGACAGCTCAGATAGATGCGACTGCCAGGAGTGCCTACTATCAGCTTCGGCTGATACGCCAGCTGCGCCCCTTCCTAGAGTTGGAAGACCTAAAATCAGTAGTGCACGCACTGGTAACTTCGAGGCTCGACTTCTGCAATGCGCTGTACATAGGGCTACCTCTGTGCCTAGTCCGGAAACTTCAATTAGTTCAAAATATGGCAGCCAGGTTGGTCACCGGTACATCTAGGGGTGACCACATTACACCAGTTTTAAAATCTCTTCACTGGCTGCCAATCAGTTTCCGGGCGAAGTACAAAGTGTTGGTTATTACCTTTAAAGCCCTACATGGTTTGGGTCCAGGTTACCTACGGGATCGCCTTCTCCCATACAATCCGCCCCGCACGCTCAGGTCCTCTGGGAAGAATTTATTACAGTCAACAAGAACTAGACTGACAACCGTTACCCAGAGGACCTTCTCTTCTGCCGCTCCCAGATTATGGAATGACCTGCCGGGAGAGATTCGCCAACTCACTAGTCTTCCGGAATTTAAAAGATCTATAAAGACTTATCTCTTCCGGCAGGCCTACCCAGATGAATTTTAAAGTGTTTTATTGGTGTTTTACTGGTGTTTTAATGATGTACTGGTTTTATCTGCTTTTAATCAGTTGTTGTATTTTGTGTTTGGTGTTGTTCCCCGCCTCGATCCGTTGGGAGAGGCGGGTGATAAATAAATATATTATTATTATTATTATTATTATTATTATTATTATTATTATTATCCCCTGCTTTGCAAACCTTTCCTAGGTTGGGTGCATGGTTTCATAACATAGCTCCCAAGTAACTCCCCCTCCCCCCACAAAAAAAATCCCAAGCAACTTTTTCTTGCAGGTTATCATTGAAAGATGAAGTGTTTTAAGAGTAAAAGTGACAACACATTCCAAAATCAGAAAGACAATTCAAGTATGTATCAAAAAAGAATCTGACAAAGCAGAAAATAGATATCCAATTTGCAAACAGAGCCTTTCACCAAAAATGGATGATTCCATGCTTTTTCTTACTAAAAAGGGAATTCAGGATTTATTTTTTGAAGTATCAACATCCAAGTTTTCTTACGATAGCGTTTATTTGTTAGTTTGACATGAAAAAGTATGCATTACACTAGAATTTAAAAACACACCTAACACATTAATATAAGTCTGTTTCCTGATTAAGTGTCTTAAGTGAACTAGAACTAGCAAAGGAATTTTATTGAACCCTTCGTCCTTCTATTTAAGATTCATTTGATAGGCAATGCTTTTTACAAATGTTCATAGCAAAATTTGATTGCTAAAATACAAAAAAATTCAGTACAAAAAGTTTTGTTGAATGCATCTTTCCTTCCCCTTCCAAAAAGCACCTAAGAATGTGAAAGGACAAAAAGCAGATGTCTAGTCTAACAACCAAACCCCACACACAGTAGTATATTATTTTTGAATGAGAATATTAAAAAAGGTTCAGCATAAAAATGAGGGCTGTTCTTGAAAAAACAGTACATTATTCAGTGTCAATATTTCACATTTCAAAAAGCTATATATATGGTTTCACTTACAAAATCCTCCATCTCTGTGACAAAGGAAATTAAGGCCAGACACAGCTTTAAAATTCACAAAAGGAAATACAAAAATAAGTTGTGCTTCCAAGAAGGCTCTCCTCTGCAGGAAGGGATTAACATAACTGAGGAAAACAAGTGACTGGTGTTTACATGATTGCACAGCTTTTGTTGGCTGCTCGTGGGTCTCCCTGTTTTAAATAGAAAGACAGCTTTCATTAAGGCAATAGTTAACACAATTTATGTATCTTTCATAGACTATAGTTTGATATACTGTTCAATACAAATGAATAGTTTGCTTTCCTTGCTGAGCTATACAAGGGGGAAAAATATGATCAACCTTCCCATTAACAGTACTTTTTTGTGATGGGAATAGGATGTAAACAAACGCAAGTGCATGTAGAAGGCTCCAGACAGTTACCCGCTATCAAGCAGTAAATGTATTAAATTGCAGCTTTGTCTAAGGCTTGTTCAACAGCTATGGTATAATGGGTTCATCTCCTCTCAATATCTATACAATGTTGTCATACTAGCTGAGCAAAACAGATAAATGTGCACCCTTCGTTGTTGAGATCTTCATATGCAAAGGTTGATAACTAGCAGTAAATTTAAAATTATTGGCCTGATGAGCAAGGTGGTATGTTCAGACAAAAACTAAAGCCACTCCTTTCCAATCAAGGTTCTGACTAATAGTTAGTATAAATGTGTAGTATCGCGCCAATGAGACAAGCAGAATACTGAGTGCCACAGTTCTAGACTACGCTTTGGATCTAGTCGAATTCAAGCCATAAAAGTTTTAAAGTATTACGTACAAAGCTATCTACTCAAAGTCAGAAAGGAATTTCAGTACCTCAAGTCCTGGAGTGACCTCTCATTGTTTTTTTATTTATTTACTGCATTTCCAATGTGAAATACTGATGAACTTTGGAAATTTGTTCTATATCGCCCAAGTCTCTCTGCAATGATGCTGTGTGGTATTCTTTTTTCTGTGTCTGAGGATTCTTAGGTTACTAATGAGAACCTATGGGCTTTGCTCAGGAACCTCACAGTGCTTATCTCTATTGTAGACCAATTTTCATCCACTATTAAGACTGTATATTTTAAGACTTTTAGATATCTAGTAGGGTATTTATGGACATATTTTTACTTCGCTGAGGTTAGATGGAAACATTCTAATTGAAGTGGAGTTAAAAAAGCATGCCACCTTAGGAGACAAGAGCACCATTTCTTGATTGTAATGAAGTGTGTAAGATTAATGATAGGAAGGCAGTTTGAACAGCAGATAATTCTTTTGTCCAGAGAGAATTGAAACAGAATGAGGACGTGTGTGCAACTGATATACAGTTGCAATATTATTTGCCTGGCTGCAAAGAATAGCATGAGGCTTCGTGACCTGTCTCAAAAGCTTATTTCTCACAAAGAGCAATATGCTCTTCCATATTGGCACCTCCCCCCCAAACAACTAGTTTCTCATGTTTAGGTAGGTAGGCGTGTGTGTGTGCACATACATGAGAAGAGCATTCAGCCATCTAGGCCTCCTGCCGCCATACAAGACACCTGCAGCTGGAAATGGTACAATATAAAAAGTTTCACCTCCTTGTCTGTTTGAGGGAACTAGACCAGAGTCTTGGTGGTTTAGAAGGCTGGAACAGCCTTTCCCAATTACTGTCCATGCTGTGTATTCCCAATGAATCATTTCTACAACCTCATGGATGGTGCAGGGCCAAAAAATGCAGGTTGCTTACCTGTAACTGTAGTTCTTCGAGTGGTCATCTGTGCAGTCACACACTATGGGCTCGCGCCGACGCCGAGCCTCACTTCGGAACTTCTAAAGCTTAGAAATTATTGGCGGGAACCCCTCCCCCCCCTTCGTCCTATTGCGCATGCCTGGGTTCCCGCCTACTTCAGTTCACTGAGACCGCCTTTGCAGTCTAACCCTGAGGCAGTGTAACTAAAACAAGTTGCTAATTAAATAAAAGAATGGCATGGCAATGACTCTCATAGACCACAACAAGCGAGGTCTAGAGGGGACGGTGGGGGGGTTGTGTGACTGCACAGATGACCACTTGAAGAACTACAGTTACAGGTAAGCAACCTGCATTTCTTCTTCGTGGTCTCTGTGCATCACACACTATGGGCGAGTAACTAGCAATCACTTACCGGAGGAGGGAAGACTCGCTTGCCCATCATCACTGCAAAATCGAGGATAGGACTGCACGTCCAAAGTTGGCGTCATTCCTCGCTCTGACGTCCAGTCTATAATGCGACACAAACGTGGAGGCCGACGACCATGTAGCAGCCCTACAGAGTTCTGGGATAGAGATTCCCCTGGAGAGTGCCGTCGATGCAGCCATCGCCCTCGTTGAGTGCGACTTCAACCCCAGTGGGGGCTCCCTTTTAGCCAGT
This sequence comes from Anniella stebbinsi, assembly GCA_029215795.1. Lineage (NCBI taxonomy): Eukaryota > Metazoa > Chordata > Lepidosauria > Squamata > Anniellidae > Anniella > Anniella stebbinsi. The sequence continues at coordinate 68,478,589 of JARDYH010000002.1, read as the reverse complement.
TCATAACTCAGAGCAATGGTGGTGATAATCCATTTGGCGAAGCGTTGGGCCGAAACCGCTTGACCTTTCGTTTTTCCCCCATATGACACGAACAGACGTTTTGACAAACGGAAAGATTGCGTACGATCCTTATAGAAGGCTAACGCCCTTCGGACATCTAGAGAATGCAACCTTGTGCCCACTGCGTCAGTGGCGTCATGAAAAAAGGTTGGGAGGACGATGTCCTGGTTCACATGGAAGTGTGAGATAACCTTTGGTTTAAACTCAGGTCCCGGTCGGAGGACAACCTTGTTCCTGTAGAACTGTGTATATGGTGGATCTAACATTAACGCACAGAGTTCCGACGCTCGTCTGGCGGAGGTGATGGCGACCAGGAAAGCTACTTTAAAAGATAGTAACCGCAAGTCTATCGTCGCCATTGGCTCGAATGGCTTGTCTGATAATGCTGCCAACACAACAGACAAACTCCATTGCGGGACTATCCTCCTTAATGGGGGATGGAGATTAAGTAGACCCCTGAGGAAGCGTTTGGACAAAGGGTGAGAAAATGCTGAGTAGCCCTGTATAAGGTCATGATTTGCCGATATCGCTGCCAGATAAACCCTTATGGACGTTTGTCGCAGGCCCCCCTCCTGTAGAGACGCTAAGAAGGATAGAATTACTTCAATTCCACAGGAGTGCGGTGGACCTGTTTCATCACTACAGAAATCTATAAAGCGTTTCCATTTCCTAGCATATGACCTCCTAGTAGATGGTCTTGTCGCTTCTCTGAGGATACTCTGTACAGGAGCCGACAGGTTTAGATGTTGCCATCGTGCCGGATTCTCCACGCTGTCAACTTTAGCTTCTGAGGGGTTGGATGATGCACCCTGCCCCTGTCCATCGTAATCAGGTCCTCTGTCCCTGGTAGTTTGATGTACTCCCCGTTGGCCATATGAAGGAGGGGAGCGAACCAAGCTTGTCTTGGCCACCACGGGGTAATCAGTATGGTGTCCGTTTGTCTTAGCCTTAGCGCTGCCACCACTCCTGAGATGAGTGGAAACGGGGGGAAGGCATAAACAAGGTCCGGACCCCAGTAGGTGTTGAATGCGTCTCCCAGAGAGTTCTTTCCAGCCCCTGCCCTGGAGCAGAAGCGTTCGCACACTGCATTTTCCGCAGACGCGAACACGTCCATGCTGGGTGTCCCCCATCTGAGGAACAGATTCGAAATGACGATGGGGTTGAGGGCCCACTCGTGGGCACTGGAAAAATTTCGGCTGAGCTCGTCCGCCTGCGTGTTGTCTGTTCCCGCTATATGCACCGCAGACAGACGTATTCCATGCAAAATCGCCCAATCGAAGATGATCAAGGTCAGGTCGAGAAGTTTCCTGGAGCGTGTCCCTCCCTCTTTGTTTATGTACCAGACCACTGACATATTGTCCGATACAATCATCACGTGGCTGTTCGAGACATAATCCTTGAAGGCTAACAATGCCTTCCGTACTGCTAGCAGTTCCAGATAATTGATGTGCCGATCCTTGTCCCTGGGATGCCACTCCTCTTGCACCGTTAAGTTGCCACAGTGTGCTCCCCAACCCAGGAGCGATGCGTCCGAGGTTATTGACTGAGACGGGCTTGAGCTCACAAACGGCAGTCCCAACTTTAAGTTCTTTGGGATAGTCCACCAATGGAGTGACTGGCGCAGGGAGTCCGGTATGCTGACCCGTATCGTGTTTGGCTGACAAGAAGGGTCGTAAACTGTGAGGAGAAACATCTGCAATGGTCTCATACGCAGGCGTGCCCACCTCACTACATAAACTGTGGAAGCCATGAGGCCAAGCAACCTCTGCAAGGTGATTATCCTGTGGGATGTGGTGCCGAGTAGCTTCTTCGCCATACGATGTATTCTGTGGCGTCTTTCCCTGGGTAGAAAAGCCCTGGCCACTGTAGAGTCGAGTAGTGCCCCTATAAACTGGATCGACTGCGAGGGTTGTAGTACTGACTTTTTTGTGTTTATCACCAGTCCTAGGGATGCCAACAAGGTCGTGACTGTTGTGACGTCCTGCACTGCTTGCGAGTGAGACGGGGAGGCAATTAGCCAGTCGTCTAAATAAGGATAAATTTCTACTCCCAGCGGTCGCAGGTATGCGCACACTACCGCCATGCATTTCGTGAAAACCCTTGGGGCGGTTTTCAGTCCGAACGGCAGGACATTGAATTGGAAAATCTCTGATCCAATGACGAACCTTAGGAAGCGTTGGTGGGCTTGATGAATGGGAATGTGGAAGTAGGCATCTTTTAGATCCACCAGGGTGAACCACATATTTCCACGGAGCAGGGGGAGGACCGACCCCAGGGTGACCATCCTGAACTTCTTGGGGATCAGGAAATCGTTGAGGAGCCTCAGGTCCAAAATAGGGCGCAGACCGCCATCTCGCTTTGGGACTGTAAAGTAGCGGGAGTAAAAACCCCTGCTCGCCTCTGAGATGTTGACCCTGGCGATGGCCCCCTTCTGGAGGAGAGAGGCTACCTCCTGCTGTAGGATGGTCGAGGTAGGTGTTATCTTCATTACTCCTGTTGGTGGTAGAGTGGCGAATTCGATACGATATCCTTGTCGAACAATATCCAACACCCATCTGTCCGTGGTAATTTGAGTCCATTTGCTGTAGAAAGGGAGCAACCTCTGGCGGAAGTGAGGTGTTGGCTGGTGGAGAGGTAAGTCAAAGACGTTGCTTTGGATTGGGCTCCTGTCTGCTGCGGTTCTGTCTTGCTCTATTTTGAGGGTATGACCTCTGGGATCTGAAAGATTGAGACGGTTGGAAGCGCGGCTGCTGCTGCTGTCGGAATGAGGGTTGGCGAGACTGATAAAACTGCTGTCTTGGCCAACGACACGGTCGGTACGTCTGGGATTGCGCAGGTTGGTAGAAGCCCATCTTTTTGGCCGTCATCCGCGCCTTTTGAATTGTGTCCAATTGCGTGTCCGTCGTGGCGTTAAACAGGCCTTCCCCGTCGAATGGAAGGTCCTCTATTCTCGTTCTCGATTCTTGGGACAAATTTGACGAGCGGAGCCACGCATGTCGCCGCAGGGCTATTGACGCCACCATCGATTTAGATAGGCAGTCCGCCATATGTCGAGCTGTGCTAAGCTCCTGCCTCGCCAACGCTGATGCTTCCTGTTGGAAAATTTTCGTTGCTGATCTAATGTCGTCTGGGAGATGCGCATGTAGCGCGGTGACTTTCTCCCATATGAAGAGGTGGTATCTGGCCATAAGGGCCTGGTAGTTAGCGATTTTAACAGCTAATGCCGCCGAGGAATAGACCCTTCTCCCGAAAGCGTCGAGCTTCCTGCCCTCCTTATCAACCGGTGCTGAATGGGATTTAGATGTTTTTCCCTGAGCCGATTCTACCACCACCGAGTTCGGCTTGGGGTGTTGCAGAAGAAAACCTGCGTCCTTTTGTTGAATCTTATACAGGGCGTCTACACGTTTCGAAACCGGCCCTGTGGATGCTGGTGTGTGCCACGATTCCTTTAAAGTACGCAAAAGCGTGGGTAAGAGTGGCAAGGCTAAAGCAGCAGTGGAGTCACCATACATAACGTCATACGCTACATCGGGCGTTTGGTCCTCCGATTCTGGGACTTCAATCCCCAGAGACTCGGCCAGGCGTTGCATTTGGTCCAGGAACGAGACCACCTCCACCGATGGCGACGCTCGCTTGTCTGTGCCCACATCTTCAGTTGGTGAGGGAAGAGAAGGACCCGCCTCTACTGAACCCTCTGAGGAGTCAGACGCGTAATCCTCGTCAGACGTAGGCTGTGGTGCTCTAATGACCATGGCCCCCAGCGGAGATAATGGGGGCTCGGACCCATGTTCAGTGTGGAGTGGTGCTGAGACAGACGCAGATGGGGGCCGTCTAGGGGGTAGTGGTGGCACAAATGCTGGGACGTCATCCTGAAGCCTTTTCCCCGTATATTGATCAAATAACGGCTTCCTTGGACGAGTATCTGGCTGTGCTGGCCACGATCTCACCGACTTGGAGGAACCCCGGTCCCATTCCTGTGCCGACAATGACGTGTATGGCTGCGCAGGCTGATCCAGAACTAGCGCTTCCGTCGGGTCCTGAGGGGAGTGGTGTGGAGGGGTCCATGATGCGAGTGGATCAAACGGGACATCCCCTAACTCCGATGCAGGCGGAGATCCCGTGAGCCGTGCCGATGTCGAGGGGTCATGAGTTATCTCCCGCGTCGACATCGGACGTTTTATCGCCCTCGGTACCGAGGGAAGTCGATCCCTGTGTGTCGGTACCGGAGGGGTTGACGTTGGTGGCCATGAAACCGGTATCGACACCGATGCTGCTGGCGAAGGGGGTGGCTTGGCCATCGGTACCGGTGAGGCGGTCGGTACCGAAGCGGCTCTCGGCGTCTGCGTTTTACTTGCCGATGACGCCTTCTCTGACTGTGGGTGTCTAAGCTTCGGCTTGGACGACTCTTTTCCCTTGCCCTTATTTCGCTTTCCATCCTTCTCTGATTTTGGATCACTTTTATGCCGCTTCGCCTTGCCCGTGTCAATGGGAAGGGAGGGCTTAGACTTCTTCGGTCGCGAGGTCGACTCCGACAGAGGAGCCGCGCGCGACGTCGACATCGTTTCCGGTACCGGGCCCGGTACCGCCACGGGAACGTCCACTGTTTCCAGCGCTCTCTTCCAAAGCAGCGCCCGGAGCTTATTAGCCCGATTTTTCCGAGTTTGCCTTGAGAAGTTTAGGCAATGCGGGCAGGAATCTACAATGTGAGCTTCCCCTAGGCAAAGGAGGCACTTAGAATGTCCGTCGGAAAGCGTAAGCTTTGCCTTGCAGCCCGTGCACTTCTTGAATAAAGACGCGGGCGCCATTTTAGAGGCCATTTTCTGGCGGGAAGAACTTGGTTGGGAGAGACACTGGGAGGGGGGGGGGGTACCCTTGGAGGTTACTTCCCCGGAGAACCCCGGCGATCCGAGAGCCGCGAAAGGCGGATTTCTATCTATATATTAACAACTTTAAGTAATATGGTATCTATATATATACAATAGTAGCTAGCAGATATATAAAATTTTTTTTTTTTTTTTAAATAGAGAGAAAGAGAAGAGAAGAATGATAGAGAAGAAGGGAATAGATTAGAATTATATAAAAGAGAGGAAGATCAAATCTAAGCTACGAACGGATCCGTGAGTTCTCTGTGAGGCAACCAGCAAGGCGGTCGAAGAAGAACTGGGGTAGGCGGGAACCCAGGCATGCGCAATAGGACGAAGGGGGGGGAGGGGTTCCCGCCAATAATTTCTAAGCTTTAGAAGTTCCGAAGTGAGGCTCGGCGTCGGCGCGAGCCCATAGTGTGTGATGCACAGAGACCACGAAGAAGAATGTATGTTGGCACCAGGACCGAAACATTATTTCAGTAATACCAGTAACTAAACTGGTACTTCCAAAACATGCACCACAATTGTTTTCACTTTTGCAATTGCTGCTACAAGAATATAGAGGACCTTCTCTTCTGCCGCTCCCAGGCTGTGGAATGGCCTGCCGGAGGAGATTCGACAAATTAGCAGTCTTCTGGAATTTAAGAAAGCCGTGAAGATTGCTCTCTTCCGGCAGGCCTATCCAGTTTAATTTTAAGATGTTTTTAATAATGTATTTGTTTTTATCTGTTTTAATGGTTTATCTATTTTATTATTTTTATATTTATATTTAGTGTTGTTCCCCGCCTCGATCTAGATGGAGAGGCGGGTTAGAAATGAAATAAATAAAAATAAATTTACTGAAGGAAGACTACAAAGTAGAATTTACACTTAAGAAAGCACTACATGGTGTAATTTAAACTATTTTGCCAAAGCCATTATAAAACTCTTATCATGGCGATATGGTTTCAATCCCTGTAACACTTGTAGAGGCCCACAAATTGTGGCTTGCCTCAGTGGCTGAAAGATCTGTGGTTGTCAAGACCATACCATTCCTGTGGGCATGGGGGGGGGGGGGTCTTCTCTCTGACCTTATGCTTTGCAATTGAAACACATGTCAGTTCTGGGACAAAACCCTGCCCTCTTCCTCAGCTCCAAGCTATGACCTGGAGAACACTTATACAATATTGATAGAGGTAGTTCCACATGAAATAATTTAAAAACAAACAATTACACTTGAAAAAAATCAGAGCAGTCATGATACCCGTATTTATTTCTCTCTGATGACCTATATTTTGGTCTATTATTAAATCATTACGCAGTATGCTTTCCTGCAAATGTCACTATTTGGAAGATGATCATTACAGTTTTAAGATACCTGCTGGTGGAATAGATCCTCCTCTTCTACAGCTTCAACTGGCTCTTCCTCTGGTTCTTCTCCCTCTTCAGCTTCAAGTAAAGTTGTTTTGAAGACTGTGCTTCTCTGAGCAACTTCCTGTAATGGACATGGCTGTTCTATTATCTAAAGCATTCAACTTTTAAGATAATGTTAAGTGATCTAGAACATTTTAGTGCTCATCTGCTGGAAACTTGTACTATTGCTGAGTTTACAATCTGACTGCACTCTGTAAGTGGCATAGGCCAGTGCACTGCATTCAGGTGAAACTCACAGCTTTGTTCCACTTCTGAGTTAGACAATAAAGTGTAGCTGAGCCAGGTTTTTCTACATTACCTCTCCCTGAGAGTTTTTCAGTACAACTTTCACATCTTTGCCAGTACCCCAAGAGTTCTGGTTCTTCCAGATGAGGTCAGAAGGAGGACTGGCTGTTACTCCAGCATTAGCAGCCCATATCTGGGGAAGGAAAAAGATACACCACACAGGATTAAAATATATCTCCCACAGAAGAGAGGAGATCTATGCAAACTCCATTTATACCAATGATTGGATATAAAAGGACAAAACGAGTACAAATATATGTTTTTGGAAGCAAATACATTACTGGCGATGTAGATAAAGTATTCTGTGCTGATCCATAATCATCTACGTTAGTTCAGATGCTGGAAAGTTTGACAGAGCATCACAAGTGGAGCTTTTGTGGGGTGGGGGGTTGGCAGCAGAGGTCTTCCCTTCCAAACACAAACACTATTTCTTCTATGTAAATGCTCCCCTGCCACCATATTCCTGTTATCTCAGCCAAATGTTTCAGGGAGTGTTTACCAAGGTTATTGTGAGTTAAAGTAGATGTTTACAACTTTCCAGCAAACCACTGAAACTCCTTAGCAGAAAATCACACACCAGACTGGGCAGGACTAATGGCAGCAATTAGTGAACAACCCACTGTGGAGCCCAAGCATTTGTTCAACACAGTAGTCTAGATTGCATTTGTATTTTCTAAAAAGCAGATTTTACTTACTGTAACAGTCTGGTCAGCCTTCAGCACATATCTTGAGGTATATTTATAGTTGACAGAAGTGTCTCCTATTTTTCTGATCATTTCCCAACCTCCCATTGGTTGATCCTGAACAAAAGCAGAAAAGTTTTCATGTTTAGCCATTATGCATGTCTGAACATTAAGCCATTCAGTATACAAGGCAAACATACAATACACTGTGGATGCCCTCTTGGCCTTTCAATCAACATATCAATATGTTGCCATTATTGTCTCAGCTATGGCATATCTTGTTGCAAAATTAAGAGATTTACAAATTTGCATTACCTTAAACCACTGTTCCTCAAACCACTGTAATTTTAATGCACATGTTGCCATCTTCAAGGGAACATTTTACTGTGTTCTATTCTGCTTTTTTCTCAAATCCGAAGGAATATAATCTGCATTTAATCACTTCCAACAATGGAGCTAGATATCACTGCCTGATTTTAAAAGAAAGTGCATGACAATTATTCACATACCTGTTCAGAAGTGTTCTTCAAGCGGATAAACTTCCCATCTACATCAATCTCCTCAATGCAGATATTTCCAGTAGCAGAAGCTGAATGAGAGATGCTAACACTACTACTAGCCTCTGATTCCTCAACATCAACCCTCTTCCTCTTGCCCCTGGTTGTGCGCACATGGCTTGATGATGCCCGAGAGACTGTCACACGAGAAGATGGGCTGGGAGTAAGTTTCAATCTGAATAAAAAGAAGAAATCCATGAAAACCGTACTTTTTCAAGTGTGCTTCCATTTCTGCTCTCATCTCTCTTAGGCAGTATAAATCAGTGACCGGTTTCATACAACCAATGGTGATTGAAATAGTCGACATTGGTTATTTAACCCATCATGGATTATATTGTTGTGTGGAGGGCGTATTTTAAACAATGGTTGCTTATTTGCCTGAAACAACTAATGCAAATAACCAACGCTGTGCGGAGTTGGCTATTCGACGCTGTGTAGAGTTCGCTATTTGAACCATCATTGGTTATCATGTTGTGTGGAGGGCACTGTTGGTTATTTCATCAGCCACAGAGTCGCAAGGCAAGAGCGGTCAAAGTGGTGGCTGCCGCTCTAGTTCAATTGGCAAGATAGATTTCAGCAGCATTGACTGATGGGATACTAGTGGGAGGACTGAGGGGGGAGAGAGGGCGTGGGATGAGTGAGTCAACTCAGCGTGGACTAATAGTCAACTCAATGCTGATCCTAATCCACACCATGGTTGATAATTATCATGTTGTGTGGTGAGTACCCCCTAGACTGTCAAGTTGATTACCCCACCACTGACTATCAATGGTTGGTTAAATAGTCAATGGTTGCTTATTGTGTCGTCTGTTGGGACTTTTTCATACCACAGTTGGTTATTTGGCCAAAATAACCAACACAAATAACCAACAATGTGCAGAGTTGATTATTTGAACAACCGTTGGTTATTGCATCATTTGTTGGGCACCGTTGACTATTTTGTCACACACAGTTGGTTATTTTCAGTGACTACAGAGTCTCCTGGCAAGAGCAACCAAAGTGGCAGTGCTGCTCTAATCCATCTGGCATTACTCACAATGGCTGATGGGATACCAGCAGGAGGACTGAGGGGGGGGGCTGTGTCAAACAAACCCACCATTGACTAACGTGTTGTCTGAACGCAGCCAGTATCTCTCTCAGTCAGTATAAGCTAGTATCAGATTTTGTGAACACAGTTAATGACTTAAAATAGTTTATTATTCTCTGTTCATATTAATTATCTGCAAGGTAAGATTTCAAACAAGTACCTGGATTTTTAGATACTTTCCTCACCACTGAGACTAATGGCTGGGACTATGAACTTTTAAGAGCCAGGGTTGGCCCTAAAATGAGGGACGAAGTTGTCACTTAATTTATTATAATTCTATTTCACCTGGGGGAAGAGAAAGAAGGGAGAGAAGGGCATAGATTTTCTGCCCAAGATGCAAAATATGGCTGGAGTAATCCTTAGTAGGGCTGGAGAAGAGAAGATCAGTGGATCTCCCACCACAGCTGAAGCCTCACTGGCTTGTGCCAACCTTGGTGGAAAGTGGGGAGGCTGTCATTGATTTTTTTAATCTTCCCCATTGACAGCAATGAGTGGGGATTAGCTTTGACAGCTCCAAACTGGCTTAGCTGACAGGCCCAGATCTGAGGAAGAGAGCAGCTTTGGATCCAAGCAGATGCAAAGCGGGCTCATCCCCATACTACACACTGTTTGAGCGCCTTACGCCAGCTATTGCAGTAGGAATAGTTTCCCACCTGGGTGAGCAGAATAGAGGTCTTTGCAGCTGTAAAGTTCCCACACAGAGGGGTACCTCAACCATATCCTAAACCCCTCCATGAGGAAACATCAGTGGTTTAGGATTCAACTCCCAATCAGACATTTACCTCAAAGATAAGGACTTCAAGATAAAGCAGTTAAACATCCAGGCATCAGAGGAGTGTTTTAGCTAGATTTAGATTTAGCTCAACCTGAACTGCCTTGAAAGTCATGCAGGCAGATGTGAGAGAATGCCTATGTTCCCACCGAAAGCTTGAGACAAAATGTTTTGACCTAGCAGGGGGGCTATTTCCATCTTTGACCTCCAGGTCTCAAAACACTTGGCTCTCCACATGCAACCAAGACCACCCCCCTTCCCTTGAATGTGGACTGTGTCAACCTGCAGCTGAGCTGGGCAGCTGGTTGGACTATATGATCCTTAGTTTAATGTACAACCTCCATCAAATGGCAACTTGTTCTTACCTTTCTTCTTCACCTTCCAAGAGCTTCCTGTATGCACTGATTTCCATATCCAGAGCCAATTTTACATCTAGCAGTTGTTCATAATCATTCAACTGCTGTTGCATCTGATCTCTTATCTCTGCCATTTCTCTCTCTTTCTCAGACAGTGTTCTGCGGAAGTTATCCCTTTCTTTAGCCAAGATATCCTCCAGTTCTTGCATTCTCTCTAGCCACCCCCTAGACTAAAATTTAAAACAAAAAAGCTTCAGCAAGGTTGACTTCTAAACACCACTACTCAAATACATCATTATAAAAACACAGTGCCAAGCAAGAGATACACTTCATTCCTGTTTTAAATACAAACTACCTATTGTGTAAGAGTTATTATTGTGTCTGTTTCTTCATATTTAAAGTTGCAAACATGCCTGCTGTTGTGAAGCAGACACAGACAAGGAGAATACACATCCTATCTTGTGCAAGAATAAATAAAGCAAGTCACTGAAGAATTGCAAAATGGGCCATTTCCAGAATGAGATGTTTTCTCATTTACTAACACAGCGAGAAGATACTAGGACAGGCATAAACATACCAGAGGATTACTTAATCAGTGCTGTTGTGTATCCTGAGCAAAAGGTGGAAATTTTGAGTGAAGGAAATCCAGATCCTGCTACCATATAATTATGCAAATTAACCACAGGGAGGGGAGAATCTCTAATTCACAGAATTTATGATTTGCTCATTATGGGGAAAGGCTATGAAGAGCTCTGATCCTGACTACTAGAGATCATGTTCAGTCATCCCTCTAGTTTCTGAGACACTAGTAGGTATTGCCCACATACTTTCAAACATACCTTTGCAAACACAAGGACTAAAGCACTGTTTAAAATCTTTTAGAAATAAGCACTGAGACTCTCAGAAAGCTGAATTCTGTGTCTTAACACTGGGCTTCTACAGAATGACACACACACACACACACATGCAGGTTGCTTACCTGTAACTGTAGTTCTTCGAGTGGTCATCTGTGCAGTCACACATATGGGGGCTCGCGCCGACGCCGAGCCTATTTCCGGGAAACTTCACTAGCTAGCTTAGACTTTTGGCGGGAACCCCTCCCCCCACCATCCAACTGCGCATGCTCAGGGTTCCCGTCCTGATTACCTCAGTTCTCTGAGACCGCTTGGCCTCGCAACTAAGGCAATACGTACATCAACTAATCATGAGCATGCCGACACAACTTGACTATCACAACAGCGATGCCAAGAGGGGATGGTGGGTGGGTTGTGTGACTGCACAGATGACCACTCGAAGAACTACAGTTACAGGTAAGCAACCTGCATTTCTTCTTCGTGGTCTCTGTGCATCACACATATGGGCGAATAACAAGCAGAGACTTACCGGAGGTGGGTAGGCACGCTGGCTGGTCATTGGCAAACTGAGGAAAGGACCGCTCTACCAAACGAGGCGTCCTGTCTGGCCCTTACGTCCAGGCGATAATGCTTAACAAACGTGGAAGCATTAGTCCAAGTGGCTGCTTTGCAGAGGTCAGAAAGCGACGCTCCATGGAGCAGAGCCGAAGAGGTTGCCTGCGCTCTGGTGGAGTGTGCTGTCAGGTGAAAAGGCGGTTCCTTCTTAACAATTTGGTAAGCCAGGGCAATGGCTGTCACAACCCAGTTCGATATGCGTTGTCTAGACACCGCCATACCCTTATTTACGCCGCCATAGCAAACGAACAATTGCCGTGAGCGTCTGAAAGATTCAGTGCGTGATTTATAAAAGGCTAATGCTCTTCTAACATCCAACGTGTGTAATGTTGAGGACAACGGGTCCGAAGAGGGTTTGAAGAAAGTGGGTAGAACAATGTCTTGACTCATGTGGAATGAAGAAGAAACTTTAGGGACGAACATGGGGTTTGGTCGCAGTACCACTTTGTCCCTAAAAAACTGCAAGTACGGAGGGTCAATGAGAAGAGCTGCTAATTCTGAAACCCGTCTTGCAGACGTTATGGCAACTAGGAAGATAGTTTTAAGCGTCAACAAACGAATGTCTATAGTCGCCAGTGGTTCAAAGGGCTTAGACGTAAGGACTGTAAGAACGACTGAGAGGCTCCACTGTGGGATTATTGAACGAACAGTTGGGAACAAGTTATGTAAACCCTTCAAAAATGCTCTCGTCATAGGGTGGGTAAAAACGGAAAAACCGTCCACAAACCCATGGTTAGCCGCAATCGCGGACAAGTATACCCGAATAGAAGATGGTTTTAGTCCAGACTCGTGTAGAGAATAGAGAAAGGAAATAATGTTCGACATGCCTGCGGTGCAAGAATTAAAGTTATTGCGGGCCGCATAATCTTGAAAACGTCTCCATTTCTTATCATATGATAGTCTGGTCGACGGCTTACGTGAAGCCTCTAAAATAGATTTCACGTCCTCTGGGAGGTCAAGATTTCTCCACGACGCCGGATTCTCCACGCCGTGAGATGTAGAGTGTGTATATCGGGGTGGAGAATATTGCCGTCCTCCCGGGAAAGGAGGTCGGGTATAAGCGGTAGGTGCCATGTTTCCGACTTCGCTAGTCTGAGTAGCGACGTGAACCAAGGTTGCCTTGGCCACCAGGGGGCGATCATGATGACATTTGGATTGTTCCGTCTTAGTTTCGCTACTGTTTTGGCAACCATTGGAAACGGTGGAAATAGGTAGAGGAGCCCTCTGGACCAATCCCATTGAAAGGCATCTCCCAACGATGTCCGTCCTATGCCCGCTCTGGAGCAGTACGCAGGGCATACTGCGTTGATCGCCGTAGCAAATAGGTCGATGTCGGGATATCCCCAACGAGCAAAAATATGGCTTAGTATGCGAGTGGAGAGTGCCCACTCGTGCGTGTCCTTGAAAGACCTGCTCAAATCGTCTGCCCTGGTATTTTCCTTCCCTGCAATGTGCAGCGCAGATAGCAGGACATTGTGAGAGATGGCCCAATGTAGGATGTCCATGACAGACTGAAGGAGGTGGTGAGAACGTGTTCCGCCCTCCTTGTTCAAGTACCACACCACAGTGGTATTGTCTGTTAGGATCTGGACATGGTGACCCTGCAGGAGAGGAGAAAAAGCTTTTAAGGCCTTCTGTACTGCGAGGAGCTCCAATATGTTGATATGCAGGCGGGTCTCTGAAGGTGACCATTTTCCTTGCGTGGTAAGGTCGCCGTGATGAGCCCCCCATCCGTCTAGAGATGCGTCTGTCGTCACTATGCGAGACGGGCCCTGTGTCACAAAGGGCATGCCCTGAGATAGGTTGTGTACGTCTGTCCACCATTGTAGGGACTCTCGGACAGGAGGCGGAATGGTAAGTATTAATTTGTGTGGATTGTCCAGAGGAGAGTAGTGTTGAAGGAGTAGCTGCTGCAGTAGACGCATTCGAAATCGCGCCCAACGAACGACAAACACTGTGGCCGCCATCAAACCCAGTAGTCTTAAAATTGCGAATGCTGAGGCTCGATGCTGCTGTCGCAGCCGCGTTGCCAGCTGCTGCAAGCTTATCACTCTGTCTGCTGGGAGGAAAGCTCTTCCCTTGATGGAGTCGAGAATAACCCCTATAAACTGCATACGCTGCGACGGCTGGATGACGGATTTCTTGTAATTTATTTGCAGCCCAAGCGATGACAGGAGAGAGATGACCACGTGAACGTCGGCCAGTGCTTGACCCCTGGACTTGGAGACGATCAGCCAATCGTCCAGGTAAGGATACAAGTCGATGTTGTTTGATCGAAGGTGTGCGCAAACCGCCGACATGCACTTGGTGAACACTCTTGGTGCTGATTTGAGACCGAACGGAAGGACGGAAAACTGGAACGCCTGGTGACCGATGATGAATCGCAGGTAACGCCGGTGGGCAGGATGGATCGCGATGTGAAAATAAGCATCCTTTAGGTCTATTAGCGTGAACCAGCTGTCCTTCCTTAGCATGGGCAAGACAGTTGCCAGCATAACCATTCGAAACTTTTTGGGTCGCACAAACTTGTTCAGACTTCTGAGATCCATAATAGGACGAAGTCCCCCGTCCCGTTTTGGCACCGTAAAATAACGGGAGTAGAAACCGGCCTGGAGTTGGTGCTGTCTTACTCTCGTAATGGCGCCCTTGCGAAGAAGGGTGGCAGTCTCTTGTGTGAGCGCCTCTGTGGGTGACGTGATTTTCAAGGTGCCAAGAGGAGGGGGGACATCGAATTCTATTTTGTAGCCCTCTGCGATGATGCTTAGGACCCAAGAGTCCGATGTTATTGACTCCCAGGCTTGCAGAAAAGGCCCTAATTTGTATGTCGCATTGCTTTGCAGAGGCGGCGACAAGTCAAAGACGACGCTTATTGTGCTGGGGTTGCTTGCTGCGGTGTTGGAAGCGTGGCGTGGACTTCCTCTGCTGATAGGATTGCCCAGAGGTAGGTTGAAAACGTTGTGTCCTGTCCTGTTGAGGTCGCGGTTGGTATGGGATTGGCCTATACCATTTTCGCGGGCGGTAGCCCTGCTGTGGTTGCTGAACGCCCATTTTCTTGGCGGTCATCCGTGCCTTGTGGAGTGTGTCCATAGCTGTGTCTGTATCCATATTGAAGAGGCCCTCTCCGTCGAATGGTAGGTCCTCAATTCTATTCTTTGTCTCCTGCGGGAGAGAGGTTGAGCGCAACCACGCATGGCGCCTTAAAGCTACCGCTCCAACCATCGCTTTGGACACACAATCCGTGAGGTGTCGGGCAGTTGTCAATTCTTGTTTGGACAAGCGTACCGCCTCAGCCTGGAAGACTCTTGCGAGCTCCCGTTGGTCGTCCGGGAGATAGTCAGTTAGAGATGCAATTTTTTCCCATAGGAATAATTGGTAACGCGCCATCAGCGCCATATAGTTAGTCACCTTGATGCCCAAAGAGGCAGAGGCATAAATTCGGCGTCCATAGGAATCAAGCTTCCGACCCTCCTTGTCAGTTGGTGCAGAATGCGTTTTCCCTGACCGGCTTTGCGCCGCCTCGACCACCACCGAATTAGGTTTAGGATGTTGGAAAAGGAAGGGTGCTTGTGCCTCCTTAACTTTGTAGATTGCATCCAAACGTTTCGAAGTTGGGCCAATAGTGGCCGGATGCTCCCACGACTGTTTTACAGTCTTCAATAGCGCTTTAACCATTGGTAAGGTTAATTGTGGTGATGGCTCAGTATACATCACATCATAAATGCCATCATCTGAGTCATCGACTGGCTGCTGGCATTCAATGTTGAGCGACTGAGCGAGTCTCAACATTTGATCTGAGAAACTTCCCATCTCCATTGTGGGTGATGCTCTGTCTTCCGTAGCGATATTGTCCGTAGGAGATGGCTCAGACGGGCGGGGGGATGGTGCCGACGACGTGTCCGAGGCATAGTCGTCAAACGATTGTGACGGCTGTCGGTGTCTAGGTCCTGCAGAAGTCTGTGGAGGCATATGCTCTGATACCGACGATGTAGAATGTTCTCGACGCCGAGCTGATGACTGTGCTAAAGAAGTTGTTTGTCTCGGTGGGACAGGCGGTGGAGATTGCCTATTCCGGATGCGATGGCCTGTGTAGGGGTCGAAGCGATACGGAGCCTGACCTGCGTGACGAGAATGCTCGGAGTAAACATCCCAGTCCCGAGATCGAGAGGCGGAGTGCGAGCGAGATCGCGACCGAGAAGATCGAGAGCGACGGTGATGTGATTGCCGCCGATGGGCGCTCGGGGGCTCAGTCGGTAACGCCCTAGTATGTTCCGTATCCGAATGCAGCTGCTCGGTGTCGGAAAGGATGTGAATGGGCATCGGCCCAGGAGAAGGAGGTGACAGCGTGGCTGTTTGGAGCTGCACCATCGGCGTGGATGGAGTTCGTTGCAGCGAAGTGATTGAAGGGGTGCGTCTTCTCGTTACCGTCGCCACCGGAGACACCCGCGAAACCACTGATTGCGCCCGCTGGGACGAATTCGACGATCCGATAGAGTGCGAGCGATGTCTCGGTATCGACAATTCCGTCGGTAAGGAAGCAGCCTTGTGCACCATCGCCACTACCTTCACCGACGTCGAGGACGGCATCGACGCCGGGCGTGTCGACGACTTCTTCGATGTCGATGATTTCTTCGAAGTCGGAACCGGTATCGATGTCGACGAGGTTTTCGACTGCGATGATTTCTGCGAAGCCGGAGCAGGCATCGATGCCGATGAAGTCTTCGATGTCGATGCCGACGAAGTCTTCGAGGTTGTAGCGAGTTTTTTTGCTACTTTCCCCTGCTTTGACTTCTTGGCTCTTTTCGGCGGAGGAGGCGAAGACGACGGCGAAACGCCTGAAACCGATGCCGGGGCTACCGCCCGCACAGGGGGAGAACCCGGAGACACTGGGTCCGAGAGATTTCTACTCTCCCCAGAAACTGTTGCCAACATCATGGATGGACGAGGCTGGTCTACTGCGGATAGGGCTTTTGACCACAACAAACTGCGAAGACGATCTGCCCTATTTCTTCTTGTTTGTCTTGAAAAACGCATGCAATGCGTACAGGAGTCCACGACGTGGGCTTCTCCCAGACAAATTAAACAAAGAGAATGGCCGTCGGTGAGAGCGATTTTCGCCCTACACCGCGAGCAGCGACGGAAAAGTGCGGTCTGCGCCATAAGCTGGCGGACCGCTCCTATCTAAACTAATAACTATAGAAATATATATATATTTTTTTTAAAACAACTAGTATTACCTATGTAAAAAACTAAGAACTGTCTAAGCTAACTACAACTATAACTATTTTTTTGTCTCAAAACAGATACTACCGATTTGGACGAAGTCTCCCGCGAGGCTAACAGCGAAGCGGTCGAAGAAGAACTGAGGTAATCAGGACGGGAACCCTGAGCATGCGCAGTTGGATGGTGGGGGGAGGGGTTCCCGCCAAAAGTCTAAGCTAGCTAGTGAAGTTTCCCGGAAATAGGCTCGGCGTCGGCGCGAGCCCCCATATGTGTGATGCACAGAGACCACGAAGAAGAACTTATGGTTATGATATAACTGAAATCCCCTTGCCTATAAGGGACTGCCCTCAGTAACCAACATCATATAGGCAGAACCAATATTGCTAATGCAACTTTACAACCAGAGAAGAGAACAGCAGTTACAATTGATTCATGGAGGATATACGGGAAAAAATGGCTTGGCCTACACTGAACATAGCAATAAAAAAGCAACGATTAAGATTGCAACTGTAGTTTGCGTAACTATGTTCACGCCTGCAAAAATATTCTAATTCCAATTCAATTCTCCATGTACACATAATTATGTAGCCAAAAAAAGATCACCCAACAAAATAGAGGGATGTCTCTGCATGAAGAAAAGACCCCAAAAACTAAACTCCAAAGGAGGTAGGAAAAGACTGCACATACCTCCGACACTCTGCTTTGAAACTTGTTCTAGGCTCACACTGGGGGGTGGATGGGGGGGGGGGAATGCCTTCCATTTCCTTTAACTATCAGGCACCAGGTTGCCCATGGAAACAGAACCCTGCTGTCTATTTCCCCTATTCTAGGACTCAGAAAAGGAGAGTTTAGCTGCATCTAATATCACCTCTTGTAACGTCTGAGCCAAACGTGGATAGCTGCCCAGCAGGTGGTTTTCTCCTCACCATATCTGCCCTCACTCAAAAGAGAAAGAGATAATGCACAGCTAGAGAGGACAAAAAGCCCACTGTAAGGCAAGCAGAAGTATCCCGTCCTGCAAAGCACTGGAAGCCTGGTCAACTGGTCTGACAACCACCTGGTGCCCATCACCCAGATATACAGAGCATTTTGTGTGTGGGGGGGGGTCACTTTTATACTATATAAACTACCTGAGACATACTTTATCTGCTAGTAAAGTGACAAAATCAGGATCCTGAATTCCTTACCTCTTTCTGTAAAGTAGCCAGTTGGGAAGAGAGGCTATCAATGCGCATGCGACTTTCCATGAGTTCCTCTCTTACTGTGTTGGCTGCAGAACTACACATTTCAGAGGAGAGTCTTGCATTCTCAAGCTGAAGAAAAGAAAGAACACACTCCACATTTGGTCTGCCAAAAATACAGAAGGAAGCCCTTGTACTTTAAAGGCTTACAACAATATTAAGAAAGGCATGAAGTTTATGTAATACAGGAAACCTGTCATGCACGCTTTTCTGACAGCTACACTCATAGTATTTTCCTGGGACATAAAGTTCTAGCCACAGAAAATATGCAGATACTTTCATTTCCAACCATGCCCTTAAGGTAGGCTAACTGCAAATTTCCTCACCAGTCTTATTAACTCAATATGGGGATATTCAATGAGCAACAGAACTAAGATAGGCAAGAATATTCAAAAGAATGAAACGTTCGCTAGAAATGACAACAAAATTACCAACTGAACTTTTAGTGATTCAAGACTGATCAAATCCGGTTTGCAATTAACTCAGTTCAGTTAAAAGTATTGACATTGATGCTTAACATTTAAAAAAAGTATTATTTTTCAGTTATAGCTAGGCTTTTTTTTAAAAGCTTTCCAAGATAGTCTGGTGCAGATTCATAAGAAAGCATGCAGATTAATCATATTCTGCTTTAAGAATGCCTTCTAGACCTAGCAACATTTTAAGGCTAGATGTAAAGGCAAGAAATGCAGCAAGCAGGAAATGCCTTCGAATTTGGGAAGCTTTGTGAAGACAACTGTTCACTATGTTAAGACTTTAAAATTCTCCAAAACATTATACATTCCAATGTGAGTGACTTAGCACCATTAAAGAGCCATTTTAACTCAAACCCCCCCTCCCGCACCCCCCCTCCCAAACAGGACCCAGAGGACAAGACAATGGGGATGACCTGAACTTTCGTCAGATATGAAGCAGCAATAGCAACCACTCTGGCTGCAATAATTACATAGCATTTAAATGTCTGCTTGCAAATGCAGCTTACCTAACAAAAAGGAGCGAACAGCTGATTCTGTACATGATCAGAGTGATACCAAGAAGATAGAGTAGGATAACCATATGAAAAGGAGGACAGGGCTCCTGTATCCTTAACAGTTGTGTAGAAAAGGGTTTCAGCAAGTGTCATTTGTATGCATGCAGCACCTGGTGAAATCCCCTCTTCATCACCACAGTTAAAGCTGCTCTAGCTATACTAGAGTGACCAGATACAAAAGAGGGCAGAGCTCCTGCAGCTTTAACTGTGGTGAAGAGGGAATTTCACCATATACAAATGCATGCATACAAATGACACCTGCTGAAATTCCCTTCTCAATACAACTGTTAAGGATACAGGAGCCTTGTCCTCCTTTCCATATGGTCACCCTAAGCTACAGCTACAAGTAGACTATAAGAAAAAACACTGCTCTTCAAACCTTCCACTTGCCTACAGAAACTCACTTAACACTAACCAAAGTTTCCTGAAATGTAAACTGTATTATTAACTTCACTAGAATTTATATTCTATCTTGTTTCTTTACCCAAATAAAAAGACTGTGTGGTTTTTTTAATTGCCCAAGGCTAAACTAGTCAGAAATACTTTGATATTTTAAAGTGCTCATATTTTGAACGTTGATTTTTAACTGATGACTACCTAGATTAGGGCTTTAATCTCTAGGTGGCCAAAAATCCACACCCAGACACATCATCTATTTCAACTGCACTGCTAGGTTTTTTCAACACAGTTATTAGAATGTGAAGATATTCAAGATCACGTATCAATACTTTGGCATGGTATGTCTCCTCAAGCTCCTCCTTATACATCTTCACTTGTACATCATGCTGCTCTCTCATTTCCTGAAGTGCTTGGGTCAGTTTGTGTTCATACTCTATTTGACGCCCAGAATCCACCTCAACGAGACGGGTCTCATGCTTTCTTCGTGTCTCATTGATTTCCTAAAAATGAATGAATAAAGTTACATTTTGATATTTTAAAAATCACTAAGCAAGACAACTTTGCCATACTAGGAAAAGCATAACCCTACTGATTCTCCAATCTTGATCTCCAGATTGGTTTGTGCGCTGCTGAACAGGTAAGCCTCACTTTACTGGTGCTCAGCTTTTCTAAAGTACCTTGATAAATATAGAAACCCCCTTTTAAAACTGGAAAAAAGAAAAGTGAACCACTGAACATGTATTTGGGATATACCACTGCAAAAGCCACCTGTCCCTTCCCTGGCATCACATTTAGAAGGAAAAAAGAGGAAGAGAGAAGACTTGAGAGAGAAAAGGGTTGGCCTGCCCATTTTTGGCTCGGGCCCCTCCTGCCATGAGGCCACTGAGACTACCAACGAAGGAATGTGGCCCTCAAAAGAAAAAGGTTGCCCATCCATGATTTAGAACCTTATCTGTATTACCTCTTCATACAAATTTTTTCGAAACTCCAAGTCTTCAATCAAACTTTGACAACGATTTTCAAGGTCCACCTTCAGTAATGTTTCATCTACCAGTTGCTTCTTAGCAGCTGCTAAAGCAGCTTCAAGCTTAAAAGAAATATTCATGGCAAATTAGTATACCATTCACAAATTAAATTAATCTCAACAAGAAGTGCCATCTGACGAAGTATGCATACAAATGACCAATTATAGTACAAGCAACTTTAATGCTTTGAAGTATAACCAGTCTTCCTTAATTAGTGCTGATTTATTGATCCATATAGCCCTTATACAGACTCAACAACAGATAAATAAATAAATAAATAAATTTAAAATATTTCTACATTGCCTTTCAGGACAAAGACCGTATTCTCCATTATAAGCCTGCCTGTCCCAAGGTCTTCAGGGGAGGCCCTTCTATCTGTCCCCACCATCATCACAGGCACACCTGGTGGGAACGCAGGAGAGGAACGCAGGAGAGGCTCTGGAACTCCCTTCCCAGGGAAGCTAGACTGGCTCCCTCCTTAGTGTGCTTTCGGAGGCAGGCTAAAACTTTTCTGTTTCAGCAGGCCTTTGGGGAGTAATTCAGACCTTTGTGAATGTACTGCTTATAGTCTGGATTTTTTAATTATGTGTATTTAAAATGTTTTTAAATGTTTTAAATATTTTAAAATTGTACCATGTTTAATTATATTTTTAATTTTTGTATATTGCTATTTGTTTTAACTGTATGTTTTAATTTGTAAGCCGCCTTGGGTCCCATTATTGGGAAAAGGACAGGATATAAAAAATATAATAATAATAATAATAATAATAATAATAATAATAACAATAATAATGGTGTGGCTTACAAAAATTTATTTCATATACATACAAAGGATACAGCTTCATATACATAGCAGGATAATTTAGCTTCATATACCTAGCACAGACATTATGCTTCTAAATGATAGGAGGCACAATCCTATGACACTTAGACACTACCTGAGGGGACATAGGATAGTGGTAATTCCTCCCTCTGAGAAGATCCAGCTCCCAGCCCCAGACCTGGCATGTGCCAGCTGGCCTCTGGGGTCAGAAAAGCGACCTTGGAGAAGGAGAAAGGGGCATTCTGGTGGGCAGGCAGGGGAGGAGACTGGAGGAACGAGGATTCAAGCTATTCTGAGTTTCTTCCAGCCTCTTTCCCTCCCTCTCTGAAATACTGTTGCAAGAAAGGCAAAAAAGCCAATCTGAGGGAAAAGGCAACTATCAGAGGGCAGGGAGGCAAAAATCACCTCCACCGCTCCTTCTGCCTTCAGCCTGGAAGGGCACTGGATACATGGAAGCCCCCCAATAATCTTACATTTACTCATCCATCTCTGACCCATTTTGTCATAACTATCCAAAGCTGTTCCCAGCCCTTATGCCTTTCCCCATCCTGGGTCCTTGGATCCTGAAGAATCCAAGGACTTCTGAAACCTGAAGAAACTACAGTTAGTCTTTCTTAACTATGTCAGTTGAAACAAGCCAGCTTCATTAAAATCCTAAACTCAAATTTAGGATTCAGATGCAAAACTAAACTGTGGTTAATTGAAATTAGAACACAAGCAAAAGCTTTTGATAACTTTCAGCGATAACAATTCATGTCCCCCCCCCCCTCGCCCGCCCAGCTTGTGTACACAAACAGGCAAGTAGTGCACTGTTCGGTCCCTAAAGTATAATCAGTCTTCCGAAAGCAAGATATCCCAGTCTATCTCCTTTAATGTAAGACCAAAGAGGATTGTGTGTGAATAAAAACTTCTTACGTCTTACCTGAGCAATCTGATCTTTCAAATCCTCAAGCTCCCCCTCTAGACTTTTCTTATCACCAAGTGCTGTGGCAAGTGCCGCTTCTTTAGCATTTAGAGCAGATTCAAACTCACGAAGCTTAGCCAGGGCTCCATTCAAATCAGATTCTTTTTTTGCATAGCTAAAACAAACCAGAGAAGTTCACTTTATGATAAACTCCTACAATAGCCGTATGTACGTACACATACATGCATGTAGATTACACTAGTTTGGGGGACTTGGATATCTGCCGAAAGACTGCAACTCAAATGTTTTGATTTACTTCATGCTTACTGCTCTTGATGTTTCAGCCAGCAATGAAGGGAAACCTCTAAATGCAGGTTGCTTACCTGTAACTGTAGTTCTTCGAGTGGTCATCTGTGCATTCACACATATGGGCTCGCGCCGACGCCGAGCCTGCTTCCGGGAAACTTAGCTAGCTTAGACTTTTGGCGGGAACCCCTCCCCCCACCATCCTACCGCGCATGCTCAGGGCTCCCGCCTCTCCTTTGCCTCAGTTCTCTGAGACCGCTTGGCCTCTTAACTAAGGCACACCTATGTTATTAAACAATGAGCATGGCGAACCAATTGACAATCACAAACAGCGATGCCAAGAGGGGACGGTGGGTGGGTTGTGTGAATGCACAGATGACCACTCGAAGAACTACAGTTACAGGTAAGCAACCTGCATTTCTTCTTCGTGGTCTCTGTGCATCACACATATGGGCGAATAACAAGCAGAGACTTACCGGAGGTGGGTAGGCATGCTGGTTGGTCACTGGCAAACCGAAGAAAGGACAGCTCTTCCAAACGAGGAGTCCTGTCTGGCCCTGACATCCAGTCGATAATGCTTAACAAAAGTAGAAGCATTAGACCAAGTGGCTGCTTTGCATAGGTCAGTGAGCGATGCACCCTGGAGCAACGCCGAAGAGGTTGCTTGCGCTCTTGCAGAATGCGCTGTCAGATGAAAGGGCGGATCTCTATTGACAATCTTGTACGCCAGGACAATGGTCTCGATAACCCACTTGGAGATGCGCTGTGGGGAGACTGCCAACCCTTTAGACAGGCCTCCATAACAAATGAATAGCTTACGAGATTTTCGAAAAGCTTCAGTTCTTGACTTATAAAAAGCCAATGCTCTTCTAACGTCCAATGCATGCAATTTTGTAGACAAGGGATCTGACGACGGATTGAAGAACGTGGGTAAAACGATGTCTTGACTTACGTGGAACGAGGAGGAAATTTTAGGAACGAACATAGGGTCCATACGTAACACAACTTTGTCCTTAAAAAACTGTAAATAGGGAGGATCTATCAGCAGTGCCGCTATCTCCGAAACACGTCTCGCAGACGTGATGGCAACTAGGAATACAGTCTTAAGAGTCAACAAGCGAATATCAATCGTTGCTAACGGTTCAAAGGGCTTGGAGGTGAGAACTGTGAGAACGAGAGAAAGGCTCCATTGTGGAACTACTGGCCGAATGGAAGGAAACAAATTTTGTAACCCCTTTAAGAAGGCTCTTGCCATCGGGTGGGTAAAGACAGAAAAACCATTCACCAAACCATGGTTGGCTGCGATTGCGGACAGATAGACCCTAATGGAAGCCGGCTTTAAGCCTTGGGCATGCAAAGAATAAAGAAACGATATAATTTTTGGCATATCCGATGCATAAGAATCAAAGTCATTAAGAGTCGCATACTCCTGAAAACGTTTCCATTTTCTATTATAGGATAGCCTAGTTGAAGGCTTACGTGAGGCCTCTAAAATAGATTTGACTCGTTCCGGCAGGTCGAGGACTCTCCAAGACGACGGATTCTCCAAGCCGTCAGGTGTAGTGAGTGGACATCGGGATGAAGAATTTGTCCCTTCTGTCGAGACAGAAGGTCGGGGAGGCAAGGTAGGTTCCAAACCTCCGCTTTCGCCAGTCTGAGTAGCGACGTGAACCAAGGTTGCCTCGGCCACCACGGGGCTATCATTATAGCGTCCGAGTTGTTGCGCCGGATCGCAGTCACTACTCTGGCCACTAGTGGAAACGGAGGGAAGAGGTAAAGACGACCTCTCAACCAGTCCCATTGAAACGCATCCCCTAACGATGCGTTCCCTATGCCCGCTCTGGAGCAATACGCCGGGCATACTGCATTGGCAGCCGTTGCAAAGAGATCGATGTCGGGCGTGCCCCAACGAGCGAAGAGACGAGTTAGGATGGGTGTTGCGAGTTCCCACTCGTGCGTGTCCGTGAAAGATCTGCTGAGAAGATCTGCTTTGATGTTTTCCTTTCCCGCAATGTGCAACGCTGAGAGAAGTATATTGTGGGAGATGGCCCACTCTAGAATTTGCATCACAAGTTGCAATAGACGGCGTGAACGAGTGCCTCCCTCCTTGTTCAGATACCACACCACTGTGGTATTGTCCGTTAGAATATGGACATGATGCCCTTGTAGATGAGGTAAGAATGCTTGTAAGGCCTTCTTGACTGCCAGGAGCTCCAACATATTGATGTGGAGGCGAGTCTCTGAAGGTGACCATTTTCCTTGCGTCAGCAGGTCGCCGTGGTGAGCGCCCCACCCATCTAGAGATGCATCCGTCGTTACTATACAAGACGGCCCCCGCGGTACAAATTGCATGCCTTGGGAAAGGTTTCGCAAGACCGACCACCACTGAAGGGACTCCTTGACCAGGCGCGGAATGGTAAGTATTAGCCGGTGTGGGTTTTGCATAGGTGAGTAATGTTGGAGCAGGAACTGCTGTAGGGGGCGCATTCGAAGTCGCGCCCAACGGACGACGAAAACTGCTGCCGCCATTAATCCTAACAATCTGAGAATCGCAAACGCCGAGGCTTGAGGACGGCTTTGCAAACTTAACGCCCTCTGCTGCAGGGCGGTTATCCTGTCTGCAGGGAGGAAAGCTCTTCCCACGGTAGAGTCGAGGGTCACTCCTATAAACTGCAGCCTCTGTGATGGCTGAGTGATGGATTTGCTGTAATTTATCTGCAGCCCAAGCGACGAGAGAAGAGAGATGACCTCGTGGACGTCGGCGAGCGCCTGACTTCTGGACCTTGAAACGATCAACCAATCGTCCAGGTAAGGATATAAGTCGATGTTGTGTGACCGTAGATGTGCGCAAACTGCCGACATGCACTTGGTGAATACTCTTGGTGCAGATTTTAGGCCGAAGGGAAGGACGGAAAACTGGTACGCCTGATGCCCAATGACAAATCGCAGGTAGCGCCGATGGGCAGGATGAATGGCGATGTGAAAATAGGCGTCTTTTAAGTCTATTAGTGTGAACCAGTCGCCCTTCTTCAGCATAGGTAGGACCGATGCCACGGTAACCATGCGAAACTTCTTGGGCAATATGAATTTGTTGAGCTCTCTGAGATCCATAATAGGACGAAGTCCCCCGTCCCTCTTTGGCACCGTAAAATAACGGGAGTAGAACCCCGCCTTGAGGTGACATCGCTGAACCCTCGTGATAGCCGCCTTTTGTAGAAGGGTGGTAGTCTCCTGCGCTAAAGTTAGCGAGGGCGGCGTAATTCTTATGATGCCCAGTGGAGGAGGGACTTCGAACTCTATTTTGTAGCCTTCTGCTATGATGTTTAATACCCAAGCGTCTGATGTTATTGACGCCCAGGTTTGCAGAAAAGGCTGCAGTTTGTTGGTGTTGTTGCAGATGAGAGGCAGCGCCAAGTCAAAGACGACGCTTGCCATGCTGTGGTTGTTTGCTGCGTTGCTGGAAACGCGGCGTTGACTTTCTTGGTTGATAGGCCTGTGTTGAGGCAGGTTGGTACCGCTGTGCTTTGTCCTGCTGCGACCGTGGTTGGTATGGGACTGGCCTATACCATTTTCTAGGCCGGTAGGACTGCTGAGGTTGCTGAAACCCCATTTTCTTCGCTGTCATTCGAGCTTTGTGCAGAGTATCCATTGTTGTGTCCGTATCTATATTGAACAGGCCCTCCCCATCAAAGGGAAGGTCCTCGATCCTGTTTTTAGTTTCTTGTGGTAGAGATGCTGACCGTAACCACGCATGGCGACGTAAAGCGACTGCACCCACCATGGCCTTAGAAACACAGTCAGTGAGATGACGCGCCGTTGTCAACTCTTGCTTTGACAATCGGATCGCCTCTGCCTGGAAGACCCTAGCGAGTTCTCGCTGATCGTCGGGAAGGTAATCGGTGAGTGATGAAATCTTTTCCCAAAGAAAAAGCTGATAACGCGCCATCAGCGCCATATAGTTAGTCACCTTTATGCCCAACGATGACGAAGCATAAATGCGACGGCCGTAGGAATCGAGTTTTCGCCCCTCCTTATCTGTTGGTGCAGAATGCACTTTTCCGGATCTGCCCTGTGCAGCCTCCACCACCACCGAATTCGGCTTAGGGTGTTGAAAAAGAAAGGGCGCCTGTGCTTCCCTCACTTTATAGATCGCATCAAGGCGCTTGGAAGTGGGTCCCACTGTGGCTGGATGCTCCCAAGACTGTTTGAGGGTCTTCAAGAGAGCTTTGACCATTGGTAAGGTCAATTGGGGTGATGGCTCAGCATGCATGATGTCATAAATGCCATCATCTGACTCGTCTGCCACCTGCTGGCACTCTATATTCAAAGATTGAGCCAGCCTCTGCATTTGATCCGTAAAGCTGCCCATCTCCATCGTTGGTGATGCCCGGTCTTCAGACCCCACAGTATCCAACGGTGATGGTTCAGACGGACGGGGCGATGGAGCTGAGGATGTGTCCGACCCGTAGTCATCAAATGATTGTGAAGGCTGTCGGTGCCGTGGTGATCTGGACGGCGACCGGTGTAGAGGACGAACAGCTGTCGATGTCGAAGTGCCTCGACGTCGAGTGGAAGCATGACTCAGCGAGGTGGTCCTACATGGAGGAACCGGCGGTGGTGACTGCTCCTGCTGGATTCGACGCCCAGTGTAAGGGTCGAATCGGTAACGACCACGCTCGGACCGGCGGGAATGTTCTGAGTAGACTTCCCAGTCCCGTGAAGGCGACCTCGATCGAGAGCGAGACCTCGACTGCGAGGAACGGTTGCGACGTCGACGTCGATGTTCCTGCTGACGGGTCGGTGTCGATTGCCGCGTCGGTACCGTACGCTCGGTGTCCGATGGAATAAGGATTGGCATTGGCTCCGGAGAGGGCAGCGAGCGAGAAGGTGACAAAGGTTGCTGCTGCGGATGCACTCTCGGAGTTGAAGGCGTGCGCAGCAGAGAAGACACGGAAGGTGCTCGTCGTCTCGATGCCGAAGGTGTCGGTGAAATATCTATGTGCTGCGAAGTCTGCGACGTTGAGGCAACCGATGCCGAACGATGCGTCGGTGCCGAAGAATGTATCGGTACCGACGAGGACTTATGCACCATAGCGACCACCTTTACCGATGTCGACGATGGCATCGACGCCGATCTTGATTTTTTTGATGCCGGCGGCTGTTTAGCCGATTTCGTCGACGTCGACGTTTTTTTCTGCTTTGGTCTCTTTGCCTTTTTCGCCGGAGGCGGGGAAGAGGCAGTTGAAAACCCCGTTAAAGATGCCGGTGCTGCCGCCCGCAATTGGGGGGAACCCGGAGATGCTGGGCTAGAGAGGTTTCGACTCTCCCCAGAAATCCCTTTTTTTATCATGGAGGGGCGCGGTTGATCGACTGCCGATAACGCCTTTGTCCACAACAGACTACGGAGGCGGTCTGCCCTATTTCTTCGAGTCTGTTTGGAAAACCGCATGCAATGGCTGCACGAATCAACGACGTGTGCCTCGCCGAGGCAGACAAGGCAGAGCGAATGCCCGTCGGAGAGGGCGATTTTAGCCCTGCACCGCGAGCAACGTCGGAATAACGCGGTCTGTGCCATAAGATGGCGAGCCGCCTAAAGTTTTTCAAAACTCTATCTATTAATTTTTTAATATATATTATTATTATTTTTTTTTATTAAAACACTAAAACTATACTAACTAACAACTAATCTTACTAAACAACAGCCTAAGCTAACTATTTGTCTCTTCTTTTCTCTCAAAAACAGGTACAACGTACCAGAGAAGTCTCCCGCGAGGCTACTGCGAAGCGGTCGAAGAAGAACTGAGGCAAAGGAGAGGCGGGAGCCCTGAGCATGCGCGGTAGGATGGTGGGGGGAGGGGTTCCCGCCAAAAGTCTAAGCTAGCTAAGTTTCCCGGAAGCAGGCTCGGCGTCGGCGCGAGCCCATATGTGTGATGCACAGAGACCACGAAGAAGAATTTCTGTGTTACCATTTCTGTACTAATCTGCAAATGAAATCATAACACTAAATTCTCATATTTTACAACAGTCATAGCTAATTTGTGTAAGTGATTAGATTACATTGCTTGATATAATCAGTATATGAACTTATCAATACCTTCTTAAGTAATTTTGCAACACAAAACTTTCTGCTCACAAGACAGGAGTTATGATTAAAATCATAGCGATATCATGATTAAGTATAGTCTCCATTTTGCAAGGAAAAAGCAAAGTGTCAAAGGGGCTTTGGTGATTATAGAACTTGAAGTGCACAATGTTCAACTAGCCCAACTACTTTATCACTGTAAACTAGTTACTATAAAGTTGGAGAAAGATTCATGAGAGAAGCATACAGGAGCTGTATAAAATGTGTTTTGTCTAAATACACTTGCTTTTCTTTACTACAGAATGTGTGGTTGCTATTTTCAACTTTTTTCTCTACTTCTCATGCAGCAAAACTAAGACATGTGTAGTATAAGGTACAGCAGTTTGCAGCTCTCTTCTCTCCCTAGTATTAAACATATATTTGCCATTTTCTTATACAAAACTACAGCATTTATACATCTGGCCTACTTCATTGCCCACAGTCCTACAGAGTACCACGGAGCAGCACCAGAGAGGTCCATCGGGAACAAACATGTCTACGTCCCTTTGCCTGTCACCATTCCACAGAGGAACAAGGGTCTGATCATGAGAATGGGGTCTAAATTGGAATGTACCATGGATGTGGGTCAGAGCAGAAAAGTACACATTTATTGATGTAAACATGGCTTACTTCTTCAACAAGATTGAGGTAATTTTCTTCAACTTATTATTGCCCTTACAGTATTGGATGTACCAATACCCCCTTCTCTCTCTCAGCCTTGAACAGATACATTAACAGAAAAAAGATTTTTCTCTTGCTTCTTGGTGGATGATGTTAAAGTGTCATTAAAATAATTGCTTGTTTGTATATCTCAATGATTTGTGTTCACAGTCCCTGAGAACTTGAATAACTCCTAACCTTTTATTACTGCTGCGATTCACTGAGGCTCTTGTTTTCAGACATCACATTCCCGGTCCAAATATCTACAGCAAGATCTATGCGAGCTTATGGCCTTTGCCAGACCCAGGAATCTGCATTGAGCCAATAGTCTGTTGGGCAGGAACAAGATTAAGTTTTCCCCACTGTGTTAGTAAATCTAGCTTCTTAGAGGACTTCCTGGTTTGTTAAAACCATAGTCTGCTGTGACATCCAAACTGGGAAACTGTGGTTCAAGTGTTACCTACAAACTAGGGTTTCATCCTGCTTTATAATCCTAGTTAGTAGGGAATATCTGAACAAAGGGAGTAGGGAAGGGGAAAGTGCATTCCTGGTCCACAGGATTGAAAAAGATCTGGTGCTTGTTATATTGCACATAAAAAGGTATTTAGGGCTGCTTCAAACCTGACTCCAGCAAAGGTGGGTGAAGCTTTTCTGCGACCTTCCCAGGGAGGTCACAACACTTACACATATGGTGGTAGGGAGATACTTTTTATATATATAAAGTGGCTCAGTGGTCTGTCTTCACTTCTTTTACTTGAAATGTTTAACATAGCATGATTCCTAGTGGTGCTATATGGGTGATGGGGGGCAGGTAGCATTATTAAAATGATTTTTAACTAGTAAGCAGCTGTCTATTCAGTTCACTGGCACACCCTTGTTTCAAGTTAAAAATGGAAGAAAGAGGATGGAGGCTACTCAACCACGTCGTCTGGGAGGGTCTCCCCTCAATCCCCAACCCGTAATTCATCCACTGAACATTCTGCTGGCAGAATATTCCGATCGGCCCTACTTTATATCATGTCCAGGTTGAAACTGTAGCTCACCCACAAAGATTACTAGGTGTAGTAGAGCCAAATACTATCTCTCAGCATAATCTAACTCACAGGGTTATTGTAAGGATGGAGGAAGGGAGAATTATCATACATGCCAAAGTGTTTCTTAGAAGGAGAATAAAATTTAAGAAAGAAAACAATATTTGGTTGGAATATGCCTTTGTTGCCTGTTCTTTGTCCCCTAGCTTGTAAGGCTAAATATATGCCTGTTGCTGTTGCTTCCCCAACACACTTAATGTGTGTGATTTTTTTTAATGTGCATAAAGAACAAAAGCAGTAAGATGTAAACTTTCAAGCAGAACCTTAACAAAAACTATTTTTAAGAAAGTGTTTAATTACAGACCCCTACATTTGAAACCTTATAGAATGGTACTGACTAATTAGACCAGCTTTTTATCCTTGCATGTTCAGCAACAAACATTGCAAAGGCTACTTTGAGCCATATTAAATTCAGGCAAGTTCAATGGTGATTCCTTGATCTAGGGTACCTTGACATGCCTAAGATATGTGACCCATACCATAAGATCAATTCACACAACCCCATTGGTAAGTAAAAAATTAGATAGCTTTCAGCCTTCAGGTGATCCAGCTGCTTGAGCAGTTTGTCATAGCCATACACCATGTTTGACAAATCACTGAAAATTATATAAGTAGATTAAACAGTTGTACGGTGAGTTAAAGCAGTATTCATGATGAACAAAACAAAAGAGCTCCACCTTCAAGTATGAGTTCAGTTCAAGAGCACAAAGGTCCAAATG
This sequence comes from Anniella stebbinsi, assembly GCA_029215795.1. NCBI lineage: Eukaryota > Metazoa > Chordata > Lepidosauria > Squamata > Anniellidae > Anniella > Anniella stebbinsi. Next base: position 68,447,506 of record JARDYH010000002.1, on the reverse strand, counting down.
TACAGGCATTCTGCCAGAAGGAGAGTAGGCCATAGGCACACAAGGAATGTATGAAGCGGCTGAGAAGCCTGCATTGCAACTGAAGAAATATTCCTTTAAACCATATTAAACTAACTCTCCCACTGGTCTTCCACTATCCTTTAAACATACCAGTATGGGACATAGGTCAGCTGTTCCAACTTTGCTTACTCTGAACAGTTGCCCTGTGCACCAGATGAACCATAGATAACACTTGTGGAAACAATCAATTCATTGTTCTTGATAACAGGCCCAAGATAAATGTTCATTTTCAATATGGTTTCACAAAACATTTTTTAAGGGAAGTGCTCATCAAAGAAGGGGGGGAAGTTTATTAAGTGAAATCTTAATGTTCCTGGAACTGGGTAATGGTGACAAAAATATACATATGCGTAAGATTTAGTTCCTCTTAGCAGCTGCCATTCTCACAGTGGAAGTTAAACCTTGACAAGTAAAAGATACAACTCATATCTGCAGCTGTGCACTTTGTGTCAATGAGTTTCTTTTGCTGTACTGCTCAGCCTAGTAATTCCAAGATAGTCTGTAGACAGTGAACAGTAACAGAGAAGAATTTTCATATACAAAGCATACATTGATGTTGCCAGGACAAACAGCATTACTTTTAAAATTTGTGTTATAGCTCATTTGTTTTATATGTTCTTCTGAAAAAAATGTAAGTATTTAATCATATGGGGAAAATTAAAAAAACAAATCCTGAAGATCCTGAAGATTACAGATGTGTAGCCTGGTTTTCCAAACTAAGGCTGAAAGGGCAAATCTACCATGATATTTACTGTATCATCTTAGGCAACTGTGGTGATACCCCACATTTCTGTTCCCTTAGGTATGTCTGGATGAGTATGTTTAGAGCACTCAGAATGTTAGACTGAGTGGGTATGGCTAGTGATGCTATAAAAGGGTTTGGAGAATCAGATAGTTGTTAGTTGGGGCTTGTATCTGGGTAGGTGTGGATAGAGTAGGGAAGGATATAGTGTGAGAAGAGTGTGTGAGGAAGGAATGGATAAACTGTGTTTCCTCGATTCTAAGACACACTTTTTTCTCCATATTTACCGCTGTAAAAATGGAGTGCGTCTTAGAATCGATGAACCGCCGGATTTCACCAGTGCTGGAATGGGTTTGAAGATACACCCACCCAAAGAGCGTTCACAAAGGGGCTCTGCATGCCCCCCCCAGCAAATCGGTCTCCCCTCTCACCCCCATCGCCGCCCTGGTCCTCACCGCCAGCGTGCAGGATCGCGGCCTACTTCGTAGTAACGCTGAGTTTCCAGGCTGGGGTGGTCGCCCGGCTCTCCACACCCTTCCCTTCCCGCTTGTCGCTTCTTCTTCTTCCTCCCCGCCGCCACCGCCACTCCTCCCTCGCCTGGGCCCCGCTACCACCTCTGCCTGCCCCCGCCCACCCCGCTCTTGCTCTCTCACCCCTTCCTGGGATTCGGCAGTGGTGGCGACAGCAGCAGTAGAGAAGGAGAAGACAGAAGAGGAGCAGCAGCAACGAAGGATCCTTGCCCAGCCTACGGGCATGATTCATCCCTACCATATTTCTTCAATTCTAAGATGCACTTTTTTTCCAAATATAAACGTGTCTGAAAACGGGGTGCGTCTTAGAATTGACGCAAAGCTTTTTACCTATTGGTGGCCCTGAAATTAAGGTGCGCCTTAGATTCGATGGCATCTTAGATTCGATGAAATACAGCAAGATTGTAGGGATTTAGGATTATTAGTATTAGGATTGTTATTACTAGTATTATTAAGAATAGGCAGGTTTTAAATTGAATTTGAAGAAACTAAGAACTGTAAACAACAATAAACATTTTCTTTATTTTGCTACCATAAAACCACGCGTCAGCTTGGCTTTGTAATCTGCTCTATTGGTTCATAAATCCACAAATTACATTAAACCTTTAGCCCAGTATATCCACAAACAGAACCTATTTCACAAAGTCTTTGCCTTGTTCCCTCTCAGAGAAGGGAAAGGTAGTGCTATTTTGCCTTCCCTCAGGCTTATTCAAGTGGTGGCGCTTGTCTTGAGAAGGGGTACTCACGACTGGACCTAGTATAGGTGGTGTGTTGGCACACCAACTCTTAAAAATTTAGCAAGCCAATTGATACTTGTTTGTTTAAAATAAACACAGTGTTCACAAGTATTTTATTTGAACATTTGCTTGGTATTAAGCATTATACTATGAAATTTCACATCATTTGTTTCTTCTCAAACCTTTTCAAGTTTATTTTGCCTATATTTACAATCACACAATAGCATGAAGAATGAAGCAAAGATAGAAAGTAATAAGCAGTTAGGTTTGCCTTTCCAATACTGTAATGCACAAGAATATTAAAAATCTTGGTTCCACAGGGGAAGAAGAGTGCTTGTGGAATGGGACTTGTACTTCCCTCCCATTTAGGCCCCTGTATGCCCTCCATATCTGCTCTGGAGACTTCAGGGAGCCTCTAGAGCACATCTGGAGGGCAGTGTCTTCCACTGGTGGAACCAAGAATCTGGATCCAATCCCTACAAAGGAGGGAAACCTGCCTTAGTTGATGCTAGATGTATATTATGTTTCTTTTAATGGCCTAATCTGATTTGGGTTTTAGTCATTATTGCAGTAGCAAAAACCTTTACCTAGAATTATGCACTTTATACATAGCAGTTCTTAACATTAATGTAGAAGTAAAAAATTACTTTAAAGCAACTAACTGCTGCAGCAATATTGCACTGTCCCTCCTTGGCTTCCATACAACATTCCCACTTTGTCATGCTGAATAAATCCTGAAGGAGTATGTCAAAATACACTGCCAAAGACGGAGTACCATAGAGTTGTGATTTTATTTGGCCATTAACACAACCTAACATGAAAAATTAGCAGTGGAATGAGAGCATTAATTATAAAATATTATGCTTCCAATATGAATACATACATCTCACTTCCCCTAACAGGGGTAAGGCTGCCAAAACCCAGATACACGTGTGATTTAGACCAATGTATTTGGTCTCAGTGCTTGTAAAAAGGATTCAATTCCACTTTTATAAAAAGATCACCAAAATGCCATTATATTAATTGGAACAAACATGACAAGTTGACACCCAACAAGGACTTGCAGTTAAGGTAAGGTATTCAGCTTTTTGCCAATCATATTCAAATAAGATCTTTAAGATAAAAAGCTGGGCATATGGACAAAAGATTTAAGCTCTTATTACTGGAACTTTAAGATATTACCCTTTTTCATCTTATTTTTCATAACCAAATATAGCCTGTTTATTAATAATTTAAGGATACGATCCTATACATGTTTAGACAGAAACAAATCCTACAATTCCCAACATTCCCCAGCCGGTCATGTTGGACATATTGCTCCATTAACCAACCATTGAGCACACTTTCTAGTGTGTATACCATAGGTACTCCAAGCTGGGGGTGGAGGGGATTATTTGCCCCTTCTAAGGATGTACAAGGAACTAAACGTGCACACTGATGAATTGTGTTCTGCTCACCACTCTCCCTGCTACATGGATACCTTCTGGTGCTAAGCACACATTTCACAACTCCAGCTCATCTCAAAGCTACTGCTGCCAGTTACTGGTATATACCCACCCCTTCCTGGCTGGACCAGAGCATCAGTCATCACAAGATAAAAAATGGTTGCTGGGAAGGGAAAAATGCAGTGGCAACCACAATGATGGCAGCAGCAAAGAGATCCGTTTCCTACCTCCAGCTAAAGAAAGGATCTCTCACGTACTGTGCTTCAAAGGGCTTCCCTAAGAACATGGACTATTCAACTCTATTCTCCTGAGCTTGGATCTGATTGATAATAGGAACTGTGAGAGGCATTCCGGATGACGGCAACAAGGGAGAGGGCCTTCTCTGTGGTGGCCCCCCAATTATGGAATGATCTCCCCGATGAGGCCCGCCTGGCGCTAACGCTGTTATCTTTTCGGCACCAGATCAAAACTTTTTTTTCCTCCCAGGTATTTTAACAGCTTAAGTTGAGGTTTTAACTGACTTTGTGGCCAGGCTTAACAGTTTAATATGTTTAAAATGTCAGCTGTTTTATGTTTATGGTTTTAAATTTGATATATTGTCTTTTTAGTGTTTAATCTTTTAATTTTTGTAAACCGCCCAGAAAGCTTCGGCTATGGGGTGGTATATAAATGTAATAAATAATAATAATAATAATAATAATAATAATAATAATAATATATCCAAAGCTCAGTTTGACTGAGACAAGACCCTGCGCCTCATGCATCAAGGGAAGAATTTTTCAGCTGATGACTAAGGACAGACAAAATTTGTAGCCACTCATCAGGACAGAATAATAATAATTTCCTATACTTGAGGATCAAACATTGGAGATCCCAAAGTACAACAGGATGCACTGTCTTTAAAGACAGCAGGATTCCCCCTTGCATGTTTTCCGGCAGGGACAGGATGGGGGAGAGGCATCAAGGTAAAGGCAACAAAATATATCCTCTGTGCCCTATGTAAATCTATGTACCCTCTCTGTGATAAAACTAGACTTGGTAATTTTCTTTTGGATTGACTTTCTAAAATATGGAGGCTGCCTCCTGATATTTGTATGAGGAAGCTTGCCTTCTGACTTGGGAAGACAGCCTAGCAGTACTTTGTATTTGTTATGTAGTGTCGCCAAAACACTTTATGTCTCACCTACCACTTCTTTTTAGCCTACTTCACTAGTATAAACTAAAGAATGTGCCTGTGCTTTGGGGAGTAAAGATTCAGAAAAGTCCCATGTTTCATCTTTCCTAACACTTTGTTTGAAATGCTCTTCTTGACAATTCTTTCATGTAGACAGTTAACATGACAGGGAAAAGAATGCTGCAATCCCTGTCCTTTATGCTCAACTTTCCACATGCAAAAAGAGAGCTTGTAAACATGCCTTCTGAAGTGGTATAATCCTGGAAGGGTTATAGTATGTGTTTCTCTGGGTATTTGAATTAGCTCTAAGCAAGCCGTTTCAACAGCTCATGTACCTATAAGATAGTTCGGAGCTAAGTATGATATACACCAAGAGTGCAGGACATCAAGCCTGGGAGCAACATCAAGCCTGGGGGCGACATCAAGCCCTCCTGGGGTACCCAGATGACTATTCCCCTTTCCCCTGATCCTACACTCTTTTCCCCAAACCATCAATCATTTGTTTATTTCCTGGCTTTTGTGCATTTTTGCCCCATTCTAAAAGATTGAAGTGCTCTTCCTAAAGCTTAGCTACTGGCAGTAAGCACTTTCACCTATAATAAGCTGGTATTTTTGATATCTTGGTTCCACCCACTTTTGTCTTCAGGCCATTCTCCAAGGAATGCAGCCACCAAAAGCTTCTTTTAAATTTCTTCAATTTGAAGAAGAGAATCAAGATGAAAAGAAGAGTTAAGTGCAGCAACTCACATCTCCATTCTGCTAAAGACTTAACATAGCTACTCTTCTGGAACTACTTTATCAGTGAATGGATTTGTCTTTCAGCAGTCATATTTTGACCAGTATGCTGCTTTCCCAAAAGTATTTACAATCCAGCCTAATTATGAAAAATGTTTTGCCCTACAAGTTACTGCTACAGAGAAAAAGCTACAGATGAAAGATAGCAGCAACTGAAATGTGCAGCAAGGTTCTTCACAAAAGCCAGAACTCCTGCCTTTATTGCTTTCCCCCTCAAAGCTCTACCTTCAACTATTGCTGCTTCTCCCATGCACCTGCCAATACATGAAAGTAAATAAATAGATAAATAAATAAATAACACTAAAAATTACTGTAGATATTATATATTTCATTAACTTATCTTTCATAATTCATTTATCACCAGATGCAGTATAGTGGACTTACAGGTCAATCCATCAAAATAACAGAGACATGTACCTGGTTCTATAGAAGCATATATATCACCTGCCTTTCCTCTTTAGAAACTCCAGGCAGACAGGTTATTCTTCCTCCCAAACACGGATTTTTATATTCTAACATACCGCACCTCACAAAACTGAAAGGTATTATTTGAAATGATTACTAATGTTTCGAAGCACCTTTTCCCAAGGCTCAACACCTGCCCACCCAAAATCATACCATCACAAATCTTGCTGAGAAGGCACAATTAATTAATATACACCTTTGAATATGATGGCAACAAAGCTTTGAACTTTGATTTATAGTGTACAAACCAGTTAGTGGTTTAAAGAAACAAGCTGAATCAGGAAAAATATACATACAGTTAAAGAGGGACGCCACAAGCATAATAGCAAAACGCACAGAAAAAATATTTTTACCACACTGCATCCATAGATGAGTCAGTCGATTTCACTGCATTTAACCAAAGGTTCTTACAATTTTACCAGAAAAGAGTCAAGTCACACACACAAACAAAAAGGTTGAACAAGCCAATCAAATCATATGCACAGCTCAGAGCAACTGTTTTTAGGATCCTTGCTCTTATCTTTTTAGCAGCCAGAGCAAATAAAGATATTTGATGGGTTACATAAAGATCCATATCTACAAGTAGGGTGCGTTTGGACAACACTTCAGTCCACCCCACAGATAACTATTTGCGTGTCACACTTGGGCGACATGGAAACAGTGATCCGTGGAAAAGAGGAGTCACACTCTATTGAGTAGTCATCATCCCCTCCACCCTCCCCACGGAACAGCGGCACTGATTTCTTCTTACCTTATCGGGGCGCTGCCATTCCTTGGGGAGGGGCGGGGAGAGATGCTGCGCACAGAGACGTGCCGCGGGAGTTGCCAGAGTGACAGCAGAGGCGGCACATTAATTCCACCTCCTATCAGGAGGTGCGATGCCTCCACCACCACTTCGTTCTCCGGCTGTCACCGGAGAAAGAAGCAGCAGTGGAGGCATTGCTACTACTGCCAGGAGACAGAACCATTGCACTGTCACTATGGCGAGTGCATCACCTCCCCTGTCATTGGAGGCGATGAGCCCACCGGTTCTTGCTGCAGCAGCTAAGCAGGGAGAGGCAACAGGGATGTCGCTGGGTGCTAGTGTGTCTTTTGCCTATGGCTGGATTTTGCACCATGACACATGAGGAGACCATTCCGCAGCCTTGTGCTTCTGCAGCAGGGGTGGCATGTGTTGCTCCACGCACTGCCACCGAGGCAAGAGGCTGCATAACGGTCTTTTTGCGTGTCAGGGCACAATATCCCGCTGCCAGTGAAGGATGCATCAGCACCCAGTGACGTCATCCCTGTCCGGAGATCACAGGGCTCAGCACCGACGGATCCTTCCCTGTCAGGGTCATGGCAACAGGGAAGTGGGTGGCTATAGCAATGCTGACCCCTTTTCTGTTGCATGGCCTTGAAGGGGAAGGAGAGGCGCCACGCCAGCGCAACAATCTCTCTTGCAGTTGTGACGAGCAGGACAGTATCTTGTGCCTCCTGTTCCCATTCGCCAGAAGAGAAGGGGAATCCTTTGCTGTGGCAGGAGAGATGCTTCCTCCGATCCCCCATGTGGGGTGCCGCGATCAGTGGTGCCCCACCCAGGGAGGGCATGTACCCATCCCGGGAAGTATGTGGGGAGCCCTGATTGCATCACCCCACCAGGGGACAGGGTGATTGGCAGCTACCAAAGCACTTCCCAGAATGGGATTATTCCCATAACGGGATTATTCCCATGCTATAGAGGCACGCTGGGCAAGAGTGGCAGAAGTTTCTGCCGCTCTTGCCTAGAGACTCTGTAGACATGGAAAAAACTCCACAGAGCCCACCACACAACATGCAACGCAACACAACGTTTGTGCAGGAACTTTCCTCTGCATAGCGCTGATATTCTGCATGGAGCGTTCCCCCCACCCAAAAAGCTCCACCTTTGCCTGGAGTTTTCCTGCTAGACGACATATTTCTCAACAGTGGTATTAAAAACTCCACCGCAGAGTTCTAAAACCATCGTTGACTAACGTGTCGTCCGAACCAAGCTGTAGTTTACACATTTGCTCTAAGTTCTATCAAACATTCATCCCAACAAAGGTACAAGAAACCTTTCCCTGGACTGGCATACAATTCACGGTAAAATATAGAATGCACAATATCCTCTACAAATTTACAAAATCTTGAAATATGGGAACATTTGCATACATCCACCCAAGAATGAAGAAACTATTTATGTTACATCTCTTTAGTTTTACTATTCCTGGATACATTTGCTCTAGCTGTGAAGCCCTTCCTGAAAACTACATGGCACCAACTTAGAGACTGATCATCCATCACACAATGACCTTCTGACCCTCAAACTACAGTCTGAAGAATACAGTGGTCCCTTGAGAATATACAAGTTGGCCAAAGCCAATTTAAATGATGAAGTTATAAGCAGCAGTGTTACAAGAAAACAGGAAAATTACAGAAAGTCACGATCTCTTTGCATAGTTCTCACTGTGAAAAGTCCCACAAACACTTCAACACCTGAATCATTTTTTTTATTCCAAGGTATCAAAAGAATTATACTACATTCAAATGACAAACTGACTTCTGTAGTAGGAAGTCATGCAAGGCTAAATGGCATTCAGCCAAGAACATGCAACTTAGAAGTCATCCTCAGATAGCAACTTGAACATACAAGTGTGAAAAGAATCCAGGGACCTTTTAACCTAACCTGTCTCAAAATGGTGGAAAGCATTAAGAATATGGCAAAAAACCTCCTGATATTCAATTCAGAAGGAAGCAGATTTCACAAAGACATCTCCAAATCTAGAGCAGAATGCAGCAGCTCGGCTGTTGTTCAGAGCTGCCCCTTTCCAGCATGTAACTCCTTTGCTGAGGGAACTGCACTGGCTACCTATTCGCTACCAGGTCAGGTTTAAGGTTCTTGTACTAGTGTACAAATCCCTAAACAACTTGGGACCAGGATACCTGAGAGAATGCCTTCTCCCCTACCAACCTGCCCAGTCACTGAGGTCATCCGAGGGCATACTCCTGGTGGTTCCACATAGACTTATCATCCAACTGGAGTCCGCCAGGGGTAGAGCCTTCAATGGGGTGGGCCCCCTTCTACAGAATTCCCTGCCTCTGGAGGTCAGCCAGGCACCAACTTTGTATTCCTTCTGGCACCTTCTGAAAGCACGGTTGTTCCAGGAAGCCTTCCCTTAACGACCAGTCACGGTTTATTTTAGTTGTTTCTTTTTAAATGTACTTTTAATGTGTTTTTATACTATTTTATTTTGTCCACTGCTCTGAAATTTTGAATGGGGAGTGGTATACAAATATTGTAAATAAATAAATAAATCTCATAAATAGAAAAGAAAAAGATAAGATTCATCTCAAATCAATGCACAGCACTGCACACTGAGTACAATAATCCTGATCGCACAACAAATGTGGTGTTCTCTTGGGCATATAAAAGGCGAAAGTACCCTTGCTGGCCAAAAGAAAAAAATATTTTGTGTGGCTTGGAAATACCTATATAGGTATAGGTATTCAACAGCAAAACCCTACACTGCAGGATGATCTCATACTCAAAGCTTGGAACTGAGGGTATATCCCTCCAGCTACTAAATGAAGCTACCTAATTTGGCTTCAATTGACTTCTTTTACCTAGTACACCATCTAAATTGATCTCCAGTTTTATTAATATGAAAATGTCTCGCTTCTATCTACTTCTGTTTCCAGTTACCAAGGAACCTGTGTGTTTTACCTAAACATGCATGTGGTTCTGAGGTACAGCTAGATTTTATATATTGTTTCAAAAATGAGAAACCATCTACTGTTTCCTTCTTTCTGCTTCCTAGCAACCATTAGGAGGGACCAAGTTGCAACATATAGCAATTGCAGTACCTGGAAAAACCTAATCTGAATGTTATTTCAATCTTAAAACTGTAACCGCATGCAGATACCATAGCTTGAATGTCAGTCTCTCCTCCAACACCCCTTTACTTCAGCATTTTACCTGCTGAAGAGTGCTAGAAAACTCAAACTCACTCAGGATTTTCTGACTTTTACGCTGGCCTAACAAATGGTGTTAACAGTAATATGGATTTTGGAAATTTTCTTATGACACAAAAAGTTAACCTACAAAAGCCACTGGTGGAATATCTTCTAATATCAAGCATTAAATGATTTTAGAAACGGTTTAATAACTGGAAGAGTATTTAGCAGCACTGGTGCAAGTTCTCTCACTATCTGTGGCAGGAAAGAACTGCAGCGCATGCCCCGTACCTTTACCACCGTGTTGGCTGTGGGGCTCTGGTGAGATCTGGACAAGTTCCCACAAATGCCCCACATCCACTTCTTTGAGACACGTGGCTCTCCGAAAAGCCAACCAGGGAGGGGGAGTCATGGACGGTGCAACAAGGGAAACATGTGGGCAGCTGCTCCAGAGAGCCCTGCTAGCTGCTCTTTGGCTATGTCAAATACTATAGCGGGAGAGCAGCTAATAGGGGCAGGATCAGCACTATTTACCATTTGCCCCATCCTGCCACCTGATACGGGGACCTCTCCCAGCTTCAAGGGAGGGACAGTTCCGGTATTTAGGCAACGACTAAGAACAATTCAAGAACTCTGTTGATTTTTACTTTGGCAACATACCCCCCCCCCCCAACTACAAGATGGCAGAAAAACAAGGAATTACTAGCATAACTGTAAGCTTCTTTAGGAAACACAGTTTTGAATACTATTAACAAAAAAATCCAAAGCAGCAGCAAACTGGAAGCACATTAAACTGTGGAAGGGGATACAGGGTCCATACAAGTAGTCCTTTGCCCATGTCCTAGAGGTTCTGGAATCCAATGCTGTCAGTGCAAGCATGCCAAAGAAGTGAGGACAACAGCAAAAGCTACCTAATTCCTAAAAGCAGGGAGGGAATGTCAACAGAATTATTCACATAAACGTAGGGAGGATTATTTTTTCTGAAGTAAAACAGTCTCACTTGATTTTATTAACAAAGCAGCATACTACACACATTTCTTTAGGTGGGTACTTGGATGTTCACAAATGTAAACATGAATCACTAATGTAATTGATGTGATTCCAATTCACACACACACATTTGGCGCCAGATGCATAATGTTTCACCCAACTCTCCCTCCAACTGCTGGTATTAACCTTCAAAGTCATAAACAGCTTGTGACCAGGCTAACTGAAGGATCGTCTTTTCCCATACGTACTTGTCTGGACCCTAAGATCACCTTCAGAGGCCCTCCTCCAGTGGTTTCTGCCAAATGAAGTGAGGCAGGTGGCTACTAAGGAGGTTTTTTTTTCAGTGGTGGCACCCTGGTTGTGGAATGTCCTCCCAGAGAGGCTCACCTGACACCTATGTTGTGGTATTTTCAGCGTCAGATGAAGACCATTTAATTCTCCTAGGCCCTTTAGTCTTAGAGAATTCAGTTTTAAAAACTGTGATAATACCTTTTCGATTTTGTAGTGCTGCATGTTTTACCCTGGTTTTATTCTGTTCTTGTTTCAAACGTTTTAGGTTTTAACATTATGTTTTGTGCTTTTACACTGGTATGGGTGTAAGCTTTAGTTTGTAAACTGCTTAGACCACTCCCTCTATTGGGCAATACAGAAACGTAATAAATAATAATAAACAGAAGAATACATCTTAAATGCAGTACTTCAAGTGTTTTTGTAACTCCAATGAAGGCCAAGATAGAAAAATGCTCCCTTCTATTTTAGCTCTACAGATAGTAACGTCACACCAAAAAAAACAAACAAGTGTACTGTATAAGCAGAGTACTAACTGTAGATTTGTATGTAAATGTCACATATTATAACCATCATATTTAGATTGCATGTGAATGCAGAAGACACTGTTGAACATGACCCATTCCACAAAGAGTTATACACCCACATTGCATATTCATTTTACTTCACAGAAGGCCGGAAACCTATCATGAGAATGCGAAGCTGCCAGAGGAACAAGCAGGGACCTTTCTTCTCATTCATTCATCTAGGAACACACTAGCTATAGCACATGGCAGCAGCTGGAGGAATCAAACTAATGTACTCTCTCCTAGAAAAAAAATGAATGGGAGGAAAGGGGAGGAGACAACAACATGCTTTCAAAGCATGCTTGATTCTCATCTCTTATCGAAGCAAATAAGTGGGATAGAGATCTGCTAGTAGCTACCCAAACTGTTCCCAATTATAATACCCATATTGGTATCCTAAAAATAGAAACATGCTGGGATAAATTTATAAATGAAAGTAACCGGTAACTGGAGAGTCTCAATTGTTCATCCTACACACTCCTATAAAATGCAATACTGAAGGCATGGGAACACATTAGTAACAAACTCCATCAAGGGCTGTCAGGACCAGACATTCCACCAGGGATAGATACAAAAAGTATCAGCATCTCTCTCTGGATTTGAAAGTGAGGGAGAAATCATAGTCACTTGGGGGCACACCCAGGATTCCTTCATACAGAGTAGTTGCACTGTGACCGATATTGACCCCTTTCAGTGCACATAATTTAAGGCAGTCATCGCGACCAGTGGCAAAGGATGCATTTGGGGGATTAGAATGTGGCGATTTTCAGCCTGAGGACAGAGGAGGCTCAGGGAGTTATCCGGGAGTGAAATAGCGAGGTATTGAGGGTGAATCCCGAGCTAGTGACATCAAAGAGTAGGAAGACCCGGCCCTGATCCCACTCGCCCTACAAGCACATTCACCGTCATCAGTAATCACATGCCCACCAGGTTAAGGACCAAGGTAAGAGAAGATAGCCTCTCAGGGACGCCACATATCCCTGGATTGACCACCCCTATCAACTCACCCTTTTCCCGTTATGAAAGCGAGGTGGCTTTGGAGGCAGGCCTAGCAGGGAGGGGAGCAGCTACTTACTTGCCGAGGAGCTGATCATGCTCAGCGCGGATCTTGCCCAGCTCGATCTGCAGCTTGGCCCTCTCTCGGGCTGTATCATCCAAGGCGCGTCGGGCATCTGCCAACTCAGCCTCATAAAGGGACTTGAGGCCGGTGAGCTCCCGGCCGCGCACCTCCTCCCGCTCGGTGACCTGGAGATGGAGCGAGCTGTTCTCGATCTCCAGGCTCCGCACCTTGTCGATGTAAACGGCCAGGCGGTCATTGAGCTCCCGCAGATCCTCCTTCTCTTGCAGCCGGGTGATGCGCGTGGGGCTCAGAGGAGTGCTAGCCGCGCTGCTCCGGGTCCGCTGCCCGACCGGCGTGGAGGCCGCCACCGCAGCCGCCATGGCGCGAACAATGCGCGGGGAAACAAGAGGAGGAGGAGGAGAGAGGAAGAGAAAGAGTCGAGTGTGTGCAGGGCGGGAAAAGGGGGGACCGGTTAACTCGGGCCGGGGGGGGGGGGAACGGAGAAGATGGATAGGAGGGAAGTATGCGGGGCAGAAACGGGTTAAAAGCTGCAGCAACCAGGGAACTTGCAGATGCAAAACAAAGCCCCAAAGAAAGCCCCCAAATGAAAATAAAATAAAATAAGCAACAGCGCCAGAAGAGGAGATCCAAAAAAAGGAGATAGCCGGAGGTGTCAATGAATGAACTCAAAACTCCAAAGGAAAGCAAGCAGGCGGGAAAAAAGGAAATAAAAGAGGAGGAGCGAAAACAAATGACGGAGCTTCTGCAGGTGCTAAAGAGAAATAAGAGGGGAAAGGGAATTTATAAAATAAAAAGCAAAATCAGGCGGGAAAAATGGGTGCAAATGAAGCGAAGAGAGGCTGCACGAACTCCCGGCGGTATTCGCTGCTGGAAGGGACGAGCCCGCCCGCCGGCCCGAGTGCGAATACTGCCTCTGGCCGCTCCTCCCCGGGCAGAACGAAACAAAACAGGCGGGCTCAGCGCCGAACCAATATGGCCGTCGCGCGCTCAGAGCAAGGCGGCCCTCCCCATTCTTCCGTTCTCTCACCGCATATACCCATCTCACGTGACCGCGTCTGAACCAATGGGGCAGCGAAGCGCGCCGAGCCTCAGTCTTTATTGAGGTCTAGACACTAAATTCAAAACCCGCCGCTTGCAACTGTCAGCGAGGTAGTGGCGCGCGCATGGGGCACGCCTTCTACCTAAACTAATCCTTCTCCCTCGCTTCGCCCGCGCCTGAGCCGTTCGTCGTTTTTCTCTCCCCTCCCCCTTCTCTTCCCTTCTCAGATGTTTTGCGGGAGGAAGGGGCGGCTGCTGCTGCTGCTGCTTGACCCTGGCCTCCCTGAAAGGGCAGGAGACGTAGTTCTCTTGCCCTCTCCCGCTTTCCCTTTTCTGCCAGTGTGGCGGGCCGCGCCGTTAAACTCCTTCTTGCCGTTATTATGTGGGTGTCCTGTATTGCAGCGTTTCTCCTCTCTTATCTGTTTGGGTAACTCCTGCCCTGCTAGGCTGGTAGAGACCCATAAAAATATATGGGCCAAGGATTGGTTGGTCGCTCAGCCTTCAAAACGGAATGATTGGAAAGCCAAGGGTAGTTCTGTTTCCAGCAGGATTATGTCTACCTCGGGCAGGTTAACCTAGTGCACACAGATTGTGTACGGCTCGCACAGCCTGCCAGTATTCATATGAACACACAAAATCAATAAAAAGCATCACAAAACTGGTCTGGATTAATTAATGAAAGTGACGCAATCCGATGCATATCTGCTCAGAAGTAGCCCCGTTGAACTCATTTCTTCTAGGAAACTTAAAGGATTGCAGTCAATACAGGCCCCCTCCACAAGAATGCGCCTTTGCGCCTGGTTCCGCGATTATGCGCATTATCGCGGAGGCGCATTTACTCACAATCCCTCTGCACGGGAGGCGGCGGGAAGCGGCGAAGCGCATTAAAAGATGCCCAAAAAGCGCTTTCCAGGTAGTTAATGCGCATAATCGCTTGTTCACACAGCGAAAATGCGCTTTAATGGCCGGAGCAAAATAAAAGTCGCTATTTAACGCGCGTTCGAAAATGCGCATTATCGGGGAGATAACGCGCCTGTACGCCCGTTTTGCGCTCCGCTCGTGTGTAGGTAAAATTTATAATGAGCCTTCAAGGCTCATTAAACGCCCCGTGTGGAGGAGGCCACAGTTACAGAAGTGCAATTCGGGCATACTCCCAGGTCTAATCGGTTGCGGGGATGGGGGAGACACGATATCATGGGGGGCACAGCGGGACCGAACGGTCTGTACCCCTTCCCCACACGCTTTAATCCCAGGCCTATCCGACCTCCGCACCCCATTGCTGAAAGAACAAAAGATGTTGAGTGTATTAATAGATTTAAGGTCATTTCTGACCCTCCATTTTTGTTTTGATTTTCTCTTGGTAGTCTTTTATTCCTAATACAATAGTAATTTCTTATGAAACTTGTTATGATGTTGGCTCCATGCTGAAATCAAATCCTGCGACTGGGTGGTTCTTCCTCTCCAGAAGGGGTATTAAGTTTCTTTCTAGCTCTGCCATCTACTCAAAGAGGAAACAACCCGTTGCAGCTTATTCTCCTGCCTGCTGATCAGAAAGAAACCTCCAGACAAACTCTGCCTGCCTCCAGGGCCAGATTTACAAGCTAAACAAGCTACAGTTTAGGGCCTCACATTATGAGGGGCCTGGTGTTAGAAAGAAAGAACCGCTTACAACATTACACGACTATCAAATTCCTTTTCATTGTACAGGCTGAATTTTGCATTTAATTTTTTTAATTTATTTTTTGAAGAGGGAAGGGCCTCAGTCATGTTGTAGCTTAGAGCCACAATAAGTTTAAATCTGGCCCTGCCTGCCTCATTCACGGAAGTTACGGGAAGTCCAGCTGACAATGTCCTCTACTCAGCAGTCTTTTCCCACATCTTCTGTCTTTTTTCTTACAGCAGAAAACCCATTAAAGAAAAAAGAAATGGCTGCTAGTGCTAGGTGCACTCTGTCTGGAAACCCCAACTTTCCATTCTGTCCCTCCACAGGCTGCTAGCTTTTGTTTCCATTTTTTTAGGGACTATCTCTTGCCCCTGCCAGGCACCAGTGAACACTACCCTAACAGGATCTACATTACTGCTTTAAAACTGTTTATAACAGTAGTGACAACCTTGGGACCTAGGGCACACTCCATATACAGTTTTCAAAACATGTTCATAGTGTTATATCCTGCTTGGTGTAGATTTGGCCCCTGTTTCCTAACAACAAACCCCTATCTTATCTGCCATCTGAGCTCCCAGGTTCTGTTGCCATCTCAGTGTTGAACCTCAGGGGAACTGGCAACCCCCATCCAGCAACGTGAATGCATGCCACATTTATTTGCTAGTAGGTTACACTGAATTTAAAAATGTTCACTTCCAAGGAAATATATTTAGGACAGTGGTCTACTCTACACAGCTAATCTCTTTAATACTTGTTCAAAATTCTGAAATACAAATGGATTGATGACATTTGCAGATAAGGAAAAGTCAGGAAGCCTTGGTTATACAGAAAGGTTTCAGGAAATTATTCATGGTTACTTGGATGATCTCATGGACTGTAGTAATAGAAATGGAATGCATCTGGGGACCAATGAACTTATTTATCTACAACTAGAAACAACTGTGAAGGGAGGGGCTCTTTGAGGTATTGTTGGATCACAAGATGGCTATAAACCCAAATGATGTTGCTTAAAAAGGGGAAATTAAGTTCAAGCAAGGAATTTCTAACAAGGATATGGAAGCATTAGCTATTGTACAAGGCAAAGGAGAGGGCCCACCAAGAATACAATGTCCAGTTTTAGGCATCCACAATAAATGTTCTTCTTATCTTTGAGCACCTGAGTTTGCCTCCTCCTTTGTAGTTTGTCTACGGTGCCTTTCCCTCTGCATCCGTGCCTGTTTCTTCAGGGAATAAAAAATATATGAACAGATTTATCTGTATACTGAAGATAAATAATAATGAAGCAAGACTTTAAAGCAACATGTCTGAAAACTCCACATAGCAACATGTGCCTGGCAGAAGCAACTAGAGGAGTTAGGTCAAAAAGGACTAACTTTGAAATCTTGCATTCCCTGTCATATACGTAGTGTTTATTAAGATTTGGCAAGCTACCCATCATGATGAATGTACTGTCTAAAAAGAGTGCTTAATTGTGCAATCCTATGCACATTTAGACAAAGTCCTACAAATGCTTCTAATCCAGAGACTGGAGCCTTTACCAATTTACTGAAAATCACTTACCCGCCAGTGCTGTTTGCCTTCAGAGGTGTTATTTGCATCGCATGTCCTTTTCCCACACATAAATTCCTTCCCAATCAAATGTCAGTGAAGGTAGAAAAAATCTAAATCCATACTAAAAATAATAAAATAATCCTGAAACATAGCAGTAAAACAAAAACACTAACACATCAAGCAGAACTTGGCAAAAATCCTTCACAAATAATTATATTTTCACTTGCCAGTGGAAACTATATGAGGAACCAATCTAATCTCATGAAAAAGGGAATTCATGTGTATTGTGTGAACAGGTGAAATAGATGTACTACTCCATGAAGGTACACAAGACAGAAGTCTCCATGTAGGAGATGCTGCCTTCCCATGTAGCATGTAGCGTGTCTTGTTTGTGTGATTTATCTCAAAATGTTTTCTCTGTAAGCATCTTTCTTGCAATATATCTCTGTTGTTTCTGTTGTCTGAACTATGTGGACTGACCTACAAAGGAATGGAGGATAGATGTACGTTTCTGAGCCCAATTCAAGGTGCTGAAGTAATCCACAGCATGCTGTGTGCCCTAATCACACAAATCTGCACTATGAATACTATTTATTTATTACATTTCTATACCGCCCAATAGCTGAAACTCTTTGGGCACTTCAAAACATATACATACACTGACTGGGTTTGGATGACACAATAAGCAACAGTGGGTTAAATAGTCAACAATTGGTTAAATAGTCAATGGTTGGCTATTGTGTCATCTGTCTGGACTTTTTCACACTATGGTTGGTTATTTGGACAAAATAACCAAATGCTGTGCAGAGTTGATTAGTTGAACAACCATTGGTTATCACACCGTGTGTTGGGCACCATTGATTATTTTGTCACACACAATTGGTTATTTTCAGTGACTACAGAGTTCCCTGGCAAGAGTGACCAAAGTGGCAGCAGCTGCTCTAGTCCAGCCGGCAGAACAATGGCTGATGGGATACCAGCAGGAGGACTGAGGGGGGGATGTGTCAAACAAACACACTGTTGACGAATAGTCAACTTGACACTGGCCTTAATACACTCCATGGTTGGTTATAATAATGTTGTGTGGGGAGTTCCCCCTCAATAATCAACCATGGAGTTGATTGACTATTGTCACCATTGACTATTGTGTTGTCTGAACGCAGCCACTCTGACAATACATAGTGAGTAATTATTTCTATTGAATTAAATGTAATCCTCTTTAGATGGTGTGGTGTGTGTTAAGATTTCTGCTGCTATTTCTTAGTACCAGTTCTAATAGTGTATAAATGGATGTAATATTTTTCTATATTTCATTCTTTGGAATAGATTTTGGAATGGGTAAATATGTGAAATTATTTCCTGGAATGTATAATCCATGTAGTTTCTTCAAAGATGACCTTGTGGATTGAATCTAACAGAACTACACTATCCTTGCAAGCCCTGGAGACCTGTTTGAAAAATTATGAGATGACAAGACTCTCTACAATTGTACTTTTTATTAACCTTAGATATGACAATGCAATGTGAAGAAGAGAAGGAGAAGAAGAAATATATAATAATAATTCCTAACATTTATAAAACACCCTTGAAGTTTATACAACATACTTTACCTATCTCAGTTATCCTTATAGAAGAGTGAGGTAGGCCAATATTATTATCCTCATATTATAGGAGTGGGTTCTGAGGCTGGAGCCAAGGGCAATGTTTTTGGCTAAGGTGGGAATGGTACAGGAAAACTGTCTGGTTCACAGTTCCCTCTTTTATCCACCATGCTACACTACTCAGGTAGCTTCTTCTGTGTTTTGGATAGGATAGTATACTATCAAAACTTACACATTTACATTGGAACCATAATTGGTACACTCTGGAAGCACACTCACCATGTACCTTTCCAAAGCCAAGCTGAGGGAAAATGATTCTACTGCAGAAGTTAGCTATGTTTGGTGCTGATTGGCTAGTGACTGTGGCATCACAGTATCGCCTCTCAACACAATTCCTTATTCTAGGAGAAGTCTTACAACTTTTTCATAATTGAGCAGCATGTAGGTGGGAATATGCCTTCCACTCCATCACATTAGTATCGCTAGTAAATATGCCTATATTTTACAAATCAAAGCCAAGAAGAAGCTGGGCTCATTCTATGGGTGAAGACAACCACAATGACTGTCTTTTTTATGTACCTTTGCATGCACCCTTTTAAAATGTTCAAGAGTAGTGTCTCCCCCTTTTTACATAGCTAATACCTTTAATAATATTGATTGTGCATAAGGTGTTCTCTCTCTTTTTCCCCAGTCTGTTATTACTAGAAGGGATCGTTTGAGAATGAGAACCATAGAACAAGCACTATGTGGCTACTTCTTTGCAGCACCAGCCACAACATAAAATTGCTGTGGAATTAGGATTACACCATTAAATAGTTTTATATAGCAGGTGGCACTACAACGAAAGAATCAGTCTGCATATACAACTTCAAAGCCATAATAATGACAGAACAAAATTGTTGGCAATATTTAGTGCTGGATAAGTGAAGCCCTCTCAGATGTTCATCTCTGGCTCCAGTTCCCTTACTTAAGGAAATGTGTGTGCTTTTCTGTAATAATATAACATTTCTGCTTTGAGCTAAGTATTTCTGTGTTAGGGAATGTCCTTTTAATATGTGTATCCTGACTGGGATCCCTCTTTCCAATACCAAACACGGGTGGTCCCGACCCTGTATGTTTGGCAGCAAAACGGGGCACCCAAAATAAGGCATTGGTTTCTGCCCATGTGCACAGAGGGCTTTATCACACCTACATTTCCCCCCCAGTTTGCTTCTGCGGTTCCCCTTCCATTTCCTATGCAAGTTTAATGTTTTGATTTCAACGTGCTCGGAATTGCTGTGGTACCTGTGATACCTGCAATACCTGCCTGTGCCTTTTGGACTTTACCAGTTCAGGGATACATTGAAACAGAAACAAAAAACCTGACCTCAGGGCAAGAGAGCAGCAGGATATGAGTCCAGCACTGAGGAAGTGGAGCAAAGTCATGGCGGGTGTGCTTAAAATCATCTGTGTGATAATGACCAGAATTGTATTAATGTGTTTTGTTTTTAGCCTCCCAATGAGGACCTACAGTATTCCCTGTGGCTTCAAGGATCTATCAAATGTTGAAGGTGTTAGATGGAAGGGAGAACAAAAATGGAAATGGGTGGGTAGGAGGAAAGAATTGGACTTTTTGATCCTCTAACAGCTTATATTATATTTCTCTATGCCTTCGACAACATCGTCAGCTAAGGATAGTGTATCTCCTCTGAATGAATGCTTGGAGGCGGTAATGGGCTGGATGAGGAAAAACAAATTGAAGCTGAATCCAGACAAAATGGAGGTGCTTGCTGTCAAAGTCCACAAGCTGGGTTTGGAGGTGTGTCAACCAGTTCTAGATGGGGTTACACTCACCCTGAAAGGCTGTGTTCGCAACTTGTGGGTGCTGCTGTATCCATCGCTCCAAATGAAAGCTCAGATAGATGTGATCACCAAGAGTGCCTACAATCAACTTTGGCTGATTCGCCAGCTGCACCCCTTCCTAGAGTTGGAAGACCTAAAGACAGTAGTGCACACACTGGTAACTTCGAGGCTCGACTTCTGCAATGTGTTGTACATAGAGCTACCTTTGTGCCTAGTCTGGAAACTAACTAGTTCAAAATATGGCAGCCAGGTTGGTCACCAGTACACCTAGGGGTGACCACATTACACCAATCTTAAAATCACTTCATTGGCTGCCAATCAGTTCCGGGCAAAGTATAAAGTGTTGGTTATTACCTTTAAAGCCCTACATGGTTTGGGTCCAGGTTATCTGCGGGATCGCCTTCTTCCGTATAATCCGCCCCACACACTCAGGACCTCTGGGAAGAATTTACTCCAATCAGCCAGAACTAGGCTGACGAGTGTTACCCAAAGGAACTTCTCTTCTGCTGCTCCCAGACTGTGGAATGGCCTGCTGGAGGAGATTCAACAAATTAGCAGTCTTCATGAATTTAAGAGAGCCGTGAAGACTGATCTCTTCCGGCAGGGCTACCCAGTTGAATTTTAAGATGCTTTTAATGATGTATTAGGCCCTCTCTACAAGATTTGGCTTTGACACCCGTTTCCCCGATTATGCACATCTCCTGACAATTGCTTTTATGCCTAATACCTATATACGAGAAGCATTGAAGCGCATTACTGGCTGTATGAAACTTGCTTTGAAGTTGTTGACATGCATGCCAATGTTGCTGAAAGTAATGTGCTTTGTCCCAGGAAACTGCTCAAACAGGTTTTGCACCCTTTATTCTCCCCGCCTACCAGAATCTCCCGCCTTTGGTTACCTAGGTTACCTGCCAGGAATGATGTGGTTAACCTGTTTGGCTACCTCTCCCCCCCCTTGCCCGATTGCCATTTGAACTGAACTGCTCAGGAGTAAATGGGAATGTGCCTCATAAGTTTTCCCCTCCAGAACCCTTTGAAAACTTATTTATAGTCTTTATAGTCAGGGTTGCCTCTCTCTCCCCCCTCCACTTCGCCCGATTGCCAGTTGAACTGAACTGCTCAGGAGTAAATGGGAATGTGCCTCGCACACACACACGCCAAAACAGACAGGGGAATGCTGCTTCGTTCCTTCCCCCTCCTCTTCCCAGCGGGCACACACACACATACACAGCTCATGTCAGGAACCCAGCAAGAAGCGAGGGGACGATATATCTAAGCTGATCGCTAATTATGCGCACATGCATCTGGCCCTGTGTCTCCATGAATGAAATATTCCATCAGTAAACTTTATTTTCAGTTCACATTGGTTCTCGTCTTCCTGGAGCTTCCATCCAGAGAGACAGAGAACAAGGAGGAAGTTGCCAGGAGGAGACAGGAAATAAAACTAAACGAAAAAGTGGGAGGTTTTCCCAGTGAAGGGGCAGTTCTATGTATGACATCAAGAACATCTGATCATTAATGCGCCTCCTCACAAAATTGTTTACACAGACATAAGGCACTCTACTTCTCTTTTTCATCTTCATCATGTGAAGCTGTGGATGTGCTGAACCGGTGCCTGGCTGCAAGAAAGGACTGGATGAGGGCTAATAAACTGAAATTCAATCCAGACAAGACTGAGACGCTATTAGTGGGTGGTTCTGCTGACCGGATGGAGGGTCTTCAACCAGTTCTGGATGGGGTTTCACTCACCTTGAAGGAGCAGGTTTGTAGCTT
This sequence comes from Anniella stebbinsi, assembly GCA_029215795.1. NCBI lineage: Eukaryota > Metazoa > Chordata > Lepidosauria > Squamata > Anniellidae > Anniella > Anniella stebbinsi. The sequence continues at coordinate 68,425,211 of JARDYH010000002.1, read as the reverse complement.
GGGGGTTCTCCCAGAACCATCTCTGTCACTTGAGGCTCAGGTGGCCTCAGTGACATGGAGTGCCTTCTACCAACTTCAGTTGGTGGCTCATCTATGGCCCTATCTGGACAGGAATAACCTGGCTTCAGTTGTCCATGCTCTGGTAACCTCCAAGTTAGATTACTGCAATGCGCTCTACATGGGGCTGCATTTGAAGACAGTTCAGAAGCTGCAGCTTGTACAAAATGCAGTGGTCAGATTGAAAACTGGGACCAGAAGGTTCGAGCATATAAGACCTACTCTGGCCTGTTTGCATTGGCTGCCTGTATGTTTCTGAGCCTGATTCAAGGTGCTGGTTTTAACCTATAAAGCCTTACACGGCTTGGGACCACAATACCTGATGGAACGCCTTTCCCAACACAAACCTACCCGTATACTTCGATCAACATCTAAGGTCCTCCTCCGAGTGCCTACTCCAAGGGAAGCTTGGAGGTTGGCAACAAGGGAGAGGGCCTTCTCTGTGGTAGCCCCTCAATTGTGGAACGATCTCCCCGACAAGGCCCGCCTGGCACCAACATTGTTATCTTTTTGGCGCCAGGTCAAGACTTTCCTCTTCTCTCAGGCATTTAGCAATATCTGATGAGCCTGGGTTTTTTTTTTTTTTTAGGCTTATAGCTTTTTAAAGTTATTATAGTGGTTTTAAATGTGTGTGTATATTGTATGTTTTTGCTGTTTTAATTTTTGTACATTGTTTTTAATTGTTTTAATCTTATGTGAACTGCCAGAGAGCTTCGACTATGGGGCGGTATACAAATGTAATAAAATAAATAAATAATAAATATAATGTGAAGCAAACGTCGATGGCGTTGCCCACGTGGTGGCTCTACAGAGTTCATGGAGTGGAATGCCATGACTAAAGGCTGCTGACATGGAGACAACTCTGGTGGAGTGTGCTTGGATAGAATCAGGCAACTCCCAAGTGCGCCAGATCATAGGCTATCTTAATAGTTTCTATGATCCATTTGGAGAATCGCTGTGTCAAGACTGGATGGCCTTTCATAGGTCCAGCATAGGACAGAAAAAGCTGCGGTGATTGCCTAAAGCCTGCATCCTGAACCTGTAGAAGAGAAGAGCTCTGTGGACGTCGAGTGTGTGTAGGGACGTTTCAAGGCTCATGGAAGTATTCTGGAAGAAAGCTGGCAGGACCAACTCGTGGTTGATGTGGAAAGACGAGAGAACTTCCGGCAGAAAGGAGGGGTCGGTACGGAGAACAGCCTTATCGGCATGGAAAATGAGGTATGGAGGATTGACGGGAAGGGCACAGAGTTCAGAGGCCCATCTGGCAGTGATGATGGCGATAAGGAAAGCCACCTTGAATGAAAGCAAGCGGATGTCTATAGTGGCCAGTGGCTCAAATGGTTTAGACATTAAGGCTGTTAGTAAAACCGAGAGACTCCATTGAGGAGTAAAGTTTCAGATAGGAGGCAGGAGGTTCTTGAGTTCTCGTGAATTGACGAACGACTGGGTGTGTGAAGACGGCAAAACCTTATATAGAAGGATGTGATGCTGAGATAGTGGCAAGGTAGACCCGTATCGAAGAGAACTTGAGTCCTTCTTCGTAGAGGGAATACAGGAATTGAAGAACCATAGGTACGGAAGTGCTGAGTGGCCGGAGATCATGCTGTATGACCATAAGCGTGCGCAGCACATTTCATTAGGTGGTGCCCCCAGGGATTTTTTAAGGTAAACTTGGGAGTAAATTCCATTTAACTAGGGTGACCATATTTTGGAAACCAAAAAGGAGGACATCATAGCCGACCCTCAAGGAGCGTGCCCATCCCAACATGTCCAGCCCCCAAGGATGTGTACCCATCCTGACATAACCGTCCCCAAGGGTGTGTGACCTTGGTCACACGTCTGATTTACTGAACTGTAAACCAGAATCTAAAAGTCAATAAAATAAGATATCGTTGAGCATCTCTGAATCCTACAACTAAACCATTACTGTTGTGAAATGCAGTCAGAGCTTGGAAAAAGGGGGAAAGGGACAGAACTACAATATCACCACTTCCCATTCAAGCATTAAGAGACCCTTTCATAGTGGGAAAGATGTGGGGGGGGAGGGGGCAGAGGAGGCCACACATTGTCTGAAGCTCCGGAAAGTGCGCAGGTGGCCTACGCTATTAGCGTGTTAGTCATGCTGATAGTGTAGGCCATCTGTGCACTTTCCATAGCTTCGGACAACGCAAGTGCTCTCCCTCCTCTAACAATATGTTATATATTTCACTTATTATACCTTTTTTACTTTTATTTTCCCCCTCCTTCTCTCTTGACTCAATTAACTTTTCAAATCTTGTTTCCTTTCTACAGTCCTTGTTTTTCTTTTCCCATTTCTGTGTCCATTGTTCCAATTGTACACACTTAAACCATAATTTTTTTTGCCCTCTTAAAACTTCTTCTATTTGCTTTTTGTTAACCAATCTCTTCAGCCAATCTTTCACTTTCATTATTCCCCCCCCCCCCCCCCAATAACCCTTCCAATTCTGTTCTCAAATTACCTGGGAAGTTCTCCAATAGAACAACTGAGGTTAGAGGAGAAATTCCTGGTATTAATTTATTTTTATACTTTCCCCAAATTTCTATGATATTTCTTAGGATGGGATTTTCCATATCCTTCAGTTGATTCTTTTGTATTTTACTAAAAAAAAATAAATTGTAACTCTAACTCTATTTCTCCTGTCTGCGTCTTTAACCATTCTAAATCCTCTTTTCCTACTATACTATTTATAACGTATCTTAATTGATTAGCTATATAATACATCTTTATATTTGGGAGTCCTAACCCTCCTTTCCTTTGAGTCTTATACCATTTCGTTTTATTAATTCTTGCTTTTCTATCTCCATTACAATAATTATTTATCATACTTTGCCAACTTCTTATTTCTACTTCTGTTATTTTAATTGGTAACATTCTAAACAAAAAATTAATCTTTGGTAATATTTTCATTTTATTAACCGCTATGCTACCAAACCATGAATGCTTCAATTTCCTATAAGCCTCTAACTTCTTCATTATCTGTTTTTTTAAACTACTAAAATTTATTTCCTCTAGCTTTTCTAAATCTTTCGTAATATAAACTCCTAAATAGCGCACTATATTTTTAATCTTCAGATCAAGTTTTAAACTACACTCATCCCTTTCTTCTTTGTCATAATTAAATAACATCATTTCAGATTTCCCCCAATTTACCTGAAATCCTGTATTCTCTCCAAATTCTCTCAAATGTTGTTTTATTTCTTCTATGCTTTCCCTCGGATTTTCTAATGTCAATAAAGTATCATCCACAAACATATTAATTTTTATTTTATCTTCCCCTCCTGTTCCCTTCAGTCTCTCATCTTCCCTAATAACATTTGCCAATATTTCTATCACAATTGCAAATAATATTGGGGAGAGAGGACACCCTTGTCTTCTTCCTCGGGCTAAGGTAATTTGTTGTGTTAAACTGTCATTTACCATTACCACCGCCTTATTGTTTCCATAAAGCTGATTAATCACTCCCATGAACCTTTCTCCAAAACCAGATATCTTTATAATAGTTTTTAACGTCGGCCATTCCACGCAATCAAAGGCTTTAAAAATATCTAAAGCTATCAACCCTGCTTTTAAATTCCTTCTTTTAATAACACTTATTATATTCAATACTCTCCCAATTAGATTGGGCATTTGCCTCTCTGGAATAAATCCACATTGATCTTTTTTTTATATACTTATTTATAAAGGTATTCAGTCTTGTTGCCATGATTGCAGTAAATATTTTAGAATCTTGATTAATTAAAGAAATAGGTCTATATGATGCTGGGTCTGTTAAATCCTTATCTGGTTTCGGGATTAGTATTATCAACAAATGTTCCCACGATGGCGGGGTCTTCTCTCCCTTTATTATATTATTATACATTTTTTTTCAGTTTTGGCACTAAAAGCTCTTTAAATTTCTTATAATATTCCGGCCCCAGCCCATCTACTCCTGGAGATTTCCCTCCTTTCAATTTATCAATAATTCCCTCTATTGCTTTTTCAGTCACTAATGCTTCCTTATAATCCCTATCCTTGCCTTGTAATCTTATCTTCCAATTCTTCTCTATATATTCCTGTATTCTTGTCTGTGGGCCCGCTTCTGATGTATACAATTTCTGATAAAAATCTTCAAAAATTTTAAATTTATCTTTCATTAAATTACAGCTTTTCCCAGTTTTATCTTTAATTGTCCCTATTATATTTTTTTCCTTCTTTGATTGCGTGGACCTTGCCAGCATTTTAGAATTTTTGTTGCTATATTTTTTTTAAAAATCCTTTTCAAATATATTAATTCTTTTTGGACTCTCTCTATATCCTTTTCCTCAAGTTCTTTCTTTTTTGCTTGGAGTTGAGCATATATATGCTTATCCATATTTGTTCTAAATTGTTCCTCTAATTCCTTAATCTCCTCTTCAATCTTTTTACTATGTGCTTCTTGTTGTCTTTTTAATTTACACGATTCTCTAATACATATCCCTCTTACTACTGCTTTCATCGTGTCCCAAACTATCCCCTTCGAGTTTACCCCTGTTTCATTTATTTTCCATACAGTCTGTATTTCCTTTTTCATTTTTTCCACAATATTTTTATAACTTAGAATTTTAATATTCAATCTCCACCTTTTTGCTTCCCTATAATCTTTCTTTATTTTAATATCCATGCTCATTAATGCGTGATCTGAAACCTTAATTACTCCTATTTCACAGTCCATAATCTTAGAAAGCATATTCTTTGAAACAAATATATAGTCAATCCTGGCAAAACTCTTATGCTTTGATGAATAAAAGGTATATTTCTTTTCTTCCCCTCTTACTATTCTCCAAACATCCTTCAGTTCTCTTTGTTCCATTACTTTAGCTAAACCCGTTTTCCCAATACCTTTTATAGTATCTTTATCTTTCATTTTGTCCATCACCATATTAAAGTCTCCAGCCATTACAATATTTGCTTTCTCTACATTCCCCATATTGCTAAACATTTTATCATAAAATCTATTTGTTTTTCATTTGGAGCATATACATTAACCAATACATATTTTTCATCCCCCATGAAACAGTGTAAAATAATAAATCTTCCCAAAACGTCCTTTACCACTTTAACCACATTAAGTGCACATTTTTTAGAAGTGCACATTTTCTTGCTTTAGAAGTCCCATAACCTTTCTCATATACACCCAAATTCCTCATTTTAAGTTCATTTCTACCATCTTCCTTTTGATGTGTTTCTTGTAAAAATATTATATCAGCTTTTCTTTTATTCAACAACCCTTCAAGCCTTTATTTTAACAACACTACCCAGCCCATTAACATTTAAAGTTTTCAATCTTACTTTATTTTCCATATCTCCATTCTTAATTTTTTTGTAGGTCTCCTAATGTGACACAATTACCCCCCTTCCCTCCCCCCTCCCCCACATATAACCCCCATTTCCCCCCTTCCACCCCAGGTTTCCCTGGGCGGTGGCTCCTATCCTCTTCTTAGGACCCTTCAGGGGGAGTGGGGGGCAGCAAACATCCCACATGGAACCAAAGCAGAATTCCCCCTCCCTTTGTTCTTCTTACTATCCCTCTTTAATCTATATTAAAGATTAATATAGATTAATCACAGTCACAAACTGCTTCCTCCTGCTGCCCCTTCTTCTCTTTCTTGTTCCTGCCTCCCGTTGGTGTCTTTCTCCATCAGGCCCAGGCTCTGCAGAAGATCCATTCCTTGCTCACACAATGTTATTCTGTATTGTTTCCCCTGGTACGTAAATCTCAGGAATACTGGATATCCCCAGCTATAAACAATTGAATTCTTCTGCAGGGTAGTTGTACACAGCTTTACACTTTTCCTCCATTGAACTGTTTGAATACATAGATCATTGTAGACCTGTATCTGTGAAGACTGGAACTTCAGTTGCCCGGCACACCTAATGGCTTGCATCAATTTTTCTTTTTTGTAAAAACTGGCAAATCTTACTATTATGTCCCTTGGGAACATTCCACCCCTTTTAGGTCCAACTCTATGGATCCTTTCAATATCTGCATCATCCCATGTCATTTGAGGATCCATCTCCTTAATCCATTCCATTAGCTTGTCTTTCAGAATCTTTGAGTTTTCCCCCTGCTGTTCCTGGAAGGATCTGATGTGAATATTCATTCTTCTGTCTCTATCTTCCATAGAAATTAGGCATAAGTCCATTTCTTGTAGAATTATTTCTTGCTTTTTTATCTTATCTTTGTTCTGATCTGTTTGCTGCTCCAAAGATACAAGTTTATCATTAATCATTTAAAGACCGTTTTGTAACTCCAATTGAGATTTCTGGATCTTTTTAACCTCCTGCATGAGCTCATTCTTCTGCTTATCCAGCATGCCTTGAATACCAGCCAGTAAATCTTCAGAAGACATTTGCTCGGTTTGTGATTTCATTGTTTTGGGTACTGCTCCTGGCTTAGCTCCATTTTTATGATTCCCACTTCTGGTTTGGCCCGCTTTCCCATTCGTCATGACTGCCTCTGAATTTTCTGAATTCTTCCTAGTCAGACGGGACCGCTCTTATCAGATGGGTGAGTTTAGAATCTAGTCCACCTCAGTGGCAAAATTTTCCTACTTCTACCCCTTTCTCTGCTCATCTGGCATCCAGCCAACGGTTACGAAGTTCGGTCTTTCTACCACCTCTTGCTTAGATCCTTGCTAATTAGTTAATAATGTCCCGTATTCTCAGTAAATATCCAATTATTCTTTACTTTAGTTTGAAGTTGTATAAACATAGATAAGTACACTTCCGCCGTTTCACTTCCCAGCCTTGGCAGCTCTCCCAGACTCATTAAGCATTTTATAGCACTGCTGATTTATTAAAAGCTCTGCAGTTTTCTTCCCCTTACTCTGTAGAGATTCCCATAACAAGCATTGCTTTTGACTTACAGTTTTGAGTTCTTATAGATGGGATATTATTCTTTTTAGTTTTTCTCACGCGGGAGGAGAGACGATCCCGATCCATTTACTCCATACCGGATATCCCGCCCCCCGCGCTGTGTGAATCTTTTGAGACTTGGATTGTGAAGATTCAACTATAATTTCATTTGGTTTAGGACGTATGTACAGAAATTCTGCTGCTTTTTTCTGGACCCTATAGAGGGATTCTAAACGCCTTGGGGTATGGTGTGTCGATGCCGGTGCGGTCCATGATTGTTGGATGGTTTGCAGAAAGGTAGGTAGATATGGTACTGAGACAGGGGCGGTAGACTCGGCATAGACCGCATCAAAGACTGGGTCCTGAAGGCTCTCAGTAGGCAGTTAGGTTTCTATTCTGAGAGCTTGTGTTAATCTAAGAATCTGGTCTGTAAATTGTGCCATGTCCTTGGATGGTGAGGTCCGCTCTAGAGGGACGACCCCTTCATCTGGCGAGGAAATCGAGGATGGCACTGAAGAATATGATGAAGAATCTGATTGGTAGTTGTCCTCTATTTGTGAGGGCGATTGTTGAGATTGAGGAGTGGAGACAGGCTGATTAGGTGGTGTCTGTCGTGACGCAAGCCCACCCCAGGCTTCTGCTCACGAACTTTAGGCAAACTGACACACTCCAAAATGGTGAAACCTCTTTTATTGTGAAATCACACGGAATTCAAGCATAATGGTTTCATTTCTGCATACACACACTTGAAGCTGAAGACGGACCAGATAGCTTTCAGGTACAACGGCTTAATGTGAACAGCAATCACTCAGGGGGAGACATTTAGAGTTCGCCCCTATCCCATGTGAAACAGTCAGTAGCGGCCACACACACTGACTCATCAGGAACATGAGCCAAAACTCAAGGAGAAACCCCAGCACAGAAGTGCATGAAGTCTGACAGTACACAGATCCATCTTGTACCAAACCAGACTCAGCCTGCCAGGAACACTGAGCTGATCATGTAAGCAAGATGTCAGGGGACGAACCTCTTCGACCTAGGAAAACCCTTCTGCCTGTAACAAAAGGCTCTGAGAGGAGGCTCTCTCGCAGGTCACACACACACACAATTCCAGAACAGCAACGATCAGCCTCAGAGCTTCCCTGTGCCCATACTTTGGCTCCATGCAGGGAAAGCAGGCTATAGAACACAAAACCAGAACAGTAATCTGCAAATCCAAATCTATGAAAAGCCACAGAGCACTTTTCATGGCATAGGTCTTAGAAATTCCAAGTACAAATAGCAACAGAACATGTACAGAGTGCATCCAACATCTCCAAACCAGATAGAATCCCAAACACAAGGAGTTTCATGGCAAGCGTAGAACAGATGAACAGATGATTCCTAGCAAAGGGCCTTCCCTTTGCTCATTCCACTATATAGGATGGAGGCTGGCTAATTCCAAGCCACTTTGACAGACAGGGCTTCAGGCCTGTAATCCAAACTCATGTGCCAACAGGGCGGCACAGTTCAACCTCCTCTTGATGACAACACTATGTGAGAGACAGCGTGCAAGATAGCCCCCACCTTTTCTTTTTTTCTTTTTTTTAATAATATTTTATTTTCAACTTAAAATACAACATAAACACAACATAAAATACACTACATAACTAACAACCCTTCACAACACCCCTGTGCTCCCCTCCCCCCAGGAGACCTACAATTATTCAATTATATTATACATCTTTCCAAAATTGTAAAGAATCTTCCACAGGTGTCCCCCACCTTTTCTAAACAATCATTTGGTCTCAAGGAACTCAAGGCCTCGGCTAGCAGCCACAGATAAGCACAGAACAGAGACAGACTTTCTCACAACAATTGCCAAGCTTTCAACTCACAATTCACTAGGCCAGCCTAGTGAGTTGTTCATGAAGCACCTGACATCTGACAGTGTCGGTGGTACAGCCATCAAGGAGCGAGTGCTGAGAGCTGGTGAATGTGACCGAGAGTAAGGTGGATCAACTGGACCAGCTGATCGCGGTTGAGGGGTTGGTAGAGGTTGAAGTGGTCGATATGGTGGTGGAGCGACCTGAACATATCTGTCACCATTCCAGCAGACTTCGGTATCATAATATTGCAGGATGGACCAGCCTGAGGCGATGTCCCAGTTGCACACTGGTGTGAGAGGTCTGGTGTGTCGGTCCTGGGCAGGCGGCCTGGCAATAGTCAATGTTGTGGAGCGAATGGAGCCAGGCAACCCTCAGCGCCGGGGTGGGGGTGGGACTGGCGTCGGTGGTCAAGGTATGACAACTGGAGTGGAGTCCCATATTTCACCATCCGATAGTGAGGCAGAGCTTCTCGGAGCCGACCTCGGTACGGAGGGAGCTTGTTCAGGCGGTGTCGGCATGGGTGGCATCAGCCGCACCGGTACGGGTGTCGATGGTTCTGGGATCAGCACCCATGGTGTTACCGTCGACTTCAAGCTCTCATGTTTTCTCTTTTTATGTTTTTGCGAAGTTCTATCAAGAGCACGTTTAGAAAGCCTCTTAGCTGTGGTTGCCAGGGATGATCGGCCTGAGGTCGATGGGTGAGGCAAATGCAGGTTGGAGGGGATGCACTGGTGTAGAACGGGGTCTATTCGCCTGATCCCTTACTCCCAGCAGAGGAGGAGGTACAGCCTCTAACGCCTTCTTCCACAGGACCACCTTAAATAATAATAATAATAATAATAACAATAATAATAATTTATTTCTTACCCGCCTCTCCATTTGGATCGAGGCGGGGAACAAGAACTGTACCCACAAATGATTAAAGTACTTCCAGGCCACCCATAAAGCTGACATACATAGACCAAGACACACTGGCTACAAGAAAAGTCTGAGTATGGAACATATTTGCGCATAACAGTCTGAACATGGTGGCATTAACTTTACATCATAATAGAGGCCAGCATTTCAGTACTGAGCAAGCCAAGCTAGCACGTTAGGGCAAAAGTTTGGAGTGCTGGGATATGGGGTTCCATTAGCTCTTTGGATTTTGGAAGTGAGCACTTTCAGTAGCAGCCAGGAACAAAAATATATATGCTTACATTCTATTTGGATGGATAGATAGAGAAATACATAAATACATATTCAAGTTAAATTCTTCTAGACATCTGTAAGATACATGTGTTAGTCTCATGTCAAAGGATGCCAAAGTCCAAATACCTGGCTCTTGGGCTTGTTTATGGTGACTTGACATCCAAATTGCTGAAGGTAGGAATTTTCGGCTTGCTGGCCCACCCCTCCCCCTGTCTGGGCAGATAGTGACTAATCAGGGTTCACCATCTGCCCAGACATGCCTCCAAAGCAGCTCCGGAGCAAGGCAACAGACGGCAGATGCTATCATCACCTTGCTCCAAGAGAAAAAAGTCGGGGTAAGTCCCTGACTTTTTAAATTCGGAGCTTCAGGGGAAAGCCCTGGGATGGTTCCGCAATGGCTGCTTCATCATATACATGACCTACCACCACAGCGGATCCACCCCGGGGCTTTTTCCTCATCAAAACAGGGCAAAGGAGGGAATTCAAATTATTTAAACCCTTCCTTCCAAAATTGTTGTTGTGCAAATTCCATCCATGGTAACATTTCCTGCCTCCAAACTCCATGTCTGTGTGCCATAATAAGCAGTGGGGAAATGTCATTTCTACTTTTTGCTTCAAGTGCAAAATTGTCCAAGGAAAGCAAAGTCAAAACCAACCTTCTTATCATGAAAAGTGAAATGCAAACAAGAGCCGAGTTAATTTTTAACAGGACTTCAAATTTCTATGGAAAAGTCTGGGAAAGGTTTAGATCCCATTCTTAAAAACCTTGCATGGGAGAATACAAAGTCCATTTATTTCAATGAACCTATTTCCAGATAAGCATTTTAGATCTCACTGAGCAACAGCTTCCATTTGGCTCTTTCTGAATCTCTATTGGTTGCATGCCTACTGTATTTATTAGCGACCGTGAGCAGAAAGGGGCATAGAAAGAAGAAACATAGTAAGGAAGGAAAAGTCCAAGAGCTTTAAGCAGTTAGAAAAACTTTAAATGGCATGTAAACATCATTTCCAAGTTTCATGAATAGGAACTACCAGTTCTCAATCTTTATTGTTCATCCAGATTTCAGTTAGAATGAGGAAAGGCAGGCAACAGCAGAGATATTGTTGACTGTTGATTCTGAAGGAGGTTATTTTATGTAAATGTCTTTCAGATTAGCGCAGTGTATATTTTAGACCAGGGATGGTGAATCTCAGTCCTGTGGGCCAAATCGGGCCTGCTTTGGGCCCTGATACGGCCATCTGGGGTTACCCAAATAGCCATGCTTCTTCCACTGGCCATGGCCCCTTAGCCTGCACACGTGTTAACAACATTTTAATAGTAAATTTGCAGACTGCAGTTTACTTCTAAGTCTATAATTGTGATACATTTTTGGCAGTCAGGGTCTCAGAAGACTATAATCTTTTAATTAAAAAGGGATATGTTAATCCCCAGTATATTCTTAATTTAGTATTACAGCCTATTAGTTCCCTGCTTCACATTAGCAAGTCCAGCGATACAGTTTTTCTAAAAGCTATTTGCTTTTTAATTAAGAAGTACATAAAGTTAATGCAGCCTTTTAGCAGCCAGCGCAGAAGCAATCAACCACTTTTAGGAACGCAGCAGCACCTGTCATTAACAGCCTTCTGCATGTTTGGTGCTACTGCAGCTGGTAATATTCATGGCCAAAGGCACTTTCCACTTGGATAGCTTCCTAAAGTATTGCCTTTAGCAGGAATCCAGTACTGGCTGCTGCTGCTCTTTCTGTGGAACTAAAAATGTAGGTAAATAAGCTGAGACAAAGAGCTCCATCACACCAGCGATTTAGTGCACTCTCGCCATGCCTGGTATGTGGATTTGCAGCACGGTACTCTCATGACGCTGTGCTTGTCCTGCTGACACCCTGCCTCTTCCCCAGCCTTTCCTAGAATGCTAAAAGTCTGGATTATTTCCCCTAAGCGCATTTAACGCACCCTAAATCTCCATGTAGTTTTAAAGGAACTGGGGGCTTGAATGGATTGCATCAGGTCCTGGTGGGGAAAGGCAGCAGCCAGCTCCAAGCCTCAATATAAAAGCCAAACTTTGCATGCCAGGCTCAAAAGCAGTTTTTTTAAAATCATACAATGCCTGAATCTCTGCAGAGACAGGATTGTACTTCCTCAATGCCCCAAAGAACCAGACTAAAGGGTCGTTCCATTTTTGCCTGGCAGAAAGGCGGTCTGGTTAAAGTACTCTTCTGCCAGGATCTGACTGAAGGGAGAAAGAGGAGGGGTGGAGTGGAGCCAAAGAGCTAACGAGCCAAGGAGCAAAAGAGCAGCTCTTCAGATGAAAGGGATCATAAGCTTGATGCACTTTTGCCTCAGAGGTTAAAAAACGCAGATTCAAACCAATACAGTTGTATTCACTGGCTGAGTTTGGACAACACTTTAGGCAAGGAAGGGGGGAATAGCATACTGTCTGTGCATTATTTTGGTGGTGGCGCGGCAGCACCCGCCACACGACATGTTGCCCCTCCCCCCGACATGTGGCTGAAAGTCCTGGCATCCTTTTGGACTGCTGCGTCTCCTCCCTCAGTCCTCCAGCCGTATCCTAGCATGCACCGCAAGTTGTGCCGGCTGTATCAGACAGCCTGGGGTTTTTCGGCTGCTCTGGCCAGCGAACTCTATGACCAAATGGAATAGTACATGGAGAGAGGGGGGTTCCCTCCACACGATACTTTAAACAATAGATTTCGGGATAAACAATATGCAAGCCCGTTGTTTAAGTGCCCCAAATAGCGTACTGTCAGTTGTGTGTGCATTATGTGTTGCCCTCCACATGACACAACTGATGATTGTCCCCCCCCCCGTTGATTATTGTGTTGTCCGAACCAGGCCACTATATTCGTGAAATCTATGGTTTCCACCTGTTCGCCAGACTTGGAGCAAGACAGAACAAAGAGATGATGGAGAAGGAGATTTAGCGCACCCCCATTACTGATCCAGATAAGGTGTTGTTGTTGTTATTTAGCTCAGCCTCATCACACAGATAAGGCTATGTTTTCAGGTCTGTTTTGGGAGGGCATCGTTTATCAATGTTTTGGGAATAATACCAAACCCCAAAAGATTCAAAAGCTATTACAGTTGATTTTTAACAACTTGGGTGGCCAGGTGGGGTGGGGAACACTACTATCCGGCCAAAAAAAGGCATGTGGTTTTATATAGTGTAGTGCATGCTTCATGTTTTAGTCTGTCAGTGGTAGTAATAATATATGAAATGCTGCTATAGTTCTACCTGAAGGTAATTCTGAGAACAAGTGAAATGGCTTTTTGGAAGATCCTTCTGCGGCCCTGTTCAATGTAGCCATTTCTTGACAAGAGCAGTCACGAATTTCATTGTATCCATGAACATAACCTATGGCAACTCAAACACAGGTGATCCAAAGTGTGTAGCCAAGTGAGAGCACAAAGTAATCTATAAAACCTGGGGTCGAAGCAAAAGCTCCATGTGCTGCTGACTGCAAGGACCTGTGTGTGCATGCATGCCCACAAATGGTTGCGGTCTTTGACATAGCCAAACACCTGTTATAGTGGGGTGGGGTGGAGAGCACATGTGGATTCAGGCCTGTTCTCAACAATGATTGGCACTGATGGAGCTAACTGTGTTGACTGTTTAGGGATATATTTTGCATGGACCCAATGAAGCATAGATCACCATGTACACAGTCCCAGTTGCTGGGGGAACACAAGAAGAGAAAGACTCATGTTCAGCACCTCCTCTTGCCCATCATTCCTCCGCATGAAATCACCCTTCACTTTAGATATGCTCTGTGACCCATGTGAAATACAGAACTTGATACCATCAGTGCTTGTTATATCCCTGAATATTGTTATTATTCCCAACAAGTTATTTGCTGAAAAAGCTGGTCAGATAACTTATTTTAATTTTATTGCCATGGAGTTTGTTTTATGTTTCAATTGTTGATGGTCTGCATTTTCCAATTTTGGTACTTGTTTCATAAAAGATTTATAATTAAGAATTTCCATTTTTGTGGCATATCCTTAACAAAACCATTTGAACCTCCTCCTCCTCCTCCTCCTCCTCCTCCTCCTCCTCCTCCTCCTCCTCCTTCTTCTTCTTCTTCTTCTTCTTCTTCTCATTTATATACTGCCCCATAGCTGAAGCTCTCTGGGCGGTTTACAAAAATTAAAAGATTGAACATTAAAAAGTCAATATACAAAATTTAAAACCATAAACCATAAAACAGCTGATATTTAAAACATTTTAAACTTTCAAGCCTGGCCACAAAGTCAGTTAAAACCTCAACTTAAGCTGTTAAAATGCCTGGGAGAAAAGAAAAGTTTTGACCTGGCGCCGAAAAGATAACAGTGTTGGCGCCAGGTGGGCCTCATCAGGGAGATCATTCCATAATTGGGGTGCCACCACAGAGAAGGCTTAGTTATGCTTTTGGAATGATATTCAAAAGATTAACTCTTCTATATTTGATTGGGTGGCCACAGAGAGTTAGTTCTATCCCTTTAGCATTTTAATGTGAAATATTACCACTGCCTTCCACCATTCCAATAAATAAGGCAAACCATTTAAAACAGAAATTGCACTTCTCTTCAGCAATAAGTCAGGAATCTTGCACCTGGGAATAAGTCCAATTGAACCCAGTGAATTTTACTACCGAATAGACTTGCACTATGTTAAACTGTTAATCTATTACCTTATTAATACATTTGCCTTCTATTCCTGGTTTAATGATTTCCTTTCGTGGAGAATGGATAAATGAAATAATTCAACAATGGAATGTTTGGGTGCCACATTATTTACATTAGAAAAAAACTCAATATTACTTGTATTTATACAATAAGATTGGAACTGTTCATGGATGTCTCTCAAATTACGTTTGGCATCGGTGATTGAAGTCGTATGTCAGCTATAACGGTTGACCATTGCATATGTTTTCTGAAAATAAGAAGTACTTTCCACAACCTGAAGGTGTGATGTTCTCTAATCACAGCTTGCTGGGCACCTTGGATTCAGTAGATCTACTAATGATACTACTCCCTGACCATCTTTCATAAGACACCAGAAGGTTTCTACACTTTGCTGTGACAATATTTCTCTTTGGGGGAGAACATTCCAGCCAGCACCTTCTGCACTGTGCTATCCAAGGTCCTGACATGACTCTACCTTGCTTGATGTGACTCTAAATGTCTCTAGTACAGTCTCCTTTGCCCCAGGACAGGACAGTAGGAACCATTAATAATCTATACTAATAAAGGCAATGTAATATGGGTCTCTCTCTGCATACCCATCTAAATTTCCTAAACTGTCTACACCCTGCAGAGTTTCAGTCTTGCTTATATACATAGTAATTATGGTAATGTTTCTGCTAGATTTTCCTGACACTGGATCTAATAATGAAATACAGCTTCAATATGTTTGCCTTCCCCTGTGCCACAGTTTTATTTCTATTTTCATTGAATTACTAAAGGATATATGCTCAGCCATTGCTAGTGCCAAAAGAGCTTTTGGAATGCAAAAATTAGCTCCTCATGCCTAAGCAGATAAGAGTATAATTTAATGTGGCATCTCATAAAGGGTTAGATTCCATCTTGGTATTATGTGGTGCCTGTCTTTTCTGGGAGACTGATTTGCACGCCACGGATGAAAGACATAGGTCTGTTTAATGTATGTTAACATAAAGGGCCTCCCTGTGTTATAGTACACACTGTCAGCACTATGCATGACTTGAACAACAAGGTACAAGTATTTACAACTATCCCGATGTTGAATAGACTTTCTGCTGAGTTTGTTTTGAAAGTAAATAATCTCCTTAGATATAGAGTGGCAGTTTCATTGTGTTATCATGTTTCTCTGCCAAAAATTAAGAGATTTATAAGCATGAATAGGATAAGAGAAAGAGAATTCATAGTTTAATTGGCTCTTATTTGCCAATAAATGCAATTAATAGTTATTTTCTTTTGTTAATCTTTCCAGTTTTTCCATCAGTGTGTTCTACTTCTCCTTACAGAAAGTTCTTTCTTAGACCATGAGCTTTGAGGTATAGCTGACGTGATCTATCCATGTTTTTATGTGTACTTCTATATTTGCAAAATGTGCTGCTGAGCATGTACAATGTCTTCTCAATTTGTCCAGGAGGTACTCTGTAGGTCCAGCCACAGTGCAGTTTTTATTACTTTGGAATGTTTCCATGGGATTTCAATGTTCAAAGATGATTATTTAGTCCATAGTTTATCCCTTTGTTATAGTCACTGTTGAACACTGGAAAAGTCAAAGCTATCAAAAGTCAAATTCTTAGTAATACCATAAAAGTATAAAATGCCAAGCTGAATTATACAGTTACAGGAAGGGCTTTAGCACCATAGTGGTAGAGTTCATGTTTATCGTAAAAAGGTACCAAGTTCAATCTCTGTCATCTCCAGGTACAACTGAGGAAAGACCCCTGTCTGAAACGCTGGAGAGCTGCTGCCAATCAATAGTGAGCTACATAGACCAGTGGTCTGATTTGTTATAAGGCACCTTCTATTGCCGCTCACAGAACAGAATTGGCAGGGCTGGGCGCTCTCAGGTGGCCACCACTGGATACCACCCAAAGAGGCCACAATCTTAGCAAAGTAAGATTGGCCACAAATGAAAAAGGAAATATTTTATATGCATTCTAAAGAACCAGTTTCATGTTGACCCATGACAGCACGTCAGGACAGGAATCTAGCATCGTTCTACTGCAATGCATTAACATTAGATTGTTTTCAAACCTCCTGGATACCTGACAAGATTTTATGCAGCTCACTCACCTGAAGATTTAAAATATGAATGAAATAATTTGTTTAACCTCTAGGATACATTTGGTTAGTGCTCTTTGATGTTGACTCATACCTAGGCAACATATACATAACAATAGTTGACTGAAAAATCACCCCTTCCAGTCCTTCCAAAGAACAACATCTGTCACTTGCCCTATAATCTCATCTGTATAGAGGCAATTTCTCTTGCCCAAACATGAGAAGATTTTCCGTGAACTCTCTTGTTGAACTTGAGCATGTATGTACAAATGGCATTTGCTGTTAACTCCCAGTTTTCCTGCTAATGTGATTCCCCACCCCCACCCCACTTGAATCAGAATTATCTACTCCCAAATGCAATGCCAACTCAACCTTCCCAATTCTGGTGACCTCAAGATGTATTGGATTACAACTACCATCATCCCAATTCAGCATGGCCATTCTTCTTCATGGTCTTTGTGCATCACACTAATGGGCTCTGCCCCTGTGCGGAGCTCACCTTAGAAAGATTTTTACAGCTGAGTAAAACACTTTTGGCGGGAACTCTCCCCCACCGCTGTAGTACTCATGTCTAGTCAGGTTCCCGCCCCTCCCCATCACATTCAGGTTCATGGATGGCACATGAAGCTGGCATGAAACTCATCCAACACTTAGAGGAGTCACTCCTGTAAGTGCCAGCCAAGTCCTTTTCATTGTATACTGAGAGGAACAAAACTCTGTGTATCTCTCTGCATGGAAAAATGTAAACTGGATGGGGGCATGAGGGACCCCACACCCTAATGAAATCCAGCTCCTGGACCAAAAAGATTCTGCACTGCTGAGGTAGGGGGTGGCTGGGTTAAATGAAAATAAACTGATATTTAATTTTCTAAGTATTTCTATTGCTTTCTGCTAACTTAACACAACTAAAAGGTTAAATACTGATGCTTCAAGATAATAATCAGGTAGGCTGTGCTTGTCCTAAATTTCCACTCTTACATATGCCTATGATGCACCAAAATGTGTCTGCAAGAATGTTGTCTACACCAGCTATATGTAGAGCAGTAATTCTGATGCCCCTGGCGATACACCAGTGAAGGATGTGAATAGTCAGGTGCAATAGAGTCTTTGAACGTGTCTCCCCTTGCTTGTTGACGGACCAAAGGACTTTGTCAGCTATTTCACAAATGGGGTCAACCCTTGATAGACCTCTTCACAACATCATCGAACACAGTGGCTGAATTCAGAGGACACATTTAACAACTGTGGGTTGTTGAAGCAACAACCGATTGCGTTGTTAAACGTGTCGTCTGAATGTAGCCCAACAATGGAGCAACAACCCACAGTTGGTAAAGTAACAATTTTCAACAACTGAGATGAACAACTCATTTGCGAGTTGTTGGGAGATTTGTCAATTGACAAACGTGTCGTCCGAATTGGGGCGTTGTTGAAGCAACAACCGTGAGTTGTTGAGCAAGGAAAATCAGAGAGCGGAGTGGCAAGAGAGGCAGAAAGCGGGTGGCCGCTCAAGCACGCTCGCAACAGAGACCCGGCTTCACTGCCATAGCAACCAGGACGCCCACCTCCCCCACCAGGCAGCCAGCACGGAGCTCAACAAGGAGCCTGCTCCTGCCAGCACTCACGCAGGATGCCCAGTCAGCTATCCAAATGGACAGGGAAGTGCACCAGAACAGAGCCATGGCCAAGTGGGGGAGGGGGAGATAGAAGAAGCAACACCCCCAGGCACCCAGGAACAGGGGGTAGCCCCTCCACCTCAACAGGGTGAACAACAACTCACCCAAAGTAGACACCCACCGCAACGCCACCTCCACCCTCGCTTCACCCAGAAGCATGAGGGAAGGGGAAGCGGCAGCCAGGGAGGCCCCCCCCCATTCGCCCAAGACGATCGGACAGCGACCAACAGCCATGTACATCCCCAAGACGCACAAAACTGAAAGGCAAAGGGCGCCCGTGGGCACCAGCTAGCCACCTGCAGATGTTTTGGACAACAGGGAGAGGTATGCACAACAATCCCAAGGACACGAAATGGCCCCAACCAGCAATGACAAGAACGCCTATACATGGGGCACATCCAGAGGAAGCACAACAGCCCACCAGCACCCACCATCATACAAACACACAGGACGGGGGAAAGCAGCCCAGGGCACAGACAGCCAACACCTACGAAACACAAATCCGCAGGCAACATGAAGCCAGAGGGAGAAGGAGGATGGGACGATGTGGCCGAGGAGACCGGCTCACAAACCCCAGGAGAGGGAAGCAGCCAAGACCCCATGGGAAAACGTAGAGCACAGCAATGGTCACACGCAGAGACCGGCCAATTCATTGAGCTCTGGGGGAGCCCAGAAGCCAGGAGGATCATGGCCACTGCCAGGCACAATCACCTCTACCCATGGCTCGCCAAGCAGATGTGGGAACGGGGACATGACCGCAGTGGCAAGCAATGCAAGGACAAGCTGCACAGACTCAAGAGAAAGTTCAAGGAGACCGTCGCCCACAATAAAAGGACCGGCGCCCAGCCACGCACCATGGCCTTCTATGACGAACTGTCACGCCTGCTGTTGGGGCGCCACGATGTCGTCCCGGGACATACGGCAGGCAGCGGGGTCACCACCAACGAGTCGCCGCGCACACAACAACGAGCACGGATGGACCAAGGGGTGCAACGGGAGGAGGGCCCCGCCGCACGGAAACCAGAGCCGCCGGCACGGAAGGACGCCCCACGCCCAACACCCCCTAAGAAGGTTTCGGCGGCAGCCCCCCTCCCCCCAAGAAGGCTTCGGCGGCAGCCTCCCTCCCCCCAAGAAGGCTTCGACGGCAGCCCCCCTCCCCCCAAGAAGGCTTCGGCAGCAGCCCCCCTCCCCCCAAGAAGGCCCTGAAGGCAACAGCCGTAGCATATCCTGCCAAGGTGAAGCCGATGAATCGTCCTGCGCCATCCGAAAACCCTTCGTTGCTGGCGAAGATGCCACCCGTGCCTTCCAGGACAGCCAGCACCTCAAGGAGCATCTCCCCGATGCCGGCCTCTTCCAGCAGCAGCAGCCCCATGGCCTTTCTACACCTTATCTGTGCAGACATGCAGGTTGAGGACCGTTCACCAGAGTCCCTGGTGGCAGAGACCCAGCAGGAGGATGAAGAGCCAGGGCCGTCACGCCCGAGGAAGACACCCGCGAAGGGGAGTGTGGCAGTCAATGCAGGTCGGGCGCCACGGCCAGTGCCGGCACCCCATATGCAGCTGGGGTCCTCGACACATGCAGCTATGGTGCAGGGTTTCACTTGTGGCATTTTAGATGCCGTGACGGAGACGGGGCCAGTGTCACGGGAGGACCAGGTCGTAATGGAGCAGCTCGTGTAACAACAGGTGGGCGACGTGCTGGAGCCAGAGCTGTCACTGTCCGAGGAAGAGTTGCTGGACATTGATACGCAGGCCACCGATGAAACCTTCATGGAGATGGTGGCTATGGAGGAGGAGGAGCCGTTGGATGGCGAGCTCGAGGCTGGGGAGGCTGTGCTAGAGGAGTAGATCGAGGACGTGCTGATGGAGGGAGCTGCCCCCCTAGAGGAGGAGCCGCCGCCACCTCCTGCAGCTGAGCACGGTGTGGCCGCGGCCGAAGAAGCCCGTCCCCTGACCAACGCACAGAGGTGTGTCCGGATGCGCAACAGGTGCAGGGCAGACCGGCTACAGGTGTCAAGGGAGTTGGTCACGGTCACAGAGACAACTGGAGAACGCATCTATGACCTGTTCACACGCATGGCGGCCGAGGAGGAGGCCAGGCGCACCAAGGAGCAAGTCCTCACCATGTGGGCTACACGCACAGCCAGTCAAGCCGTGGAAGAGTGTGCCAAAGCCATACGGGAGGTGGGGAGGGACGTGCGTATAGGTCTAGAGCGCCATGTCACTGGGATGACTGAGGCCATGTCAGCCACCGATGCCATCATCAACCGAGGCATGCGTGAACGCACAGCAGCCATCGACCGCCAAACCGAGGTGCTCAGGGAGCTGGCCCAATCATTCAGGGGCGCCTACCATGGGCCCCCGCAGCCCACACCTTACATGGGGCCGTACGGATACATGGCGCCGCCACAGCAACAGCAGTACTTGCCCCCACCAATGGCCGCAGCGTACCGGGCCCCATGTTCGGTGTCGGCAGCAGCAGGTGCCCCAGGGAAGGCAGGGGGGGCGGCCGGAGGGCAGGAGCAGCGGAGCGTAGGTGGCCGGCCAAAGAGGGACCGCGACATCCCACCAGACTCCAATGAAGAGGGAGAGGAGGAGGGGGGGGAGGCAGAGGAGGACGAGGAGGGGGCAGAAAGACCCTTCCAGGGCGACATGGCCTAAGCCACGGTCGTCCTACGGGTCCCTAGACTCATCCGCCATGGGACCATAGGGGAATGCAGTTGTAGGTTCGCCCCCACCCCTATACACGATAAGGCTCCCTAGATCCCCGTCCCTCTGGCCACCGCCTCCCTCGGCCCAGTCTAGATGCTCAAGGCTATGTCCATCAGCATCCCTATGCAACATTGTTGTACACGCTGGATGCCTCTCGTTCCCGGCCCTATCTCCCCCCATTGCAGCCAGATCCAGTCGAGATGGCAGCACTGTACAGGTCCCACGGGCACCAAGCAGGGCACATTGTCCGACGCCGAAGGGCCCTTCGATGTGGAGGTTAGTTACGGGGCTGTTGGGCGGATGCATTGGTGTTGCTGTGGCCTCCGTGTCACTGATGGCAGTCCACCCCTCCTCTCCCCCCTTCTGTTCTCGTCTCCCAGGGAAACTGCGTTCCCTCCGCCGTGCCATCCGCAGAAGGCGGTGGTCCCAAAAGGCACGGTGTGTCCACGCTCTGGAGGTGGCCCTGGGAGAAGTCATACGTCGCATTCGACGTCTGGAACGAAGCGTCCGGCGTTGCCGCCGTCCGAACAATGGCCAGCCGTAGGCCTTTCTGCCGGCATGGAGGTTCACGCCCATCCCCCCTAGTCGTAGCATAGACTCAGCCTGCTGTGCCGATCCCCCCCTCACGTGCCCCACTCTGGCCGCTTCCTCTCACTACCCTCTCTCGCAGGTGTGCTTCAACCTAAACAAATCCTCCTGCCCTCCCATTCCCACGCTACTGTAGTTGGCAGTCCCATGTTCCCAGCCTTGCTCCACCTCCCTCCGCCCTCCTGCACCGTCACGCCCACCACTCCTCCCGTCCTGGCCCCCCCCCCGGCCCGCCCGGCATTGGCAACTATGTCCCGGAGGGAGCTCACAATGGCCTGCTTGCAAGGAGCGATCCAGGCGGCCACGCAGAACCATGCCGACGCCGACGAGGAGGACCTATTCCATGCCCGGCTGAGGTGGCTGAGTGGAGCCATGCCCGCGAAGCCAGTG
This sequence comes from Anniella stebbinsi, assembly GCA_029215795.1. Taxonomy (NCBI): domain Eukaryota; kingdom Metazoa; phylum Chordata; class Lepidosauria; order Squamata; family Anniellidae; genus Anniella; species Anniella stebbinsi. The sequence continues at coordinate 68,403,067 of JARDYH010000002.1, read as the reverse complement.
TTCGGAATGGAGTCCTTCCGCTGGCCCCTCGGAGCAACGGAGGCCATGCCTTGTCTCCAGGCCGCCGTCCTGCTCCTGGTTCGTCCCCGTGGGGCACCCACGATGATTGTGGAGAAGCTAGCCAAAGGCACGGCCAAGGTAGCCCTTCATCGCGCTCCCCCCTCTCGACGTCGGCTGAGCTTCTCGCCGAGCGCAAGACCATCCGTCGCTGGGTGCTCCCCAGGATGGATGCCGTGTGGAATGAGATGCAGGACTTGGAGGACTTGGAGGACTGGGACGACAAGCGCTTTCGTGGGAGCTTCCGCCTGTCCCGCATGACTTTCGAGGTGTTGGTGGCCGAGGTGACACCTGTCCTGCAGCAGGAGTGTACAAATATGCACAGAAGTATTCCAGTGTCCCGTCGGCTCGGCCTGATGCTGTATAAGCTGGCGTTCAACGTGGGCTACCTGCTGCTGTCAACCATCTTCGGAGTGGGTGTGTCCACCGCGTGTGAGATCTTCCGTGAGACGGTAAGCATCCTGAATGAGCTATACCTGGCCGACGTCATCCGGGTGGGGGACGAGAAGGAGAACATGTGTGATTTCCGTGCCCTGGGCTTCCCACGGGCGGTGGGGGCAATGGACTCTACCCATGTGCACATCCTGCCCCTCCCACCCGTGGCGAGGAATACTACAACCGTAAGCATTTCTACAGCATGGTTCTCCAGGCGGTGGTAGATGCCAAGGGCCGCTTCCTTGATGTGTATGCAGGTGTGTCTGGGCGGAGCCACGACACAGCTGTCTTCTGGAACTCCCCCCTGGCTGCCAAGCTGGCATCGGGGCGCTTCCTGAAGTCTGGCCCCGCTACTGTGTGCGGGCATGCGGTGAGTCCGCTCCTCCTGGCCGACCAGGAGTTCGCCCTGCAGCCGTGGCTGATGGCCCCATACCACTACCCCCGCACCAACATCCATCGTAAATGCAACTACTACCATTGCTGTGCCCGCCTGCCCGTGGAACGTGCCTTTGGGCATCTGAAGGAGCACTGGTGCTCCCTGTTCAGCTTGTTGGACTTGCAGGCCGATATCATTCCAGACGTGATGGTGTGCTGCTGCATCCTGCACAACATCTGTGAGTCCCGTGGGGATGTGTTACTGGCCGAGCGTCCCGACCTCCCCCAGGCAGGCGCCAACGCCAACGCCATCCCTGTGGACGGGCGGGACATTGAGCTTTTGCCGGGGCCCAAGAATCCCGTTGGGGAGCGCTGCGCCCGTGCGGAGGTGTCCCGGGTGCGTGAAAGCATCAGTGCCTGGATCTGGCTGCGCTACCCCCACCCCGTGTGAGCATCGGCTGTGGAGTTCCATCTCTGGACTGGCATCTCTCCCTGGCATGCCTCCCCTCTCCACCTCCTCCCCTTGGCACGTTCCGTCCTTGGCTCCTTGGGGGTGTGGCCTTGGCCGTCCCCTCTTCGCTGCTGTGCCTTCCAGCCATCTCCTCCCTTCCCAGGGGCGCCTGTCCATTCCGTAAGTTCTGCCCTGGCTTAGTGGTGCCCATGTGCCTTATTGCCCGTGTCTGGTCTCCCTGCTGAATAAAGTTTTGTACGCCACCCCACTCTCGCCTTCTTTCCTGTGTGTGCGGGTGGCTGCTCTGGGAGGAAGGTGGGAGGGGTCTGGGGCCTGGGGGAGGTGGGTGGCCCTTGCAGCTGCCAGGTCTCCCGTACAGGGTGGGCAGGGGTGGTTCCCTGGGGCAGGGGTGCCAACGTTTGGGGTGCAATGCTGGGTGCAACTGTTGTATTGGTGCGGCCGTTCTTCCTGGCTGCCTCTTTGCCCGCGGCTGCTGAGTTCCACCCACTGACTGAGGCAGCCAATAGGGTTTGGGAGGCATATCCTGCATCGGCTGCAATGGCGGCACCCATGGATTTCAGCCGCATTGCCTTCTGGGATACCTGCTGGAGGACCTACAGAGTTCGGTAAGCGGGGGAAATGGCGGCCGGGCTGTCAGTCAGAGCCGAGTAGGCAATTTGCAACCGGGGTGGTAGCCGATTCCTTGCAGCCCCTGCTGCAGCGTGTTGTCTGTAGATCGCCCACTTTTCCAACAACCGTCAGTAGGTAACTCAACAACCGAGGCTCAGCGTGTTGTCCGAATTGAGCCAGTATGTCCTCTATTCTGTTCGAGGGCAGGAATAAGACAGGCGTCCCTCAGAAACGCTTTCCTCCTTCAATGGAACAACAACAACTTCTACCTGTTCCCTCCCTTCCTGCTTCTACCCAAGATCGTGGCCAAGGTGGAGGACGAACAAACGGACTGCATTCTAATTGCATCCTGGTGGCCATGACAAGCCTGGTTCGCTCCACTTCTTCGAATATCGAACGCGGAAATGTACTGCTTACCGATGCTTCCCTCTCTTATTTTCTGCGATTGAGGCTGGATTCGCCATCCGGACCTCACAACTCTCAAACTCACAGCATGGAGGATCCGCAACACATCATGACGGACCACCCCTCTTTTATTATGGGCAATATTCCTAGTTTGGAACTACCCACTTCTACATCAATACCAAGATTGTATGATCACCTACCAGTCAAAGTCAAGGACATATTTTCTGTAGCACGAAAACCGTCCACTTGACAAACATACTCGTACAAGTGGGCAGCTTTTTCTACCTTTGCTAAAGTCAGGAACTTCTTACCTCAAGCCTATTCAGTACCTAATGTCCTTTCCTTTCTACACCATCTGTATAAGAATGGTCTCCAATACTCCTCCATTAGAGTCTACCTAGCAGCAGTAGCAGCATATAGAGGACAGATCCATGGACAACCGCTCTTCTCACATCCGCTTGTGAAGCAGTTTGTCCGGGGCATTAAAAATCTCGTCCCACCGGTGAGAGTGCTGCTACCTAGTTGGAGCCTTTCCGTAGTCCTCAATGCACTTTCTACAAAACGTTTCGAGCCACTTGCTACTTGTGATGTCCAATTACTTACCTGGAAAGTGGCCTTCCTTGTGGCTATTACCACAGTGAAAAGAGCCAGTGAACTATGCGCACTCCGCTTGGACCCGCCTTTCACAATTTTCCATAATGATGAGGTTGTCATGCGTCCAGATCTCACTTTTCTCCCTAAGATAGTTTCGGATTTCCATATTAACCAACCAATTATTTTACCATCATTCTTTCCCTCCCCCTTGATTGAGATGGAAAGATGATTACACACTCTCGATGTTCGCTGTGCACTTGCTTTTTACAAACACAGGACACACCATTTTCATTTGTCACAACGACTTTTTATTTGCTATGCAGGACAAAAGAAAGGACTTCCTGTCTCCAACCAAACTCTCGAAATGGATAGTCCAAACCATTACATTGGCATATCAATTGTCAAAATTGGAGCTCCCTGCACAGGTTATAGCTCACCCGACTAGAGGAGTTGCGGCAGTTGGAAGTCATGGACAATTCACAAGGCAGGCCTTGTGAATTGTGAGTTTAAAGATGGAGAATTGTTGTGAGAAAGTTCTATGTCAGTCTGTGTCTGTAAGCTTATCACTGTTGCTGTTTCTTGTGGGAGGTTTGCTAGCCGAGGCTTTGAGCTGGGAAGTTTCCTTGAGAACAAATGTATGTTTGGAAAAGGTGGGGGCTATCTTGCAAGCTGTCTCTCACATGGTGTCGTCATCAAGAGGAGGTAACTGTGCTGCCCTGTTGGCACATGAGTTTGGATTACAGGCCTGAAGTCCTGTCAGTCAAAGTGGCTTGGAATAGCCAGCCTCCAGCCTATAATAGGAACAAGCAAAGGGGAGGCGCTTTACTAGGAATCATCTGTTCTACGCTTGCCATGAAACTCGTGTTTTGGGATTCTATCTGTTTGGAGATGTTGGATGCACTCTGTACATGTTCTGTTGCTATTTGTACTTGGAATTTCTAAGGACTGTGCCATGAAAAATGCTCTGAGGCATTTTATAGACTTGGACTTGCAGATTACTGTTCTGGATCGTGTTCTATGGCTTGAGAGAGAGCTTTCCCTGCATGGAGCCAAAGTACAGGCACAGGGAAAGTTTCCTAAGCTGACCGTTGCTGTTCTGGAATTGTGTGTGTGTGTGACCTGTGAGAGAGCCTCCTTTCAGAGCCTTTGTTACAGGCAGAGGGGTTTCCTGGGTCGAAGGGGTTCGTGCCTTGATATCTTGCTTACGTGATCAGCTAATTTTTTTCTGGCAGGCTGAGTCTGGTTTGTGCAAGATAAATTTGTCTTTGCCAGGCTTCATACATCCATGTGCTGGAGTTTCTCCTTGAGCTCTGCTCTTGTTCCTGATGAGTCTGTGTGTGTCGCTGCTGGTGACTGCTCACATGGGACAGGGGCAACTCTACACGTCTCCCCCTGAGTGACTGCTGTTCACATCAAGCCGTTGTACCTGAAGCTATCTGGCCGTCATCAGCTTTACGTGGATGTATGCAGAAATGAAACCGTTATGCTTGATTTCTGTGTGATTTCACAAATAAAAGAGGTCTCACCTTTTTGGAGTGTGTTGTCAGTTTGCCAAGTTCGTGAGCAGAAGCCTGGAGTCGGACTGAGTCACGACAGTGGCATCGACAGCCTTCGGTATGCAGTACAGCAATGTGGGCTATGCCGCTAACTTTTGTAAAGCTCTACAGGATTGATGTTAGATCTCGAAAGGACTGCTCCTTTGGTAGAGCAATACTGTCCTCCTTACTACAATGACACCTACCCACCTCCGGTAAGAGATCTGCTTGTTAATCGCCCATTAGTGTGATGCACAGAGACCATGAAGAAGGGCAGATTGCTTACCTGTAACTGTAGTTCTTCAAGTGGTCATCTGTGCAGTCACACGATCCTCCCACCATCCTCTCTTCTCTGTCTATGTTTCCATTGTTCTAGATACCAAGAGGTCAGTATTTTTTCTCCCTTCAGTACTGAGACTAATCTATTGGCGGTCTCAAGAAGCTGAGGGGAGAGGCAGGAACCTGACTAGACATGCGTACTACAGCGGTGGGGGAGGGTTCCTGCCAACAACGTTTTACTCAGCTTCCACTCTCTTGACTTTTAGAAAGGGCATAAAGATGCATTTAAGTTTTTAAAAACCTTTTAACGTTTTAGGTAAAATCCAAACCTACGTCCTACTTAGAGTAGATTCACTGAAATGAAGGGACTTTAGTGAATAATGACTCACTTAAGTCCCATTCATTTCAGTGGGTCTACTCTAAGTAGAATGTAGGTTGGATTTTATCCCTCATATTTTACTATTTTTGTTTTCAATTGTTGTACACCTCCTTCATTTCTTTTTAGCAAACAAGGTGGTATGAAAATGTTAATAATAAATTATTAAATAGTAAAAGATTTAGCCATTAAAGCCATTATTGTTTTTTTTAAAGAAATAATTTCATTGGTAGGAAGTGTTAGAGTGACACTCAGTGGAGGAAGAAGGAAAATGCCATCTTGTGCTGTTCTTCCACACTCACCCCTTCTCGACAATAAATTACCCACATGCAGCTGAGCCATGATAACTCTGAATTTCATAGTATTTTCATCTACATTTGTTTTGCTGTCATCTTTCGAAATGTTGCCCGGCTTCACTGATAGTTGTACAGCTTCAAGTTCATTCTTTACTTTCAGAAAATTCTGCCACAGTTGATGTGTGGACATGATAAGCGTCTGCCAATATTTTTCTGGACTTTCTTAATTTAAAACACCTATTTTCTAAATTATTGGTCAATATATATTGGAGTAGAAAATATCCTCAAAAATATCTTCATATGCAAGCCTTAACAATAGTATATGTTTCAAATAACATTTCTCAAGTCCTTAGCAGATGGTTCAATTTATATTTAATATCTACATTGGCTCCTTATAATTGCATAAATGAGCTGTGCCTTGGTAATTTCTATTGCCATTGTTTTATGTTTTGATATGTTTGTATTCGAGGAAGAGGAGAAAAATAATTGGGGGGAAACAATGCCTCCACAGTGCTAAATAGCTCTACCCTGGAAGCAACCCAGGACAGAGGAAAAACGGAGCTGAACGTCATTAGCATGACAAGCAGTCATGTCAATGCAAAGTAGCAAACATTCTGGTTCAAAGGCAAGTATACCCTCTAAAAAGGGTTGAGGGGACTGATGAAGGAGGAAGCAAAGAAGAAGGTAACTTTGGCACCGAGGGAGCGGGGATTTGGGGGCCTATTTGGGTTCTTAAAAATACAGAGGAGAGACTTATGGAACTTCACCTAATGTTGGGTCTGAAGGAGACAATTCCTGAAACCACTGCAGACCGGTCATTTCCTTGGGCAGTCTTGGCAATGAGTGGTAGTCAGCAAGCATGGAATAGGACAGGAGGGAGACAGCAGCACAGAGTGAATAGACAAAGGTGGCCCCACACATGCATTGTCAGACACAGTAGGGTCACCACATCGCATGCAGGGGAAGCCACATTTTGGTGCATCATAGGCATATGTAAGAGTGGAAATTTAGGACAGGCGCAGCCTACCTGATTGTTATCTTGAAGCATCAGTATTTAACCTTTTAGTTGTGTTAAGTTAGCAGAAAGCAATAGCAATACTTAGAAAATTAAATATCAGTTTATTTTAATTTTACCCACCCACCACCCCAGCAGTGCAGAATCTTTTTGGTCCAGGAGCTGGATTTCATTAGGGTGTGGGGTCCCTCATGCCCCCATCCATTTTACCTTTTTCCATGCAGAGAGATACACAGAGTTTTGTTCCTCTCAGTATACAATGAAAGGGACTTGGCTGGCACTTGCAGAAGTGACTCCTCTAAGTGTCGGATGAGTTTCATGCCAGCTTCATGCGCCATCCATGAATCTGAATGTGATGGTGCGTAGTGCACAAAGGAATTTGGCTGGTGCTTGGAGCAACCACTCCTCCAAGCTCCAGGTCACCCCTCTAGGCCAGTGGTTTTCAACCAGTGGGTTGCGACCCAAAAGTGGGTTGTGAGATCAGCCCAGATGGGTCGCAGCAAAGTGATTGCCACCATCTTGGCCAATTGTGAAATTGTAAAAGTCAGTCCCATGTTGCACGTTGGGAGTTTGAGGTGGGTCTCAGGGCTGGATCAGTAGAAGACCACTGCTCTAGGCTATCTGAGGGATCCCTGCTGTTATCTTTAATCAGTGACCAGAGATTCCTCTCCCGACCTGGGGGTATGGCTTGGCAGAGGGGATGGAACCTCCTCAGGACAGATTGTAACTCTTTGCAGGCCAGACTAGAAGTTCTGCATGCCTGAGAAAAGTTACTGTAGCCTCAGATTTATTTGTTATATGTTTGACTCATCTCTTGGCCTGGGTGCGTAATGCTGATTGATGCCCCATGAGTGGCCACAATTTGACATAATATGTCAGATTAAATGTGCAAACTGGCCATCTGTTCACTTTGAAAAGTAGGCAAGCAAGGCATTTAATGGCAAGAGAAGAAACATGGTATCAGACATGCATAGGATTGTACTTACGCATTTCAGTATAATATTTCCTTTCATGATAACTCAGGAAGGGCATAACTGAATAAGCAAAGAGCACAAAAACTAGATAGCCCCCTTTGGTGTTTTTTTAAAGAGCTTTTGGGAAGGGGTGATATTCAGCAGGGATTTGGAGGGTGGGGAGAAAGGATGGCTGCTTAACTCTTTCTGCACCTGCAGGCTGCTTCTGTTCAGATGCCTCTACAAGAGCGATTTAAAGCTCTTTCAAGGCGCATTACAGATTTTACCTCTACAAGAGCGGAGCGCAAATCAGAGGTTGAGGCGCTTTTTATCTCCGCTTATGTGCATTATCGAATGCACGTTAAATAGCGACTTAAAATTTACCGCAGGAGTTAAAGTGCCTTATGGTCATGTAAACATGCGATTCTCCGCAGGTAAACAACTTTAAAGCGTGTTTCATACAGCCCGTAATGCGCTTCACCGCCTCTTGTGAATAGACATTAGGAGTAAATGTGCTTATCCGTAAATGCGCATAATCGGACAACCGGGCATCAAAGTGAAATCTTGTAGAGGCAATTACACCCACCCCTCACCCCATGCATGCCACAATCTGTCCATAAACTAAATTTTTATTCTTTGTTTAAGATTGCCAACATGAAAAATAGGAGAAAATAGAGCTCTCATCACCTCATATAGATGAGTAGAGTAGAAACACTTTGATTTTTAAAATGTAAAAAATAATAATAGTGATGGAGTCTGGTGGGTCTGATGTCAGTGGGGCACTGAATCTGGGTTTTAGTCAGAACCAATCAGAAGTACCTTGGATAGCTCCTTTAGAGTTCTGACTGGTTCTGACTGAAACCCAGAGTGGGGGGATCTGACATCAGACCCAACAGCATCCACTGTGTCTAGTGACATTTTCTATCAATTTTATGGATTCTTTCGATCTTGCCTCATCACGTGCCTGTCCTGTTAGTATTATGGCAATATTGAACTGATCATCCCAAGCCTGCAACATCCCTAGAGAGGTTCGCCTGGCACCTACATTATACTCCTTTCGACACCAGGTGAAGACCTTATTTTCACAATAGTTTAATAGTTTATTATCATAGTCTTTTAACTCCACTGTTTTAAATCTGTATTTTAAATTTGTATTTTAAATCTGCATTGCTGTGTGGCTTTTTTTACTCTGGTTGTGTTTTTATATTGTATTTTTATATCGTGTTTTTATACTGTTTTGTTGATGGTTTTAATTTCTGTGAACCGCCCAGAGAGCTTCGGCTATTGGGCGGAGTATCAATGTAATAAATAAATAAATAAATTCACAGGTGGTGGGTTTGTGGCAGGGGTGGGGGGAAATAAGTGGACTTTTTCTGTGGGATGGGGACATAACTAGTTCCCTGTTTCAGGTGCTGGTGGGGATGCTTACTTTAATGGCAACCATGATGGCTCCCTTTTTATATATTTTAAGAAATGATTTGATGTTGCCATCTCTAAGGTCACAGCAGGAACTTCCCTTTCCTCTTTTCCTACTGAATCTCCTCCAGTGTTTAAAATGAACACTTCTGACATGTTTATCTTTTCCCAATTCCCCCCCCCCCCCCTTAAAGCGGTAGATTCAAAATACAGGGATAAAAAAACCTAAAAAAGAATATTGTTGAGTTCGAAAAAGTGCAGAAAGGGGCAACTAAATGATCAAGGGGCTGGAGCATCTCCTCAATGAGGAAAGGTTACAACATGTGACACTGTATAGCTTAGAAGAGAGGTGAATTAAGCGGAGACATGATAGAGGTGTACAAAATTATTCAAGGTGTGGCGAAAGTGGCTGAGGAGACATTTTTCTCCCTCTCTCATAATACTAGAACTGGGGTCATCCTATGAAGCTGATTGGTGGGAACTTCAGGACAGATAAAGGGAAGTACTTCTTCACACAGCACATAGTTCAACTATGGAATTCACTACCACAAAATATAGTGAAGGCCACCAATATGAATGATATTAAAAGGGCATTGGACAAATTCCTGGAGAAGAAGGCTATCAATGGCTACTAGTCCTGGTGACTGTGTGCACTGCCTATGTACACCAGTTGCTGGGGAACATGGGTGAAGCCAGGGCTGTTAAACTAATGTGCCGCTTGTGAGTTTCCTGTGGGCAGCTAGTTGGCCACTGTGAGCTTTTCTACAGGAGGCTGTTACTCAACTGTTAATCCACTGTACCTACTTTTGGTTTCCTTGCAGAATTGAAATCCAAGCACTACATGAGGCTTGATTTCTTTCCTGCCTTTCTGCTATATAACTTCTAAGTGGCACTGTGGTATAGCAGACTAGTGCAAATACACAAGAGCAAATCAAACTTCGTTTTGTTTTCACAATTAAATCCCACATTTTCCCTGTTCTTTTAAAAAAAACCTCACCTAAAGTGCAGGTTAAACTCAGAAGTAACTGGAGGGTAATATCATTGTCTAAAGAACTTTTAAACAACTATGAATAGGGAATGATGAGTTCACAATAAATGCCGATGTAGCAATGCCCTGTGTGAACAGAATGCTGGAATAGGTGGACCTTGATCTGATCCAACATGGCTCTTCATATGTTCTTAAATTCTAATGGGTGAGAACACATCAAACACCTGGTCTCACAGAAGACCTCTGATAGGTGACCTAGGAGGAGGACATGTCACAAAGGAGCATATGTTACAGTTACCATAGCAACCTTAAACTCCAGGTCAACAGTGGTTGTATAGAACATTGTTACTCCGCATGATTTTCTCTGTGTTGCATTCACTTTGAACATCAGCAGATGACTTTTTATCGTGCACTTGTTACTCCCGACTTATGGATGACTGTGGGTCGTTTTGACGACAACGTCCACCTCCCATGTGCCTCTCGCTCCTTCTTGCCTTCTTTCCATCACAATATAGACTCCAATCCAATCCTTCCTTTATTGCAGTCCATAGACCAAAGGAAATATGACAAGAGTAAAGTTATTACAGACTAAAAAAATTTAAATTGTTAATAACAGGATCCAACACACCTTAAAATACTTTATACAATTCATAAAAGTTAAAACACTTATCTTAACCAACAACCATTGCTCTGGTGGATATAGCCACATTCAAAAACTTGGCCACTTGTATAGTAATATCCTCATTTGTGCCCTGTAGCAAGAGGTTTAAATGATATCCTGGGGTGTGATTTGTTAAAGGTCGTATAAAAGGCGAGATTAAATCCTCCCTTGCTTTTTGATAAAAGTGACATGAGAACAAAACATGCTGAACAGTCTCTACGTCTAAATTGTTACATGGGCAAATTCTAAGGAACCACGGAATCTTCTTGAGTCTGCCCTCAAGAACCTTCGAAGGGAGGGCGTTGAACCTGGCCAACGTAAAGGCCTTCCTGTATTTGGGAATGATTAACCACTTCAAGTACTGCATTCCATCTTTAGTAGGATTGGATGACAACCCCAGTGATTGTGGCGCACAAGGGCCCCATGCAGCACCAAGAAGTTCCTGGTTGTCAATATCTATCAATCGTTGTTTAGATAAGGCCCTGGCCTTTTCCGGGCCTAATGACAACAAATAAGAGGGCCAAAGCCCGATAGAAGTGATTTTTTTCCCCTATGGATTTAACCCATGGGGAGACATATGAGTCAGCATATAACTTGGGAATCAAGGAATTGGAAGATGTCAAGAAACGACATCGAAGCCAAAAATGGGTTGCGTGAATCCAGGCCATGCATTTTAATGAGTTCAAACCTGCTTCTACATTTAGTACTGCACCTGCCACACAGCGGGGGGCACCAAAAATGATCCTAAGGAAGCGATGTCGCAGTCCCTCTAGGGTACTTGTCGTCAATGGGAACCATATAGGAGATCCGTACAGGACTGGGGACACCATCATTGATTTATATACTCATATGGCTGCAACTGTGAATTTCCCTCCCTTAGTATGATAAAACCTAGCCAGTGCGTTTATACTCTGTTCAGCTTTAGATTTAATTTGTCTTTCTTGGACCTTCCATCTAAGGGATTCACAGAACCAAATACCAAGGTATTTGTAAGAATCCACCTGCCCTATTCTATTTCCCAACATTGACCAGGTGAATCTAACCTTTTTTCTGGAAAAGACCAACACTTTAGTTTTTTCATAATTAATTGTTAAGGAATAGACTCCTTTAAATCCATTTTTTTTTAAAAAAACGGAATGTGCCGCCATTTCCTGCTGTGTGCAGGAAAAGTGCCGAGATAAAAACGGCTCCTGAATGGTCCATGTGGTCATTGTTTACTTCCTCTTTCTTCCCGTGTGAAGAAAGATAAAGTATCATGGGCAGAAGCGGGGGTAGCGATGGTAAGGAAATGTGATTTCCCCTTGTCTGATGATGCTCTTTGTTTGGACTGAGGATGTGCAGGATTCTTGACGAATTGCAGCTGACCACATACATGCTAGACTCTTATCCTTCCAGGTTTGAGACAGCCTAGTCAGGGACTATCTGTTTGGGTGGCTGAAGTTATGCCTGATTGAGATAGGAATCATGTTCCAACTAAATAATTTGAATAAAATAATTACTACTCTAAATAATTACCATTAGTTTCTAGTTCCATTATTAAGCATGTTGGACATCAGGTCCAGATTGAAGCTAACCATCTGGATCTCTTTCAGTTTGGATTCTGTCCCAGTTTGGGGACAGGAATGGTCACTCTTGTGGACAACTTACACAATGAGATTGACAGGCAGAGTGCAACTGATGCCCTTGGCCCGATTCAATTGTTCCAAAAGTGTAGGTGTGTGTGTGTGTGGAGGTGAGGGAGTGGGGATGCATGTTGCAGCCACTCTGCCCATACCCTCCCCCTTACCAGGGAGGTCTGAAGCAGAAATGTCACCGTGTTCAGGTGGATGCAGTTACAGAGCTTCACGCCATCAGGAACCCTTCCCTATCAGGGTTCCAATTGTGCGAAGCTCTGTAATCTTTGTATCCATCCCTTCCCTGGAAATATGAGTTGAACAAGTTCCAAGTTGGCTTTCACTGTTTATACACTCCAAAGAGGATCACAGCCAGGATGGCCCTCCAGGAAAATGCTCTTATCCTGCCTCCATTACAAGCACAATTAATCAAAAAGCAAAGTACCATGACTGCTGGAGATTGCTATAGAGCCTGAAACCTGCTGGCTCCCCCTGACTCATTTTTCATCATGGCATCAAATTGGTCCGTTTGAACAGAAGATCTAATACCAGTATTTAAAAGGTGTCATCTGGCAAGGTGACAAATCAAGCTCCTGAGTCCCTGATTTTGCAAATAGAGATGGTTTTAAATTGTGAGAGGTTTGTAATATATATTCCTCAAATGGAGCACTCATGTTGCCATTATGCTGCAGGGTTGGGCATTGTTTTTCAAGAAGGTAAAAATGGCTTGGAGCTGGTTTCCAATGCAGCTGGGGTGGGGGAGATGTCAGTTATGCTCTGCTGACAAATTAACATTGAAGGCCAAATGAACCATGACGGAGCAAGAGCCACGTGCACTTATCCACATATAAAGTAAGGGGTTGGGAATCTAAAAACCACAACAGGTCATTTTTACATATATTTTTCACTTCTGCACATACATGAACACAACCCCCTCCTTTCCTGATTGCAACTAGATACAGTTGAGATTTGGGGTCTGTTGCCCAGCTGCGCTGCAGATTCACATACCATGTATACATGAGATGCTCAGTTTCTAGGGAACATTCTGTTTTCAGATTTAAGGGAAATGACACATTGTAGTCCCAGAACCATTAGTTTAAGCGGATGGTTTAAATGTAAGAGTTGCAATGGGACTAAGAGTTGCAATGGGACTAAGAGAGGTGAATTTGGTTTCATATCAGCAATGGTAGCAATCTCTTGCAGCAGCACGTGACTATGAGAGAAGTCTGCCTATTCAGAAACAAACCCTCAGGGGAAGGCATTCGAGAACCCTGCCTACCATTTTCTTTTGTGATGTACATTGAACAATCACTGAAGGAAACTTGCCATCTTAGCATGGCTGCCAGAAAGGGTAGATATTGCCCTTCAGGGACTTGGTGTGCTCTCAGACCAAGGGCTCCTAGCCCAGGGATTTGTACCTAATGCTGGGCTAGTTTAATGGCATGTTTTAACATGGGAGAGTTATGAGTGGAAGATGGTGTCATCTGGACCCCCAGTAAAAGACTAATTCCATGAATGAGGCAGGGCAATGATGCAATAAAAGCCTGGTCTGGAAGCACTCTTTTATTCTTTGAAAAGGTTTAGTGGGACTTCTTCCCAGCTAAATATGCATAGAATTGAAAACTAGACATGCTATAACTAATTACAGATACAGGGATATGGCAATTACATTTTATAGGCTTAATATTTAATTTTAACTAAGAAAGGTCTTAATGAAACACAGAATACATGCCAACTTTTGCAAGCCGACACTGAGATGTATAATTTTAAAGTGTATTGGCTGTTAATAGCAGGCTTAATTTAAGCTTGCTTACCAAACTAAGAAATTACACTGGCTTCACATGAATTGTGTTTTATTTTACTGAAGACAGAATATAAAGTTTTGGACAATGAAGCAAGATTTTATTCCTTTTTAAAATTGAGGATTATCAGATGTTGATGCTTTGCACAAATGTCTTGAGTTTCCAGTTTTGCTCACTGACATCCTTAGGTTAAGAGAAGGCTGGAGAGGAATTCAGGTCTGTCTCCAAAGGTGCCAAGCAAGGAAGGACAGAGGAGATTGGGATCCATGGCCAGTATATTCCGTGCTCAGCAAGGGTACTCAAAGGAGATTGGAAACTAGCTGTATAGGTGTTGTATTTAAGCCTGAGACAAAGATTAAGTGCCTTTACACCCAGTTTGGGTGATCATAGTTTGGCTTATTAAGAAAAGATACATATGAGACTTTTGCTTATGCATTGGTCCACTTTGCTTCTCCCTTAATTCAGGAATGATTTAAGCAGGAAACCAGGACATAAACCAGAAACCAGGAACAAAACAGAATGTTAAAGCAACTTCAAACCATGATATAGTCTCTTGGTTTGAAGTTGGTTTTCAGTGACAAACATTAGTTTTGCAACCCTCTGACACTATGTTGGTGCACTGGGCTGCTTGTGTGAACATCATGACTGGTAGTGCCAACTCTCCATTTGTGAGGGTCCTTGGACAAAACACCCTCTATTGGTTTCCTTCCTCAGCAAATCTACCTTCTCAACACCAGCTGCACTTGCTCCTCATCCTCTTTGTCATCATTTCTCTCATTTGCTTGCTTGGCAGGTAGAGAGCCAGTCAGCAAGTAGGTAGTAGCATCTACTGCTCTTCCTTCCCACCACTACTGTTGTCTAGGCCAGAGTGAGAGCCCCAGCCATTCTGCATTCAGAGCAGTCCACCACCTCATGTTGCTTGTTGTCCAATCATGCTTGTTGCATGACCATTATGATTTATCATTTGCCTCTACTGGACTTTTCAACATGCCTTTGCCTACAATACTGTCCTCCAGGTTTTCTTTAGTGTTCTGCAATGACTCGTCCCTGACCTTGAATCTCTAAAACAGGGTGGGCAACTTGTGGCCTGTCTCTCATCCTCTGCAGCCATCTGCAAAATGTGGAAAATACTTGGTTACCTTACAGCAGGGGTGGGCAGAAAGTAGATCTCCAGATGTTTTGAACTTTAGCTTCCAGCATTTTCGTCCATTGGCCATGCTGGCAGGGGCTTCTGGGAGTTGAAGTCAACTTGTGGTCCTCCAGATGTCTTCACCTACAACTCCTGTCATCCCTCACCATTGCTTATGCTGGCGAGGGCTGATGAAAATTTTATGCTAAAACATCTGGAGGGCTACAAGTCCCCTCTTCTGTAAATAATGCCAATGGCCCAGTGCCTTACCTATGCTTTTCTTTTTTTTAAAATGAATTATATTAGTTTCATTTGGATATCAAAATAACTACATTTAGTTACATGTTTCCCCTGAATATAGTAAAGATTTATCATATAGCAGACTTCCCTAACCTGGTGTCCTCCAGATCTTTTGAACTTCAATTCCTACCAGACTCAGCCAGCATGACTAATGATCAGGAATTCTGGGAGTCATTATCAAATACTAGGTTGGGAAAGACTGCTATAAATCTGTTATCACCATGATTAGACTATACTGTAGCCTTACATTTGAGTTTTATATCTATTTATGTATCTATTTATATGCCATCTTAAGGTATCATCACTTGTTTTAAATGTTTATCATATGAGGTTCCTTAGAGAAAAATACTAGACACTTAAATACATTCTTAATAAAATAAAATGCATAACTTGCAAAAAAAAAGTTTGGCTGCCCTCTACTGGAAACATTGAAGTGTGAAAAAATGTGTTGGCTGCAGCTACAAAACGTAATTGCACTTCATTTGTATATAATTAAATACAAATCAAGTATTTCAGTAATGGTTTAAACGACCATAAAGTACCTGTTTGAAATGGCTGTAAAGCATGAACAGGTGTATTTTGAAATACTGTGAGATTTAAACCCATCTTGGGGAGAAAGAGAGAGAGAAAGAGAGAGAAGTCCTAAAACTCCCAGCATTTCCCAGCCAGCAGACTGGGGAATGCTGGGAGTTGTAGGAATTTTCTGTCTCTAAACATACATAGGATTGTTTCCTAAATTGCATAAACTTAAATCAGAGATGGCTTAACATCAAGAACCCCACCCTACCCCAACCTGCCCACTCCATTCCCATTGATTCATTTTACTATGGCTAATAAAATATGAATTATCAGTTACAATTCTGCAATGCATACACTTATTATTCATGGCAGTTGACATTTTGCTGCTTGTCCATCGTTTTCAGTAGTATATGAAAATTTGTCATATACAACTCAGATGCTATTTTCTCTTTTGTGCTGCTTATATTGAGGGTAATGAAGGATCATGTCCTCCCAGACCCTAAGATCAACTTCAGCGGTCCTTCTCCGGGAGCCCCCACCAATGGAAGTGAGATGTGTGGCTACTAAGAAGAGGGCCTTTTCTGCTGTGGTACCCCAGGAGTGAAATGAACTTCCCAGAAAGGCTCACCTGGTGCCAACGCTACTATTTTCAAGGCCAGGTGAAGACCTTTTCATTTTCCAAGGCATTTTAGATTTTTGCTTTCTGTTTAAATCTAGTATTGTATTT
This sequence comes from Anniella stebbinsi, assembly GCA_029215795.1. Taxonomy (NCBI): domain Eukaryota; kingdom Metazoa; phylum Chordata; class Lepidosauria; order Squamata; family Anniellidae; genus Anniella; species Anniella stebbinsi. Next base: position 68,386,511 of record JARDYH010000002.1, on the reverse strand, counting down.
TAAAATCTTTGCACTGTGACTAGGTTTTATTTATTTATTTATTTTATACTGTAGTTTTAAACTTTTCAATTTTTTATTATGTATTTTATTATCTTGTATTTTATGCTTTTAATTGTTGTGAACTGTCCCGAGAGCTTTGGCTATTGGGTGGTATAGAAGTGAAATAAATGAATAAATAAATGTGATTAATTTGATTCCAGAGCGTGATGGACTCCTACACAATAGACACTCATATCAGAATGCACACAGAACTTAATAAGGTGAACTTAGCGTTGTATCCAACCTAGGGGCTGTCTATATGAACGATTTAATTCGAAGTGAGAGCAGTTTGATTTCCTCTCCGCCCTGCAGCCTCTTCTCCCCCCGCCAATTTGCTCCAGAGGGTTGCCTATGGAGCAGATTTGGGGTGGGGCAGGCAGTTGCTTGGGGGAGTAGATAAGGGAAAAGTCCCATTTGGATTTAACCCATAATAGTTTGATTGTATCATATGTTTAAAGTAAATAGTTTAATCATAGTTTAATTGTCTTAGGGTGCAGATATAAGCCCTACAACGCCTATCATCCCCTAGGCAACCATGTATAGGATTGCACCCTTAATTGATGGTGTGAGCCACCTTGTGCCATCATGGAAAAGGGGGCTGCACTTCCCACTGTGATTCTCCTTGCAGAAATTAAGCAGGGGCATTTGCATAATTGACAACTCATACTCCATTTCTCACAACACCCTTATATATCAAAGAACGTTTATTTTCCATACATGTGTCATCACCCAAGAACAAATTGCAACAGGAACCCTATTACAAGAATAGCTCTCATATCCATTCTGGGGCAGCGGGAGATATATGTTCAAGCAATTTAATAACATCTTGTTGTTGTCATTACATTTATAACCCACCTTTTTTCCTCTTGCAAGGAACCCAAGTCAGCTCTCATGGTCCTCCTCTCCATTTTGTCCTCAGAACAACCCTGTGAGGTAGGCTAGACTGAGTCAGTGATTAGCCCAAAGTCATCTAGTGACATAATAATGGGTTAAGTCAGCACTGCAAAGTAGTCAATGATTGTTAAACCCATACTGATTGGAAGGAGAGTAGTGTAGTTCAGAGTTGTTATATAGCCTGCTATGGGTTGGGTTTTGGTTTTGCTTTGTTTTTAGGGAAATGCAGGGCAGCTGTGGAGTATTTAATAACAAGAACAATACTTTCCTTCATTAAATACTTTCTGCACTTAATTTCCTAAGCTCACTGTTTCCCACCACCACCACCACCACCACATGTACTGTACATTATAAACCTGAACATTCTGATATGACTTCATGATAGTGATGAAGTGGGCTATACTCCATGAAAGCTTATGCCAAAATAAATAGGTCAGTCATTAAGGAGCCACATGGCTTTTTGTTTTTACTTTTAATAAACTTTCTTTGAGTTGGTCATGCAGAAGATGTAGGCATATGGTTGGGGCAATACGAAAAGCATGAGGATGTTTTTCAAATTTTGAATGTTTAATATGAATGATAAGAGTTGGGGTCAGTCTTCAGGCTCCTTCACTAGGGTTTCTGTAAGACAAATTTCCAAGTGGACACAGGCACATACGACAACCCAATTTGGCTTAAATAAGCCATGGTGGGCTGTCGCCATTGTGCAAACTGACCCTTTCTTGAATGTGTGTGTGTATGTGTGTGTGTGTGTGTGCAGACTGCTTGATCATCTGGTTTTCACTCTGACCCAGACAATACTGGTGGTGAAAAAGAGGAACAGCAAATGCCACTGCCTACTTGCTCACTGGCTCTCTTCCTGTCAAGCAAGCAAGCAAGCAGTAGCAATGACAAGAAAGAGGTTGAGGAGCAAGAGCAGCTAGTGACAAAGTTGGGGAGAAGGTAGAACTCAGTGAGGAAGGAGGCCTATTCAGGGTGTTTTTTCCCCCCAAAGCCCTTGAAAACCTGCAATCTGTACTGGCCACACTGACCCAAAGCAGGCTTTGTGGTGGAAAACCGGCTGACTCAACTGGAAAGTGGAGCAGCCAGATAGCCCCAAAGACACTAACAAACAGCTGATGGTGGAAATATGGTGGTGCACTGCCCAGCAGTTGAAGATGTCGCTGACACTCTGAACTGCCAGCATTCATAACTATTGGCCATGCTGGCTTGGGCTGATGGGAGTTGAAGTCCAAAACATCTGGAGGGCACCAGGTTAAGAAAGGCTAACTAGAGGAAAGACAGACTCTATCCAGAAGGGGTGAAGTAATCACCCCTTGCTAGTGTGTACAAAGAAACCCTTGTTTTGAGACTGGACTGGAGTGAGTCATGTTTTTGTAATGGAGCTTTTTGAGGTGACCCACGTACAAATATGTTCTCTTTCGTTGAGCATGAGGAGTCAGAAATTGGCTTGCCCTGTGTTTTCCTCCTGGAAGTACATAAACATGGTTATGATAAAGCAGCAGCACCAAACCTCAGTCCAAAGAGCCAAATTGAGCTCTGGGGTCCAGGCCTCTTTTTTCTCCTGATGGACACACCCCTTTCCCCCATCCACTGGCAATAAAAACTTTAAGCTAAAATATATTGCTACTTTGGCCCTAACCCTTCTGCCTTCAACTCCCCCACCCCAATCACCCAGAATGCAGCCCACAAAAGTGGAATGGAATCCGGCCCTCAGACTGAAAGATGTTCAACATCCCAGTTATGAAGTAAATTAGAGTGAAAGCCAATTAATTATTCCCTGAGAGTAAGAGTCAGGTGTTGTTTTTTACAGCAGTATCTTATTAGTCCTACAGATGGGATTAAGATAAAAGTTAACCTTTCCCAGTTTGTTCTGCTCAGCTTTGCTGAAAACTGGAGTTTGGGTGCTTCAAGGACCTCTGCTGTTTTATAGCAACACTGCACAAAGCAAAGAGGCTGAAATGTTGCTTTGAACCTAAACTGTTATTTGACTGTAAACAGCAACTCCCTCAATAGGAAGGATGCTTCACAAAATATACTCCAGAGAGTCTAGTGAATTTGGACTAGCACAGTGGTGCTAAAGGTCTTCAGGTCTTGTGTTCCAAAGATTTAGATAGATAAGTTTATTAACAATCAACAGACCATAACAACCAAAGTTTATACACTTACAGTTCCACACTATACATAACCATTCAAATAATCATTTTAGTTCTACAGTGAATTGTTAAAGACAGAAACTTTGCAACTTGAATAGTGACAAGCTTCTCCCTACCCTGAAGGAGAATATTTGTCAGGAATTCATTTGACCGACCTGGGAAACCTTGGACTATTGGCCCCAATAAAACATTCCTTAATCCATTATAAAAATTGCAGCAGAAAAGTACGTGAGAAACAGTCTCAATCTCAGCATTGTTGCAGGGATAATATCTACTTTCTACAGGAATCTTGTTATATCTCCCCTCCAGCATTTTGGAGGGGAGAGCATTAAACCTTGCCAGGGTAAAGGCTTTCCTGTATTTTGGTATGGATAACCATTTTAAATAGCAACTCCCTCAATGGTGCTGAAGGTGTTCAGGTCTTGTGTTCCAAAGATTTAAAATGTGATATTGATTCTGACCCCTTTAAGGGTGTGTGTGTGCATGTGTGTGAAGCTGCAAATATGTGGCACCTAGAAATATCAATAGCGAATTAAAAGTGACCATTTGAGCATAATAATAATAATAATAATAATAACAACAATTTATTTCTTACCCGCCTCTCCGTCTGGATCGAGGTGGGGAACAACAACATGATAAAATACATAAAACTGATTAAAACATGACACATATTATTAAAACTGCATTAAAACATCCTAAAACATCCTAAAAACATCCTTAAAACATTCTAAAATTTCACTGGATATGCCTGCTGGAAGAAAGCTCAGTCCATCTTTGAAGCGAGGGTCAGGTCAAACGTAATGAATGACTTCACTGGAATACAAGAGATGCTCTTGTGCAATTAGAGCTAGGACCATTTTCAAGGGCAAAGTAACCCTGAAGTGCTCCAATGAAAAAAAATAGGTGTGCCAATGACAAACTCAGGAATTGCCAGGGGTAGAGAGTTTGTAATTGTGGGACCAGTGATACAGAGGCAAGGGTATTAGCATCAGGCAGAGTGAATGCCTTACTTTGCTAGAGTGGGATAAAGAAGACCCAACCTCTTGTAACACTTGAATCATAACAAGTGTCATGAGAAATTAAGCAGCCTTACTCAAATTCTTGTAAGCAGAACTGAGGTGGGCATAGCCTACAGAAAACAATGGAAGGTGCTCACCATTGTTGAATGTCTACCTGGCCATTAATAGTAATTAATGTTCCAGACCAGGCTTCTCCAAACTGGTGCCCTCCAGTTGTGTTGGACTACAACTCTAAGAATCTCCCAGCCACCAAGTTGCGGAAGGATACTTCAGACCAATTATTTCCAAAATTAACATCTGTACACTGACTCAAACAATACTTGGCTAATCAAGGTAAACAACATTGATTAGCCAAGTATGTAGCATTTTTTTAGGAACGCTGCACCTGTAGAATTTCTTAGGCACTTGTTATACTTGTGGGGGGGGGGGGGCATTGTGCCTTTTAAGATGCATCATGGAATCATAGAATAGTACAGTTGGAAGGGGCCTATAAGCCCATCGAGTCCAACTCCCCTGCTCAATGCAGGAAACACAGGGATATTGATAAGCTGAATTTTTCATTAGTCAGGCCTCTGAACCCATCTAACTTACTCTCTCTGCTGGGGGTGGGGACAGGGGCTGAGAGGCTTTAGATCTTGTGGATCCACAGTCTCTCCCTCCCACCCACTGGCTGGGTCCCGATACTTCCCCTCCCTCCATTTCAGATATCAGAATCCCAGCTTTGGGAGAGGCAGCTGCACGGAGCTTTCTGAGGTGTGGGGGAGGTTCTTGGTGGGATGTAGAGGGAGATGTGCAGTTTGATCTTCTCCAAGGTTGGAACTCTCTCTTCAACCTTGGAGAAGGAGATCTGCTGCATCCTCTAGTACCTCAGATATTGGGCTTGTCTATGAACTCTATATACTCCGTCGTGGCTGCGCAGTTGCACCCCATTTCTTTTTATGACACAGCCGCCAACTCACAGTCACACCGTGCTATTCCCCATGAAGCTGTGCTTTTTTGATGTGTGGCTTTACCATGACTTTTTACATTGCTCCGATGTCACCACAGTTCATCGTACAATTGTCAGATTAAGACAGTTGGTGTAGTTAGGGACCAAACCTAGAGTCAACAAGCCTCAGGTGAGTGTTTAGTAATAGCCACTGTGGTGGTATTAAAGTCTGGGGAATGAAAGTAAGGATAGTTATTATGTGTAACACATAAATGCAATCAACTGTAGCAGCGCAGATGTGCAGCTACAGTGTTTCAAATGTTGCACAGAGTTGCCAGAAACAACAACAACAACAACAGGTTTTCGTGGTTTTCGGTCTCTCAATATTTGCTGCCCATTACCACTGTCTGACAATGGTGCTGCGAATTTTCCTGGCTGGATAGCCTGTGCTCACTCCTGCCATGTAACCTATGTGCGCTGCTTTGCAGCAGCGATGTTACAGGGGTTTTGGGGAATCAGTAGGCAAAACATTGTTGTATAGATACCCCTGTTGTATAGTGCCATAGGATTGGCCTCTTAGGGCACAATTCTATGCATGTTTAGACAGAAAATAGTCCTACAAGATGTTTTACATCTGGCACCACTTAGAAGTAAAATGGCCTCTTTTAAAAAAATTAACTCTCTAGACATACAATACTGAGTGCATAAAATGTAGTTAAGTAGGAGGATGTGTTTTTAAATAACCTGTGTTCATCTGTTTCCATAGCAACCTCAGAACTTTAAACATTTGGCTGTTTAAAAAATATTTCTTTCTGCAGTGTGTTTATTGGCAACAAATCCTTTCCAAACCCTCAAACCTGGTATTCATTTAAATAAACACTCAGCATTATATATTTGTATTAAAGTTCCATAGAGATAAGTTTAAAACTCAGCATCAATGTGTTTTACATTTGATTCTAACATAGCAGAGCCAAGTCAGGTATTTAATTGTCGTTGTAACAAATATGCAATCTGAAATGATCACTTAAATGCTCTCCCCCACATTTTATCTACTGCATCTGTTGAAATCATGCATGTAAAGTGTTTTCTACATTTAGAAAAAGCATTGTGTAAATAATAATTAGCATCTATATAGCATTTGGAAGTATTCAAAGCATTTCACATCCATTTGAACAGAAGCCCTACAACAAATCTGTCAGGCAGGATTGGATAACCTTTTTAAGGTCAAGGGCTGCATTCCCTCAGGGGAAAATGGTTGGGGGATCTATAGTGGTGTTGGGCGCAGCCACATCCCAAAATGGGCAGTCAAAATCAAACATAGGCAGGGACACACCTTTTATCTCTCCTTCATCCATCATCTATTCATTCATTCATTCATTCATTCATTCTCTCTCTCTCTCTCTCTCTGTGCTAGTGGAGAAACTGAGTGATCGGTTTCAACATTGGCCACTATGACGCTTTGCCTCACCATTCCCCCCCAAACCTTGCAGTATCCCATTTTGTGGATCCGTTGCCACTTGCTGAGTGCCTAGGATGCTTTGGAGCAATTGAAAAAGTCACAGTAAAATGATAAAGCACAGTTTCAGGTCGAAAAGCCCGATGTGGCTGCGAGTTCGCAGCTGCATCATTTAAACATTGCATGCCACTGAGCAGTCACGACGGGGTATACAGGGCCTATAGACAAGCTAGCAGTCCACTTACTTTCCATGCTGGGTCAAGAAGAAGGGCCTTCTCTATCTCCCAGCCTAGCAGGGAAGGAAATCAGCAGGGATACAGCAACATTTGGTAGTGGTGTTAACTGGGTCATCAACTGCAGGCCAAACTAAAGCTCTTCAAGGTCCACAAGTTGCCCACATGTGCTGTATAGGAGGGATAGGCAGAAATTCCATTTTGGAGAAGCTCTTGGGGAATGTATTCCAGTAATGGGTGGAGCTGAAGGCAATGGGGGCAGAACCAAAAAGACCAGCATATTTTATTTTAAAGCTCTTACTCACAGTAACTATGCTTTAGAAGAGGAATTTCAATCTTTTAGAATGAGGGAGGGATGAGCAAAAGCCCTGAAAGAGCACTAAACAGTCTGAGAAAAAAAAAAGGCAGGAACCACCTGGTGTCATGGGGGAGGGAACATGATCATCTGGGGAAGCTCAGAGAGCTAGATTAGGGCCCCACATGGGCCAGTTTGGCCCCCCAAGCCTGAGGTTCAGGCAACACACCAACACAAGATCATGGGTTGGATCCAGCTTATGTTATTGATTACATTTTTATAATTATAGTTAGGCTTAAGTTAGCCATGACTAACTGGTCCTATTGATTTCAGTGGGACTAAGGCTTGGCTTACTTAGGCTGAATCCAACCCAATAATTATTATAATGTTCATTTAAGACTAAATTTAATAAATAAAATAAAATAATACTAATACTAATAATTCTATCAAGCATAGGGTTGTAGCCCAAACTAGTCCTATGGTTCATGGTCAGTAGATACAGTCTGAATGAATGTCATTTACAAGTACAGCAGTTCCCATATGTTGAATGGAATGAGTGTACTTGAGCATTAATTATACTGCACATGTATCAACTCTCTCACCCATCTCACTTCCCCAAGCTTTGGCAAAGTATGTACGTAATAACGCTGGGGTCACCAATGTGATACCGATGGGCGTCAATATGCCCATGGACTCTTCTCTCAGCACCCACCAGGCTCCCTGTCGCTCCTGATGTTCATTTCATTTCTTAAGATTTATATAATACCTTTTTTTAATGAGGCTGGCTTGCTGCAAAGCGAAGTGCTGCCCTCCATTACCAACTTTAGTTTGGTTCAAAGGAGTGGTTTTGTGTTTTGGAGCTCAAACCCCACCTCTGCTGTACTTAGGTTCTTGGGCAAGTTACTTTTTTTTTTTAGTCTGATCAGTTTGGCTTTTGGGAAAAGAGTATTCTATCACTGGCAATGCCTACCATGGCAGCCATTGGCACTCTCTCAAAATTCCAAAAATGTCCACCAACCCCCAAAAGTTGGAGACCCCTATAATAGTGGCATCACATGTTTATGCAGTTATCATTTCTATATTTCAGATTTTTTTAAAAATTACAAGCTATTTCAAAGCAGGCCTGGAGCGAATGTTTGCAGCAGGGGCTCTGTAAATTCAAAGTGGCAGAATTAAGGTAGGCCTATTCACTGCAAGCAGGAGGCAAGCCTCTATTCTGTTGGCATGAGCGTCTTCTGCCTACTATCTCAACCCCTAAGAAGGAAAGAACTCACCTTTTTTGTGAAATGGAGGTTTATAAAAGAGTTGCAAAGGAGAAGGAAGGGAAAAAGGAGAGCCCTTCCTGAGCCATTGCAACTGAGGGCACAACTAGATGTGATGTGCCATTAAATGCATCTTCGCATTTAATATGCAGGGTGGTGTGTGCATGTTTTAAAAACAATGCAGGTAGCATCAGCTGGGGAAGGGGCTGATAATTAGCAAGAGCACAGCAGGCACAGAGGGGAATGTAAACCTTGCTTCCCCTGAAGTAGTCCTGAGGGGAATCCTCCTCTGAAGCCCCTGTAAATTGGGAGGAAATCCTTCACTGGTGCCAATGGGGGGATTTCCCCCCTCCTCGAAGTAAATACCACCTTTAGTGGAGGGATCGCAACAGGGAAAGAAAAGGTTAAATCCACTCTCTTTTGGAATCTTGATCATTACCAGCCCAGCCCAGTTGATGGTCTTTGTATTATTTTAATCTTGTATGTTAAATGCAAAGAGCCATTTAATGCTATCTCTAGTTTGGCCCTGAGGCAAAATTTAGGTGGGCTTGACTTGGGCCTTCTGAGCAGCAGGAGAGTCAGTTTCCAGACTTTCTGATTTCTGGGATTCCATTCCAATCCTTGTTTCTCCCAAAAGACACTGACTTGCAGATAGAAAGTTAAACTTGGCCCAAAGACTTGGATACTCCTCAGACAGGAATCCAATATAAGGGCCTGATTCTTAAATAAATAAAAGTTCTCGCTCAAAACTTTGGGGTTGGTTCCAAGCAAATCAGATCTCAAATTATTACTTTAACCGAACATCTCACAGCCTTCAGGATGATTTATCCTAATTACGAAGTGAGTAAAAATGTCTCATGTTATATTCTTGCAGCACGGTTTAATTCATGGCTGATGCAATCTCAGCTGGGGAAAAAAGCAACTCAGAGTTTGATCCTGAAGCCATAAGCCACCATGGACTTGTGGTATCGAGAGAGGTGAGAATAAATGGGAATGTCCACAACAGTCATTTGGTGTGGAACTTTCTTTAGAAGCTGCGTTCGGTCTTCTCCATGGCAGTGCCTCTCGCATTTGTCCAAAAACAGAGTGTCTTCAGGGGCACCAGTATATATCCCAACATTGTCAGCATGCTAGAGAAGGTAATTCAAGCAATTATTTTGTATGTCAGTGAAATTGTTCTGTGAATAATAACATTACACTCCATAATCATTTTTTTAAAAATCAACATAAAACTGTGGACTGAGAAACATTAAAGTGGAGGATATATATAATTTGGGGTGGGCAACCAAAAACTCTAGGCCTAATCAGTGGTGCAGCTAGGTAATCTTAGACTTTGGATTTAACTGTCTTGGGGTGGGTGGGTTAGACAGCCATTTTTATTCAGTTGTGAAGCACACAACAATTCTCTTTTCTTGTAAAGTCATTCCATGCTATTCAACTGATTCTACATTCCTTATGCATTACAGGGAGGCAAAAACCTGTTCGCCAGCCCTAATAAAAAAGAAATATTCTGAGCATCTGCGGTTTTGCCTTTTAGACTAATTTATTATAGCATGTTCATGACTATAGGAATAAAATAAGTTTGCTTCTACTGCTCTGATGTTAAATACATTTACTTGGGAATAAGTACCATTTTGTTGTAAGAAATAATGACTTTAATTGCATTTAGATCCTGTCTTTTTTTTCTCTTGCAAGGAACCCAGGGTGGCTTATATGGTTCTCCTCCTCCTCTCCATTTGAGTCTCGCAACAACCCTGTGAGGTAGGTGAGGTTGAGAGTCAGTGACTGGCCCAAAGTCATCCAGTGAGTTTCATGGCTGAGTTGGCACTAGAACCCGGCTGCTGTCCATGTAATAACTATGAGGTGGAGCATGTGGAACATGTACTGTTTTCCTGCAACTTTTATAACAAGGCTAGGGATGATCTGTTACGACCCATTATGCAGCGTTTTTCGGGATGTACCAGGGAAACCCTATTGGTTAACCTTCTCCAGGGCTCAAATAAGTACATAACCCTGCAAGTAGCAAAATTCCTCTGTGCTGCGATGAGGAATAGAATCCAGCTGAGTAAGTGATGAGCTACAGGAAATTGGAATTTTTAAGTATTAATTAACGAGACACATGGTGCATAGATAGTAAGAAAAGATCGAACACGCTTACAACATGCTTAGGACTCGAGGGAAAGTATTACTTATTCTATAGAGTTTGCTGAATATTCAAAACTTACTTAGCCTGCATTTTAACTTATAAGTTCCCCCCCCCCCCCTTATGTTCTGTTTAAATCGCAGTTGTACGGTCTGTGGACTTTTAACAATAAAGTAGTAGTAACTCTTTCGAGACTAGAACCCGGATCTCCCAAGTCCTCTCACCACTGCACACTGGCTTATTTAAAGTAAAAATAATAAATGAACTTTATGTACATGCCTGGCCGGTGCTCCTAAAATGTTTTTTTAAAATATGAAGAACGAAAGGATGCTGCAGTGAGCAGCATTAGCCCCAGTGTTCCTGGCATGCTGATGCTGGGCTGGTTTGTCACTGACACCATCCCCTGCCACTCTCTGGAAGGTCATTTGGGTTGTACGGCCCTGGACTTTGGCCCTGAGGCCCAGCCCTAACTGCACTACTGGGCCTAATTTCACGTGACCCTTGCCTGCTTTCAAAGTCCTCCACAAGAAATCAGGTCAGACCTCTGGAAAGAGTGATCTGTCCTTCCCTTGGCAGCGTGAACAAAGGAGGGAGGAGGGAAGGGGGTGTCAGAAAGAGAGAGAAAAGAGGTGGCCCCCCACACTTTTGATTTCTGGCTGCTCCATTGTTGGCTTTGGTCCTGAAAACTGCAGACCCAAGGCCCCAGAGAACATTTTCCTCACCCCTGAGGTAAATGATGGGAAATAGAGGAAAGAAATGCTCACTTCCATGGAATTCAGTGGGTACATTGTAGCCCTTGGTGTCTTTCAAGAGTAGGGCCTCCGTTATGTTGCAGAAAAAAGTAAACATATCCCCAGTTTCCTTACCTTTAAAATCAACGTTCGGTACTTCATATCTTGTTTCCAGGGCATCACATAGAGCTTTGGGAACATCCCATGTCTGCATGAAAATCTTGGCAAGTGGCAATGAACAAGCCTGGGAACATGACAGAGGTTTTAAAAGCAAACAAACATGAATGTTTGGTGTGTGTGTTTTAAATAAAACTTCTTTTAAGTACAAAGGGGGAAAAAGAACAATAAAGATAAGAATACTCCCCACTCAAAAGCACTTTGCCCAGGCTCTGCTCCTCAAACCTGGAGCCAGCCCAAGCCACATGGCTTGAACACTTTCACTTGTGATCATTAGAATTTAATTAGTCAGAAAACAAAGAACTGTTTTGACTAAAAATTTGCTTCCCTTCTGACATCCTGTGGGTGTGCATGTTAAGTCTGTCTACTACTGCATAACAGAGCCTATCTACACTACTGCTTTTAAACGGTTTATAACAGGTTTAAAACTGTTATAAACCGTTTTAAAGCAGTAGTGTAGATAGGCTCACAGTGATTTTACAGTACTTACTAATCCACTAATTCATTGTGGATGCTTGAGTATTTTTTTCCAATTTTCCTCCACACATAACTTTGCAGAATGTAGCTAAGAACAAGGAAGTGAGTCTAGAGCAAGTTAGCCACACTTAAGTCCCATTGAACTCAATAGGACTTTTAGCTGTGACTAACATCACCTTGAGTTTAATAGGATCTAATCACAACTAATTTGCTCTGGATGCAACCCAAGCTTTTTACAGATTTGAAAAGTTTGTAAATTTTCAACCAGTGTTAAGTGTGAATGCAGTGGTATGATGTGATCCTTTATATCTTGTATCACATCTGTGTTCCATTTCCAAATCTTCTTTATGGAAGTCTAGAGAGTAGACCCAGTGAAATCAACAAAATGTGACTAATAACTCACTGATTTCAATGGGTCTGCTCAAACATGGCTAAATCTGTATCCAGCCCATTATTATTTTCTATTAATAGTACAAAATAAATCTGCAGTTCCATGGGAATTCTCAAAGTGTTCAGAAAAGAAGAAGACATTTTTAAGAGGACACCAAAAGTGCTTGGCTTATTTCCAAGGTTTATTGGAGGACTAGTGAACGGACCCAGCTTCACATGGTTTGGAATTGCCTTTAAGTTGACACAGAGAAGCCTTCAAGCAAACTTACACATGTTTTGGCACTTAGGCAAAGCAGACCCCTACTATGTGCCTTGTTTGAACTGTTCTCTTCCTTGAAGAAGATTGCAGACCATTCAATATCCTAATTTCAGTAGGGCCAGTCCATTATTAAACTTTATATAGCATCCTTCATTTCCAAAATGGTTTAATATGCTTATGTTCATCTGCACAACAACCCATTAAACAACAAACAATTACAGAAAAGTGACAGGAAAGGCTATTTGCTCCTGAATGGCTCCTGCTGGAAAAGATCACACTTTTTTCAAACACTGAAGTCTCTCTCTTACCCTGTCAGGTCAGTGTTCACTGCCTTAGAAACCAATTTGGTTTTAGACCCCTGGGGGGCTGCTGCTGTTGGGTTACTCATGCTGCAGGAGCTGCACTGTGCTGTCTGCAGCCTATCACAAAACCTGGCCATGGCCCCTAAGTGGGATTATGATGCATCAGCCATTGTTGGGCGGATGACACAAAATTTACAACAGGAACAAAAAAAGTAGATCAAAAGCTACATAAAAGGATACTTGAAAGACATGGTTAAAGCAAGGCAAGTTAAGTTGCACAATAGAATTATGGAAGGGTTTTTTAAATATATATCAGAGTAATAATTTAAAAGGTTTGGTGTGTTGTCAAAGTAGAGAAACAGCTTTTAGTGTGAATAGACTACCCCCCATGCACCAATTACCCAATAGATCAGCCTTCCCCAATCTGGTGATCTCCAGATGAGTTGGACAACAACACCCATCATTCTTTGTACTTTATAATCCTTTGTAATTTATAAACTGCCTGCATCTATAAGGAAGATGAGTAGAGACATTGTTGTCAGGTTTCAAGTAAGTAGGGTTAGACGTAGCTGATGGATGTGTGAGGTGCAAAACTGGTTCTAGAAAGTTTGATCCATTAAAAAAAATAACACACACTCCTGAGTTGAGGAGAGATCACATAAGGAAGTTGACCTGGACACCACATAGCTGCTCCTTCTTTGAGGAGCAACTGTCCCCAAGCATCACCATCTGGAACCTGCCCGAGAGGTAGGACCGGAACCATTGAAGCACAGTGCCCGAGTCCCAATTCCCTCAGGCGTTCCAGAAGGATACCATGGTCGATAGTATTGAAAGCCACTGAGACATCCAGAAGTATCAACAGGGACACACTCCCCCTGTCAATACATAAGCGTAGATCATCCACTAAGGCGACCATAGCAGTCTCAACTCCATATCCTGCACTGAAGCCAGTTTGAAATGGGTCTAGAAAATCTGTATCATCCAAAACTGCTTGCAGTTGGAAGGCAACCGCCCTCTCGATCACCTTGCCCAAAAATGGAAGATTTGATACTGGCCTGTAGTTATTAAAGTCCAGGGGATCCAGGGAGGGCTTTTTTAGAAGTGCCCGTACCACCGCTTCTTTTAAACATGATGGAAAACTCCCCTCCCTGAGAGATGCAGTAATAATATATTGTAATTGTGATCTAACTGCATCTCCTCCCTGGGCGACCAGCCAAGAAGGACAGGGATCGAGAGGGCAAGTCGTCCTCCTCACTCGACCAAGCAGCTTGTCCACGTCCTCGGTATTCACCAACTGAAACTGATCCAATGTAATTCTACTTGCAGAGTTGCTGGACACTCCATTGTCAGCCTCTGCTATAACAACGGCATCTAAGTCGGCTCTGATCCGAGAGATTTTATCTGTGAAATGATCGTTAAAGGCATCACAGCGAACTACTGAAGGCTCTAGAATCGGGTTCAGGGGGGAGGGTGCCCGGGTTAGACCCCTCACCACCCTGAACAGTTCTGCTGACGTGAATTCGCAGACGCAATGCGTGCAGAGAAGAAAGTTTTCTTCACTGCACGTATTGCCACCCCATAGGAACAAAGATGTTCTCTATGTCGTGTCTTATCGGATATAAGTCGAGTTTTCCGCCATTGGCGCTCCAGTTGTTGTCCTTTCCGCTTCAACTCCTTGAGATCTTCTGTATACCAGGGCGCCCAATTAGAAGCGGGTCGGAGAGGACATTTGGGGGCGATCGTGTCAATAGCCCTAGCTAGGTCTTGATTCCATCTATTGACCAGGGCTTCTACAGGATCGTTGATGATACCAGCCATAGATCCTTCCAAGGCCTTCTGGAATCCAGAAGGATCCATCAGCTTTCGAGGGCGGACCATCTTAGTAGGTCCGCCACCCCTGCAGGGGTGGGTGGTAGCCGTGATACCGTTTTAATGAACCCATGCAGATCAGATGAATTGGTAAAAGTTAAGAAATCCACGTAACAGGGTGATTGAGGGTGTGGCGATGGGACAAGACCATCTCATTCTCCTTTCCTAGCTCCCACACTACTTCCCACCCCTCTAGATGTCCTGGTACATATAGAACCAAGAATGTAGGAAGCTCCCATGGGACATGCCATGTCATAACTATCATTTATTACACAAATTTGTATACTGCTTTCCAATAAAATAATCTAAGTGGTTAATATATGTCATGATTCCAAGCACTTCCACTGAGAAGTGAGATAATAAAGAAGTTTGCCATGCAAGCCACGAAGCTTTATTCAGTAAATAGACATCTCTTCATACCTGAAGGGAGAGTGAATGCTAGGAGCTATCCTCTAAGCTTAATTAGCCTAACAAAGCAAGGCAGTTGCTTATCAACTAAAACAGATAGTTTCCCTGCAGTGCCAACAGGGTTTTGTTTTTTTTTTTACTGCAGGGAGGATCTTTGAGCTGGAACCTCTGGCAAGTCGCTACCCTAATGGACCGCCTCCTACCTCCTTTCCATTCTGCCTGCTTGACTGCAGCAGACTCTGGATTTGTCAACTCCAATGTCCTCTCCCTCTCCAACAGAGAGAATGGTCTCCAAGCCTTCTGCGTCCTGTCCAATAAGCTTCTGGGAAGATTCATCCTTGACTCCTGAAGAGTCTTGGAGAATCTCCTCCCCCACTTCCTGTCTTGGCTGGTGTACTTGTGATTCTTGTTGTCCTTCTTCAGCCTCTGAGTCCGATACAGTCCCCGAAACCCACACTAGGGAGAACAAGCCTAATCCAACAACATAGCAACAATACAATGAAAGAATCAGTGCTCAGCGATATGTCATAAGTCAGCCTATGCAGTGAGGGCAATGTTTTCTGTTCACACCATGATAAGGCTTTTTAATGCCATGACAAACAATAAATTATACTGGCCAGCTTCACAGTTGTGTTCTACGCCAGGTGCAGTTCTGGACCAAGCCCAAGGGTAGCCCCCACACAGAGCACATTATAATAATTCAATCTTGAGGCTACCGATGCCTGAACTACTGTGGCCAAGCAATCATGGTCTAGGAATAGCCATTGCTGGCAAGCCACTCAGTTTTGGTAAAAGGTGCTCCAAGACATCTGAGCCTCCAGTGACAAAGATGAATCTAGGAGCAGCCCCAAACTATGCTCCTATTCCTTTAGAGGGAGTGGAACCCCGCCCAGGCAACTGACCTATTTCGCAGACCTCTGATCTACCCAGCCACCGTACTTTCATCGTGCCAGGATTCAAACTGTTTATTTGCCCTCATGTAGCCCACCACTGCATCCAAGCACTAGTCCAGAATCTACACAACCAACATTTCAACAAATGTCTAATATTAAACCTCTCTTCCCTGTGAGGATTTAACACAGAAAATCAGTTGCTTCAGTGAACTGACTTGTGGCCTAACCCTGATTTACTCAGAACCAAACTAGATGTGACATCACATTGTGTTTTTCCTTACTAAATATTTTGCTTTTTCTCCAGGAAGTTGAAGATGGTGTACATGATCTTTCCCTGCCACTTTATTCTCATAATAACTTAGGTTAAGCTGAGAATTGGTGACTGACGCAAGATCGCTGGGTGCAGTGAGCTTCATGACACAGGGGAGATTTGAATCCAGCTCTCCCTAATCAGACACTCGAATCCCAAGGGTAGGCAACCTGGTGTGCTCCTGATGTTTGGGATTACAACTCCATCAGTCCAAGTTATCATGGGCAATGGTCAAGGATTATGGGGGTTGTAGTCCAAAAACATCTGGAGGGCAGCAAGTTGCCTAATCCTGCTCTAACAACACCCCACTGATACTCAGTGCTAAGTATTCTTAGGACAGCAGCCAAAATCGACTCTAGCAGTGACTAGAGATTACAATCATGTATCAGACCTCTTTACACTGCTCACTGTATAAAATGTCATAAAATAAATTTCTTGCCTGAAGGGCTCACACTTCAGGAATGAAGTAACAAGTACATAACATGAGATAAAAAGTGTGAGCTAAATTTGAGTGAAAGGCAAGACAATATTGATGAGTCCCAGAGGCAGAGACCTCTGGCCATCACCTACTTTATCAACTCCCCCCCCACTTTGAAACATCAGAGCAATACCTTAAAGAAGGATTAAAGGTTTCCACGGCAGTATGGTTCCTTTGTAAGTGTACAGGGAGTTTTTACTGTTAGGTTTCTGAGTACACCTGTCATAATGAAAGGACTGCAAAGTAATAAAGGGAGACCAGAGGAATTGGGGGAAATAAAACTTTGCCAAAGGCAGTTAAGTGATCAAATGCCTTTTGACACACAAGAGGATTGAAACGTTTGTGTGCAATGCCATCTTCTCGTGTCAAAATAATGTTTCTGATAGTGACTCATTCTGCAGGTCTTAACTGTGCAATCATGTACACATGCAATCTATACTGCTAAGTGAAGTATCTACATAGTAAGAACTTCAAGCATATAATGGTGTTTATTAATACAGAGTAAAATGTATACAATAATCCAAACTATGTACTTTTTATTTTGCTCCCTAGACTTAAAAAAAAAAAAAAAAGAGGCCACACGCTGGAAATTCCTATAAAATATTTTAAGAAATTCAGCAAACGCTAGAGTTTTCAAAACCAAGTCTTTATTTTTTTTGTATTCTACAAATGAAAATAAAACCAGATGTATGCAATTCCACTTTGAACTTCTATCCGAGAGCTTTTACAAATAGCATACTTACATGCCTTCAATTAAGTTTCAAGCAAATATGTTGCTTACTGTTCAGTCCCTTTAAAAAAAGGTAATTGGAACTCAGTGGGGTGAAAGAATAGTGGATACATTTCATAGGCAGACCCCATGTTCACAACTATTGGCTAAAGTGAATTTTAGAATCTGAAGAAAAACAAACAAAAATAAACTACTCTGTAATGGAAGATGACGAAACAGTTTAGGATAGTAAAATGGTCTTAATTCTGGGGCAAAAGTATCCACAGTATATTTCTTAGACTTGCTGCACCTAGCATATGCCATCTTAGAATGTGGCATATTGACAGCAATGGTAGAGAAATGTTTGAAAACCATAAACTACGAACATTATAATGTTACATTTACAGCCTATTTCTATACTCAGAGATCCCAGTACATTCACTAGGGCATGTTTCCTAGCAGAACAGGAAACATGTCCTAGTGAATGTACTGGATAGGACCCTAGGGTATTAAGAACAAGGGTTACAGTAAATGGTAAACAACCTTACCAAGTTTACTACAAAAGGATAAGGTAACAATATGGCATAGTCATCATTTGAATACTTCAACTTTACATAAAAGAACTGTAATCCATCTACAAAATAAAGTAATGTTCTATTACCTGGGGAGATCAGCCATTGCTTCCGCATTTGGGACAGAAGTTTTAATCCAATGTTTAAAAAAACCAAAACACTAAATTATATCAAGATTCGGTACACAGAATATCAAAGCAGCTATTGGCTCGGTAGTTTCAAATTTGCTGGTCATTAACCATCTATTGATACCTTAAACTGATATATACTTGCTTCTGTTTGGGCAGAGACTCACAAAACCCCTCAACATATTTAGATTCAAGGCAATTTAGTGTCATTGACTTTCTGTATAAGGACAGCCATCAAGATATCTAACAGGGAACCACAGCCTAAGCCTCAACAACTCCTTTGCAGTTAGCCGAAAGGATCAGCCTGGAAAGGCTATCAGATGGAGTGACCACCCCATAGCTCTGGAGTATAACTCTATACTTGTATTCAGTTCAAGCATGCAACCCAGAACTTTTCCCCAGAGACAATGAAGCAAATAAGACTGTTAAATTTAGGAAGGACAACTGACAAGTCACAAACGAGAACCAGGATTCTAGTCCTGTATCCCGTTACATTGGTTTCAATCCAGACTCAATCATATCTAGAGCAGACCCAATGAAATCAGTGAGATTTCATTTAGCCATGACTGATGTATGTGCCATTGATTTCAAGGGGTCTACTTTAACTGTGACCAAATCTGGATTATGATTAATTGGTTTCAGTAGTGTTTAAGCACATGTAACTCAATACATTATTACAGCATTAGCACAAAAATCAGGCATAAGAAGTAGATGACTGAAAGGGTAGTACAAGGGTAGTGCAAGGGTAGTGTATCAGAATCACTGCAAACTTTTATGAAAAGTGATTTTTTGACACTAGTGGTCCAGTTACCCAAGGGCGATATCAGAGTTCTGTAGATTTGCAACATGTAATATCTGCTGCTTCACATTTATAAGACAAAAATCCAGGTGCTTTGTCATTGAAACAGGAAATAAATCTGAACACTCCTTAAGAATCCTTCTGAAAGAACTTTCTTTTGGACAAAAATGGACATCTAAATAAAGGACATCTAATATCACTATACTATTTTCCTTCCTATTGTTAATGTTCCATCTAAAGACACATTTTCAGTAATTTGCAAGCAGATGGAATACCATACCTGACTCATGACCCAAAACTGTGTTCCCAAACTCATCAACTGAGGCCATGGTCATGTTCAATGCTCCAAGTCAGTGTTTCAGACTGTGGTATATCACTTTGTTGCATATTACCTTTGGTTAGATGAAGAAGTGTTTCCATACAGTTACAATAGATCTCATACACAAGTCTTCCTCTGGAATGAGATAATTCAGTTTTGCCCTTATCTAAAACAAATAATGCTGAGGTGAGTGAATATAGCCTAACTAGGTGTTGAGTGAGGACAGAAACGAAGGACTGAGATCTTAAACATTCATGATCTGAAAACTGAAAGCTCAAATATTGCATTAAGTTAGAAATAAAAAGGCCCTCTTCAGCATACCATTGATTGACATAACATGTACTATTGCAACTAATGAAAACAAGATATAGTCATGATATAAAAACTGCAATTTAATGTATCTCACAAAAATTATGGTCTCTCAAGTATCCAGTACATTAAAAGATGTCTAAATCATGAGTGTTATCTATTTCAATAGCATCTTCTGGATCCAATTTCATTTCACTGTGTCCCTCTTGCAAGTCATCCAGAGAAGCCAGCGCTTCATTTGTATCACTAGCAAAAGTTTCTCGAGAGGCATCGTCATATTCTTGAAGGTTGAGCCCTTTAATAGCTTTCTTCATCTTTTTCCCCAAGACTTGAATTCTCCTCTTCTTTGCAGCTTTTTTGTTCTCATACTCCTTTTGGTTTTCAATATAAAAGATTTCCTTCAAAGAGAATTTTAATACCCCATGAAGTGCTAAGGAATAATAGGTAAAGTCATTTTTCAGAAATCGACAGCTGTGTTAGCTAACCTTTAAATTAAAGATGAAAGCTAACGGCATGACAAAGATCAAAAATATTTTTGATGAATGTTATATCCTTTCACAAAACTGCTATAGAACATTTGAAAATTAATTCTTCTCCTTCCTAAACTAAAAGGGATGCCCTATTTTAAATATCTGTACGTCTGACCATTTACAATACTGAAAGAGAAGGACTTTAAAAATTGAGTTATTTCTACATGAAATTAAGTATGCATTAGAAAGATTCATCTCAATATTATAATTTCACCAATTTACTGCCGAAGTCGGAAAAACAGACAAACATACTGACATTGTAGATACGAAAAACACTGGAAGAATCAGTTTTTACTGTCTTTTGTTTTGTAGAGCCATAGCATAGACATTCATAAGGGCAACTGCATCTGTCTCCAAACTCAACTATAATAGCATCAGAAGAACAAGAAAATAGGGATCTCTACTGCAGGTTTGCCAATAGGCACTTACCTGATATGTGTGGTAAGAACTCCATCCAGCCTCAAACAGCAAACAGCGTTTTAAAGTCAGAAGACTGGATAGGTTTTTGGTAGGACCTATGTCCAATATCCAAAATACAGTCCTCGTCGGAAAGTCTGCATGTGTGTGTTTTCCCCTTCGTTTTTATTCAATGATATAGGCTCTAAGCTGGAAGTTGAAGTGGATCCACTCATGTCAAACTCAGCCAAACTACACATTATGTTAATTATATAGCTTGCAATTGCCCCTTGTTTCTTAATCTACAGTAAGAAACAAGGAGAGGGTCAGCTACAAGCTACGTAATTAACAAAACATGTTAATGTAACATGTACGTTGACACATAGTTCTACTTAAGAACAGGCTTTTTTCATTCCAGGTTTAAGAGCTCTGGTTCTATATCTATATATTTGATAAGTATATTTATCGAATACGTATATACTACCTTTCAATATAAAATATTCAGGACAGTTAACGAAATACTAAAATACAATACATACAATTAAAATCTATCAGAAAGTAAACACCTAGGAAAATAAAGTTGATCGTAGCACTTGAACATGGATGAATGTTCCTTGGGAGTTGGAAGCACTGAATAGGGAGTAGGAAGCACTGTTTTATAATGATTTCACTCCTACTGAATGGCCAGTTCCAGACAGTGCTTGGGGACTACAGTCCTGCCTCTTGGAGGCTCTGTTCTGGTGTCCCTTGATGCTTTATTTTGTCCCCCATCTATATGAAGTTGCTGGGAGAGGTGTCCAGGGAGATAGAGTGAAATCAATAAATGAATGTCACTCAACCCTACCTCTACTTTTCATCAAATGTAGGTGAGGCAGTGACTATCCTGACCATGGTAATGGACTGGATAAGGAGCAATAACCTGAGACTCAGTCTGGTTCCGTTAATAGGAGGTTCATTTGTCTAGTTTAGTGGCATTCAACCTGCTCTAAATGGAATAACACTTTCCCAGAAGGAGCTGGTTTAGATCAAACTCTATCAATTGAAGCTCAAGCAACCTCTGAGGCTCAACATTTGTTTTATCAGCTTTGGCTGATATATCAGCTACAACCCTACTTGGACAGAGAGAGCCTGGCTGCATTTATCCATGGACTAGTAATCTACCACCTGCATTTTTTTCAATGATTATATATGCTCCTATCTCTGAAGATGGTCCGGAAACTTCAGTCTGTGCAGAATAGAACAGCAAGGTTGCTTATGGGGACTAGCCATTTTGAATATAATACTCCAGTGGTGTGTCAACTGCACTGGTTGCACATCAATTTCCAGGCCCAATTCAAAGTGTTGGTGCTGACCTCTAAAGCCCTAAATGGCTTGTGGACCAGTCTACCTGAAGGAACACCTCCCATATGTTCCTGATTGATTGCTAAGATAACCGTCATCCTAAGATAACCTTCTCTGGGTGCTACCACCCACAATGGTGCAATGAGTGGCTACCAGGAAAAGAACCTTTTCAGCTGTGGTCCTGTCTGTTGAATACCCTTCCCAGGGAGATCCACCTGTCATCTTCGCTGTATACTTTTAGATGCCAGATCAAGTCTTTCTTCTTGCAGCAGGCATTTACTCTTTAAGCTGTGGCTCTGATTATCAACTTTAATGCTGGCTCTTTAATATTTTTAACACTTTAATATTTTAATTTTGTATTTACTGATTTTTTTAATCAGTTGGACAGCATATATGTTTAATAAATAAATGTGTACAATTAGTAGGAACTTAGGCTGCAAAGTAAAGCATTTTATGACTAGGAAATGCTAATGCTGTTTGTGTAACCTTCATTTGTGCCAATTATTCTCTGCTGAGGCAAAATATTAAGTGATCATAAAGAACTAAATCAAACACCATAAACAAAGGAGGCAAGTTAGATTTGCACACAAAATTGTAGATGCTGAAATTTCTCAAGAGAAACCCTGTTAGTCTATAACAGTAAGAACTTTAAAAATGGCTTCCAAGAATAACTGGTTTATTTGGCCATACAGTTTCACAGGCAACAGCTTACTTCAGAAGATGTATTAAGAGAAGTGAGAAAGAAGTAAGAAGTGTACTCAGAAAATTCTATTTAATAGATGCTTTTAAAATTATCTAAAATATCCTGTTAATGGAGCTTATAAATATGAGCATTATTTACCTTGATTTGTTCTCCAGTTATGCTAGGTGTGTTTTTCAGCAAGTTTAAATAAACTCCGCCTGGTGTTCTTCTTCTAGTACCATTCTGCATAATGGGGGGAAAACAGTTTGACATTAAGAGTATAAAACAGAGTAAATACGCTGCTGCTTAAAAACTCAAATATTTATCTGATGATAGAGAAACTTTGGGGTGAAAAGATTAGTTACCAAAAAACCCACTATTGATTTACAGGGTTCCATATTTGGTGAAAGATTAACTATGTAGTCTGAAAACTCTTGTTAGAGGACCCAAGAATTTAAAGATATAAAAAACCCACCAGGATTGTGGAGAACATTGGCTGGATTCAGACTTGCCTCTTAGTGAACAGGAGGATGGAAATGGTATTCAGTGAATGCTTTCTGATGGAGGAACAGGGTGGGGCAATTTTCTCAAATTCTCCTATCCCCCAGTATCACATCACATGCTGTGATGGAGGGCCCAACAACCATCCAAAACGGAGTGGGAGGTGGCACTGGGGGGAAATGAGAGAAAATTGCTGTTCTGCTTCCTTCCACCAGTTCCAGTGGAATCTTGTTGAGCTCAACCCTGATTTCAGCCCAATATATATGCAGTTTCTATAATTAAAAACAATTATTTTTTTGGCTGGTGATGTGGAAAGGAACAAAGGTGCATTGCTCTAACAGACAGCTCTCTAAGGCCAGGCCTGCCCTGTACTTAAAGCTACCTTTCTTCTATCTGTTGAGTATTGTTCATAAAGTGTGCACATCACAATTATCTCTTGGTTGTTTTGTGGGTCATGTGTTCCCATGTTATGCATCGACTTAAGTTGGTTTATTCTAGGGAAAGCCCTTAGGATTCCAATTGCGTGGCTTTGTTTCTATTATTCTCTTAGGACCTTCTTCCATTTTTTAAACATAACTCTGCTGTGTGAATAGTATAATTCTGCATTATTAATGCTTTAAATAACAAACGATGCAAAATATGCCCATTTTCCTTCATAGTGGATACTACTATGCATTTCACAAATTTTCAAGCATGGACAATGATGCAAAGTATAATTCCAATTGGAAAGCAAGGGTGTTTATCTGGAGAAATTATTTATTTTATTTATTATTACATTTATAGTCCACCCTTTTCCCTTTTGCAAGGAACCCAAGGTGGCTTGCATGGTCTTCCCCCTCCTCTCCACTCGATCTTCACAATAACCCTGTGAGGTAGGTTAGGCTGAAAGTCAGTGACCAGCCCAAAGTCACCCAGTAAGTATCATGTCCGAGTGGGGACTATAACCTGGATCTCCCAATTCCCAGTCCAATGCTCTAACCACTACACCATACTGTTTTTTTGTTCAATTAGATGTGCTGCCAGGACATCTTTGGCAACGAAGACTTCGCTGGCAACGAAGACTTCCCATTCTCCAGCAGCAGTGCTGGCTGGTGGCAACTAATGGAGTCGGGATGGATGTGGCTACGAGTGCAGCAATGGTGGTGATAACCAGGTCAGAACAATCTGAGAGTGTTGGTGGGAGAGGGAATATCTCTTCTTCCTGTCTGAAGAGAACTATCTTAAGCTGCAATCCTAACAAACTACACAATCCATTACTTCTTACCACTATGAAAAGGCCTCCATTTTGTTCCACTTCAGCTGTTTCCATCAACAGTTCAATTGATTTTTTCTTCCCAATGATTTTTACTACCCGTATAATCAGTTCCTTCTTCGGTTCACAAAGCCTAAGAGGAAAATAAAGTTCGATGAAATTCTTTCATTTTGTAAGCTGTTTGAGTGACAAAATACTTTCACTAAAAAACAAAATACTTTCATTAACTGTTATCTCTGGTTGATTTGGAGTAGATAGGCAAGGATTTCTGATTCCCAGGTGTCTTAACAAAAGTAGCAAAAATAACAACAACAACAACAACAACTCTATCCACTCCCCTAAATTATACTACTGAAATGAAAAAAGCTTGGGGCAACTGGAAGTGATTTTTTTTTTGTGTTAAAGGACTGTGAGCTCTATTAAGTTCTGGTATGGAAACAAATTCTCAGCTCATAATTCTTTAATTCTAAGTTGATGTCTTTTGCACCAGGCTCCGGTTGGGGGAATCCCAGGATTCTAGGAAAAAATAAAGTAGACTTGCAAACTTGAGATCTGACCCCTCCTCCTGCCCTACTTTATGGGTAAGAAGTAAGTCACATTGAGATTAATGGTGCTTACTTCCTGGTAAATGATTAGACTGCAGTCTAAAATCACTGTTCTTAGAATATGGTTTCACTATTTATTTTTAAAAATGACAATTATGAGATATTGCTTACATCTAGATTATAAGCTATCAATTATGAAAAGGAAAATCAGTGCAGAGTTGGTTGAGTGGCCTGCTGGAACTTTTCGCTATGAAACACTGTTAACGACTTTGCAATTATTTTGTCGTTAACAAAGCATATGGGTAGTTTCATCCTATGAATCCTAAATAGTAGGATGCACAACTGCTTACTTGCCCAAGGCACAACTGCAGCCATTCCTACTAGGGGAGGGGCCATCGCTCAGTGGTAAAACACATGTTTTGTACACAGAAGGTCCAAAGTTTGATCTCCAAATCTCCAGATAGGCCTGGAAAAACACCTGCCTAAAAACTTGGAGAGCCACTGCCAGTCAATGTTGACAATATTGGGGTAGGTGGACCAATGGTCTGATTCAGTATAAGGCAGCACTTTATGTTCTTATGAGCAAGACTGCATTGCCTTTAAGCAGATCAGGTAAATGGGGGCATCATTTTTCCTTTCTCCCATAGTATATACATTCAAAATTTAATAATTGCATCTGTTAAAGGCAACAGGAGAAACTAGGTGTATACAGAAGATAAAAAGAATTAAAAATAGCATTATTAAAATATATACAAGTACAACAATCATAGCAGTAAAACTGTATTGAAGAACAGAAATGATAGCAACCATTCATAATTTTGGCTTTTATTGATAATATATTTAGCTCCATTTTTCCAGCTAACACAAAGAATTACTGGTTATTTTAGGAGTTTTGTCACAACTTGCTTAGGATACAGATTCGGACTAGAAAGAAAAACAACATAGTACCAAAATAGGAGTGACATGCGTCAATAACTTCCCATAATAAAGCAATCCTTTTAAGCTACATTTATACAAATTAAGGCCTATTCTAAGACTATAAAGAAAAGAAAGCCATATGCAAGTCTAAAGAGCTGAATTTTATTGGGAGCTCTGGTGTTTCTGCTTCAGTGGAGGGGACTCGACTGAGTAATCCTTGGACCTTGTACTTGAACCTATATTAATGTGACTGGATTTTAACTTTACTCGGTGTCCTATTTACTTCAAGTTATTAATTGGGGCTGTGCCTGTTTATAAAGATAGAGAGCATCTTTGAATTAAACTACTGCTAAACCATAGGTTAGCAGAGTAAGAATGAGCCAGTGCTTCCCCCTCCTCTCGCACAGCTGTGAGAGGAATTCGGAAGCATTTGTTTCCATCTTCCATGATCACAGTTCAGTATTTTGTCCAAATTTAAAACTGTGGTTAACTTTAACCACCATCTGTCTAAACAAGTCAGGTTCATAACTCATGGTTTGAAATTGGTTTATTTCAAACAAGCCATAATTAACATTAAACATAGTTTATATCAGATGAGACAACATGACAAGCTGTGGTTAAGCAAAAAAACCCAGAAGCAAAAGCTTAAAAACTTCTCCTTGAGGGCACACCAGGGATGGAGGGGGGAGCAGAAGCCTGTGAGCTAGAGTCTCTTTGCGGCTTATTCTCATCAAACTAAACTGTGGTTTAACATGATGTTCAAACACAGCCACTGTGTAATCAGAAGAAACTCTAAATAGTAGGGATGTGTATTGTATCGGGTCTGATGTCCGATAACGAACCGATAAGGACGTTATCGGACATCCGATGACTGATAACGATTATTCCCTAAGGAGGCCCTATCTGATCGGATCTGATATCCATATTTCTGATAACTATCGGCATATCGGATTTTCGGACCGCCATTTCAGGTGTTTTCCCCATAGGCTTGCATTGGGGGAAAGAAAGCTTTCCCCCAATGCAAGTCTATGGGGGAAAACACTGGGCCGGCACTCCCTCCCTCCCCCCACTCGCGCTCCTTACCTGCACGTCTCTGTACTGAGGAACAGGCCGGAAAGACCGGTGGCGGCGGGGAAGGCCACAGGTAAGGAGCGTGAGTGGGGGGAAGGGAGGGGGTCCTCAGGGGTTCCCCCTCACCTGCGGACTTCCCCAATGCCGCCGGCAGTCCATAATACTGCTAAACAGGCTTTCCGGCCTGTTCCTCGGTACAGAGACGCACCGGGTGATGATGTCATCACTCGGCGTGTCTTTGTACTGAGGAACAGGCCGGAAAGCCTGTTTTGCAGTACTACGGACCAGCAGCAGCAGGTAAGGAGCGCGAGTGAGGGGAGAGAGGGAGTGCCGGCCCAGTGTTTTCCCCCATAGACTTGCACTGGGGGAAAGCTTTCTTTCCCCCAGTGCAAGCCTATGGGGAAAACACCTGAAATGGTGGTCCGTAATCGGATCGGAACTTCTGATATTTATTGGATATCGGATCCGATCAAATCTGGGTACCCCCCGATATGATCAGATACGATATTTTTAATATCGGAAATTCCGATCTGATTCCGAAATTTCTGGCCATGCACATTCCTACTAAATAGCTCTTATTTTCTAAAAAAGAAATGTCTCTTTATATGCAAGAACAGGCCCTATTCATAATTTTAACTTTACTAACTTGAAGTTATCCAGTCAAAATGCAGATTTAAAGAGGAGATCCAATTGTTATTCCATCCAATCTTCTGCACTGAACCAGAAACATCAGAACTCCAATAAAATTAAAACCTTTAAATCCAGATAGATGAAGAGATGTTCTGTCTATCTACGCAATAGCTTTTGTCTATTATCACACAACTGGTTAATTTAAAAACAAACTATCAAAACAATTAAAAGAACAATGAGCCTCCCTTAAGCTTTGTTGATATTGCATGAAATGACATTTATTAAGATCTACCCAAAAGATGAAGGTGCGTTTCATAAAATATCAAAATCTTACCGATAAGCAATTTCATCTGCCACTTTTTCCTCAGGATCTTCTTCAGTAATTTCATATCTCCCTTTATAATTCATTTCTTGTCTTTCACCCAATCTGTTCTTTACAGAACGCTTCCGTTTCAAGAGACCTTGTCCATTTTCCTCCTCCTCTTCCTCCTTTGGTAATGTCTTTTTGTCATCCTGCATATATTCATCCAACTCTTTGTCTAGCGTTTCAACCACTTCTGTCTCAGATTCGCTCAGCAGCTTTTTTGCCAACAAGTAGTTGTAAGTCTCTGATGCCCGACTTCTATCGATGGTCCCCTCCATCCCTAGGATCCCAAGTTCTGAGGCGACTGCATCTTGATTCTGCTCCTGAAGCACTGCACCCCAAACGTTGTTGATCTTTTTACCCCCTACCGTCATCTGTTTCGGAGGATTTTGGCCAAACTGGAAGGGTTCTGGTTTAGGGGAAGGAAGGTTAGAACATTTCTGCCTCTTTCGCTTCCACAGGCAGCTATCTGAATCTGAATCTGAGAAGCTCTCATCACTCGAATCCAGGCCTTTGGTTGTCCTATAAGGGACACTTGGTGCACACGGTGAAATGCTTCTTGGGAATGATCTAGCTGAGGAGTTGGTATCGTGTAGTTTCTGAAATTAAATAAGAGCAGATAGTACTTTTAAAAATGTACTCTTCATATCCACTAACTGCTATCCTCCAAAACAAAACAAAAATGCTGATATAAGATGCAAAACATTAACATTTCATCCTCCTCCCTCACTGTCTGTCCCCACAGAGGAAGGTAGGAGCATGAACAGAAAAAAAAATCAAGTTCCTCAAGTGGGATGGAAGCAAGAGACATGGTTCGGAGAACACAATAACCCATGATGGATTTATTTAACCCATTATGGGTTATCGTGTCATCTATCAGGTTATTTTTTAATGCGCGATGGCTTATTTGGCCAAAATAACCACTCTGTTAACCAACAGTCTGCAGAGTGGTTATTTAACCCATTGTAGGTTATTGTGTCGTCTGTTGGACACCGTGGGTTAATTTGATCACCTAAAGAGTTGCACAACGAGAGTGGTTCAGCTTGCTGTCGCCACTCTATTCTTCATGCGCATTCTCTGCATAATGGAAACAACTTACATGGCTATTTCAGCAGTGTTTATGGAGGGGGGAATGCCCAGTTGGGAACACCTTAAATAATCTATGCCAGCAATGTCTTGGGGGGAGGGAGGAGAGAATGCATTGTGCATAATCACACAGGGCTTCACACACAGACTAGGTGAAGCTGTGTATGAAGTTTTGTCCTAATCCTGTAAGCTTCCAGTGCATTTGAGCCACCCCCTCCTCGTAAAGGTGGTGGGATAAGCACTATATTATGTCCTTTTACATAACTGCTCCCCTCTCCCCTCTCATTGGGACATTGTGGAAATTTAAAACAGGCTGCTGCGATGTTGCCAATGGGTGAAACACTACCACTGCTCAGGTGGGGGCACTGCAATGAGACAAGGGGATGACTCAGATTACACTCAGTATCTTAATAAGCTATGCACAGTCGCTTATTTGTCCAATCGTGTGGGGGATAACAGTAACTTATTAAGCCATCATGGCTTAAAGTGACGTCCAAACCAGACCAGAGACTACTCTCCTTGCTATTGTACACACTTCATCATAGGAGGAGTGAAAGCGGGAAGTCCATCTGGCCAGGTCACTGCCTATGTAGGAGCTCAGCCCTATTCCTATCCCCTTATCCTAACAAGACAGACACAATATAGAAGGATGGGGCAGTTATTGGAGCAGGGGTGAGGAATTTTGTGCGATGAGGGCACGGGCTGCATGCCAGTGGCCAGAAGGGCTGAAGCGCCTTCTCTTTCTCCCTCCCTGCACAGTGGGCTGCTGTGGAAGGGCAGATCACTCTTACCAGGCATTTGAATTGATTTCTTGAAAAGGACTGTTAAAATTAGGCCAAGGCTGCATGCAACTTTAGGGCCTCAGGTTGTCAAGCCTGGCATTCAAGGATCTGACAATCTGGCTCTTGTTCTTTGTAAGCCTGCCAATACACAAGGATCAATACACTGAACAGGCACACTCCAAAATGCAACTTTTTTTTTTGCAGGACCCTCTTGTCTTAAGATATCAGAAGACTTCCTTTTTAGACAAAATAGTGTTTCTCTACACGATGAAGAACTAAAAACATTGCACACCTCAAATAATTAGAGGACCTATGATAGGAATATAAGACCATCTATATAGGCTATGATGACTGGATTTAGTAAGAAACCAACAATAATATTCAGAAGTCATGACACTATAATTTTTATAATGTTGAAAATTCACTACTAGTTGAAGTGACCATACAATGTATGGCAGAATACAAGAGCTGTGTTGCCTGCGGGGCTTCAGAAACATAGCTAATGCCATATATCATCAGGAAAGTTAACTATATAAATAAGCTGTATTTTCACACCTATTACATTATGAATTTAGACAAACATTGCATAGATTCATTTTTTTCTTTGGTTACAGATCAGCCCCAGAAGACAGCTTTTAGATTACCTTGGTCACATTATGAAATATTTAACAATTTAAAGATATATGTTAGTGGAAAACATACAAACGTATTTTAGTTATGCCCAGATTATTGAGCTCTGTTACGACTGTTGATGTCAGCATCACACATAAATAGTATAAAATGTGCTGAAAGCAAAGACAAAGCAAGCACCATATTTGTGTCATCACAGAACATCTTGTTTTTTCTACTGTTTTTTATTTTTAAAAATTAGCATAAATTTAGGCATGGAGAATAACAGACAATCCTATGATAATGTGCCTTGGAATAAGATTCTAAGTAGATATGTATATGATTACACTGTAAAAACGCTAATGTAATATGAAGGAGTAAGCAAAGCGAACAGACCTTAGTTTTAAACCAGATAACAATGTACTTTGCATTAGGACATGAATTTCCTAACAAGAAGGAGGGAGAAAGGAGGAATCTAGAACACTCTAATTCTTTTCAATTTATATATATATAAAAAGTTCTTGATCAGCTTACAACAATTCATACTGACCAAATGCAACCATGCACGTTGCTGTATAGAAGGCCACCCTGACCTGACTTTCCAACTAAAATAATTTCCAGTTCAACTATTATAGTTCGCATTTGCTTTGCATTAATTATTCTTAGCAAGGCTGCAATCAAATTCCCCTTGGGTTGAAAGAGGGCCTCAGATGATTATCAGTTGAACATGGGAGGCGACATTCTTTCAAGTAACCTGGTCCCAAGCTGTTAAAACCAATTCACATGTAGAAATAATTAGGGTCAGTACAAATGTAGAAATATTGTATAGGCTTGTACGTTTCCACCCCTACATATACGATATAAGATGCACATTCCTGGATTTTACAATCTTTCCACCCCCTTTTGAGACTGCAGGTGTGCAAAAATTGAACGTGCACCTGATGTACGCGGCATGTCGTATCTATGGCATATGATCCCACTGAACATATTGTACCTCTGCATTTCCTACCAGCACTAAGCTTCACATAGAAATGGCATTAACTTGTTAGTTTTGATCACCTCATAGAAAATACTTATTTTTTAAAAAAAGAATGATGCCAGAGTTTTATACAATTACACAAATACTTGGCCCTGCTAAAAGTTACTGTAATCTGATGAATCCCCTTCACAGGCTTGGAAAAGGAAAGCTGCAATTTCTTTTTATTTTCGTTCTAAACACACGTCGGCTGACAAATTTGGCATAAGTTGAAATCCTTTGTAAACACTTTTTATGCAAGTGAGTCTGGTGTAATACATGACACCATTGTGTATTCTCTCCCCATCCCAATTCATAACTGACAAAAGAAGCACAGACCTAAATACAGAAACTGAGTTTTGAAATCTTCTCCATGGAGGTTCAGTAACTGTGACATTCAAAAACACCCCACCCTTGCATTTACCATAGAAAGCCAGTTTAATTCAGAGGATAGACAGCTGGATGAAAATCAGGGAGAATTGAGTTGAGGCCCACCCATGCAAATGGGCAAATCAATCTCTCTTAGAGCATCAAATCTTGCTCCCTATGACTATTTTTTTATAAAAAAACCAGTATTTGTTAGCAAAGTTGTCAGGCCTGGTGCCAAATCAAGAAAGCTGTTAATCCTGTATACTGATAACAAACTCATTCTTCGAGTTTGGATTTTTATGTAGCCAAAATAGCACCACCCATGCACAAGAAGAAGGTATCAAGAGGCTTGCAGATATACAGAAGTACAAAATAACTTTAGAAGGCGAACACGAAAACACACACACCCTGTTTTGGGGACTTATGAAATAAATGGAGTATTGGAA
Organism: Anniella stebbinsi; assembly: GCA_029215795.1. Taxonomy (NCBI): domain Eukaryota; kingdom Metazoa; phylum Chordata; class Lepidosauria; order Squamata; family Anniellidae; genus Anniella; species Anniella stebbinsi. The sequence continues at coordinate 68,354,419 of JARDYH010000002.1, read as the reverse complement.
AACGGGCTGGCTGGCAGCTTCAACAGGAACACTTCGCCCTGTAACATTCCGTTGCAGGCCCCACGTGTCCACTCTATTATCCAAAGAGATACATTTGAAACATCTTACGTTTCAGTATTAGGTGAGCACATCAGCGTGTACCGGCAAATGAGAAGGTGCTACAGAGTTTCCCTCAGCTAAGATTACCAGCTCGAAAGTCTCCAGGGGCTCCTGCGCACCGAGAAGGCAGCGTTTTACCAGCGATAGCTTTTTTCTCTCGGAGCTACAGAGAAAAGCCGTCCCAGGAGAAAGACCGCCTCGCGCGCCACCCCTTCCTATCCCGGCTTACGCATTGCAAGGGGATCTAAGCCGAGGGAACCGTGCGCAGGCTAGGGCTGCAGGCGCCCTCACAAGCTCTGAACCTCAGACCAGCGAGTAGCCGCGGGTCTTTCACTTCCCTACGAGGACGGGACGCTTTGCCGCCGGCACTGTCGAGGCCGCCATAGTCCAGCCTAGGCAGAGGCAGGCGGGAAAATACGCCCACAGGCAGAGCTCTTGAGGCGGCGGGTGGGTGAGAGGCTGACCTGCGGGAGGCTCCTGGCCGAGGCGGAGACCGGCATTTCGCAGTCCGAGTCCGAAATCTCGCCGTCCTCCACGTCCTGCTCCATTCCTCGAGTCTCCAACGCCATCTTCCCGCCCCTCAAGCAGCCGCGGAGGGAGGCGAAGACTGCGCACTCTTTCCCTTCCGCAAACAACAAGGCGCGAACTGCAAAGTCCCGGTCGCAGCCCACTGAGACTACGGGGCCCATCATGCTTTGCGCTGAGAGAAAGAGGCGGGCTGGGAGGCAAGGGGAATTTTGGTTTTCCCCATGAGGCATGTTGGGAGTTGCAGTCTTTCGTCTTCAAACGCCCTTCTGGGTGTCAGAACACCCATCTAGGTTGTGCGTTCGAGAACTCAAAGGTCGTGATTTTAAAGCTTGAAAATGGGTCAGGATCGCGTCAGGGCTTAAGATACAAGCTGTTAGTTGTGAGAAAGGTTCTTGGTCAATGTGTCATTTATGATCAGCCCTCTAGTTAACTCCAGCTGGAAAGTACAGAACTCCGAAAGCACAGAACACGATATTTTGTTTTTATTATTTATTGTTTTAATTATTAGTTTTATTGTATTTCCTACTAACTGCTACACATTTCTATACTCTCCTGTCTAAAACCTAAGCCGTGCTATATGATTCATTCGGTACTATCACGAAAGTGTGAAAGAACATCGATTTTCACGTACAGTTACCAGCTAAAACTGCTCCAAACACTGGTATCAACAGTATCACTGGTGCTCAACCTAGGCCAGCTCTACACCAAGCAGGATATAACACTATGAAAACAATTTGAAAACGGTATATGGAATGTGTCATGGGCCCCAACTGTTGTCAGTGCACTTCAATAACATTATAAAGTAGTAGTGTAGATCCTGCCTTAGCTAATGATTACTTCTCTTTCAGGGGTTTTGGATGGTAGGTATTTCCCTGCTTAGAAACAACCAGCTGCCAACAAAAATGGACCACCTAATAAGAGACATAAATTCAGGAACTAAGGTCTACCAAAGGCCCAGATTCCAACTCTGTTCCTATATCAGGTCAGGCAACACTATTGCAAGACACAATAACAGTTGCTGATGCCCTTCTTCTGAATTCATAGGTCTAATGCACCAGTCTCCAGTAGGCAAAACAATGCTTTCTTCTCTGCACGCATTGCGTCTGCGAATTCGCGTCCAGCAGAACTGTTCAGGGTGGTGAGGGGTCTAACCCGGGCACCCTCCCCCCTGAACCCGATTTTAGAGCCTTCGGTAGTTCGCTGTGATGCCTTTAATGATCATTTCACATATAAAATCTCTCGGATCAGAGGCTGACAATGGAGTGTCCAGCAACTCCACAAGTAGAATTACACTGGATCAGTTTCAGTTGGTGAATACCGAGGACGTGGACAAGCTGCTTGGTCGAGTGAGGAGGACGACTTGCCCTCTCGATCCCTGTTCTTCTTGGCTGGTCGCCCAGGGAGGAGATGCAGTTAGATCACAATTACAATATATTATTAATGCATCTCTCAGGGAGGGGAGTTTCCCATCATGTTTAAAAGAAGCGGTAGTATGGCCGCTTCTAAAAAAGCCCTCCCTGGATCCCCTGGACTTTAATAACTATAGGCCAGTATCAAATCTTCCATTTTTGGGCAAGGTGATCGAGAGGGCGGTTGCCTTCCAACTGCAAGCAGTTTTGGATGATACAGATTTTCTAGACCCATTTCAAACTGGCTTCAGAGCAGGATATGGAGTTGAGACTGTTATGGTCGCCTTAGTGGATGATCTACGCTTAAGTATTGACAGGGGGAGTATGTCCCTGTTGGTATTCCTGGACCTCTCAGTGGCTTTCGATACCATCGACCATGGTATCCTTCTGGAACGCCTGAGGGAATTGGGACTCGGGGGCACTGTGCTTCAGTGGTTCCGGTCCTACCTCTCAGGCAGGTTCCAGATGGTGATGCTTGGGGATAGTTGCTCTTCAAAGAAAGAGCAGCTATGTGGTGTACCACAAGGTGCCATCCTATCCCCAATGCTGTTTAACATCTACATGAAACCGCTGGGAGAGATCATCCGGAGGCATGGGGCGGGGTGCTATCAATACGCTGATGACACCCAAATATATTTCTCTATGCCTTTGACAACAGCGTCAGCTAAGGATAGTGTGTCTTCTCTGAATGAATGCTTGGAGGCGGTAATGGGCTGGATGAGGAAAAACAAACTGAGGCTGAATCCAGACAAGACGAAGGTGCTTACTGTCAAGGGCCACAACCTGGGGTTGGAGGTGTGTCAACCAGTTCTGGATGGGGTTACACTCCCCCTGAAAGGTTGTGTTCGCAGCTTGGGGGTGCTCCTGGATCCGTCGCTCCAAATGACAGCTCAGATAGATGCGACGGCCAGGAGTGCCTACTATCAGCTTCGGCTGATACGCCAGCTGCACCCCTTCCTAGAGTTGGAAGACCTAAAATCAGTAGTGCACGCGCTGGTAACTTCAAGGCTCGACTTCTGCAATGCGCTGTACATAGGGCTACCTCTGTGCCTAGTCCGGAAACTTGAACTAGTTCAAAATATGGCAGCCAGGTTGGTCACCGGTACATCTAGGGGTGACCACATTACACCAGTTTTAAAATCTCTTCACTGGCTGCCAATCAGTTTCTGGGCGAAGTACAAAGTGTTGGTTATTACCTTTAAAGCCCTACATGGTTTGGGTCCAGGTTACCTACGGGATCGCCTTCTCCCATACAATCCGCCCCACACGCTCATGTCCTCTGGGAAGAATTTACTACAGTCAACAAGAACTAGACTGACAACTGTTACCCAGAGGACCTTCTCTTCTGCCGCTCCCAGATTGTGGAATGACCTGCCGGGAGAGATTCACCAACTCACTAGTCTTCAGGAATTTAAAAGATCTATAAAGACTGATCTCTTCCGGCAGGCCTACCCAGATGAATTTTAAAGTGTTTTATTGGTGTTTTATTGGTATTTTAATGATGTATTGGTTTTATGTGCTTTTAATCAGTTTTGTATTTTGTGTTTAATGCTGTTCCCCGCCTCGATCCGTTGGGAGAGGCGGGTAATAAATAAATAAATATATTATTATTATTATTATTATTATTATTAGGCAAAATAATAAATGGGGACCAATTTGACATAAAAATGGCAATGTTCAGGGACCAGTGGGAGAACATTTGTCTTGCACAGTACTCAGCTGCTGACTGGATTGTCATAATTGTTCAACAACAACAAATCAAAAGGAGTATCTAGCATGAAAGTGCTCATATATTGGCAAATTTGAATCTGTCCATCTAGGTTTTAATAGATAGGGTGACCAGATAAAATCCAGGTCAGGGCTCATGTAACTTTAACAGTTGTAGAGAAAAGGGAATTTCAGCCAGTGTTATTTGTATGCAATTAGTTCCTGGTGAAATTCCCTCTTCATCACAACTGTTAAAGTTGCAGGGGCCCTGCCTTCTTTTGTATATAGTCATTCTAGTATAGTGCCTGCACCTTTAACTGTTGTGATGAAGAGGGAATATCACCAGGAACTAATTGCATACAAATGACACTGGCTGAAATTCCCTTTTCTCTACAACTGTTAAAGTTACATGAGCCCTGACCTGGATTTTATCTGGTCAGCCTATAATAGATCACATGTATTTATTTCCCAAATGTTAAATTAACAAGTGATAAATTACCAAAGCAAAACTAAAAAGATTGTGTCATATCATTGGTGTTGTAAATGCTCACTGTTATTAAGTGGTATGTCAAATGTCACAAATTTACTGTTCTTGAATTTAAAGTGGTAGAAGAGGGAATTTAAATCCATGTAGCTTGTCTTGTTCTGCATCTGATCACCCTACTTCTATTCCATGGGCTTTTAGTTCCACTTTTAATAATGTTTTTTCTTTGTATCCTTGTGTGTGTGTCAACTAAGGATAGCAATATGTGTATACACACACATATCCACAACTAATAAACAGAGTTCCAGTCCACAAAAGCTTAAGCCACAATAACAGTACAGTTTTATGCATGTTTACTCAGAAGTAAGCCTCAATGAGTTCAATGGGGCTTACTCTCCGGTAAGTATAGAAAGTATTGCAAGCCAAATCTGTTAGGTGGTTATTTGATTTAATTTATAGCCCGCCTTTCTACCAAGAAAATGGCACTCAAGCCAGCTATCACAAGATAGCTTGTTGCTTTTGTTTAAACACACTAATATGTCCACCTCTCTGGAATTATTATTTTTTTAAAAAATTACCCTGCTCCTCAGTCAAAAATGGCTCCCTGAGACACCTACAAAGAAGTTAAACCTGTTTTTCTGCAGTCTTGAACCACTAAAATATTGGCATACTTGCATTACAATTATTCCTAAATTCAGTTTATTTCATAAAGGTGAAATTGAATTTAAAATGCAGATGTGCCAGGTTTAGGGTGACCATATGAAAAGGAGGGCAGGGCTCCTGTATCTTTAACAGTTGCATAGAAAAGGGAATTTCAGCAGGTGTCATTTACATGCATGCAGCACCTAGTGAAATTTCCTTTTCATCACAGCAGTTAAAGCTACAGGAGCCCTGTCCTCTTTTGTATCTGGTCACTCTAGCTCTACTGCTGCAGCTTTAACTGTTATGGTGATGAGGGAATTTCACCAGGTGCTGTATGCATACAAATGACACTTGCAGAAATTCCCTTTTATATGCAACTGTTAAAGATACAGGAGCCCTGTCCTCTTTTTGATATGACCACCTTGCCAGGTTACTTGTTCTGCAACTTAACTGTTGCATCAAACTTATCACTGAGTTGTCTAAGCCTGCATTTTAAGAGCAATAAAACCCTCACTCTCCTTTACTTAAGTGCTGGTAAGTTAGAGACAATGGTCGTGTTCAAATGACACTTTAGGCACTGGAGGATTAGGCAACTCAGTATGCTATGCTGCCGGCACTCCCCAGACGGCATATTGCCCCTCGAGTGGCTGAAACTCCCATCATTCTTCTGGCAGGCTGTTGCTCCGCCCTCCCTCCTCTCAGGACTATCCCATCAGCCATTGCAAGTTTTGCTGGCTGTAGAGGAGCAGCCAGGGCGCTTTCAGCCGCTCCTGCCGGAGGACTCTGTGGGCTTCTGAAACAGCACACTCAACATGTCAAATTAAGCAACAGAGCATCCTGTTGTTTTTCTCCATTGCTTAATTTGGTAAATTAGGCAACCGTGCATTTTGTGTCCCCCACCCCAGACAACATGATAAGCAACACAACAGATGATTGCCTAATCAACCGTTGCTTATCATGTCGTCCAAACCCAGCTTATGACTTGGCTCACATGATTGCTGCAGTCCGCTGTGGTTTATTTAAGCCATGATGCATTGTGGTGTGTGCCGAGTGGATTTTGAACATTCAAGCTGTGGCTGCAGCTTGTCATGTCATTCAAACCTGGGGGGGATGGGTTGTTTTAGGGTTATACTAGGGTTATTCAACTCTTGCACAACCCACTACCATTGCATTTGGAAGTCACAAGCCACAGTTGCAGCTTGAATGTTCAAAATGGCTGCCTGCACACACCACGGCCTACCGTAGCTTAAAGAGCCTTGGTGGCTTATTTTATCATATGAACCAGCCCTATCTGTAAAATGTTAAAACGGTGGATTTGGAGAAAGTAGGCTTGTATAATGCCACACAATTTTGCCTGGAATATTTAAGCTTTTAGATTTCCCCCTCAACTGAAGAATGTAAGGACTAGAGATAGTTTTGGAATGTGGCACTTGCAGTACAAGGGCTAGACAGGAAGATATCATGCTTACTTCTCAACAACCTTGTGGAGTGAGGTTTTTCTGCACCCTCTTTTTTCTCCCTCCCAATGTACTATAGCTAGAGGAGTGGAGTGTTTTTTTTTCTTTTTACCAGAATGCTCAGAGTAAATTTCATTGGGTTGGATCCATACTTAGTCATACTTAGAGTAGACCCATTGAAATTACTAAGTCTGAATCCAGACTATTGATTAGAATCTAATAGCATTACTGCAAATAAAGGATAAAATCTAATGCAAATCCTACTTAGACTTATTGAAATGAATGGGACTAAAGTTAGCCATTAAGAACTTAAGATCCTTTCATTTCAATGGGTCAACTCTAAGTAGGATTTATGTTAGATTTTACCCAATAGCACAGATCAGTTTCATATGATGATCTACCTATGCAATGTATTAAATTTTACTGTTCCCAGACTATACACAGGCCTTAAAACCTGGATACATGAGCTTAGTTCTGAGAACACAGTGTCCTAATTGGACAATATTTCTAAATCCATGATTTGGTATTGTGGTAAGGGGTTCCAAAGACCCCGAAGATCCGTGTCCGGCTGCTGACCAATCACGTAAAGACACGCCAAGTGGTGAACTCAAAAAGCTTTTATTTGCTGCATTGCAATGCGACTGCTCTCCACTGAAGGCGCGGGGAACAGCCCCGGCTACAAGAAGGGTGCGTATATTTATACCCAAGGGTCATCAGCCAGCAAGCGCGCGCATCATGCAGTACTTTTCCATTTTCAGCTCATAGACTTATACTGAAAGCACATGTCAGCCACTGCCCTTTAGAGAGGTGTAAGAGAAGTAGGGAGGGGGGAATGGGGACTTTCCAAGCAGTGATGCCAAGAAGAACATCCAGCAAGCAGTTGCTGCCGTGTACCACCCATTCTATTTTCCCCTCTCGTTTTCTAGGTGCCTATCATTCTCTTTGAAGCCTGACCCATATGCTTTGAAGCCAAACCACTCAAATAACAGGAAACTTGTGTGGTCGAACTAGAAACTTTCCAACCTGCAGGTTTCTCGGCTTTAGACTTTACACTTGTCTATGGTTAGATGTAATATTAGCTAAGTGTAGGCATTACACCAGAGTGTGCACAGAGTGCGAGCAAATTCTGTCTAGCAATGGCTTAAGCATGCACATTTGCTAGAGGTCAGGGCCAGGGCCTCTCTTGCCTCAGGACACTTGCTAGAGGTCAGGGTTTCTCTTGCTTCAGTATGTTGGGTGTTTTTTAAAAACAACAACTCTAGACCTATTCTACATTCATTGCACACCAGGAATAGATCCTGGATACATAGTGCTGACAAAGGAAAACACTGCCTCTTTCTAGTGGAAAAGCTAGATTCCATAGGGCACCTTTCAGACTTTATTGTCTCTTTGCCAGATGTCAGAGTCAAAACCTGTGAACAAAGTCTCTCTGAAGTTTCTGTAGGGTCACCTGAGTTCAGTCTCTGTGAGCATCTTGTCAATTTAAATGCTTGTGCCTGGGCTGCTCCCCTTTCTGGGGGTTCATTGTGCCAGTGAATGGTAGATCAGGGCAGTTGTGGTCACAAAAGCCTCTTAATTAACTGAAATCAGAGGCTGCTCTTTAGGTATATGTCCTTACTTGATCCACCTCTGCTGCTGCAGAAGTTCCAAGTGCATCAAAAACTGCATAACTTACAGCCAGCTGGAATCTGCTTGAACTCAGAAACTCAATTAACCTTTTAGGAATAAGAGCTGGTCTAAGGGTCACTGGAACTAAGCAAGAGAGTGGCTCAAGAGATATGGAAAATGGGACAAAACATTTATTTCAAATGTATTTAAAATCTTAACATCCAGGATGGCTGGAATTTAATTTTCTATAGATTTTATGAAAATAACCAATGACAGGTTTCCAGTTAATACCCATTGGTAATTATAATAGAGAAAACAGTGACTAATAGCTATGAAAATTAGATTGTATATGGTTTCTCCAGCTTAAGGCTGCAGTGCTATACACATTTACTTAGGGATAAAGCACACTGAATTGAATGGGGCTTATATCTTTATTTGATTTTCATACATACCAAACATCCAACTAATACATCCATAATATCAACCATATCCATTATTTAAATCCCTATCCCTCCCTCTTCCCCCCACCCTACTTGGTCTTTTCTCCTTTCTCCTTTCTTTTTCTCTTGCTTTCATGAGTCCCAAAGCTTTTTCTATGCTTCCACCATAGTTTTCTTATTTGGCTCTTTTTCCATATACTCTGTATATGCTTGCCAGTCTGTTCTGAAGGTATCTCTTTTCTCTCCCCCCCCCCCCCCGTAGACTCTTAATTTCTGCATCAATTTTTCATTTATTGCAATATTCCACCGATTTTTCCCCACATGTTGATTGTGAACCTCCTAGTTGTCTTCCATCTGCACACTATTAATTGCTTTGCTGCTGTTAACATGTACCCAATTAGTATTTTATCCTTTATCCCTCTGTTTTCTTTAACATGTTTAGAAGTGCTAGCTCTGGTGTTCTGCTTATCTGTTGATCAGTGACTTCTTCTATTTTTTGGAATACCTTTTCCCAAAATTTCCCACCTCTTTTACGCTAAATGTGGAGATTAATTTAGCTGAATGTCATTCTAAAACAATCCACTGTAGAGATTTCTAATCAGGGTTTAGTATAAGTTGTGATTCCACTGTGAACATATTCTGAGTAGTAAATTTCATCCCTGTTACATGAATAACAGAGTGCCCTTCACCACACATTGCAGCTGCCGCACATCTGCAGCTAGGAATAAGGCCTCCATTCTGGATTCCATGGCTCGAATCCCAGCGCTTTCAAACATGCTTTCAAAAATAAGAACAAAAGAGCCATGCTGGATCAGACCAAGGGTCCATCTAGTCCATAATTTTGTTCACACAGTGGCCAACCAGCTGTCGACCAGGGACCCACAAGCAGGACACGGTGCAAAAGCACCCTTCCACCCATGTTCCACAGCAAATGGTGTATACAGGCTTACTGCCTCTGATACTGGAGGGAGCACATAGCCATCAATAGTAGCCATTGATAGCCTTCTCCTCCAGGAATTCATCCAACCCACTTTTAAAGCCATCCAAATTGGTGGCCATCACTACATCTTGTGGTAGTGAATTCCATAGTTCAACTATGTGCTGTGTGAAGAACTACTTCCTTTTATCTATCCTGAATCTCCAACCAATCAGCTTCATGGGATGACCCCAGGTTCTAGTATTATGGGAGAGAAAAATGTCTCCCTAGTCACATTCTCCACCATGGTTGTCATGGTAATGGAAGGAGGAGAATAGAAGGGAGTGGCAGTTGGGAGTGGTTAGGAGAGGAGCAGAGGGGAGAAGGAGGAACTAGAGGAGAAAGACAAAGGAGGAAGATTTTTGAGGGATTTTGGGAAGATAAGGGAAAGCGACGTTGGACAGAATGTCTGTAGGGAGCAGGGAACTGGGCAGCCTGCTACGTTGAACAGCATTTCAGGAGCGGCATCAAGTTTACCTGGGCAACACACGGCCCTGCAGGAACAGTTGGACAGCGATTTAGGAGATCAGACAACTCAGGGACTCACAGAGTGTGAATTGTTAAGTTGTTAATAATAAATTCTTAAGTTTTATAAAATGAAGGGTGCCTGTGTTTGACTAAGTTCCGGTGCCTCACCCAGATTCCTTACTTACGGACACACATGCATAATTTTGTACCCCTCTATCAGGTCTCCCCTTAGCATTCTTTTTAACAAACTAAACAATCCCAAATGTTGTAACCTTCCCCTAAAGGGGATCAGTTTGATTCATTAGCATCAAGTGGTAAAGCTTCGGACCCCAACACTTTAAGTGGAAAGTTACACGTCTGGTTCTTGCTCCCTTGTCCAAAACAGAAGTGCAAATTTAAAAAATCTTTAGCATGTCATGCAAAATCTTTCATTTTAGCCTTCTTCCTTCCATTATTCTTTTTTGCTACATGCATGTAAATATATTTCTTTATAGGAGAGCATTCAAACATGCAAAACCCCACCTGCAGCCTAAAGTGGCAATGTAGAGTCCACTTGATTTTGCTGACAGTACAAATTGGGTTTCAGAGAATCAGTCCTGCTCTGTAGTTAATTGATAAGAGGATAGCCCTGTTCAGAAGTCACCTTAAACCACGGCTTTAACCACGGTGAATAAGGCAAAAAGCCTTATTCACCGTGGTTAAAGCTGTGGTTTAAGGTGACTTTTGAACAGGGCCGATGAGCCATACTAGAAATCAAACCCTATGACTTGTACATGTTACTTAATTATTGAACTCTTCCAAGGCATTGGAAAAAGCTTCTGACTTGCCTTACTACTTCCACTGCCCCTCCACTTTTTTTTTTTTTGCCTGTCACACTCATGCTTAACATGACAATTCGACATTCAAATAGGTACAGAAACACAGTTAAGTTGAAAACGTGTGTTTCATTTTTGCCTGTAGCATGCACAGGCTCTCTGTGAGGCATGCATGTGTGTGTGTGTGTGTGGCAGGGGAATAACAAGCTGTTAGACGAGGTTGGAGATGGTGAAATGAAAGCCAGGGGGAAGACATTGGTCAAAGTGTGCCCAGCACCCCTCCCCCCCAATCATTTGTTTTCCAAATTTACCCTCTGAAGCAAGACCTTCAGGAGGGGCTGCTTCCTCCTTTTTACCCACGATCACTCTTGTCTCTAAAGTTTAGCTGCAATATCAACTAATCCAGGTTTCTGCATCCTGTTACAAGAAATCTCTCTCTCTTAAACCTATAAAATCACCTTTTAAAATGCATGGGTTGTATGGACTCATGGCAGGCAAATAGACTTAAGGTAGAGTATACTGTAGTGGAGTAAACAGAGCATGGCCGTCTGGCTAAAACTCAGTACAGCAACATCTCTGAATTAGTGGCGCTTTCCTGATACTACGAGGGATTTGATTTCCGCCTCCTCCAGCCTGGTGCCTTCCAGATGTCTTGGACTACAAATCCCAGCATCCCCAGCCTTCCCCAACCCGGTTGCTAGATAGCAGACCCTTTCCCACCGTCGTTGCCTTGATCCCGTTAGAAAGGAAGGAGCTTTTCGCACACTCGTCCGCGGAAACGCCGAGTCGTCTCTTGCTAGTTGGAGACGCCCCTTGCCAGATCCTGCCCGCAACGTAGACAGAGCCAATCTCGGCTCTCAGAACTGGGGGGCGGAACCGCTGGCTGCCTCCTCCTCTTGGATTGGCTTTTGTCAGCATTCCGCCCCCATCCCGCGATGTTGCTGCAGCTCGGCCTCGCGGCTCTCTGTAGACACGCTTTGCGAAGGAAAAGCGCCGCCTTCCTCCTCCACTATCACCGCACCCCTGCCTGCAGACCGGCCGCCTTCATGTCGACCTTGCTGATCAACCAAGCCCCGTACGCGTGGCTGAAAGAACTGGGCCTTCAAGAAGAAAACGAGGGAGTTTATAATGGCTCTTGGGGAGGAAGAGGAGAGGTAGGCGGCTTGCACCAGGGGAAAGTGAACAGCCTTGGCTGACAGCCTAGAAGCAGAGCAAAGAGAGTGCGCTCAAGTGAAGCCAAGTGTGGGGAGTTTGCCCCCTTTGCGGCAAACTCTCCTCTAACGCTCTAAAAAGGCACCCACCTGCTCTCCTAGGTTACAGATCTGCGGGTTTGAAACAAGGTTTCTAGTCTTTGGGTTTTCTGTGCAACTTGGTTGCTTTTCACTATGTTGCTTCCCGTTGTGCCTGTGTTGCAGAAGCTTGTCTCTGCATGCAGATTGATTACTATTCCTGATTCAGGGTATAGCAATCGGGGTAAAATCCAACGTAAGTCCTACTTAGAATAGACCCATTGAAATAAGTTAGCTGTGACTATCTAATTCCTATTCATTTCAATGGGTCTGCTCTAAGTAGGACTTACGTTGGATTTTGCCCTCTGAATTGAGGTGTATGGCAGTACAAATAGACTATGGGTCTGTTCAGACAACACACTAAGCCATGGTTAGGCTGCTAGCCCTTTTGCAGCAATGGTTATGGAGCGTGTTTAAACTATGGTTATGTAGCCACAATGGTGAGGAATGGTTCACACGACATGCTAAGCCAGACAACGCTCTAAACTATGGTTAGGCCGCTAACTCTTGCAACAAATGGTTAGTGAGCGTGTTTAAATCATGGTTATATAGCCACTACGGTTAGGAATAGTTCGGACGACATACTAAGTCATGGTTCACACAACACACTAAGCCATGATGTTTAGCTCAAAATGCTTAACCACTGTGGCTTACCGTATCATCTGAACAAGTACAGAATCTTTTCTCCAATGTATAATGACATTTAAATCTTATTAATTTAAAGAACAAAACAACTTATATTCAGAGTAACTAAATGGACTAAAATGTCTTCTCTTCAGGTTGTGACAACATACTGCCCTGCAAACCATCAACCAATAGCCAGAGTTCGTCAGGTAAGGTTATTTTTCTATTGTCACAGGCTTTAGTTACTAAAGGAGTCCCAAAGTGGTTTGCAAAGAAATAATACTATTTTCCCCACCACCACCAAATGCAGTATACAACAACTTATTAATTCAAATCTTGCAAATATACCCAACTATCCTATTCTAAAAGATTACCTAAAGGACAACCTCCCCCCCAGGACAGACATGAACAACAAAAACCACCAGAACCAGGCTATTAAACTGTGGAAGAACGAGACCACTATGCATTTTTAGGTTCAAAGCACACCTGAGAACTTTATTGGTAAAATGTACACAGCTATATTAGGAGGTTGTCATATCCACAGAGCTCCTCCTCAGACTGAACAAAGGTAGTTATAACAAGGCACGCTCTGAGTTTAAAAATAGGAAGATTAGTTTAAACAATCAAGCATATTTCCCGGGTAGCAGCTTCTCAGCAATTGTAAATTTTACACACACACACACACACACACACACCAGCATTTTGTAATATGCAAGTCTTTTAGTTTTTGCTGGAGGATTTTCACCTTCTCCCACAGTTCTTAGCAACTTACAGAGCAAGTCAGGAGAGAAGGCCTAAAGGATTTGATTCTACAAAACTATCCAAATGTCCGGGAAAAGAGAAATGTCTTCTCCTGGTACCTAAAAGATGACAAAGTTGACACCAGTAAGCTTCTGTGGGGCTATCACAGAAAAGGCCCATTTTCTTGTTGCCACTCTCCAAACATCTCAAAGAGGGGGCATGGAGGAAGCGCCTCAGATGTCAGTGTCAAGATCCAGGCAGGTTTGTATGAGGAACAGCTGTCCTTTAGTTAAATGTCACACTAGGAAAAGCAATACAAGTCATAGGCTGAATTCGGACGACATATTAGGCAATGGAGGAGGGGGGGAACAATCGTCAGTTGTGTTGCTTATTGTGTCGTGTGGAGGGTAACACACAATGCACACACAACTGACAGTACGCTAAGCAGGAGAATTAAACAACAGAGGGAAACAACGTGCCCGAAGCCCTGTTTTTTAACGTGTCGTCCAAATTGAGCCCCCCCTGTCTCCGTGGACTATTTCGTTTGGGAATAGAGTTCTGCTGGCCAGAGCAGCCAAAAAACCCCGGCCGCTCTGTACAGCCAGCAGAACTCACGGTGCATGCTGGGATACGGCTGGGGGACTGAGGGAGGGGGAGGGAGCAGACGCTGCAACCAAAATGGCCGCCGTCCGTTCGTAGCAACCGGGGCGTTTGCCAGTGCCAAGCAGCGCCGGCTGCAACATGTCGTGTGTGGAGCTCCACCTGCCTAACGCACGGTCAGTACGCTATTTACCCCTCCGTTGCCTAATATGTTGTCCGAATTCAGCCATTGTCTCTCTCTGCTGAATAGAGATTGTATGTGTTGAAATAGTGCTGTTCTGATGATTATCTCACAGAAACAGGTCTACAGCATGCTCCTGTTATTCTACCAGAATAAGGTAAACCACTTTAAAAGTTTCTTAAGCTTTTATTGATAAAGAGAAGATATTCTAAAAAGACCAGCATAACGTTTCCTAGTCTATCAACTTTTCTACCATAGCATAACCCAGTTTTTCCCAACCTGATGTTCTCCAGATGTTTTGGAATACAGCTCCCATCAACCCCAATCGGTGTGGCCAATGGCCAGGGATTATGAGAACTGTAGTCCAACACAACTGGAGGGCACCAGGTTGCAGAAAGCAAGCATAAGTGAAGGTTTGTTCTAAATCATATAAAGCTGGGGTGGAGAACAGTTTTGGCGTGAGGGGCCAAATGACACCCCTCTGCCTAGTCCTTCATAGGCTGGATGATGTCAAGGGACATGGACATGCTTTTCAAGGATGTGGCCATGCCCCTGAGGTCATCCGCTCCCCAGCCAAAGCACTTTCGCCATGAACTGGCTTTACTGCGTGTGGATATTTCCTTGCTGGGACAAGCTTGCATGCAGCAAAGCTGCCCCAACTGAGGTGGTGACTGGAGGAGCACTCCAGCCAGTGTCTCAAATAGGGTCATTTTGCTCATGCTGTGGCCTCCCCAAATGATGGTGTAGCATGGGCAGTAGCTGGAGTGGTCATGAGCTACCGCACTGGCAGAGGACCTCTCCCAATCCCACCTGAGTCTGTTCATGCACCACCCCACTGGTCCCTGGTGTCTACATCTCAACTGTTATTTCCAAATTGTGATAAAAGTAAATCTTATAGATTCTTGTGTCAATAAATTATAAACAAAGTAAGGTTTTTTAAAATTCTCTTTCTTATAGGCCAGCTTGGAAGACTATGAAGAAACAGTAAAGAAAGCTAAAGAGGCGTGGAAAGTATGGGCAGAGGTGTGTTAAAGCATTTAATATTTTTCTGAAATATATGTAATTGATGTTCTTCAATGAGCCACAAATCCGTTATGGCTGCCATCTTTGCTCCCACTTACCTTGTAGTAATTTCCATTGAACTCAGTGGGACTTGCATCTGAGTAGACAAGTATAGGATTATGATGTAAACCCTCTGGCTTTCTTTGAACCATTCACATTGAATAAAGCTTTCCTTTGAAACAAAGTAATGTTGTTCTTGTGAGAATTACCACTAGTATAGATAGCTGAAATTCACAAATCTTGTAACAACCATGCTGCCTTTTTAGGGTTGTATTTATGTCTTTATCATATTTTGGCTCCAGTATCCACAGTATCACATCTGTGTGATTATCTTTGAGGCTTATGGCCTTTTTCTTGTCATGTGGAGATTGTACTTGTCTCATCCTTCAATGATAAGCAGTCTGTTTGACTAATAACCCCTATGCTATTCGAAATATAGGATGATAAAAACTTTGGCTGAAGAGGAGTGTAAGGGCTCCTACCTTAATTTACACACCGTATAGCAAAGATGTACAGTTTCTCATACTGTGTTTACTTATACCTTACCCCCGTGGGCAGGATCCAACAATGCCTTCTGTAAACTTGTTTCAGCTCATTTTGGGGCTCACCCCCGAAGCGCTATATTGTGGCTGCCAGCGTGTGTAAAGCCTTCGTTGCCTCCTGCCCAATGCATCATATATGTCCTAGTCTTTCAGCCACAGTCCTTTTCCTCTGTGGGTTGGGAGCTATGTAAATGTTTCAATAAGAAGTTGGTTACATGTTGACATTAATTACATGGAATACCCATTGCAAAGGATCAGCAATGCTCATTTGAAAATAAATCCAATTATTATCATGAAGACGTGGTGGAAGTGGTGTGTTTGGATTGGGAGGGGCAAGAGGTTTCAAAACAACAAGAAGGTGCCAGGAAAGCCAGTGGAATGGGTGAAATGACAGAGAGGAAACTGCAGGAACTGGGTGAAATGGTGAGATTTGGGCTGTGGTAGAATGACTAGCAACTGAATAGCAAAAGCGATTGAGAGGAAACAATGGAAGCACCCCTGTCATTCCACCCAGTCTATATATCTGCCTCCATGTTGTTTCAATCAGTATTGATTGCTTTGAATGGTTTGAGTGCTGTTGCATTATTATTCTAATGTAAATCTTGACAATTTGCTATTGGTGTAGTATATGATGGCAAAGCGTATTCAAGAAATGTGTGTATGCTCAGTGTTTTCTAAGACTGGGCTTAAAGAACCAATTTCCACTCTTTGTATAGGTTCCTGCACCTAAACGAGGAGAAATAGTGAGACAAATCGGTGATGCCTTGAGACAGAAAATCAAAGTTCTGGGAAATTTGGTAAGTTTTACTGCTGAAACAGTAATCACCCTGGCTAAAAATTATGAGTTGTTCCAAAAAGCACAATGTCTGTAAAAGAAGAAACAGCCCAATTTTGGCTGTGTTACGGCTAGCAGTACAATGTTTAGTTGATTATTAAATTAAACATTAACAATGTTTTGATCAGTGTAGCCCAGTTCAAATTAAACTGGGCAGCAGGCTTTAAATTTTTTTAATGCAGGTATTTAAAATATTGCGAGTGGCAAATGCAGTCTTAAGAGGCATTCCCTTCAGTGTGAGAGAAGAAGAGGAATGAACAAATGTATGCCTTTTTACATCAGAGCTATTGTTTTATCAGGAGTACCTTTAAACAGATTTAGGCTGAAATCCTTTTCCGACCTGGTGCCCTCCAGATGTTTGCACTGCAACTCTTGGCATCCCCACCCAGCATGGTCAATGGTCCAAGATGGTGGGAGGTATTGTCCAAAGCATCTGAAACGCACCAGGTTCTGGAAGGCTGCTAACTCTGAGATCCACCTACTGGAGCCAGGAATTTGTTTTGAGTACTAGAACTAAACAGAGCTCACAATTCTTCCATGCAAAAATAAATGCACCCCTAGTCACTTCAAGCTTTCTTCATTTTATTTCAACTGTATAATTTAGAATGGAGGGTGGTGTGTGTGTGTGTCATTTTATTGCTGCTATTGTTAAACAGCTGGGTATCAGAAATCTTTGCTGATCTCCTGCAAATCACCCCGAGATCTCCTCTTAGATCCAGATCTACTTTCTGCTCACTCTATACACATGTGGCTACTTTGGAGAGATGTTTAAAGGGTGGATGCAGTGTGTCAAAAACAATATGAAACTGGAGCAAAAAACAGCTCATTGCAATATGTCAAAAGAAATGGAAGATGACAACGAACATTTTATTCTAAAACAAATAAGAAATTAAATTCCACAGGCAGGTTGGAGCATCTAAAGTATTTATTGCCTGTATTCTACTCTTATATAAACCAAAAACAGCTGCTGTTCTTTTCTTCTTCTTTTGTATTTGTCGTCTTGGATTTTAAAACATTTTGGCAGGGTCCTATTAATTATTAATGTAGTGCAGTTATGGCGAACCTGTGACACGCGTGTCAGCACTGACACGCGTAGCCATTTCTGATGACACGCGGCCGCATGCCGAGAAGGATGTTTCATCCTCGAGTAGCCGAGGATGAAACATTTGCTGCTTCTGAGGATGAAACATTTGCGACTAGAGTCTTAGAGTTAGACTCTAGTCGCAAATGTTTCATCCTCCCCTATTAGACACTCTGTGCCGGAGGTCTGTAGGCCAAAACAACAGAAGTCCGGCACAGAGCGTCTAGTTCTGGGACTTCCGGTTAAGCCGGGATCTTTGCCCTCACTTCCGCCGGCAGAGCAGGGAGCAGCGGAACGCAGCGGGGGACGCATCTCTGGGGGCCCTGCCATTACCAGTAACCAAATAACAGTTAACCACAGCAACCATTATCTACTGTTCTGGGGTGTCATGGATTTCTAATCCATCATTACTGAGATAAGTGAGAGGGAGGCTGGGAGAGGCGAGGGCCTGTGGCGTGCTATGGGTGCCGTTTCCCGCCATTAGAAATAGCGGCAGCCATTTTAATTCACATAAGGAACACCATCTTGCTCCATAGTGCAGACTCCATTTCACCACTATTACTGTTGTGCATCCTTATTAACCCCTATTTCTGCTTATTACCCCTGCCCTTTCCTAAAAGACAGTTACATGCACCATTTTGTGGTTAGTTAGGCTAGTTAACCCCTAATTGCCTGCAGGCCTAACAAGCTATCTATAATTCTATCTTCTGTCACTGCCCCCCTGATGGAGAACCCAAAAAATAAAAAAACTAAGGTTAAATAAAGGAAGTGGTAGTAGCAGTGGCCGACCCTTTCAAGAGACATGGACCGAGATGTATGGCTTTATAGAAAAAATGGCAGATCATTTTGCGTTCTATGTACTGAAACGGTAGTAAGCAGAACGTGGAATATAAATAGACATTTTGAAACTAATCATTCCCAGCTCTTGGAAAAAAGTGAGGATGAAAGGAAGGAATACATTTCCAGGCAGCTACACCTTTAGAAGAGCCAATCTAATTCCATCCTTAAATTTATGAAAGGCTCTACAAATTTAACAACTGCAAGTTTGAGCATTGCTCACTCTATAGCTCAGCATGGAAAAGCGCTCAGTGAGGGAGAATTTATTAAAGAAACTCTCCTAAGATGTGCACCAGTTCTATTTCACGATATGCAGAATAAAGATGCAATTATTAAGAGAATATCTGAGTTACCACTCAGTAGAAATATCATAAAAGACCGAATAATGAGACTGAACACAAACGTACAACATCAATTAAAGAGAGACATAAGGAAGTGTAAATATTTTTCGATCTCTCTTGATGAAACTACTGATGTCACATCACATGCTCAGTTGGCCATTATTGGTCGATATTCTGATGGTCTCACAATGAGAGAAGAGTTGATAAAGTTAGTATCAGTGCCAACCAGTACATCAGGAAGCGAAATATGTAAGGTTGTTATACAAACATTTCGTGACCTAAGCATTGATATCGCTAAAGTTGTGTCAGTGACGACAGATGGGGCACCAAATATGGTGGGGAAAAAAGTCGGATTTGTCAAATTGTTTACAGAAGCTATTGGACATCTGATTGTGCCTTTTCATTGTATTATCCATCAGGAGGCTTTATGTGCCAAGGCAGGATTCACCGACTTAAACGACTTAATGTCAGTTGTTACAAAAATAGTTAATTTAATAGCTGCTCGCCCCCTTCACAAGCGAGAATTTTCGGCACTTTTACTGGAGGTTGATTCCACCTACAGTGGACTGCTGATGTACAATAATGTAAGATGGCTGAGCCGAGGCAAAGTTCTTGAGCGCTTTGTGGAGTGCTTTGAAGAAATTAAGGTATTTCTTGACGATAAGGATCTGGGAAACTTTCCTCAGCTTAATGATGATAAGTGGGTCAACACCCTGATGTTTTTTACAGATCTCTCTGTTCATATTAATGAACTGAACTTAAAGTTACAAGGTTTTGGCAAAAGTATTGACGTTATGTTTGGATACATAAAAGCTTTTGAAAGTAAAGTTAAAATTTTCAAGCGAGATGTAGAAACTAAAACTTATAAGTATTTTCCTCGAGTAACAAAGTATTTTGAGAAGGCCAGTGCAGCTGTACAAAATGAAATGGAACTCTTGCATATGAAGTACCAGCATGTTTTAGACTCGTTACTTGACCAGTTTAGTGATAGATTTAGTCAATTTAGAAGTCTAGAACAGACCATGAAAATAATTAAGTATCCTGATGTAGTAGTCTACAGTAGTTTGGAATTAAATGGTTTCCAATGGATGCAAATTGATGATTTGGAGATGCAACTTGCAGAATTTCAAGACAGTATCTGGGCTCAGGTGTTTGTCGACTTGAGGTCAAAGCTTGAGAATCTGGAAAGGTGCCGCTTGGAGAATCAAGAGGAGTGCCACTACGAACAGGAAATTTGGAGTGCCTGGAACCGACTACCAGACACTTTTAGCACCCTGAAAAATATAGCAATGGCTTTACTCACAATTTTTCCCTCTACATACTTTTGTGAGGCCTTATTCTCAGCGTTAAATAATATCAAAACCAACAAAAGAAATAGATTGACAGATGAAGTTAGTAGCGCTTGCTTGGGCCTGAAGTGTACAAAATACCAACCTTCAATTGAAGATTTAGCCAATGAAATTCAGCAACAAAAAAGTCACTAATAGGCAGGTTCGTTAAAGAATTCCCCCTCCCCCTCACTTATCTTAGTTCACGGCACCCCACACAAGCTAAATAATATCAAGACCAACAAAAGAAACCGACTGACGGATGAACAAAGAAGTCACTAAGCAGGTAAGTTAAATAATTAGTTTTTGGTTTATTAAATACAATTATATATAACAATTATACATTTATGTTAATATAATATATGTTAATATAATAATAAATATTGCGAAATAATGTTTTTTCCTCAAAGTGACACACCACCCGAGTTATGCTCAGTTTTTTGGTGAAGTTTGACACACCAAGCTCAAAAGGTTGCCCATCACTGATGTAGTGCTTAGTAGAATTTCAAACACTTCATAATTAAACAGCATTAATATTTTCCCTTAATGCATTCAGGTTTCTTTAGAGATGGGGAAAATCTCTGTTGAGGGTGTTGGTGAAGTGCAGGAATATGTGGATGTCTGTGACTACGCTGTTGGCTTGTCCCGAATGATTGGTGGACCTGTCTTGCCTTCAGAAAGTAAGTTTGTATCTTTCTTTTCATATGAATATATTCTGGACTCTATGAAAGTAAACTGATACAGAAAATTGCAGTAACATACTAGCATTGACTCTGGATCAAATTTCTCTGGTTGTAACATAGTGTGTAGCTGAGACTTTTTAAAAATCTAGAGTAAATGCATGTGGTGTCCATTTTGGAAAGCAAATAATGGTGGTGGGGGATGCTTAATCTTCCTCTCCCCGTCGTGGTGGTCCCTATCCAAATTGAGATTGCGCACACTGACTCTAGACTTAAAAGAATTTTCATGCTATTCAATTACTGTAACTAGTGCTGGGCCGAATCCTGCCCCCTATTTTCAGGAACTTTCTCCCTGTGAAAGAGGCATTGTTTTTTCTGCCTCTTTTGCGGGGGGTGGGGGGGACTCAGATAATTGTTTCTTTGGGGAGAGGGTCAGGGGTTCCACATGCCTTTTTTAAGTGTAGCCAGTTGCTGAGGGGGTTTCTTATTTTTTTAGTTTTTCAAACATCCCCCCCCCCCCATTGCTTAATTAGATTTAGAGGAGTCCAGCAGTTCTTAGTGAATGCCTATTGGAGTCCATGTGATTTCACCCTCTCCAATAAGCACTCAGGAAGAACTCCTGGGCTCTTGCAAGTGGAAAAGTTTTGAAAAAATAAAAAGAAAGAGAATCCCTCATCAAAATTTTCACCTCTCCCAGCCTGTTTTGCCTGAGTTTTCATCCCCCATCCCAACAAAATGCCGAAAATGGAATGGTTGAAATTTTCGGCCCAGCACTAACTGTAACATGTAGTTTGACCCTCTGTAGCAGTATTTATAGCTGTTGTCTTTAATTTGGGGCATAGAAGTTAGATTAGACAAGCTTGTAGGCTTGTATTCTCCTTGAGGAGCAGGTGGAGCTCCCTTTTATCTATTCTAGTTGAAGATGGTATCAGCCCTGTTAATCACCTTGCATATTCTTACTGAGAAGTAAGCCCTGCTATATTCAAATCAGATTGCAGCCTTAGAAACATTAAAATCCTCATTTCAGGTTTCATAAATTTGCCTGTAAATGCTTTCTCTTTAAATAACCCAACACAAATAAAGACTAGTTCATTAAGAAACTTGGGGGCAGTCATTGAGTTAGGTCCTCATTCTTTGTTTTGATGCTAGAGTCTCCATTTTTGGATTAATGATCAAGGACTAGTCACAATTATTCAGGCTAACCTACTGCACAGAATCGTTGTAAAGATAAAATTGGATACTACTTATATAACCTGCCTGAGCTCCTTTTACAATGGGATGGATAAATAGAAATGAAATTCTATGGTTGCCAAACTTCTTTTTGTTCTGTGGCCTCTTGTTTTCAGGACCAGGGCATGCCTTAATAGAGCAATGGAATCCTATGGGATTAGTAGGAATCATCACGGCCTTTAATTTTCCTGTAGCAGTTTATGGCTGGAACAACGCAATTGCAATGGTCTGTGGCAATGTCTGTCTCTGGTAAGGTATCTGTCGTTGTTCAGGGTAAAATATGTGTAATGGTGGTCTCTAAGTTATAGTGGGATTGTGATGTGCTTTGAGTTATGCAATGAGTACTAGTGTCTGAATTTTCAGGAATCGTCCATTCAATAACATAGTAAACTCATTCTTTACTTCTTCCATGACTATCTTTGTTAAGTTGCAGTTCGAATTCCATTGACAGAGAGTCTTTATTGTTTAAATATGACTCTGGGTATTATTCCTTTCTCCTGCACCCTTGTACGCTGACGGGCTGCACTTTTAGAACTAGACATACCAGTGTGGATTACCAATGTGGCTACAATTGAGGTTACCTGTTCACGGTCCCATGCCATTAATAATTGAACTTGACAAGCATCTAAATATCCAATCCTCATAAGCATTGACAGTGTTCCTGAAAGGTGTCCAAAAGTGTTATCAATGCCGACAGCTGGATCACAGGGCAGATCATGCTAGTTTTTACTTACAAATGCATTCAAATATCTGACTCTAAAATTATGGGGATGGCTTGTCAACTCAGAAAACTATGACCCACATAACAGTACACTATCAATGACAGACACAGCATGACTGAGGCAGGTTTTCGTAATGGAAGTTGTTCAATATTATTTGGCCGCTTAAAGCTTGGTTACCTATATGGCAACTGCCTGGTACGTCAGAGCTCCAGATTGGACAGAGTTTTTCCAGACGTTGGGCTCCACATTGTGGAATTATTCCATCTTCTTGTCCTTAATGGTTTTGTGTGTGTGTGTGTGTGTGTGTGTGTGTGTGTAAAGAAAAAAAGGGCAAGAAGTGGTTGAAAAATACATGAGGGTTAACAAGTGGAAGATGGTGTTATTTGGACCCCCTGTAAAATTCCATCAATGAGGCAGGGTGACTGCACAATAAAAGCCTTGTCTGGAAACACTCCATGATTTCAGTATATGTTTATAGATCAGCCTTCCCCAACCTGATGCCCTCCAGATGTGTTGGATTCCCTGTCCCAGTACATCTGGAGGGCACCAAGTTGAGGAAGGCTGTTTTAGATGAAAAACTCCCTATGGTAATCTACTGCTTTGGTAGTTTTAGGTGACTTAATAAATGTACCTCTATGTTTTAAAATATTGTGCAATGTCCATTATAAAGTAGATGGTTAGGAACTGGAATAATTTTCTCTCTTCTCTTTCTAAAGGAAAGGTGCACCCACAACATCCCTCACTAGCGTAGCTGTTACAAAGTGAGTTTCCACTTTCCTCCATCACTAGGACTTGCATGCATCTTCTCCCTCGCTTGTTCATTCTTCCATCTAGTTTTATGAACCTGGTTGGGATAACTTCGATCTCCTTACATTTCTCCAAGGGTCTGATTCATGTTACTCAAATGATGTGGGTGCCACTTCCTTCTGACTGCATCCTGAGTTTCTTGTAACATCTAAAATGAAGTCATGAAGGAAGTTCCACAACACTTCTCCCTCAGTTGGGATGGCAGAGGTATGCACTTGCCATATGATCTGCCACTTCACATATTTCATACATTTTCCCGGTAGCTGAATCCCATGCTGTTTAGTAATGTATGAAATGAGATCTATGGATATAATACTCCTTCTAATTAGGGTAGAGCACTGACAATGGAATTTTACATGTGACCTGTTTCTTCGATGTGACTTCCTCATTGCTGTGTTAATCGGAGCATTATGGGATACAATTGCAGGAAAGTAGCACCCAATCACTTGAGTGACATATGAACTGGACCAAGATTATAGCAGTATTGTAAGCACTCATAACCTTACCTAGAGTTGTAAAAATTCTGGAAATTGTGTAATAATGGGAATAAAATACTTCTATTTTTCCAGAGGGGAGTGGTCCGGAATATTTTACATTTAAAAGCAAACTCAGTAAATTTGTAATTATTCTCTGAATATATTTTTAAATTTAATATATCAAACATGATCATTCTATGAGCAAGCCAAGCTACATATAATCCATTTTAGGTTTCTGTTTTATGTCTGAAAAGAGAAATGTCATTAGATAGTCCCTGAAAATATATGAATAATTCTAGACACCAGAAGAAGCAGAAAAAGCTGAAGGCAGAGGTAAACTGGTGTATAACAACTGTTCCTATTTGTGAGGAATTGAATGGGGTGGGATTTAGGGAAATCTAGTCTGAAGGAAATGATATTAAGAACTTATTTAGCTGGGGAAGACTCTTAACTATTAGGAATAGTAATCAAACATATTGAAAAACCTTGAAGCAATCAACCTTATTATTTGAAGAGTGATATTTTATTCCCTTTTATAAATAATTCTCTTTAATAAGCATTTAACATTTTGTTCATTTTGAAAGGTTGTTTCTAGTGGTGGTGTCAATCTTAAGGCTAAGCCATTGGAAGCAGGCAACTGAGTTTCTTTTGGGTATAGAGGATTTATTCTGGTGGCAGTGGTTTTAGGTCAAAAAAAGGGGAGAAACAAGTTCTCAGGATGATTCTGAGAATCTGTTTCTCCCCTTTTTTGTCCTGACTTGGATGCTCTCCTCCTTTTAGTGGTTTTATATATGCTGCCTCATATAAAAGCTTTTATATGAGGCAGCATTCTCTAATGGTGACATCTAATTGGGATCTTTACTAAAAATATAAAAATAAATGTGGCCGTGATTTTTTTTTTTTAAAGAAGTTGCAGGTGGGATAAACTACAGTGTTCCTTTCACATGTGAGTTTTAGAACTACATTCATTGGCTCTGACATTACAACATTTAACCAAAACAAACCAAAAACACAGGACTCTATAGAACAGAGAACCCAAACTGTCAAAAATGCACCTTTCTTCACATTTCATGATGTGGTGACTCTAGTCTCACGTTGGGAAATTCAGCATGACCTGGAGCATAAAAGATTATCAGTAAAAGATATATCAGGTCCATAACTTTAATAAGGAATCAAAGAAATAACTATAGTAGGTTTTCTATAGGAAAGAGTAAAAAAAAAGCCAATATCTGTAGTCTTTCATAAAAGTCTTCCTATTACGTAATTTTTGAAATCATTTTGGCAGAGTTAAGGCCAGGTAGCAATATATGAACACATTGTCTTAAACATTTTAGTCATCATTCAAAAAGAAAATATTTAATAATCCAAAATTGTTCAGTTTTTCAAAGAACAAAACAAAAACATGTTGGAAAGAAATGGAAAACCAATTTTCCCTACTGGGCCTTCACATCTCTAATCTTACCCAACAAAAGCAAATTTATTTTTATTTTATTCGTATTTATTTAAAATTATTTTAGGCCCTCTTGAAGGGTAGAACCCTCTTAGCAAAGGATTTGTGAAGATGCTGCATCTATATTGTTGTCCATTCTTAGTAGCATGGCAGTTTCCTGAAGAAGAGAAAGACTGTTAAAGTACTTTCAAAAGTAGCTACCATGAATTGAAATCTATCTATCTATCTATCTGTCTGAATGAATGATATTGCCTTGGCTTGCTTAGTTTAAATACTAGTGGAAAAGTAAAAGTTAGTTTTGCCTTTAACACTAGTCTTATTCTAAAGCCTAATTAATAGGGATGTGCACTGGATCGGACCCGATCCACGATCCGAGTCCGGTCCAGTGGGAAATCGGATAAATTATCCGATTTCCGATCCCGCAGCTGGATCGGCCGATCCAATCCGAACCGGTCCGAAAAAGCTCCGAACCGGTTCGGCGGATCGGCGGGCGCCCACTGGCGCCCACCGCCGCTTCCATTGGCGGGCGCCAGCGGGCGCCCGCCGATGAAAGTGGACAGCGGGGGGGGGGGAGGAGGGGGGCACTTACCTTCTCGGCCCGGTGGCTCCCGTCCGGCGCCGGCGCCTACTACTACTAGCAGGCTCCGCGGCCTGCTCTAGGGTGGCGCGCCGGGTGATGTCATCACCCGGCGCGCTACTCTAGAGCAGGCCGCGGAGCCTGCTGGTAGTAGTAGGCGCCGGCGCCGGACGGGAGCCACCGGGCCGGGAAGGTAAGGAGGGGGTGCGTGGAGGGGAGGAGGGGGCGCGCGGAGGGGGGAGGGGGGCCCTTACCTTTCCGGCCCGGCGGCTCCCGTCCGGCGCCAGCGCCTACTACTCCCAGCAGGCTCCGCGGCCTGCTCTAGGATGGCGCGCCGGGTGATGTCATCACCCGGCGCGCTACTCTAGAGCAGGCCGCGGAGCCTGCTGGAAGTAGTAGGCGCCGGCGCCGGACGGGAGCCGCCGGGCCGGAAAGGTAATGAGGGGGTGCGTGGAGGGGAGGAGGGGGCGCGCGGAGGGGGGAGGGGGGCCCTTACCTGCCCGGCCCGGCGGCTCCCGTCCGGCGCCGGCGCCTACTACTCCCAGCAGGCTCCGCGGCCTGCTCTAGGATGGCGCGCCGGGTGATGTCATCACCCGGCGCGCTACTCTAGAGCAGGCCGCGGAGCCTGCTGGAAGTAGTAGGCGCCGGCGCCGGACGGGAGCCGCCGGGCCGGAAAGGTAAGGAGGGGGTGCGTGGAGGGGAGGAGGGGGCGCGCGGAGGGGGGAGGGGGGCCCTTACCTTTCCGGCCCGGCGGCTCCCGTCCGGCGCCGGCGCCTACTACTCCCAGCAGGCTCCGCGGCCTGCTCTAGGATGGCGCGCCGGGTGATGTCATCACCCGGCGCGCTACTCTAGAGTAGGCCGCGGAGCCTGCTGGAAGTAGTAGGCGCCGGCGCCGGACGGGAGCCGCCGGGCCGGAAAGGTAAGGAGGGGGTGCGTGGAGGGGAGGAGGGGGCGCGCGGAGGGGGGAGGGGGGAGGGGGGCCCTTACCTGCCCGGCCCGGCGGCTCCCGTCCGGCGCCGGCGCCTACTACTACCAGCAGGCTCCGCGGCCTGCTCCAGGGTGGCGCGCCGGGTGATGTCATCACCCGGCGCGCTACTCGAGAGTAGGCCGCGGAGCCCGCTGGTAGTAGCCGCCGGCGCCGGACGGGCCGAGAAGGTAAGTGGCGGGGAAGGGGGCTTACCCCCCCCCCGGAGCCGTCCGCTTCTATCCGCTGGCGCCCGCGGGCGCCAGCGGATGGAAGCGGGCGGCCCCAGGGGGGGTAGGGAGCGCGGGGGAGGGGGTTTACCTGCCGGGGCCGTCCACAGCGGACGGCCCCGGGGGGGGGGAGGGAGTTAGGCCCCCCCTTACCCACCCGCCGCCATTTTTTCCTCATAGACTTGCATTGCAATGCAAGTCTATGGGGAAAAAAATGGCGGCCGATCCAAAAATGTATGATTTTTGGGTCGGGATCGGACTCGATCCGGTCCGGGGGGCCTCCGATTTTGTCCGAACCGGTCCGGGACAAAATTGGAGGTCCCGATCCGGGTCCCGATCCGATCCGGGGGGTCCGTGCACACCCCTACTAATTAAGCTAAGTTTGAATCTCCTGTGAAACAGGCTTATATCAGGCAAAAATGCAGATATGCTTGCAAGTTGAAACTGTTCAAAGAAAAATCCCGTTAACTGAATGTCCATGCATACTTAATTCTCAGCCAAAGAAAAACCACTCTTTCTTAATGAATGCTTTTGTTTCCTATATAGAATAGTTGCACAGGTTCTGGAGGATAACAAACTGCCTGGTGCTATCTGCTCTCTGACTTGTGGTGGAGCAGATATTGGGTAGGCACAACATTTTGTGTATTTATGCAGAATTCAGAAATGTAGTCAGGTGGATCTTAAATTGTGCTGTTCTCAGCTCATCTCTTAGTAATGTTTTTCATCTACTTTTACCATCTTTTCCATGCTGTTGATTGACTTGATCAAGAAGACCATTACTTGATGAACTCTTTTATTAAAGGAAAATTCATTCTGTCAATGGACATAGATTCACAGTGCAGCCTAAACATGTCTATTCAGAAGTAAGCTCACTGAGTTCAGTAGGCTTCCTCCCAAGTATAGAATTACAATTTGAATGTACTGCTACAAATGCGACAACTGATAGCACAATCCTAGGCAGGTCTACTCAGAAGTAAGACCCATGGAGTTAAATGGAGCATACACCCAAGCAAATGAGTATATGACTGTAAGAAATGCATACATTGTTATAATGCCTGTTCTGTATATCCAAGAGGAGGTTTCCTTCACACTTAATTATGGGTGCTTGACATCCATCAATTTTGGTGTGACTAACTTATATGAGATCCTCCCAACAAATATGGGCACTTCTAACTATATATAATACTTGTTTGTAGATCTGAACACTAAGGTATTTGACATTGTGTTGATACTGTAAAATAAATACCACTATGATTGGAGAGAGTAACATGAATTTGAGTGTTATATATTTAATTGTAATAAGCATAGAAGATATTAAAAGTAAATAACAAGACCCTTTTCTTTCCTTGTTCTAATTAATGCGACTGTTTGAAAATATTCCTATGTTGTCTTCTGCAGTACAGCAATGGCAAAGGATGAAAAAATTGATCTTTTGTCCTTCACTGGCAGTACACATGTGGGAAAGCAGGTAGCACTAATGGTTCAGGAGAGATTTGGTAAGTGAAATGGGATGACCCAACCTATCTCCTTCCCTTCTCCCAATTTTCTTTAAAAACTATGGGCAACTGAGCCGTACACACAGATGGAAATTGATTTGCACCTGCACAGTGGTCATCAAATTTTGCGCTGAGCTTACAATTCAAACCATTGATCCTTCCTTTGCCAGAGTCCTATGGCATTTGCAGAGGGAAGGGGAAGGTGTTTGCTTTTGAACCAGTCTTTTGCGAAAGGTGCAAGCAGCACCCCACTGCTACTGGCTCCTGGAAAAGCTCAAGGGGAAGGGAGATTGCTGTTGATGTCTCCTCTAAAAGCTCAATAAGAAGAGAATTAAACCATCCCCTCTTCCTTCATCCCACCCCAGTACCTGCCTCCATTCTCATACATGAGGTGAGCATTGGCAAAAAGCGCTAGTCATGCCTTCGTGCTCCCTCCTGGACAGGGAACCAAGGACTGAGACTTTTGGAGAAAGTGCCTCTCTCAAAAACGGAACAAGAAGAGACAGAGTTTACCCCTTCTTTCTTCCATGGAGAAGAAAGAGGAAGTGGTTTCTCTCTTTCTGTGTTGGGTTTGTGCAGGCTGTAGTAGTGAGGTGCTGGTGTTTTTATGTTGTTGTTTTTAAGGCCCAGCGTGCAGGAGAAGAACCACCATTCCTGTCCTTCCTAGAGAACTGGAGAGGAAAGGAGGGGTAGTTTCCCACAAGGAGGGATTTTGGTGGGAACACAAGTAGTTGCCCAGTGGGGTCCACAGGGGAGTGGTTGAGCACCTGCTTGGTATGCAGAAGGTCCCAGGTTCAATCTCCGGCATCTCCAGGTAGAGCTAAGAAAGAATCCTGCCTGAAACCCTGGAGCGCTCCTGCCAGTTGGTGTTGACAGTACTGGGCTAGATGGACCAATGGTCTGACACTCAGTATAAGGCAGCTTCCCATGTTTAAGAAGGCAAGTGGATTTATAGAACCTTGCACACCTCTGTGTAGGCCAGATTTTATATATTATATCAGATCAAAACATGATGTTAAAAATGTACAAGCTTACCAGTTTAACCAAGAAAATTTAAGGAAACAAGCTCCTTCCTGTAACACAAGGCTAGCAAAAAAGCCTGGGACTGCACAGAAGGAGGCCAAGCCACAATTTCTTCCCACACCAACATTAATTTGGGTATTCTGAAGGTTAGCGCAAGTGTGGAGACCCTGGTGGTAAGGAAAGGGAGGGGTGCTGCTGTGACTCCCATACCACTGAGGTAATGTGATTTATGAAAAGAGGGTGTAGAGCAGAGCCTTTTCCTCCTGTTTCCCAAAGATCATAGCAAACTACATTTGCCATTCAGTCTACTTTGATTACTGCTCGAGCCAAAAAGCATTACTGAGTCTGCATAGGCCATTGCATGTACGTAGAGGAATTCTGGATAATGATGGGCATACATTTTTTTCTTCTCTTTTGAGCGTGTGCAATAAGCAGCTTTCATTTGTTGTTATTTCCTTGTCCTTTATGGTCCTGATAAAACCACAATGGCAACTGGGGATGGTTGAGGGCATAGTACCAGTTAATGGAAATTGTGGGTGATACTCGTATGACATATTGCTTATTTATTTTAATAGGGCGGTTTCTGTTGGAGCTTGGTGGAAACAATGCTATTATTGGTAATTAAAACCTCCATTTATTTGCTTATTACATTTCTATACCAACTAATAGCCAGATCTCTGTATCCGGTTCACAAAATGCTAAACCTGATTTGCTAATCTTTGGCTGAGTGAATTCATGTGGGCAGTCGTTCCATTACACACACATAGGTTTTTGGCAAGAAGGTTGTCTGCTTGAACAGTTGACTAAAATTTGTAAACTGCTTTCATGCAAGGCTGCTAATATCTGTGTTAATAGGGTGCTCACAATCCTTTTTGAGCCAAATATTTAAAATCCTTTCCTTGCAACTCTTCTCCCAACCCCCCACACTTTTTGCTTCTTCTGTTGCTTGCCATTTTCTTGCCAAAAAACCCACAGAATCTTCTTTGGTTAGTTAAGTCCACTGCATAAAATGCCAGAGGAAAATTCAGAATGCCCCCTTCCATTCCCAGGCTAGAGAAAGGTCAGCAGCTGGTCCATGCTATATCCAACTCCTGATATTGGCTTTAAAGAATGGAGGCCAGAAGTTGCCTCTAGTGGCTTCACAATATTTGCTACAGTTCCAGATGAATGATGGAAACTAGAAGAGATGCTGCAGAGGTTGGCCTCTTAGTGTGAGAAACTAAAATATCCCTGACAAGCTTAATGTTCTGCTGGCTACCGAAACTCCGTATAAAATCTTTGGGAATCCTGATATGTTTTTGGTGTGACTTGAGGCTAATTTTCAACAACAGATGCTTGCTCTGTCTTACAAACTCTTGGAAAAGAGATATTGTTTTTACCCTGTCCATACTGCACTGTATCATAGTTCTTGTCTTACCAGCTCTGCAGGGGGCTGGATGACTTTTCTCAATTCAAAACAAAGACTTGTTGCTTGGTAAACTCTACGTGGCCTTGGCAAGTGTCTTGCTCTTGGCCATCAATGTCATCTGCTGCATTTAGACTCAAAACCTCCATCAGTTTCTCACTTCCATTAGTGTTTCTTGATTGATTTCTCAGCCCTATGTTGTCTCCAATTTTCATCTAGTCTGCCACTTAACTTGCTTCTCTTCAATTCCTTGTAGTGTTTGAAGATGCAGACCTTAACCTGGTCATCCCATCTGCCCTTTTTGCGGCCATGGGGACAGCAGGCCAGAGGTGCACAACTGCCAGGCGGCTGGTAAGTAAATGTGATTTTGAATATCTGTTCAGATTATTTTTTTCGCACATCCCCTTGTATCCTCTACCTCAACATTCTTGGTGTCCTCCAGATGTTTTGGACTATAACTCCTAGCATGCCTGACCATTGGCCATGCTGGCTGAAGTTAATGGGAATTGTGACCCAAAACATCTGGAGGGCACCATTTTGGAGAAGGCAACAGTGACATTAGCAGTCTGTTTGGGGTTTTCTTCTCTCCACCTTCACACAGAACCAAATACCTGAACTGGGGGATAACATGTGGTATCTATTAAATGGCATCTTCTCTTGCTTTGTGTTTTGTGTGCAGTGAGGGTAGGACCTGTGTGAGTCTAAAACCTGCTGCCTGATTCAGTGTTGTGCAGAAAATTCAAAGGGAGTGTTGTCTGAACAGGTTACTGTTTGCTATAACAATGAATGTAACCTTCATAGATCTACTTCATATCATAATGACATCACATCTTAACAGTGACATTCTCTGTTCTTTGCATTTCATTTGCTCATTCTGTTTAATGGCAAAACTAGTACTTTCTAAGCTCTTGTTAACTAAGAAGTCTGCTACCAATAGCCAGTGCCTCCAGCCTTACCAAATCAAAAGCAGATTTTAAATCTGTGAATGCAGAAAACAAAGTTACCACTTTCACTCTTTTTGATCTGAATACTTCTATGCAAGATGGGCCAAAAAGTAACGGTGATCAACAGCTGAATGAAAGCCAGTTTGTTCATTTCCAAGAACTTCTGTTTCATCCATTCTAAGGGATGTTTGCATATGAGCCAGGTATAAATTTTCCCAATTATAAAAAGAAGACTAATTCAGCAATAATTACTAAGTTCATATCTATCCCCCTTTTAATTTATAGGCACTACAATTGCCTTATGCTGTAAATGGGGAAGTCGAACTGTCTTACTGCACAACATATAAAAAATGCAAAAAATTATGTCCACCTTTTGAATTCTTAAGTGCAAATGGGGAACTACTACTATTGAGCCCTGGTAGCTTATTCAATTTGATTTGCCCAATTAAACCACACTAGGCTGGATATCAGGCCAGTCAGAAAGATTTACTAGACAATCAGTTGTAAATGAATCAGCACAGTTCTGTTCCAAAAATATACGAGAAAAATACTTTCCCCATGTTTTAGTTGTAATATCTAGGTCTTTTCATTCAACATAGCTTTAGAAACCAAGTCCCAAAACATTTTTTGTTATTTTGTATGGTGAGACATAACAAATCCAATTTTTCTTGATTACAAATCATTATCTTATAAGCCATTTCCTGTTCTTTGAACTGCCAAACTAATTGTGGTGTGAAAGAGCGCACTTGCAGTGGAAGGAGACTAGGTTCTAGAGCCGGGGTGGGCAACTTGTGGCCTTCCAGGTATTTTGGTCTACAACTCTCATCCCTAGCCAACATAGTCAGTGATGAGCAGCTGATGGAAGCTGTTGACCAAAACTTCTGGAAGAACACAAGTTTCTCACCCCTGTTCTAGAGCCCTTTACTCTGCCTGCAAAAATAGGTTATAAATTTGTGCCATCTTGTTGAAAATAAAATGTGCCATCTGGTTGAGAATAAAATGTGCACTTTGGTACATATATGGGAAGAAAGGCAACTTGCCATAACTTTTTAGTTTAGTGGTGCTAAGACCAAGAAAAAGAAGTGCTTGAGCTGAATCTAAAACATTCTGAATAATCTTCAAAAGATGCCAGTGTTCTCCATTGGACCTTGAAATTTGCTCTATAAGAACTGTGATTGCCAAACTTACACAACATTCATGACTTTCTACTTAGTTTTTGCATGAAAGCATCCATGATGAAGTAGTGGAAAAACTCGTTAAGGCGTATGCACAAGTCCGCATTGGAGATCCATGGGATGGTAAGAGTTCGTTTTTGTTCATGGAAGTGTAACATGATGAATAGCTAACATCTCTTATATAATTTGATGTGGTAGATTGATAATAATCTAGTGTTTATATTGTTTAGGGATGTGTGTGTGTGTGTGTGTGTGTGAGAGAGAGAGAGAGAGAGATGTGCAATGAAGAATAATAATAAGGAAGTGTAGCATGAGGTTTCTTGATTGGTCAAGATTAGTTAGTAGGGGGTGGCAGAACACAGGAGAACTGAGGACCACTTTGAAGTGGTCATCGGGAGAGGGGCCCTCTGCATATTTTCCCCTTGGGTGTCTGAGAAGAAACTGCACATACATGTGGACTTAAATTGCATGGCAAGGCCTAATATCAGAAGTTCTTAAGCAAGTCATGATGCAGCTCTTTGCTATTGGCTTGTTTCAAATACCTCCGGGGAAGAATGAGCACGTGGAGAAGCCTCTACAAGGGTGCAGTTAGTGTTAAGGTAGATTAGAAATGTAGATGGTGTTCCTTTCCCTCAGGAATGGGAACGTGCACACACACACACACACACACACCGATGATATTGGACTGAGCTCCCCTCATTTTTCATCATTACTATGCTGGCTAGGGCTGATGGGACTTGCAATCCACCAATGTCTGATGGACTATATGTTCCCCATCTGTGCTTTACCAGAAACTATGACTGACGGTAATATAGGTGAGGTGAGTAATTATACACTAGTCCAAATGGATTAGTAGACATAGAGGAAACCTAGCTCACTGATGGAGCATGTGCAGACAGTCCTGTCCCTGGCATGTTCAGTTAAAGGATCCTAGTAGGGCTGGGGAAGCTTGGAGAACTGCTGCCAGTAGAGTAACTAGTGCTGGACTCTGGGTGGTGTGTTGGCTTCACTTCAAATGACTGCTTCCTGTTTCCTTGGGTTCTGAGGCAGAGTAGATGGCTGGTATGATCCTCTCAGTCTGCTCAAAAAGAACCTGTTGTGGATATAGTTCCATGATTTCTGAGAGTCGCAACACCTTTACTGTGAAGCAACTGTCCAGGCCTCATCAAACAGCTGCTTCTCTGTTTATGAAGAAGCAGCCACATGCTGACATGAAGAAAAAAATTGTTTCAAGCACCTCCAAATTTAGCCAAGAGCAACTACCTTGAGCTTTTTTCTTTTCTTTTTTTTAATATAATGCATGAAGATGGAAAACAGCCATATACATAGTGGATTTCTCAAGGCAACATGTGCCTTTATCAGAAGCAGCACGTCTCTCAATGCCAATTGCAGGGGAACGCAAGTGGGAAGGGCGCCATTGTCCTCATGTCCTGCTTACAGGCTTTTCATAGGCATAAGAAAATCCACGCTAAATCAAATTCAGGATTGACCTAGTCCAGCATTCTTTCATACAGTGGCCAACCAACTGCTTGTAGCACCTTCCCACTTGTGTTCCCCAGCAACTGGTATACAGAGGCATATTGCCTCTGATATTGAAGGTAGCATGTAGCCATCAGGACTAATAGCCGTTGATAGCATTTGGGTGGCCACTGTGGGAACAGAATATTGGATTAGATAGGCCTTTGGTCAGTTCCAGATGGGATCTTCTTGTGTGGATAGGCATTCTTACAAATATTGTTTTTGGATCTCATTCAAATAATGTATTTTTGTCTTTGCAGCAAATACTCTGTATGGTCCTCTCCACACGAAGCAAGCAGTAAAGATGTTTCTTGATGCAGTGGGGCTGGCCAAACAGCAAGGTGGCTCTGTGGTCTATGGTGGGAAGGTGATTGTTCGCATACATACTTTTATAGATCTATACAAAACATTCAAGTGGTGGTGTTATAAAGAAGATGCTGTTCTTTTTTCTAGGATGATGGAAAGCTATTTCTAGATGGTCCTCTAAACTGCTGCTGTTGTTGTCACACTTCAGGATACTCTTCAATCTCCAAATACATTTCACATGGCATATACTACTTTCATCAAACATTCTGCCTGTTCAGTGTGGCATTGATATACTCAACAGTAATATCATACACTTTGCAACACTCTTAAGTTACAGACCTCTTCAGCACAATCAGGCAGAGCAAATGCTTTCTGTGACTGTTAAAAGTGTTTGACGCCTGAGGGCCAGGCTGGAATAACCAAGAGGAAATTTGGAAAGGAGGGAAGATGGCTTCTGACTGATCTTCTAGTTTGATTACAAGGTGTTTCCACAACGGTCTCTAGCAGTCTAGTCCAAGCAAAGACAAGGTGGTGGCAGATGAGAAATGGACTGAACCATTCCAGTGGTTTAGAAAAATGATACGAATAGCTGCTTTGTTTAGCTACTAATTTGATGTCTGTGCTAGTCTTTTACCATCACATCTATTTAAAGTATAACTTTTTTTTAGTAGATAGATGATTTTGAGTTTAGGCAGAGAATAATTTGAGCCCTTAAAATATTATTGGGGACAACAGTGGGATATTTTAAGGGAAACAAGACTTCTTTTAAGATTAGAGTACACCACCTTAAATTGCTTAGAACAGCCTTCTCCATCCTGGTGCCCTTCATATGTTTTGGACTGCATTCCTGCACATTGGCCATGCTGTCTGGTGCTGATGGGAGTTGTTGTCCAAAATATTTGGAAGGCACCAGCCTGGGGAAGGCTGGCTTAGATTCTGTTTTAAACCTGGGTATCTCCTGAGGGTTCTGAATGTGACTGCTTAAACAGCTACTACCAAAGAATGCAGGCCCCTATGCTTAGGACCAAGAGTATATATGAAGAGAGTCCTTCTAGCAGCCCAATTCACACAAACATGTTTATGGTGTGATCAGTGGCCAGCTATTGTGTTTAGAGTTGCAGTTTTCCTGCTATCACTGCCACTGCTTTCTATGCTGTGAATGCAGCTACTGAAGGCAGTTGTATGAAATCATGAATTTAGTGCCTGGAAGCTGCCTCGTGAACCAGTAGAGGCAATCAAATTAGCACAGTAGGTAACTTTTTAGTGTATGCGTAAACTATGGCATTTGCTACCACAACATGTAGTAATGACTGCCAATCTGGATTACATTTAAGGGGATTAGACAAATTCATGGAGAATAAGGCTACCAGTGGCGGCTAGTCATGATGGCTACATATACCTCTGGTATCGGAGGCAATGTGCTTCTCAATACCAGCGGGGAGGTGCTATAATCGTGCTCATGTTCTGCTTGTGGGCTTCCCAGGGGTATCTGGTTGCCCACAAACAGAACAGAATGCTGGACTAGATAGTCCTTCAGTGTGATCCAGTACAGTACAGCTCTTCTTAGGTTTGTATATGTAGCATGACTTGGCTGAAATTAATGGGTACCATTTTGTGTATGTCTTTTCATTCAAGGTTATAGATCGTCCTGGAAACTACGTTGAACCAACCATTGTGACTGGCCTTCCACATAACGCACCTATTGTACAGACAGAGACTTTTGCCCCTATTCTGTATGTGCTAAAATTTAAGGTAAGCAACCCAGTTCTTAGGTGAGATACTGGAAAGAATAATATCACAATCTTAGTCGAGTATCAGAGCTTCCTTTTTAATGTTTCTAAATTTTGAGGCTTAATAAAAGGAAGAGAGGAATAATTCAAAGAGGACAGTAACGATGGTGCTGAATTGCAGCCAGTGTAGTTGCATGAGCTGGTCACCACTTGCAATCAATACTTAATGCTTTGAATTTAAAAGCCTTCAAGCTTTGTTTGATGGATGATGGTAGCACTGGGATTGTATCTTTTTAAATGACCTTTATATAGGGAGTGCCACAATAGCCAAATGGTGCTGCGTGCGCAGTGTTCTTTTCTGGATTAAATTTATTGGCACACTTCACTCAACACAACTCAAAAAGAGACATGTATTTCTTATTAAGTTCCCAGAATAATGGACTGATGATAGACCAATTAATACTGCTGCCTGGACCCCACTTTTCTGCTTTGCCTATTGGTTAAGGGTTAGGAATGGGATTGCACTTTCTGGGCCAGGATGCTGCTGCAGGGCTGCATCAGGATATTTATTTTTACTCATTTAAAATATTTTTATACTGCCTTCCTAAAACCCACCAAAGGAGTGTACAAACTTTTCCAAAAGTCAAACAACAATCAGATAAAAACATATTAAAGCAATAGCAACAACATTCAAAATTATAAAAACAATTTAAAAAGCCAAGTTAAAAATATGTGTCTTGACCCACTTCCTTAATGCAGAAAGAGTGTGGACGTTGCAACTCCAAAGAGAGACTGTTCCAGAGTTTGGGAGCAGCAGAGGAGAAAATACTTTGCCACAGGGTTAACTAGCAGGCCTCTGCAAGATGCCCAACTAGCAGGCCTCTGCAAGTGAGGATGCCTTCAAAAGAACCTCTCCTGCTGATCGTAACTGATGGTTCATGCCAAGACAGATGGTCCTTCAGATAGCCAGGCCCTAAGCTGTTTAGTGGTTTTAAAATTCAGCACCTTGAATTGGTTGAATTCTGGTCCATCCTTAATTTCATCCTTTGGGAAAACTAGAATGATGACAATCTCTCCAACTCAAACCAATTCCGTAATAATGGCTAAAGGCATCTCTCAAGAATTGCAGGTGGGAAGTTGTCTTGGCTTGATAACAGGACACTGAGTCAATTCTTTTCATTCGTATTGCTTGAGTATCCACACTTTTAAATGTTCTAAATGCTTTCCAAACTTACCTGCAATTCCAGCCACCTAATCTAGTTTTGGTTCTGGCTGAAGCAATTAATCTACATAGTTGCCTTCTCTGAGGTTCTTTTGATGCTTTGGCAATGAATGATCACTGACAGATGGAAGGTTTTTTTAATGCATGAAATAAGGGAAACATAGAGATGACAATTTAAAACAGGGCTTAGATACTACTGTGCATAATCCCCCTAGTCTGCCTATCCTTTCATGTAATGAGGCTGCTACCCATGTATTGGCAGAGAGAAAGGGGTTAGTGGTAGGCAGAGAATCATAGATACACCATTTTGTACCTTTTGGAAAAGCATTATATACTTATTTAAATAACATCCTCATGGTGGCCTAACTTTTCAAGATGCACTTCAGTCCCTGTTGTGGCACATTAGTGTGTCCTGATACACACAAGTGTGGCAATCACTCCAGATATGATTTCTGCCCCCTCCCCCTTTTTTCATGGCATATTAAACTCTCAGTTCATTTCGCTCTGGCTTACCTGTGTGTGCTTTCTTTTCCAGTCGGAAGAAGAAGCCTTTGCCTGGAACAACGAAGTGAAACAAGGCCTATCCAGCAGCATCTTTACCAAGGATTTGGGCAGAATATTCCGCTGGCTTGGGTATAGCACTTTTCTTTAAAAGAAAAAAAAAAAACCAAATTTGCTTTTAAATAGTCTAGATTATTTATTTATTTATTTATTTATTTAAAATTAGACTTCCTTCTTGGATGTACTAGGCAATCCATATTGATGTACGAGTTGCTAATCATTTCCCTCCCCCCTCCTTTTTTCCTAGGCCCAAAGGATCGGACTGTGGTATTGTGAACGTCAATATTCCAACTAGTGGGGCTGAAATTGGAGGTGCTTTCGGTACGCTGACTGTCTGCACACAGTTCTACAGATATATCTAGATCTATGTAGTTTCAGTAAAGCTGCCAATCCGTAGATAGGATGGGCATAGCTCAAGACAACCTGCTTGAATATGCTCTGGGATCACTCCATTCTCCAAATAATAGTCCAGGGGCCAGAAGTGCATTTTGCTGCACATGCTGGCACCCCTGCTCTTCCACGTGCAGAAGCGGTCAGGCTCTGTAATAAACCTGGCACCATCTAGAAGTAAGGTCTTCCACAGTTATAGAGATACATATGTGCTTAGGCATACATTAAATACAAACATTTATTTTTTCAAAAATCTCAATTTAAAGTTTAGAATATCTCTATTTCTTCACAAGTTTCTACCATGGTGTTGCCAAGGAACTTAGTCTTGCTGGTGTCTTTACATTTACTCCTAATGCTGTGACTCTAAGGATTTTCACATTGACTGGGCAAGTTATTTCAAATAAAACTTGATCATACAAGGCAATTGAGTAGATACACATGGGCTGGCCAATTCTGGTGTACATAACAGTTTCCACTCCTCTGCAATGGATGTGGGACCTTCCTCCTGCCCATTCCCTAACCTAAGGCATACTCTTGGTTAGTCAGCCAGAACCCTAAAGAGAGGAAGCTCCTGGCCACCAAGGGTAAAGACATTATACTCATTAGCATCTCTTCAGGTTAGGGACTAATACCCAGACTTGCACATGGATCTTCCCCTTTCCACCCTACACTTCTGCATTCACCACCAATGGCAAACCCAGTAGTACTATGGATACCCCCTTTCCCCTCTTTCAGTCCTACGGGAAAACCCCTCCCCTAAACCAAGGTGTTAAAAAGGAATAATTTCCAGTAAAACCAGAGTGGGGAACCTATGGCCTTCAAGATGTTTTTTGATTCTAGTGCCCGTCAGCTCCAGTCAGCATGGGAAATGGTGAAGGATGATGGGAACTGTAGTTCAGCAACACCTGGAAGGCCACAGGTTCATCATATAAAGGCACATGATGCAGCTATGTTGCTGAACCCAAGCACATCTGAGTCTTGTTGGTACCAGCCTATATTCCATGACAGACCTGAAAGCAGCCTTGAGGTACATCATGGAAGAAAGGCAGGATATAATTTTAATGCTTTTGGCTTTTTGCATGATAAAGGTTTTCTGTAAGCATTCTGTGCAGGCAAATTGCTGCACCCCAAGAAAGGGAAACAAGCAGCTATGAAGCTGGCTTGCTTGAGCAAAGCATAGTTAAAATTATTCACTTGGTTTGGACAACACAACAAGTCGTGTTTACTCTAAAATTGAAGCAGAGTCTTCCAGTCTTCTCCATCATGGCCATGCTGGGGATTAGTGGATGGGGAAAGCACACAAGATCAAGATCTGCTGGGTCTCATTCTCATAACACTAAAGCATAGTATTAGCATTATGTGAAAAATGGCAGAGTGGCACATAGAATACATGCAAACTGCCTGTCTCAAACTTTACTCCATTTCTGTATAATTTCCTCACTCTCAGGTTGAAAGAATGTGTGGAGAATATTGCTATTTTTGAAATTGAATATTTGCTATCATGATGGCTATACAGTTGAGATGACAGGTATTTCAAGAGAAAATTGGCATTGCTCACCCTTCAGAGGAGAGGAAAGGCATCTGATTTTTCTAGTCTGTCTGATAGTAACGCTTCTTTGAGAAATATATCGGAACATCCCTTGGCTTTAAACCTGTAACTTCTGTTTCATTTCCCCTTCTAGGTGGCAATAAGCACACTGGTGGTGGAAGGGAATCTGGCAGTGATTCATGGAAGCAGTATATGAGACAATCCACTTGGTAAGATCTGCATTGCCCTTGGGGGAACTCATCATCTAGGGCAGCCTTTCCCAACCTGTTGAGATATTTTGAACTATAGTTCCCATCATACCGGAATATTGGCCATGCTGAGAGTTGGAGTACAAAACTTCGGGGTGGGCACGAAGTTGGGGAAAGCTGCACATGCATCCCTGACCCATCCTGTATCTGCCACTGTTAAGATAGGCAAAACTGAAACCTGAGGACCAAATCAGATGTAACACATCTTGTTTTTACTTTAAAAATAACAGGGGTAGGAGAAATAATGGGTAGGAGAAACCAATGAGGTTTGGGACTGTCCCATCTGGGGAAGGTGTTAACTCTTTCCCTATATGTCATATTCCCAGTGAAAAATCTCCCATGAGCTGCTATTTACCCCAGGAGGAAGCTGTCATTGTCACCAGTGCTTCCTACCTGACAGCTGTTATTTTAAAATAAAAACAAGCTACACTGAACATATGCATGCATTGTCTAGTTTGATCCTGCTTTTAATTTTTTGCAAATTGGATTTTTCAGAATTACAAGAACTCCCCCCCCCCCCCCCCCAATTTGACAACCTGATTTGAATAGCGTTGATTTGTTGCGTTAAGCATTCAGGACACATTATGGTCAACTGATGGAGCATACGGTTATTGTGTGACTTGTTCCTACAGTATGATACCAAAACACCAGAGAGCACTGTTCATGTACAACTTCCTTGCATGCATTACCTAGTTTCTGCATTGTATGCTTTTGTGTCCTTTTCATCCTGCCAGCCTCTGTTAGAGATGTGCATCAGTTTTGTTGAATTTATTTTGTGTTTTCTAGCAGTTTAATATGACATGTGCATTGGCATAAATGCAGAAACTCCCTTGTTGGAAACTGCATGGATGTTCCTAGCGCTGTGTCTGGGGAGAGCAGTGTCAGTTTAGCCCACATTCCCCTTATCTCTGAGAGCCTTTTTAAACCTGGCTGCCCACATTGGAAACAGGATGCTGGACTACCTGCATATCTAACTTTTCTGTTTATCTTTCAGCACAATCAATTACAGCAAAGATTTGCCTTTGGCTCAAGGAATCAAGTTTCAATAACAACCTTATGAATGCGGGGCCTTGGCTGAACTTGGCATTTAAGAGTCAAGCACCTATTGATTTGAACCTGCAGACATGGCTACATGAAACGATCTAGCATTGAGGAGATTTGTAACTGCTGCAATGCTCCCCTGCAGAAAACCTTATTATGATGAAAGCTGCAATCATTTTGATAATGTATCGAGACTCTGATGGTGTGCTCAAGAGTTCATATCAAATGTCTGATGAGGAAGAGGGTTCCCCTCTCTCTGCAACTTGGATTTTGACCTGCAAAATCCTAAAATGTCTTTTGTACTTCTGCCAAATTCATTTAGAAAGAATGTGTGCATAATCCTCTGCAATGGAGAAATAAAAGTTTTTAACCTCTTGCTCTTATGGTGTGCCTGTGTGCCTGGTTACTTTGCTTTCGCTTACAACCTGCTGAAAAGTAAGTTGCCTTCCATTTGGCCACGTTTTCCCTGGGATTAGGTGAGATTTTGTATGATTGGAGTACGTTGCTTGTGGAGAGGTGAAGCTTTCTACTTCTGCCTTTAAACAGAATATGGAGACAGAGGAGAACTGTGTATATTGCACACTTAAAACAAAACAAAAACAAACGACAGCAACAATTCTGCTTTAGGGCTAAGCTGGAATGATCAGTGCAGTTTTGGCTTTGTTGTTGTTATACAAAAATCTCTTTGGTTTTTCATAGTTTTTGACAGCCCCTCAAAATGTTTGCTATTATTCATCCAGGTGCTAGAATCAAAGCACTGCTTGTACGGAGATGGGCAATACTGTAAGAATCCTCAAAAGAGCTGTTTTTACAGCTCATGGGGGCTGTGCAGCTAAGCTCAGGGAAGTTCCCCAATCAGCTCAGCTCCCCTCCCCTCCCCTCCCCCCAACTGTAAGCCATCCTGTAAGCCACATGTTACTGTGTGGACAAAGATGAGGAAGGCTTAGTAGGGCTAAAACATTACTTTACATCCACAACTATGTCTTGTTCTCATATTTACTGTAGAATGGGTACAAGGGGCCTGATCTACAGCAGGACTGTAATGTAGGGGGTAGGGGGGCTTTTAAGGTCAGGATTGGGCCACCTGCACCTACTCTAGAGTAAAGATGAAAAAAGACATAACTGCTAGATGCAGATTTAGAGCAATGTCTGTTTTGGCCCTCGGTCACAAGGAAAGAAATATGTCTAGGACTCCAGCTCTGTCCTCATGACAAGCCTGATTACACTCTCACATAGACATTCCAGGTTCTGATACTTCCTCAGACATTGCTTTCCAATCTGTCTTGCAGGGGTTCTGAG
The DNA here is from genome assembly GCA_029215795.1 of Anniella stebbinsi. NCBI lineage: Eukaryota > Metazoa > Chordata > Lepidosauria > Squamata > Anniellidae > Anniella > Anniella stebbinsi. Next base: position 68,311,282 of record JARDYH010000002.1, on the reverse strand, counting down.
ATGGGAGTAAAAATTAGGGATGTGTATCATATCATTGCAATGGCCGATAACGAACCGCTAAAGTCATTATTGGACATCCGATTAATGATAACGATACACGTTCCCTCAGGCCCTATCTGATCTGATCGAAAATTCATATGTCCAATAAGGATTATTAGCCCTAGGGCCGGCTCTTCCTCCCCCCACCCACTCTCGCTCCTTACCTGTGCCCAGGGTGACCAGATCGCCCGGGGTTTCCCGGTCCTAACCAGGAAACCTAAGCTGATCCGGGCCAACTGGGGGGGCGGGGGGTCACGCGGCGGTGGCAGTGAGCTGCGATGAGCGGTGGTAGACCCGATGGCGGTGGCGGAGGAGCCCGGGAAGTGGCCGCCCCAGCAGGTAAGTGCCCCCCCTCACGCCTTGCGCTCCTTACCTGCAGGGGCGTCCGCTTCCCTCCGGTGCTCGAATCTACTGAGAAACAGGCTTCGTGGCCTGTCTCTCAGTAGCGCGCACGAGGGACAGGCCGCGAAGCCTGTTTCTCAGTAGATTCGAGCACCGGAGGGAAGCGGACGCCCCTGCAGGTAAGGAGCGCAAGGCGTGAGGGGAGGCACCTGCTGGGGCGGCCGCTTCCCGGGCTCCGCCGCTGCCGCCGCCGCCGCCACCGGGTCCTCCACCGCCGGGTCCTCCACCACCGCCAGGTCCTTCGCTGCCACTGCCAGGCTCTTGAGGCCAGAGGCCGCGCGGAAGAGGCAGGAGAGGGCCGATTACATCACTTCCGGATCCAGTCCTCTCCCGTCTCTTCTGCGCGGCCTCTGGCCTCCTTGGGGCTCGTCGTGATGGCAAGGAGTCCGGATGCCCGCGCGGAAGAGGCGGGCATCCGGGTATAGTATAGTAAGCTTTTACTATCCAGAGTATAGTAAAAGCTTCAAAGAACAGCAAAAGCTACAAAAGTAGAAGTGAGTGAAGTTAATTTCAGATACATTCAATGTCTCACTTGTTCTTTATTTCAGTGATTTTAACATTAAGATGTTGTGTAGAACAAGTTTGTCTTAATTGTATGTTGTGAAATCAGACATGTGACCAAGGCCATGTTTGGGTGGGCATGCCCCCTTGGGGGATGGACATGTTGGTGGGCACGCCCCCTTGAGGCGGCCATATTGTCCTCCTTTTTGGTTTCCAAAATATGGTCACTCTACTGTTATCGTATCGGAACTTCCGATATTTATCGGGTTTCCGATCTGGTCAAATCAGGGTACCCCCCAATATGATCGGATCCGAAATTTTTTTATGACGGAATTTCCGATAATGATATGATAATTTTGGCCATGCACATCCTTAGTAAATACTTTGTTTTATAGCAAAGCTTGCAGCTACCCAGAGAAACCATTTGTGGCGTTCCTGGCTCTAAGCAGGAACCACCTTTTCTTTCATACACTGGGTTCGCTGCCACCATGGCTTTTAAGACTCAGGCCCAACCAACCCTTACTCTGTCCTCTCTCTGTGACATCACACAGACTTTACACTTTACACTTAACCTTTTATTCTCCCTTTATTACCTCCCCCTTATGCAGCCACAAGTAGGAGGCGTAGGATTTTATAAAGGCGTTATTAATTACAATAACAGGTTCTCTTAAACGGCTCTATCAATATAGATTCCCTTATACATAATACTCCAAAACCACTCTCTCATACAATCCTTGCACAATCACCACAAACCTCTCTCAATATCCTAGAACCCTATCTCTGATCCAACCCCTCTGCCATCTTTTCTCTGTCTCATCCCTGTCTGTCTCCCACAGGCACAGCACACACACTTCACCCCCTCCTCATCCACTCATACCTGCAAATCCACCATTCTCATCCTAGAGAAACTTACCAAACTATAGCTCTATAAAAAGAATCACAGTTATAAACTAAGTCACACCATTGCACCAGCGAGCACTACCAGTGTGCTAGTGATAGTTTATGCTAGTACAACATCTTTTACATTAGCAGTAGTGTGTTGGATACCGTCCTTTGTTTAAAATATTTCTAGTCTACCTTTAAGGGCAAGAGTCCCCCCACAAGGCAGCTTACACAATAAAATCTGCTATAAAACCTATTTGGAGTTGGGTGGGGGATGGACCTTCACAGCTACAGATCCTTTTCAATAAAAGCCTAAATGCTGTGTACACAATATATCTTGACTTCAGCAACGCTTTTGACAAAGTGCCCCATGACATTCTGATTCACAAACTAGCTAAAAGTGGGCTAGATGGAACAACTATTAGGTGGATCCACATTTGGCTACAGAATCAGACTCAAAGAGTGCTTATCAATGGCACCTTTTCACACTGTGGGGAGGTAATGAGCGGGGTACCGCAGGGCTCAGTCCTAGGTCCAGTGCTCTTCAACATTTTTATTAATGATTTGGACAAGGAGGTGCAGGGAATGTTTATCAAATTTGCAGACGACACAAAATTGGGTGGGATCGCTAATACCCTGGAAGACAGAAACAAACTCCAAAGTGATCTTGATAGACTGGAGCGCTGGGCTGAAAACAACAGAATGAAATTTAACAGGGATAAATGCCAAGTTCTACACCTAGGAAAAAGAAACCAAATGCACAGTTGCAAGATGAGGGATACTTGGCTAATCAATACGACAAGCCAGAAGGATCTTGGAATTGGTGTAGATCACAAGCTGAATATGTATGAGCCAACAGTGTGATGTGGCTGCAAAAAAAAAGCAAATGCTATTTTGGGCTGCATTAATAGAAGAGTAGCTTCCAAATCGCACAAGGTACTGGTTCCCCTCTATTCGGAACTGGTTAGGCCCCATCTTGAGTACTGCGTCCAGTTTGGGCACCTCACTTCAAGAAGGAAGCAAACAAGATGGAGCATGTTCAGAGGAGGGTAACGAGGATGATCAGGGGTCTGGAAACAAAGCCCAATGAGGAGAGACTGAAAGAACTGGGTATGTTTAGCCTGGAGAAGAGAAGACTGAGGGGAGTCATAATAGCACTCTTCAAATACTTGAAAGATTGTCACACAGAGGAGGGCCAGGATCTCTTTTTGATCATCCCAGAGTGTGGGACACAGGCTCAAGTTACAGGAAGCCAGATTCCGGCTGGACATCAGAGGTAAAAACACACACAGAGGAAAACAAGGTGGGTGGGTGGGTGGGAAATTAGGTGTAATGGAGGTCTAAGTCACAGTGGTTAAGTATTTTGAGCTAAACTTTATGGATTAGCGTGTTGTGTGACCCATTCCTAACCATGGCGGCAACATAACCACAGCTTAAACAAGCTCACTAATCATTTGCCACAAAAGGGTTAGCGGCCTGAACAGGCCGATTAAATTGCTGTAGAATTCAAAATATTGGTGGGAAAAAAATTCTAGTCCTCTCTGTGACTAATAAAACTCCATCTGAATATATTGCACCCTTTCCTGTTAGTTATGTATCTGCACAGGGTGTGGGAACATAGCATTCTTGTTTATACAAGCCTTTGCTTAGTATACCTTTGGGGGAGGAGATTCCTTTGTACATGCAAACATGCCAGTGACTCATTCAAATCTTCTGAAAGATTGGGTACAAGTGTTTCTCACCTCCCTAACATGTAACCAAAGCTTCATGGGAACAAATTGTTGGTCATTGGCTCTCTGCTTATCACTAGAGCACTTTAGCTACGCCTGAATGCTCAGCAGCAAGGTGAATCCACAGGACCTCTTCGTTGACGTCACTACTGTGCTCGCAGGCAATTTCAAGCAGACTCACTGTAATTCCATCTAGGGTATCTCATCTTGCAGAGCGACTATTATACTTAATAGTGCTGATAAGGAATTTAGTCCAAAGCATGTGTGTGTGTGTTTAATCTAACTGATTCTAGTGTGTCTGTATATCTGTTTCCCAAGCTCTATCTAGGCTTTTTTTTTACAGAGTTCCTAAGAAATAACAACTAAAGCATTAGGTGTACTATCTAGGCTTCTCAACCACTCCAATGGGAAGAGCCATTTCAAAATGAGCACTTGTGACTCTGAGCAAACATTCTTGGCATGGATTCCAATGTTACAGATAAGCTTTTTAGAATAGCAGTATTTATGGGAAGCTAATAAAACAAAGGCAAGTTTAGAGATACTGTAAACAAGTTGATGTTCCTTAATTTCTGGTTTAATTATCAAAGGCTATTGAGTAGATTATAAACTGCAGTAGCTGCTACTTGATTATTGTTCCCAGAGGAACACTGTTTGAGCAGTTGTAAAATATGTCCTAGAGCTGCTACTGTATTATGGGTTACAAAAAAAGCTGCTTACAGTTTAATACAGCTGCTGTTTGTAGCTTCTGCTGTTGCATACACTTAATTACCATTAAATGCATAACGTCGGTGAATCCTGAGTGTTAAATTACATGGATGATCAATAATTCATTTGCCAGCAGTGTATTGTTTTACTACAGAGTGACCTTGCAAGAATATAAGGGCTGGAATTTAATGTCCCCCTCTCACAGCATCTTTAGAGTTTGATCCATGAAACAGACAAAAATGTAACGCTATAGGTTGCCTGCAAAACTCTTGAAAGTGGCTGTTGGGTTTATTTGTAGTTACTTGGTAACACCTTGTAGATGCTAATGCTATGACTGATGGAGACTTAAAGAGCCAATTCGCTCAAGAAGTTGCTTTCCTTCCCTCTATGATCCCTACTTGAAGACAGGATCAGTTGAAGAAATGTCGGTGTTGCATGTGTATATCGCTTTCATGTTGGAAAGCTAGATGTAGTATCACATGTGACCCATGTGTGATTGCCTTTTATCGCTGGGCTGAGCTGACCAGTCTTATGTAGCCTTTTACAAGAATGCTCATGACCCAAGGATATATGTTGAAGAGTACAAGGTTATGGTGATTTTTTTTAAAAAAATGCACCAGTTGTTTCCAGTGTGTTTTGTCCAATGGTTTGTATTTGCATACCACTGAAGTCCGTTGAAGGCTTTACTCTCTACATGACCACAATTGCGTGAAGGGAAAGAGTGAGGCCATGCCTGCCCTCCCATCCCCATTAGCTCACCCGTGCTGTGCACACATCAGCAAACATTTATTTATTAATGTATTTAATTTCAATATCATCCAATAGCTGAAGCTCTCTGAGTGGTTCCCAGAAGTTAAAACCAGAAAAGCAACATAATAAAACATAACATGAACCCTCTAAAATTTTAAAACTACAATAAGAAACCAAATAAAAGACAGAAGCAATAAAAAGATCTAAAATACAGTAACATGTTTAAAAACAACAAAAACTGAAGGAGTAAAATGCCTTGGAGAATAAGAAAGACTTTTGCTTGGTGCTGTAAAGATCACAATGTAGGCCCCAGGTGAACTCTCTGTGGAGGCTATTCCACCACCAGGGTACCACCACTGAAAAGGCTCTCTCCTTAATAGCTACCCATCTTACTTCTTGTGAGGACACCCAGAGGATGGCCTCTGAAGATGATCTTAAGGTCTGGGGCAGTTTTATATGGGAGGAATGCCTGGTATACATCTCTAGGCTCCCTTCATGATTTGGAGTCCCACACAGTCAACATTTTGAATCACTTTTTTTTGTCCTCAGTGCGATTTGCAATTGCATGGTGGAGAATGCCTACAAGGGACTACAGTTATTCCAGAATTATCTTTGCTTTTCTTAGATTTTGTAGAGACTTCCAGAGGCTGAGGTTTCAAATTATTTCCTAGTAAGATACCTTAGGGTTCCTTCTTATAATCATTTCTACATGGGGTAGCCATGTGTTTGAGCGCAAATAACATAATCTGAACTAGGGATGTGCAGGGACCCCTCGGATCAGATTGGGACCTGGATCGGGACCTCCAATTTTGTCCTGGATCAGATCGGACAAAATCGGAGGTCCCCCGGACCGGATCGGGCCCGATCCTGATCCGAAAATCGGACGTCCGATTTTTGGATCGGCCGCCATTTTTGTTTTCCCCATAGATTTGCATTGGGGGGGGGAAGAAAGCTTCCCCCAATGCAAGTCTATGGAAAAACATGGCGGCGGGTAGGTGAGTGGGGGCCTAACTCCCCCTCCCCTCTTGCGCTTCTTACCTGGCAGGGACATCCTTTGTGGATGGCCCCGGCAGGTAAGCCCCCCCCCCCCCCGCTGTCCGCTTCCATTGGCGGGTGCTCGCTGGTGCCCGCCGATGGAAATGGAGAGCCCTGTCAGGTAAGCCCCCCAGGTAAGCCCCCCCCCCGCGATCCTCACTTGGCAGGGCTGTCCACTTCCATCGGCAGGCGCCCACTGGCGCCCGCCAATGGAAGTGGCGGCGGGCGCCAGTGGGTGCCCGCCAATCCTCCGATTTTTCCCGAACTGGATCGGGTCCTTCCGGACCGGTTCGGGAAAGATCGGATGATCCAAAGGGGTGATCGGAAATCAGATAATTGTATCCGATTTCCCCTGGATTGGCTCCGGATCGTGGATCAGACCTGATCCAGTGCACACCCCTAATCTGAACCATCTCAGCACATGGCAGTCATGTTTTGAAATCAACCCAGATTGACTCAATACTCCAGCTGCTACAAAATTACAGAACTAGAATTAAGCAAAATACATTTAATTTGGGCTTAATTGATTACAGGGGAAATCTTTTATATTGTAGATGTTAATTTAGCATTACAGGAAAGATAGTATTATCATCAGCACCAATACTGAGATGATGAATTAGTCACTGTTTTGACCTTGTATATATCTGAGCTCTGCAGGTCTACTGCTGCCTCTTGTATTTCATGGACATTTAAAGTCCCACCTGGGACCTCAGTATCTGATAAAATGCCTCCCCCTTTATATACTTACCCATGCTTTAAGGTCATGAAGCCCTTCTTCCAGTGCCCCCTCTTCTGAGGCTTGGAGGGTGGCAACAAGAGAGGGCTTCTTGGTGATAACCCATAGTTCTGGGATGCTCTTTCTAGGGAAGTATGCTTGGCTGGCATTGCTATGTGTTTGGTGTCAGGCTATGTATTTATGCAGGCATTTTAAAGTATTTTCAGTATATAAAATCTACTGCATCCTCATGATTGGCCACATATGGAAATTTGTGGATCTGCTACTTGATGTTATCAATGTCCGGGCTATCTCCTGGAAATCTCGCTTAAAAAACCCCAGGGATAATGTGGTAATATCTGGGAAATAGCAGGACCTCCCAGTGTGTATACTCGTTGTTGCACTGCAATTGCACCACTACATGGTGGTGTCTCATTAAAGTGAATGGAGCATGCAGAGAGAGGAAGCATTCAATTCAAACCATGTGGCTGCCTGTGAAATTGAGCCAATTGTAATCCCAGCAAGAAAGCAAAAGCAGAAAGCCCCAGAAGGTGGAGGATTTTTTTTAATGTAGAGAAGCTCCTAGTCTCTACAGCGTAGCTTTAACTCTTGTACCTGATGGTAGTTTTAGTTTTTGTATTATGTGTTATGTTTTTACGTTATGATGTGCCCTTCCCGCGTCCTGGTCAAGTGGCCATGGGGGGGGGGGCTGTTGCGGGTGGGGAGCGGACACAGAGACATGCCTGCTCCCCATTGGAGGAGGCCATCTGGTGCCACAGGCAGGGGGCGGAGAAGCAGCGCCAATATTAGGCGGCTTCTTCCAGCCCCCGGCCTCTTTCGTTTTCAGCTCCCTCCCTCCCTCCCGTATGCAGTGTGGGCTCTCTGGTCGCCTTATTGGGGACCAAGTAGGAAGTTTTCATGTACCCTGATTGGCTTTGGTTGCATGTTTTTTCATCTACTTCACACTGTAAGTCCGGAGAAAGTGTCTTAGATTGATTGTTAGTTGGTCGCATTTTGAAAAGCTTTAGGGGCGGGCACGTTTAGCCAAAAGGGACAGTGATCATTCTGTGGCACTGTTAACTGGTGACAGGTGATGCCTGAGGGCCTTCCGCCAAGGGCTTTGCAGCCTCGGCGGTGGGATAGGGCTCATCTGTGAGGACAACTCACCTTTCTCCACCCGGGTTATGGCCCGGGATGGGGGGAGCAACACGGGAAGGCCTCCCCTCCCTGTAAGGGGTAGGCCTGGGGCTGGCGAGCAGAGTAACGCCATTTGCCAGGCCTAGAATGTTTCGCCTATTAATCGCCGTTAGTGTTATGGCGAAGTTAGGGCCCGCCCAGTGCTTCCTTTGCAGTTTTCAATAAAACGTGGCCCAGATTTGAATCCATATATTACGTGTCATCTATTTCTGTACCTCCGCCTGCAAGTTATATGTCTATTGGTTTTATGTTGTGTTGGATTTTATTGTTGTAATTTTGTTGTATTTTTATTATGTTTTAAATTGAACAAATATAATTTATATGCTGTTTAACAAGGATAATATATAAATAACATTTCCTCCCTCAATATCATTGTGTGTGTGTGTGTGTGTGTGTGTGTGTGAGAGAGAGAGAGAGAGAGAGAGAGAGAGAGAGAGTGAAAGGGGAGGGCTGGAGGATGGCAGGGCAGGAATATAATATAACTGTGCTGCTAAGTAAATTGGCTTTAATCCACAAAGCCCGTGTCACAATAAATCTGTTAGTTGTTAAGGTGCTGCAAGAATCTTTGCTGATTTTTCTTCCAGCAGACTAACACAGCTACTGCTCTGGCATAAAATAGACAGTAACTGCAAAAGTACCTCACAATGTCATATTCTGATTTCTTTATATAAGTTATTAGTGAACAATGCCCAGGCCATTACAGTAATGTTTTATTAAGGATAGAAAAAAGAAACAAAGAAACTTATGTATGGAAGTCAAGCTTGAAAGAAGAGGGAAACAATCGTGTGATATGTACGAGTTTCTTGACTATTATTCTTTTGTAGCCTTTAGGTGTCACTGTTGGTCAGAGGGAAACACACACACACACACACACACACACACACACACGCTTGATCATTTGGAGGAGTGTGCTTTTCCCAGCTCTCTCTTTTTCTTCTCATGAGGTCACAATAGATCAGCCTTTGCATTCATTAAGGCAGATGTGTGAAATGCAAGCCTCCACTTTTATGAGCTCCTTTACGTTCCAGCACAGCTGGGGACATTACTTTTTTTTAGTTGATAATTACATCTACTTCACTCAGCTTAAGTCTCAGTTGATTAATATCATTCTACACATGCACACAGCTCCAACAAGTAAGATGAAAATAGTGTTTCAGTTTAATTGCAGTCTATCAACCGTATTCTGCTGTGAACTATACACCATATTATTTAACCAAGCCTTACATTGCCATCCTACTTTTAAGTCTGTGTGTTTCCTCACTTCATGCAGTAGGGTGTCTTCCAGATTGAGCTAGTGTTAATACCGATGTTTAATCACCATAAACTGACAGGCATCTTTTTGTTCGATCTGCTTCTGTGGAGTGTGGTTAATGTCCCCCTCCCCTGAAGGCACCCTCACCCAGTAAAAAAACAACCATCAGTTCTTACACAAATTAACGCAGCTTTTTAAAAAAGTGTCTCAAAGTGATGAAATAAACATTTGACACCTTGGGTGCCATCATGAGAAACAGGAATGAATTGAGGAAAATATGGGCTTGGATTCTAAAATAAACTTCTCTTCCCCTCCTCTCTCCTAAATTCACCTGTACTCCCAAACAGCCATTCTGGATGGTTAGGGAGATGTTTTGAACAACATAGGTTGCGGGGGGGGGGGGGAAGTCACTCCAAATCAGGCATGCCATAGTGATTTTTGCCTACTTAACAAAATAACTGTGTAAAATAAATTCCTGTTGGCGTAACCTCAAACAATGCATTTTTCCAAATGCAGGACAACTGTCTGCCTCGCTATACATTGGAATAAGGTAGTACTGAAAGTAGTAATAGATTGATCTCACCTACAGCCTGTGAATTGGAGCCTAGATGTTGGTATGGAATTTGAAATATCATGGACCTGCATATATGCAGAATTGCTTCTAATACTGTTTCCCCCCCATGTATGGCTAGGCAAACTCTGAGAAATGTAACTTCTAATTTAGCCCCAGTGCACTAATTTGACTTTGTGGGTGTAAGTCTTTCTCCTGTGCCTGCGACACTTGTTTTATCTAACTATAATGTCAGAAATGATCCTAAGATTTGCTGCATCAACAAACAAAATCTTTTGGATAGGACCAAGCAGCACCCCAGAGTGATCTTGTTTTGCATCCCGTCTGCTGAAGGTTTCTGGAAAACTCAAAAACATTCACAGTATTTTGTGACCTCTGAGGTATTAGGGTAATATGGCTTTGGAAATTGTCCTTTGGATCAAAATTTACATAGCTTAGCTGTAGTCATTCTCTCTGTCAAGTTCACAGCAAAACTGATTTGTAGGGTGAACCCCTTTTCTTTATCTTAATTCCAGGTAAGATGTTTTTGTGTATTAGATGCACTGAGCCAACATACCTCCTACTCACAAGTTTCATGGGGGCTGCCCTGATCCATGCTAGCACAGCAAAGCTAATCCAACTGGGTTAACGTGGGTGGCACCATCAATGGTGGTGCAATTTCTTATGCTATGTGGTACCTCTTCATTTCAATACTTCCCCAGTTCTGGATTAGTGCTACTGTGTTGCAAAACTAGGTGTGTGTATGTGGAGGGGGGTTGTGGAAGAGGGTAAGTTATGCTGGGTTTTTTTTGGTCAGCTTTTGCCCCTGGTAAATGTTTTTCCTCTTACTGCTCAAACCAACTAAAAAGAAAAAAGAAAAAAACAAGTAAAGAACTTCAGAATATTGCAAAATAAATGAAAGATTGACATTCATTATTAATCTGCTATCTGAGAGCAGAGAGAAAATACTTCTTTTCTGAGAGCATTAAAGATTTTCCTGTATTACAGTTTCATAAACAAGGGATGTTATGGCATTGCAGAGTTCTGAAACATGCAGTGTGGGGGGGGGGGGGGACTTGCAGAAAGGTAGATCTTTAGCCACCCGAGTTTTTACTTGCAGTTTGCCTAGAGAATTCCTCCTCATTCAACTTCCTGGAACGATGGGCAGAAAGCTAATTGAAGGATTAATCTAGGATTTACTTACTGTATTTGTACAGGGTGGCAACTAATGATAATTCTGTATATGAATGAGCCAAACGTCCTACTTAGTATTGTTGAGGTAACTTTAAGCTTTCAAATCACTTAGCAAATATAAAGGAGGTCTGTACCACCCGCATGAGGTAACTGTAGATTTGTTTAAAACATCAAGGTAATACATATGAGGTATTTTTATAGCAAGGACAGAACAAAGTACAGCCATTAAGGTTGCAATCCTATGGACCCTAGGAGGGGGGTCTAGGGGCCATAAGATATGTTGGATAGCAGGGAGATAAATCTGACCTTGGAGAAAGAGATATGACCTCGTAACTCCCTCCCAGCTGTTGCCAAAATGTTCATGGCCTTTGCCTCGCCTATGTTGGAATTCCAACTTTGGTAGAGGCAAAAAGGGGGTGTTCTGTGTGTTTCAGGGTGGATTGTGGGTAAGGTTTGGATCTGCAGGATCCATAGCTTTCCTATTCCTCTGATATGACCCCATAATATGGGGAAATGTACACCAGCCCTAAAGCTAGTGGACATAATTTCTCTCCCAATACAACCAAATGGAAGGAAATCGTAAAAGTAAAGAGAAAACCTGCAAAGCTGTGGGGGCTAGGGCAGGGGTGAGGGTAAGAAAGAGATACAAAAACATGAGTCCTCCCTCCCTTCTGTTGTAAAAATCTGAACAGATCTATGATTTGCACCCCAAAACACGTCCATTTCCCCTGACACGCATCTTACACGCATCCTATATGTGTTCGCTAATACGCACACCCAAACCGTCCACACACAGCACCCCAAAGCCCCATTCCCCACTGCCTGTCCATTGTATCCATTTCTGCAAAAGTCAAGCTGCTTGCAAGTGATTGGCTGCGCAAGAACTAGGAGCTTGTCAATATTGCCAATGCTCCTTCTTCTCCAAGTCAGACTCCATTGTAACCAGGAGTGTGACTCATCCAGATGTGACCGTGGCACACCTGGAGAGACAAAATGACCATATAAGGGAATGATAGAAGTAGAGAGATGTTGCAAAGCATCTCTGGGTACAAGTAAAATAGCACATGGCAATGCAATGCCACGTCTGGCCACTACTCAGGTCTACTCGAGTGTAGCGGTAGCCGGAAATGATGTTTTTGGGGCTGTAAACCAATGGGATGAGGGCTAATGTCATGTGACATCTGATGTAAAAAGGTATTTGTTTGAACCTTGGCGCGGTGTGACTCTGGAAGGCAGCGAGAGCGCCCAGTGGTCACCTATTCTGCGCAGAATAATAAATTGGTTTCCAAAGCTTCAGGAGGTCTTTCGTCAAGTGTTTCATATCTGGACTTTGGACACTTGGGAATAGCATAATTTATGCAACAGCTCCACACTGTTGGCACAAGCCCATCAGGGCTTTGGATAAGGCAGTTCCTCTGCCTTCAGATCTCTCACCCACCAGTAGTATTGCTCTCTAAGTAGTTTATCCACTGTCACCACAATCTCATATGTGTCTACACAGAAGCAAGTCCCATGGAATTCAACGGGGCTTACCCTGAGGTAAGTTGGATATAAGATTGCAGCAAGTATCTTCACTACCTTACTTCTAAGTCCATTGGAGGCTGCTACCTCATTATGATGTAAGGCAAATTTCTGTGACAGGAATTCTCATACCAGTTCTAAAATAAAGTCCCTCATAACAAAACCCTACCCACGTACCGCACTGTCCAGACACCAGTTCTCGCCCCCTCATGGTACAGCCTGAAGTGGGTTTCTTCACCCTGTTGCACGGCAGGGCTAGCCTGCTCCTGTTGCTAATAGTAGTTTAATGAAGGTTTTAGCCTAGCCTAGTAAGAAAAATTATGGCTTTTTTTGAAGAATCCAATCATGTGGCACTCCAATGATAAACAGTAGGAAATATTGTAGGTAGCTAAAGAGAACAAAGGTAAACATTAGCTAAGGACTCTGTCTTGTGTTTAATTCCCCTAATCATTTCTAGGTAAAGCCTGTCAGAGCATTCTCCAATTGTTCTCTTGCTTTTGTAAAAATATATTAAATATTTCTGCTCATTGTACAGCACCTTTGCTTCCATTACTATATGATATATATAAAACTATAAAGGCGGATTATTTTAAGGCAGCAGCATCTAAAAGATAACATTCAAAGTTTCTGAGTGGATCAATTTCAACAGGTCTGAAGCTGTACAGTACAGGTGAGGTTACAGTGCTCCTGTAAAAAAGTGAAAACAACAACTCAAGCCAATGTCCAGAATGTTTCCAAGTTTTCATTTGTATGTCATTGATAAGATGTTGCTAATTTTTAGGTAATAGAATACTGTATGACTAGGATGACCATATTTTGGAAACCAAAAAGGAAGACAACATGGTCAGCCCCCAAGGGAGTGTTCCCACCAACATGTCCGCCCCCAGGGGGCATGTCCAGCACCAAGGGTGTGTGCCCACCTGAACATAGCCTTGGTCACATGTCTGATTTTACAACATACAATTAAGACAAATCTGTTCTACATAACATCTTAATATTAAAATCACTGAAATAACAAGTGAGACATCCAATGTATCTGAAATTTACTTCACTCACTCCTACTTTTGTAGCTTTTGCTGTACTTTATTGCTATACTCTGTGTGATACATCCTCTCCTTCCCTCAAATATCTTTTTCTGACCAGATGACTGGAAAGCCCCAGACACGTCCAGAAAATTGGGGGGGGGGCAAAACCAGGGTCCGGGGGGAAATCCTTGATTTTGCCCGAAATCTGGAAAATTTGCCCCACAGGAGAGGCTGGAAAGACCTGTTTTGGTCACTTCCAGAAACAGGCCTTCAAAGTCCCACCCATGGCACATACGGGCTCCTTGGAGGTTGTCCTTGAGCTCCTTGAAGGAAAGGATGGCCATAAATATAGTAATTTTCTCTTATGTACACTTTTAGGGTGGCTTCACATGACTGGAAGCCACACATGATTCAGTGAGTCATATCTTTTCTGAATCACTTTGTGGTCTCTAAGGTTACAGTAGTGTAGCTGTGAAGATAGTTCACTCTGAAGGTGCTGGTTATAGTTGAGGTAGTAGGAGCCTAGAACATTCTTCCAAGCACCTTGCCATGATTAGGCATATGGACAATGTTATCTTTGCAGCTTCCCATTCTGGAATAGCAGCTTTAGAGTTCAACTGAAATATTTCCTTGATTACTGGCACAATGGGTTATGTCTAATGTTCGTCTATCTTACGTCTCATTCGTTTCAGTAGTTCTGCTCTAAGTAGGACTAAGATTATATTTTAAGGCTGGCCTGTTGATAAGAGACAAAGTATTTCCATAGAATATTACAAAAGGTAGTGTACAATTTGCCCTTAAATCAAAACACATGTTTTTCAGGACCGAAGGTTGCATAATATACAATTATGTTGCTATTCGTTTATGTACTGCTTGTTAAGAATTGATGTTGCATGCTTTTCTTACCTAGTCAGTGATAAGATTAGATGATGTGTTATTTAAAATTGGATCTAGTCTGGATTCTTAGAGTTTTTTGTATCTAATTGATCACTTCCCCCATTTTTGGGTAACCATGGTGGGTCCCCTTCCCTCCCTCATCCTCTGTTGGTATTCTTCTCTTTATCTTCCTCTGTCTTGGCTGGATTTGTACCATAGAAGTAGGAGTAAGTTATCCAGAGTTTAGTCAGGTTATGCATTCTAATATTAACAAAAAAGTTCAATTAACAAGATGACTATTTTTTAAAATCAGTGATGTACTATTCCATTCTGTGCATTCTTTTGGTTCTTTGTCTATTACCCCAGGCCACATTGGTACCCAATTAATTTTTCCTGACACAGAGATTGATATTGGCAAAAGTAATGTGTGAAATCACCCACATTATTTGTGGCATACCGGTCTGTCTGCAGAGCTAGTGTAATATCATGGTCAGTGACATAATGTTGGCATAGCAGGGGGAATGTATGTCAACTCCCATTCCTCGGGTTTATTTAAAGTCACAGTGATGTTTAGGTTTGTACCTCCAGTTTTTTCATTTTTATATTGGTAAGAACCATTTTGTATATATCTGTGACTAGTACAAACAGAGTTAATTTTTAATTTTTCACTTGGCAGCACAGTCAAATTATTGCCTTCCAATCTTCTGCTAAGCACTGGCAAAATGCCTTCTCAATGGAATATTACTTCATCAAATTGTATTATTTAAGAGAACAGGAGCTGGCAATTGCCCTCATGTCCTTAATCTAGATCTGTGTTATCTATATCATCAAAGATCAACAAATTTGTTTTTGAAGAGCTAATGGAATTCACTACTGAAATAAACTTGCTTAAAACATCAGTTTACTTTTTATTTATCCTGATTTTTTTTTTAATTATCAAGGGAGCTAACAATGAAGGCATTAAACAATAATACACCAGGCTAAACATTCTTTGTGGGGGTGGAGGGGGACAAATAAGCAGTTAAACAAATATTTTTAAATGAGAGGAGACTAGCACAGTATTAAGAAGAAACAACCTAAACATATGTATAGGAAAAGGTGATCAGACATAGAGCTCCATCACACCAGCGATTTAGTACACTCTCGCCATGCCTTGTGTGCAGATTTGCAGCACAGTACTCACATGATGCTGTGCCTGTCCTGCTGACACTTCACCTCTTCCGCAGCCTTTCTTGGAACGCTAAAAGTCTGGATTATTTCCCCTAAGCTTCTGTGTAGTTTTAAAGGAACTGGGGGCTTGAATGGATTGCATCATGTCCTGGCAGGGAAAAGAGATCTCTCCCATCAGTTGGCTCCAAGCCTCAATATAAAACCCAAACCTTGCATCCCAGGCTTGAAAGCCTTTTTAAAAATCATACAATGCCTGAATCTCTGCAGAGACAGGGTTGTACTCCCCAAAGAGCCAGACTAAAGGGTCATTCCATTTTTGCTCGGTAGAAAGGCAGTCTGGTTGAAGTACTCATCTGACAGGACCTGACTGGAGAGAGAAAAAGAAGGGGAGGGGTGGAGTGGACTCGAGCAGAGCAAAAAAGCTAACGAGCAAAGGAGCGAAAGAGCAGCTCTTCAGGTGAAAGGAATCATAAGCTTGACGCGCTTCTGCCTCAGAGGTAAAAAAAAAAATGTGGAGTCAAACCAGTGGAGGAAATTAGGTGTGATGGAGGTCACAGAGTAGGGTAGATCTCTCTTAGGAGGGTAAATGCAACCAGAATAAATGCAAGAGGATTTAAGCCATGATTAGCCAGTGTGAAATGCATATACAGTCGGGGTAATAAGGGAGTACTAAAGCTGAGCTATAATAAAAATGTGCTTCCAGATACAGCTGTAGGGAGACTAAGAGATAAAAATGCATGTGATGAAGTAAGCTTTTATCAAAAGATCATGCTGCAATATATTTGTTATCTCAGGACCAAACTAGATGTCATGCTTAATATGTCATTACAAACTACATCAGAGTTTTTTAAAAAAATACTGACAAAGACACTTACATAGATAATTTATTTTATTACATTTATACATTTCTTCACACAACTAAAGGAGTTCTGAAGCAATTTTCAGAAAATACTAAAATATAAAAAACCCTATAGAATATCATATTAATTAAAACCACACAAATTTACTGGGTGTGTCCATCGTAGGTCCCCTCTACAAGGATTCGCTTTTGCGCCCGGTTAGGCGATTATGCGCATAATCGCTGAAGCGCATTTACACCTAATACCTCTGCACGAGAGGCGGCGAGAAGTGGCAAAGTGCATTAACGGGTGACCAAAATGCACTTTACAAGTAGTTAATGCACATAAGCGCTTGTTCACATAGTCAAAATGTACTTTAACGGCCGGAGCAAAATAAAACTCGCTGTTTAACGCGCATTCGATAATGCGCATAATCGGAGAGATAACGCGCCTCTACGCCCGATTTGCGCTCCGTTCTTGTAGAGGTAAATTTTTTTAAGCGCCTTGAAAGAGCTTTAAACCTCTCTTGTAGAGGCAGCCCAAAAGACTTAATGCCACCCTCCCCTTCAACATAAGAACAAACAGCTAAAATAGCACTAAAATGGTCATTAAATTATTCAAATGACCAGGAGAAGATGGTATCTAAGGCCTCCTCTAAGCAAGTGTTTTACTGCACACTCATCATAGTCCACTCTTGAAAGTTTTCAGGTCTTTTACATGATGTCGTCAACGATCAGGACATCTCCCTTGGTATTCTCTGGAAATTTTTGCCTTGAAAATAACCACTTTTAAAGTGGTAACACCCTGAAAACAGTGGGATCTTCCTCCACTAGATGGTACAGCCTCATTGAAATAAACAGAGGGGAAATATTCAATTCAGTTCAATTCAATTCAAATCCTGCCAAAAAGCAGGGAGCACAAAAGCCCTTGTGATGTTCTACTGTTTAGGAATGTGAATGTGTTGCAAAAGTTATTATTTGGAGTTGTAGGTCTGGGTGAGTATGGAATGAGTGGTAAGTGAGTGCTGATTGGTTAGTTGTTTGGAGTGCCTGGATTGGTGGGGTGTGTGAGAGTGGGAGGAGCTGGGGAGCAAAAGAGATACATATTTCAGACAGAGAGAGAGCTGACAGGGTTGTTTTGGGTTGAATTGAGGAGGGGGTTGATTGTGGGTTGAGCAGGGAGAAGACAAGAGAGAGAGAGAGAGAGAGAGAGAGACCCAATTCGGACAACACGTTTGTCAGTTGTAAAATCCCTCAACAACTCGCAAATGAGTTGTTCATCTCAGTTGTTCTTCTAACAACTGTGGGCTGTTACTTTAACAACTGTGGGTTGTGTGGCTGAATTTGGACAACACGCTGAACAACGCAGCGTGTCGTCCGAATTTAGCCAGTATCTAGTGAGGTGTTTGATTGATTGATATTGTGAGAAGAAACAGTTTAGCTTTAAGAACAGTTGAAACATATCAGCATTATACTTGAAAGTTGAAACCACTATGCAAATGAACTAAAGAAACCAATAAGCTTACTGTGCAAGCAATATACTTTACGTTAATAAAACTTGTTAATTTCATTCAACTGGTGTGGTCATTGAAGTGTACCTGAGAACTTAGATGCTTGTCTGAGGCCAGGTTACTGGGCTGTGGAGCTGTGGGGCCTAATAGTAAAGGCTGGTCAGGGGCAGCATCACATCCTGGGTAAGCAACACTCAAAAAGATGACAGAGGCATAGTTTGGATGACACTTTAGGCAACAGAGGGGTTAATAACACACTCACCATGCATTATGTTCCCAGTGCTTGCCACACGACATGTTGCCCCTCCCCCTGTTGCGCAGCTGAAAGTCTGGGTGTCCTTCTGGGCTTCTGCTGCTCCTCTCTCCCCCCTCCTTCAGTCCTTTGGCTGAATCCCATCATGCACCTCAAGTTCTGCTGTCTGTATAGGAGCAGCCAGGGTTTTTTCCACCACTCGTGCCAAGGAACTCTATGACTGACTTTAATAGTACACTGAGAAAAGGGGGTTCCCGACACATGACACTTTAAGCAACGGATTTCGGGATAAACAACTGAGTAGCCCGTTGTTTTCCCCTGTTGTTTAATTCACCAAAATAGTGTACTGTTAGTTGTGTGTGCATTGTGTGTTGCCCAAAACACGACACAATAAGCAACACAGCTGACGGTTGATTCTCCCCCCCTCTCATTGATTATCGTGTCATCCGACTCAGCCAGAGTTGGGGCCAGGCAAGCTTTGGGATAGCTACCACAGGAAACACCCATTATCTCATAGCCACCCTTTCTCAGAGTGGGCATGGAGAGAAATGCCTCAGATGTTGGTCTCGGAGTCTGGGCAGGTTCATGCAAGGAAAAGCATTATGCATCTTATGTACTGAGTAACAAACATAGCATCTTAACTGCAAATAAAGCAAAGTTAGCATGATGTCATTAATACATTTTAATAAGAAAAGGACAGAGATAAGGTTGCTCAAAGAAAGGGTTTGAAAAATCAGGAGAAATAAAGAGCAAGTTAAATGAGAACTGTCTAACATAACTGGCTCCATTAATGTTGATTTGAAAGGAAGTAATGTTTGAAGCTTTAAAGAACTCCCTCATTGATTCTCTCCAGGTTTGTCTACCTGTCCCATGATCAAAGTCTTTTCCTGAACTGACTGAAAGGTTCAAGGACTTGCTTCCACTTGAAGAAAGTTGGAGAACTGGTCATCTTGTTGAAGATTTGGTTGCAGCAAGCCATCATCGTAACTATCTCCACTTGCGGTTGAAACTGTCGTGAGTCCAAGCCTTCCACTGAGATGTGTGACAATAAAGAGGTCTGCTGTGCAATACACAAAGCTTTATTCAGTAAAAAGATATCTTGTCACACCTGATGGGAGTATGAATGCTAAGAGCTATTATACTCTAGCTTAATTAGCCCAACAAAGCAAGGCAGTTGCCTATCAACTACCATATTTCACCGAATGTAAGACACCATCGATTGTAAGACGCACCTTAATTTCAGGGCCACCAACAGGGAAAAAGCTTTGCGTCGATTCTAAGATGCACCTTAATTTCAGCACCCCTTCTGCCCTCCCCACTCACCTCTATTGTCCTTGCTTGTCCTCGCTGCTGCTCCTGCTCCACGCTGCTGCCAGTGCTCGTCTCGGCCTGGCAAGGCGTCGTTCCCAGTAATGAGGTGAGCGTTGCCAGAGACATGGAGCAGCGGAGGCGGTAGCGAGGATGGGCGACGGCAATGGAGGGGAGGGGAGAGGGGGAGGGTTAGGGTCCCACAAGTCCCCCCTCCCCCCTTACCTTAATCGCTGCTGCCTCAGCCCGGGAAGGCTTTAGTACTGGGAAGGAGGCCGAGATCTCGTGAGATCTCCTGAGATCGCGGCCTCCTTCCCAGTACTGAAACTTTCCCAGGATGAGGAAGCAGCGATCAAGGTAAGTGGGGAGGGGGGGACTTCTGACTGGGCTTGTGGGGTCCCTCAGGACCTGCTAGGGCAAGTCATGGGGGGGGGCATGCAGAGCCCTAGTGTCTTCTGCAAAATGCGAGAGCAATCAGGTGATTCTAAGTCACCATCGATTCTAAGATGTACCCCGTTTTTACAGATGTAAACATGGGAGAAAAAGTGGGTTTTAGAATCGATGAAATATGGTAAATGGACAGATTCCTGCCACGCCCAGCAGGTTTTTATTTGACCCCTCCTTCAAGGGGGGGGGTTGGTGGTCTTCAAACTCTAACCTCTGCTGTGTGGCTAGTCTAATGTACTGCCTCCCACCTTCTCTCAACTCCACTTGCGGCAGAATCTGGGATCTGTCAATTCTGATGCTCCCTCCCCCTCTGACAAAGACTGTGTTCCCCAGGAGAGGGAGAAGGGGGGAAAGATAATCTCTGAGCCTGGGCCTCCTGTTTGAAAAACTCCTGGAAAGATTCCTCCTTGACTCCTGGAGAGCCTTGGAGAATTTCCTCCCCCTTTTCCTGGCGTAACTGGTCTTCTTCAGCCTCCAAGTCTGATTTGGGATCCACACCAGGGAGATTGGATCTGATCCTGACAGAAGCTTTGTAGGCAAATATTCTGTAATGTATGGTAGCCTCATGAGCAAATACATTATAGCCTAGCCTTATGAGCCAATGTATTATACTTGTAATCAATAAAGTCAGGTGTACCTTTCACCTTTGTAGTCTAGATTTCTGTTCCTGAGTACGCCATTTGTATAATCCTGGTAAACCCTTATGCTTAGCAATGTCTTTGCTTACATTGTTATAAAAAACAGCAGCAACAATCCTGATGTAGTTCATAGAATCATAGAATAGTAGAGTTGGAAGGGGCCTATAAGGCCATCGAGTCCAACCCCCTGCTCAATGCAGGAATCCACCTTGAAGCATACCTGACAAATGACTGTCCAGCTTCCTCTTGAATGCCTCTAGAGTGAGAGAGCCCACTATCTCCCTAGGTAATTTGTTCATTGTCGTACTGCTCTAACAGTCAGGTAGTTTTTCCTTATGTCTAGCTGGAATCTAGCTTCCTGTAACTTGAACCCATTATTCCACGTCCTGCACTCTGGGATGATTGAGAAGATATCCTGGCCCTCCTCTGTGTGGCAAGCTTTCAAGTCTTTCAAGAGTGCTATCATGTCTCCCCTCAATCTTCTCTTCTCCAAGCTAAACATGCCCAGTTCTTTCAGTCTCTCCTCATAGGGCTTTGTTTCCAGACCCTTGATCATCCTCGTTGCCCTCCTCTGAACACGTTCCAGTTTGTCTGCATCCTCCTTGAAGTGTGGTGCCCAGAACTGGACGCAGTACTCAAGATGAGGCCTAACCAGTGCCGAAAGAGGGTGGGGGATGCATTTAGTGCCACATGAGCTCTCAGGTACCATAGAACTCTTTGTTATATGTGTAACCACAAACTGATATGGGCATTCTTCTGAAACATATGGAACCTAGATTTTTTTACTGTTAAATATATCACTTTCTAATTTACTGTTCAATCCTATACATGTCTATTCAGAAGTAAGGCCACAGAATTCAATAGAGCTTATTTCAATGTAGGTGAGTATAGATTGCAGCCATAATCCTCTGGGGTTGCCAGTGACTTGACATCCTATGGCTAAGTGGAGTTTCACATATTACAAAATTCCATCATGAAGTCACTTTTTTGTTTGAAGTTTGTATTGACGCCGCCAGTACGTCATTCTACTTCATGATCTCACATATGTAAATTGTGAGACGTATATGCAGTGATATTTAAATGGCATACTGCACACAGTGTGAGTGAAAATTCTGGCTCAATTTTTGTAATTTATAAAGCTGCTCCAAGTTGTTGCTGATCTGACTCACTTGTTGGTCCATGTCAAGCTAAGCAACTGAATATACAACAGTTGTCATGTTAGTCCCAATGTTTAAGCAATAACTGTGTAATACTGATTACTAAAATAAATTCAGTGGTTACAGGAAAACATTCCTATACCTTTAATTTTAAGCTAGGCACGCAAACCCAATACAGGAATCTGAGTTTCATCAGGAAAATTGTTAGTCATATAGGATTCTTATAGTAATGAAGGTGGATCTTGTTGGTCATGAGTAGTAAGGAAAAGTAGCACAGGAGGCAATTGTAGGTAAGCACAAGAGAATATAAAGGTGTTAAGCAAGATGTCTAAAGCTAAGCAAGTCATCCAGGAATATTTCAAGAAGAAGAATATTTCAAGAAGGATACCTGATATTCCCAGATATATTTAGTATAGATGCTGTAAGTCCACTGCAGGAAACATCAACTTTCAACTCAAAGGTGGCTCACAATAAATAATCCAACAAAACTTCATTCTTATGAGATCCTCTTTTCATATATAAAGATAGGAAACCATTTCTGAACTGTGAAATGTATTATGAGAAGACATCATATCCATGAATGGAGCTCTCTGTTTCTTTTTTTAAAGAGCAGTGGTGTGTATGAATGATTTGGGTCATGGCCATAACATAGGGAGTTTAAACTTTAAACCTTTCTCCCTGCACCAATTCCCCATAACTTAAATAGCCTATTAGCTGCAGAAGGAAAATGTACAGAAAAGCAATATTTGTGCGCCTATATTTTCCCCTCCACCATAAATAAATATTCCTACTTCTAGGTAGAGAGTTGCATGAACCCATGTATATATTTTATTTAATTTAAAATATTTCTTGGATACCTTTTAGGACAGAAGCCCTTCCAAGGCAGCTTGTCAAACTATGAGTACCTAGTATCTGTCTGAATGATCTCTGTGTTTTTCCAGGAATGGCGATTGTGTGAATTGGCTCCCGATACTTCATTAAAAAAGTTTTGGATCAGCTTTTAAAGTGTTACTGATAGCTTTATTTTAAAACTGGAAAAAATGTCTACAAACTACTGCTTTTTGTCTGCAATCTGCCATGCTCATATGATTTATTTAATGTATAACACACCTGTATGATAAGTAATGATTGTATCAGTGTCCAGATCTTGCAATTACGCAACATTCTTTCCTAATATGCTTGCTTCCATTTGGCTTTACCTTTATTGGAAAGTTTCCATATGGGACAAAGGACATTTCTGCACCCAGACCTTTTCAGTTTGCTCAAGAATGGCAAAATGACAGATTAAAATCTACAGTGAATAGGAGGGTTTGCTTTTGACTTGCAATAGCATGATAAAACCCAGTCAGGTGACAGTCAGGTCATATTTCTAGACCAAAGGTGGAATATAATAAATAGGAATATTGTCACAGGTAACCTCTTCTCCACTTAGAGACTGTATGACTCAACCATTAAAAAAAATTAAGACAGAATTATGTGCTGAGAAAAACTAAACTATTCAAGTTGTATTCAATTATTCAAATTAAGCAGATTTGCATCTGCATTACATAATATATTGTGCATAGGAGAGGCAGCGAACTAGAGAGAGCATTGCATCTCCAGCCACAGGAAATTCTGCTATGGCCACTTTCTCCAAGCTTCTGAAATTTTGCCAGGCATTGCCAGCACACTTTCAGACTTACTCTGGCAACCACAGGGGTTAGAAAGTATGGATGTGTGTTTTAATGAAAGCAAATATCTTTGAGATCCGGGTTTTCCTCCCGGTGCCAAATTACACACCTTTGCTGCACTTGTGTAGGATCTCAGCATACACATAGCTGCATGTGAGCAGAATACAATCACAACATTTGCCTTGAGAAACAGTTTAAGATATCTAAAGCTACTGCTATCAATGACCCAATTTATTTACATATAGAATTTCTACAATTGGGATTGTAACTTCATTCTAATCCCTCTACCTCCCAGTTTTCCATACATGGCACTGAGCATTTTCAGTCCTCATTTGGTTGTTTTGGGGCAGTTCCTTCCCCCTTGCACTTCCCCCCCTAAATACGTTTTTGTACTTTTGCAAACCTTGGGGTTTTCCTTAACCTGCTGATATCACCCCCTTTGGTGTGGATAGTGTTGGTTACATAAAAGAACGGGACTCATCTCTGATCATTGTAAATATAAGCAGTGGTCATATGAAACATTACCCAAAACCACTATTGCAGTTCATATCTCCATTTGGCCAATGTTAGGATAATATTACCACTGTTCAGAATTAGTCACCAATCCAAATCCACTGGAAAGAACACTTACACACAGCACTTTTAGAAATAGTTTATTTTAAAAACAAATAAGTTACATTTCACAGAAATGATAATGTATATAGCTACTATGTAAATAGAACACTGTATTTTACAGATCTAAGGTATTTTAAATAACATTAATATCTGGCAAAGGAAAATAATTAAATCACCAGATTTGTCATTGGTAAGGCACTGTGAAGATAACAGTAGATAGCAGAAAATGGGTTATATGGATATTCTAGAGGTAAAAATAATGCTTTTCTTCACAATTAAAATGTCACTGAGCTACCGGGGCACATTACATCATCACTTTTGAGAATTTGCCCTCATTGGGTAGCCATTTTCTTAACAGATTGAATGGAAGCAACACAATTAAAATCCTAATGAGAATATGACGGGTTGCAACCCCCCAAACCCAAGGCCATGTAGGGTGCATTCCCAACCCTGCACAGCTGGTTTGGGAATGCTGAGAGTTGTAAGACTTTTTTTTGTCTAAACATGCATAGGATTGTATCCCTAATGGGCTAAATCCTGCCGGTATATTTCAGCTCCAGTAAAACGTATGGGTCAGAGTGAGACCAAGTTAATTACACTTGGGTCCCAATGAAATTAATATAAGAAGTTAGTCATGACTAATTTAGGTTCCCTTAATTTCAAAGTGACTCAAGCACAGATAACTTGCTTTGGATTCAGCACTGTGTATTTAGGCTTGTCAGTTTCTTAATTAGCTCTTCTGATATGACTCTAGCAACAACTGGCCATGAAAAAAACATTAGCAATTGAAGCTTCCCTCCTCAAAGAACCCTCTATACCAGGAAAAGTTTCAATTGCTAAATTTTGTTAACTGCAGCATAGCATGTAGAACAGGGTCATTTGGCAACTCTGTATGGAATATGCCAACTCCCATCAGGCAAGAACATGATCAAGGGGAAACAGAGTTCACTGAGTACCTTGCAGTATGAAGTCCATAGGGTCCCACTGATTAAATATTAGACATATTAAACTCCAATGTCTGGATAGGAAAGAGAGTAAAACAAACTGGAGTGTGCATTCAGACACAAGCATATGAAAGGTATGAAGATTTCCAGACACAGTTGTACAGCAAATTGTACATCCAGGGCCAAGCACTGCTCTTAGTCATACTAGTTTAAGTCTAAAAGTCAAACAGTCAAAGAAAATGGAATTACTGTAGATACTAGATATAAGCAATATAACAAAGTGTCAAGATCAGTCTTCTCTGTTATTCACACACCATTATAGATAATAGAAAGACATCACCCACTGAATAGACACACTTTATTGCACAGATACAAACCTTCATTGCTGAGTACAAGAGCTGCAAACAGTGCAGCTTTGGATTGAGTTGAAGGACATACACCCTAGTCTGCAGAGCCTGATGTCACCTTTAGAGTTGTTTATCAGGAGGAAAATGAGGTATGAACAAAGTAGTTCAAAGGGAACTGGCAATTCATTCATTGTCTTCAAGTAGTCTTTGTAAATTGCTTTGTATCTTTAATAAGGGAAGAAAAACACAAAAGAAAGGACTTAGATAAAACTGGCTGCCCCTTGCACAATGCATAAACAACCCAGTGCCACAATCTATCTATGCTGGAATACTATTATTCACACCTGAAGGTAATGGTACCCAATCCAGTTAAATCTATCATAAGTAGACTGTGGATTACAGTATATAAAACTATGCAGTATAAGCTGTGTTAGCCTGTTAATTCTGTTGCAATGATTCGTACAAACAAACAAGTCCTCCTCACCCATCCTCCTCAGGTATGCACTTGCATGGAGAAACACATTATATGAACTTGTCAAATCCATTTCCCCTCATTATGACACTGGAAAAAGTGCCTCCATAGTCATAGAAAATGCTGGTCATATTTATGACTGCTCAGTTTGAACAATATGTTTCTTCACATGAAACCCATCCAGGGGATGGGTTGGAAGGGGAAAAATGTTGTGTGTGAAACAACTAGAGTAGGCTCATTAGGTCTAGTAGGCTTAAGGCAGTTTGATTGCCTCTTCTCCAAGGTCTATGAAGACCTTGCTCTTCTGCTTGTGATGATGATGATGATAATGATGATGATGATTTATTACACTTATATACTGCCCCATAGCCGAAGCTCTCTGGGCGGTTTACAAAAATTAAAAAGATTGAGCATTAAAAAGACAATATACAAAATTTAAAACCATAAAACAGCTGTCATTAAAACACTTTAAAACATTTTAACTGTTAAGCCTGGCCACAGTGTCAATCAAAACCTCAACTTGAGCTATTAAAATGCCTGGGAGAAAAGAAAAGTTTTGTCCTAGCACTGAAAAGATAACAGGGTTGGCGCCAGGCGGGCCTCATCAGGGAGATCATTCCATAATTGAGGGGCCACCACAGAGAAGGCCCTCTCCCTTGTTGCCGTCCTCCGAGCTTTCCTCAGAGTAGGCACCCGGAGGAGGACCTTAGATGTTGAGCGTAGGTTCATGTCAGGAAAGATGTTCCATCAGGTATTGTGGTCCCAAACCGTGTAAGGCTTTATAGGTTAAAACCAGCACCTTGAATCAGGCTCGGAAACATACAGGCAGCCAATGCAAGCGGGCCAGAATCGTTCTTATATGTTCGAACCTTCTGGTCCCTGTTACCAATAACTTTATTGTTGACAAATGTAACTTTGGAGGAGTTTTCTGTCTATACTATTGAACACATGATCCAGTATTAAGCTTTTGCAACAAACGGACAAAGCACACCAGGGTTTCCTGTTATGTCTGAACTGGGCCATTATTCAACTTCCACACCTCCTTGAATGTGAGAAGTGAAATAAGCTAATTTCTTATTTCTTATTACATTTATATATTGCTTTTCTCCCCCTTCTTCTAAGGCTCCCAAGACATCTTACCTGGTCTTCCTCCTTTCCACTTTATCCTCACAGCTACTCTATGAGGTAGGTTAGGCTGAAAGACAGTTAGCTTCATGGCTGAGGGGGAACTAGAACCCGGATCTTCCAAGTCCCAGTCTAACACTCTAGTCACATTACAATGACTTTCCATTATTCTCATGGTAGGAGTACACCTGACAAGTTAAGCCATTCAGAGAGAAAACCTCTCCATTTTAAATACTTAATTGCAATGGAGAGATTATTACCACATTCTTATCCATGTCTACTCAAAACTAAGCCCCACCAAGTTCAATGGCACTTACCCACAGCAAACTGGATATGGGGTTGCAGCTTAATTGAGCCAACTAGACGGGGATCTCCTGCCTAGTTTTAGACTTAATTCAATTTCCCTTGTAGGGGTTAGCAAGTGCATTTATTTCTGCAATTAGCAAATGAACCAGAACTGATACCATCTGCAGGGAGCAGACAAATAGACACATGCTCCTAAAAATGAACAGCAGAAAGCAAATGGAATTCCAATAGAATTCCAAGACTGTTTAGGGAACAGTGACTGATTAAGAGTATTTTTTTTAAAGGTAGATTTTCTTATTTATCATGGGTTGGTTCACACACTGTAAAAGGGCTTAATATGCCCTCTTCCAACTTTACTCAAGGATATATTCTCATGGAAAGCTGCTGCCTGTGAAATGAACCCTTTGCAGATGCCTCAGATTCCTAGTACTAATTTCTGTATAGTGGCAGTAAAGACTGTACCATCATAACTACGAAAAGCCGTGTCTCTATCTGTGGAAGGGATGGTTCATATCTTAGAATTCTCCATGCAAAATCATTCCCGGATATATACAACTAATCTGGGGGCTTTCAGAGTTGGCTAAATCCTTGACACCAGTGACACAGTTAAGACTGCAGCCTTCATTTATTAAGGTGCCTGCCTTCCATGACAGTAAGGGCCCCACCCACAGAAGCTTCCTCTGACAATTTTGGAGGGGATCCCCCCTTTCCCCCACATGCCACAGCTCACCCCATTCAGCAAGGTCTCCTGACTCTCTGTGTACCATGTTCAGGGGACTGGAGGGGCTGCCATGGAGGTGGGCAAGGAAATCATCTTCCATCAGCACAGATGATAAAACTGGATTCAACCCAATTATTCCCCACTCCCCTGTCACACAAATGCATCAATAAGGTTTGGGATTTGTAATTAAGCACCATGTTACAGTGCTTATCAATTTGGAAGATCTCTCCTTCCTCTGCGGAACCTTACACCTCCAGAAAATCCCTCTTCAATGCAACTATTAAAGGTGCAGGAGCCCTGTCTTCTTTTGCCACCCTTCATACTACTATTATAAAAATTATTTCCATCTTCCATATTTACACATCCCTACAGTTTACCCCCCCCCCCCCCCCCCAGCATTTATAAGGTCTGGCTAATTCTGGTAAATGTTTTTTTAAAAACCTAACCATTATTATTGTTTTTAGCAATTCTCTGTATTCACCTTTTCCAGTTTGATAAGATTAGCTGTTAGCTCTTCACAGAGACCATCAACATTAAGATACAGAGGAGATTCCAAGCTTTCTTGTATTGGACGTCTGAAATTGAGGATATGGTAGGGAAAGGAAGATATAGGACAATTACAATTTAAATGAATTAGATAATAGGAGTTTTTTTTAATCGTGGGAGGAAGCAAACAGAATCAGAATGTACAGGAATACAACAGTGAAGGAAATGATGTTATTTTATCATAGATTAATAACCTCAAGAACAGAAACATTGAGACAAAATACATCTAATGATAATCCACATCCAAGTCACATATTTTGTTCTAATATTGGTATACATTTAGACCAAACTGACTTCTTTGTATCTCAGAAAATGTTGGGCAGCATCTAAGCTGACATGAGCGCTAATGTAAATTATGTTGCACTCGTGTAAAGGACCTCTAGCACCATGCCAATAGCATTAGCAGGCACAACAGTTTCCAGAGAATGCTGTTAAGAACATTGGAAGAGCCGTGCTGAGTCAGACCAAGGGTCCTTCTAGTCCAGCACTCTGTTCACAAGGCTGTCAACCAGGAACCCACAAACAGAACATAGGTGCAACAGCATCCTACTGTCCATGTTTCCCAGCAGCTCTGTATATAGGCTTACTGTCTCTGATGCTATTGCCAGTGCATTAGAGGTCCCTTACGCTAGTGCTTGTGTTGGCTTGGACACTGCCCCTTAGTATTTATTTATTTTACATATTTAGTAAAGGAAAAGTTGAAGGAAACATGGGCCCACTTCACTGAAACTGAATGGAGAGACGCTGCTTCAGGGGGAGAGATATTGTGCTATCAAGATTGAGTTATTCCACCTACTCCCCCCCCCCCCCCCCGACATGGAGACTTTAAAAGCAAGACTGGAGCTAAAGTCTGGAAGGTGCTGCTTCAGGGGAAGAGATGTTATTCCAACCAAGTTGGTTTTTTTTCTTATCTGTTCTGTTTTGCTGTAAACTTGTATTTAGTATATTGTGATATTGTTGTTTAGTATATTGTTGTAGTATATTGTTGATTTTTTTTGGTGATATTTCTGCTGTAAACTTGCAGTTTGTAAACTGCCCAGAGAGCTTTGGATATGTGGTGGTATATAAATGTAATAAATGAAATGAAATGAATAGTGCCCATCCAAGCTCTTTGGGAATATGCCAGGCTGTCAGGCTCTTCAGATTTGAACGGTTGGGGCAACTGCCATGATTAATCATGATCATGATAGCCTGAAAAAGGAGCCTAATTACCATATACATTGCAGTACGGGAGCAAAAAGGCATGATATGGGGGTACTAGTACACACAAATGGTAGCAGGGCCAGCCTTACCATTAGGCAGAGTGCAACAGCTGCTTCAGGCAGCAAATGCTGAGGGGTATGAACGGCTGGAGGAAAAAACTGTGTGTGGCGTGTAGCCTGCCCAGTCCTGCCCCACCTCTCCAAGCTAGTCTACTGTCCTCAGGTATGATGGAGATTCAATTGCCAATCCAGTTGGCTTCTGCACATAGAATAGAAAGAGGTGCCATTTTCTCCTTCACTTTAGCCAGCAAATTGTCTTGGGAAGCCCTCATTGGCAGGTCTGAATTTGTATAAATAGTTTTCAATTAAGGTTGCTACAATCTATGTTTGGTGTTTTTCTATGAACTATCTGCTGAAATTGCATAAATGTAACAGGATAAAACTGCATTCTGCACTATATTAAATACTTTAGGCAGTTTTTAAAAACTGGTTCTGCTCCTGTGGTTTCAGCAGCAGCCTGGCCTACAGAAACTTAGTAGACCGATAACTTCCCATCACTCTATCTTGATGCCAGGAAAAGATCCACATGCTACATTTCTGCATGTCTGGCTGCTTGTAAAAGGCACAAAAGGAGACGCAGTAAAAATCTGGCAATCCCCTTTTATACCATGTCCAACTGCACATTTCTCAACAGGGTAGAGATGCCAAAGGCAAATATGCAAAAAATAAAATAAAAAATCAAGTTTGGGTCCAGCTTCATATATTTTTTGCTTTCTAGATTTTGAAGCATTTCATTTCATGTTCACGTATGCTTTTTCTCAATCATGAATTAAAAGCTATTTCACTAAGGAAAAAGAAAAAGAAAATCACTTAGGGACTTAGGGTTGGGAAGAAGCATGCATTTTTAAAAACTAGCTCCATTGGTTAATAATGTTGTCCCAATAACTCTGTGGTATGAGGTTTGTCTCTCTAAGGCTCGCAAAATGGGAAAAGCCATTAATGTGTGCTTTAAAAATGACTATTTTAAGAAGGTTGGGGGGGAAGCCTTTATGACCCTGTTCAGATGACACACTAAGACACAGTGGTTAAGCATTTTGAGCTAAACATTATGGCTTAGATGAGTGTTTGATCACTCGCTCATTATTGCCTACTCACGGTTTTTCACAGGTCTTTTTGATGACACCATCTGCCTCCCATGCATCTCCTGCTCCTTCTGGTCTCCTTTCCATCACAAAATAAGACCCTGGTAAGTCCAATTTACTTTTAGAAGCGAAAGTTGCTGCGATGTCCTGCTGTATGCAGGAAAAGTGGTGCAATAAAAACTAGGGGTGTGCATGGACCCCCCGGATTGGCTCGGGACCCGGCTCGGGACCTCCGAGATTGTCTGGGATCATTCAGGACAAAATCGGAGGTCCCTCGGATCAGATCGGACCCAATCCTGATCCAAAAATCGGACATCCGATATTTGGATCGGCCGCCATTTTTGTTTTTCCCATAGACTTGCATTGGGGGAAAGAAAGCTTTCCCCCAATGCAAGTCTATGGGGAAAAAATGGTGGCGGGTGGCTCCTATGGGGAAAAAATGGTGGCTCCTAACTCCCTCCTCCCCTCTCGCGGTTCTTACCTCCCGGGGCCGTCCGCTTCCATCCGCTGGCACCCGCGGGTGCCAGCGGATGGAAGTGGATGGCCCCGGGGGGGTAAGCCCCCTCCCCCTGCTTACCTGCCGGGGCCGTCCGCTCCCCTCCGCCACTGGCTGCTACTGCGAGCAGGCTTTGCGGCCTGCCCCTAGGTAGCGCGCCAAGTGATGTCATCACCTGGCGCGCTACTCAGGTAGGCTGACCATATGAAAAGGAGGACAGCGCTCATGTAACTTTAACAGTTGTAGACAAAGGTGAATTTCAGCTGGAGTCATTTGTATGCAATTAGTACCTGGTGAAATTCCCTCCTCATCACAACAGTTAAAGTTGCAAGCATTATACTAGAGTGACCATATACAAAAGAAGGCAGGGGCCCTGCAACTTTAACTGTTGTGATGAAGAGAGGATTTCACCAGGTACTAATTGCATACAAATGACTCTGGCTGAAATTCCCTTTTCTCAGCAACTGTAAAAGTTACATGAGCCCTGTCCTCCTTTTCATATGGTCAGCCTAACTCAGGGGCAGGCCATGAAGCCTGCTTGCAGTAGCGGCCAGCGGCGGAGGGGAGTGGATGACCCCAGCAGGTCCCCCCTGCTTACCTTCTGGGGACGTCCGCTCCCCTTCTCCGCTGGCCGCTACTGTGAGCAGGCTTCGCGGCCTGCTCCTAGGTAGCGCGCTGGGTGATGTCATCACCCGGCGCGCTACTCAGGAGCAGGCCGCGAAGCCTGCTCACAGTAGCGGCCAGCGGCGGAGGGGAGTGGATGGCCCCGGCAGGTAAGCAAGCCGTGGGCCCCCCTCCCCCCTCGCTTACCTTTCAGGGACGTCCGCTCCCCTTCGCTGCTGGCTGCTACTGCGAGCAGGCTTCATGGCCTGCTCCTGAGTAGCGCGCCAGGTGATGACATCATCTGGTGTTCTACCTAGGGGCAGGCCGTGAAGTCTGCTCACAGTAGCGGCCAGCAGCAGAGGGGAGCAGACGTCCCTGGAAGGTAAGTGGGCCCCCTCCCTCCCTCCTCCCCCCTGTGATCCTCACCTGGCCGGGCTGTCTGTTTCCATCAGCGGGCGCCCACTGGCGCCCGCTGATGGAAGCGGACAGCCCCGCCAGGGAAGCCCCCCCCCCCGCTGTCCGTTTTCATCGGCGGGCGCCCGCTGGCGCCTGCCAATCCTCTGATCCATTCCGATCTGGATCGGGTCCTTTCCGGATCAGATCGGATTGGATTGAACGATCCAGCGGGAGGATCGGAAATCAGATAATTGTATCCAATTTCCCCTGGATTGAATTCAGATCGTGGATCGGACCCGATCCAGTGCACACCCCAATAAAAACATCCACTGAATGTGCCACGTAGTCTTTGTTTATTTCCTCTGTCTTCTCCATGGGAAAGAGGAAGTATTGTGCGACAGAAGTGTGTGTGGGAGAAAGAAACAACGGTAGGGAACTGTGATTTCCCCCTTGTCTGAGTCTCCTCTTAGTGTGTCCTGTGAACCATTCCTAACCATGGTGGCTACATAACCACGGTTTAAACACACTCACTAGCAATTTGCTGCAAAAGGGTTAGTGGCCTACCATGAGTTAGTGGCCTAACCATGGCTTAGTGGGTTGTCTGAACAGGCTCATTAAGTGCAAATAATAGATAGATAGATAGATAGATAGTAATGATGAAACTAGGTACAGCAGGATGGATCTAATAGTAAAAAAATGGAAGATGCAAAAGTTTCCAACAAAAAAGATATGCAATCTTACTCATTAATACGTGAATCCACAACTGAAGCCATGGAACCAAGTTGCTCTTCCAGCATGTAGATTTTATATCTCATGTAGAATGTAGAGAAAATGAGTACACAAACCCTGCAAGAGAAGTGTGGTGGGAAACAAGCAAACATTCATGTGTGATTGCCAAACATCACAGGGATGTACTTGTTGACATGGAAACATATTAAGATACGTAGGTTGTTGTTACGTTAATGTAGTCATGTGAAACCATAAAGAATTTAACAGTCAAATTCCCATTCCAGTTAAGTTGGCATGCTTCAATTTAAGACAGCAAAGCCATGCAAAAGGTCCTTCAGAATAAGGATGGAGATATTTTCCCTCATGTAGGCTTAACAGAAATGATAGAAAAACCCACATGCTACAAATAAGGAAAACAAATCCAGGTGGCCCTTTGACCATATAAACTCATCCAGAGCTTTACTCTTTACAATTTTCTAAAGTTTAGAAGATCCCATGTGCTTATCTTCCCACTGCATGATGCACCCTGGAAGCCATTAGATATCACTGCACAATGTAGCAGGATTCACTTCATGGTGTTCCACTACCCTCTGCTCCACCATTGCACATATCTGCAGCTTGGGTTGTGATGTTGCTGGCTGCTCCAAATTGACAAAAATCCTTGAACATATCTGTCAATCTGCTTTCAGTTAGCCCCTAGGAGTTTGGCAAAATGCTTTTGGAAAAGTACGTATCCATACAGAACAACTCTGAGCAGTTTATGAAGGTCACATTTCTCTCTCTTCATTTTCCTGTGAAACATATTCAGGTGTTTATGGATGTGCAGCAAATAAGAAAAAGGAATGTGTAAGCTATTTATTTCACCATAGGAAGTCCAGCTTTCTGATTAATACTAGATTAATATCCGTTCAGCCCCAGGGAAGATGCCCTGAGCTTTGCTTTAAAACCTTATGATTTGGGGGAAATGGGTTATATATACTTACAGAATTGCATAGAGAATAAGAATGTGATTCACAGACAAAGACCTGTGGTAATTCACCCTGTAGAATAATCCAAGGACTCCAGGAGGAGCTAAGAGATGAACAAAATATTTATGATCACTAACCTAGACTTTGAAAAATTGGAAAATGCCATGACTAAGCACATGGTGGGAGACTAGTACTGCCAAACAAATATACGTTGATTGTTGTTGTTTTTCTCACCAATTAAAAATATTTCAATACATTAATGCAGGTTATGTTTTGACACCACTTAATGAAGGTTAACAGGCTTTGTCTACTATGAAACATGAATATAATATATGCTAAGCCTACTGAGCATGTTGCTTACAATAATGCCATCAGCACTGGACACATTTACACATCACGAAGCCTTGATTAAAATGTACAGCTTAAATATGTGGTTAATAAATTAGTGAGCGCATGTTCTCAGCCATATGGGGGATAGAACTCCAAAGTGTAAACTGATTTGAACAGTGGGGCAAAGAGAGGAATCCTAGAAATACACAAGGGTGTAATCCTATGATGCAGAATCTGCTTCCACAAGATCTGGTGGCATATGCAGACTTCCAGCCATAAAGCAAAGGAAAGTGCAAAACAGCCATTATCAACAGAAAGCAGATCCTGGATCGAACCCATTATCCTATTATTATTATTATTATTATCATCATCATCATCATCATCATCATCATTACATCTCTTTCTCACTCGTGGCGGTTTTCCTAGACAGACAGACAGGACAGGCTTTGCCAGGTCATGCTATCTTTTACAGATTCAGGATGATGATGATGATGATGATGATGATGATGATGATGATTGGAGGAACCCAACCTCATCTGACTATATCAGCCTAGCCTCAGCACCAACTACAAATGTGGATTTGGTTTACTTACCATTTCTTGAAACAGTCCTGACTTTATCATCACACAAACATTTAGACTGTGCATTTGTATGGACAGGCTTTGTCTCCATCTTGGAGGCTTTCCGATGAATTTGGGTCTCAGCAACATGGTAATCTGTTGGAGAACAAGACTTTTAAACTAAAAGCAAAAGTACATAGAACAGTATTAACAACTTAAGACTGCACAACTCCACAGAACTCAATCAAGCTACATTAATGTTAATGTGAATTTTGCCTCATTTCAGTAGGCTGTGCCTTGCATAATGATAGGATTTCTGTAGCTGTCAGAATCGAGGAACAGATGCTTAATGGTCAGGTTAACATTTTAGTATTTCAAATGTCAATAGCATTTTAGTATTTAGAATAACAGTATTTTAAGAAAACAAAGAACATTTCTACGCAAAGCTATTAATCGGCTGTTAATCCACTGTATTTATTTTTGTTTTTGTCGCAGATTTGAAATCCAAGCACTACACAAAGAGCTTTTCCTATCCTGTTTTCCCACTACATAACCTCTAGGTGGCACTGTGGTACAGCAATATAGCATAAATACACAAGTAAAAAAATGCTTTCTTTTGCTTTTACAATTAAATACAGCACTTTTGTTGTTCTAAAAAAACCTCGCTGAAAGTGTTCTTTAGACACAGAAGCAAGACTGAGGGGGTCATTACATTGTCTAAAGAACTCATAAACAATGTTGAATAGGGAACAACAAGTGCACAATAAATGCTTCATGTAGAAAAGCCCAAAATAGTTTATCTAGTTCTGAACGTTTGGTGGGGGACAGTGGGAAATGGGAGGAAATGGTTAAAAGTGGTGATTTCAGGCTGCTCAAGGGAAGCATGGATGAGCATAAATATGTGGATAAGAAATACTTTGATTTGACATAAGGACTTGTAGAATGAAACTGAAGCCTCAAGACAAGGCTTCCCACAATTATATTCCTTTGATGCTAGTGAATAGCTCATACTTCATCGGCAGTGTGATTTTGCATAGAGGATGTTAGGACTAAGCTATGAATTCCCTTGGACAAATACCAATCTGTTTCAGACTGGGAGAATAAAAATAAAAACCATGCATTATATCGACATACCTCACAGCTATGTTGTGAAAACAACCACTATAGAGAATATAAAGCTCTTTGAATATTAAAGCAGTAATGCCAACACAACAATAGCATTCCCCACTTTTGGGGGAAGCATTCTAAATGCCTAGACAAAAAGGCTTTGGTTTGCATATCCTCAAAAGAGTTTGTTATCCTACCTTGGAAATGTTCAAGTTCTGGAGTCTGAGAACCAGTGCTGCTCGATTCTTCCATTTCCTTTCTGCGCTGGTGGATGATGCCATCTAGTTCAGAAAAATCTTCATTGAAATCCTGAAAAGGGTCAATGCATCAAAAATGACACTTAAGAATTAAGCGTCTATTAGATATTTCCCCCCATGCCTTCAGTAATTTTGATTACCACCATATAACAGACATTCACAGTGCAATCATATATGTCAACTCAGAAGTAAGCCCCATTGAGTTCAATGGGGTTTATGTCCAGGTAAGTTGATATAGGATTGCATTCTAAGTGTATCTGAGGCAACATGGTGCAATAGACAGAACACTAGAACTGAAAGTGGAAGTTCTAGGTTACAGTCCAATAAAAGTAAAAAGATAAACTTCATCAAGTGAGTACTTTTTCAACCTAATATAGTTTGCAAATAATATAATTTATCTCAAACTCTTGGAATATAGTAGGAAACAATACTGGGATTTGATCAGATGTTATTTAACCTCTTAGTACAGAGACCAGTAAGTGCTGCTTAATCTGAAGAAGTAAAAAGCCTATATTTAAGCAGTTATTAGAGATAATTCATTATGTGAGATAAAACTGCAGCTTTCTGCTCATTTAGCATAGAGACTGAACATTATGAATAAATGTTGCAAACCTTTATAATGTGAACAAAGCTCACATATGAAGAAACTCACTTAACCTCAAGCTTAAAATTCTGAATGCCTGGGAAAAGGGCAAAACAACTACACAAAATGTGACCCACCATGTGAAAATATACAAAGACTGATTAGCTTATTTAAGGGAGATGTAGAGCAAGGGACCATTCACATTAGCACGAAACAGAGAAAAAACATACTTGATATGCCCCATCTGAATTCATGAAAAATGATGTCCCCTGGACATCCATTTGTTGATACCTGACAGTGACTTCTGAAAAGGGAAAGCCTGTGTGTGAGCAGCTACTTATGTATAGTATTGCAGGGGTCCTGATCACATGAAAGCCTACACACAAGCAACTGCTCATGCACAGGCATCACCTTTCAGACGTCTGTAGAAGCTATATGTGGAAAATATCAAAAGAGGGCCACAGTAACTTATATAAGTAAGTGCATAGATAGGCCTTTGTGTGCTAATCCATTGCAGGGAGTTTTAAATAATCAGAATGATTTCAAGTGCAGTGTGTACACATAAGCACACACACAATCAAGAGATTGTCCATGATGAGCTCTGAACTATGAATTTCTTATAGATCCCCAAGTACTGGTCAAGTTCGCGGGAAACAAGCCCCTCTCATTCGCTGAGTAGTACCTATGTAATTGATGACATTCAGTTCTACTTGCTGGGCTCCACCCCCCAACCCCGAAGTATGGCAGCTCCAAGTGCTGTTTTGACCCATGAAAGTGGGCTTTTACGCAGTGTATACTCCACTTTTCTTGCTTTATGTGCTGCTGACGAACCAAAGAGATTTCATGAAAACCTGGAAGAAACCAGAAAATGCTTCTGAAAGCATTTCCATGTAGATTGGGCCCAGGTTCCAACATCATGACAAGCAACAATTAGTCTAAAATGTATTTACTATGAAATAGAAGCAAAAACCTCTGAACTCCTTATGGCTTTGCCTCAGAGGAATGGAAGAGTGCATATGCCTGAGTTTACTGCAGCGTGTTCTCATTATTACATGTGAACGCAGTCATAATCACTACATATTTTTCATTGAAAATGATTAATGTTTATACTAATTCTATGTTATTCATCATTAGTATTTCACTATTCATTTTGTTATAAAACCAGACTTACCAGAGGTAAGGTTGTAGGGCGATCATTCCTGAAACTATTTTCTGGAGAAGGAGGATTGGGACTGTTGCCAACACTCACATTCTGAAAACACAGTTTTAAATTAAACATTTAGATCAATGAGTAATACTAAGAGCGCACACACACATCTGAAAATAACTGTAACTCACCTCTATATGCCGACAAACAGATTTTAATAGTTTGTAAGCGGTGTCCCTTGACAGAAAGGAGCCGAATATATACTGAAAAGAAAATCACCAGTCATTATTCATTTAAACCATGGGAAATTGCCAGAGCTTGCCATATGGAGTATTTTTACTGATGTACATCCTGGTTTAACAGTTACTTCTAAGGTCCTGAGTTATCTAAAAGGTATTACATGCAATATAACACAGTATGCTACTTCTTATCATTGATCTTGATCATTCTTGTTCAAGCTTATACAGGACTCCCTGGATTGGCTATCTTGGGTCAAGCATTCCTTTATGTCACTCCTTGCCCTTTTATATTGAGGTATGTTTACTCACTCATTTACTTTTGGTATCCTGATTATTTTACTGAACCACTTCTTAAAGCCCTTCCTCTACATCCTGTCTCTTTTTTCTGATTTTTCTGATTTTTCTGATTTTTCTGATTTTGATCCTTCATCTTTAATAGTTGAACAACAGGTATGAAATTCAACAGATGAAGTTTCTTTCCCTTACTACATTTTCATGCTGGGAAAACCTTTTGCTGATTTCCTGTTCTATAGCTGTTCAAAGAAAACCTTTCTATCTGTGCAAGACCTATTTCAACAAGATATATCTGGATGATATCCTATGTTCTCCATTTGTGGGTTGGTGGTGCATTTTTAACACCACTTGGAGGTTACAACTTAGTCAAAGAATAGAATTTTAATATTAACTAAGGCAGCATCCTAAACATATATATGCTTAAAATCAGAGCACTAACATAAATTATAGTTATATTCCTGTTTGGGATGGTTCAATATGCAAGACAGAGGCCCCCTCTACAAGGATTCGCTTTTGTGCCCGGTTAGGCGATTATGCGCATAATCGCTGAAGCGCATTTACACCTAATACCTCTGCACGAGAGGCGGCGAGAGGCAGCGAAGCGCATTAACAGATGACCAAAATGCGCTTTACAAGTAGTTAATGCTCAGAAGCGCTTGTTCACACAGTCAAAATGCGCTTTAACGGCCGGAGCAAAATAAAACTCGCGATTTAATGCGCATTCGATAATGCGCATAATCGGAGAGATAATGCGCCTCTACGCCCGATTTGTGGAGGTAAATTTTTTAAAGCGCCTTGAAAGAGCTTTAAACCTCTCTTGTAGAGGCAGCCAGAGCTGTCCCTTCAGAATCCATGTTGCCCTTTCGAATATCTTTCCCTCCTGGTGTCAGTATTGACTGGTATCACTAAATAGCTCTCCCTTCAGCTCCAAAGCTACAATACAGCTCTCAGGGGTTGTAGCTTTCTCTCTGATTGCTTCAATCTCTGATGTGGAAGCAAGAAGCAGCAGCACCTGCTGCTGTCAATGTTGAGCTCAACTTAGAAGTTGAACACTACTGGGATGTTCCAGTTCTTCTTCGTGGTCTCTGTGCATCACACATATGGGCTCTGCGCCTGTGTGGAGCCTGTCTCGGAAACTTCTATAGCTAAGGCAAACGTTTTTGGTGGGAACCCCTCCCCCACTGTCTACTGACTCCATGCTCCTGCCTTTCTCCTCGGTTCTTTTTCGACCGCCTTGCTGAAAGGATGTCTTGTTGGGAACTTCTGTCTTTCTCCTGAAGAGAAAGCTTTAGAGTGCTAAGGTTTTTAGTTATTTTATTTTATTTTTAGTTCATTTTTAGTCTTTATTTATTTATTTATTTATTACATTAGTATACCGCCTCATAGCCGAAGCTCTCTGGGCGGTTTACATGCGATTAAAACAATTAAAAACAATATACAAAAATTAAAGCAGCAAAAACATACAACGTACACACATACATTTAAAACAATATAATTTATTGTTATTATATTCTTAGATATTTTATTCTCCAGCGATTTTGGATTGCGTTGAGGGGGATCGCACAGCCATTAAGGCCCCTTTTCAAAATGTGTTAAGTGCGTCAGCAAGCTTCCCCAGCAGACAGACTTTTCTCTGTTTAATTTGTTTTGGGAGAGGCTCAGGTCATCGAAACCTGTCACTACTGTATTATTATTATTATTATTATTATTATTATTATTATTATTAATTACATTTATATACCACCCCATAGCCGAAGCTGTCTGGGTGGTTTACAAAATTTAAAACCATAAACATAAGACAGCTGACATTTAAAACATTTTAAACTGTTAAGCCTGGCTACAAAGTCAGTTAAAACCTCAGCTTAAGCTGTTGAAATGCTTGGGAGAAAAGTTTTGACCTGGCGCTGAAAAGATAACCGTGTTGGCGCCAGGTCTGTGCATAAAAGCTCTAGAAGCCATGGTTTCTTCCAGACAATCTTTTCACTTATGGCACAGGCTCTTCGATCTACTGGAGACATGACCGCTTCATTCCTCATCCGATCTTCCAACATTTGGACGCTCCCTAGCTGTATCTACAGCAAGAGGGATATCTAAGATGGCAGGAGCCTTCTGGGGCTGATCGCATGGAGCGATTCTACGGAGGAGAGCCCCTCTGTGTCCTTGGACCCTGACTCTGACCAAGGGTCATTCCAATCTTCCAACATTTGGACGCTCTTCAGGCTGTATCTACAGCAAGAGGGATATCTAAGAAGGCAGGAGCCTTCTGGGACTGATCGCATGGAGCGATTC
This sequence comes from Anniella stebbinsi, assembly GCA_029215795.1. Lineage (NCBI taxonomy): Eukaryota > Metazoa > Chordata > Lepidosauria > Squamata > Anniellidae > Anniella > Anniella stebbinsi. The sequence continues at coordinate 68,270,498 of JARDYH010000002.1, read as the reverse complement.
TACGGAGGAGAGCCCCTCTGTGTCCTCAGACTCTGTCTCTATTATGAAGGGTCATTCCGATCTTCCAACATTTGGATGCTCCCTAGCTGTATCTACAGCAAGAGGTATATCTAAGAAGGCAGGAGCCTTCTGGGGCTGATCGCATGGAGCGATTCTACGGAGGAGAGCCCCTCTGCGTCCTCGGACCCTGACTCTGACCATGGGTCATTCCGATCGTCCAATGTTTGGACGCTCCCTAGCTGTCTCTACAGTGAAAGGGATATCTAAGAAGGCCAGGTTACATAGGACTTCTGGGGACTGATCGCTTGGAGCGATTCTATGGATGAGAGCCCCTCAGTGTCTTCGGACACCCACCCTAACCATAGGTCATTCCGATCTTCCAACATCTGGATACTTTCTACCTGTGTTTCTACAGCTAGAGAGAGACCAGGTTTCAACTCCTCTGCAGCTGTTAGCCCCCCCCCCCCCAATACCAAGGGTGGCCCCTTTGGCGGCAATGACTTAACTGGCTCCTTCAGTACCGAGGTCTAAGCTCTCGATACTGGAGCTTCTAACATGCATCTTCGACGTCAAGATGAGACGTCTAGCAGGCAGAATCGACATCACAGGCTGAGACTCAACTGCCTCCTTCGGTACCGAGCTCCTTGGTACTGAGCGCCATGGTACTGAGCTCCTTGGTGCCAAGCTCCTTGGTACCGAGCTCCATGGTACCGAGCTCCTTGGTGCCGATCTCCATGGTGCTGAGCTCCATGGTGCTGAGCTCCATGGTGCCGAGCTCCTTGGTACCGAGTTCCATGGTACCAAGCTCCTCGGTGTAGAGCTCTTGGTACCAAAATGAGATGTCTAACATGCAGCTTTGACGTCAAGATGAGATGTCTAGCAGGCAGAATCGACATCAAAGGGTGAGACTCAACTGCCTCTTTTGGTACCAATCTCTTGGTACCAAGAAGAGACGTCTAACATGCAGCTTGAAGTAGACATCTCTCCACCAAGTTAATTAGCACAGCCATTACAGGCTAGCTGCCAATTACAGGTCTGCTCCCTAGAGCTGCTACAATTGGAGTACTATGATTTCAACAGAGAATTTTTATGCCTGTGATGTCTAGGGGCATCATTCTTGGGTCCCTGTAAAAAAAAAAGAAAAAAAGAAAGAAAAGAGGGACAGAACTTCAACTGGGTTGTCTCCCCCGAGAATGCCATACCAGTACAGAGATTGGCATCAGTTATGAGAGGGACACCTCTTGCAATGTACCCGTAACTCCCGTACCAGGCGTCGATACCAACTTCTATATTGGTACATATGCCTTTCTCGATACTGAGCAGCTCCATCGGTATTGCGATTGCCACTGGAGGAAGTTTCTCGCAACTCCCTCTAGCTCTACCGAGATCACTGTCATTGTGACCTATCCACAGGGCTCAACCATTGACTCACGATACCGTTGTGAATGCGTCAGTACGTCCACCTAGCTCTTCTCCTTCCCAGCCCCACTCTGTGGGGTGTCAAAAAGTTCAGTTTGGAGAAGATGGGTTTAATCATAGAATTAAACCTGATTCCCCTCAATCCTTAGAGAGTTCTCAGTCGGACTCAACATTGCTCTCTTCTGCATCACCTGTTGATGGGGTAGCTGTACAGAGTGGAGCCTCCTTTGGAAGACCTATATCACTCTCTGATTTAATATTTGGTCCACTCCTCTACAGATCTCTTCAACCTGTACTGGATTTGAGATGGCTCCATACGTACATCAGAACCACAAATTTCTGATGACACATAAAGCCCTGCCCCAGAATATTTACAAAATGTACGGCACTGGTCCTTCCATTCATTTGCCTTCAAGGGGTAGAAATCTACCCATATTTAGACAATTGGCTTCTGGTGGCATCCTCGAAGGAAATGCTATCGAAGGCAGGGTGACTACTCAATTTATTGAGCTCTTTGGGCCTCATAGTGAACACAGAATCCAGACTCACCCTGGATCTAACAACCCTACATCGGTGTACTTGCACAGACTATTTGCTACGGGGCATGCGTTTTCCCACTTCCTCCCCCATCTCAAGTCCTCATACAAACACTTTCCTGTTCAACTGGGAATGTCTTTGCAGCCCTCATTTTTCCTCTCATTCCATGAGTACTGTGGTATGATAATATTAATATTGTGTAGTCCACACAGTCTCCATCATAGTCACCCCTTGGTGGCCGAGACAGGTGTGGCTCACTCTACTTCTGAAGATATCAGCCAATGGCGACCAATTGGGTTACCATCAGCTCCGCTGCAGCTCCGAAGATAAAAAAAGTCATGGTAAGTACCCGACTTTTTAAAACCGGAGCTTCAGGGATTTGCTCCTGGATGGCTTTGGGATGCCAGCTGCATCATATAGATGACCTGCTGCCACTCAGGATGCACCCCGGCCTGGGGCAAAAATGTACCCAGACTGTAATTCCTAAATGGGCAATCTTTGTCTCACAACGCCTGAGTGGGTAGAAGAAAATGAATCTGGGGAAGCTTGACCCTGACACAACAGGAGAGTGGCTTTTGTCTTGCAAGGAGATCTGCTGGGCAGCTGATGAGGAAGCAGGATGTGCTTGGATGTAATTTAGACTGCCTCCAAACACATAAGAATACAGACAACTGGAGACTGTCTGAGGAATTTGTCAGTCAGGCTGTGAGCTTACTGATGTTACTTGGTTGGGCATTGCCCCCTTTGGGAAATCCTGGTGGGGGCATTGCCCCCCCCCGCCACCCCCCTCCCCCCATAGTTTACGCCCCTGCATATACTCAGACCCATGGCGTGGGGTATCCCAATACCGTAACTACTTTTGATATGAGGTCGATTCCATTTTTTCATCCAGCCTGTAGCCTGGCAACGAAGAAGTCATATACTGCACAATGGGATTCTTTTCTAAATACATGGATCTTTAGGGCCTCAAGCCCCATTCAGCCTCCTTAACGATGTCCTTACACTTTACACCCCCCTATACACTATAGTGCTAAAATAGTTGTCAATATGCGGGTATTTGACTGCTTTACCTGTTTTTGCACCAACCCCGTTGTTAGGGGGTTCCTCTGAGCATTACGAATCTGGCTCCTCTAATTAGGCGTTTCATTCTGGCATAGAGTTTCTCTGTCATGCCACAATCTCTAACATTGAAACCAGTTAAACCAATGGCACCTTCAGATATCACATTAATTTTCTTAGAAAGTTGTTTCTGATGGCTATAGCAACACTACGCAGATCGAGTGAATTAGCTGCCTCAATATTGATGCACCCTACCTGGGCTTCCACACAGGGCTAGAACTGACAAATTTCAAAGGCGCAAGAGTTGCAATGACTCATGGAGTGTATTGTACATGCTATTAAGCTGCCCAACGAGTTGAAGAGCTTGCAACTCGTTGGTCCAGTAACAGCTAAGTCGATGCACAGTGCATCGAAGTCCGTATCTTTAGCAGGGGATTATCGATCCTGGACTTATGTAAGGCAGCTATTTGGTATAAGTCCTTTAATTTTATTACATGCTACCACTTGATTGTTTGTACCAGGACAAACTGAAATTTGGGGCAAGCAATTTCTTTGTTTTGTGAGGGAACATTGATCTACACCTACCCTCCACCAGGAATTTAGCTTGTTAATCGCCCATATGTGTGATGCACAGAGACCCCGAAGAAGAAATGCAGGTTGCTTACCTGTAACCATAGTTCTTCGAGTGGTCATCTGTGCATTCACACAACCCACCCACCAACCCGCTTTGGTGTCGATGTAAATGTACTGTTGATACCAAGCGGTTTCTCCCCTAGTTATGGGGCCAGCAAGTCAGTCTCTTGGAACTGAGGAGAAAGGCAGGAGCATGGAGTCAGTAGACAGTGGGGGAGGGGTTTCCGCCAAAAACGTTTGCCTTAGCTATAGAAGTTTCCGAGACAGGCTCCACGCAGGCGCAAAGCCCATATGTGTGAATGCACAGATGACCACTCGAAGAATTATGGTTACAGGTAAGCAACCTGCATTTCAATGGATACAATCACATATAAGCCTGGTCAACAGCTAGATTTCCTGGAGGGGCTTTGATGAGGGAGTAGAACATGGTAGGCCTGTATCGCCATTACCACTGATCCAAGTGGCATATTTACAAGCCCCGAGGATGCAGCCATCACTCTGGCCATATACCCTGAAAACCATAGATCCAGATTTGACAACTGCAGAGGGCAATTCTCAGGTGGCTAGATTGGTCCAGGGGCTCCTGGTTGCTTCTTCCTATATTATGAAGTCAATATCCCAAGTATCAGTCTTCCTGTTGTATTACTCAAGACAACTCTGTTCAGCATCTTCTGGCTCAATCTTTCCCCTCGCTAATCTCTTCTGAGTTAATATTTCAGATAGAGGCCTGACAGTGTAATTGGGCTAAGGTACAGGTGAAAACACAGGGTATGTAGAGAATTAAAAAGAAGAAGTAGTAGTAGTTTTATCCAGAATTTCTTTTTTGAAGACATTCAAAGTAGTAATCAAATAAATAAAAACAATAAAAACATTAATAAGGAACAGAACAGACAAGTAACAGAAGAAATATTAAAGAAAGGGAACATAGAAAGGATAGGAAAGAACAAAACAAAATGGGAAATTAGAAGGCGCTAAACAAGAACTTACCCTATCAGAGGCTGTTGTTATAACCAGAGCATTTGGCACTAGAAGGGCAGTTTTAGTTTTCTTGAGTTGTGTTACAGAGAGCACAGGTATAATAATCTGAAATGAGATCATATCACTCGTTAGAGCAGAGGTGCAGAACCTCAGGCTTGGGAGCCAATCTGGCCCTCAAGATGGCCCCAACCCCTTCCCTGGCCCCACCCTTTACCCCCAACCATGGATCATTTCAAGGATTCCTGGCTTTCATGCCTTTCCTTCCCCCCCCCCCCATTATAAAAGAAGAGACATTTCAAAGGTTTAGTTACTAGCAGTAAGTGCTTTAAACTAAAATTTCCTGGTATTTTTGGCATTTGGCCCCAGCAGTGTGGCCCCCAAGAGCTTCTTGGAAACAGAATTTGGACCTCAAGGTGAAACTGGTTCAACACCCCTGCATCAGAGTCTTAAAATGACAACTTACAGGGCAATCCTGTGTAAATCTATTCAGTAGTAACAGCTACTGTTTCCATGGGATTTATTCCCAGGTAAGTGTGTATAGGATTGCAGCCTTAACTTCTATAATCTTTATGGCTACTTAGAAATAGCTGTTCTGAGTCAGTGGATTTTTTGCATAGACTACTCACAATACAATTTCTGCTTTGATGATACCTAGGGTCCCTCTATAAGACACTGCTTTGGCGCCTGTTTCTCCGAATATGCGCTTTTTCCTATGTTCTAATTTACGTCTAATAGCGATAGACGAGAGCTGTGAAAGCGCATTACGGGCTCCATATACTGTGCCTTACAATTGTTTATATGTGTAGATTCGCATCATAGTTGGAGCATAGATCGAGCCTTGAATGAAGAAAAGTTGAGGAAAGTACCGCCCTAGTGGCTTTTGGTACCGCCCACCTGAATTTCCTGCTGTTTGTTACCCCTGCCCACCTGGTAAAACCAGTAAAGCAAGTTACATTGCAGTCTCTTCCTGTTAGATAGAAAGATTGCTTGTCTTTCAGATGTTAATCTGTTGCAAATTGGGTCTCCTTGGAAACATCCTGTGGGCTTGATTTTGTATTAAACAGCTTTGCCAAAGAAGATTTCAGGCAGTAAAAGGAACTAGCACTACAAAAAAGGGAGGCCGCAGTTGTATTGATAAAAATAGAGAGTGCCAAAGCACACAACTGCACCAATAGCAACCACTGCTAATCTATCTCACTGTAAATACAATAAACTCCAAGTTAAAGAACTAAAGTTATATTAACTGTTAATTCCTCCATCTTGCTGGGGGAATGCCCTCCGTCTTTCCGGGGAACCAGATTGTATAACTAGAGACGGAGGGCATTCCCCCAGATAATTAAGAGATTTTCTTTCTCTTTTTCACTCCCATGGTTGTTGCCCTTACATGGCGACTCAAAATAATACTATTGGATCGGACGAAGTGGACCTTCTCGAAACGGGACTTATCTTGGATTCCTGTCATTATGTATAATTAGATGGATATGATTTGTATGGATGGATATGTACTATTATTTGATGTAAATTAACTTGGGGTGCAATTACCCAATGCATTTATGTATGTACACTAAAAACTGGTATGTTTAAAAAGCATGGTTTTTGTCTATTGTCCTATTACTTTATTGGTTGTTACAGCAGCAGGTGAATTCTAACTTCCACTTTAAATTTGGTTACTAGTGAGGCCATATGCTAGCAGTCAAATTTGATTTCTATACTTGCATGTTATGACATGGTAAAAAAAGTTGTAAACAGATATAAAATACCTGTGTGAATTAACAGTTAATATAACTTTAGTTCTTTAACTTGGAGTTTTAGTAAAAGGAACTAGAACACGAAATTCACTGGTAACAGGAAATGTGAACCACAGAGTTCAATGAAGCTTGAATTAGGGACAAAATGAGAGCACGTCCTGCGCCACGCTTCCTGGGGAGCAAGCCCCCCCACCTGCTCAATGCGCCTTACTCCTGAGTAACAAGACAGCTGCTCAATGCCAGGAACTCTCTTGCATGGAGAGAAGTTTCCCTGCTTTTTTCCAGCCAGGATCCCAGCAAGACAGAGAGAGAAGGGAGAGGGGGGAGGGAACTGGAGTAGATACGAAGCCTTAGTAGACCTCAAATACTCAAAATGAACAACGCACATCCTTTTTTGAACCCCCTCCCTCTAGCAACGAAGGGGCAGTCATTCACTCATGACATCACCACCAGCCCTGCCCTCCAAACTATGCCCACTGTTTAATAATAATAATAATAATAATTATTATTATTATTATTATTATTATTATTATTATTATTATTTATAACCCACCTCTCCCTCCGGATCGAGGCGAGGAACAACAATAAATATAAAATACAAAGACCACAAAATAGGTGAGATATTAAAAACAAAAAAAAGCAGTACATCTTAAAATTCAACTGGATAGGCCTGCTGGAAGAGAGCAGTCTTCATGGCTCTCTTAAATTCATGAAGACTTCTAATTTGTCTAATCTCCTCCGGCAGACCATTCCACAGTCTGGGAACAGTAGAAGAGAAGGTCCTCTGGGTAAGACTCGTCAGCCTAGTCCTGGCTGATTTGAGTAAGTTCTTCCCAGAGGACCTGAGTGTGTGGGGTGAATTATATGGGAGAAGGCAATCCTGCAGGTAACCTGGACCCAAACCATGTAGGGCTTTAAAGGTAATAACCAACACTTTATACTTCGCCCGGAAACTGATTGGCAGCCAATGAAGTGATTTTAAAACTGGTGTAATGTGGTCACTCCTAGATGTACCGGTGACCAACCTGGCTGCCATATTTTGAACAAGTTGAAGCATTAATCCAAATGGATTGGTTACATTAAGATAATGCGCTCGAACTGTGGAGAAAAATTAAAGTCGCGGTAAATCGACACTTTGAAAATGTGAATTAACGGAGGCTATAAATCGGCTGTATGTCTGATTTGCGCCCTGCCCGTCTGTCACAAAGACCACCAGGGCGCATTAAATGAGGCGCAAATAAGCCATCTAGAGGTACCCCTAGATACTTTCAGATAAACTAAGGATGCAATCCTAACTGGATGCCCAGCAGCTTCCAAGCTTGGAGGCCAATGGTCTTCCTATCATCGCCTCTGTGTTCCTCTTGCCCTGCATTTTTGCTAGATGGGTGATTTTGCCCGTGTAGCTGGAGCTCTGCAGGAATGAGAGGGAAGGAGGCTGGGGCAGCTGGAGGATTTTTCATAAGCCAGCTGTCTCGGACTCTTCCTCTACCCACCCACAGAACCGCCACCCTTTTCTCCCCTCCAAACTCAAGCTTGCAAGCTCGTAGAGGCAGCTGGCCCAGTTCTCTCTGCGCCGGCTGTGAGGGGGAAGGGCAGGGAGCTTGAACGTCTGGATTCAAGGACAAAGCGCTGTCTCTGATCTTTGATCCAAGAATCCAAAGTATCTCCCCCAAACTCTCTCTAGGGGCCATAGGGTTACTCTCTAAAACAAGTTCCTCTTTTTGTACTTATGTTCAGGTGTGAGTGTCAATTTATTGGCTATGCTATGTTATGACAGAAATAATCTTTTTTTTAAAAATAGATGGCAGTTATTTTCATGAAGCTTAAAAATGTTGAAGTTTCCATCTGTCCTAATAAAGACACTAAACTTGTGAACAGTGTTTGTTATTGGTTGTCTGTTTCATTTGAAACCAAACAGGAGATAATGGTTTTGAAAACATGTTATTCCAAGTCACAAAAATACTCAGTGTTGTAGCGTTAATTTCCCTTAAAAATCCAGTTATGACAATTCCAAAACTTCAGAAATAGAGAAATTAGAAATGGAAGAAAATGGAAGTATTAGCAAACATGTTGCTACTAAAGACTACTCTGAGCAAAGCAAAATGTTCAATGGAATCATGTTTCAGCTTTATGACCCTCTTGACAACGTTATAACCAAATAAATAGTTCCAAGATTTCTTGTTATGAAGATTGTGACTTAGGGCACTTTCTACTATTTCTATTTTCTATAATTATTTTCTTTTCAATAAGGAGCTTGCAAGTGCTTCTCAGTGCTGGCTTTCAGGAATGCTGCAGTCGAAGACATTTTGCTGCCTGAGGCACAAGACAAAGTGCTGTCCTTCTATTCCATGAAGCCAACTGGCCTGCAGTCGAATCTTACCTCAACATTGGCAATGGGATACTCAAGGACAGCAGGCTCGCTTAGTGGGTGCAGCAGAGGCTGTGGGGCACACATTGTTCTGTCCTCCAAAAGAAGGGAATGGCTACGGGGCTCAGGTTTGAACAAGTGTGGGTGTTGCCATTGTGACCCCCAATATCTACCGCCTGAGGTAGTTGTCACACTATGCCTCATGGTGAGGCCAGCTCTGCTAAACATACTTCTCTGAGAGTAAATCTCACCAAAGAAAATGGGACTTGCATCTGAGTAAACATGCATAGGTTGGCACTACACAAACCTGCAATCCTATACCCACTTACCTGGGTGTAAGTCCCATTGAACTCAATGAGTTCTATATGTGAATACATGTAACTTTAGTCCAGGAGGGAAGTAATAGTTTGTTGTTTTCTTCGAATTTGGCCTGTCCAAAGAGAGGCATCTAGAACTGAAAATGCTAGTCTATGTTCAGTATCATCTGGGTCATAGCAGTAGCTGGGCTGCAGAGAATATTTTATAAAGTCACCTCCATTAAGAAATATGAATGCAAGCAGTGTTATGGAAGTTGAAACAATGAAATATTTTCTTATTTTTGATTCCTATGTGTATCATGTTGTTTCCAGTAACATTTGCATCATCGCCATCCATATTAAATAAGAATTAGGCATGACTCAATTGAATCAAATAAAAAACAAAACATGCCTCTACATACCTTAGTGTCTTTGCCAAAAACTTTAGAATGGAAGCAAATCCAGTTCTCCGATATGAATAGTTTCCCTTGGTACAAGATTTCTTTCTGTAAGGCGCAGGTGAAATCTACAACGGTCACATGTACCATGTTATCTAACTGTTGCACTTGTGCAATGCTGCAAGCAATGTATTTAATATAATCTACACAGACCAGATAAATTCCTTTAAAAAATCCACCACTGTAAGTATAAAGGATATTATTCATGGGTAACTTTGCAAAAGCTAGATGGTCTCGGATGACATCCTAGTTTTCTTTTAACCTGAATTTTGATATTTAGGAAAAAAAACTACTCAGCACTATATGGCTATTGGATTCTATGGGTTGTATCCAATGTTAGTCTAAGCCCCATTCATTTCAACTAGTCTACTACTTTACCTAGGACTAACATTGGATACAACCCTATGTGGAAAAGCAATCATGCAATTACATCTTGGTTGTGAACCAGAACGGCCCATCAAAAGATCAAACATCTACATTCATGAGCCAATGGTCAAAAATCTCTTACTGACATGGTAAGTAGCAACAGCCCCACCCCCTGCATAATCCTTGTAGCAGGAGATGCATTAAAATGGGTAGTGTGATGGAACATCTAACCTATAAGAATGCAGCATAATAAAACCAGTAAAAGGAAAGTATTTAGCTTACTTTGTCTCAAAGGTTCATCAACGGGGATATCCAGAAACAGCTTGTGAAAGTGAGCATTTGACTTAAACTAAAGTTGAAAAAACAAGGAAATATATATTGGTTATTGTTGCACTCACATTATTGACTATATTCCTGCTTGCCACTTCTCAGCCTGTGCCTATCTTACCATTATCTAACTGGGAGCACTTTTTCTGCAACAGCAAGTGGAAGTAAACAGGGATCACAAAAACCCAAGGACTATTTTTGGATTGGGGTGGTTCAAACATCACAATAAGCCAGGATGACTGCCTGCTGTACCTTGAATGTTCACAATGGCCCCCAACACACACCACAACTCACCATGGTTTAAATAAGCCATGGTGGGCTGTGGCAATCATGCAAACCAGGCCAATGAGTGCATATGCTTCTCAGAAACAGAAGGATTGTGGGTTTGAGAAGAGGAAATGACATTCCAGGCAATGGATCCCAGCGGCAGTGGAAACAGATAACATCAGAAGTCCAAAAGACCGACATCTTGTATGCATTTTTTGATACTTTGCCCAGGGTGTGAAAATGCCCAATGCTAGCCCAATGCTAGTCCTGATCACAGTTATATCACAGGGTCCTCTTTGTACTTTGGCATAATGATAATACATACACTCTGTGTGTGTGTGTGTGTGTATTTATTTATTAACTGGGTAAATAGCCTCAACTCTCTTTCTTCTCTACTGTTGAGAATAGGAAGGCCTATGGATGCACCAATTCACAATAGCTTGCCATTCCAGGTCAGTAGAAGTAGGCCGGGTGTGTAGATAATATTTTATTGTATAGTTAGTCACTAGATGGAATTAGACTCAGGCCAGATCTTCATCAAACAGGATATGACACCTTGAAAATGGTTTGAAAACTGTATATGGAGTGTGTCCTGGGCCCCAACAGTTGTCACTACTGTTATAAACCGTTGAAAGCAGTAGTGTAGATCCTGCCTTTGTTGTAACTAGATGGAGTCAGACATTTCCTGTTGCTATTCTATTCTTGCTGAAGGAAGCCAGTGAAGTTCTTGTGTAGCTTCCTGACTGGTGTGTCCTCTAAGCCTTTCATGACAGTGGGTAAAATGAGTTAAATGAGCAGAAGTGTAAAATGCTTCCAGATCAGTAGTAGTAGGAGTTGCATGTCAGCTTTGCCTTACTATTTCACCCTTATTGTTTGCAATACTTTTGTTACCCTACTCAACAAACCCCAAACAAATGGATATTCCTCAATACCTGATTTGAGGCATGCTTCTTCCTTTCAGACTTTGAGTCATTTTTGCCATCTGTTACCACGAAGGCATTATCCACAATTGTCTTTGACCTAAAGTAAGGAAAGATGCCATGCTTAGTACTGTTTTGTTATTCTAATTCACCAAAGCAGATCCCCCCCCCCAAATATAATAGCTAAGTCTTGAACCAATGCACTTATTTTGAGGTTTGTAAATTACTGACACTGCAAGCTTTGAATCATAGACAGTCTATCTCAGACCTAAGCTACACATTACTTTGAAGATACAGCTAACAGCTATATCATGCTTTCTTTGGATTGGGACCAAGGTAGGGGGCAAGTGGTTAAAATTCATTAGACAGACACTAGAGTCCTAATCCATACCAGGCCCCTGCACTTACTTCAGAGTACATGAAAAAGAAAAACTTGGATGCTAGCTATGTATTAAAAGTAACATGTAAGTTATGCATTGTAAGGATACCAACACGGAAGTGTGACATGGGCTACAGCATACTGGACAGGCTGAACACTACGTCATGCCAAGCTGATGACTGAAGACTCTGTCCTTCTCACAGGCAACATTCATCAGGTTTAACCTGACTGTACCCTGTCCAAACCCCTAATTAATTGACAATGTTGCTTTATTGAGATGCAGGCTAATGAAGCACGACAATCACTTCTGTTATGCCCTGTTGTTCAGCTAGGTGACTATCTCAAGGGGAGGAAAATCAAACTAGCTGCTCCACTTATCATGTGAACAGAGTAATGAGGAATTTGGCTGCATGTACAGATACACAGGGAAAGGATGGAAACATGAATGGGAATCAGGATAAATGCGAATAAAGCGTCTGTCTATAATGAGTACATTGTGAAATGTATGTGCAAATTGTCTGCATGGATCTAGAAAGCAAGGATGTACAGTGGGCACACATCTGCTGTTCTTTACTTGATTTATTACATTTCTATACTGCCCAATAGCTGAAGCGGTTACATAGGTCCAGTACAGAATCTTGGACAGGACAAACGGAAGTATTATCATACATCCACTGAGATCTTAATCCAAGGTTACAACAAAATGATTATTTATCTAAGGAACTGGCAGAACCCCAAAATCTATTTCCAGATTTCTATGGCATTATTACTCCAGTTTCTAATGACTAAGAAGTCACTTTGTATTTGCAGATTTCAGAGGAGAAAGGTGAATAAGAAGATTATACAGAAGAGTAGTTATTCCTCCTATGCCAAATCTTAAATTTCTTTATGTGATCAAAAAAGTTAAAATCAGATGTTTGTGAATTGAGAGGGAGGAAGAGGAGAAGAGAAAGAAAGAAAGAAAAGCCCCTGTGGATAATTTAGGGGGGGGGGTCTTCACTGTTTATAGGACATACAAGAATATTGTTTTTGCCTATTGGCTCTACACAAGCATGTCACAGGGCACATACTAGCACCCCACTGCTGGCATGTGACCCCTTGACATGATCACCCAGACTTGATTCACACACACATGCACCCACCTCTAATTGAGGGTTATGCAAGGATCGTTTAACATGTAAATTATGCATTGTAAGGTTATCAGTATGGAAGTACAACATGGGCTACAGCGTACGGGACAGCCTGGTCACCATGTCATTCCAAGCTGATGACTGAAGACTCTCCCCTTTTCACAGGCAACATTCATAATAACATAAGAAGAGCCATGCTGGATCAGACCAAGGGTTCATCTAGTCCAGTACTCTGTTCACACAGTGGCCAACCAAGGTTATTTAACCCTTGAATAACTCATGATAGCTGGACTTGCATGACCCTGTGTAACCCCTGATCACTCCAATCAGGGGTTGTATATTCAAAAAGATGCCCATACAAGCCCAGCACACATCACAGCTCGTCGTGAGTAATTTAACCCACAGTAGCCTGTCGTGTCATTCAAGCTGGGTCACACACATTACCCACTTATACACAAATATCCATTCATTCACACATGCACATCCATCTCCACCCGTAGCACATACAAACAGGACACACACAGAGTACATGCAGACACAGAGACACAACAGACACTCCTCCCTGCCCCCCACCCCGTGTGGGAATTAGGTTTTTTAAAAGCCTCCATTTGCACCAATGGAGGCATTTTCAAAGCCTGATTAAAGAATGTTGAACGATTTTTTGAAGGGGATTTGCAGTGTTTACAGAGAGGAGGATTAGCTCTTACCTCCCTAGCAACAACTCTTTCCCTGGAAATGCCCACCATGTGACAATTAGGCTTTTAAAAAGCCTTCATGAGCCCCAATGGAGGCTTTGAAAAGGCCTTGAAAAAGCAACCCAGCTGCTGTGTTTTTTCAAGGATGGCTGCAGCGTTGGGGGTTTGTTAGCCCTTCCCTCTCTAGCAATGACCCCCCTCCCACCCCACCATGCAGCAATTAGGCTGCCTTTAAAAAAAATCCTGATTGCAGCGTGGTATGTGTGCTGATCAGAGATAAGATGCTGTACAAATGGCAGGAAAAACATTTGCAGCAAAGAAAACCTCTTATCTCTGATAAGCTGCTGGGTGCTGGGGAAAATGCAGGGGGCTGGGGAAGGAGGTGGTGGGCTGGCCGGCTGGAGAACACCTATGCAACCTGCAGTCAGGATGTTTCCAATGCTTTGGCTAGGGAGTAACCCAAGATCAAAGGCAAGGCCTTATGTAAGTGAGGGTTGTTGATTCAAAAGGTAAAATCCAACACAAGTCCTACTTCTAGTAGAATCATTGAAATGAATGGGACTTAAATTAGTTATGATTTACTTAAATCCCATAGGTTTCAATGGTTCTGCTCTAACTAGGACTTGTGTTGGATTTTACCCAACGTTCTTATTTTGATTCAAACTACAGGCCCGTCTGCTTAGGGGGATAAATTCTAAGAGGACGCTATTGTTTAAAAATATATAGTCATGCTTCTAATAACTTCCTTTGGAAGAGTTTTAACAGTTTAAAAGTTTTTACTATTTCGATTCTTTATTACCGTGAAGTTGAAAATTTCTTTTGTTCTTCGCAACATTCAATATCACTAGGTAGTCTCTGTGACACCCCAGGGGATGGTTTTCCGGTCGTCCTCTTTTCTTCTGCCCCATTTTCAGTCTCTGAACTGCAAGAAAGTAATGTTCTTTTTTAGATCTAACAAGAGATAAATTCATTGTCTTAACTGCCCACATGCCAGTTGCCAATTCCAACCTGTACTGGCATAGTCTAGCTTTCTACATTTTAAAAGCAGAAGCTTAACAAGTAAAACAAAACCAGTTCCTAGTGTTAGAGTCCGGTCGTGTCCTGTCAAAGGTGGGAAACCAGAAGCACTTTGGAAAAACCTTGCATATATCTTCCCTATGAGATGCACAAGCTCTTGCCCCAGGTCTAAGCTTGCACATCTACTGACATTTTATTTATGTGTAATAACAGTCAGATGTCTGCATCTGAAACCAATGGTATTACGTTGAACTGAATATACCAGCCTTTCCCAACTTGGCGCAGTCCAGATGGGTTTTCTTGCAAATCCCATCATCCCTTACCAGCATGCCAACACATCTGGAGGGCACCAGTTTGGGGAAGATTGGGTTATACATTGCCATCAATACACCTTTTTAGAAATGCATATGAAATAATATTGTGTGGTGTTTTTTTTAAAAAAACACAGAATCTAAAATGTCACTTTTATCTAATACTACAATCCCAATTACATTTCAATTAGGAATAATCCAATTGAAATAAATGGGATGTATTGATAAGGAAATATGTTTTGGTTGGGGTCATTATTGTGAAACATAGAGCATCTCTGCTCAGGAAGACTGCAATGTTTGAGACAGAGACTGGTTCAGACAACATGCTGCAGCTCATCATGGGTTATTTAACCCATGATGAGCCATGGCACCGATGGGCACCATATTGCATATGCAACCCCCACTGGGGGGCATTGTCGTGTTGTGCGAACACAATGCTGAATTCGGACAACATGATAGTCAATGGTGGGGTAATAATCAACTTTACAGTTGTTCATCTAGGGGGTACTCCCCACACAACATGGTAATAAATAATCAACTGTGGTGTGGATTAGGATCAGTGCTGAGTTTACTACGGCAGCATTCGGATGACACAATAGTCAATACAACTGATGATTGTTTCCCCCCGCCCAGTTGCTTATTGTGAATGTTGCATATTCAAAATGGCAGCCCAGTACACACCACAGCAAATATTGTGCGAACAGCCCAAAGTTTGCTCTTCCCACTTTACCCACTGTATTAAGTACCTCCCCTCAACAAAGTTGCCCTGATTATACAATGTCAGTCCAAGACATTTTTCTGCCTGAAGCAGAGTCCAAAGGGCAAATACTTTAAAAAGATCTTGCTCCATCATTCAAACACCATTTTCTACATTCCTCCAGCAGTGGAATTCAGCCTGGGCCAATGGTCCTTCAAGCTTACCTGGTTATTGTAAAGGGTGGGCCTAGACTACCCAGTTACTATTATCTTGGAGTGTCAGTATTTAAAAACTTGCCTTACGTTAATAAAAAAAAATACACATATTTCAAAAATTAATTTTCATTTTTTAAATCAAAACATTATTACACCTCCCCAATTAAATTGACTATTCCAGAACACCCCATCTATGTTTGTTTGACTTGCCTCTTGGCCTTGGTGGTCAACAATGAATGATAGTATTGGACTCCTATTTTCTGTGGGGACCAACCTTCTTCTCGGGCTAGAATTCTAGCCCTGCCCTCATCTGCCTCCTGTAGCATGGCCGAGTAACCTCTTTTACAGAGGACAGTCCTCTATTTGAAGGGTTACCAGAGGACTGTTCTCAATTTTGAAGATTACCTCTATTTGAAGGGCTGTCCAGTCTGGTTTAAAGATGAAGATCAGAGGGAAGGGCTTCCCTCTTTTGTCCCCTTTTTGGTGATGCATTTTCTCTTTTTGGGGATTCATCAGTGGCCACCCTATGATGCTGTCTACAGCAGGTCACTTTACCCTGATATATGGTACGGTCAACCCTGGGATGATAGCCTTAGGAATCATAAGGCACTATCATATTAGAGAGACTATTGTGTCTGTCTGTACATACAATATTTCAGAGTTCTTTTTGTGAATATTGCCAACATGAACAGGATGAAGGTAAAATACTTTGTTAAAGGCAAATAAAGAAAGCTACTTGGCATGTTGAAATAAGATGACTTTGTTTTGCTAGTGGAGGAAGCAAATATTGTATCTGTTCTGAGCAACTTGAGCTGCCAGTTACAATTCCCCAGCAAAGGTCAGAGAAGAAATAGCTGCCTCAGTGACTTTGCAACCCATAGAATCACTTGACTAGTTCTGGACAAAAGGACTAGATCCAACTTTATGGCAGTAAATGGCTTGTTTAGCGGTCAAAAGTAGAATGTACTATGTTCAGTCTTAAACACATTTATGTGGAAATATGGATGAACAAATCTGTCAAGATCAGTTTCTCATTTATTTCAGTTTTAAATTCAGCTTATCCCAAACTTTGAGAATATTTTTTCTAATGTTTGCATGAAAATTCATGTGCATTTTTGTGCACATTTCTCCGAACAGATCTAATTTGGATGCATTTTTGCTTATAATACACAGATTTTGCAAACAATTTTCCTGACAATGCAATTTTGAACATTATTTTCTCTAATATATCATTTTTGTATGCATTTTTTTATTAGAGAACACCATTCAAAATTGGGAAAAGTGCAAATTTGGGAAGAAACTTGAGTTTCGGTATGCATAACGGCTCGGAAATGCAAAATTTGGTAAAATATCTTGGGCTGGTCCTGTAGCCAATGCAGCTTGCATTCTCTAGATACTCCCTGTCAGTGATGGCTTTGCAGGAGCCTCAATTAACTGAGGACAAGGGATGTAGCTAGTAGCATTGAAGAAAGGGAAGAGCAAAGGGTTAGCAAGGAATTTTGAAAGGGAGGGCTCTTTGATGCACCCATGTGCACTCCTTTTGCCTACTTGTAAAGTTACACAGGCCTTTTGCTAGTTAATACCTAACCAGCCAATATTACTGATCTGCGTGTGCCATAAAAAAGATGAAGATAATTGTAAAAGTACCTACTTGTATAGTCCAGTTAGCATAGTCATAACTTACACAGTTGAGAGAGGTGATTGTTTGTAACCATGTGCAAGAATGAACTATGTTAGACCCAGTATTAAGTATTAATTTGTTACTCAAACATGTGCTACAAATCCCAGCAATTCCCATTTAAATGAGGAGAGAATTTGCATTTCTATCCTGTCCTTGCTTCCATGGAATCAAAACAGCTTGATCTGATTGATCTTATCCACAAAGAAGTGTTGTGTTTTTCACAGTAGAACCCCTACACTATAAAATGTGGTTGGTAAACATGCTGAATTAATCATATTTGGAAATCTGCAGAAGAGGAAGATGACATCCTTCCTACGTGCACATTTCTGTTCTGTCTGCGGAGTTTTTGATTGGCACTCTAGTGATTGGCACTCTAGGGGGGCTTGAAATATAGAAACAATTCTGGAAACTGTTCATTGAAATGCTTCGAAAGAGAAAATAGAAACACCTTTAGATTGTCATTAATTAGGGTTTTCGGAGGTGCCTTATTTCAAAGTCTCATAGCCCAAAGATCTCCCCTGCTTCATGAAATTTAAGAGAGTTCATAGATAAAAATATCCTTCCAAAAATGTAATTGGAAGATGACGATTTCCACCATTATAAATTATCTTTAGGGAAACATTCCAGAACTGGTGTGAGACTCTCTCAAAATTAACCTTGCCCACCCATGTTTTGCTTTTAAATAATATCCTGATATAAATTAACATACTACTCTGTGTAACTTGCTTATTAACCTTCATGAAGTCCATCGTATGATAGGAACCTATTTGTCTGGCAGCTGTATGTGTGAAATTGCAGATATTAACACACCAATTGCTAGCATAATTTAAAAGGATGACTGAGTAATTAACTTGCCCAAGAATGGAAAAAAAATTCTTCATTTTTACAGTAAAATAAAGGTTAGGATTACCAAACCTTTTGAAATGGCATTGTGCATGGGCAGTTTTAAAAAAGCCATACAGTGATCTGTACAAGAAATTGAATTAATAACTCATACATTTGCAAGAAGAGCAAAAGGATTCATCATGTGTTTAGCCAGTTCTAGCTTGAAACTGTAAATTATTTCCAAAATCTGTACACCATTGTTGAAAGCCACTCCTTAAACATTAGTCTCTACATCCTAGTGTGATATATACTAGGTGGAAACACATCCACAACAAATTTCAGCCGTGTTTAGCAAAAGTTAGGGTGCCTCTACAAGAGCGATTTAAAGCTTTTTCAAGGCGCATTAAGAAATTTACCTCTACAAGAGTGGAGCGCAAATCAGGGGTCCAGGCGCATTTTCTCTCCGATTATTCGCATTTTCGAATGCGCGTTAATTAGCGAGTTTTAATTTACGGCGGGAGTAAGAGCACCTTATGCGTGTAAACAACTTTATAAGGAGGTGCATTAACGATCAGGGGGTTGGACTGTGGTCATGATCTCATGCACAGAACTGCCCCTTCGCTGGGAAAACCTCCCACTTTTTGTTTTAGTTTCATTTCCTCTCTCCTCCTGGCAACTTCCTCCTTGTACTCTGTCTCTCTGGATGGAAGCTCCAAGAAGAGGTGACCCAACGTGAACCAAAAATAAAGTTTCTTTGAAGTACCCTGATGAAATATTTTTAACATGGAGACACGGGGCCAGATGGAGGTGGTTTTATGAGAAGTAAAGGGGGTAGGAAGGATGTGCGCATGTGCGCATAATTAGCCATCAGCAGACATAACTTCCCTTCGCTTCTTGCTGGGTTCCTGAGCTGAGTTGTGTGTGTGTGTGTGTGTGTGTGTGTTTTACAATTGTTTAGCTCTCTGGGAAGTGGAGGGGGAAGGAACGAAGCAGAATCCTCCTGTCTGTTTTGGTGTGTGTGTGTGTGTGTGTGTGTGCGAGACTCATTCCCATTTACTCCTGAGGAGGTCATGGCAATCGGGCGAAGGAGGGGGGAAGACAGGTAGCAGAACATGTTAATCAGCTCATTCCTTTCAGGTAACCTAGGAAACCAAAGGCGGGAGATTCTGGTGGGCGGGGAGAATAAAGGGAGGGAACCGGTTTGGGGAGTTTCTCTGGGACAAAGCGCATTACTTTCAGCAACATTTGCATGCGATTCTCAGCATGTTAAAAACTTTAAAATGCCTTTCATACAGCCCGTAATGCGCTTCAAGGCCTCCCATGTATAGGGATTAGGCGTAAAAGCGATTGTGAGAAGATGCGCATAATCGGGGAACCGGGCGCCAAACCGAAATCTTGTAGAGGGCTGCTTCGCAGATTTTTCAGCAAATGATATGAAAATTATATGTCACTCTCCCTTTATAATTTTCTAAATTATAATTTTCTACAATCTTTTATATTAATGACCTGAAAAAAACAGAAAATACCCTTCAAATCTGATGTTTGTATACAGGGAAGACTATAAGCAAAGGGCAATGTACATATGAGCCCACAGGAAGCATTACACTGGGGATCTTTCTGTCATGTCCATTTTTTGTGCAATTCATACACACTTGTCCACAGTTCATATGTTTCCCCCTCAACTTGCCTCTCTGAATTGTTCAGAGATAGAACTAGTAAATGAGATAGAACTAGTGTATTATGCTTTCGTTCAGCCAAGATGTAGTAGCAGCTCATTAGAACCATACTGGATTGGACCAAAGGTTCATTGAGTCCAGCGTTCTGTTCACACAGTGGACAACCAGCTTCTTGTAGGACATGAATGCAATTGTACCTTCCTACCCATATTAAAAAAATATTTAAAATGAACTGCAGGGGGAAGGAGAACGTGAAAATGCCCAGCACTCGACTTGCTAAGGAAACGGAGGGGGAAACCACAGACGCAAACCAGGGGAAAAAAGTAGGTGTGATGGAGCCCTTGAATAGTTTTTAACTTAACTCATGACAAAGGGTGCTTCCAGATGAGGCTTTAATTGCGGAATCACCCTGCACCAACCACTGAATTTTACATGGGAGGGGGAGTTCCAGATGTTGTCTTCCATTTGTAGCCCTCATGTGTTTTCCCACCATTTCTTCCATCCCTTTCCTTTCCATAAAAATACATATATAATCAAGTAGCTGCACAATGTCTTTTGATTGGTAGTGCTAAGACCTGTCTGCCTGAAAGCACTGTACGAACACATGTGAGAAATTGCATTATGAGAAGTAATCTTTCTCTTCCATTTAATTCAATGAAACCTTGCTCCTGATTTCCACCCCCACCCCTGCACACTGTTCTATTAGTGCAATTCACATGACCTTTCATCACAGAGCCAAAGGGTGTTTTCCAACCTAGGTTCTCTAATGACCCTGTAACAGTACTCTTACTCATGTGAGTTGAAACAAACATTTTTTGGGTGTGAATTGCCTAGAGACCTTTGATTATTGGGTAGCATAGAAATTAAAATTAAAAGGTAAACAAACAAACTGGATTACAGATAGGCGTTTCTCTAGTCTAGAAAAGTCTACGTATTTGTAAGGGCTGTAGCCCGATAAAATACATGTTATCATAACTTTTAGTTAATTAATCATAATTTAAATTTGCAGATGGGTCAAAAATATTTTGACCTTTTTTAAAAAAACAATTAACAAATTAATCAATTACACATTGTTGCCATCATAAGTGTTGGTTCTGTATAAGTTAGCTTAGACCCCCTCTAGATGGATTCCATTTGACGCCTGGTTAGCCGATTATGCGCATAATCATTGAAGCGCTTTATCGTAAATGCTTGTATGCAGGAGGTAATTGAGCACTCAACTGGTGACCTTACCAGTTGTTTCAAATGCGCTTTACAAGTAGTTAATGCAGAGATTCGCTTGTTCACATAGTCAAAATGCGCTTTAACGGCCGGAGTAAAATAAAACTCGCTATTTAACGCGCATTCGATAATGCACATAATCGGAGAGAAAACGCGCCTCTACGCCCGATTTGCACTCCGTTCTTGTAGAGGTAAATTTTTTAATGCGCCTTGAAAGAGCTTTAAATGCCTCTTGTAGAAGCAGCCTTAGAGGCATTGCTTTCCCCCCACTAATCATAAAGTGTGTATCTGTGAATGTGAATGCTTCCTCACACTGAAGTTATCTTCCACAGTGAATGGGCTTGTTTCTATAGCAGATCACCTTTTCAGCTGTGTTATTTGAAATGTAAAATGACAAATTCCATGCTTTTTTCTCAAAAAATACTCAAGGACTGTTGAACTTTAGGATGTTAGTTCCTGATTAAAGGTATGGCTGAATCTCTGAGAATAATCCCTATTATTTGCCACTGAAGCCAAAAGCAGAACAGATGCCCAAATAGCTAGGTTTGTTTGCATGTATGGGTGTTTGGATGGAAGGTTTTGATGTCTTGAATGAGGAAATTGTGTCTTAATATGGCCAAAAGCTATGTAACTGGTTGGTCACTGTCCCATGCCAACTGAAGTTTTTTTCCTGATCAAGAAAAGGCTATTGAACTTCTATGCAGTTCAAGCCATACTGGGATCTAGCCAGGAAGAGATTGGCTCCAACTCAGAGATGGATGCAGTTTACTAAACTCATGCACTTCTGGTAACTGCCATGAATAAAAGTGGGTGCTTGCCTTCTTCAGCGCTCATATACCATTAATAAAAGCAAATCTAAATAAGTATAGCTTTTATACTATACTTTTCTATTCTTGCTTGTTTTGTGTGTCTGTAGTTATGTATCTAAAATGGCTTTTGATAAATCACTTTTGATTTTGTCTGGGAATTCATGGGATCCTTAAGCTCTATTCTGAGAAGTCTTGCTTTTAATGTGCTGCAAAAAGTGCTGTGTAGGAGAAGGTGGAAAGACACTGCTATAATCTGAACAAGATTCTGTCTAATCTTTTCAAGCCTGTCTCTGTAGTCTTGATGTGTCTCCATCTTAGTTTACAAGCCAGGTATTTCTAATCACAGAAGCAGTGATGGTACCAACAGGATGGTTTGGGAGCCTCTAGTTCTTTTTCATTTTGGTTTATACAGACAGATTGGGCTCTAAGGGTACTTGTAAAAAGAGGCACAACCAATCAAAAGGCATTCATGTCTTTTCCTCCTCAACAATTTATTTTTTTCTTGTAAGGAAAAAGATAGAAGAGGCTGTGGGAAGACACAGGAGGGTTACAAATGAAATATGGTGATATTTAGTGCTCCCCTCCCTGAGTAATATTCCATGAATGAGGCACTGAGATCTCACAATAAAATCCTCACCTGGAAGCATACTCAAGTCTGAGGGAGTAGTTACTCTTCATGGATCAGATCCTGCTTGTAGCAATCACACGGCATTTGTAGCATGCATATGGCATTTCAGTGCACTACCCACAATCTTAACATTTATTAATTAAAATTATATTCCACCTTTCAGGTTCTAAAATTAGAGCCACCCAAAGCAGCTACAATCTAAAACAAAGGTTAAAACTGGCAGAGTTGTTTTAACCTTTAACAAAGGTTAAAACAACAACAACAACAACAACAACAACAACAGAAGAACTCAATCAAGAATGGAGCCAGAAAATATGTTTGTGAAAGTCTTTATAAATAATCCCCTTTTCAGAATACCATCAAAAGTGTCAAATGAACCTCCTGAACCAGAGACTTCGAAAGGTTCCTCTCTTCTTGTGTTGCCATTAACTATGCCTTGAATGGACACACAGAAGCAGGACCAACCTTACGATAAATAACACCTTGGGCAAGGAGTGCCTTTGGTGCCTCCCCCCCCCCCAATAGTCACCTTTACAGGGCTATCCAGAAGGTTTATGCAGGTGTGATGTTGGCAATTCCACTCAGCTCTGCTTAGCTTTCCAGCTCGCCCACCCTTAAGGCCAGCCCTGCAAAAGAGGGCTTCCCCCACTGAACTTGCTGGGTGGGCAGGATCATATGGGTGGAGTCAGCCTTTCAGGTTTCCTGGTCCTAAGCCATTTAAGGTTTTAAAAGGTAAAGATCAGCACCTTGAATTGCATTCAGAAATGAATCAGTACTTCCTCCTTCCACAAGCCACATTGCTCAAGTACTGCTTTGTTTGGCAGCTCCAAGTACCTTTCTGTGAAATATTCAGGGATAGGGAAAAGCTGCTTTGTTTGACCAAAAGCACATCTAAAGCAAGGCGTTAGTATGATGCAATATTTGAGGGAAAAGCTGTGATAAAGAATTCACTACTATGATTGATGGATGAATAAATCCCCATTTATTGATTGACAGAAAATTTACAGTGCAATCCTATGCATTCAGATATAACCCCTATTTAGTTAAATGGAACTCCTAGGTAAATTCTATAGGATTGCAGGTATAGGTATAAGGTATAGGATTGCAGCCCAAGTATTGGATTACAATGTCAGTTACACTTTGCAGAATTCCTATGTTATTTATTACATTACTATTTTTATTTACTAAATTGTTCCTCTGGCATAGGTCTCTGCAGAAGACACATCTAAATGCCAAATGAAATGTTTTTACATTCCCAGTAACAGATCCAGTACTGTGGATGATCAAGGAGTGGTTTCTTTTCAAAACAAAAGGCAGGAAGAAGTCCTTTTATTTGTGTGACAATGTCAGAGCCAAATTTAGCATCCATTTGGGAGATTATATAAAATGATGCTTTGACACATGTGTAATAATTTAGTATAGGAGAAGGGAGGATCGACCAACCTGAAGCAAACATACAGCAATTTCAGATATGGTTTTGTGGAGGTGGTTTCGGGAATTAAGTGGCCAGATGCTCATTAGATGTACAGCATATTAACATCATTATAGACACGTGGTCATTAGGCAACAGGAATACCTCCTGGCAGGAGATACATGATGCAAATTGAAACATCAGTAGGCAAATAATTTAAAAGAACAAAATACATTAACAGGGCAAACCTGTGGATGTTTATTCAGAAGTATAAAATAATCTGGAGATGGTATCTCACTCCTGTAAGACTACATCAGATAGATAAGAAGGCTTCAAGTTTTTGTTGGAGGGGATGTCAGGAATTGGGGACATATTACCATATGTGGTGGACTTGTGAACATGTAAAAAAATTTTGGGAGAGAGTTTTTAAGGAGATAAATGAGATAGTAGATAAAAAGGTAGAGGCAAGTCCGAATATAGCTTTATTGGGATTATTTGATAAAGAATATGGTAATAATAATATTAAAGAATTAATAAATAATCTCCTGACACCGGCAAGACTTATGATAGCTAAAAATTGGAAAATACAAGGGGATTATAGTATGGAAGAGTGGTATAAAGGAGTGTGGGATATTGTTATTAATGATAGATTAACCTGTGTAATGAAAGTTAAGATGGGATTAACTAAAAATAATGATTTTGGAAGGATTTAGGCTATGTTTCTAGAATATGTTTTAGAAAAGGGGAGAGGTTGTACACCGTCTAAAGAATCAATGCAGTTTTGGAAAAACTTCTAAGCAATAGAGTAAGAAGGTCTCGGGGGAAGGGGAGCACGGGGGGTTGTTGAGGATTCTAAGTATTGTGCATTTTTGTGTTATATGTTGAAATTAATAAAATTATTACAAAAAAAAAAGAAGTAAGTCCTACTATATCTAAAAGGGCTTACTCTTTGTAAGTGTGTTTAGATTTGCATCCCGATAGTGCAAGTTTAGTTAGAGCACAGACGGAAAAAAACTTACAACTCCCAGCATGCCCCAGCCAGGACTTTTTTCTGTCTAAAAATGCATAGGATTATGTCTTTAGTTGATTGATTGATTGATTAATTAATTAAAGCATTTTTAACCCCACTCTTCATGGAGCAATTCTCGTAGAACAACGTATAAATCAAAACTGCATACGTCAACTGAGCAGGCAACATGCTTGAATGCTTGCAGATATTGTAGATACCTAGAGCCAAAAGCAAAGTAAACTGTAAAGAAAAAATGTGGATTCATAGACACACTGGTAAAATGAGACCATCAGAAGAAGGCATTATATTATTATTATTATTATTATTATTATTATTATTATTATTAAGAAAATGGCCATAAATGGAAGCTGCACAGTCTAAAAGGCAGAAGGAAACAGCCTCTTTTGATAGTTAAACACATTAGTAGCAGCCTAGTGCCTAAAAGAAGTCTTTTCTGGGAACAAGAGTGGCAAATAGAGAAAGGAACAGAGGGACTACAAGACAGACTGTTTCCTATAAATGCCAAACCGCTGCAGTATCTGTACTGGCTACCTTACAGTATTCCAGATACTGCTTGACCAATAAAGCCATTAATGACATGAGCCATAAATGCCTAGGGCAGGGGTAGGCAATCTGCGGCCCACCAGATGTTTGGCCTACAACTCCCATCAGCCCTAGCCAGCATAGCCAATCATGAAGAATGATGGGAATTGTAGGCCAAAATATTGGGAGGGCCACAAGTTGGCTACCCAGTCAACAAGTGCCTCCACATGTAGGATTTTCAAAGAACAGTTTTTCATCAAGCGTGTGATATGCCCAAGACCCACAGCTCAATTTGTTTTCTTCCTTGTTGAGCAACATACAGAGCATACTGTTGTTACAGTTTTGAAACTTTAGTGCATCCTGCTAAATAAGGAGATAAGAGTAACTGTACAAGCAGGGCAACGAGAAGATGAAGCAGAGCTCCTTATTGGGATATCAATCTAGCAACCTGGAGTTACATCTTAGAGAACTTAAGTTTTCACAGCACATGGACACCAAATTCTTGTGAGCCTTTATCCATTGAAAGCTAATAATACCGGGCAATAAAGTAGCTGCTGCATTTGCTGCCAACCTTTAGGCTTCGTCTCTTGGTTGTTCGCCGTGTGTGAAAAAGTCAAACGTAAGTGCCAGTGAAACTCTCATTCTACCCTTTCTTATTTTGCATAGTATCCCTATATGCATTCTTGGTCCTGAATCTAATGTCTGATTTTTAAAAGAACTTGAATTTCTTTAGCAATGACAGATATAATAGTGATGAGAGGTATAGGCAAACAATAGGTAGTGGGATGACATGGAAAGGTAATGCATTTGCAAGCCTTGAGAAAAGGAGCACCAGAGCAGTGTGCAGGGCACTACAACAGCCATTGATCTATCCCTTGAAATATGGACCCTTTAGTAGAAAGTGCTGGCATATTCTCAGATTTGACTTCCAGAACTATGTGGGCTAGAAACTTCAAAATTAAAATGAGAGTCCTAAAAATCAATGCTAAATTCCATACATGATCCTGGATTCTGTGTAAAACACCAGATACAGTGCTAATTTTAGTATATGTGGAAACAACATGGGATTCCATCTGCTTACTTGGGTTCTTATGGCCAACTAAAAATGCAGCGAAACAAAGTTCTGATATTCACAGTAGTCCTCTCACTACATACCTGCTCTTTTGACCTGACCTCCTAAGATATTCTACAGCAGTAATGATTATTCTAGCAAGATTTTTTAAAAATATACATACATGACTTTGTATAAACCCATAGCAATGAATACATATGAAATGCATATATATATATATATATATATATATATATGAAAACACAACAGACCAGATATCCAAATAAGTATCTATTTGAAGGTGGTGTCTATATGCCACCCATTCAAATGTGGTCCTCAATCCATTGCATTATAGGAAATGAGCATTTATCTTCACAAAGTTGTAATACCAATCTTTTAGTTTTCAAAAAGGAGCAGAGAATCCATTTACTCTGAGTTTTCCTTAATTTCCATCAAGCAGGTAAGAGCATGTACATCAATGGACAATAAAGAATTTTCCAGTACAACATTTATCCAGATAATAACTTCCTTCCCAAAAGAAGCAACTACTGCACATTGCTAAAATATGTGTTTAATAGAAGTATTAGCTGCATTGCACTACCAGCAATTATCAAAATTAGACAATTCCTTATTAAAGAGATGTTGCGGAGTCCAATAAACCATGAAACAAAAGCTTTGGAATTATTGTAACAAGATGTCAGACGGAACTGAGTGCAGTCATCAGGATCCAGGGATGCAGGCAACAGATTGGCAATCCGCCCCCTCCCCAATAAAACATTAACACAATTTGATTTTTACATGGTATGACACTATAGATGTTGATGGAATATTTACAGTTTGCATTCACATTTATCAAAGCAATTAAACAGAATGTGAGCAATATAAGTTTAAGAAATTAGAGCTAGAAGGACCCTGAAGTGAAATCATTAATCACATAAGTGGAGTTTCCATTTGCTGTTGCTTGACTTTCTAAATGGAATTTTGTTGTGTGTGTTTTGACACAGCTGATTACATTTGCTCATATGACAAGAACACTATTAGCAACTTAGAAGAATATTTCAGTTGCTGGAGACAGAGGAGGGGGAGAGGGAGAGAGGGAGAGAGGAAGAAAGAGAAAGGCTCTCAATTGTCCTTAAAACTCCACACCATGGTAACCTTCTCCAATCGAATGCCCTCCAAATGTGTTGGACTACAACTGGTTGGAGATGCTGGCTGGGTGGCTCGGGAATGTTGGTTGTTGTAGTCTGACATGTCTGGAGGACAACAGGTTGGTGAAAGCCACACAGTGGAACCTGTGACAATATCTGAGAGTCAAGTCATACCCTTGGTACTCCTATTTCTTCATCTCTCTGTGCACTGTTACCCTTGCCTCCTTTTCCCCCTCCCTCCTTCCTGTTGTCTTTTTCACCATCAAAGTTTAGTTTGTAAGGTCCTTTAGGCAGGGAACTGTCTTTCCCCCTTTTTCTTATATTATTTTGAAGCATTTCATGCCCATTAATGGCCATATACATAATAACATGAACATTGTGAGTTTCTTTTTATTTCTAGAAGCATTTCTGCCTTCATCTATGGAGGAATTTTATATAACATAAACAGAACAAGATCAAATATCCAATATTAACCAATTTCACAGTAAGAACAAGGAATGTATGTTATTTTTTTTTCATATGCCCTATAATTCCTGAAGTGATGCCTCTAGGTTTAGGTACTTGGGAACACATTTCCATACAGCAAAAGAATTTTGAATACTCAGCTGTTTTACGCTAGACCAGGGGTAGGCAAACTAGTTCCCTCCAGATGATGGGGATGTACTTCAAAACATCAGGAAAGCACCAGATTGCCTACCTTTGGCCTAGATGCTAGGCCCCAGAGTAAGAGAGTTTGAAATCATCACAGTGTTTCTACAGGGGATAACACAAGTTGTTTTACGTTACCTGTGGGTAGCCAGCTTTCCCCCCAACTGCTTCTTTAACTGCTGCATGATTTGTAGAAATTCAACCAGAGAAGCTTTCCTGTTACGACATTTCTGTTTTAGGAATTACTTTGCCTGTTAAATATTTGCCTGTCATGCAGTTGTTAAGAACACAGGAGCTTAGACAGAAAACATGTTTGTACCTCTGCATTCTCTGCACCAGGGTGGGCAGTCTGCAGGCCTCAGACCCTCAGTGTCATTTCAAAAGCCCTCAGTAAACTATCAGCTCAGACCTCTGGCAACAGCAACCTGCCCCTTTCCTGAAAGCTTGCAGGGCAGGGAGAAGTGTGGGGTTGGGAGTGGGGAAGGGTAGGCTGACCAGATAAAATCCAGGTCAGGGCTCATGTAACTTTAACAGTTGTAGAGAAAAGGGCATTTCCGCCAGTGTCATTTGTATGCAATTAGTTCCTGGTGATATTCCCTCTTCATCACAACAGTTAAAGGTGCAGGCACTATACTAGAGTGACCATATACAAAAGAAGGCAGGGCTCCTGCAACTTTAACAGTTGTGATGAAGAGGAAACTAATTGCATACAAATGACACTGGCTGAAATTCCCTTTTCTCTACAACTGTTAAAGTTACATTAGCCCTGACTTGGATTTTATCTGGTCACCCTAGGGAAGGGGATGTCAGAGAGAGAAAAGTGAGGTGTGTGTGTGTGTGTGTGTGAGAGAGAGAGAGACAGAGAGAGAGAAAGAAAGAATGAAAGGGATGGGCCTCTTCATTTTTGGCTCTGACCCTGCCCACTATTGGTTTCAACCACACCTACCAATGGCATGTGGCCCTCTACAGATTATCCCTTAGAGTATGTGGCCCTGAACAGAAAAGTATTTCCCTCATTCCTGGTTTATGCTGTCCTGGAAACTTACAGGTTTCAAGAAAGTAAACTGAGCCTGAAAATGATGGGTATTCATCTATTTAGATTCACATCAAGGGCACATTACATGGACTGATGTCTTATTTGGCATCATTTTGCACACAAGTATTCCTGCATGACCAGGCAGTTACACAAGGGATTAAGAGATGATTTCTAATGCAATCCTATGCATGACTACTCAATCCTATGCATGACTACTCAAAAATGTCCCACTGTGCAATGGGACTTACTCCAATGGGACTTCACGTAGATGACTTACTTTGTGTATATCCCATTAGACACCATTTATTTGATATTATTTTTTACTTTAGACAGTTAGGTAGTTAGGAATTTCATCCTTCCATTGTATATCATCAAGAATTTTTCAGTCCCTTAGAACAAGTGGAGTACTGATGTAGAAAGAATCACCTGGTGACCAAACTACATACAAATCTATAATAGCATGATTAAATTGATTTTTTTAAAGGGAACATGAAAGTTGAGCTGTGAATATAGTCCTATGTGCAACCTGCCAGGAAAAAAATATAAGAGGAATATTGAGAGCAAGCAAGTCCCTGCCATTTCTGATGACACCTGAAATTAAACTGGCAATCTCTGGACAAAAAGTGTGATTTGTTGTATTTTAGAGTTTAAAAGCCTGCCTCTCTCTTCCTGAGGCTGTAACCTCATCTGGACCGGATACAGAAGTGGCAACCCAACATGATGGCCCATAAGTTAGGCAACAGCAGCAGGGCAAACTATTAAATGTACAAGAAGCTATTGAGCTCTTCACATTCATGGAGAGAAATTGACCTTCAAGTAACAGATTTTTACATGGAAAGTTGCCTAAGCCAAAATATGTTAGGCATTCATACACTTTAGGGCCTCTTGCAGACAAGTGGGAGCTTTCTGCATGACAAGTTTTATCTAGATAGGGCAAAAATAACAAGAGCTGGAGAAAAAAGCAGCTAAAAAAAACCCAGCATGCTATGGAATAGTCTAGCTATTTTATTAGCACCAGTAACAATTTGTATTCTTGAACTGGAGAAAGAAAGAAAACTGGGGCAAAATCCAGGATAGGAACTGAGATATGTGGATCCCCCCTTCTTAAACAGGTTTAAAATTGTTATTTCAAATACCATTCTTCTTCAAAAATGTGGAACCTACTGATTTAAAGTGAGAGCCCAAATAGGGGTGGGAGGAGCAGGGAGACCAAACCTGAGCCCTTCATGTTTAGAAAGCTACAGATTTGTCCCACCTCCATTCAAAACCCCCTCATAATCATTGCCCCCAGATGTTTCCAACATGTGTGGCCATCAGCCTGATTAAGTAGGGCAACCTGGCCTCCAGCTCTGGATTGCTTTGTCTATCCAGACCCATCAATGCTCAAGATGTCTATCTAGATCCACTCATGTTCAGTGCTTGAATTACAGGGGAACTAGAAGGGACATGGCCTTGTTCACTTTGGGATGCTGCTTCTTTGGTCCTGTGTTTAGAAAGCTATAGGAGGCATGGTCTGGCTAACATTAGGGAGGGGAGAGAGGTAGTGCTTATGGATTTCATTATCCCCACCGTTTCCTCCATAATTGGAGCACTGGAAAGAGAGACCTGTGAAATAGTGTAATTGACAAAGAATGTAGGAAATTGCCTTATACTGAGGGTGCCTCTACAAGAGAGGTTTAATGCTCTTTGAAGGCTCATTATAAATTTTACCTCTACAAGAATGGAGCGCAAAACGGGCGTAGAGGCGCGTTATCTCCCGGATTATGCGCATTATCGAATGCGCGTTAAATCGCGAGTTTTATTTTGCTCCGGCCGTTAAAGCGCATTTTCCCCGTGTGAACAAGCGATTATGCGCATTAACTTCTTGTAAAGCGCTTTTTGGACATCAATTAATGCGCTTCGCCGCCTCTTGCCGCCTCCCGTGCAGAGGGATTAGGAGTAAATGCGCCTCCGCGATAATGCGCATAATCGCCGAACCGGGCGCAAAAGCGAATCCTTGTAGAGGGAGCCAGAGTCAGACCATTGGTCCATCTAGCCCAATATTGTCAACATTGACTGACAGTGGCAGCTTCTCTCCAGGGTTTCAGGAAGGAGTTTTTCCTAGCTCAACCTGGAGATGCCAGTGATTTAACTTGGGACCTTCTGCATGCAAAACAGGTACTCTATCACATGGAGCTCTCCTTCTTTATGAGAGCAATGTTGCAGAGCAATTTTTCAAGAATAAAATTCTTAGAGTCTAGTTACTTTCTGGCTGAATTCTCATACAGATTTTGTTTTTAAATGTATCGATCCCTAGCCACTCAATGCAAATCCCATTCAACACAGACCATATAGGAACACGAGGCGAAGGGAGGGAGAGATAAAAAGAAAAATGCATTCTGAATATATCCTTATTATATTCCTAATACAATGGTGCCATCAAGCACATTAATTTGAAATCTTGAGTTTTGCGCGTTCTGATATTTATCATTTCACACAGAAAAAGCCACTGGTACAGGATACAAGATGAGTACTATTAATATGAGTTATTTTAATTTAAAATGAAGTATTTCAGTCCTCTATATAATGTGGCACTAGTAAAAAAGATACATTCTGGTTCTACAAAAGCCCAATACAAAGAGATAGCAGCAGAACATTACAATGGATACCAAATCTGAGTGGGTGGCAGATGATGTCAGTGTCCCTGCTAATCAAAAAGTGCTGGTGCTGGGTCCTTGCAAGCCCTGTCTCCACTACACCATTGTTCTGCAGAATGCTATCCTCTATGTTTCTGAACACAGTCCCAAATATACTTGGGACCAGCATACCAAATATATCTGGAACCAGCATACCCAGCAGACTGCCTCCTCTTATACACACCCAGATTACAGTTACGATCCTTAGAGGAGGTCCTGCTGGCCATTCCGAAACAAACAGAATGTTGCCACGAAGAACCTCAGTGGCAGGCCTTCTCTGTAGCAGCACCCACACTCTGGAAACCCTCCCTCGTGTGGTTTGGGAGGCTGAAAATGTAATAGCTTTTAAACTCCTCCTAAAAACGTACCTCTTCACAAAGGCTTTTGTTGGACTGTAATTTATCTGATTTTATATTCCACTTTTACCTTTTAACGTTTTGATTTATGGTATACTTATTGTATTTTTAAGGTTTCAATTGTACACTGCCCAGAGAGCCTTGGCTATCAGGCAATATAAAAATTTAATAAATAAATAAAATAAAATTAAATAAACGGAAGACAGAGTAATCAAGTTCTCTGCTCTTGTCATCTTAAAAATTAAGCCCCTGCCTAGGATCTATATAACCACAAACCATTGAATAGAAAACCTATAGACAATGCAAGATATAAGGCTTTTCTATATGAGGTATCTATAGCAGAAAAGCAGGAAAAGAAATGCTCCTTGCATAGTGCTCAGATCTCAATTCTGTTACAAAACCAAAAGTAGATACAGCAGATTAACAGCCAATTTACAGCCTCATATAGAAGAGCTTTTCATGTGCACCTTCATTATTGTGGAATTGGGAATGAGCAATAACTTCATCTGGCTACCAGTTGGGGTTAAAATTAGGTAGGGAGGAAGTAGTGTCCAAATCAATGAGATACCCTGCTGTCCAATCCATAATGCTATCCAGGGACAAATCCATCACAATAATGGTATCCAATTGTACCATTATTATGTTAAATTTGCACACATTGCAGAAGATGAAACAACACCCCACAATGAGATCTACCAACCAGCACAATCCTTGCCTCTTTACTACATAGCCATGTGTGGAAAAAGTGATTAAGGAATAGTACATACCTGCATCTTCATCACTCACTTGCAACATCAAGTGAAGACTTGGAAATGAGGAAGAGACATCACAAATCAAGTACCAGCCAGCTTTCATATCACATGGTATCATCTCAAAAATAGTGCTTTCAAAATAACCAGTCTTCCCCAATATGGTACCCTTCATATGCTTTTGGACTAACAACTCCAATCATCTCCAGCCAATATAGCCAGTGGTCAGGGATGAAGGGAATTGTAGTCCAAAACTCCTGGAGGGCACCAGATTGGGAGAAGACTGAGCTAAGAATGATCAAGTGAAACATTACTGATTTATATACATGGCACAACCACACTGTATAATCGAATCTTTATATACCATCATATGAGAAATTTGGGAAGAGCAGTTCCTCCTTCAAGATTACACTGATCAAGCCACTTAACCCATATTACTGTGTGGGTATTGCAACTCAGTTTATTGTATTCATAAATAAAAACTCCTCTGTCTCTGGTCCCCTCTACAAGAATTCGGTTTGACGTCTGGTTGTTCGATCATGTGCATCTTCTCGCAAGCGTTTTTACGGCAAATCACTATACGCGGGAGGCGGTTCAGTGCACAACTAGTTGCCTTACCGGTTGTATGAAATGCGCTTTAGGGGTGTTTAATGCAGAGAATCGATTGTTTACATGGTCATGAGGGGCTTTAACGGCCGCGGTAAATTAAAACTCGCTATTTAACACACATTCGATAATGCGCATAATCGCATAGAAAAAGCGCCTCGATCCCCGATTTGCGCTCCGCTCTTGTAGAGGTCAAATTTTTTAATACGCCCTGAAAGAGCTTTAAATCGCTCTTATAGAGGCAACTTCTCTCAAACGTTATCTGTAACCCTTTGAACTATCCAAATGCCCAGTAGTACAAAAACCAACCAACAAAAAGAAAAACAAACCCAAACCATCTCTCAATGACAATCTGAACCATTCCTTAATTCACACAAGGCACCCTTCTAGAACTCACACCATGCCTTTGTTTGTAAAATTTGGACAAAGAAAGGACACAATCCACAAGGCAGCCAAGTAGCAAGTCTCGGGGAAACTTTTCGTAAAGTTTTCTCTTCATATAGTTGGACTTGACAACAGGCAAGCATGGAGCTCTTTCACACAATATGTTGCTCTGTAGAATACTTACTGGATTAAGGCAGCTATTTCTTTTTTACTGGTCCCTCTGACAGACTTTAGTTCTTCCCCATCATGCTGAAGATCAGTCATTAGCACCATCGGAAAAAAAGAACCCTCTTGTCTGCTTGGCTCAGTCGACTCCTCTCTCGCCCCCCCCTCCAAGCAGGACTCACTCCAAGCCTTCTCAGCCTTTTTGCCCGCCTTCTTGTCACATTACACTGCTTTGCTACCGCAGAACACAAACTGCGAATTGCTCTTTCTCTCTCTCTCTCTCTCTCTCTCTCTTTTGTTTTTTAGTTTCCAGCTAACCTGAGCAAGTTTGAACTGGTATTGTTGTCTGGCTCTTTACGTTGAAGAGAGTTAGGAGAAGGGAGGGGGGAAACCCCTGGCCGGGGAAGACACATCCCTCTTCTCAACCCACAAACTAGTTAGGAGGAAGGGAAAAAAAATAAAAACAAAACCTGCTCAACGAGATTATCATGGAGGAAACCAATTACTCAAGTGAAGCACGTGAAAACATTCTAACAATAGCTGGAGAGGTGCATTTTAACTTGGAAAGTATTATGGTTTTGTTTTTTAATGTCAAGAAGGCTCTTGAAGTGGGATTGAAAAAAAGCTTAAAGTAGGAAGTGCTAATTACAACTCAGCCAACCAGAAATGGAGAAGTGGCGGAAGAGAGTTCCACGGCAACTGATCACGATCCTGGCTCTTTATATGACACCAAGGAGCTGGGTCTTTTACACAGCTTAAAATATTCATACAGGATGTTGCCTGCTCAGGTACTCTCTCTTGGTTACTTAAGACAAAAGGTTTGCTGAATGTTTTATATGGGAATGACAAAAGTGACAGGGGAAAGAAATGTGAATGTGAGTAACCTGTTAGTGCCCAAGCAAGTGTAAAAACAACAACAACAACAACAACAATGACAACCCCCTCCAAGTTGATATGAAAGGGCATTTTAAGGCTTATTTCCAGCTGGGCTTGAATAACATGATGTTACAGTGACAGGTATATTGAGGATGCTCTCAGGTATTGTTGTCAAAACTGGGTTCGGACAACACGATAAGCCACGGGTGATTAATTAGACAACCGTCTGTTGAGTTGCTTATTGTGTTGTATAGCAGGAACCGGACCACAGATGGTGTGCTATTTTTCTCGAATTAAGCAACGGAGAAAAACAACGGGCTGCTCCATTGATTATCTGGAAACCCATTGCTTATTGTGTCATGTGGCGGGCTCCATTGATTAATTCTACGTGTCTAGTGTGCTATTTCGGAAGCCCATAGAGTCCTCCAGCAGGAGTGGCTGAAAGTGCTTCAGCCGCCCCTCTACAGCTGCCAAAACTCAATTCTCACATCTATCTAGCAACTGATGATGCCCATCCAGCCCTCACTGTGCTCACCTGCAACGCTTGCTCCTTGCACAGCTGCATAGCCAGCCATCCAGGCAAAGCGCCGCCTGCCTCTGGAGCCTGTCCGCCCAGCCTCCCTCCTTCCCTACAACCTGATCGGACAGCACTAACTGGCTCTGTGCTTCTCCAAGCCCTGCCGAAAGCCCAGTCAAAGGACACACATGGGCAACCCACCTCCAGAAGTCTCTGGATGCGCCAGCTGCGGTTGTTGTGTGAAACTTCTGAAAGAATGCATAACACTCTCATGGCCATGCACCCCTGCTCATCTATCAACCCCTCCTGGCCTCAGTCTTCAGGGCAAATTCTCAAAACTATCTCCAGCTCCCTAATGTGAACTCCTCCACTGGCACAGAGGAGGCCTGCAGCCAGGTGACCCCTCTAGCTCCTCACAAACACCATAGACTGGCACTGGCACCACCATGGATCCCACCACCCAGGACATTTCTGACAGCCAGCCTGAGGAAAGTGGGTCACAGCCCCTTCTCTTGGACACCAGCCAGGAGCCCAGCAGAAAGGTCAGAGCTCAGCACTGGTCCAAAGCAGAGATAGGTGCATTCATAGAACTTTGGGGAAGCCCCGAGACCTGCAGCATCATGGCCACCTCCAGGCATGACCAGCTCTACCACTGGGTCTTCAGGCATGGGGATATGTGCGCAACCCCAAGCAGTGCAAGGACAAGCTGCATGAGCTCAAGAAAAGTTCAAGGAGATAGTCACACACAAGCCACACACCATGCCCTTCTATGATGAGCTTGTCATGCCAGGATACACCATGGGCAATGGCATCGCCCCAGCCATGGCTCCTCACCAGCAAGAGTGAGTCCCCAAGGCATCTGCTGGGATGACACCTCCACCAGATCTGACCCACAGCGAAGGCAGAAGCCCCTCACCCACCCTCCCCTCACCAGTACACCCTTGGAGAGGGGGCCGTCTGACCCCTGCCCACCCTTGCCCAGGGCAATGGGTAGGGCCAGTGGATCTACCAGCCCCGGCAAACCTTCCATCAGTCATCTTCAAGGAGTGCCCGCTCCTGAAGCAGCACCTCCCCTGCCACCGACTCATCCAGTACCAACTGCCCAACATCTTTCCTCAGGCTCTTCTGCACAGAGCTGCAGGCAGCGGCAGTACACCCAGAGCCTCTAGTGTCAGAGACTCAGCAGATTCACCAGGGCCCTCATGCCCACAGCTTCCACAGAAGAAGCAGCCATTATCCGGAGTGAAGGCTGGGGCTCTTGGAGCGGCTCTCCGGGAGGCAGTGTGGACAGTTTTCCCTATAGATATGCGGGAGGATCTGGAGGAAGGGCTCCCTGCGCCTCCTCCAGTCTAGCCCCCAGCCCATCTGTGGAGAAGCTCAGAACATCAGTGGGGGGAGAGAGAGAGAGGTGTGCATAAGGGCTCCCTGAGCCTCCTCCAGCGCAGCCCCCAGCCCACCTGCGGAGAGGCTCAGAACATCGGTGGGGAGAGAGAGAGAGAGGTGTGCGTAAGGGCTCCCTGCGCCTCCTCCAGCCTAGCCCCCAGTCCAACTGCAGAGAGGCTCAGAACATTGGTGGGAGAGAGGGAGAGAGGTGTGCGTAAGGGCTCCCTGCGCCTCCTCCAGTCTAGCCCCCAGCCCACCTGTGGAGAGGCTCAGAACATCAGCGGGGAAAGAGAGAGAGAGAGAGAGAGAGAGAGAGAGAGAGAGAGGTGTGCATGAGGGCTCCCTGCGCCTCCTCCAGCGCAGCCCCAGCCCACCTGTGGAGAGGCTTAGAATACCGGCCCAGTCCACCCCTCTGAGACGCTCGAGGTGGCCGGGAGTGCAGCTGAACTGTAATGTGTTTGGGAGCGGCAATATCTGTTGTGCAGGGCAAGGGGAGATATGGAGATAGCAGGGCGATTTGCCATTATAAGGGAAGGAGAGATAGATATTTAATACCTATCTTACCTTCCAGTCACCATGCTACCCCGGGGATCTTGGAGAATGAACCAGGCCACCCACAGAACCTCTCCTTGCTCCTATGCAATGCCAGGTCGGTTAAAAATAAAACAAATATCATATATGACTTCCTTATAGATGAGGAGGCCGACCTGGCATGCTTCACAGAAACCTGGCTGGGAGATGATAGTGGGCTGACATGGGCCCAGGCTCTCCCAGCTGGATATTGTGTTAGTGAGCAGGTGAGGGAAAGTGGGCAGGGGGGTGGAGTAGCTGTGGTCTACAAGGACAATCTTAACCTGACCAGTCTTCCTGTCCGGCAATTGAATCACATCGAGTGTGTGTACCTGAGTCTGAAGGCCAGGGATAGACTAGGGATTCTGTTAGTACACCGGCCACCCCGCTGCCTATCAGATTCCGTGACCGAGCTCACAGAACTGGTCTTGGAGCTGGTGTTGGATTCGCCCAGGCTTTTGGTCCTGGGCGATTTCAACATCCCATTCGAGGCTGGTTTGTCAGGAGCAGCTTGGGAGTTCATGGCATCCATGACAAGCATGGGACTATCCCAATTGGTCTCTGGACCTACACATTCAGCAGGTCACACCCTTGATGCTGTCTTCAGCTCTGAACAGACAGATTTGTGGGCGGAGGTAATAAATACCTCTGCATTGTCATGGACAGACCATTTTCTGGTCAGGGTTAGTATCACGGCTACCACCCACCCCTGCAGGGGTGGCGGACCTATTAAGATGGTCCTCCCTCGAAGGCTGATGGATCCTTCTGGATTCCAGAAGGCCTTGGAGGGATCTATGGCTGGTATCGTCGACAATCCTGTAAAAGCCCTGGTCAACAGATGGAATCAAGACCTAACTAGGGCTATCGACATGATCGCCCCCAAACATCCTCTCTGCCCCGCTTCTAATCGGGTGCCCTGGTATACAGAAGATCTCAGGGAGTTGAAGCGGAAAGGACGACTGGAGCGCCGATGGCGGAAAACTCGACTTATATCCGATAAGACACGACATAAAGAACATCTTCGTTCCTATGGGGTGGCAATACGTGCAGCGAAGAAAGCTTTCTTCTCTGCACGCATTGCGTCTGCGAATTCACGTCCAGTAGAACTGTTCAGGGTGGTGAGGGGTCTAACCCAGGCACCCTCCCCCATGAACCCGATTTTAGAGCCTTCGGTAGTTCGCTGTGATGCCTTTAACGATCATTTCACAGATAAAATCTCTCGGATAAGAGCCGACTTAGATGCTGTCGTTATAGCAGAGGCTGACGATGGAGTGTCCAGCAACTCCGCGAGTAGAATTACATTGGATCAGTTTCTGTGGGAGAGTACCGAGGACATGGTCGAGTGAGGAGGACGACTTGCCCTCTCGATCCCTGTTCTTCTTGGCTGGTCGCCCAGGGAGGAGATGCAGTTAGATCACAATTACAATATATTATTAATGCATCTCTCAGGGAGAGGAGTTTTCCATCATGTTTAAAAGAAGCGGTGGTACGGCCACTCCTAAAAAAGCCCTCCCTGGATCCCCTGGACTTTAATAACTATAGGCCAGTATCAAATCTTCCATTTTTGGGCAAGGTGATCGAGAGGGCGGTTGCCTTCCAACTGCAAGCAGTTTTGGATGATACAGATTTTCTAGACCCATTTCAAACTGGCTTCAGGGCAGGATATGGAGTTGAGACTCCTATGGTCGCCTTGGTGGATGATCTATGCTTATGTATTGACAAGGGGAGTGTGTCCTCTCAGCGGCTTTCGATACCAGCGACCATGGTATCCTTCTGGAACGCCTGAGGGAATTGGGACTCAGGAGCACTGTGTTTCAGTGGTTCCAGTCCTACCTGTCGGGCAGGTTCCAGATGGTGATGCTTGGGGATAGTTGCTCCTCAAAGAAGGAGCAGCTATGTGGTGTACCACAAGGTGCCATCCTATCCCCAATGTTGTTTAACATCTACATGAAACCGTTGGGAGAGATCATCCAGAGGCATGGGGCGGGGTGCTATCAGTATGCTGATGACACCAAGATATATTTCTGTATGCCTTTGACAACAGCGTCAGCTAAGGATAGTGTGTCTCCTCTAAATGAATGCTTGGAGGAGGTAATGGGCTGGATGAAGAAAAACAAACTGAAGCTGAATCCAGACAAGATGGAGGTGCTTACTGTCAAGGGCCACAACCAGGGTTTGGAGGTGTGTCAACCAGTTCTGGATGGGGTTACACTCCCCCTGAAAGGCTGTGTCCGCAGCTTGGGGGTGCTCCTGGATCCGTCGCTCCAAATGACAGCTCAGATAGATGCGACTGCCAGGAGTGCCTACTATCAGCTTTGGCTGATATGCCAGCTGCGCCCCTTCCTAGAGTTGGAAGACCTAAAATCAGTAGTGCACGCGCTGGTAACTTCGAGTCTCGACTTCTGCAATGCGCTGTACATAGGGCTACCTCTGTGCCTAATCCGGAAACTTCAACTAGTTCAAAATATGACAGCCAGGTTAGTCACTGGTACATCTAGGGGTGACCACATTACACCAGTTTTAAAATCTCTTCACTGGCTGCCAATCAGTTTCCGAGCGAAGTACAAAGTGTTGGTTATTACCTTTAAAGCCCTACATGGTTTGGGTCCAGGTTACCAACGGGATCACCTTCTCCCATACAATCCGCCCCACACGCTCAGGTCCTCTGGGAAGAATTTACTACAATCAACAAGAACTAGACTGACAACTGTTACCCAGAGGACCTTCTCTTCTGCCACTCCCAGATTGTGGAATGACCTGCCGGGAGAGATTCGCCAACTCACCAGTCTTCAGGAATTTAAAAGATCTATAAAGACTGATATCTTCCAGCAGGCCTACCCAGATGAATTTTAAAGAGTTTTATTGGTGTTTTATTGGTATTTTAATGATGTATTGGTTTTAAGTGTTTTAATCAGTTTTGTATTTTATGTTTGATGCTCTTCCCTGCCTCGATCTGTTGGGAGAGGCGGGTAATAAATAAATATATTATATTATTATTATTATTATTATTATTATAATAATAATTATTAAATGAAATATTTTTTTTTCCTGGCCATGTTCCTGTCTCTTTTTCAGCTGCCTGAAAATATATTAAAAAACAACAACTATTTTTTTGGGAAGTCTCCCTACTAGGAAAAGCTTCACATTTTGTGCACTAAAGGTCAACAATCCTACCAGAAATAAAAAATTAGAAGCTCCATGCATCCTATACTTTTGTGAATCCCTCCTTATAGATTTACATATCTGATCATGCTACTTCCTTCTGGGTTACTTAAACTGCAGTCACTTTCATAACATTGGTTTGAATTTCATAACACAGTGGAACTGCCTGTTGAAATGTGCCTAACCTCTTCTCTGCAGGCATTTATGTGAGCAGTAAAGACTTTTCTGTTTAAGACTGCATTCAGCTGAATTTGTAATTGCTTGTTTGGTTAACAGTGGCTGCATTTGGATGACACAAAAACCACCAGTGGTTTTAGGAGTCAACAGTCAGTGGAATGGTCATTGGTTAGTATTTGTGTCATCTGTCGGGCAATCTCCACCCCATGGTTGACTTTTTTGTAAAAAAACCCCAAACAATTGGAGAAACACAACCAACAATAGAGTTGACTAGCCATGGGGGGGGGGGAAGTGGCCTAACAGGCATGGAGTGAAGTCGGAACTCTTTTGCTCTCGTTAAGAAGCGATCGAAATAACTATAAATCCCTATTTGGAGAGAATGGATTGTTAATCAAAGATCTGATTTCGGGTCTGGAAGCTTTGCTGTATCTGTGGAGAACGAAACTGCTGGATTGCTGCGATATCAGCAGAGAGAGAACTCTGGCAGGCGATCAGTAACAGTAATTAATGGATTTTAATTGGGAGAAGTAAGACTGACTGATAAGACTGGAGGGAGAGAAGGAAGTGATTTAAGAGGGAAAAGAGACATTTAACCTCCAGTCGAAAGTGTTAGAAGCCGAAACGTACTTGTTTGATAAGAGCCGAGGTGGACAGTGAAGATTTAGGTGAGGGGTGTGGATTTATGAGTTTAGCTTTATGAAAAGAAAGCAAAAAGGTGAAAAATCCAGTGCCCCCGCCTAGAGCAGGTTGTCGAAAGATCATCCATCAGATAGGAACTGGCATTGGCTCACGAGTGTTTCTGGAATCTTGCCAGACAAAATGCTGGACAAGACGCAGCATTTTGAAAAGGCCGGAAAAACATCTCCAAGTCACTCCGGAAGCACTAAATCTGGCGTAGTTCTTAAAGTGGCAGGTGCAGCTCCTAAAGTGCCCAAAGAGAGTCAAGCAGAGACATCAGATGATTTAATGGACAAATTTCAGAAAGTGTTCGAGGCGGCCTTGATGATGCAGGAGGAAAGATTAATGCAAAGAATTAAGGACTCACAGCTTGAACTTATGTTGGACCTTCCAACTGTGGTGGAAAATGTGGAGAAATTGGAGAGGGTGAGTGGGAAGCTGCAGGAAGATAGCAAGCAGCAGGGGGAGAATTTGAAGGAGATGGACTTACGTTTAATTGCCTTGGAAGATCGAGACAGGAGAGTCAACATTCGAATTAGATCTTTTGGAGAGAGAGAGGGGGAGAACCCTAAGGATTTAAGAGATATAATTTTGGCATGGATTAAGGAAGTCGAACCTCAGGAAATTTGGGAGATGGTGGATATCGAGAGGATCCATAGAGTGGGTTATAAGAAGAAGGGGATGCTCTGAAGGGATATAATTGTTAAATTTGCCAACTACTACAAGAAAGAAAAGTTGATGCAAGCAATTAGACGTCAAGGCCAGCTGATGCTACAAGCAACACCAATCGAGGTTTACCAGGATCTATGCCCTCAAACAGTGCAGTGGCGGAAGAGTGTTAGGCTGTGTACAGTGGCTTTGCGGAAGAGATTGATAACATATAGTTGGGGGTATCCAGTCTTTCTGAGATTTATGTGGAAAGGGAAACAACATAGAATAACATCAAGTGAGCAAGGGATGGATCTTTTGGAGAAGCTGGGCTTAGTTGATCCCACGGATGTTGGAGAAACAAAGCAGGATGAAGGTGCTGTAGGAGGAAGCAGTCAATGAAGAAATATTATTGTAATAGGGATAAGAAGAGATTATAAGGGAGGGGAGGGTCAGATTTTTGCTCCGGGAATGTTGGGTTGCTTCTCCCCCCCCCCCTGAAGAGTTCTAATCATATTTGGGGCCATTGCCCAGAAAGGTCTGGTGAGGAGGGGGGTGAAGATGGGGGGTAAGTGTGGGGGGGAGGGGGAGGGGGGGTAAGTGTGTCACAGAGGGAGACCAATATAGAGATTTGTGTGAAAGAGAGAGATGGAAAATAAATTAAGGGTTGCAACACATTACACCAGTTTTAAAATCACTTCACTGGCTGCCGGTCAGTTTCCGGGCAAAGTATAAACTGTTGGTTATTACCTTTAAAGCCCTACATGGTTTGGGCCCAGGCTACCTACGGGATCGCCTTCTCCCGTACAATCCGCCCCGCACTCTTAGGTCCTCTGGGAAGAACGTACTCAAGCCAGCCAGAACTAGGCTGGCTAGTGTTACCCAGAGGACCTTCTCTTCTATGGCTCCCAGACTATGGAATGGTCTGCTGGAGGAAGTTAGACAAATTGGCAGTCTTCATGAATGTAAGAGAGTCATGAAGACTGTTCTCTTCCGGCAGGCCTATCCGGATGAATTTTAAATGTTTTAATGATGTGTTTCTCTTGTTTTTTAATTTTTTTTAAACTTTGTTATGTTTGT
Source organism: Anniella stebbinsi (assembly GCA_029215795.1). Classification (NCBI taxonomy): domain Eukaryota; kingdom Metazoa; phylum Chordata; class Lepidosauria; order Squamata; family Anniellidae; genus Anniella; species Anniella stebbinsi. Next base: position 68,226,966 of record JARDYH010000002.1, on the reverse strand, counting down.
ATTTGCATTGTGTTCCCCGCCTCGATCCGTAGGGAGAGGCGGGTTATAAATAATAATTATTATTATATTAAATGTTAAAGGGCTAGGAACTGTTATAAAAAGGAAGAGAATAGAAATGTTATTAAAAAAAGAGAAAGCAGATGTAATTTTTTTGCAGGAAACTCATCAAACAAAGGAGGGCGTAAATGAGCTTCAGATGAGGGAAGTGGGCATTTATGAAAAGTCTTTTGGTACTTCTAAAGCGAGAGGTGTAGCAATAATAATTTCAAAAAAATGTGGTATTACAATACAAAGGGTGAAGAAGGATGAAGTGGGAAGATTTCTGATAATTTCTTGCATGGTGGGGGAGGAGGAATTTGCCCAAATTCAAGCTAAGAAAAAGGAATTAGAGAAAGAAGAGTTAGAACAAGTCCAAAGGGATTTGCTATATTTAAGGAGGGATTTTTTTGAATATAATAATAAAAATTCGAAGATGCTGGCTAGGTCCACTCAGTCAAAAAAGGCTAAGAATATGATAGGGACAATTAGAGATAAGACAGGGAAAAGTTGTAATTTAATGAAGGATAAATTAAATATATTTCAGGAATTTTATAGAGAATTGTATACATCAGATATGGGGTCACAGGTTAAGGTATTGGAATATGTAGAGAGGAATTGGAAAATAAGATTACAGGGGCAAGATAGGGATTATATGGAAAGATTAGTTACAGAGAAAGAAATAGAAGGAATTATTGATAAATTAAAAGGAGGAAAATCTCCAGGAATGGATGGTTTGGGGCCGGAATATTATAAGATTTTTAGAGGAATTTTAATACCAAGATTGAAAAAATTATTTAATAGTATAATAGAAGGAGGAAAGACCCCACCATCGTGGGATCATTCCTTGATTATATTAATCCCGAAACCAGGAAAGGATCCGACGGATCCAGCATCTTACAGACCAATATCTTTAATAAATCAAGACTCAAAAATTTTTACGGCAATAATGGCAAAAAGGATGGGTACGTTTATATATAAATATATTAGAAAAGATCAATGTGGATTTATTTCAGGAAGGCAAATGCCTAATTTAATTGGAAGAGTCTTAAATATAATTATTATTATTTAAAAAAGGAATTTAAAAGCAGGTTTGTTAGCATTGGATATATTCAAAGCCTTTGATTGCGTGGAATGGCCAGCACTTAAAGCAATTTTGAAAACATTTGCGCTTGGAGAAAAATTTATGGGAGTGATCGATCAACTGTATAAAAATAATAAAGCAGAAATAATGGTTAATGATGGGTTAACGCAACAGATTACACTAGCTCGAGGAACTAGACAAGGTTGCCCACTTTCACCGATCTTATTTGCGATAGTGATAGAAATTTTGGCAAATGTTATAAGGGAGGATATAAGATTGAAGGGGATAGGAGGGAAGGAGAAGATTAAAATGAATATGTTTGCGGATGATACATTACTGACATTAGAAGATCCCCTGAAGACTGGGGAGTTGATTAAGAAGCATTTGAGAGAATTTGGGGAGATTACTGGTCTATAAGTTAAATGGGGGAAGTCAGAAATGATGTTATTTAATTATAACAAAGAGGAGATGGAGGAAGGTAAAGTTAAGTTACGTCTTAGGCTTAAAAATATAGTACGTTATTTAGGAATTAATATTGCAAAAGTTTTAGATAGGTTAGAGGAAATTAATTTTGCAAGTTTGAAAAAACAGGTAGGGGAAAAGTTAGAGGTATATAGAAAATTAAAACATTCTTGGTTTGGTAGAATAGCCGTTATTAAAATGAAGATATTACCTAAGATTAATTTTTTGTTTAGAATGCTGCCGATTAAAATATCGGATGTAGAGTTAAAGAGTTGGCAAAATATGATTAATGCTTATTGCAATGGAGATAAGAGAGCTAGGATTAATAAAGGGTTATGGTATAAGACACAAAAGAAAGGTGGTTTGGGACTTCCAAATATAAAGAGTTATTATATTGCTAATCAGTTAAGATATGTTATAAATAGTATATTAGGGGAGGAAGATTTAGAATGGTTAGAAACGCAAACAGGGGAACTAGATTTTAAATTGCAAAAATATTTTTTTAATTAAAATTCAAAAGAAAGATTTGAGCGGACTGGACAAGCTGTTGCTGAAAAATATTCTAGATATCTGGGAGAAAGTTAAAGGAAAGTTAATACCAGGAGACTCTCCACTCACCCCAGTGGTAGTAGTGGGAAACTTCCCAAGGAATTTAAAAGTAGAGTTGGAAGGGAGTCTGAAGGATCAGGAAATTATTAAGTTAAGGAATTGGACGGAAAGAATGATAGATAAGGTGCAAATTAGAGAGTTGTTAAAAGGACAAAAGATAGCTTGGTTCAAATGCTTACAATTGGAAAAATGGACACAGGAATGGAAAAAGATAAATAAGAAATGTAGAAATAATACAAGATTTGAAGATTTAATTGAATCAAGAGGAAAGAAGGAAGTAATTAAAACTAGAAAAGGTTTGATTAGCGAATATATAGAATTCTGATAGAGGATGATGAATATTGAGACTCTCTTAAAATGATTTGGGAAGATGATTTAAAGGAACAAATTAATGAACATGACTGGGGGAGGATATGGGATGCAAGAATGTTAAAGCTTTTGTCGATTAGAATTAAGGAGAATTATTATAAGACAGTATGATGGTATTTAACGCCGGTAAGATTTCATCAGATAGATAAAAAAGTGTCCAAGAATTGTTGGAGGGGGTGTCAGGAGGTTGGAACTTATTTTCATATGTGGTGGAGCTGTGAACACATACAAAAAATTTGGGAAAGGGTGTTCCAAAAAATAAGTGAAATAATTGGAAGTAAACTGGAATTAAGCTCAAAGCTGGCTCTACTAGCAATATGGGATAAAGGAAATGAGAATATAAACAAAACAACCTCCTGGCTCCTGTCAGAATAATGATTGCTAAAAACTGGAAAGGGCAAGGGATATATACTATAGAAGAATGGCATAAAGAAATATGGGACATGGCACTTAACGATAAGCTAACGTGTAAAATGAAAATAAAGAGGGGAATGTCCAGTAAGAATGATTTTGGAGATATATGGAGCCCATTTTTGGAATATGTATTAAGAACGGGAAAGGGGCAAATACCTTCAAAAGAGTCTTTACAATTTTGGAAAGAAGAATAATGTATAATTGAAGGTCTCCTGGGGGGAGGGGAGCACGGGGGGTATGTGGTTATGTATTGTATTTTATGTTGTTTTATGTTGTATTATGTTGAAAAATAAAATATTAAAAAAAAAAAGAGTTGACTAGCCACACAACCAATGCTTTTTGTGTCATCCAAACTGATCCTGTAGAGTTTATACCAGACTTTTCCACCTGGCTACAGAGTTCCCAGGCAAGAGTGGCCAAACTGAGCTGGCTGCTCTGCTACAGCCAGCACACTTCACAGAGGCTGCTGGAATAGCACCGGGAGGACTGAGGGAGGAAGGAGGGAGGGTGGGGAGAGGGGCGGAACCTGTGGCAGAATTCGGACGACCCTTTAGACAACAGAGGGGGAAGAGACAACTGTCAGCTGTATTGCTTACTGTGTTGTGTGTCGGGCGACACATAACGCACACACAACTGACGGTACATTATTAAGCAATGGGGAAAAGCAACGGGCTGCTCCGTTGTTTATCAGAGCCCCGTTGCTTATTATGAGGCCAGGACTTTCAGTTGCATGATGGGGGGAGGGGCAACACGTTATGTTTTGGGCACTCCAAAAATAAAGTACCGTCAGTTGCCTTTTCCCCACTCCCTTGCCTAAAATGTCATCTGAATGCTGCCTGTGTCACTCAAATGCCGGACTGAGTAGTATTTTATTCCACACGAGTCTCAACTGCTCTATGGGGGAGTGGCAACATGTTGTGTGCAAAAAAACCAACTGTGAGTTGACTCCTCCTCCCACCATGGACTAATGTGTTGTCCGAATGTAGCCAACAGCTTTGCAAAGTATTCTGTATGTTTGCTACTGTGGCTTGTGGCTGACTATGCTCTTGTTTGCTTACCCTGAAAAGTGGCTAATTATTTTAAAAATAAAATATTTATTTTTATGCTATAAAATAAAATAAATTAAAGTAGTCCACATCTTCCAGACTAACATTTGGGCCACTGTTTTTATGTTTCCACATTTTCCCTGATAGGTCATTATTAGGGGTGTGCACGGACCCCCCGGATCGGATCGGGACCCGGATCGGGACCTCCAATTTTGTCCCGGACCGGTTCGGACAAAATCGGAGGCCCCCCGGACCGGATCGAGTCCGATCCCGACCCAAAAATCGTAAATTTTTGGATCGGCCGCCATTTTTTTCCCCATAGACTTGCATTGCAATGCAAGTCTATGAGGAAAAAATGGCGGCGGGTGGGTAAGGGGGGGCCTAACTCCCTCCCCCCCCCGGGGCCGTCCGCTGTGGACGGCCCCGGCAGGTAAACCCCCTCCCCCGCGCTCCCTACCCCCCTGGGGCCGCCCGCTTCCATCCGCTGGCGCCCGCGGGCGCCAGCGGATAGAAGCGGACGGCTCCGGGGGGGGGTAAGCCCCCTTCCCCGCCACTTACCTTCTCGGCCCGTCCGGCGCCGGCGGCTACTACCAGCGGGCTCCGCGGCCTACTCTCGAGTAGCGCGCCGGGTGATGACATCACCCGGCGCGCCACCCTGGAGCAGGCCGCGGAGCCTGCTGGTAGTAGTAGGCGCCGGCGCCGGACGGGAGCCGCCGGGCCGGGCAGGTAAGGGCCCCCCTCCCCCCTCCGCGCGCCCCCTCCTCCCCTCCACGCACCCCCTCCTTACCTTTCCGGCCCGGCGGCTCCCGTCCGGCGCCGGCGCCTACTACTTCCAGCAGGCTCCGCGGCCTACTCTAGAGTAGCGCGCCGGGTGATGACATCACCCGGCGCGCCATCCTAGAGCAGGCCGCGGAGCCTGCTGGGAGTAGTAGGCGCCGGCGCCGGACGGGAGCCGCCGGGCCGGAAAGGTAAGGGCCCCCCTCCCCCCTCCGCGCGCCCCCTCCTCCCCTCCACGCACCCCCTCCTTACCTTTCCGGCCCGGCGGCTCCCGTCCGGCGCCTACTACTTCCAGCAGGCTCCGCGGCCTGCTCTAGAGTAGCGCGCCGGGTGATGACATCACCCGGCGCGCCATCCTAGAGCAGGCCGCGGAGCCTGCTGGGAGTAGTAGGCGCAGGCGCCGGACGGGAGCCGCCGGGCCGGGCAGGTAAGGGCCCCCCTCCCCCCTCCGCGCGCCCCCTCCTCCCCTCCACGCACCCCCTCCTTACCTTTCCGGCCCGGCGGCTCCCGTCCGGCGCCGGCACCTACTACTTCCAGCAGGCTCCGCGGCCTGCTCTAGAGTAGCGCGCCGGGTGATGACATCACCCGGCGCGCCATCCTAGAGCAGGCCGCGGAGCCTGCTGGTAGTAGTAGGCGCCGGCGCCGGACGGGAGCCGCCGGGCCGGGCAGGTAAGGGCCCCCCTCCCCCCTCCGCGCGCCCCCTCCTCCCCTCCACGCACCCCCTCCTTACCTTTCCGGCCCGGCGGCTCCCGTCCGGCGCCGGCGCCTACTACTTCCAGCAGGCTCCGCGGCCTACTCTAGAGTAGCGCGCCGGGTGATGACATCACCCGGCGCGCCATCCTAGAGCAGGCCGCGGAGCCTGCTGGGAGTAGTAGGCGCCGGCGCCGGACGGGAGCCGCCGGGCCGGAAAGGTAAGGGCCCCCCTCCCCCCTCCGCGCGCCCCCTCCTCCCCTCCACGCACCCCCTCCTTACCTTTCCGGCCCGGCGGCTCCCGTCCGGCGCCTACTACTTCCAGCAGGCTCCGCGGCCTGCTCTAGAGTAGCGCGCCGGGTGATGACATCACCCGGCGCGCCATCCTAGAGCAGGCCGCGGAGCCTGCTGGGAGTAGTAGGCGCAGGCGCCGGACGGGAGCCGCCGGGCCGGGCAGGTAAGGGCCCCCCTCCCCCCTCCGCGCGCCCCCTCCTCCCCTCCACGCACCCCCTCCTTACCTTTCCGGCCCGGCGGCTCCCGTCCGGCGCCGGCACCTACTACTTCCAGCAGGCTCCGCGGCCTGCTCTAGAGTAGCGCGCCGGGTGATGACATCACCCGGCGCGCCATCCTAGAGCAGGCCGCGGAGCCTGCTGGGAGTAGTAGGCGCCGGCGCCGGACGGGAGCCGCCGGGCCGGAAAGGTAAGGGCCCCCCTCCCCCCTCCGCGCGCCCCGTCCTCCCCTCCACGCACCCCCTCCTTACCTTCCCGGCCCGGTGGCTCCCGTCCGGCGCCGGCGCCTACTACTACCAGCAGGCTCCGCGGCCTGCTCTAGAGTAGCGCGCCGGGTGATGACATCACCCGGCGCGCCACCCTAGAGCAGGCCGCGGAGCCTGCTAGTAGTAGTAGGCGCCGGCGCCGGACGGGAGCCACCGGGCCGAGAAGGTAAGTGCCCCCCTCCTCCCCCCCCCGCTGTCCACTTTCATCGGCGGGCGCCCGCTGGCGCCCGCCAATGGAAGCGGCGGTGGGCGCCAGTGGGCGCCCGCCGATCCGCCGATCCACCGAACCGGTTCGGAGCTTTTTCGGACCGGTTCGGATTGGATCGGCCGATCCAGCTGCGGGATCGGAAATCGGATAATTTATCCGATTTCCCACTGGACCGGACTCGGATCGTGGATCGGGTCCGATCCAGTGCACATCCCTAGTCATTATCACACGGGCGGTTTTAAGCACACCCGCTGCGACTTTGATCCAGTTCTTCAGCACAGGACTTGCATGACGTTGTCCCCCTCATGCTGTTCTCGCACCCTGAGTGCTCCGTTTTTCGTTCCTCTTTCGAACTATCCCTGAATGGGCAAAGTCTGAAAGGCACAGGCAGGTATTGCAGGTATCGCAGGTACTGCGGCAATACCAACCATGTGTAAATCAAAACTCTAGACTTGCATAGGAAACAGAGGGGGAATATACATGTAATAAAGCCCATAGTTTTCACCTCAGAATAGTGTCAAAATACATTTGAAATGTGTATTTTGAGAGAAAGCACATTTAAAATGTGTATTTAATGTGTGTGTTTTTGTGCAGATTAATGCAGAAAGAGGACTAATGGGTGAACACATGAGAAACTGATAAGAAACTCAAAATAAACTGATTCACCAATTCCCAGTTTGAAACACCATTGCTTATGGAAGTGTGCACAGAAAGATGGAGAGACCCATCCCCCACATCGTTTTATTTAGGATATGGAGTGCAATCATGTCTACTCAGAAGTAAGACCCATTGAATTCCATGAGAGTTACTTCCAGCTAAAAGAATATAGATTTGCAAACTTAACTACTTGGATTGTGTTAATAATTAGGTAAGGGTGGAATCCTTGCATGTTTAGACAGATTAAAGATGCATAGGATTGTGTCCTAAATCTGTCAAACTATTTTAATTTTGAGATTGTTCCAGCAACTACAGACATGAATCACCAACACCCTATTTGCATTACATTACTTTATCAAGTTATTTGACTAAGAACTCATTCACATGCACACAGGATTAGCTAAAGCATTGGAGCATGCTAAAATGGGAATTTTCTATAATTTTTCTTCATGCCATATTGATCCATATTCATTTATATCAGATTAAATAATTTGTGAGTGTTCTCACATCCAAAAATGAGGATTAAGAAAGGGGATTGCCAACTTTTCAATTACGGAATTAATTTATTTCTAAAATATGGTGTCTGCTGACTAATTCAAAGAGGTCATTGCAACACAGTAATAGAAAAAATGTAATTAAATTAATGTAAACATTGAAAACATCTTAAAATCACTAAAGGAACTAATCCCAAATCAAACCAGCAAATTAATATGCTCTTGCTTGTGAACAACTCCTTAGACACATTACTGAAGGAATTGCTGTATAAAGTTAGTCATATATGCTAACTTGCAATTTCCTGTAGCTTGTTGTTCTAATCTTCCCTGTGCATGGTGTTTTGACTTAAAGTGACAGATAAAATGTACCCTTCTGTAAGATACTATATCCTTCCCCACCAAATTTATTTATTTTGAAGATTTATACCCTATCACTCAATAAAATACCCTTCTACACATACTCCCAATTGCTACATTGTTATAATATTTCACATACATGCTGCTTAGGCCCTTTCTACACCATAGGGGTGTAGCGGGAGGGAGGAAGGGCAATCCTGGAAGTACCTAATACACCCCATTGGTGCACAGGGACCAGCCGGGGGCCATACCAGGCAAAAAACCTGGTGTGGAAAGGGTCTAGTTTGCTTCTAAACAGAGGGCTCCAGCACTAGCAACCCAAAGGCATTGTGCAGCTGTTCCACCCCTTTTTTTCTTAATTGATTTTCTATGTTAAGGAAAAAGATGGAAGCAGCAGAAAGAAAACATGGGTGGGTCATGGGCAGAGGATATCATTGTCTGGACCCCAATCTTTTTGCTTCTCCATGAACTTTGGGATCTATAGTCTTGCTATTTTTCCTATGACATCTATTATTTTAATACTAATATGTTAAACAGAGATGAAACCAAGAAAACGGGCAATTTGTACTTATAGAGAAGTGATACAAAAGCAAGGCAGGATCCTATGTAAACATGTCTCTCACTTCTCTATCCAAAATAAATTAATAATAATAATAATAATAATAATAAGTTGTTTTTTCCTTACAAAAATTTGGGGATTTTTAAAAAATTGTCTTCCTTTTTGTTATCCTTAATGACATTCATAACTTTAGTCCATTTATATTATATAGAGGGTTTTCTTAAGTAAATTATCTGTTGCTGTCCATTGACTGACGGGAGCTCTGACAAAAATGTTTTGTGATGCTCACCAAAATCAGTGACTTGCCAGTATTGTTTGTAGAGATGCTAAGATGCAACCCAGAAATTAATTATAGATGAGAGGGAATAGAAAGGAGCCAGGGTTTTGCTTTACTGTTTTTTTTCAACCAATGTTTGTCAGTGGCTACTAATCATGATGGCTGCATATTCCGAATCAGAGGCAGTATGCTTATGTAAATCAGTTGCTGAGGAACATGAGTGGGAGGGCACTATTGTGTACTCATGTCCTACTTGTGAGCTTCCCTTTGGTCTGATCTTGCAGGGCTGTTCTTACGTTCCAGGCTGTTCATCCTCCTCTTGTTTCCGTGACAAATACAGAAGTACAGAGGGTATCTCCTGATTTTGATTGGAAAGCTTTATTTAGCAGGAGGAGAGAAAATCAAGCATCAACATTGTCTGGGGGGAAATCTTATTTGTGTACATGTAGTGAGATGAGGGTGGGGTGGAATCCCCACAATGATCTATTATACAATTTTGTATTTTGTTTTGTACTGTATCAATGTCAGGTTAATTGGGGTCAGAACCCTCCTTTACACCCTTTTAACTAGTACACAAAACAAAGTAATTGAATTAGATACATCTTTTATTTAACGAACTCTAGTTATTAAAAGCTGTTGTGTGTTTTTAAAATGGTGTAAGGCTGTTTATTTCAGCTAGAAATGAATGGGTCTTCATTTGTACATGTTTAGCCTTTGCCCCATAGTTCTTCTATCAACTCCACACACCCTTTCCTGACTACTTAAGTCTTTTGAGATGAAACACTAATGTCCAGGTTTTATTAGCAGTCAGGTCTCGGTGGGGTCAGTTTCCAGGATCAAGGGAATTGGCTGTCCATGAGATGGACCTGAATTTGGTGCATGGTCAAATCAGGCAGAAATCAAGGACCAGAGCAGCAAACAAGAATCAGAGGAGCCTAAGGGGACTTTCAGATGAGCATTTTATAGCTTGCTAGTTACTTGGCACTTAGGGATTTTCACTGGTCCTATTCACGATGCTGTCTGTCTACCATGCATCTCCTGCTTTTTCTGGCCTTTTGTTTTTTAAAATGGAACTTGCCGCAATCTCTTGTTGTGTGCAGGAGAAGTGGCGTGATAAAAACACTCACTGAATGGGCCACATGGTCATTGTTTACTTCTTCTTTCTTCTCAGTTGATGAAGCTCTAAAGCAGCAAAATCCAAGGCAGCAATAGGAGCTCAGCACGTAATAGCAGCAAGCACTTAGCCAAAGGCAAATGCAGGTAAAGATTCAAGCACCAGTTAGGAAAAAAGAGCCAAGCACAGTCCTCACTCTAGAGCATGGTGTTGAACCTCTTTCAGCCCGAGGGCCAAATTCGATTTCATAGAAGCTCTCTGGGGCCACATTCCAGTGGTGGATGGGGTCAAACACAAAAGGGACAGATCCAAAATACCAGCTTAAAGCAGATACTATTAGGAATTAAGCCTTAGGAGAGGCATTTCACCCTTTTGGAATGGGGAAACCCCTGTGCAAGCCTGGGAAACCTCTGAATGATTGGAAGTAGGAGGAAAGGGGGTTGGGCAAGGGGACATTGCCATTCTGGGGAGCTAGGATTGGGACTTGAGGTGGGCTGGATTTGGCCCAAGGCCTGAGGTTTGGCACTTCTACTCAGACTGAAGAGTTAGTTCTGAGACCTGGACTTGATGTGATGGGATTGGCCTTTGGGATCAGCTGTTTGGCTCTTTAGAAAGGCAGGGATTGCTGCCTTGAAGCCAAAGCCTCCAAGGCTTGCAGTTGGAACAAAGTGCTGGTGGCACAAAAGGTAAGGAACTGGAACCTGAGAGCTGGGAATTTGGGTTTGAGACACCCCCATTCCCCAGTGTCTCACATTGGCAAAATTGCCATCCTGATGGGAAATAGTCTTGGCTTTGTTTGCAGGCTCAAACCTGGCCCCTTTTGATTCCAAGTCAACAGACTGAACACAATATACTTAAAAGTGTGGGTTCCACCCACAAAGGAAACCTAAAAATAATTTTAAATGAATAAAGGGCTTTGGTAAGGCCTGGGCTTATGCTGTTGTTTAATTTTTCAGTAAATTTGTTTTGTATGCTTTTGCCCCACAAAGAACTTTGAAACTCAAAAGTGAGCTCCACTCCCTGGTATTAGTGCAATAAAACAGATATGCTACCTTATTTTATCTCTGTTATGTATGCACATAGATTTACTGAGTTCACCTGGAAGATTTTGCCAGAATGCATCTCTTCCCTTTGGAAGGTAAGAATCAGGAGCAGTCTATTTACAGCAACCGTTAAGATGAAGTAGAGGCAACAGACAGCTATTTTATGCTTTAGTATTCAGTAACCAGGAGCTGGGGAAAATATATAATCTGTGAAAAGCAGTAATTCACTTCTCTTTGGGTTATGAGGAATCTGAAAACACTAAATCCCTCCAAGTGACAAAAACTGAAAAAATATGTAGATTTCAACACTTGTAAGTTGTTATTGACTTTTCAAAGCGACCTCTCCCCTTTTGGGGGGGACGTACTCGTATTTTATGTAGCATAGAAAATGCTGGGCCTGAGCAAATGAACTACATATTGTCCCTTAACTATAGGTAAGAGAGTGCAGGAATGGGTTCTTGCCACCTTCCCCAACCTGATGCCCTCCAGGTGTGTTGGACTACAAATTTCATAATGCTGGCTGGGAATTGTATAAGTTGAGTTCCAACACACAGTGGAGGCTGGTAGCTCTGATGTCAGTAGGGCGGTGAATCTGCTCCAGGTTTCAGTCAGAACCAGTCAAAGAATTTTGGATCTCTCCTTTAGAATTCTGACTGAAACCCAGAGCAGATTCACCATCTGGAGCCACCATCCTCCACTGCCAACACATCTGGTGGGCATCAGGTTGGCGCAGGCTGGGCTATAGGAACATGCTGTCATCTTCCCTTTGAGTGCAAATGCCCCTTTTCTGCCCTTTTCTGTCACCGGTACATCTAGGAGTGACCATATTACGCCAGCTTTAAAATCGCTCCACTGGCTGCCAATTAGTTTCCGGGCGAAGTATAAAGTGTTGGTCATTACCTTTAAAGCCCTACATGGTTTGGGTCCAGGTTACCTGTGGGATCGCCTTCTCCCATACAATCCGCCCCGCACGCTCAGGTCCTCTGGGAAGAACTTACTGCAGTCGGCCAAGACTAGGCTGACAACCATTACCCAGAGGACCTTCTCTTCTGCCGCTCCCAGACTGTGGAATGACCTGCCAGAGGAGACTCATCAACTTAACAGTCTTTTAGAATTTAAGAAAGCTATAAAGACTGTTCTCTTCCGGCAGGCATATCCAGTGTAATTTTTAGAATGTTTTTAGGATGTTTTAATGCAGTTTTAATAATAATTGTCATGTTTTAATTAGTTTTATGTATTTTATCATGTTGTTGTTTCCCGCCTCGATCCAGACGGAGAGGCGGGTAAGAAATAAATTGTTATTATTATTATTATATTATACTTAACCACGTAACACACTATGCCTGCACTGATGAAGGCTAACCAGAGTTCTCAGTTAAGTGAATATTTGAAACAGTTTCCAAAGGGAAGTGGGAGTGAGCAATTCCACAACCTGTTCTCCATTGTACATGTACAAACTGCAGTCTACATTATACTTATCCAAAAATTCAACTAATTATTATTACAATTCATTGGTAAATTCAGGGCAGAAAAACTTGGATTGGAGGAAAAGAGATAAATCCAATTTAACTGATAATTGTTTCTAGTTACTGGTTTATAAAGGCCCAGGATTATTCTGGCCCCTAAGGAGATTATGGAGGCCCAGACACCGCTTTAGGCATCTGCTACAAAAGTGAAACTATTTCTTCTAGTTCATCCACGTGGCAGCACTTGTGTTGGGTCTTCTGACATGCCTCTTAAAGAGATAGAACACATCAACTTCCTTCTCTGCAAAGACACAGGAGACCTCTCAAACTCTGGATCTGGCAATTTTACACATACTGCTACCACCAGAAGAATCAATGGCAAAGCGGAAATATTTTTTTACCATACCTCAGATTTTTGTGGTGTGGACCTAACCACTCACCATTTAACTGTCATTAAAACATTAATGTCTTAATGTGACCTTATGTTTCAAGCTCACAGAGTCTTATAAAAGATAAATAGGAAATTGAGCAGTTGCCAATGTGGATGGAAAATCTTCTCAAACTGTAAGCTTTTATTCTGTGGTAAGATCTTGTTACGCAAGTATGAGGCTCAATAGTAGATGTATTATTATGTAGTCTTAATAGCCTATGCATTATGGATGCAGTAAAACATCTCTTTGAAAAGCAAATGCAACACAAGTGAAACCCACTATTCATTCTAGCAATCCAAACCCTAAAGGTCCATCTTGATGATTAACAAAATTGCATTTCCCCCCTTAGTGTGACATTCTAGTTATGATTAAACCAATGGTGGTTTAAATAGTCAGCAATTGGTTATTTGACCCACTGTAGGGTATCATGTTGTGTGGAGGGAGTTTTTTAACCAACTGTTGTTTATTTCGCAGAAATAAGCAATGCAAATAACCACCACTGTGCTGACGATTGGCTATTGACCCATCGTTGGTTATCGTGTTGTGAGGAGGGCACTGTTGGTTATTTCATCAGCCCGAGTTGCAAGGAAAGAGCAGTCAGAGCACCTAGAGCAGCCAAAGCAGCAGCTGCTACTCTAGTCTAGCCAGCAGGATAGATTTTTAGCAGCAATGGCTGATGGAATACTAGTGTGAGGACTGAGGAAAGGTGGGGGATGAATGAGTCAACTCAGCGTGGACTAATAGTCAACTCAACACTGATCCTAATTCACACCACAGTTGAATATTACCATGTTGTCTGGGGAATATTCCCCAAATAAACAACTGTCAAATTGATTATCACTCCACCATTGACTATCATGTTGTCCTAATGCACCCTCAGTGTTTGCTCACCTGTTAGCCAACTGTTTCTTGAAAGCCCTTAACAACCTGTGGTTCCCTGAAACAGTTCCCATTGCTCTTTGGAGTTTGTCCTCTTATCCAATTGATATGAAAACACTTCAAACCTATGGCTACTTGCAACCTTTCTCCCTTTTATTTCACGATAGAATTGCTGGGGCCTATCACCTCTTCCAGGAAGGCCATTTGTTTTCTGCTCTCTAATTCCCCACATCTATGTATCTACCAGGTCAATACTTTTACATCTAGATATGTTTATTCTTCTTATGATTTTTCTAATATTCATTTACACAGCTCCCCCTAGTTTTCATGCCTGACCCTAAGACAGATACCGAGTAGGCCCTCCAGACCCCTAGACATTTGGCCTTCTGACTTGAGAGAACAGCTCCTTTCTGCAAAAAAAATGAAGTCCTTGATTTGGTATGGAGAACTCGAAAAGGGACTCTTCTCAATGACTTCTCACTGGATTGTTTTCACCATCACCTTATGTTATTTGGTGGGGGGAGGACAGAAAGGTCAGCCTCTTTGTCAATTAAAGGCAATCACCATGTGCTCTACCTTCTCTTGAAGGTTCCCAGGCCTTGAAATCTGCAGAGAAGCTCTCTGGTTAAATCTATCTACATGTATAAAACATTATGCCCCTGTTCAGATGATAAGCTAAGCCATGGTGGTTAAGCATTTTTAGGGTGACCAGATAAAATCCAGGTCAGGGCTCATGTAACTTTAACAGTTGTAGAGAAAAGGGAATTTCAGCCAGAGTCATTTGTATGCAATTAGTTCCTGGTGAAATTCCCTCTTCATCACAACAGTTAAAGTTGCAGGGGCCCTGCCTTCTTTTGTATATGGTCACTCTAGTATAGTGCCTGCACCTTTAACTGTTGTGATGAAGAGGGAATTTCACCAGGAACTAATTGCATACAAATGACTCTGGCTGAAATTCCCTTTTCTCTACAACTGTTAAAGTTACATGAGCCCTGACCTGGATTTTATCTGGTCACCCTAGAGAGGGGGAAGGACAGGAAGCTAGACTGGTATTTCATACAGCATGTGTTTTTATTGCCCCAGACTGGAACAAAAGCTCAGTCAGTTCACCATGGCAAAGGATATAACTAGCCTTCACAAACCTCTCTTCCCCTTCATCTTTAACTTCCCCCACATAGCTGTAGATAGCAGATTACACCAAAAGGAGAATTAGGACTATGAGCGCCATCAGACGAGTGTTTTATTGCATGCTTGTCACTGGGCACTCACGGTTTCTTGCGGGTCTCTCTCATGACGTCGTCTGCCTTCTGCGCACCTCCCGCCCCTTCTAGCCTTCTTTGCATGACAAAAAACACCCCAGTAAGTCTGACTTATTTTTAAAGACGGAAGTTGCCACTATCTCCTGTTGTGTGCAGGAGAAGCAGCGTGATGGGCCACGCACACGTTGTTTACTTTCTCTTTCAAAAGAGGATGTAATGAGGGACAAACATGTGGGTGGAGAAGTGACGGTAAGGAAACACGATTTCCCCTGTGTGATTATGCTCTATTTCTCCCCTCCTCCATTTCCAATCACCATTTTTTCTTTTCTTCTTCTTCCCTCCTATATCCTATCCTGGTCTTTCTTTCTCTTCTTTATTCCATATAGAGCAAGTATTGGGGAATTCTCAAGAGGGGAGAGTGGCAGATATGAAACATTCTGAACTGTATTTGATTTTTTCTCCTTATCCAATTCTTTGGGGAAAGTGGGCTAACAACATGGTTGTAGAGAAAGGATTCTGGGGCTATTTTGTTTGTCAGTTGAGATTCAGCAATGGATTGAAAAGCTTTAATAAAAACAGGAGATTAAGTGTGTATGTGTATAAATACTGCTCACTTTTACAATACTATATATGTCTACTCAGAAGTAAATCCCATTATGTTCAATGGGGCATAGTCCCAGGAAATGTTCACTGGACTGTAGCCCAAGTTATTTTTTGTTGCTTGATTCTCTATATGTTTACTTAGAAATAAGTCCTGAATTATGAGCATGGTACTGCAGGTTTAATTAGGCTGACCATATGAAAAGGAGGACAGGGCTCATGTAACTTTAACAGTTTCAGAGAAAAGGGAATTTCAGCTGGCTTCATTTGCAATTAGTACCTGGTGAAATCACCTCTTCATCAAAGCAATTAAAGTTGCATGCACTATACTAGAGTGACCAGATACAAAAGAGAGCAGGGCCCCTGCAGCTTTAAGTGTTGTAATGAAGAGGAAATTTCACCAGGTACAAATTGCATACAAATGACGCTGGCTGAAATTCCCTTTTCTCTACAACTGTTAAAGTTATATGAGCCCTGTCCTCCTTTTCATATGGTCAGCCTAGGTTTAATGAACTGGCCATGTCATTCTACTCCACTGATGTAGCTACCCTTTCTGCTCAATCCTCTGCATGATTTGTCATTTGTGTTTTTCCATGAGCTCTAGCTTCAGTGGTGAGGGAAAGGTACTTTGTACATGCTCAGAGGTATTTTTTCATAAGTAAGCCCTGATATTGAAAACAGAACTCCTTGGCTGAATTGTGGTGAAGTCTTGGCACAGATTAAGTTATGAAAAGGAGGAGAAAAGAGCTTGCATGTAAGGAGGAGGATGTAGCATCCGTTGGATGAAGCATTGCTGGAGGATGGAAAAATGAGGAGGGATGTTGTTGGAGGGGAATAGAATGTATGAGGTGTTGATCTACGTGGGATATATTCCATCACTATTAAGTGCGTGTGGAGGGATAAGATGCAACTGCTATGTTCAGAGGCATTTTAGTTTTTGCTAACATTAGTAAAATGTAAATAAAGTCTAGTAATTCTAAATTTGCACACATACACACACATATATTCACACACACATATGCACAACAAATCTCTCTCTCTCTCTGTGTGTGTGTAATAGACATGTGCATATTCTGGGGTTGTACTATGTATTACCCCCCATCCCTGCCCGAAATAGTGTGTGTGTGTATGCATAAACATAAACAAAATCTGGAGTAGCTTTTTGAAGCGGTTTTGGTCCTTAGAGTTCTCCATAGCAACTACAGTTAAAGCGCATTTTGACTATGTGAACAAGCGCTTATGCGCATTAACTACTTATAAAGCACATTTTGGTCATCCGTTAAAGCGCTTCGCCGCCTCTCGCCACCTGTCGTGCAGAGGTATTAGTTGTAAATGCACTTCAGCGATTATGCGCATAATCGCCTAACCGGGCGCAAAAGCGAATCCTTGTAGAGGGTACCCTAATCAAATATATATGAGAAATGGATACTTTCCCTGCCTCCTCTCCTCACATTGGCTCCTGATTGCCAATTTTCAGCTATTCATCTAATTACTGCCTCAGATAAGTTAACCTGTCACAGCTGACAATGATATGGATGTTGGCCAACCTGAAATTGCCTTATTAAATTATTTAAAGATAAAATATTTGTGAATACTATTGTGAGGAATATCCATCCAGATAACAAGAGTGATGTTGTATTTTTAGCTCTACCTCAGAGTATCTGTAAGCAATGCTATACTTTGATCAGCTCCACTTAAAGAATAGATTGACTACCCACCAGTAATTTAAAAGTAATAGGGAACAGTATTATACCTGAATTATTGACTCTGCACTTTGATATAAAGTGACTTTTCAATATTCATACATATTCTTGCTTGAAAATAAAACTTGGTGCTGGCTCACACTTTATAGCTTCAGTGCAGGGGTCTTGAACCTTAGGCCTGAGGCTACAACTGGTCTGCCTGGGGTCCCAATCCAGTTCTCCGGGATTCCCCAAGTGACCATGCCCCCTTATCCTGGCCCTTTCTCCCTGACTGCAGATCATTTGGTGGTTTCCTGGCTTTTCCATTGTTCTTTCACATTTGGAATGCTGGAAATGCCTCTCCTAAGGCTTAGTTATTGGCACTAGGAGCTGTAAGCCAAAATAGGATGTTATTTGGGGTAATTTTGCCTTACCCCTTTTGCCCTTGGCCTGGCCAGCACTGGAATGCAGCCTGTGAGACCTCTGAAATTGAATTTGGCCTTTGGGCTGAAAGAGGTTCAACACTCCCTTTTTACTGGGTAAACATTGTCAGATATATGCAGTCATTTCCCCAGGTGTATGCCATAAGATATGTACAGAGAACAGCCATAATTGGCCCTTGGCTTCTTGCGGTATGATTAAGTGATATACATGATGGGTTGGATCCGTTAGTGCTGCTGCACATGCTGGAGGAAGGAGGTGTGGAAGTGATCTTCACAATTCCTCCTCCCCCCTGCAGCCTCCTCTGAAAAAGCTGCTCTGGAGGGCTGAGCGATCCTTTGGAACAGCATGATAAGTGATGCAGGGGGATGCAGGGTGAAGGGGAAATCAGTGAGATTGCTACCCCACGCCTTTCCTCCAGCAGTGAGTCTCCACTGGATCCTGATGCCTTCCTCGAATGGGATGACCCCTTCTGTTCACAGAATGACTAATCTAGGAGCTTTTTCAGATTGGGGAAATCACCTTTCCCTACTGTTGCTTTGCTTCCTGCTTCTGTCCCACAATAGGGACTAGCAGCTTCCTCTTTTTTCATGGGGGGGGAAGAGGAAGCAAGTAGCGACCACATGGCCCATTCAGTGGGCGTTTTCTGTAGTGCAGCTTCTCCTGTACACAGCAGGAAATGGCACTAATTATCATCAGAGCCAAGAATAAACAGATTTTCCAGGTCGTATTTTGTAGTGGAAGAAACAACAGAAGAAGCGGGAGACGCACAGAAAGATTGCTGAGTTGTCAAAATTACCCTCAAAGTTCTGTGAGTAGTTAGTCACGAGCATGCGATAAAACACTTGTCTAAAGACACTCTAGATCTAATCCAATGTGGTATAGATAAATGGATCATCTTTATTCATTATATATCCATGGCCCATGTTCATGATACCTGAAAAGCATATAGAGTATCTAGAGAAGGTTTCACTTGAACCCCTTCAGACATTTGAAAGAAATGTGAGGGGCTCATGCTCCAGCCATACCTTATATGTATTTGGCATACATGTGAAAGGCAGCTATGCCCTTCAGGATCCCCATTGTGTGGAGGAGCTTCGTATGTATACATCTGCTGGTACATAACGTCCCTCCAAGTAACCACCAAATGTGTGACTGGTGGGGGATGGGCATGACCAGTGTGTGTCAGGGTAGGGGCTAGGTAGCACCCACTCCCTGTAACTCTCTCATATGATCTTCCTTGGGAGTGGTTTTCTAGTGAACCCCAATAACAACATGGCATTATGGAGGGACAGAATATATTATTCACAGTGAACATTTACAGATATGGGAATCCTCTTGAAAGGATCTCTGCCCTGAGGTGAAGAACCCTCTGCTAGAACCTTGCTTCTTTACATTGACCCAGTTTGCATGAACAAAGCAGCCCACCATCGCTTATTTAAACCATGCTGGGCTTCTTATTTAAGCTATGGTGGCTTGCGGTGTGTGCCAGTGTGTGCCAGGTGGGATCTGCTTATTCAACACCTGGCCACAGCATGTCCTTTCAAATGAACCTGGGCTTCAGGGGTTGTATGAGAATTAAATAACCCTTACCTAAATCATGGTCTATTGTTGGGTTATGTGAAGGTTATTTAACCTTTGCACACACCCCGCTGCCTGGGTTTGCATGACATGACAAGCTCCTGCTGGGCATTGAATATTAAAAATGGTTGCACTGACATTTGCCACAGCCCACTGTGGCTTAATCTGAACCAGCCTGTTATGACTACTCCTGTAACCTGTTTTTTCTGGTAAGGCTAGTATGCCTTTAATAGCTGCCTGACCTGAAGAAATTTAACAGCTGCAGCTTCTTCTGTCATGAAGACAAAATGACTGGTAAAGTTTCAAGAAACAATATGTCTTTGAATCCAAACTTACTTTCTTTATTTGATTTATACCCCACTTTTCTACCAAAAAATAGCACTCAAGGCAGCTATAAATCTTCTCCACTGTAAGAGAAGACTATAAAACTTCTCCATGGTAAAATATTTACTTACAAGATGTTTTTAAAGCAGAGAAGTAAAACATTAAGAACAGGAGGGTCTCCATATTTTTAAAAGTATTTTTGGAACTTTATCATCCCTTACATTTTAAAAACAAAACAAAACAAACAAACAAAAACAATCAAGTAAGATAGGATATTTTTCAGGCAACACATCACTCTGGATGCCTTCCCCAGCAGAAGAGGAACAATGACATTATAACAAGTACATCAGAATGTATTACAGCAGTATCCATTTTCACACAGTAATCCCTATTACTTGGTACATCGGTCAGCTGGGCATGATTCAGACAAATATTGTTTGTTACACCACAGTAATTTCAGATTGATTCCATCTACATTCTCAAGTTACAGATACTTCATCATCACAAAGACATGTCAAGGTATGCACTTTTATAAATGATTGTACCCTTGCTAGCAACTTCCTTTGGTAAGGTCAAAAACAGCAGTCTAAAATCTACTGCACTCTGAAGGTAAAATACAATTTGTGAACAACCCCTGGTAGCCTCTTTTTTTCATTCTGTCTTTCTGATGTTGAATGTAATATGATCACCAAAGGTGTCTTTTATATGACACTTTATGGATCGCTTTCTAACACTATCTGGGAAATCAAGCATGAATAAAACATATAACGGAGTTTTAACCGAGTCTCTTTTCTAGTATTGGGGACAGGTTCCAGAGGGTGGTAAAGTCAGACATTTACTGTGGTTCTAAGACTGGCAAAAGCCCACCAGCTCCGGAATATCACCATTTTCACTTTACATGAACGTCTAAGAGGTCAAAGACTGAATGAGAGAATTCTTGATTTGCATGCCCCCCTCTATTAGGTTAAGGGGAGTACTTTGCCCAAATGCCCTCCATGTGTTTAGTGTACTTTCAATCAGGGCCAGAGAACTTTAGACCCAGGGGCCTAGTTGGGCTCTCCTGGGGTCCCAATTATGCCTTCCAGGGTTTCCCAAGTGCACATACCACCTTTTCCCCAGCCACCAGTTATCCTCCAGGGCATTTCCCATGCTTTGCAACCATTGTAGCATTCCCCCACCTAATGTGGACAGTCTGGTAATTCTGTGAATGACAGCATGAGACCCTAGTTTATTTGCACAATTCTGCAATACCACAGTGCCATGTAGTGGTTGTATAATGGAACACATATAAAGGCTGAAAAAGAGAAGCTTGGGGGTGGGGAAACATGGGTAAAGGAGCCGATCTTAATCTCACAAAGATTCTGGAAGCAGAATCCTTGGTAAAGTGGTGGGTTAAAAGCCTTATGTAGAAAAGCTCTTAATCTAAAATATGCTGGTATTTGGGCCCCACCTGCTTTTGCCTTTGGTCCCTGTCCCCTTTGCCTTCAAACCCACCCACCACTGTAATGTGTCCGCGAGAGCTTCTCTGGCCCTTGAATTGAAAGAAGTTCCCTTGCTTTAAATCAACGGTGTGATGAGATTCAAATATACTTTACAGATAATATGGACCCAATTCACTGTGGAAGTGTGAAGTTTTACATAAGCAAATGCAAAGAACTTTGACATCCTTTCATTTCACTGTTAAAGTGCTGATTATACACTCTAGTATTGCTTAAGTAGCAAATATAAGACATTGTACAGAACGGAATATTTGGTTTTCCTGCCCCTCCCAAATTCCTTTGGTGGATTGTTTGAATTAGCTATAGAATGTGAAGAACTGTCAATAACACTAGTAAATGCAATCATTTCTGGGTGCTTTGTGTAGGCAATTAAATTAAGTTGGCACTGCAGCTTGTAAAATGTACACTGCATGTCTTAGACTCTAATCTACTAGTTGCTCAGGCAGCATTTAAAGTGTCATATTGACTATTCTGAATACCTGTGGATAGCAGTGTTGAAATATATGGCAGGATCTACACTACTGCTTTAAAATGGTTTATAACAGTAGTGACAACTGTTGGGGCCCAGGATACACACCATATACAGTTTGCAAACTGGTTTCAGTGTCGTATCCTGCTTGGTGTAAATCTGGCCTATGTGGAAGGGGTTATATGTGAAGGATCCAGCATAAGTTTGCTAATTGTATTGGTTGGGAAGCCAGAGCACATTGGCTCTAGAAATGGGTGAATTTGTCTGTTTCCAGTCTGGGTCACTTTTGTATATTTTA
Source organism: Anniella stebbinsi (assembly GCA_029215795.1). Classification (NCBI taxonomy): domain Eukaryota; kingdom Metazoa; phylum Chordata; class Lepidosauria; order Squamata; family Anniellidae; genus Anniella; species Anniella stebbinsi. The sequence continues at coordinate 68,205,066 of JARDYH010000002.1, read as the reverse complement.
CCATCTTTCAGTTCGGTTCCATTTCTGCATTAATCTGCAATAAAAAGAAACTCTTCCAAAATACAC